>CM068710.1:2036129-3286129 GCA_035079005.1 Fraxinus americana | reverse complement strand
ATACTTACATTTGTAAGTTTCTGCATATTGATTATAATATATGAGTGCTTATAGCGTAATAAGCTTGTTAAGAGAGAAATAAAATAGGTCACCCCCTTAAAATCTGCTCTGAGCGTGTATTCAAAAACCTTTTTTTAAGTTCACTGGAACTGTTCTGCAGTAAACATTCTGAAATAGTATAATCTTTCTTGAGTGTTGAAGTATCAAAGTTTCTTTTCTTCATTTGCAGAATCATTGGTATATAGAAAATCAAGGGGTGAAGAAGTCCTCAGATTAACTTTATTATTGAATTGGTATTGTCATGCTAGAGTCGAGACATCATAAAGTAATTTATGCAAGACAAATTAGTGAAAAGCGATATCAAATATGCGCTATTTAAATGCAGGTATAACGATACAGTCATAATTTATTCTCAAAACAGAATCTGAAGAAACCAGGACTTAATTGGCATAGATCCCACTTTTTCTCACTATTCCGTAACCTTGAAAAATTTAGATACTAAGATTATAGACACTTCAGAAATAAATGGTATTTGTAAATAATGATTAACTTGTGTTTTTTCAACAAGGGAGAGGTAGACCAAATCTTACATGGTGAGTGTGGTTGCAAAAGACTTGATTTGTTTGGATCTTCTCATAGATGTACTGATGGATTGTAAGGAGTGGTGAAAAATGATTCGGACACAAATTCATAGCAACAATACTTAATTTGTTGCTGGCAGTGGTATTGGTGATGAAATAAAATTTCTTAAAGAGTAATTTTCTAATAATGAAATCAATAGTTCTGTACAGATAATTTATTTTAATGAACTTGATGATTGAAAAATTGTATAAGCCTTTGGTTATATAGGAAAATTAACCATCTAACCCTAACGATATAAGAAAATTAAATAATGTTACAGAAAGGAAAGAAAACAAAAATCATAAAAGGAAACAAGATCTAATCTAAATGAAACAAAAATCTTATTATGATAATAGCTAATCCAACTATAAATATAACTAACTTCTAACCTATTTATAACAGGATTGTCCTATATCATTCTCCTCAATTGAAGAAAACTTGACCTCGAGTTTGGTTGAAGAATAGGAAATTAATCAATCAAAAAGAAAATCCTCCAACACTTTAGGCTTTAATCCCAGTAAACTAGTGAATAGTTGTCCTTTATCTTACGTAGCATTAATGACAGAGATCAAGTTGCAACCATTTCTTTTTCTTAATCTTCGATTGTTAATTGTCATATATATGCATCCATGTCGACTACCTCATATAAGACCTCATCCTTGTAATACTTCCCATTAACAAATCTACTTTGCCAACCTCCGTCACCTGAACTTTTGGACCTTTCTTGATCCATGCAATCTTGTAAGGGGTTTGGGTGTCTTTCTGTCTTCAAGTTTAGTGCCTTCACTACTGCTTTGGAAACAATATTATCAATGTCATCGCCACCGAAACGACTTCACATACATTTTTACCGATTGTGCAGAGGTTACAAAAGATTTTGTGGCATTAAGTATCGTCATGTTTCCTAACGACCAAAAGAAGTCATTGAACAATACAATTGACTGTTCCTCCTTCATCCCCAGCAATAATTTCATCGCCTTTATAAGTCTCCAGTATCTAATTGCTCCTCAATCTCTTATTCGTCTTCGACAAAATCAATAGATCACTTATTAAGGCACACATTAGAAAGATGACTTGTCTTACCACAACTAAAGTACTTGATAAGGTTTTGGCAAAATACAAATGTTGGTAGGGGTCCGAGAGAGTTGTTGAACATGAACTCCTTTGGTCCAGTGATATCATGTTGATCACATGTAGACAGATGCCAGTGGGGCACTCTTGTTGCCTATTTCCATGGCCCTTCGCTTAGCCATTTTGAAGTAGCGGTTTCTGTATTTTGACTTAGGTGTTGTGAAATATTCAAAGCAGAGCACGTGTCTGGAGTTTATTAAATTGGTTCTCAACTTCTAATGAAAAGTTCACTGCGTCGGTCAAAATATGTTAAATTGCTAATTTGTCTTGAATTGTTCATTACTTCACATATATATCGGATTACTTATTGATCAACTGTCTCTATTAAATTAACGTGGATACACATTTAGCGAAATTTATTTATATACTCATTGTCTCATTGATAGTGTGATTAGCTTGCTGGCATTTATTATATAATTGATAAAAGAATTGTTCATAATCTAGTGGAGGAAATAGCTCCTTTAATAATCTTTTTTTTATCGTGGCCCATGTGTAGATACGTTGTTTTCCATTAATAGTTTCACTTGTGCTCTAAAAGAATTTCTAAATGATCAAAGAAATTATCGATATTATTAATAGTCGACCATCAAAGGTGGATAAATCCATCTTCATTTTATATTCTTGCCTACTTTGACAATGCTCATAAGTTCGGGGGAAGGGGGACAAATTGACCATGCCCATAAGTTTGAGGGAAATTGGCTATACCCATTTGTTTAGAGGGCAAACCTACAACTATTTTGCCCTGGATCATATACTTGAAGGGCCAATTAGTAATTACCTTCATCAAATGAGTCTTCTAATCTCCTTAGGTCCCGATTATAGGATTAAATCACTTTACTTGAAAGAAACCCTCTCCCTGGTGTAAATTCGGAAACATTCTAGAAGTTGTTGTCGCCACCTTGGATGCCCAAGTCATGGCCAATGAAATTTCCTTATCCATATCTTAGGTAATCACTGCTCAGTAAGGTTCATGGATTTGAAGTGATGCCTTTGTGATTATCCCATAGCGGCCTCAACCTGCTCTGTGGTCTTTTAGTTATGGTTGTGCCACCTCCTTGGTGGCGATAAATGGTTGCCGGCCTTGCAAGTCTGGGTGAATGATGGATCGAACTCTCTTGGTGATGTTCGTGTTATTTTCCCTTGGATTATTTGTAAGGAGTTTATGGTTCCTAGGATGTTGTGATGTGTCTTCTTCCTCATCTAGTTGTTACTTTTCGTCAAACAAAAGCTCGCCAAAATATGAGTTTCCATGTTTTGACTGACACTTTCTTTCTATAAGCAATCATTCCATTCTAGTTCCAAGAGAGGAGAAGAGGAAGAATCAAGGCATTCAGTCTTTTCAAGTTCAGTGCGTCGAGCACAGAAAGGTTGGCGAGACATCTTACGATGTCATGATGCGCCCATTCCTATGGCCATTCCTTTAATACTTCTGGCTCTCGGGAGTCTCTTCGTAGGATACTTGGCCAAAGTGTGACCTGTTAGCCCATAAGTCAGTACTGTGACCAAGCGGCTCTTGCTTTGTCATTTGCTAGTTGTTTGCCACGAAAATTATACTTATCTTGGTGACAATTGCAGTTAAAGCCTTGGTGATAAATGTGGTTAAAGTCTGCTAAACATCGCAAAGGGTTTTTTTGAGCCCGATAAGTCTGCTCAATGTTGTCAAACCTATGTTCCTTGTTAGTAATTTTTTTCTCCATTCTTACCATCATTGGACATCATGCTAGTAAAAAACGTCTCTGGTACTAATTTTGGTACATAAGCGAAGTAAAATTTCTTGAAACAAGAAAGAGATTTGAAACTCGAGAGTTTTGTAAATTGTAATATTATTACAATGAACTTGATGACTTCAAAAGTTGTATGAGCTTGTGTTTATATATGCAAAATTAACCCTAACTATATAAGAAAAATTCAACAATATTACAAAATAAAAAAAAAAACGAAAGTCCTAAAAGGGAAAAAAAATCCTTATCTAAAGAAAACAAGAATCCTACATCAATAATAACTAATCCTACTATATGATAAATAACTTCTATCCTATTTTAATAGGATTGTCTTACATCAATCGTGATTAGCTTGTACTCGATAATAAGTAACACACATTGATGTTGGTGACCTCTTTATCAATAGTTGGGACAACATGGTTGTAACTTTGGCTAGGTGAGGATGAAGAATGATGTTATGTGCAATATAGGTTGCATTTGAGATATTAGGCTACAAACCAGTGTGAGATGGGCTCCTCATCAATGGACAAAAGATTGGTAACTATACACGATGCAAGATAAATTCAGTCTACTACATGTTGCAATTTAGAATGATTCTATTAACCTTTGGAGAAAGGGGCTGGCCACATTTTTCACAAGGACCTTCAAGTCCTTAGCAATAAGCAATATTTACATTCTATAATAGTTAGATCGATATATTGCAATTTCCTTTTAGAGAACCCTCCACACGGACATGATCATATTCCGGATAAACATTTATGCTAGCTTTTGCTCTATGAATATTAACAATCATCGTGGTACTCTCTATATATTACTTTTATTGACCAAAATGTTGATGAGATGATTGTAGAGTAGATGAGGATGATAAGATATACGTGTGCTTATACTCAAATGGATAAGATAAAAAATGAAAATATAACCGTTTTTAGCATAGACAATAAAGAACAACAGTTGATTTGATCAACTTCGTTTCTTTCAATATCTTAGGATGCTAACATTCTAGATAAGGCTTGGACAGGAAAAGATGTATCTTAAAAGCATTCGAGGGTGTTTAAGGTGTAATGTGAGAGTTCCAAGTTTGATGTTGAGATAAATAATGTGTCTTTATGAGTTATGCACATAACAAGTTAGCATATAGAGAGTGGGCAACAAGATCATAAAAATTGGGAACATTGTTTTCAATGAGAATGAAATTGTTTAAGACGTGTAGAAGCCAAAGAAGCATAATTCATCCAATAGAGATAAAGTTGATTATTAATTCACCCTCTTATCCACAACATTATAGATAATTAGGGGGAACAAGCACTTCACGATCTCGGAGATAAGGCTATGTTCCTCTAGTTAATAAAACTATAACTTATAACTCTTCTTAGACCAATGCATAACTAGATGTTCAAGAAGTAGATAACCCCAAAAGAGGATCTATTGATGAGAACCATGAGAGAGAGAGAGAGAGAGAGAGAGAGATGGACCATTATATGATATCACCTCACATACTGACAGGGGACACTGAAAGGTTTCCAAGAGGCTATGTCATGTAAGCACAAGGATGAATGGTTGAAAGCCATTGAAAGAAGAAATTAAAAATCTACTATTGAAAATAGTAGTCCAAATACCGAGGATAATGAACTGAACTATATTTTGTCTTAAAAAGGAAGTATAAATACAGAAATGATATGGGACAGTTATATGAGATTTTCTCACATATAACAAATATATCCTCCATTCAAGCTGTTCTACACGGAGACTCGACAAAAGAGATGAATTTAACATGCAAATTGTAGAAGAGTTTATATAGCCTAAATCAAGCTCTAAGGTACCAAAAATTGACTCCTTTTACATAGTGAGCCGTGGATACAAACTGACAATCTATGATCATTGCCTCTTTGTGAAGCCCCAATATCCTCATTACAATTTACAACAATCTCACTTCGTTGATTAATTTTTTCATAGCCTTGTGTTTAAATTTCATCATTTCAAAAGTACCAAGTCCCAAATCAAATCAAGAAAGGAACCAATATTGGGAACGATCAATGTCTATCGGAAAGAGCAGAGTTTGACTAAGTCTTAACCACAACTGATAAACAAAAAATTGAAAATTTTCTTATAATAATATATAACAGGAATGTAATCATACGACTTGCCTGGTTGACGATTCAGCAGATGAGGTAAGAATTCAAAGCTTCGAGAAATTGTCTGACCAAAACCTAACGTCGCAAATGCATCTTTAGTTTGAGATTCGTCGTATTGAAAATTATGAAAATTCTCCACGCCATTTTTTCCCAGAATTTTGGTTGCTTCGCTACCGTTAAACAGTACGAACGCGCTTTAGGATAAATCGCATGAGCAAACTTGAGACTGATAATTGCTAAATTGGATAGAGAGCCTTAGTGGGCCACTGTCCTAGTAGATGGATTGAATTTGGGCCCTATAGGTAGACGGACCAGTTTCTTTCTGGGTCAAAAGGATCAACTTAAGGGAAATTTTCAAGTAGGGATGGCAACAGGGCAGGGCGGGGCGGGGCGGGGCGGGGCGGGGGCGGGGATGCCCTCCCCGTCCCCCTCCCCGTCCCCCGCCCCGTTAAGAAATTCATTCCCCGTCCCCGCCCCATTCCCCGTTTAAGTCGGGTCGGGACGGGTCGGGGCGGGGCGGGTCGGGGTTTATTCCCCGTTTAAATTTTTTTTTTTTTTTTAGTTTTTGATAATTTATTTTTATTGTCCATATTCATTATATTTAAACAAATAAATTTAGTTGCTATTTTCTATTAGAACTAACGAAAATGTTCATTTAAAGTATTGAATTCTTAAAAAAAAAAAAAAAAATTTTTTTTTTTAACGGGGCGGGGCGGGGCAGGGACCCTGTTACCCGTCCCCGCCCCGTCCCCGCCTCGGGGAATAATTCTCCGCCCCATCCTCGCCCCGTTACCCGTTTAAGCGGGTTTTCCTCTCCCCGTTCGGGGCGGGTCCCCGCGGGTATCGGGTTTGTCGGGTTTTTTTGCCATCCCTATTTTCAAGGGCCAATTACAGAAATACCCTATATTTTGGGGCAATTTTGAAAAATCATGATAAACTTGGAACAAGTGGTAATTATATATAATTTACCGTAAAAAATACGGCTCAAAAACTCGCGCCCCAAAACTCACAACAGAAACCAGCTCCATATGCAAAAATCGAAGGAAAACTGAAAGGAAGAAGAAGAAATCTTCGACTCTTCCACAAATAACGCAATTCCGGGAGGGAGGAGTCGGCCTCCTATCTCTTTATTCGACGCAAACTCTCCAGAAAATCAAGGAAAGAGAATTGTAAGTTTAAATCCAGAAATATTTTAAACAAGAAAGTGAATTTGGATTCCATAAACATGAATTTTATTGAATCCAGCACATCAATTGTGCATTAGCATTGTTGAAGTTATTTGTGTTTTGAGTAGATTTTAGTGTAAGCTTCATTTGAATGATAAGATGTTTCGAAAATGATATGAAGATTACTAGATATGAAAAATTAGCTTTGAATCGATTGCAATTACTTTGATGCATGCTATGTGTTTGACAAAAGAATAATGTGAAAAAGTGACGTTCTGTCACTTTTCTCAAAAAAAGTCACAGTATCTCGTTGGAGCATTAACTAGATGCATACATGTGCGTTTTTGGAAATTTGAACATACCAACTCAAGCAATTAGACTATTTTATGTTAATACATATGAGGAAAAAAAAACTTTAAATCAATTACATTGATCCATGCAAGATGTTTATAAATTATGTCACTTTTCTATGAAAAAAGTGACAATCTGTCACTGTTTTTTTAAAAAAGTCTCACTCAATTTCTTTATAATCTTTTTGTAGGTATGGATAAAATTAATGTCTTCATTTGTTATGGAGGCAAATGGACACAAGATAATGAACATACAAGTGACAAAATGGTCGGAATTGTTGTCCCAATGGATTACACATACAACATCCTTGAAAGCATGATATTTTTTGTGATGAAACTAAGTTCATCAACACAGAGAATAAAAGTACAATATAGAGTAAAGAAAAATCTGCCTTTGATGGAGATTTCAGACGATATTTCTCTAACATTTTATTTGGAGCTCAAGATGAAGAATAAAGATCTTGCAAGCTTTCCATTGTGCATAGATGTGACATTGGTATCAAAAAGTGACGAAACTGAATCTGTTGATGCTATACAATGTTTGGAGGCCGTTGATTTCGAAAAAAATGATATGATGGAATTGTAGTTTTGTGATGCTGTAACTGATAATTCTATGACATCAGTTCAGAAATTACCTAGTATGGAAGAAATTGCTGTTGATGTATATAATAGTATATCGGGAGTTGAAGAAACGACGAATGAAGGAGGTAGTGATATCATTTCAGTAGTTACTATGGATGGAATTTCAAAAGATAAAGTGTTCAAGAACAAGACATTGGTTAAGAGAAGTATTTCGATATATGCGATACACAATAACTTTCAATTCAAGGTAAGTAAGTCGAACAAGAGAGAATATGTGTTGAAGTGCATTGATGATAAGTGTAAATGGACTTTTAGAGCTTCAAGACTTGGTGGAACAGGTATGTTCATGGTAAGGTATATTAAAAATGATCATATATGCTCAAATAACATCATTTTGGGAGATCATCATCAAGCAACCAGCTCAATAGTAGGAGAATTCATCATGTACAAGTATATCTCGACAAAAACAACATACACTCCCTCGGACATTATGAATGACATGATGAATGCGTATGGAGTGTCGATGAGTTATGAAAAAGCTTGGAGATCTAAGGAGAAAGTATTGGAATTGGTGAGAGGAGATCCTACAGAATCATATAGAAAGCTTCCAGAATACTTGTACATGATAGAACAAACAAATCCCGGATCAGTTACAAAAATTGAAACATATCAGGACAACAAATTCAAATACCTCTTCATGGCATTAGGAGCATCTATTCAAGGGTGGAAGTATTGTCGACCAGTTATAGTAATAGATGCTACATTCTTAAAAGGTAACTATGGCGGAACGCTTTTCATTGCATGTACACAAGATGCTAACAACAATATTTTCATATTGGCGTTTGGAGTTGGTGATTTAGAAACTAATGATTCATGGGAATGGTTTTTAACTATGTTAAAAGAAGCTTATGGTGAGCGAAAAGGTTTGTGTATAATCTCAGATGGACATGCAAGCATAAAAAATGCAATTCACAACGTGTATGAGAATGCAATGCATGGGCTATGTTCCTATCACTTGTTAAAGAACTTGAAGTCATCTTTTGGTGGGAAGAAAAAAGGAAAGAATATTGCAGAGCATTTCAACAGAGCTGTGAGAGCATATTCTAAGAATGATTTTGAGTTCCATATGAAACAACTTGATGAAATCAATACAGAGATTCGATCACATTTGGTATGTTCTATAATAACCTCTGTCGCTTTTTGTTAAAAAAGTGACACTCTGTCACTTTTTTAACAGAGAGTGACAAAATGTCATTTTTTTTGTTTAAAAAGTTTGCAAGTGTTAATACTTTTTTCTAAGAATGATTTTGAGTTCCATATGAAACAATTTGATGAAATCAATACAGGGATTCGATCACATTTGGTATGTTCTATAACAACCTCTGTCACTTTTTTAACAGAGAGTGACAAAATGTCATTTTTTTTGTTTAAAAAGTTTGCAAGTGTTAATACTTTTTTCTAAGAATGATTTTGAGTTCCATATGAAACAACTTGATGAAATCAATACAGGGATTCGATCATATTTGGTATGTTCTATAATAACCTCTGTCGCTTTTTGTTAAAAAAGTGACACTCTGTCACTTTTTTAACGAGTGTCACTTTTTTAACATAGAGTGACAAAATGTCATTTTTTTTCGATTAAATGAATACTAATATTTTGAATCTTCTTTGTGCAGAAAGATATTGGTTATGAGAAATGGTCAAGGGCTTACATGACAAACAACAGATTTTCTACAATGACTTCAAATATAGTTGAGTCAGTAAATTCGGTAACAAAAGCAACAAAAGGTTGTCCGATAGAGCCTTTATTGGAATCATTAAGATACTTGTTGCAAGAATGGTTTGTAAAGCATATAAATGATGCACGAGCAACCTTCACAACACTTTCCACCAAACAAGAGAAAAAATTGAGAGAAAAGTCAGTGGAATAAAAAAAAATGAAGGTAAAATACTATAAACCTATTGTTTTGTTATTTTATGTTAAGGTTTTTTTATATAACATGGTTTGTAGCCTCTATACATATTGAGTTTTCACTTTAAATCTTCCTTTAATATAAAATAGTGACAAATTTTTGCAAACAGGTATCAACTTCAAGTTCGATATTGTATCAGGTTAATGATGGCCGTACCTCATATTTGTTGAACATGGAAGAAAGAACATGCACATGCAACCAATTCCAAGTGGACAAGATTCCGTGTGCACACGCACTTGCAGTTATTGCAAAGATAAAGGGAGATTCATATTCATATTGTTCGGTATATTATACAACAGATATGTATATTCGAACATATATGGGAGCAATTTCTCCATTTGGAGATCACAAAAACTGGAATGTACCAGAAGAGGTAAAAGCAAGAGTAGTCTTGGCTCCTGATCAAAAAAGAAAATCCGGACGACCTAAAGAAAAAAGAATACCATCAAAACGAGAAAAAATCCAAAGTGCAAAATGTGGTAGATGTGGAATTAGTGGCCACAATTGTAGATCATGTCAAAATCCAACAAATGGGAAAAAGAAACCACAAAAGAAAAGGAAGTTGGAAGACATCATATGAAACTAGATTACTTGACATTTTTTAGTTTTAGAATACTTTTTTTTTTTTTTTTTTAAATTCTGAAGATTATTATGTATGTGATTTGGTTAAAAAAGGTGACGATGGATTTTGATGGATACAACTTTGTTGAAAAATGTTTTGTCATGTGTACGTGTATGTGAATGGATATCATGCTCCATTGACATTGGATACTTAATAAATGGACTAGGTTCTAGCATCGTCCACTGAGCCTTTCACCATGACTTCAAATATAAAACTACTACAATAAGTGAAATGATGTCACTGTCACTTTTTGTTCAAAAGTGACAGTGTGTCACTTTTTTAGCAAAAAGTGACGGTTAAAAACAAAACTCCTAGACAAAACTATATAACCGACATAAAAAATTGCACATCTAATAGAAAACATGTTTATAAAAGTTGGCACCGTACTTGTGCTTACACTATTTGTTCTTGTTTTGACTTCTTCTTTATTAAAACCATCAATTTTAACAAAAGTTACAGAAACAAAGTGCGTTGTCGCTTTTTTAGCAAAAAGTGACGTGACGTCACTTTTTTGTTAAAAATGTGACATATCTTTCACCAATATCCCCTGCTCCAAAGTATTAGCAAAAAGTGACAATTGTTAGGTACTAGTACTAATATTGATCACCTACATCACCAATATCCATGTTCCATTGATATTGTAAAGAAAACATGTTTGTTAAATCAGTCATTATATACAAGACATTCAATACATGAATCCACAAAATATTATAACTAAAATCAGTTATTTCATTACAAGACATGTCTCCACTTCTTCAAAATCTTCTTCTCTATCACTAATCCATCTCCTTGACAACAACATATCACTAATCAATATCTTTGATGTGCTCATTCATTATCTGTATCATATTCCTCATCTTTCTTCTTCTTCCCTTAAGCATATAATTGAGCAGCAATGTTTCTTCTAGTATGTGGAATGTTAAATGTCTTTGGCAATTCTTTTAACATTCCATTAATGAAGTATAGAGCATACATAATTACATATATTCCACAATCTCCACTGCATGAAAAAAAGAAAAGTAAGATAAGTAAATACATGAATATCAAATGAAAACAAAAAAAAAAAGTCCTTAGAAAAATAGTCTAACCCGGTATTCTGCTGTGGAAGTTTTGGAATCATTTTTACAACCAATGGTTTCAAAGCATCTTCTTCTGAAATGCCTTTTCCCTAAAAGAAGCCAGTGTGAAAAAGAAGATAAGGAATTATTTCAGAAAATGGTTTGACAGCCTCAAGCACTAAAGCCTTCCTAACAACCTTGTGGTATGAATTATACACATGAAGGCACATATGTTGAATGTCAAATTGACACAGAATCCAATGGGCTGAATTGGACATTCTCATTGGCAAAAATCAGTATATATACCTCTCATTTGGCTATCAAACGAAAAGTCTGTGGTTGTAGCCTTTACACTTATACCTTGTCCATGTCTTAACATCTTTCTCAAGTAATAGAAACAAACATCAATATGCTACAAAAAAGGGGAAAAATGACAAAATCAATGATTGTACTAAAAATTATATAAAAGAATCTTAAAACACCAACAAACAAAATAGCTTATTGTATCTTCTAGACATTCGTTTGGAGTAAACAACTCATACCACCACTCAAGCTTTTTGGTACGGCAATATCACCGAAGTAGAAACAAGGATTGATAATTGAATTTTCATCATTGAAATGCTTATGCCTACGTCACAGAATGTAAAAAGTCACATTGTGTCACTTTTAAACAGAAAAGTCACATTGTGTCACTTTTTTAAAAAGAAAAGTGACATTGTGATAATAAACAATTGAATTGTCACTTTACTAGATAAAAGTTATAAACAATGAATACTAATAACTTACTTATTTTTTTTTACCAACCCTTTGTTGTACCAAAGCTCAAACCATCAATGTCATATGCATGAGGGCCCAAACCGACGGAAATGCATAGTGCCTTTTACAATGTGTTTTATAGTCCTTGTCATGAATCATACTCATTCACCGAGGGAGACTGAAGTAATGCTGCAGGTTTCTTTTGTCTCTTCAATGACACATTTGGTGTAACTTCATCATCAATTAGAATAACATCAACATTTTTCTCTTCAATTTCAGTTTCAGCTTGAATTGAATCTGTTTCAGCTTGAATTGCATCAGTTTCAGCTTGAATTGCATCTGTTATTTCCACAACTTTTTGCCAAACTTTATCCTTTAATTCAACCTCATTGTCTAGCACTTGAAATCCGGGTTCAACAGATGGTGATGCAACATGCTGAAACATAATCATTAAAATAAATATATTAATTTAAAAACAAACATAAATTATAAAGAAAATGATAATCAAATTAATATATTTATACTTCTTGATGTTTTGCTAAACTGTGAGCAACATTATGGTCAACTCTTAACCAATCATCTTCAAGAAATTCAACTTCTTCATTCAAATTCGTTTCAAGTGCATTGTTACTTCCTTCAACTTTCTTGTCGCTATTTTCAAATTCCTTGCCACTTTTTTCCACTATCTTGTTACTTTCATGAACTGTGATCTCTGTTTTACTAAGTGGCACCTCAACATCTTTTTCCTTACCACTCATTTCAAACTCAACGCCTGAAGAAAAACTAGGACAATCATATAACACCTGGCTTGTCATCTTCGTTTCATTTGGTAAACTCTCCTCATAATCCTACAAAAAAAGTTAATTTCAGAAACTCAAAAAAGTCGCAAAGACTAAAAAAGTTACAAAAACTAGACAAAAATTTGCATGTATTAAATTTAAACTCGAAAACACTTGAATACCTTCGTTACTTTTTCATTACTAGCCATCACAATACTGTCCATTTTTTGTTCCAAAATTTATAGACGCTCCATAACTTCATCATTCATTTTAACGCTCTTTTCAACTTTTCTTAGACGTTTCTCAAATTTGTTTGACTGAATTTTCATTTCGAGGTCAGAAATGCGTTCAGAAATTATGCCATTTGACTGCACAACTTTCGTTTCAACCTCTGCTAACCATTTCCAAAGTTCTTAATTAGTCTTTGAGGCTCCCTGAAAAACATTATTGAAGACAAACTTATTAACCACTTGTAATTCAATGCACCAAAAATATAAAAAGTGAGTGACACTGCATCCAAAAAATAAAAAATGACTGTGTCACGTTTTGGTATGTTCTATAATCACCTGTCACTTTTTGTTAAAAAAGTGACACCGTGTCACTTTTTTAACAAAGAGTGACAAAATGAATGAAGTCTCTGACCATGGCCAAATGAATGAAGTCTCTGATCAAAAAGTGACACAGTGACAACTGCATAAAAAAAGCGACACAGTGTCACTTTTCACAAAAAAGTTGCACAATATGATAATAAATTAACAAATGCACAAACATCATCATTCTTCCCTTTGTCCCTCTTTTCTGAAGACTTGTCAGAACGGCCACGTATGGTGCATCCAAAGAACTTCTTCTGTTGACCTATTGGATGCTCAAAGTCGTCATCATCCTTGTCAGTGCCCAAACTTTCACAATTCGTTTCAACAAACAAGCCAACTGTATAGTTTTCTTTCTTCTCTTCCTCAAGAGGCACCACTCGATTTACTTTCCGCTGAAAAATACCAAATTATATAATTTACAAGAACACAATATAGTAAAGACATAAAATAAATAATAGAAGTGTAGAAAACTTACTTTAAGCAAATAAAAAATGCTCTTCCTTAAAGTCACAGATGTCACGTGCTCTTTGCAACTCCAACTCAACATTCGAGGAAATTGAGGTTTATGCTTGATGCAAAACCTCTTTTGAGAAATAGCAGGAATGGTTTCATAAATCCATACTTGAAAAGCAAGTAGGAATCCACTCAACCTATACTCTAAAAAATTCTTTCCAAAGAAAAATATTCTTCATTCTTTTGTTAAAAGCATTCTTCAATGATGATAGAGTCACACTAAAAATTTCTTTACCCCAAGGAAAATTATTCATATCTTCGTACTCCACAAGACAAAAAAAAGGAATCATCAACGCCACTTGTGATAAGAGGTACCAAACAGAAGGATGTAATAAGATAAACTAGGCCTATATCAACTACATCTTTATCTACAAGTGTTGATCGGGAGATTAAGGAAACACTTCTTGGACTACTTTTGTTGAGATACTTTGGTACTCTTTGAAGTAGATCTCTTTCAAATGGCTCTTCTTCATTCTAAATCTCGGTAAAATCACCATTTCCAAAGCATCTCAAATCGAGATTAAACAGAACTCCTCAATTGAAAATTTCACAAGATGATCATGAATGTTGAAATACATTTCATCTGTATTCGGCTGCTTCACCTCCCTAAGCAGCAGTTGATGTATCAGTTGTGGCTGCAACTCTATTACTTTCAAATCTATAAAGGCACCAAGGCACGTATTTTTGAATAAACTCCTTTGATGTGGACTAAATTTTTTATTCAAGTCCGTTATAACCTCGTGAGGCGAATATAACGTAACTTTCCCTTTGAACCAACAATTTTGGGGGATTATAAAATCCCAATCCTACAAAAAGATATGATAATGATTAAAATTATGTTTGTCACATACAACAATCAAAAAGTGGCTTACACTCAAAGAAGTGACAAACACTTCAAAAGAACCACTAATTAGCTTCCTTTAAACATGAATCTGGAAAAATAGATATTGTAGCTATACAAGATCTATAGCACATACTATTACAAAAGCACATTATCGATTACTTCAAAGACATATACTCAAAAAGCAGACATTACTCCAAAAAAATCGCACATTACTCCAAAGACACTCTTGTAGCTATGCAGGATCTAAAACACAAAGAACAAGCACATTACTGGATTACTTCATTTATGTTGATATCCTCGTAATATAATGACTTGACTGACCATGTTTTCTAGTTACTGTATACATTAGATTATTGAACCATTGTGCCGTAGAAAAAGAGAAAGGGATACAGCTTTTGTTCTTTTAACAATTGAAGAGTTACCGTAACACGTCTCTCGATTAGAAATAAACGGCTCATCCAAATGTAAGAACTCTTCATCCTCAATCAAATGTCATTGGCTCTAAAGATATCACCCGTCTTCCTTTATCTTCCATTGTTATACAAATAGATTTGGCATCGCTTCTTCAACTTTCGTGTTCTTACAAGAACAAGAACCAACTTTCGTGTTCTCATATTTTCGCTTTACCCAGATCTACCACAAATCTCGTGCCCAACTCTTCATAGAAAAATATCGTGCAAATAACCACAAAATCGAAAGGGAAAGATAAGAGCACACGGGTCAATAATACTGAAAATTAAAGCAAAAATGCGCAAAACAATGATGTAGTAGAATACAACCCCTCATGGAAAGCAATAATAATCAGAAGTTTTCGAGAGCAATAATTATCAGAGAAACAGCAAACGAAAAAAAGAGCGACAATGACCGAGATATGAACCTTGGGTTTATACGATTTCTTCTTCTTTGAAGATGGTTCTTCATCGACGTCTCTTTTCCTCTTCAACACGCTTCCTCCAGCCATTGCAGAAACAGGAAAGGGATTTTCGATTTGTGAGTTTTGGGCGACTGCAGACGGGAAGGGATGTGGGGTTTGGGGATTTTGGGTTTTGGGTTTTGTGAGTTTTGGGCGACTGCAGACGAGAGGGCAGGGAGGTGGGGTTTGGGGATTTTGGGTTTTGTTATAAAAAGCATAATTAATACGGTTTTGTGATGATTAATTAGTTAATTAGGGTATTTTTCTAATTAGCCATGTTTTGACCGTATGGGGCCTAATTTCCCCAATATTTTCAACATTAATTTGGATCCAGGTTACTTTTTAGTTGGACCCTGTTTGGCTTTGGAAGTGTTTCCCAAATAAAATTAAAATTAATAAAAAAATAAATTTCTAGAACAATGATTAGAAAAATTATAATCTACCTAAATTATTACA
This sequence comes from Fraxinus americana, assembly GCA_035079005.1. Classification (NCBI taxonomy): domain Eukaryota; kingdom Viridiplantae; phylum Streptophyta; class Magnoliopsida; order Lamiales; family Oleaceae; genus Fraxinus; species Fraxinus americana. Next base: position 3,269,919 of record CM068710.1, on the reverse strand, counting down.
GCACAACTTTTTCTTCTTTGCTCACATTCATGCACCACCTTTTTGACAAATCAATCGAAATATTCAAAGTACCTGTTAGAACATGGTTAATATTTTAAACCCTTTTATTAAGATGAAAATTTGCTTAACATTAATATGTTGCTGTTGCCGATAATTAGTCTTTGTTCAACCAAAATTAACTTTTGAAAGTAAAAGATAGACATCGAGAATATTTACCAATGATGTTTCGGTACGTTAGTTTGAACAGAATTGAGCATTCATACAATGTAATCAAATATTCTATAACTGGTTTAATCAATTCTAAACAGTCGATCGATATTGATAGGTTTAAAGTCAATCATGACATGTGATTATCCTATTTAATTTCAATATTCTTGTCAAGATTAGTGTAGATTTCATTTATATATATTAGATATTTGTTTGATGGGAATTAAAATCAATTTTTTAATAAATTTTGATAAAATTCTATGAAATTTATGTCGTCTTAACTTATATTAAAATCTAAGTTTTAATCCTTACCAAATATGGGCAAGGTGTTATTGTTAACTTAAATTTCACAAAGCCAAGTTCAAAGATTAATTTCGACATTTTATTGCACAAAGCTATTTGAAATTGAAAATTTATTTCAAAAAAGGCATTGATCCTTTGTCCAACTCGATCGAGTTAGGTATTACTTTTGATTTATGATTTAAAGAAAATTTTATGTAAATATCTTAGACACAAGGCTTCGAGCAAGAGAAGCTTGAGCTCGAGTGGTCGAACCCATTATGTGGAAATGTGAAGCTCGTAAGAACGTGTTGAGCTCACAAAAAGAGAAACTCCCAACACTTTTACTACTAAAAGTTAATGTCTCATAGGTGAAAACGTAACTTTGATACTCAATATTAAGATCGTTATTGAAATTTTTTATAAGAAGATATCTGAATTAGAAAATTAGATGGATTTAGGACGTCTCACAACTATCTATTATCCTTGGCGATATGTTTGTTATTTACCCCAGGATAAATGATTGATTACTATTTTATAGTGCAAATGCTATCAAGGTCATGTTTGTTTCGGATCAAAATCAGATTTTTATCTAAATAAAAGTCAAACAATCAATATTAACCACATCTTTCATGGGTTTCACAACTTTTCAATCACACATTTCAAAAATTTCTATCATAATCTACTAAAAATCTAATTTTAATCACCACCAAACACTCACTAAGTGTTTGTTTGGTAGGAATTTTTTGGGGAAGAATTGATTTTTGAATAGTGATATGATGGGAAATGTATGGTTGAAAAAGAAGAAAAAAATTATTGATGTGATGAAAAATATTATTTTATTAAAGAATGTGTGGTTGAAAATAAGAATTGATTTACTGTAAAATTTGAGAATAAAAAACAAACACGCCTTAAATAATTGATCGATTCTGAACTTGCATCCGTGATTGACCCGTCTGCCTAGCCGCCTCCATGCAATTATTTTACCTTTTTTGGTACAATATTTGCTAATGACGTTTTGGTTCATTAATTTGAATAATAATAGAATATTCACATAGCTCTGTTCCTCGTGTAACCAAACATTCCCTGAGGCTAAATGGTTTATTTAAATCCAAATATCTATGTCTAATCAATTTTAAAAGTACTTACACACAAATTATTATTCTTCTAAAATCTCGTAAGTTTATGTTGTCGTAGACAAGAGTGAATAAAAGATTGACGAGGACTATGCATTCAATTGGGTTCGTATTAATACTAAGGCTATGTTTGATAGCCTTTCTTTTCCACGGAAAATGGAAAATATTTTCCTTTTTCATGCAAAAGAGTTGGTTGATAGGTAAAATTTAATCAAGAAAAAGTTTCCCTCTCCCCCCCTCCCACGTGCCATTTTCCTTGAATGGTGGGAAAACATTTTCCAGATTCTTCCATAAAAAAAAAAAAAATTTTGTTTTTTTTTTTTGGCAATGTTAACAAATTTCATAATCAATTGTAAAATTTTTTTTTTACTTTAATGGACAATTTCTATGTGAAACGAAGTCAAACGAACACTAAATTTTGATTAAAAAATAGTTTTCGAGCAAAATTTTTTTTTTTTTTACTTTTTGTCAATGTTAACAAATTTCATAACCAAATGTAAAAAAGAATTCATTTTTAATGGACAATTTTTATGTAAAATAAAGTCAAACGTGAACAAAAAAAATCCAAACTTTTAAAAATTTTCTAGGTGGAAAATTATACTAATCAAACACATTTAATTACAATTCTCAGTAAAACATTTTCTAGGAAAATCATTTTCCTATAAAACATTTTCTTTCCACCCATTTTCCATCCTTATAATCAAACGGACCCTAACTTTAACCGAAATAGTACAATTTGCTAGGATTGATAATTGTAAAATATATCGTATAACTAAATAAATATCAAACTTTTAACTAAACTAGGAAACGTTCAATTAATTAAAATTACTAGAACTCCGAATCCCCTTGTATTCTTCTGTTTTGTTATAAGTTCACATAATTGGCAATATTTACTCCATGTTTGAAAGCCATTATTTCAAAACTCTTTAATTATTATACTTATTTTTCAACATACATTTATACAATAAAATATTTTGTATATAAATTCAAAACTTTTTCATATTTTTTAACCACATATTCTCTAAAAAAAATTACTATTCAAAATTTCATTTTTCTCAAAATAATAGTCATCAAACAGGGGCTTATTTTGACTTAATGATAAATTTTTTCCTATTTTATTTAATAATATCTCTTGAGTAATATTAAAAGTATTCTCACGGTAAGACCCTACTATTTATCTATGAATGATGCGAATATATGAAATCGAATTAAGTCCAAAAAACATTGACAACAAGATCATGCAAAGTATTGTGATGTAACTCTATCCACTATCGAATTTTACAATAATTGTTGCTATATGCTAAACTTTTTATTCCTTCTATCGAACAAATAGAAATCACAAATCTATTCAATTATTAATCAACTGATTGAAAATATTAATAGCGTAACGATTATTCAAGCAAAACAAGTATTTGACATCAAGTTTTGGAATTTTTTTTTTTTTTTGGTCAATCAAAAGCTTCTTCTCCATTGAATGACAGATGAAATTGTCACGTCTTTGTACCATGTACAAGTCAAATAAGATTAAGAAAGAAAATTTGGAATGTCTCGCCTAACCATGCGATCACATGGTGAACAGGTTGGTTCACACCCTGAACATGCTGATGCACGTTTTCCTCTAACTATGATTGTATTTGCATGGATCACATCTTGCAAGTTGCAATCTCGAGGGTTAACCTTTTCTTCCCAGTTCAAGTTAGTCCTTGAATGTCTTCTTTGGTTCAGTTTCCCTTCATCTTCATATATTTACACTTTAGTCCCTCACCTTCATAATTTATTTCTCTTTAGTCATAATTTATCAGCATTCAAGTCTGGATTTTACGTATACAGTAAAACCTCTATAAAATAATAATGTTGGGGCCGAGAAAAATCATTATTTAAAAATGATTATTAATTTATTGATAAAAAAATATTTATTAATTTATAGAGTATTTTATATTTTTATTACTTGCATTATATTTTACCATAAAATCTTAACTTAGTTTTTCAAAAAGTAACTGAAGCACAGTAAAAAAAATAAAAAATGATCAACACCATTCCAAAAGGTCTTTGATAAGGCTGAAGTGCCGAATAGTCCACAGGTGTGGACTAGAAAAATTAGTGGTTGCATTCTTTCCACAACCATTGAATTATTGTGACAAATCGATTGGCCAATTAACATTGAAATATATTGCAGTATAATCCACGTCGTCGAAAAAATGAATAATCATTTTGCTCTAATTTTAAATAGAGAAAAATGGTTCTAATCAACTTAGGGAGAGTTAGGCTATTAGGGTTTGGAAGACCAAAGAGGAAACAATAAAGATTTCTTCGGGGTGTAACTTGTAAGGTGAGAAGTATTCATTCTTGACACTAAAAGAACTCGACTCACTTGTTAGTGCAACGGGACTAGGTTGTATATAAAAAAAAGAGATAATAGTTAAGGTTTCTTATTAATTGTTTATTATAACGTAATGAATTGTAAGCGTTGAAACATACACACATAAATGATTAAGTACTTCGAGGTCTATCAACTAACTTGACAATGAAGATAATGATAAAAGTAATAAAAGGCAAAGCCTAGAGAACGTCAAAGCCGAAACTATCAAGTGATCGGCCCTTGCATTAAGAGGAGATCGAGGTCGAAAGGTCCTTGAGCCAAGAAAAGACTGAGCTCATTTGTATCAAGAGCTTAAACTAAGCTCAAGATAAGCAAGAAGTATTATGACACGTTTGACAAAGCTTTTGCTTATTGCAAAAAAACTTATGAATGAAGTTATCTTAAATAGTATTTGGTAATTGAGTTCTAAAATAACTCTATTCTGTAATGGGCTTTGCTACAAGTATATCATGGTATACATAAGGGTGTCTATAATGGACATCCAGCATCTCCTTATTGGATGGAGTACCAGTGGGGCCGGCACTCTATCCAATAGGGGGTGTCGGGTGTCCATTATGGACACCCTTATGTACACCCCAATATACAATAAGAATAATCCATTCTGTAATAGCTTTTAGAGAAAGTTTCTTTGGGTTAGATTCCTTTAAAAGTGTTTTAATTAAAAGAAGCATCTTTATAAAAGTAATTAAACTGTTCAAAAGCAACTTTTCAATCTCCAAATTCATTTTTGATTGCTCCAAAATCGTGTAAAACGGGTTTTACTTTTTTTTTTTTATAGATATGATGGGTTAGTGTCACTCGTGAATACACACAGTTAGCCCAATTTTAATTCCCTTTACTTTAACTTAATTTATTTCTCATACTCATTTTCAATCACATTCACACAATAAAATATTTTACATGTAAATCCAAAAAATTTCTTTACATTCTAACCACATATTCTCTAAAAAAAAACTATTTAAACATAGTTTTTTAAAAATTAAAGACCGCCATATAATTCTCGTATATGTTGAGCAAGGAAAAAAGAGGAGTTGATGGGCAGACGTGCATTTGCTATTGACTGTGGTTGGTGTTTCATTGACTGGCTGCTTGGCCACCCCCATTTATTTTAGAATAATGTTATTTAGTCACATTTGGGCTATAACATCTATTTATGTGACGCAAATATGACATTATATGATAGGTTAAATGAAAATATGCAATTAAATAACTTACTTCATCTGTCTCAATTATATAGAATTGTTTCATTTTTCACACGGATTAAGAAAGCTTCTTTAACGTCATTGAAAAATTAATTTTTGCCAAGATTTTTCCTAATTTACCTCTATTTAATTTTCAGTATGTAAAATTAAATTATTGTTAGAATTAATAAAGAATTTGAATTTTCAAGAAGCTTCCATATTAAGTGGGGAAAATTTAATAATGGTATATTGGTAAAATAACATAACAAAATATTCTACATTAGAAAACAAGTCTATATATTTGGAGCAAGAGAAAAAGGAAACTCAGCATATATAATTGAGACGCAGAGAGTATTTTATTTAACCAATTATTTAATACCATATAGACTGAAGTTATAATTCTGGTGGGGTTAAATAACATTACTCTTTATTTTAATATTATTAACATTTTTCATTTTATGAAGCTGAATGATAACTTTCTCTGCATTTGTTTGACCATTCTTTCAGCTTTAATCAGAAAAAATAGTCGTCGAAGTGAACGATTTTGTGTGAAAACATGTGCTTTGACCACTCCCATTTCCACAAAAACGCTGCCAGAGAATAATCTAGGTAGAACGATGAAATAAGAGGCAAATACGTAATTGATGTTTCTTCGTTTCAAACTAAACTTTTTAATTTTTATTAATTCTTAGAAATATCAGAAAAATAAGCGTTAAACACTCGTTGATTGACGCGAATATCGAGAACGGAAGAAAGTGAGAAATAAAAGTCACGTGAATTTCAATTAAGCCCTCCTTTTTTTATAGAGATTAAAATCAAATTTTTAGCAGGTTTTAATGAAAGTTAATCAAACGTGTGATTGAAAAGGTGTGGATCTTATGAAATGTGTGGTTAAGATTAATTATTGATTTTAACTTAAATTTAAAAAGTTTTTTTAGTGATACCAAACACGGGCGAAGATAATTTGCAAAAGTCATCAATATTTTTGGTCATGCATTTACAAATCCTTTTTTTTTTTTTAAAACTATACTTGCACTTCACGGCTCCAAACGTAGGGTAAAGATTTCTAATTAATATATAACTATAGCCACCAGTTTACATTCCAACCTTTAGTTGATATTCTCGCAAACCAAATTATTATTATTCTCCAGCCTCTCTCTCTCTCTCTCTCCCTATGGAGAATTTTCAAACCCTATTTCAGTCATCATCTTCAAGTTCTCATTTATCCTTATTGAACATGGTAAATTCTCAAGCGCAAGCTCAACTCCAAGATCATGACAAGGGAAATGGATACTTGAGCCTAGCGACAAGTATGGAAATTCCCGATTCGAGTATTTCAGGTGTTACTCAGAGTAACAGCCTTCCCGGGGTGGAAACTGAGGTGAAAATAGGGAAGAAAAGGGGAGAGAAGAAAGCAAGAAAACCTAGATACGCTTTTCGAACAAGAAGCCAAGTCGATATCCTTGATGATGGATACAGGTGGAGAAAATATGGCCAGAAGGCAGTCAAGAACAACAAATTCCCAAGGTTTATTTTCTTGTTTAATTTATAATTTAGAGCTTGTTTGGGAGGGATTTTTGGGGGAAGAATTGATTTTGAATAGTAATATGATGGGAAATGTGTGGTTAAAAAAGAAGAAAATATTATTGATGTGATGGAAAATATTATTTTATTGAAAAATGTGTGATTGAAAATAAGAATTGATTTATTGTAAAAAAAATCTAAATCCCTCCCAAATAGGACCTTACTATATATGAAAATTAGGAGTGTATATTTGGACTTATATGAAGCAAATCTGTGAAGATACGGACTACTTGCACCTCGATAGAGAATTAATATGGAGACAAATTGAAAAACTTCTTACATATTGTAGCCATATTAAATTTCCTATAACTAAAATGTGTATTTTTTAATTAGTATGAATTTTCAATATTTTAATTGAATTAAATATTTTTTAAATCTAGATTCTTTGTGAGATTTAACTCTACTACTACTATTTCTCTATTATCAGTTTTATCTAGATAGTTAATTATGTATTGTACATGAAATTATCATGTACAAATGTTTAGGTTTTTTTAATATGTTGACAACGAGCTTATTTTGAAAAATGTATAGTTTATAGGTCAGTAACTAAAAATAAATTTTCTAGATGAATCGTACATTGCTTGTTATTGGTATAAATAAATTTAAATTCATATATTTTCTTTTTGCATTTTGGGCAAAAATATGTAATATAATTTTGCTTTGTAACTAATTATTGCTTGACAACTTAAGAATGGAGAAATTAAATTATTTCTTGCTAGACAGCAGCAGCAAATATAAATTATCCACAGCTTACAAGTATTTTTAGTTATTTCTTCCTTCCATAATTAGGTCTAAAATGCAATGCTGTACGTACTTTTATTTCATTATGAGCTTTAAATGATTTGTCTGGTAATATAGACTTAATAGTACTACACAAACAATTCTGCTAGAAAAATATAAGCTCAATGACGACACTCATGCACTTGGCAAATTTTCATAGAGTAATGATATTCATCCGTAATGGGATTGAGCCCAAGTCTATGTGGCAATTACATGATATTAAATAATAGATTCATTTAAATACAAAATCACTTGATTCACTTAATTGAGTCTATCATTTAATGTCATGTAATTGTCACATAGAATGTGGCTCAACCTCAGTGGAGATGAATAACATTATTCATTTTCATATGCAGATAAACAAAAAATTGCCAAGTCAGTCTCTCAAAAAATGTCGTGTCATTGAACCCGTTCAATCAACATTATTCCTACACAAAATTATTGAAGAAAAAGTTAAAATCTTATCTATTATATTGTCCAATATTATATCATCTACCTTATGAGATATATTCTAAATGTCATGCAATCCTCCACACCAATGATTATGAGTAATTGAAGCAAGGAATTAGTAATGAACTCGCCTGATTTTTTATACATGCAGAAGTTACTATCGATGTACGTATCAAGGTTGCACCGTCAAAAAGCAAGTCCAAAGGCTATCTATAGATGAAGGAATAGTAGAGACAACCTATGAAGGGATGCATTCACACGCAATTGAGAAGTCTACTGATAACTTTGAGCACATCTTAAGCCAGATGCAAATTTTCCCTTCAGTTTGAATCTTGGGCTTCTCAAGTATATTCAAAATATATCGAAGATGTGTATTTTAATGTAGATATTTCAATAAGTTGTATACCCTAAATGGGTTAGACTTAGCTTTCCATATAAAAAAAGTTGTTCATTTATTTTTACTTGATATTAAGGATATTAAATTTGATAGGTCTATATTTGTAATTAGCTATTCCTTAGATAAAATTAAAGTAATTGAGTTTTAATTAAAATCAAAATAGTTAAGGTTTGGTTGTATAGTCCTTGGAGGAGTCAAATATATCCTAGAAGATTACATATAACTAATGGAATGCATTTAAAAGTCAAAGGAGTGTCAAAATGTTGCACAAGTTCTGCTTCAAATTTTCAGTTACAAGCTGCGATGCATTTTTCACATAGACAAAATTCGAATTTCTCAATACGCAAAATAACTATTAAATAATAAAAAAAAACTATTTAGATCTCACAATATATGATTCCGAGGTTTCAATTTCCTTCAACTAGTGTAAAAATTTAGTTACAATTCATGAATCTAAGAGAGAAATAATGAAGAATGGAGTTTGGAAGCGTTTTGTACGTTCGACCCCCGTTCTAGGGTTTTAAAATATGTATTCATAGTTGTTTCCATAGGTAGTTGACTTAAATTTGGAAACTAGAGATTTGTTTGTGAAAAATGCATGTGCGCGCGTGACGTATATTTCCTTGCACGCTTGCCGTTCATTGGTTTTAGACTCGGTAAGTAAAATTAATGCCAATGCCCGCGCGTAGGTTTTTCTCTGAATAGCGTTCGGTATTTTGGTCATAACGTTTTCCACAGGTATCCGATTGAGCTAATTCAAAATATATTGGAAAGATAACTCAAAGGGCTACAACTATGCGTCAGATATTATCTTCCAATTCTATCGTATTCCATGTCATAAATGGGTATCAAACAGAGACTGAAAATTCGATGCATAACTTTTCGATTGGAAATTGATGTGTGATCCTACTTTGATGATATTTCACCCATTTGACTTCTTTCTTCATTCAATTTACTTCTAACACTCTCAAATATTCATCATTTGGTTCGACGCAACTTTTATGTATTTTCACGTTAGTGCTTGAATTTTCATTTCCTTTCACTTTGGTTATTTTTCATCTATTTCTTCCAAATTATGTCATCTCTATTGAATTGCCACCTAAATCAAAATACATACGTAATGAGTACATTTTGAAATTGATTAATCATACGAGTACATAAAATAAGGAGGGAAAAATATGCATTTTACATTCCTATCAAATTCTTTCACACTTAGCTTTTGCACGTCCTATGGCAAAACTCAAATTTAATTCCATAAAAACACACAGGTCGTAATGCCACGAACATAGAATGATCAAACATTTTCAAAACACATAAGATATCATGAATAAACATTCTCACACAACTCATAATCAATTAGCAAGCATTTTCATATGAAGATGGAGTAAACTAAACATGTAGACCCTCATGGATATAAGCACTCAACTCTCATGTGTTTAAAATGTAAGTGTTTCGCTCAAATTCATTCTAATGGAGAGGCTCTACAATGTACTTGTATATGTTTTCATTTACCACCACTTATGTCACATGCTTAGCAAGAATTATAGGGACTTTTCAAGGGTTGCAACGTGGCTTAAGGTCAAGGTGGAAAATATTTGGGTATGTGATTCAAGAGCCATCGAAACTAGTGGAGTAAAGATGAATAGACTTGGCTCAATATATACATAAGACATGTAAAATCAACCACTCCACATGATAGCTTCTTCACTTCGCATCTATTCCACACAAGCCGAACTCTTTCTTGAGATGCAGGAAGAGTTATGAATATAGATATTTTGTAACATTAAAATCAATCTCCTTCATCACTTAGTTTCTTTTTTTTTCCTTCAATCATTCATTTTTTTTTCTCTTGTTTTTTTCAATATATAAACTTCAAATGTTACACCAACAATGGAACTCCATGAATTGATATAGAAAATTTGTTCTAATTCACCAATTATAGCACTACCAAAAATCTTGATACCCCCACACTTATTTCCTTGCACACCCACACATATCATGATATTGAACAATACTCCACTAGCTCTATGGTTTGGGTAAAGATGTTTTTCCTATTCAAAACTTGTAATGTAGGTTTACAAAAATAAAAGGCAATAGGCTTAAAGGGGTTCACTAAAGAAAAATTCAATTACAGGGTAGGCTATTTGGCTAATTTAGCTAATTTATGTAACAAAGATAACATTAATCATGTTTGTGCATGCATGTGTCAATGTGATCTTGAAGAGAATCAAGGCAAGTTCTAGAGAAACAAAATCATGGAAGAATATCACACATGAAAAAATAATGAGATTGTTGTGGATATGTCAGTCTAAATGCTCAAAATCGCACCGACTTTTTGTCTACAAAATTTAGTTACTACCATTCTCAAAGAAAATAACTCGACTAAGTAACTCTAAGTTGGAGGATTATTCATTCAATCATGTTATAAGTTCTTCAAAGCCTAATTAATTCTTGCAAATAGCATATACAACCAAAAAATCATTTAACATTAACTTCTCTTCTTGAAAAATCATGCAAAAATTTTAAAATTTTTGAAATTTAAACTCTATCTAAATCCCCTCCTCCACACTTAAAACTTACATTGTTTGAAATTTTTAAATTTTTTGAAATTTAAACTCAGTCTAAATTTAGTATAATGAGGCACTTGTTTAATAATATTTAAAAGTGGAATATTGATCTCGCATTTACTGAAAATTTTATGCAGCTCATCATGATCTCATTCATATTTTCTAGACCCTATTAAAGGTTGAGGAAAATGGGGTATTGGTTTATAATCAGAAAGGGGTAAAAACTTACGCTTTGTTACCTCAGTATCGGTGGGAGTGCTTTTTCTGTTGTGATATATTCCTCATTTTCTTCGTTCGATGATGTAGGGGCCACCTTCACTGGGACTTCAACCTCTGTGCCACTCCTTAACATGATTGCACTTACATTTTCTTTTGGATTCACCACTATTTGAGATGGCAATTTTCTCGAATTCTGTGACTCCAGCCGACCAACCGCGATAGCCACTTGACCCATTTGATTCTCCAAATATTGAATGCTAGCCTTGGTCTTCTGTTGAAATTGCAAAGTGATAGTGACAAGATATTTAAAATATCTTCTAAAGACATACTAGATTTAGAAGTTTGGTCATATTGTTGTCTAAGAGGGTATGACTGCTTATATTGTTGAAAGTCTGGACGATTTTAAGTCACATTGTGTTTTGTTTGAGAATTTTCATAGCTAAGATTGGGGTGATCCCTCCATCCTGGGTTGTATGTGTTCGAAAAAGGATCATAATTCCTCTAGGTTGTCTAGGAAAGCTACCGGCTGCATTTACGTTTTCAACGGATTCTTCTTGAAGTGTTGGGCACATATCAATTGGATGACCTGCCAATGAACAAATTCCACATGCTTTTGCTGTTTGTATAGTACCTGCAGCCATTTGACGAATAAGAGTGGTTAGACTCGCTATTTGTTTTTCAAGGGATGAGACATTTACCTCGTTAACATGTTTAGACAGGGTGTCGAGTTTAGTACCAAATTGCTGAGAGTTAGCTGTTATATTTGCAATCAAGTTCTTTGCTCCGTTGAGAGTTTTATCCACCAAAACTCATCCACTTGCGACGTCAGTCATGCTCCTATCTGTAGGTAGAAGACCTTCATTGAATAAGGAGCTGCTCACTGATTTGGTGATAGGGCCAATTTGCGCACAATTTCTTGAACCGCTCCCAGTATTCATGTAATGACTCTCTGTTATCCTGCCTTATACCACAGATTTCCTTTCAAATGTTAGCTGCCCTTAAAGTTGGGAAATATATCTTCAAAAATATTCTTCTCATCCCATCCCATGTAGTAATGCTTTAGAAAGGTAGATAATAGAGTCAATTATTTGCCGAATTTCTCAAAGAGAATGGGAAGGTTCTCAATTTGATATGTTCTTCAATAATCGCCGTGGGTTTCATACTTGTACAGACCACATAAAACTCCTTCCGATGTTTATACGGATCTTCATATGTAAGACCATGAAAAGTAGGTAAAAGATGAATTAGCCTAAATTTTAATTCGAAAGTAGTGGCAGCATCTAAATTAGAAAAAGTAATGCATAAAGGTTGTTGATTCAAGTTAGGGGCTGCAATCTCCTTCAAAGTTCGATTGTCCTCAGCCATGACTTTCTCTTCCTTTGATTTAAAATTACCAGGGAATAAGGTTTCGGGATCAAAATTGTTCACTATGAAATTTCACTGATTACCACTCTTTAACCTGCGTGAAATTCTTTTTAGTTCCGAATCGTACTGCAATTTACCTTGATTAGAAGATCAAGTTGCGGGTATAAACAAATAGAACAAATGAAAAATAAATTAAAAAGAACCTAGAGTAAGAAAAACAAATAAAATTCTATATTAAAATTCTTAAAAACAATAAATTGCCTAAAAATCTAAAAAATCATGATTTCTTTTTTTTTTTTTAATAAAAATAATAAAATAAACAACTAAATAAATACAAAATAAATTAACACCACTCCCCGGCAACGGCGCCAAAATTTGGTATGTGCTGTTCCAGACACCCAAAAGTAATACCTTAACCTCTAAAACTAATGTAGTAGTGGAAGTAAGGGTCGATTCCACGAAAAATATATAATTCAGTATTTTCTGCTCTCACAATGATTGGAGGGTTTTGTATGCAAACAATTGTAAATAACGCAATCAATAACAATTTAAATTAACTTAACAAAAACAATCAAAAGATTAACCTTGTTCCAAGTCCACATTCATCGTTGAAAATCCACAATTGATCACAGATACAAGGATAATTCAATTCATATTTTGAATATTTATCGTTGGAATTGATTCATATTTCTCCTTAATTTTAGTTAATTAGAAATCAACGTTCTAATTAACCTTAATTATTAAATAACCACAAACAAGCGCTCAAGATTCAATTTAATAACATATTTACACAATAAAGAAATCGATAAATAAATAACACAAACACCAGCGGTTGCATTCAATCTATTTAAACATTTTTCTTAAGATTCAATAACCTTTATCGCAGAAAATCATCAAATCCTAGTGTTTCACAAGTTAAATAAATCAAACAATTACGGATTTGATATTTAATTTAGCCGTAGATTGTAATGAATAACAAACTACTAGTTTACCTAACAATTAAACATAACAATTATGAAAATAAGTGAAGAAAAATATTCAATACGCGAAATAAAAATTAAATAATAAAAAAAACTATTTAGATCTCACAATACGTTTTTCCAAGACTTCAATTTCCTTCGACCAAGTGTAAAAGTTTATTTACAATTCATGAATTTAAGAGAAAAATAATGAAGAATGGAGTTTCGAGACTTTTTGTACGTTCGACCCCCGTTCTAGGGTTTTAAAATATGTATTTATAGTTATTTTCATAGGTAGTTGACTTAAATTAGAAAACTGAAGATTCGTCTGTGAAAAATGTCTGTGTGTGTACGCCGTATATTTTCCTTGCGTGCACTTCATTCTTTGGTTTTAGGTTCAGTAGTAATATTCATACCCGTGCGCGCGCGAGAGAATTCGCATGTGCGCTCGCGTAGGTTTGTTTCTTAATAGTGTTCGGTACGTTGGTCATAACTTTCTCTAAAGGTATCCAATTGAGCTAATTCAAAATGAGTTGGAAAGATAACTCAAAGGGCTACAAAATTTCTTGAGATACCATTTTTCAATTTGATCGTATTCCATGTCACAAATGGGTATCAAACTGAGACTGAAAATCTGATGCATTACTTTTCGATTGAAAATTGATGTGTGATCCTATTTTGACGATATTTCACCCATTTGACTTCTTTCTTCATTCAATTGATTTCTAACACTCTCAAATCTTCATCATTTGGTTCGACACAACTTTTGTGCATTTTCACGTTAACCTTGAACTTTAATTTCCTTTCACTTTGGTCATTTTTCACATATTTCTTGCAAATTATGTCATCTCCATTGAATTGCCACCTAAATCAAAATATGTACGTAATGAGTACATTTTGAAATTGATTAATCATACGAGCACATAAAATAAGGAGGGAAACATATGCATTTTACATTCCTATCAAATTACTCAACACTTAGCTTTTGCACGTCCTATGGCAAAACTCAAATTTAATTCCATAAAAACACACAGGTCGTAATACCATGAACATAGAATGATCAAACATTTTCAAAACACATAAGATATCATGAATAAATATTCTCACACAATTCATAATCAATTAGCAAGTATTTTCATATGAAGATGGAGTAAACTAAACATGTAGACCCTCATGAATATAAGTACTCAATTCTCATGTGTTTAAAATGTAAGTGTTTCGCTCAAATTCATTTCAATGGAGAGGCTCTACCATATACTTGTATATGTTCTCATTCACCACCACTTATGTCACATGCTTAGCAAGAATCATAAGGACTTTCCAAGCACTACAACAAAAATAGCCATTTGCAACATTAAAAAGGCAACATTTGTTGACAAATGTTGCCAAAAGGGTTTTTGGCAACATTTTAGTAAGTAAATGTTACCATTGGTTAATATAAATGAGTTTTGGCAACGTTTTTTAGAAAAATGTTGCGGTAGACACCTTTAGCAACGTTTATTGAGTGTTGCGGAATGTTTTACCTTTAGCAACGTTTGATAAACGTTGCGAAAGGTAAGACTTTTCGCAACATTTGTCAAACATTGCAAAAAGTCACATTTAGCAACGTTTGTCAAACGTTACGAAAAGTCTTACATTTCACAACGTTTATCAAACGTTGCCAAAGGTAAGATTTTTCGTAACGTTTGGTAAACGTTGCTAAAGGTGACTTTTGGCAACATTTGATAAACGTTGCGAAATGTGACTTTTAGCAACGTTTTTCAAACGTTGCGAAAAGTTTCATCTTTAACCACATTAATCAAACGTTACAAATAAATAATATTTTCGCATGACATTCTAAATTAAATTATATATAGAACCATAATCCTAAACTCATTCACGCCTCCTTCATTCCTCTCCCCATGGCTTCCTTCCTTCCACTTCTACCTCTGAATCCATTTTTCGCCACCATTCAGCTACCAAAACCGCCGAACATTGGTCCCAACGGATTGCCCTTGACATCTTCTACAATTTCTACCCAACATCTCCCAAAATCGTCTCGTAATATGGCTGAAATCAACCTAGAAAACCAGCAACCTGAAAATGTGAAAACTGCCAGAATCGTCTCCTCCTACATCTTCACTCTCCCTCTCTAAAAGCATGAAGTACGATTGAATTCGTATCAACGATTTCAACTGGTGAGTCTCTAATATTTGAAGCCCCAAATCCATAATTTGTCTGAAGTAATTGACTATTTAATTGCGGTACTGTTCTGGTTCTGGTGGAGGTTTTGGAGGTCGAGGTGGTGGTGGTGGTAGTGGTGGAGGGCATTCAGGCAGGGGAGAGGGAGGTATAGTTTCAGGGGGTGATTCGGGAGGATCATGCACAGGAGGGGGAGAAAAAAAATGTATTTTGGAAAAAAAAAATGGGGATTAAACAAGGGCTTATTTCTGAAGTCAAAAATAAGGAAAATGGAAAAGCTGTTTTCGAGCGTTTTTCACACACAAATTACATAAAGAAATAGTACCAAAGTTTTATTCCCTTTACATTTAGACAAGGCACTGGCAAAGGTATAAATGCTTTCTTCTTTAGCATTGAGAATTATCATGTCTATTATGTGCCAATTTATGTGGGAAAAGGTCTGCCTATTCCTTGCTTATGATTTGTCAAGGATGTCTCAACTGCTGAGATGCAATGTGGTGCAGTGCTTTTGTTCTTTTTATGGATTTGTGGGGGCTAGGACGGTGGATCGATTTATCATGTTAATATGACACATTTATAACGTATGTTAAAACAAATTCATCCATTCATAATGGTTGCACTTGAAATTAAGTACTGCTGTAGTAGTAGTAGCTCACTTGATTATCTTCAGTGCCTTCTTTATGCTGAGCCATCATAAAAATCAATATTTCTTTTGTGCTTAGAAGATCTTCCCCACCTTCTTCTTACCCTTGATATTTCAAGTGCTAAAGTGAGAATGTTCTCTGTAGGATCTGCAGGAGGCTCTGAATCAACTGGAAGAAGGACTGAAAGATAACATTAAGAGGCTAAGTTCTTTCGACAAGTACAAGCAGGAAGTCCTCCTTGGACATCTTGATTGGTCCCCTATGCACAAAGATCCTATTTTTTGGCGGGAAAATATTATTAACTTTGAAGAAAATGATCCTCCTTGGACATCTTGAGACATGTTACTCTTCGTTCTACTATTTGTTGGTTCTTCAAAGGACAAAATATCCCTAAAATATTTAGTCGTGGAAATGAGGTTACTAGGGCAGATAAGATATGATATGAAAATGTATGATGGAGGCTAAATTAAGGGAATGATGATTTGGGTGGTTGGGACATGTTGTGCATAGAATTGAAAAAGCCCATATTTATGTAATCGACCTCAAATTTATTAAGAACAATGGTTATCATTTTTGATAATTGCAAGAGTTCTTATGATTTTGTTGCATTTATCCTCCACCTTTGGATAATCACCATTCTCATGGATTGATGAATTGTTTCGTTTTTATCCCTTTTGTGCAAAACTAATACTTGCTATCTTGGTACAGATTTTAAGGGTCCTGATCACAATCTTGGATACATCCAGTGATCCTCGAACACAAGCTGTTGCTTACTTTGATCTCTCGCAGTTCATTCAGTACTATCTTGCTGGGCGTATCATAGTGACTGACCTCAAAGCAAAGGAGCGGGTGATGAAATTGATGAACGCAGGGTAGCATTTTCATATCTGCTTTTGTTTGTCGCAAAATTTTATTTCATTTTGAAATTCCTTTTTATTTAGGTGGTGATGTATTACACAATTTACATTTTAATGTTCAAGTGTATGGATTCAAAAATTTGTAATGAAATTATCAATTTTTATGCAATTTTAAATTTTGTTCTAAATGAGTATTTTCAATTTTGCTGGTCAATTTACATAAATTGCAAAAAAAAAAAAAAAAAAAGGACATACGGCAACATTTTTTAAACGTTGCTGTAGGTCTATGGCAACGTTTTTTAAACGTTGCCGTAGGTCTACGGCAACGTTTAAAAAATGTTACTGTATCTTTTTACTCTACGGCAACACCTCGATTTGCAACACACGTCCAAACGTTGCAAAAGGTAACGTTGCCGTATGCTCTTTTTGTTGTAGTGAAGGGTTGTAACGTGGCTTAGGCTCAAGATATCTTCTTGGTATGTTGGGTTGTATTGGTACTATGTCTTGATTTAGCATGCATGATTGAAACTGAATAATACCATATGTTTCTAGATTATCTATATTCTATAAACTGCTTGAACTGCTTTACTTATAGTGTTTTCCACACATTTCACACTGGTTGTTGAGTTGTCCATTTCAGGAAACATGTGTTGATTAAAATGTAAAATTCGTTCAAGCCAGTTAATTGTGTCATAG
Source organism: Fraxinus americana (assembly GCA_035079005.1). NCBI lineage: Eukaryota > Viridiplantae > Streptophyta > Magnoliopsida > Lamiales > Oleaceae > Fraxinus > Fraxinus americana. The sequence goes on along the minus strand of CM068710.1, from coordinate 3,252,037 downwards.
GTTTTTGAGTATGTAATTTATTTTTGATTACTGTCTTGACTTTAGTCAGTAGTTTTGTCACAAAATGCCAAAGGGAGAGTTTGTTAGATTTTAATTGTGTTATTTGCGATTCTGTAAACAAAAGGAATTTAATTGTAAATGTTGTAAAAAGTCAAGCAGTAATGTGTAATTATGTGAAAATAGGTTTATTAGGTCTATGGTTTGAGTATGACAAAAGAAGGAAAATACGGCGAAGATTTTCACTGGACTGTTGCCATGGATTGACTCGAGTGTAAAAAACAGAACCTCCATCACTTGACTGTAGCCCTGCCTTGGCTCGAGCGACAACCTGTCGCTCGACAGTCGCTGAGCTCTCGCTCGAGCGACATGGTTGTTTTGAAAAATTTTATTTCTCGATTTAAAAGCTTTTTCCTTGGCCAATTACTTTTCTAACCTACCTATAAATACCAAAACACATCTAAACGTGAATTTCAAGGTTGATCATTGAGAGAACTTCATTTGAGAGAATACAATCATATTCTTACTTTCAACCTTCATCTTATGAGTTTGTTTTGGTGAGAAAAACATCGATTTCATAATCCAAATACCAAACTGTTCTTTTCATCACATTTGTCAGAGTTGATGAAGATCGATGGAAGTTGACTGGAAGTTCCAATCGTTGAAGAACGCGGTGTTCTTCGTGGATCCACATGAGATAAACGATTCCACAAAATTAGGAGTTGCTGCAGGAAAGTACAATCCAGGAGAGTTTTGAAAATTGTAGTTGGGAGTAGTTCGGGAGCACAGAATTCAGGAAAGCTGTTGGAATTGTAGTAAGGAGATCAGATAGTATGTGTCGTCATCTAGGCTGGTAGACTGTAAGTTACAAATCGTTTATAGGGGATTGTTGATTGGCAAAGTGTCCGAAGTTTTTCCTAGTTGGGTTTCTCCGTGATCATACCGTGTGTTGATTTACTACTTTATTTATTGTTTATATAATTTGCGGTATTCAAACATAGGATTAATCTGACGTTATTGTTTAACGATCTAGAGATAACAATTGGTGATTTGTTATTAATTTGTTATAATATTTTTAATTCCGCATAATATATTTATTCACCTCCCTCTAAGTATTGTTAGGGTCGAATTATGTAACTTTCAAATGATAAAGGTAAATCAAGATATAAGTCTAAGCCAGTAGGTAAGAAATGCTATAGTTGTGGTAATTTGGTTACTTCGTTAGACCCTTGTTTGATTCTCATTATTTTTAAAATACATTTTTATCTCTCTTCTTGTCAATCACACTATTCAATAAAATATATTACACACTAATCCAATTTTTTTCTTATTTTTAACTACACATTCTCCATTAATCTACTAGTCTAAAAGGCATTCTCACAATACAATGAAACTCAAACAAGTTCTAAATATTATTATGAAAAAACAGAAAGAGAAAGTAAGACATGAAGCGAATGTAGTATCTTCTTCTAGTTCAAACACCAGCAATGTTTATGTTTTAATAAACATGTTGATGACTCTATTGAATTGAATATGTTTATGAAATATAATTTACATAAATAGATACTTGATTCCGGTGCATATTTTCGTGTTGCATCTATAGAAATTGGTCTAATAATTTGCACAAATCTGATATAAGTCATGTTGTTATGTGTAAAAATATTGCAATTCGAAATTGATAGGAGATTATAAAAATTAACTCGTAGATTTGAGAATGGAAATCATAAAAATTATAGAGGATGCTTAAGTAACTTGCAAGGAAATTAATAATAATAAAAAAAAAAGGAATATATGTTACCATTGTCAAAGTGATTAAAGGTTTGGATTCCTTTTATCTCTTCTATCAACACACAACACAATCAAGCCGTGCACTAAGCTTGCACACGTGAGTAACAAGGGGATTAAGTTCTTTAGTGACAAAAAAAATGTTTTTTAGTGATAAATTTCTCTGCCTTTGTTTGACCATTCTTTCAGCATTAATCAGAAAAAATAGTCGTCGAATTGAACGATTTTGTGTGAAAACATGTGCTTTGACCACTCAAATTTCCACAAAAACGCAGCCAGAGAATAATACGTAATTGATATTTCTTCGTTTCAAACTAAAATTTTTAATTTTTATTAATTATTATTAGAAATATCAAAAAAAAATAAATATCAAGCACGGAAGAGAGTGAAAAATAAAAATCTTCTAATTTTTAGTACTATTCAACCACCAAAAAACAATAATTCTCCATCCAAAGTTTAAATATTACAGTTTGAGTATCAATCTTGAATTCATGATTGCTTTTGGTGCGACATTGTTAGGTGGAAAATCGTGTTTTCAGTCATGCATATGTACCTAGGGACCAAAATAATTGAGCATTGCGTTACCTAAATATTTAGTTTGAAATGAAAATAATTAATTTTGTTTTTTCTTGATACGAATATAAAAATTAAGAGAATACATTATAACGCAACCACAATGACGAGGAATAAGGTTTATCGTTTTTTAAGAATATCAACTATAATTAACAAAGAATAAAAAGATTGTCTGAATAACGTGGAATAATATTTAATTTTTAATTGGATTCTAGAAATGCGACAAGTACATAAGAAGAATTTTTTTTTATTTTTTATTATTCTCTTTTATCAGTTTTTTTTTTAATATTAAGCCATGTTTGGTTTTATTAAAAAAAATTGATAAAAATTTAAGTCAAAATCAACAGTTGATTTTAATTATAAAAAATTCAACCACAAATATCATATATCAAAATATATTAAAAATCTCATTTTTAGTAAAAACCAATTGAGCTAAATGTTATTGGGTGACTTTTTTATTTGTTATGAGTCTAGGTACAAGTGCACAATTATATTATTTTTCAACAGCAGAATTTGTGAAAAAAAATTATTTTTCACACTTCCCAATAGCTTTTTCTCATCTTCAACCATGCATTCTCAGATAAACCACTTTTTTAAATAATCATTTCGCCCACAAACACTTAATTAAGTGAAAAGTAGATCATGCTTCTCTTAAGAACACTTGCATAGCATTGTTTTCTATCCATTTCTATTCACTAAAATATTGATGAAATTGTGAGAGTTTTCTTCAATTTCGTGATTCTAAGTTTCGATAATTGTGTGCAAATCAAGTTTTTAATACTTAATTCTAACATTCTTAAGAATCAACAAAAAAATATGAAGTGGTTATGCTCGAAATTATCATAAAATCAACTTGACTTTGATTGCATCTCCGTCCATCATTTCATTTTATATTTCCATCCACACTAGAAGTTGAATGGAAAGTCACGTGAATTTCAATTAAACCATCCATGTTTGATCATAGAGATTAAAATCAAATTTTTAGCAGGTTTTAATGAAAGTTAACAAAATGTATGATTGAAAAGTTGTGGATCCTATGAAATGTATGGTTAAGATTAATTGTTCATTTTAACTTAAAATTTAATAAGTTTTTTTAGTGATACCAAACAGGGGCTAAGATAATTTGCAAAAGTCATCAATATTTTTGGTCATGCATTTACAATTCCCTTTTTTTTTCAACTGTACTTGCACTTCACGGCTCCAAACGTAGGGTAAAGATTTCTATTTAATATATAACTATAGCTACCAGTCTTCATTCCAACCTTTAGTTGAGAATCTCGCAAACCAAATTATTATTATTTTCCATCCTCTCTCTCTCTCCCTCTCATGGAGAATTTTCAAACCCTATTTCAGTCATCATCTTCAAGTTCTCATTTATCCTTATTGAACATGGTAAATTCTCAAGCACAAGCTCAACTCCAAGATCATGACAAGGGAAATGGATACTCGAGCCTCGCGACAAGTATGGAAATTCCTGATTCGAGTATTTTAGGTGTTACTCAGAGTAACAGCCTTCCCGAGGTGGAAACTGAGGTGGAAATAGGTAAGAAAAGGGGAGAGAAGAAAGCAACAAAGCCTAGATATGCTTTTCGAACAAGAAGCCAAGTCGATATACTTGATGATGGATACAGGTGGAGAAAATATGGCCAGAAGGCAGTCAAGAACAACAAATTTCCAAGGTTTTTTTTCTTGTTTAATTTATAATTTACTATATATAAAAATTAGGAGTGTATATTTGGACTTAAATGAAGAAAATAATTAATATGCAGACAAATTGAAAAACTTCTTATATATTGTAGCCACATTAAATTTCCTATAACTAAAATGTGTACTTTTTAATTAGTATGAGTTTTCAATATTTTAATTGAATTAAATATTTTTTTAAATCTAGATTATTTGTGAGATTAACTCTACTAATTAAAATTATCTAGATAGTTAATGATGTATTATACATGAAATTATCATGTACAAATGTTTAGGTTTTTTAATATGTTGACAACAAACTTATTCTGAAAAAGGTATAGTTTAGAGGTCAGTAACTAAAAATAAATTTTCTAGATAAATCGTACATTGCTTGTTATTGGTATAAATAAATTTAAATTCATATATTTTGTTTTTGCATTTTGGGCAACAATATGTAATATAATTTTGCTTTGTAACTAATTATTGCTTGAAAACTTAAGAATGGAGAAATTAAATTATTTCTTGCTAGACAGCAGCAGCAAATATAAATTATCCAAAGCTTACAAGTATTTTTAGTTAGTTCTTCCTTCCATAATTAGGTCTAAAATGCAATGCTGTATGTACTTTTATTTCATTATGAGCTTTAAATGATTTGTCTGGTAATATAGACTTAATAGTACTACACAAACAATTCTGCTAGAAAAATAAGCTCAATGACAGACTTTGTGACACACATGCACTCGGTAAATTTTCATAAAGTAATGTTATTCATCCTCACTGGGGTTGAGCCCCAATCTATATGGCAATTACATTGTATTAAATGATAAATTCATTTAAATACAAAGTCACATGACTCATTTAATTGAGTCTATCATTTAATGTCATGTAATTGTCACATAGAGTGGGACTCAATTCCAGTGGGGATGAATAACATTTTTCATTTTCATATGCAGTTAAACCAAAAATTGCCAAGTCAGTCTCTCAAAAAATGTCGTGTCGTTGAACCTGTTCAAGCAACATTATTCCTACACAAAATTATTGAAGAAAAAGTTAAAATCTTATCTATTATATTGTCCAATATTATATCATCTACCTTATGAGATATATTCTGAATGTCATGCAATCCTCCACACCAATGATTATGAGTAATTGAAGCAAAGAATTAGTAATGAACTCGCCTGATTTTTTATACATGTAGAAGTTACTATCGATGTACGTATCAAGGTTGCACCGTCAAAAAGCAAGTCCAAAGGCTATCTAAAGATGAAGGAATAGTAGAGACAACCTATGAAGGGATGCATTCACACGCAATTGAGAAGTCTACTGATAACTTTGAGCACATCTTAAGCCAGATGCAAATTTTCCCTTCAGTTTGAATCTTGGGCTTCTCAAGTATATTCAAAATATATCGAAGATGTGTAATTTAATGTAGATATTTCAATAAGTTGTATACCCTAAATGGGTTAGACTTAGCTTTCCATATAAAAAACGTTGTTCATTTATTTTTACTTGATATTAAGGATATTAAATTTGATAGGTCTATATTTGTAATTAGCTATTCCTTAGATAAAATTAAAGTAATTGAGTTTTAATTAAAATCAAAATAGTTAAGGGTTGGTTGTATAGTCCTGGGAGGAATCAAATATATCCTAGAAGATTACATTTGACTAATGGAATGCATTTAGAAGTCAAAGGAGTGTCAATATGTTGCACAAGTTCTGCTTCAAATTTTCAGTTACAAGCTGCGGTGCATTTTTCACATAGACAAAATTCGAATTTCCAATGTTTTATTTCTAGAAGAATTGTAGCCCTTTGAATTAGTTTTTCAACAAACTTTAAATCACCTTAATCGGATATCGGAAAATAATGTTATGATGAAAATATTTACCGCTGCGCAGAAATCGTTCACTAGCCACCCACTTGGTGCTCGAGCGGCGGTTCAACAAACAGAAATCGTAGTTCACATATAACTGTTATTTTTCTATCACAATCAACGTATAATACTTCCATTTAAATATACAAGTCATGGAACGTTCCAAAGTGTGGTTGGACATTATATTCACCATAGAGATAATTCTATGAAGATCATAAACTCATTCCAAAAGATCTTTTGATTCAATCATAAATATATTTTTCATATTTGTTCCCAAATATTGTATTCCATTGATTGAGCCTTTGTTTTAAGTCAAAAGAACATTCTTTGAAGATTCATTATATATTTCAATAAATTTCTTGCCTTAACCATGGATCAAAACACAAAATTCAAACAACAAACAAAAACCCTACCTTCACCTATAAATCTTCAGAGTTCTGAAGTTTGGAGAAGAGGCTCTTGGAGTTATGGCTTTGAAGAACAAGGTTTGTTCCTGATGATCCAGTGGAGAGAAAAGTGTCCCAAAGTTAGGGGAAGTGCAGACGTGCACAATCAAATGAATTCCTTGGTGATTTACAAGTTAGGTGGTTAGAGTGAGCTCAAGTTTAACAGCGTTTGCACTAATTGTAAGCTAACTTTTCTAGTGGATCGTTTACTGGCAAGTTTGCATAGAGGTTTTTGATCTCGAGTTGGGATTTTCCTTCGTGATAAATTCTTGGTGTTATTTATTTTATTGCTTTAATATGAATATTTATTTGATTGACACTTATGATTAATTTAATTTAATTGAATTAAATACTTTACTCATCTAGAAACATTAATAAGTAACTTGGTGCTTGTTATTGTTTTAATTCCGCATTTGGGTCTAAAATATTTGGCTAATTAAACTCTCAAGTGGTATTAAAGCTTAATAGTACTGTTCCTTGCCCCCAAAATTTTTATCTACATAGGTCAATTACTTTCTGATTCTGAATTTGAGTGTGATATGGATATTGGGGAGTCTTATGATCGGTTGTTTGAGGAGTGTCTTAAGTTGAAAAAGACGAATCACGCTGTCTTTAAAATTTTCATAATATTGAATTAGAAAATGAGAGTCTTGTAGCCAAATTAGAACTAGAGGAGATTCATAATGTAATAAAAAATATATATATATATATTTAATACCGCTTAATTTTCTAAAAACAAGTTTATACCTTCCTTGATAAATTGTAAAGTTCAACACTTGAAACCTAGTGTTGCTCCTAGGTTTATCCTCACGTGTCATTATTATGGTAAATTAGGATACATAAGATTTAGGTATTTGAACTCTTAAGTAGGAATGAGACTAAGGGAGTAGGAGCCCTATGACAGAAATCATGTGTACAACGTAGGTTTTTCCCACCTAAAATTCAAAATTTGAAATCTAGGATTACTCTTAAATTCATTCTAACGCGTCACAATTGTGATAAGTTAGGTCACATTAGACTTAAATGTCGTAAATCCTTGATTAGAAATAACAAAAAATATCTGAATACTCAAGTTAGATTCTTGATTAATCAAATGAGTTACTTGATCGAGTTGATGACTTAATTGACTAAGATTATATCTTCTTTTAAGAAGATTTGAGTTAGAAATAGTGAACTCAAATGTCAAAGTGATGATTTAAATTATGGCATGGATCGCGTTGCTTTTCTTGGTAGGAGCACTTGTGTTACTCATTTATGAGACATTTAGGTGCATGCATTTGCATCATTCATGGTCTTTACATATACATCATGCACTATATTTTTTGTTATTGCATTTTTTTCTTTTTTCCTTAAATGAAAAACAATAAAAATTTGAATAATTGAAAAAAGATTTTTAATGATTAATATTATGTGACATGTTATTTTGTGAAAAGTACTATTAAAATTTATGAATAGTGAATAAAGTTTCCATTGACTATATTTACAACTTATTTGGAGTACTTGTGTAGGTTATTTCATGTATAATCTGCATTGCACACATTAAGTTCTTGTGAGTGAGTCTTGACTACGTGTGCAAGATTTGAGATGATGGTTATTGGTGTAGTGAGTTGACTTTAAATATGAGTTGATATTTAACTAACATAAACTCTTGTATATTCTCCTAAAAGAAAAATTATTATTGAGCTTAAAAAAGAAACATATTTGAATTACATTAAATTGTGAGACATTTTATATTTTTCTTCGTAGTCTATTTGACTCGAGTGATTAAGCATATATGGTATCTTAAAACTTGTTGCCTTATAAATCATCTAACTTTGGAGTCAACGACTTAAAGCTCATTATTGTGGTTATTTAGAAAGTATAATGAAGAAGAGTCTGCACATAAGATGAAAAAGAAAATAAAAGAAAAAAATATACATGTGCTCACAAATAGAGGGAGAAATAAACATGATGCGGACATCAGATTTATTTATTTTATTGTTATTGGATTCTATTAATTATGTCTTCATTTTATTGGGTTTGTTGTAACGGGCTGGCCCAAGGCCCTTTTATGCATTAGGTTTTCTCGTTTTCTTCTATTTATATGAATTGTATTGAACACTGAAAGAAGACGATGGTTGATTAAAATTGAGATTGGCCGTTGCCAAGTTTTCTCCTTCCCTCCTCCTTTCTTCTCTCGCCATCTTCTTCCTCTTGCTTCTTCACGGCTTTTTCTCCCTCTCTTCTACTGCTATTTTCTTCCGACAATTCTAATTCTACTATTGTCCTGCATCAAATTGGTATCAGAGCTAAACCTGGATTCCATCCTCAATTTACATCCGAGAAAACCCACAGCCACAGTCAACTCCTGGAAGCAGTCCATAACGCAACCAATTCGTCCAGTTCAACAATCCCTCCAAGTTAACGCAACAGATTTCTTCCAAAAACTCACTGCACCGCTCCATCCGCACAACCACTTCATCAATCAACCAACGGCACCGTAGAAATTACCGCCGCCACAGTCATCTCTTCCGCGCAGCCATCACTCATATAAAAAAAAAAGGAAAATACCACCAGCAGCAACAGATCGCCAGAAACCCTCCAGTAACTCCCATCTCTCCCGACGACTGTAGCACCAAAACCCGTTCCACCCAACGTCGCCCTTCCCTTCGCACAAACCACCCGCGACTACGCACCCGCCGTCCCCAACACCAACCTACAACCCAGCCGCACAAATCACAAAATCCACCTTCACATCCTTCCCGCTCACAACTCGCTACAACACCCCCCACAACCGCAAAACCACCGCCTTACACAATATCACTGCCACCTCGCCCTAAGCCGCCGCTGCCACACCCACGTCCAAACAACAACAAAAAAAAAGAGAGAGAGAGAGAGAGAAGAGAGAAATCAGAGGAGCAGGCGCGCCGGAAGAAGGAGGAGTCGATTTGGGCCTCTGTTTTGACTTGTTTGGTAATTGAGTATGTCTTAGCCTCCATTTTAGTGCCTTTTGATCAGTTCTTGGGCCTCAATTTTAGTGCCTTTTGATTAGTTCTTCGGCCTCAATTTTAGTGTCTTTTGATTAGTTAGTGGACCTCAATTTGAGCCCGAATTTTTATTGTATTTTGTTAGCTATCGGGCCTCGGTTTGGGCCAGTGGAATCTGCTGCAGTAAAAAAAAAAAGAGTTTGGTTTGGTATTTTGTTGGGCCTCAGTGTGGCCTTCAATAGTGAGTAGTTTATTGGTTTTTTGGGTATCGATTTGAGCCCCTATTTTTGTAATTTACTTTTAGCAAAAAAAAAAAATTGAAAAAAAAAAAAGTATTTTCTAACATATTTTTGTAGGTGCCTCCTTGACCTGTTGATTGGTACAGTTATTTCAAAAGGGAAGCTACTGTTCTTTGTTCTTGGAGATCAATTATTTGGCCCTCAATTACTTCGACGAACAATAGGGAAGCTACTATTTCTTATCCTTAGTTTACATCACTGTTTCGTCTAAAAATCGCATCGATTACTTTCTTTGTGCTGCTGTTATTCTAATTTTACCTAAAGTTCACGTGATCGAATTCCTTGACTTGTTAAATTCCCATAATTCTACATAAGGTTCACGTGATCGAATCCCTTGACTTGTTACATTCCCATTTTACCCACTTATTTTACGTGATCGGATTTTTGACTCGTATTTTATCTATGCTTTGTTGTTTTACATGTATCAGCAGTATTAGCTTGCCGTATTTGGATTTTCTTTAACCCCAAAGTTTAAAATTAAAAAAAAAAATTGCTCAAGTTATTATTTTCCGTTGCTTGAACTTATTGTTCATTGATCTCTTCATTGCCCATCATTTAGCTGCTAATACAGTGCATATAGTTGCATAGTGGTCATCTTGTCACTTCTAGTTTCAGTACTTAACTATGGACTCCTCGCAATTTGATGCACTCACCCGTCAAATAGCAGCCATTCAAATCCAAATGTCTGCTACTCTTGAAGAGAGTAGGAACTTAGCTGCTAGTCTGAATAATTTTAAGAAATCCCCACATTCGACTGATGTTGATAATTCTGAAGTGTCCCATAATAGCCACTATCGTCGTCAACAAAGTGATCAAAAATATTTTCGACACAATCGTAGGGATATGGGTCAAGTTCAGGAGCGAAAACGAGGTTATGACCGTCACAGTATTCATTCTCTTCCACGTCATAAGGAGCGTTCATTTATAAACAATAAAGTAGGTGTTTCTACTTTTGATGGTTACTTAGATTTTGAAATTTTTACTCACTGGACTACCCTTAAACAAGAGAATCGGTTAGTGACTGAGTATATTGCTGAATTTGAGGAATTTCAAATGAAATGCCATGTCATTGAGGATGAGGCCATGACCGTGAGTAGGTTTAGACAAGGCTTAAGAGATGATCTTAGGCGTGAGTTTTTCCTTCGGGGTGTCACTGCTCTTAATCAGGCTTACTCTTCAGCCCGAGATTTTGAATTGATTATTGGTACTCAATATAAAATGTGTGGTGACAACTATACACCAATATCCTCAACGCAGCTTCCTCTTAAGTCTATTAGGAGACATTCCCCGTCAAATGTTCCTCCTGTGTTCAAAAATAAGGGTACAATTTCTGAAATTTCAAAGACTTCTTCTCACTTACAGTGCTTCAACTATAAAGACTTTGGCCCCATCTCTTCCAAGTGTCCTAGCCGAACCTTAGTCCTTGAAGAACAAAATAATATAATAGATGAAAGGTTAGATGATCAAGTCTTTGTACCTAAACTTGAAGAACCCGATGACTTTGATGATAGTGAGAACACCGCCTTTGGTAGTAATCGGACTTTTCCTATGAATCTAGGTATTGTACCCTTTGTTCCTGATACCTCTGAGTCAAGCGTTGTATGCTGTACCCTTATCCAACCCAGACGTGCTGTTGATTTGCGTAATCTTTCCATTTTCAAGGACAATCTTGGGAATTGGGATTTGATCGTCCCAACAGTTCAAAGTACATATAAAAATTTTGTGAATCGGTCTATAAGTATGAGTCCTTTTGCAGTTATTCTTAATTACGAGTCTTTGAAGCCTTTAAACATTATTCTCATGTCCCTACATGCTAGAGTGTCTATGTCAGCTGCAGCATTTACACAACATCTTCATGACTTGCATATTGAGATCAATAAATGATTTGAAGCAAGTAATGCATCATTTAAACTTCAAGATGATTTGCATAAACGACCATTTGAATTTAATATTGGGGATTATGTTATGTTGCAAGCTCGTAGTGCTGGTATTTTTAAAATTTTGAAGTATGTTGGTCCGAATGTACCTGTCATTGATCTTTTATCACATTTTGGCTACCACTATACTTTTAATATTGAGGACTTCATTACTTACAAACACCGTTCCAATTCAGTTAATGATCCTTTTCTATTTGACTCTATGGACCCCCAACCTGTCTATCTTAATATTTCTACTTCAATAACATCTGTTACAGCACACAAAGATACAATTGATGTTATTTTAGATGAACAGATTGTGTTGACCAATGATGGAGAAATTTGGTGCTTCTTTGCTGGTTGGGTGGTTCCACCTGATGCAGATCATATTCTTGGGGACAACGTGCAACTGGTCTTGGCATCATTTGTCGAGTTTCGATATCTGGTTCTTACGAAAGATCGCCCCCCGTGGTCGAAGTTTATCCACTCGACAGGGTCGAGTTTTCTCCCACCCTGGTAGAGTTGATGCGGATATCAGATTTATTTATTTTATTGTTATTGGATTCTATTAATTATGTCTTCATTTTATTGTGCTTGTCGTAACGGGCTGGCCCAAGGCCCTTTTATGCATTAGATTTTCTCGTTTTCTTCTATTTATATGAATTGTATTGAACATTGAAAGGAGACGATGATTGATTAAAATTGAGATTGGCCGTTGCCAAGTTTTCTCCTTCCCTCCCCCTTTCTTCTCTCGCCTTCTTCTTCCTCTTGCTTCTTCACGGCTTCTTCTCCCTCTCTTCTACTGCTATTTTCTTCCGACAATTCTAATTCTACTATTGTCCTGCATCAAAACATATATACAAAATTAAATATGAGAGAATTGAGTTTGACTTCATAATTTGAAGAATACATGCATTCTCCAGTGATTTTTTTTCATGTCATTTATTCCTTATAGGTTTAAAATAACTTATGTGAGAAAATTTTACTATTTACAAATTATATTTGTATAAGCAAGCAAATGACTATTCAAGATATTATATTTAAAAATTCAAAAAAAAATAAAAAAACAGTTATCTCACTTTTTTTTTCACTCGTCATATATTTTGCATAATTTCATGCATATTTTATTTTCACTCATTCTTTTCTGTGTTTGCATTAATTTTTCTTTTGTTATTTGTGACAAAAAGAGAGAGAGATAGAGTATATATTTCAGGGAGTTTTTGATATATTATTTGACTTAGGGGAACTCAGTTATATATATATTTTTTATATTATTGATTTGTTATTCGAATTTTAATATTGATATTGTGTTTTGTGTTTTGTCAATATTGATATTAATATTCTTTACGTCAATTCTAAGTTATTCTTACACATAGTTTGCATGCTTTGATATTACACATGTTTTACTTATATCGTTTTATATAACTTAGTTATATTTTTTTAAATTTTGTCTTGCTTTTCACGTGATATTGTTATTTCTATATTTTTTTGGAAACAGGTTGATAAGATGTTGAAGTTAAAGAATTGAGTCTTTGGGTAGATTGTTGATAGGTTATTTCAATTTTGACTTTTAAATAAATATTTTAAGTGCAAAAGAGAAGATCAAAGATTCCCGACCCAGTTATTGACTCAACCATAATTTGTTGAATGAAGGTAGCTTGCTTACTCTCAGCCACTAGTTAGACGGAAATCCCTTGACTTCGCTTATGCCCTTATGCAGTTAAAGAAAGCAAGTGAGGCGGGCTAAGATTCCATTCGAAGTAACAGGATTCGATGTTGCACCATTTTCAACTCTTATCGGGATCCGGAGGTTTGGTCAAAATCAACTGCTTCTTAAACTTTTGAATTTTGCTCTCGAATTGACTATTGAATAGGAAGGGATGTTGGACTTGGGCAGAAGATTTATATAAAGAAGTGAGTGAATATCAATTGCCTTTGTTGAACAGAGAGCACGAAATAGACGAGAAGGGTTAGAAGTAATAACCTCTTTTCTTTGGGTTAGAATAAAAGATTTTGTTCAAAAAAAGTGAGAATGGCCCTCTGGTCTGGTGATTTAGGCGGTCTTGATCTGATGTCTCCGCATTTCCCTACCCGTGTGGGATGTAGGTTGTTGAATGTTAAAGGGGGAGTTTTTTAGGTCTCTATTTGTAACTAGATATTCCTTAGATAAAATAAAGTAATGGAGTTGAAATTAAAGTCGAAATAATTAAGGGTTCGTAGTATAGTCTTTGGAAGAGTCAAATATGTCCAAGAAGATCACATATGATCAATGAAATGCAATTCAAAGTCAAAGGACGGTCAAAGTGTTACACAAGTTCTACTCCAAATTCTCGGTCACAAGTTGTGACACATTTTTCATATAGAAAACATTCGAATTTGAAACATGTTATTTCGAGAAGAACTGTAGTGCTTTGAGTTAGATTTCCACACACTTTAAATAACCTCAATCGAATATCGGAAGAAAAGATTATGATGACAATATTGAGTACTACTCAGGGACCGCTTGTAGTTGCCCACTTAGCGCTGGTTCGACGGACAGATATCCTAGTTCACTTAAAACTATTATTTTTCAATCCAAATCAACCTAAAATACTTCAATTATAAATATACAAGTCATGGAACGTCCCAGAGTATGGTTGAACATTATATTCATTATAGAGATCATTCTTTGGAGTTCATAAACTCTTTCCAAAAGATCTATTGATTCAATTATTGATCTATTTTCCATATTTGTTCCCAAATATTGTTTTTAATTGATTGAGCCTTTGTTTTAAGTCAAGAGAACATTCTTTGAAGATCTATTATATATTTTAATAAATATCTTGCCTCAACCATATATAAAAACACAAAGTTCAAACACCTAACAAAACCCTATCTTTACCTATAAACCTTCAGTGTTCTTAAGTTTGAAGAAGAGGCGCTTGGAGTTCCGACGTTGAAAAACAATGTTCGTTCTTGGTGATCCAGTGGAGAGTGATAATTGTGTTTTTGCACACTTATTTAATACCTAAATATGTTTATTATTAATGAAAAGAACGGATATTGACTCACAATAGGGTAATTTTGGTTTTTGTAGGTCATAAACCCCAAATGGAAAGACAAGAAGACAAATATGACGAAAAAAGATTAAAAGTAGTTGGTGACCAAAGCGCACAAGTCAAAAAGTTGAAGGACCTTGGATTTCAATTTTTTGGAAGGTGTGATTGATATGAACTGACGTGCACTTAAACGAAAACATTTTTGGTTTTTGGTTGAGACTAGGCAGCACCTTAGGTGCCTAGGCGTCAGATTTAATTAAGACTCTGTTTGATCACTATTTTTTTAAAAAATTCATTTTTCTCTCTCTTCTTTTTAACTAAAAATTCTTCAATAAAATAATTTTACATACAATCCAAAAACTTTTCTTTTATTTTTAACAACACATTCTTTATTAATCTACTATTCTAAAATGCATTCTGCAACAAAAATGGGCTCAAACAGGCCTAAAAGGGGAATTTCAGGGCCATTTTAGTACTTAGTCGAAAATTCGGGGATTTTGTTGCAATTTTTCTAGGGTTTTAATTTGAAAACTAGGAACATGGCTGGATTGGGGTGTCTTCTTCCTTCCAGGTTTTCTTTTCAATTTCTTTTTTTTTTCATTTACTTTCTTCTTTCATTTCATTTTCTTTACTTCTTATTTTTATTTTCTTGGTATTTTGAGGACAAAATCAAGAGTACAATGAGAAGAATAAATCAAAGAAAAGGTAAAGAAGAATTGAGGAACTCAAGATTCAAGCAAATCCAACCAAAAATGGTTTTATTTTTGATCTTGTATTTTCTTTATTATTTTCTATCATTTGTGATGTATTGCATAAATATTTTCATTTATTATCATATATATAATATGCGCTAATTTTTTGTGGTGGGATTTATGGTGGTAGTTTAACCTAGTTTTAATTAATTTTAATATTTGCTTATTAATGTTAAAATACTTATTTTCATGTGTATTTATTATTGTGTTGAATGTCTTTCATTTATTTGGCCATTAAATAATTGATTTTAATAATTTGTACATCGTTCGAGAGAAGATTGTACATTTTAGATCAAATAGTAAATACCCTAAGTTTGTGTAGGGGATAGACATATACCCATAATCATAAGTGACCCATTGAGCAATGTTCACAAATATTTAATGTTGTTTGATTTGAATCAGCATAGAGATATAGTATGTTAAATCAATCAATTAGGGTTAATCTCGTTAGAGAGAGATAATTAACTAAAATTGAATAATCGGGTCTAACATCATAAATGAGTAATTTGTTAATTGACTTGTGGAGATATTAATTAGGAGACGGTTAAGTGAAATCATAAATCCGAACCACGTTTTCCTCCAAAATTTTCAAATATTTCTGGTTTCTTATTTTGTTAATTTTCTTATTTTTCAAAACCAAATCTTTATTTTGTGTTTCTTTTTATTGTTAGAGTTAAATTAATGACCGTTGTGTAATCGAAAGTACACATTTCTCGAGAGATCGACAGATTGGATTCAAAAAGTCAACTTTATTACTTGAACGCAACCTGTGCACTTGCAGTTTGCACTTTCATAGCGAACAGAAAGAAAAGTAGTCCAGACTTCTGGAAAAGTGTGTGTGTGGACAACCAAAGGAGTTCCTTGGTGATTTACAAGTTTGGTGGCTAGAGTAATTGTAAGTTAATTTTTCTGATGGAACGTTTGCTGCCTGGAGGTTTTTGATCTTGAGTTGGAATTTTCCTCCTTGAAGAATTCTTGGTGTTATTTACTTTATTGCTTTAATCTGAATATTTATTTGATTGATACTTAGAATTAATTTAATTTATTTAATTACATTAATTATCTAGAAACATTAATAAGTGGCTTGTTTTTTGTTATTGTTTTAACTTCGTATTTGGGTTTAAACTATTCAGCTAATTTAAACTCTCAAAATTAAATTGATATACTTGAATTCTTCATATTAATGAAGACATGTTTGTTATCATTTAGTTGCTAGCACACCTTTACATCAAACCTTTGAAAATTGCATTTGTTTTTTTGGGGGAAAAAAGGGTTATGGATAGGGATGTCAATTTGGCTCGTCGACTCGGGCGGCTTGTGGCTCGACCAGGAAAAAAACAGAGCCCTAGTTTTGGGGAATTGGGCTAAGCCGACCCGACCCGACCCGTGTAAAAATCTTTAATTTTTTTTTTTTGAAATGGAAGATGGGAAAGTGGCCGCTACTATTTAAAGGCAGCACATGTTATATATATATATATATAAAATAAAAAATCAATCGGGCAGTTGAGGCCCGAGCAAAAGCTCGGACCAGCCCATTTGAGGCCAGAGTAAAAGCCTGGGCCGAGCCTTAAATTGTTTCCCGAGCTTTTGCTCGGTTCGGCTCGGGCCAAAAAAAGCTCGAAGCCATTTTGCTTAAGCCGAGCCCAAACTTCAAATTTCAGTTCGTGGCTCGCCTCGTTGCCACCCTAGTGTCACGGACTGCAGCTTTACCTAAGCCCCGTGACTCTATTACAGCCGCAGTTTGCCCAACTTTGACTGCACATTGTAAATATTTCATTTAATTGTAAAATAGTTGATAATTAGAAAAGTTTAGTATGATTCCTTGGATTTTTAACGTCTACTCCCGTCATAGGAGTTTTTGTTGCTAAGTCTATTATACGAGGTATTAGTCTTTCAAACATCTTTCAAGCTTTCTAGTGTTCGCCCCCTACACTAGCTTCCTGCTTTCATCTATTGTAATGTTCAGCTTTTAAGCAATCAATGATCAAGTTTATTTCAATGCATTTCAATTTCATGTTGTAAGCTTTCTTTAAATTGTGATCAAATTTCTTTTCGTCCCTGAACGACCGAGAAAAGGCGGAAGGTAGTCTAGTGGAGCAGACTACTGTCACACGGTGTCCCTTTATGTGCTAGAAGAAAGGTAACCCGTGAAAATTGGTATCAGAGCTGCGGTTCAAGACCCTCGATAAGAAAGCTATGGATGCAATGGAATCGGACACCACGGAGGTGGTGGATCCTCAAAAGAGGACTACGAAACAGCGTTTGGAGGGCCTGGAGGTGACAAACACTAGGTTGTGTTTGGCCATGGAGGGCCTTGGAGAAAAGGTCGAAGTGGCAGAGACGAAAACTCGGGAAGTACGCATCCAACTGGATGAATGCCAAGAAGCTTGCGCAGCTATGATCTGCAGGAAGAAGTGGGAACGTTGAGAGCTCAACTAGTAGTTCTTCAACGCGCGTTTGGCAATAGGCAAGCCATCGCGCAAGAGTCTATGCATAGGCTAAGAATTCCAGAACCGTGTACCTACGGAGGGGCACACGATGCTAAAGAAGTTGAGAACTTCTTATTCAATATGGAACAATACTTTCTTGCAGCTTCAATTCAAGACGAAGCGAGAAAGGTTACTATAGCTACCATGTATCTAGGTGGAGATGCAAAACTGTGGTGGCGGACGAAGTATGCTGATATTCAGGCCAACAGGGTCCGAATAGATTCTTGGGATCTTCTCAAGGAAGCAATCAGATCTCAGTTTTTCCCAGAGAATGTGGACTATCAGGCACGACGTGCACTGTGAGATATGAAACGTACAAGCTCCATCAGGGAGTATGTGAAAGCCTTTTCCGGGCATATGCTGAATATTCGAGATATGTCGGAAAGGGACAAGCTATTCACCTTCATGGAAGGGTTGGAACCGTGGGCACGCATGGAACTTCAGAGATAGAAGGTCACTGATTTAAGCGCAGCTATTGGAGCTGCCGAATGTTTGAGTGACTATCAACCAGAATTGAGAGATGATCGATATTCGGGAAATAGTCAGTCTATCGGAGGTGGAAATAGACCTCATAGACCTAGCTCGTGCTCAAATGGGGGAGAGCGTTACTCTCAGAATCAGGGAGAAGCCTTTCAAGGCAACTGTCAGAATAACAATTGGAATCAAGGAAAAGTAAAGGAGGGCAGATCTCATTCCAGTCCTAAATTGAAGTGCTTTTTATGTGAAGGACCACATCGGGTAGCGGAGTGTCCTCAGAAACAGATGGTGAATGCATATTGCAAACTAGCAAGTGGCGGAACCAAATCAAAGCAAGGTACCCCACAAGCTAGCTGTCATGGCGAGACCGACTCCGAAGAGGACGAGGATGTAGTTGGTGCATTCTCACATCAATGCAATACACTATTGCATCGAGTTACTAAAAGGGACGATGGTCCCTCGAAAGAGTCGAAGATGGAGGAATCGAAGGCTCGCACTTGTAGGGTGAAAGGCCTGATGTACATTGATGTGAGGATCAATGGAAAGCCAATCAGGGCTATGATAGATACCGGTGCTACCCACAACTATGTTGCAAGTACCGAAGTAGAGCGGCTCGGACTTTCTCTAGAAAGAGGTAAGGGAAAAGTCAAAGCAATCAACTCCGCTGCTCAACCGATAGCGGGAGTAGCGAAATCTGTGTCGATCAAAGTAGGTCACTTCGGGGAAGGACGAATTTGTCGGCAGTTCAGATGAATGATTTCAAGCTCATTTTGGGATTGGAATTTCTTCAGGACACGAAAAAAGCAGTGTTGCTGCATTCTGACTCATTAGTGATGATGGGGAGTAAACCATGCGTTATCTTCACACAAGCTATGAAGGCAGGAGAGAAGGGTATCTCGGTAATGCAATATAGCAAGGGTTTCAAGAGAAATGAACCCTCATTTTTGTGCACTCTTCGATTGGAAGAAATTGAAGAGATGACTAGTCCAATTCCAAAATCTGTCGAAATGCTTGTTAGGAAATTTGAGGACATTAAGCCAGAGCTTGAAGAGCCTCGGAAACAGTTGGGAGAAATGTTAGGAAGTGAGACTACTATGGAGCGCACTTCCGCATTACTGCAACGTGCATACTACCGGCATCAGAGGCGGGACAACATTACAAGTTATGTGAGAACTTGCCCTGTTCGTCAGCAAGATATGGCAGATTATCAGAAAAAGGCAGGCTTACTGGAGCCCCTTTCTATCCCGAATAGACCAGTCGAGAGTGGATCGATGGACTACATTGGTGGATTGCCAAAATTTGGAGATTTTGGCATTATCACGATCAAGAGGGATCGTTTATCTAAAGATGCAACCTTCACCACAGCGTCCAAGTATGTATCAGCCGAAGAGACAGCTCAACTCTTCCTTAAACATATTGTCAAATACTGGGAACTGCTTAAGAACATTGTCAGTGATCGGGATTCTCGATTTACTGGCATACTTTGGACCGAGTTGTTCAAACTTCTTGGTTCAACTTTGAGCATGAATTCTAGTTTTCACCCACAATCAGACGAACAGACAGAGCGCTTCAATTCTATGCTGGAAGACTATTTTCGGCACTTTATCTCTGCTTCGCGTGAAAATTGGGTAAGACTTTCGGATGTGGCCCGGATGTGTTTCAACGCTCAAGAGAGCTCTTCTCCCAATAAGAGTCATTTTGAGATTACTACAGGCCATCAACCGTTACTCCCTCATACTGCGGATATGGATCAGAAACAATACAAGAAGTCTGCAAATCTCAAGCAACCAGTGTTTAAATTGAAAAGATTAGAAATGAAGGTTGCCGAAAAGATTTTTGGCCATCGAGCTTCTAGGAAATATCTTCAAGAGTACTTGATCAAATGGAGCGGATGCAACAACGAGAAGAACAATCAGTGGCTCCGAGGACGTCGCCAAAATAAATGGGGGAGAATGTCACGGACTGCAGCTTTACCTAAGCCCCGTGACTCTATCGCAGCCGCAGTTTGCCCAACTTTGGCTGCACATTGTAAATATTTCATTTAATTGTAAAATAGTTGATAATTAGAAAAGTTTAGTATGATTCCTCGGCTTTTTAACGTCTGCTCCCGTCATAGGGGTTTTTGTTACTAAGTCTATTATAGGGGGTATTAGTCTTTCAAACATCTTTCAAGCTTTCTAATGTTCACCCCATGCACTAGCCATTGTAATTTCCCGCTTTCATCTATTGTAATGTTCAGCTTTCAAGCAATCAATGATCAAGTTTATTTCAATACATTTCAATTTCATGTTGTAAGTTTTCTTTAAATTGTGATCAAATTTCTTTTCGTCCCTGAACGATCGAGAAAATGTGGAAGGTAGTCTAGCGGAGTAGACTACTACCGCACGGTGTCCCTTTTATGCTAAGAAGAAAGGTAACCCGTGAAACCTAGTCATGGAGGATTTCACCTTAAAAAGTGATAATAAAAAATAAACAAATAAGATTTTTTTATTGCTCAAGTAGTCAAAAACTCAAAATATTCTCTACCTAAAGAAGACCAACCCTCAGAATTATGAGGCCTTAGACAATTAATTCAAGTTCAATCCACCCTGATCATTAAATCTGTAAACGAGAAGATTTGTTGTCCATTGTTTGCTGTCCACCCAATCTAATATTAACACCTTATTTAATTTAACAATCTATTTTAATATTTTATCATTAACAGTTTTTAACATCGTTAAATACTCTCTCTCACATACAAAATCTTAATTTTACAATCATTAACTTTACCACTAAACCCACCACTCTCTTTACAAAAAATGTTTTAATTATCATATCATAAACATGCTGTTTTGAAATGTTGTTTTACTTAGATTGTTGAAATCTTCACTAAAAATTTTGAAATCTCCACTAAAAATTGTAACCTAGCAACTTAGATATGATATTATCGTATCAAAATATATGAAATACTTGCACATTAGAAATAAATTGTGAAACTCGTGCAGCCTCATCGATATTTCCTCTCAAATCACGTGTGTTGAACATAAAATTAAAAAAACGACGACATCTTGGCAATTTTTGGTCTAATCTTGATTTGGGAATCCAATGATGGCTCGAATGGGTTCCACTTCCAAACTGTGTGTTGATTTACTGCTTTATTTATTGTTTATATAATTTGCGGTATTCAAACATAGGATTAATCTGAAGTGATTGTTTAACCATCTAGAGATAACAATTGGTGACTTGTTACTATTTATTATAATATTTTTAATTCCGCATAATATTCCTATTCACCCCTCTCTAGGTATTGTTAGGGTCGAGCTGCGTAACTTTCAATTGGTATTAGACCCTTAATTCGATTCCTAACCTTTTATTACATCTAGATAAGTCGACCAATGTCTATCCCTCCGTTTTTTGACGGAAGCAACTATGCATACTGAAAAGTTCGAATGAGAGCCTTCCTTAAATTTTTGGATGAACGCATTTGGATTAGCGTTCAAAATGGTGGGCTCCACCTTCAACAACTGTTGCTAGTGTATTTATGCACACTAACATCTCTCTATGGACTAAAATTAACTTAGATGAATGCAACTAGAACAGTAAAGCATTATATGCTCTGTTCATGTCTGTATCTGCTGAAGAATTTAGGAGAGTCTCGATGTGTGAAACTAGGGGTGTCCAAAAGTCCCGAACCAAACCGGACTGAACCGAACCCGAACCGAATCGAGCGGTTCTTCATAAATTAAATACCCGAACGGGTACCCGAATCGAGAACCGATGAGTTTGGGTCGGGTATCGGGTCTAGACCAAGAACCGAAGAACCGAAACTAAATAATTTTTTTATTTTTTATATTGAATTAATTAAATTATTTTATTTTTTCTAAACAAATTAACAAGTTAATTAAATAAATCAGATTATTTCATAATTTTAATTTTAAAGCCCAAATCATTTTTAAAACCCATTAACCCATTTTAATTTGAAGCAAATGAATATACTTTATGTAGTGTTGCTGTAATATTAATATATATTTTTTGGTATTTGTATGCATTGAATTACTCTTATTGGATGGCTAGTTATTTATATGTTTTTGAATTGGACTACGTTAATTTGTAAAAGTTACGAATGAAATATCATTAGTTGTATTTATGTAGTGTTGTTGTAAATATTAAAAAATTTAATTATGGTACGGAACAAAACGGAACCAAACCGACCCAAACCGAACTGAACGGAACCAAACCCGAACGGTTCCATAATTATATTTGGACCCGACGGGTCCATTTATTAAATACCCAAAAGTTTTAGGTTGGTTCGGGTCTCTTCAGAACCGAACCGAACCGACCCACGGACAGCTCTATGTGAAACTGCCAAGGAAGTTTGGAATATTCTAGAAACCACACACGAGAAAACTAAAACGGTTAAGAATTCTAAACTGCAGATATTAACCACTAGGTTTGAAGAGATTATGATGAAGGACGATGAGCCATTCGATGAATTCTATGCGAAGTTGAATGACATAGTGAATTCGAGCTTTATCTTAGGTGAAATGATTCCCAAGCTCAAAATCGTTAGAAAAGTCCTTAGATCCATGCCCGAGAGATTTAGACCTAAGGTTACTACAATAGAAGAAAGTAAGGATTTAGATGCTGTTAAGATAGAATAACTCGTAGAATCTCTTCAAACTTATGAACTCACTATCTCTCAACCTAAAAAGGTTAAATCCATCGCCATGAACACCATTAGAAAAGAGGAGAGCGAGTCTACCGATGCTGAGTCACTTAGGGATGATGAAATAATTTATTTCGTTAAAAAATTTTAGAAAGTGATGAGGAATATGAGAAAACCTCATGAACGGAAAATTGAATTCCCTAGTAAAATTGTGAAAGATAATTGTGAAGAGAGTGACTCTAGAACTGCTAATAAGAAAACCCAATATGTTAGATGTCATGAGTGTCAAGGTTACGGTCACTATAGGAATGCATATCCTAACTTGAAAAAGAGTTCTAATAATGGTAGACGTAAGGTCTTAGCAGTGACCTTAAGTGATTATGAATACGATTCTAGTGCTTAGAGTGATACATCTAGTAGTGAAGTTAATCAAAAGTTCATGGCCTTCATATCTATAACTATCATAGAATCTGATAAAGAATTTGAGAAGGTTTGGGTTAAGAAGATTGATTTATCTAGGTCAGATGATCAGATGAACTGTTATGTTGCCCACGTTACACTTAAAGCTCAAAATGTTTCTATGTGGTACCTTGATAGTGCTTGTTTTAGACATATGCGTGGTGACAAGGCCATGTTCTCTTCTCTAGTTGATTGGAATGGTGACGTTGTGACTTTTGGAGATGGGGCTACTGCACCTATTCTTGGTAAATGTGTCGTTACTATATCTGGACTTCCTACTATCTCAGATGTGCTTTATGTGAAAGGGTTAAAAGTCCAACTTGTTAAGCATTAGTCAAATATGTGATACTGATTTCGAGGTTAATTTTGTTCAAAAAAGGTGTACTATATATGATTCTACTGGTAATGTTATCCTCGAATGTGTAAGAACTTCAGATAATTGTTATGGAGTCCTTCCTAATTCCCACTACGTGTGTAGTAGTGCCAAGATTGATATAACTGAACTGTGGCATCAACTGCTTGGCCATATGAACTATAAAAGTTTGTCTAAACTCACCAGAAGGAACTTGTAAATGGCTTACCTAAATTTGAAAATACTGATATCACAGTATATGGCCCATGTCAACAAGGTAAACAGATCAGAGTTCCTCATAAGCATACTTCTAAGATTCTAACAAGCAAGCCTCTTGAATTACTCCATATGAACTTAATGTGACCATCTAGGATAGAAAGTCTTGGAGGTAGACGGTATATCTTGGTCGTAGTTGACGACTTCTCTCGATATACATGGATTGAGTTCTTGAGAGATAAAATTGAGGTGTTCAGCCTAATAATCTCATTGTGCAAAAGGCTTAGAAATGATAAAGAGTTTATAATATCACGAATTCATAGTGATCATGGAAAAGAATTTGAAAACTCTAATCTTGAGAACTTCTGCTTGGAAGAGGGAATCCAATATGAGTTTTTCTCGCCGATCACTCTACAACAGAATTGGGTAGTTGAGATAAAAAATCGTGTGCTTCAAGAAATGGGAAAAGTCATACTTCATGGTAAGGATCTTGTTATGCATTTCTGGGGGAAAGCCATCAACACTGTATGTCTCATTGTTAACAGGGTTTATCTAAGACCTAAAACTGATATGACACCGTATGAGATCTAGATAGGTAAATGGCCAACTGTCAAGTACTTTCGTGTGTTTGGCATCAAGTGCTACATACTAAGAAATTGAGAAAATTTGGGCAAGTTTGATTCTAAAAGTGATGAGGGAATCTTTCTAGATTATTCCAGAAATAGTCGAGCCTATCGAGTATACAACTCTCGTATATGGGTTGTGATGAAGTCCATCAATGTAGTGGTGGATGATATCTGTAGTGAGGGAGGGAGTGAAAGCAATGGGGTGGAGTTGGAATACCTAAATGTTGATCCTATCATGGTAGTTGAACCTAAAGAGACCCCCGTTCACGATTCCCCACATACTTCTAATGGTTTAGATAGTCATACTAAGAAATCCACATATGATGATAAACCTGAACCTCCTAAAGAACCCTCGTCCCGCGTTAAGACGAATCATCCTAAAGTGAATATTATAGGGGATTGGATGAAGTAATGAGACTCCGTAAGAGAGTTTTGAACAATCTAACGTATGCTAGTTATGTGTCACATATTAAGCCTAAGAAAGTAGAAGAAGCTCTTAGGGATGAATTTAGGGTTAACGCGATGCATGAAGAGCTAAATCAATTTGTGAGAAACAAAGTTTGGGATTTAGTTCCTAGGCCTGATGATTGTAATGTTATAGATACTAAGTGGATATTTAAGAATAAAGTCGATGATCAAGGTACTATAACTAGAAATAAGGCTAGGTTAGTAGCCCAAAGATATACTCAGGTCGAAGGAGTTGATTTCGATGTAACATTTGCCTCGATAGCTAGGCTTGAATCCATTAGAATTCTTCTGGCTGTTGCCTGCACTTTAGGTTTTAAATTATATCAAATGGATTTCAAGAGTGCCTTTTTGAATGGAATACTTCAGGAAGAAGCCTATGTTGAACAACCTCACGGATTTGTTGATTCTAAATATCCACATTATGTTTATAGGTTGAATAAAACTTTATATGGTCTAAAACAAGCTCCCAGAGCTTGGTATGATATGCTTACTGCATATCTCATGGAACATGATTTCTCGAGAGGTGGTGCAGACAGAACCTTATTTATAAGACGTATTGAAGATACCATCACGATAGCTCAGATCTACGTCGATGACATTATCTTTGATTTTTCTGTTGATTCTCTTGCTCATGATTTTGCTAAATGTATGAAGCAAGAATTTGAGATGAGTATGATTGGAGAATTAAATTACTTTTTAGGGCTTCAAGTTAAACAAACTAATGATGACTTGTTCATTTCTCAATCGAATTATGCCAAAAACCTTGTCAAATGTTTTGGATTAGACATCAAGAAACACACTAGAACCCCCATGAGTACCAGTGTTAAGTTAGGTCGTGATCCTATAGGTAAGAGTGTTGATCAGACTCTTTACAGAAGTATGATAGGTAGTTTACTTTATATCACTGCTAGTAGACCTGACATAGTTTTTAGTTTAGGGGTTGTGCGCGCTTTCAGACTGATCCCAAAGAATCTAACCTGAGTGCCATACGATGTATCATCGGATATGTCAATGGAACTATAGATTATAGGATCCTGTACTCTCGAGACTCTAAGCTTGATCTAGATATTCTGATGTCGATTGGACTGGTAATGCTGATGATAGAAAAACATTTCTGGAGGCTGCTTTTACATTGGAGCCAATCTTGTTGCTTGAATGAATAAGAAACAAAATTCTATCTCATTGTCCACGGCAGATGTTGAATATATTGCAGCGAGAAGCTGTTGCACTCAACTGCTTTGGATGAAACAGATGTTGAGTGACTATAGTATTGAACAAGGTACTATGACTGTGTTTTGTGATAACACTAGTTCTATTAATATTTCTAAAAATCCCGTTCAATACTCTCGAACTAAACATATTGACATACGACATCATTTTATTCGAGAGCTTGTGGAGACTTGTGTTGTAACACTTGAGCACATTTCTATTGAAAACCAATTAGCAGACTTATTTACTAAACCATTAGATGGTCTGAAATTTGAGTTTCTTCGAACGGCTATTGGTGTTTGTGTGCCTCATTGATTCGGCAATTTTGTTGCATGCTCGTTCTATGCCATTGTGTGAAATTGATTTATGCATGTTTTCTTTATTTTCTTTTTCTTTTTTTAAAAAAAATTTCTTTGTCTTTACTTTTGGTTGAGTTATCATTTTATTTTGTGTTATGTTCCATATATTTTGTTTTTAATTTCCAAAAAAAAAAAAAAAAGGGAAACAAAATTTTTTTTATGAGGACATTACTTTTTCAACTTTCCATATGATGTACTTGATTTTGTTTGTTGTGATCAAGCATGGGGCTAATTGATAAGCTGTATCATGATTTCCACTACTGGTTTAGGTTATTCATGGAGTACTTAGTATAGGAGTCTTCGTGTATTTTCTGCATTGCACACACTATGATCTTATTAGTGGGACTCTACCGCTTGTGTGAGACTTGGGATGCCAATCACATGTTAATAAGGTGACTTTGAACATGATTTGACCATATGTATTAGACCTAAAATCAAGTTTATTCTTGGTATTTTCATACAATAAAAACAAAAACAAAATAATCATACAAAGAGCTCAATATCTTATTTTTTCGTCAGAGCCTATTTGACTCAAGTAATTAAGCCTGCGGAGTGTCTCATAACCTGTGTCTATGGTCGACTGACTTGGGTTAACCGGCTTAAAACTCGCTGCATGGATCATTTTAGTCGCTTAATGAAGAAAAGCATGCACTTAAGATGAAAAATAATAATGAGCTTAAATTATTGATTGATATAACACAAATTATTTTGCTCATACTCAAGGGGAGAAATAATGCTTCCATTTATAATGAGCTTTTCGTTATAGGTGCTAATGTACTTTACATGATTTGCCTTTCATAAGTAGGGGAATAAACTTATTGACAATGATATTTCGCGTATCCTTTCGTACAAATTTAATATTGGAGTCATGTTTTCAAAGGATTAGTGACACTTTCCACCTTTGGGTCGCTTATACAATTTACTCCATGATAACTTGAATTAAGTATGTGGGAAAGTTTACTGTTTATTGTTTATCTTTGTGCATGATTTATAACAGTATTTTCGAGTTATTATGTGTTTATGCTCATATTTCACAATAAAAGTGAGTGTGTAAAGCGTTTTTTATGCTCTTTGATTACATGGTGTGTGCTGTCGCAGGCACCCAAAAATAATACCTTAACCTCTAAAAATAATGTAGTAGTGGAAGTAAGGGTCGATCACACGAAGAGTATGTAATTCAATATTTTATGATTCGTACAATGATTGTGGGGGGTTTTATGCAAACAATTGTAAATAACGCAATCAATAACATGAAAATTAAATTAACGAAAACAATCAAAAGACTAACCTTGGTCTAAGTCCACATCCACCGTCGGAAATCCACAATTGATCACAGATGCAAGGATAATTCAATTCAAATTTTGAATATTCATCGTTGAAACTGATTCATATTTCTCCTTAATTTTAGTTAATTAAAAACCAGCGCTCTAATTAACCCTAATTATTAAATAATCTCAGACCAACGCTCAAGATTCAATTTAATAACAGCTTTACACAATAGAAAAATTGATGAAAACCAGATAATACAAACACCAGCGGTTGCATTTAATTTATTTAAACATTCTTTTTAAAATTCAATAACTTCTATCGCAGAAAATCATCAAATCCTAATGCTTCTCAAGTTAAAGGAATCAAACAATTACAGATTTGATATTTAACTTAACAGTAGATTGTAATGAATAACAAACTAGTAGGCCTCCTAACAATTAAACGTAACAATCATGAAAATAAGTGTAGAAGAATATTCAATACGCAAAATAAAAATTAAATAACAAAAAAAACTATTTAGATCTCACAATATGTGGTTCTGAGGCTTGAATTTCCTTCGACCAAGTGTAAAAGTTTAGTTAAAATTCATGAATTTAAAAGATAAATAATGAGGAATTGAGTTTGGAGGCGTTCTGTACGTTCTCCCCCGTTCTAGGCTTTTAAAATATGTATTTATAGTTATTTCCATAGGTAGTTGACTTAAATTCGGAAACTAGAGATTCTTTTGTGAAAAATGCTTGTTGCGCGCGTCGTATATTTCTTTGCACTCGCACCTTTCATTGGTTTTAGACTCGGTAAGAAAAATTTATGCCTGTGAGCGCGAGAGAATTTGCCTGCGCGCGCGCAGGGTTGTCTCTGAATAGCGTTCGATATTTTGGTCATAACCTTTTCCACAGGAATCCGATTGAGCTAATTCAAAATGTGTTGGAAAGCTAACTCAAAAGGCTAAAACTATACTTCAGATACCATCTCCCAATTCGATCGTATTCCATGTCACAAATGGGCATCAAACGGAGACTGAAAAATTCAATGCATAACTTTTCGATTGGAAATTGATGTATAATCTTACTTTGACGATATTTCACCCATTTGACTTCTTTTTTCATTCAATTGACTTCTAACACTCTCAAATATTTATCATTTGGTTCAACACAACTTTTATATATTTTCACGATAGTGCTTGAACTTTTATTTCCTGTCACTTTGGTTATTTTTTATCTATTTCTTCCAAATTATGTCATCTCCATTAAATTGCCACCTAAATCAAAATATGTATGTAATGTGTATATTTTGGCATTGATTAATTATACAAGTACATAAAATAAGGAGGGAAAAATATGTATTTTACATTCCTATCAAATTCCCCCACACTTAGCTCTTGCACGTCTTCGGGCAAAACTCAAATTTAATTCCCTAAAAACATCCAGGTCGTAATACCATAAACATAGAACCATCAAACATTTTCAAAACACATAAGATATCATGAATAAACATTCCCACACAACTCACAATCAATTAGCAAGTATTTTCATATGAAAATGGAGTAAACTAAACATGTAGATCCTCAAGGATGTAAGCACTCAACTCTCATGTGTTTAAAATGTAAGTGTTTCGCTCAAATTCATTCCAATGGAGAGGCTCTACCATATGCTTGTATATGTTCTCATTCGCCACCACTTATATCATATGCTTAGCAAGAATCATAAGGACTTTTCAAGGATTGTAACGTGGCTTAAGGTCAAGGTGTCTTCTTGGTATGTTGGGTTGTATTGGTACTATGTCTTGATTTAGCACGCATGATTGAAACTGAATAATACCATATGTTTCTAGATTATCTATATTCTATAAACTGCTTTACTTATACTGTTTTCCACACATTTCACACTGGGTGTTGAGTTGTCTATTTCAGGAAACATGTGCTGATTAAAATGTAAAATTCGTTCAAGTCAGTTAGTTGTGTCATAGGTTTTTGAGTATGTAATTTATTTTTGATTACTGCCTTGACTTTAGTTAGTAGTTTTGTCACAAAATGCTAAAGGGGGAGCTTGTTAGATTTTAATTGTGTTATTTGCGATTCTGTAAACAAAATGAACTTAATTGTAAATGTTGTAAAAAGTCAAGGAGTAGTGTGTAATTATGTGAAAATAGGTTTATTAGGTCTATGGTTCGAGTATGACAAAATAAGGAAAATACGGCGCGAATTTTCGTTAGACTGTCGCCATGGATTGGCTCGAGCGTAAAAAACAGAACCTCTATTGCTTGACTGTAGCCCTGCCTTGGCTCGAGCGACAACCTGTCGCTCGACAGTTTTTGAGCTCGAGCGACATGGTTGTTTGGGAAATTTTTATTTCTCGATTTAAAGGTTTTTTCCCTGGCCCATTACTTTTCTAACCTACCTATAAATACCAAAACACATCTGAACTTAAATTTCAAGGTTGATCATTGAGAGAACTTCATTTGAGGGAATACAATCATATTCTTACTTTTAACCTTCATCTTGCGAGTTTGTTTTGGTGAGAAAAATATCGATTTCATAATCCAAATACCAAACTGTTCTTTCCATCACATTTGTCAGAGTTTATGAAGATCGAGGAAAGTTGACTGGAAGTTCCAGTCGTTGAAGAACCCGATGTTTTTCGTGGATCCACAGGAGAAACGATTTCACAAAACTAGGAGTTGCTGTAGGAAAGCACAATCCAGGAAAGTTTTGGAAACTGCAGTTGGGAGTAGTTCGGGAGCACAGAATCCAGGAAAGCTGTTGGAATTGCAGTCAGGAGATCAGATGGTATGTGTTGTCATCTAGGCTGGTAGACTGTAAGTTACAAATCGTTTATAGTGGATTGTTGATTGGCAAAGTGCCCGAAATTTTTCTCAGTTGGGTTTCTCCGTGATCATACCGTGTGTTGATTTACTGTTTTATTTATTGTTTATATAATTTGCGGTATTCAAACATAGGATTAATCTGACATTATTGTTTAACCATCTAGAGATAACAATTGGTGATTTGTTGTTAATTTGTTATAAGATTTTTAATTCCGCATAATATACTTATTCACCCCCCTCTAAGTATTGTTAGGGTCGAACTATGTAACTTTCAAATGATAAAGGTAAATCAAGATATAAGTCTAAGCCAGTAGGTAAGAAATGCTATAGTTGTGGTAATCTGGTTACTTCGTTAAGCCCTTGTTTGATCCTCATTATTTTTAAAATACATTTTTATCTCTCTTCTTGTCAATCACACTATTCAATAAAATAAATTACATACTAATCCATTTTTTTTCTTATTTTTAAATACACATTCTCCATTAATCTACTATTCTAAAATGCATTCTCACGATAAAATGAAACTCAAACAAGTTCTAAATATTATTATGAAAAAACAAAAAGAGAAAGTAAGAGATGAAGCGAATGTAGTATCTTCTTCTAGTTCAAACACCAGCGATGTTTATGTTTTAATAAACATGTTGATGACTCTATTGAATTGAATATGTTTATGAAATATAATTTACATAAATAGATACTTGATTCCGGTGCATATTTTCGTGTTACATCTATAGAAATTGGTCTAATAATTTGCACGAATCTGATATAAGTCATGTTGTTATGTGTAAAAATATTGCAATTCAAAATTGATAGGAGGTGTGATATTTTGAGACATTTGATATGACAGTGTGCTTACTTCAAAGACTCAGAAATATTCCAGAAATAACCACGAATTCGATGTCAGTATATGAGGGTATGAAATCATAAAAATTATAGAGGGTGCTCAAGTAACTTGCAAGGAAATTAACAAAAAAAAAGGAATATATATTACCATTGTCAAAGTGATTTAACGGTTTGGATTCCTTTTATCTCTTCTATCAATACACAACACAATCACGCCGTGCACTAAGCTTGCACATGTGAGTAACAAGGGGATTGAGTTCTTCAGTGACCAAAAAATGTTTTTTAGTGATAAATTTCTCTGCCTTTGTTCTTTCAGCATCAATCAGAAAAAATAGTTCTTTCAGCATCAATCAGAAAAAATAGTCGTCGAATTGAACGATTTTGTGTGAAAACATGTGCTTTGACCACTCAAATTTCCACAAAAACGCTGCCAGAGAATAATCTAGGTAGAATCATGAAATAAGAGGCTAATACGTAATTGATATTTCTTCGTTTCAAACTAAAATTCTTAGTTTTTATTAATTATTATTAGAAATATCAGAAAAATAAATATCGAGTACGGAAGAGAGTGAAAAATAAAAATCTTCTAATTTTTAGTACTATTCAACCACCAAAAAACAATAATTCTCAAAGTGCACAATTATATCATTTTTCAACCGCAGAATTTGTAAAAAAAAAAATTATTTTTCACACTTCCCAATAGCTTTTTCTCATCTTCAACCATGCATTCTCAGAGAAACCACTTTTTTAAATAATCATTTCGCCCACAAACACTTAATTAAGTGAAAAGTAGATCATGCTTCTCTTAAGAACACTTGCATAGCATTGTTTTCTATCCATTTTTATTCACTAAACTATTGATGAAATTGTGAGAGTTTTCTTCAATTTCGTGATTCTAAGTTTCGATAATTGTGTGCAAATCAAGTTTTTAATACTTAATTCTAACATTCTTAAGAATCAACAAAAAAATATGAAGTGGTTATGCTCGAAATTATCATAAAATCAACTTGACTTTGATTGCATCTCCGTCCATCATTTCATTTTATATTTCCATCCACACTAGAAGTTGAATGGAAAGTCACGTGAATTTCAATTAAACCATCCATGTTTGATAGAGATTAAAATCAAATTTTTAGCAGGTTTTAATGAAAGTTAACAAAATGTATGAATGAAAAGTTGTAGATCCTATGAAATGTGTGGTTAAGATTAATTGTTCATTTTAACTTAAAATTTAATAAGTGTTTTTAGTGATACCAAACAGGGGCTAAGATAATTTGCAAAAGTCATCAATATTTTTTTGTCATGCATTTACAATTCCCTTTTTTTTTCAACTGTAATTGCACTTCACGGCTCCAAACGTAGGGTAAAGATTTCTAATTAATATATAACTATAGCTACCAGTCTTCATTCCAACCTTTAGTTGAGAATCTCGCAAACCAAATTATTATTATTCTCCATCCTCTCTCTCTCTCCCTCTCATGGAGAATTTTCAAACCCTATTTCAGTCATCATCTTCAAGTTCTCATTTATCCTTATTGAACATGGTAAATTCTCAAGCACAAGCTCAACTCCAAGATCATGACAAGGGAAATGGATACTCGAGCCTCGCGACAAGTATGGAAATTCCCGATTCGAGTATTTTAGGTGTTACTCAAAGTAACAGCCTTCCCGAGGTGGAAACTGAGGCGGAAATAGGTAAGAAAAGGGGAGAGAAGAAAGCAACAAAGCCTAGATATGCCTTTCGAACAAGAAGCCAAGTCGATATACTTGATGATGGATACAGGTGGAGAAAATATGGCCAGAAGGCAGTCAAGAACAACAAATTTCCAAGGTTTTTTTTCTTGTTTAATTTATAATTTACTATATATAAAAATTAGGAGTGTATATTTGGACTTAAATGAAGAAAATAATTAATATGCAGACAAATTGAAAAACTTCTTATATATTGTAGCCACATTAAATTTCCTATAACTAAAATGTGTACTTTTTAATTAGTATGAGTTTTCAATATTTTAATTGAATTAACTATTTTTCTAAATCTAGATTATTTGTGAGATTAACTCTACTAATTAAAATTATCTAGATAGTTAATGATGTATTATACATGAAATTATCATGTACAAATGTTTAGGTTTTTTAATATGTTGACAACAAACTTATTCTGAAAAAGGTATAGTTTAGAGGTCAGTAACTAAAAATAAATTTTCTAGATAAATCGTACATTGCTTGTTATTGGTATAAATAAATTTAAATTCATATATTTTCTTTTTGCATTTTGGGAAAAAATATGTAATATAATTTTGCTTTGTAACTAATTATTGCTTGACAACTTAAGAATGGAGAAATTAAATTATTTCTTGCTAGACAGCAGCAAATATAAATTATCCAAAGCTTACAAGTATTTTTAGTTATTTCTTCCTTCCATAATTAGGTCTAAAATGCAATGCTGTGTGTACTTTTATTTCATTATGAGCTTTAAATGATTTATCTGGTAATATAGACTTAACAGTACTACACAAACAATTCTGCTAGAAAAATAAGCTCAATGACAGACTTTGTGACACACATGCACTCGGCAAATTTTCATAAAGTAATGTTATTCATCCTCACTGGGGTTGAGCCCCAATCTATATGGCAATTACATTGTATTAAATGATAGATTCATTTAAATACAAAGTCACATGACTCATTTAATTGAGTCTATCATTTAATGTCATGTAATTGTCACATAGAGTGGGACTCAATTCCAGTAGGGATGAATAACATTTTTCATTTTCATATGCAGTTAAACCAAAAATTGCCAAGTCAGTCTCTCAAAAAATGTCGTGTCATTGATGAAAAAGTTAAAATCTTATCTATTATATTGTCCAATATTATATCATCTACCTGATGAGATATATTCTAAATGTCATGCAATCCTCCACACCAATGATTATGAGTAATTGAAGCAAAGAATTAGTAATGAACTCGCCTCATTTTTCAAACCTGCAGAAGTTACTATCGATGTACGTATCAAGGTTGCACTGTCAAAAAGCAAGTCCAAAGGTTATCTAAAGATGAAGGAATAGTAGAGACAACATATGAAGGGATGCATTCACATGCAATTGAGAAGTCTACTGATAACTTTGAGCACATCTTGAGCCAGATGCAAACTTTCCCTTCAGTTTGAATCTTGGGCTTCTCAAGTATATATTGAATGAATATGCTTCAAAATATATCGAAGATGTGTATTTTAATATAGATATTTCAATAAGTTGTATACCCTAAATGGGTTAGACTTAGATTTCCATATAAAAAAGTTGTTCATTTCTTTTTATTTGATATTAACGATATTAAATTTGATAGGTCTCTATTTGTAATTAGCTATTCCTTAGATAAAATTAAAGTAATGGAGTTATAATTAAAGTCAAAATAGTTAAGGGTTGATAGTATAGTCCTTGAATGAGTCGAATATATTCAAGAAAATTACATATGATCAGTGGAATGCATTTAGAAGTCAAAGGAGTGTCAAAATGTTACACAAGTTTTGCTTCAAATTTTCAGTTACAAGTTACGGCGCATTTTTCACATAGACAAAATTCGAATTTCCAATGTTTTATATATAGAAGAATTGTAGCCTTTTGAATTAGTTTTTCAGCACACTTTGAATCACATTAATCAGATATCGAAAAAGAAAGTTATGATAAAAATGTTGGATATTGAACATCAATCGGTTCAACAAACTGAAATCCTAGTTCCCATAAAACTGTTATTTTTTTTATCACAATCAACCTAAAATACTTCCATTATGAATATACAAGCCATGCAACGTTCCAAAGTGTGCTTGAATATTATATTCATTATAGATATCATTCTTTAAAGATCATAAACTGTAACGCCCCAAATTTCATTTAATTCAAGGCACTACTTCAGTCGAAATATCCTATAAATAAGTATTCTCAATAAACGCCAAAATGCGTAAATACTTTTTTTTCTCAATTATAGTAGATTATAAATAAATGCGGAAACGTCATTTAAATAATTTGCTCACATCCAAGTGTCAATACCAAATGTAATAAGTAAAGTGTCAAAATTCGCAAAAATACTAAAACTTGAGATTTAGTCGACAAAATGGAAATCAACTATTAAAATACTTGTTTCAAAAATGTATAAATTAAATGGTCTATTATTTAATCAAGATTGCCCCGCTCATTGCCTTGCCTTGTCGAGCTCCTTAACCTGAAAGTGTGGAAAATATTGGGTTGAGCATAACGAATTATACTCAGTGGAGAAACAGCAATTAGTCCAAGTTAAATCTAAACATGAAATCAAATTTTGAATATAATACAAATACAACATACTGTAGAAATATGTACTGTTCTCCAAGGACCCAATTACGATCCCGGACCTATTTACGGTCCCTGACAACATGTTATTAGCGCTTAATAAATTTTGCACTGTAGGACAACCCCAAGGACCCACTTTCGATCCCGAACCTATTTACTGTCCCTGGAAACCTTTTCATATGTATAAACATTATATCACAATCAACAATCACACATCAAGAATTAACATGGACAACATAATCACAATTGTTTAAATGTAAACTCCACCTCAAAGTTTTGGAAATTTTCTTGAAATCGAACTGATGTGATGTTATCGTGTTTTAAACTTTTCTCGCGACCTCGTCTAGCATGAACAAAATTAATATAATTTAGGATACTAAGCCTAATTAATACTTTAAAACTTTTAGGGACTTGATTGAACTTTTTGAAAGTAAAGAAAATGAGTAATTTGATAATTCTTTAAATTTTAAGGGTCTAATTATCAAAATTAAAATGTTTATGGTTAATATGATGAAATTGGAAAATATTCTATATTTAA
The DNA here is from genome assembly GCA_035079005.1 of Fraxinus americana. Lineage (NCBI taxonomy): Eukaryota > Viridiplantae > Streptophyta > Magnoliopsida > Lamiales > Oleaceae > Fraxinus > Fraxinus americana. The sequence goes on along the minus strand of CM068710.1, from coordinate 3,215,611 downwards.
TTGGAAGAATACATAAACTTTAGGGATTGTAAGAGAATAAAAATCGAATAGGGGACTAACTTAAACTTTTGGCCAAACTTTAGGATTTAAAATGAAGTTTCCATATTTATTATCAAACCCCCCACTCCCAATCCCATTTTCACGTCCAGAGAGGTAGAAAAAAAGCTAATAGTTTCAAAATCAATAGAATTTCCACCTTTGGTTTTTACAACCTAAGGATTTTCAACCAAAATTGAGGATTTAAAAATGAATTTTCCATATTTAACATCAAACTCCCACTCCTAAATTCCATTTTCACGTCCCGAGAGGTGCAGGTTTCGAAATCAGCCTTGGTCCGAATTGAGTTTTACATTTTGAGGATTTCTAGCCAAAATTGAGGTCGGAGAAGGAAGTCTAATGGCAAAAGCAAGGTATGGAGTTGCAGGTCATTTCAAAACTCGACTCACGACATTAAATCTCAGAAATTTCGTTTTCTGCATTTTTTTTTTTCGTTTATCAATATGTTGAGAAGGAACAGAGATTATATAATTTCAACGAAACTGAAAATTAATTTCGAATGAGTTACCTGCACATATTTGTTGAGAATGATTTTTTGGTTCGATAGTTCGGTTTGAAATTGGAAGAACTGGCGCAATGTTAATGTGGATTAGAAGATGATTATGGTGAAATCAAAGAAAAATAATTGTTCAAATGTAAAGAGATTTATCTAGTTGAATGCCCAGATTCCTATGAAGTTTTTTGCTTAGCTGTGAGAGTGAATTTTGGAGATGGAATTGATTGGGTTTTAGGTTTTGACGCTATTGAGCCCTACAAACTTATGCTCCAGAATTGGGTCAGTTGATGGGCTCAAACTTGGGCCAAAGAAGAATATTTGGACCAAGAGAAATTTAAAATAGATGTTAAGTGTAAAATTCGACCCGATAAAAATATTGAATTTTTAAGATTAAAAATCGTTTTGAATTCTTATTTTAGATGTTTTGCTAAACGACTCGACAGACGTAAAATAAATACTAAAATTTGACGAAAATGTCGTAGCGACATAATTTAAGTTATAAAATTTGTATTTTAAAATTCGGGTCGCTACATAAACTCATTCCGAAAGATCTTTTGATTCAATCATAAATATATTTTTCATATTTGTTCCCAAATATTTTTTTCCATTGGTTGAGCCTTTCTTTTAAGTCGAAAGAACATTCTTTGAAGATCCATTATATATTTCAATAAATCTTTAGCATCAGCCATTAAATTGTGAAATATTAGAATTACATTAAATTGTGAGACATTTTATACTTTTCTTCGTAGTCTATTTGACTTGAGTGATTAAACATATATGATATCTTAAAACTTGTTGGCCTATAAATCATCTAACTTTGAAGTCAAAGACCTTAGGCTCGTTACATGTGTTATTTAGAAAGTATAATGAAGAAGAATATGCACATAAGATGAAAAAGAAAAAAAATATACACATTCTTACAAATAGGGGGAGAAATAAATATATATACAAAATTAAATATGAGCTTTTAATTTAAAAGGTCCTAGTAGAATTGAGTTTGACTTTCATAATTTGAAGAGTATATTCATTCCCTAGTGATGTCTTTTCATGTTGTTTATCACTCAGGTTTCACGTCTTATTTATAGGAGATTAATGACACTATTCACACATGGATATTTTATACAATTTATTTCTTATAGGTTTAAAATAAATTATGTGAGAAAATTTTACTATTTACAAATTCTACTTCTATAAGTAAGCAAATAACTATTCATGATATTATATTTAAAAATTAAAGAAAAATAGTTATCTCAAATTTTTTTCACTTGCCATATATTTTGCATAATTTCATTCATATTTTATTTTCACTCATTCTTTTCTGTGTTATTTCTGCATTAGTTTTTCTTTTATTATTCGTGACAAAAAGAAGGAGAGAATATATATTTCAGAGAGTGGTATATGAGTGATGGGGAGTTTTTGATATATATATATTTTTTTGATATTATTGATTTGATATCGAATTTTAATATTGATACTGTGTTTAGTGTTTTGTCAATATTGATATTAATATTCTTTACTTCAATTCTAAGTTATTATTACATGTAGTTTGCATGCTTTGGTGTTACACGTTTTACTTGTATTGTTTTATATAACTTAGTTATATTTTTTTAAAATTGTGAGTTTTGTCTTGCTTTTCACGTGATATTGTTATTTCTATGTGTTTTTGGAAACAAGTTGACAAGATATTGAAATAAAGTTAGAGAAATGAGTCTTTGGGTAGATTGTTGATAGGTTGTTTCAATTTTGACTTTTAAATAAATATTTTGTCACTGAATGTTAAAGGAGAAGTTTGTTAGGTCTTTATTTGTAATAAGCTATCCCTTAGACAAAATTAAAGTAATGGAGTTGTAACTACAGTCGAAATAGTTAAGAGTTCATAGTATAGTCTTTGGAAGAGTCAAATATGTCCAAGAAGGTCACATATGATCAATGGAATGCGATTAAAAGTGAAAGTGTTGCACAAGTTCTGCTCTCAATTCTTAGTCACAAGTTGTGACACATTTTTCATATAGAAAACATTCGAATTTGAAGCATGTTATTTCGAGAAGAATTGTAGTGCTTTGAGTTAACTTTCCAACACACTTTAAATCACCTCAATCGAATATCGGAAGAAAAAGTTATGATGACAATATCAATATTCAATTGGCACTTGAGCGGTGGTTCGACGGCCGGAATTCCTAGTTCACTTAAATCTATTATTTTCTTTCCAAATCAACCTAAAATACTTTCATTATAGATTACAAGCCATGGAACGTCCCAAAGTGTGAATGAACATTATATTCATTACAGAGATCATTCTTTGGAGATCATAAACTCTTTCCAAAAGATCTCTTGATTCAATCACAAATATATTTTCCATAGTTGTTCCCAAATATTGTTGTAATTGATTGAGCCTTTGTTTTAAGTCAAGAGATCATTCTTTAAAGATCCATTATATATTTCAATAAATCTCTTACCCCAGCCATAGATCAAAACTCAAAGTTCAAACACCAAACAAAACCATACCTTTACCTATAAACCTTTAGAGTTCTTAAGTTCGAAGAAGAGGAGCTTGGAGTTCCGACGTTGAAGAACAATGTTCGTTCTTGGTGATCCAGTGGAGAGTGATAAGTGTGTTTTGTCACACTTATTTAATACCTAACTATGTTTATTATTGATGAAAAGAACGGATATCGACTCAAAATTGGGTAATTTTGGTTTTTGTAGGTCATAAACTCCAAATGGAAAGAGAATAAGACAAAAGGAGGAAAAATGACTAAAAGAATACAAAATCATGAAGTTGGTGATCAAAGTGCACAAGTCAAAAAGTTGAAGGACCTTGGATTTCAATTTTTTGGACGGTGTGATTGATATGACAGTCAAAATTTGAGGACCAAATTGTACAAGATCAAAGTTGAGTGGACTAACGTGCAATCATCTCGGGACTTGGTTACAAAATGAGAACATTTTGGTTATTGGTTGAGACTTGGCGCCTAGGCATCAGATTTAATTAAGACTCTGTTTGATCACTATTTTTTTCAAAATTCATTTTTTTCTCTATTCTTTTGAACTACATGTTCTTTAATAAAAAAAAATATTATACGCAATCCAAAAATTTTTCTTTTATTTTTAACCACACATTCTCTATCAATCTACTATTCTAAAATGGATTTTATAACAAAAACGAGGCTCAAACATGCTCTAAAAAAAGAATTTCAGGGCCATTTTAATATTTAGTCGAAAACCTAAGGACTTGGCTCCAATTTTTCTAGGGTTTTAATTTTAAAACCAGCAACAGGGGTTGGATTGGGCGTCTTCTTCCTTCCAGGTTTTCTTTTCAATTTCTTTTTTCACATTTTCTTTTCATTTTCCTTTTTATTTTCTTTGTATTTTGAGGGGAAAAATAAGAGCACAGTAAGGAGAATAAATAAATAAATAAAAAGGTGGAAAAGAATTAAAGAACTCAAGATTCAAGAAAATCCAATCAAAAATGGTTTTATCTTTAATCTTAGAGCTTGTTTGGGAGTAATTTTTGGAGGAAGAATTGATTTTTGAATAGTGATATGATGGAAAATGTGTGATTGAAAAAGAAGAAAAAATTATTTATGTGATGGAAAATATTATTTTATTAAAGGATGTGTAGTTAAAAATGAGAATTGATTTACTGTAGAATTTGAGAATCTCTCCCAAACACCCACTTATACTTTCTTTATTATTTTCTATTATTTGTGGTATTTGATAAATATTCTCCTTTGTTATCATATATATAATATGGGCTAATTTTTTGTATTGGGATTTACGGTAATAGTTTAACCTAGTTTTAATTAATTTTAATATTTGCTCATTAAAGTTAAAATACTTATTTTCATGTGTATTTATTATTGTGTTGAATGTTTTTCATTTATTTGACTATTAAATGATTGAGTTTAGTGATTTGTACAACGTTCGAGATAAGATTGTACATTTTAGACCAAATAGTAAATACTCTAAATTTGTGTAGGGGATAGAGATATACACCTAATCTTAACTGACCCATTGGATTATTTTCACAAATATGTAATGCAGTTGTTTAATTTTAATCGACATACATATATAGTATGTTAAATCAATCAATTATAAGTAATTTCGCTAGAGAGAGGTAATTAATTAAAATTGAAAAATCGGGGTCTAACATTGTATATGAGTAATTTGGTAATTGACTTGTGGATACATTAATTAGGAGATGGTTAAGATGAATCCCAACTATATTTTCCTCAAAAATTTCTAAGTATTTATGGTTTCTTATTTTTGTTACTTTTTAGTTACTTTTTCTTAGTTTTCAAAACCAAATCTTTATTTTGTGGTTTTTTTTAATTGTTAGAGTTAAATTAATGACAGTTGTATAATCGAAAGCAAACATTCCCCGAGAGATCGACGGCTCGAGTTCAAAAAGTCAACTTTATTACTTAAACGCAACTTGTGCACTCACAATTTGCACTTTCATGTCGAACATAAAGAAAAGTAGCCTAGAGTTCTGGAAAAGTGTTTGTGTGCACAATCAAATGAGTTCCTTGGTGATTTACAAGTTTGGTGATTAAAGCAATTGTAAATTAATTTTTCTAGTGAATCGTTTACTCACAAGTGCGTCTGGAGGTTTTTGATCATGAGTTGAAATTTTCCCCTGTGATCAATTCTTTGTGTTATTTATTTTATTGCTTTGATCTAAATATTTATTTGATTGATACTTAGGATTAATTTAATTGAATTAATTACATTAATCATCTAGTAACATTAGTAAGTGCTTGTTTTTTTGTTATTGTTTTAATTTCATATTTGTATCTAAACTATTCGGCTAATTTAAACTCTCAAAAATTAAATTGATATACTTGAATTCTTCATATTAATGAAGATATGTTTGTTATACGACTTGAACCAACCCAAATAATGCATTTATCATTTAGTTGCTAGCACACCTTTACATCAAACCCTTGAAAATTGCATTTGTTTTTTCGGGGAAAAAAGGGATACGGAGGATTTCTCCTTAAAAAGTGATAATAAAAAGCAAAAACAAATAAAATTTTTTATTGCTCAAGTAGTGAAAGACTCAAAATATTTTCTCTACCTAAGCAAAAAATATTTTCTCTACCTAAGCAAGGCCAACCCTCAGAATTATGAGGCCCTCGACAATTAAAAGGTAAAAGATTCAGGTTCAACCCCATCTTGGTCATCAAACTTGTAAACAAGTGAAGATTTGTTGTCCACCCAATCAATTATTGACACCTTATTTAATTTAACAATCTATTTTAGTGTTTTTGTATCCCTAACAGTTTTTAACACCGTTAAATACTCTCTCTCACACACAAAATCTTAATTTTACCATCATTAACTTTACCACTAAACCCACCACTCTCTTTACAATTCCAAGACAACGCAACGTGTTGTTGAATTGAGAAATCGATGCTTTTTTACTTTTTTTTTTTTGAAATCTTCACTAATTTTTTTTAATTATCATACCATAATAAACATGCTGTTTTTAAATGTTGTTTTACTTAAATTGTTGAAATCTCCAGTAAAAATTATAGCCCAACACCTTAGATATGATATTATCGTATCAAAATATATGGATTATACTTAAAAACTTGCACGTTAGAAATAAAATGTGAAACTCGTGTAGTTTCGCCGATATTTCCTCTCAAATCACGTGTGTTGAACAAAAAATTAAAAAACTACGACATCTTGGCAATTTTTGTTCTAGTCTTGAGTTGGAAATCCAATGATGACTCGAATGGGTTCTACTTCCAGTCATTTTAATGTTCTTATATGTTTATTGCAATTAATAAGATATCACATGATCACCCTTAATAACCATATAAAGTCAATGAATATATGAATTACGATAATTTTAAAGGTGTTTCTATTTCAATCCATAGACCATGCGAAAGCACAGGAGGGAACCCTAACCTAAGACATTTTAAGCTTTACTATTGATTTGAGTATCGAAGTATTCTTAGTGGAGTTTATCGCCCTTGTTACTGCATGTACTACTAATTGATAAGTTGTATTAAGAGCATGTTTGTCTACCATTATTGGTAGAAAAATGGAGTAAGGAACAATATTTTTTGGAGAATGTGTGGTTGAAATTTTTACTTTATTGGTTTGTATGTGAAATATTTTATTAATTGAATATATGGTTGAAATTGTTTACTGTAGAAAACAATGTTTGTTAAAATGGTAGACAAACATGGAGTAAATGATTTTTGACAAAACGCATTATTCGGTTAGGAGCTTTCAAAAACAAAACAATAAGTATAATATTCATATTCCTATTTTTAGAGAAAATATCCTCTTAATCTTATTTTAATGAAGTATATATCATGTATCATATTATATTGTATAATTAAATAAAATAAGCATGACAAGCATAGGATCTTTTGTGGCGCATGTAAAACTTAATAAACATTACTAGAGGCAGCTCTACATTTCAGGTGACTAAGGCAAAATTTTCAAAGGGCCTTTCAAAATATAATAAAAATTAGATAGAGCATATGGTCACCATCTAAAATTCGATCGATGATCGTCGAAAATATTACTGAAGATCTTTTGATGGAAATTTACATTTTTTAGATGATTTCGAGTGGAGTTACTAAGACTAATAACATCGATTATTATCAACACACCTCTCTCATTAATTATCGATGGCAATATGATAAGTGATATCAGAAGTAATTACCAAAGGTATTTCGCTCATTTATATATGAACAAAGAAATTCTTGGTATCACAAAGAGAAGTTCATTCATTCTTTTTTTTTTTGTCTTTAATAAGTTGATGATATAATGTGACGTTGGTAACTTAAGATATCTTTTTATTTCTAATATATTTCGTATAAGTTATTTTTTAATTTAATTGCATTACCGATAAAGTTTATGACTTTATTAGTAACTTTTAATACTTTATTTATAGAATAAATTTCACAAATTATGTTTATGAAAATATTTATGTTTTTAACATATTACAAACTAACCATTATTTGTAATCTTAAATTATTTTTATAATGTTATTTAATTACTGACATAATTTTTTAAATGTAATATATAATCCCCTTTATAAATTTATTTAAAGTTAATTTTAGCAGCGATTACTAAATTTTTTAAATGTAGTTATATCATTACACTAACGGTTGTTCATGTTTGAAACGGTTACACGAACAGTCACTCGGTTAAAATCTTCGACCTAAAAAGTCTATGTTTTATCGTTAATAAGCCACATAGAGCTGATTGTGGTATTTTCAACCCACAAAATTTTAAATCAAAATTAAAATTAAAAATGTCCATTTGAATCATGATAGCAAAAATAGTAGTGAGTCAAATAGCGAAAGTGGTAAAAAGAAGGGTAAAGGTAAATCAAGATATAAGTCTAAGCTAGTAGGTAAGAAATACTATGGTTGAGGTAATCTGGTTACTTCGTTAAGCCCTTGTTTAATCTTCATTATTTTTAGAATACATTTTCCTACCTTTTCTTTTCAATCACACTCTTCAATAAAATATATTACATGCTAACTCAATTTCTCTTTTTTTTTTAAAATTATTTTTAACCGCACATTCTACATTAATATACTATTTTAAAATACATTCTCACAATAAAATGAGACTCAAACAAGCTCTAAATATTATTATGAATAAACAGAAAGGAAAGTAAGAGATGAAGCGAATGTAGTATCTTCTTCTAGTTCAAACCCCAGTGAGGTTTATGTGTAAATAAACATGTTGATGACTCTATTGAATGGAATATGTGTAACACCCCGAAAATTTTAGAATAAAATTATTTGTTCTATATATTATATTTTATGATTTTGGAAGTTGAGGGACTAAAATAAAGTTTTAGATTCTTATGTTTTAAATGTGCCAAATATTTAACTTTTATAAAGTGACCAAAAGTATATCAACATTAGGCTCATTTTGTAGCTCGCATTAAATAACGTAGAGTGGGCTCGAGAAAATATAAGTTCAGATGAGTTAAGCACAAGATATTTCAATTCAAAGAAACATGATTAATATGTATTATTTTATTTTGTAAAAAATATTTTTAAAATAATTAGTAAAATAAAATAATATTATATTATATAATCACGTTTATTTTTAAAATAAGGGGATTAACATTCTGTTATTTCATTTCAGTTTTGCACGTGTACTATGAATATATTTTTGCAAGATAATATTATATAATATTAATTATTAGCCATGTTTAAGTTCAAGATGATTTCACCTATCAAAGATTCAAAATTTTAGTTCCAACCAACTATTATAACAAACTCTTATCACATTTGATAAATACAAATTTTTATCACAGTTATACTATGACTCAATTATTGTTTTTCCCCTATAAATAGTGTGTCCATATTTCACAATTCACCATACAGAATTTTACACAGCAATTTTCATATAGAAAGCAGCTGTAAATTCTAAGTATATTTTTATATCAAAAGCTCGTTTGATCTTTCAAGGTAAGATATTTTTTGTGCAAGTTGTTTGTTTTTTTATACTTTTATGTTCAGTAATTTATGCATGAATTGCCAATGGGCCTTCGGGTTCTTTAGAAAGAGATAAGAGATCCTTTGGGAATTTAAGATGACCTAGATGGGTGTTTCGCTTGGTCACCGAGATACTCCATAAGAGAAGAGTGGTATGAAGTGTTATTTTATTGCATATAATTGTGTATGGAAGCTGCACTTATCTTATTGGGTGTTTTCAAAATACTCACTCTTACAAATTTTTACAGGCTAGTACGGGTCGATTGGAGACGTGGCTGGATGGTGCAGCGGACTGCCAAAGGATTTCACCCTACGAGAATATTAAGTTTTATCGTTTTCCTTTTAAAATTTATTAGTTTGTTTTGTCCAATAACAGTAGTTGATAATGCTTAAATTGTTTTTAAAGACACGATTTATGATTCGAATTTAAATTTATGAATGTTTTGTTTATTTAGAAAAATAGAATTTTTAACGTTCCGCATTTTAAGTACATGAAATTATGTCTGGTAACACCTCAAGATATATGAAATTTTGGGGCGTAACAGTTATTGTAATACCCAGACCAGGAAAGTTTAAAAGATTTGATAGGTACTACTCATACCAACAAGGTACACCTTCTTTTCCGAAAGTCCATCGTTAGAAACTCCACAGTTAAGCGTGCTTGGCTTGGCTTGGCTTGGCTTGGAGCAATTCTATGATGGGTGACCCTCCTGGGAAGTTTTCTCGGGGAGTTGCGAGTGAGGACAAAGCATGCTGAAAAAATCCATGTTGGTACAGTGGGGACAGTACGTCGTCGATCTAACGATCGGGACAGCCCGTTAAGTGAGACCCGAGTCGTTACAAAATGTTTATGAAATATCATTTACATGAATGAATATTTGATTCTGGTGCATATTTTCATGTCACATATAGAAATAGGTCTAATAATTTGCATGAATCTGATATAAGTCATGTTGTTATGTGTAACAATATTGCAATTCAAAATTGATAGGAGATGTGATATCTCTGAGACATTTGATATGATAATGTGCTTACTTCAAAGAGTCAGAAATAATCCTGAAATAACCACAAATTTGATGTCGGTATATGAATTTGAATAGATGGGATAACTCGTAGGTTTGAGAATGAAATCATAAAAGTTATAGAGGGTCCTTTTGTAACTTGCAAGGAAATTAAAAAAAAAAAAAAGGATTATATATTACCATTGTCAAAGTGATTAGAGGTTTGGATTCCTTTATCTCTTCTATCAACACACACAACACAATCAAGCGGTGCACTAAGCTTGCACATGTGAATAATAAGTGGATTAAGTTCTTTAGTGACAAAAAATGTTTTTAAAAAAGATTTTGTCTAATAACCAATATGCGATCATTCTGTGCTTGGTAAGCATTATGGTCATGTTTTTCTTCGAGTGTTCATAAAACTACTGAAACTCTTGATTATGTGTATTCAAATTTGTAGGGTCCTGCCAATAATCGTACATTGGGTAAGAAGATATATTTTTTTGTCTATAATCGATGATTATTTTAGGAAAATATGTGTCTATCTTTTAAAAGATAAATCTAATATGTTGAAAGGTAAAGTATTTGAAAAGGACAAGTAGTCTAACTGGTAAAAAAGATAACAAGTCTTAGTGATGATAACGATTTCGAATGCTAAATTTGACAATATGTGTAAATAGCGTGGAATAATAAGACATAAAACAGTTACTTACACTTTTCAACAGAATGGAGGTAGCTATAAGGATGAATATAACTCTTTTTAATAAAGTTAGATGTGCAATATTGAATTTCGGTGCTCTAAAATTATTTTTGGTGAAGTTGTTATTGCTTATTATTTAGTTAAACTAACTCTATCTACTACATTGGATGGTAATACTCTTCATAAAAGATGTCATGGAAAATGTACTGATTATTCTGTGTTTAGGGTTTTTGGTTGTACTGATTTTTCTCATCGAAATGAGGGAAAGATTGAACCTAAAGCAGAAATGTATGTTTCTAGGATACCATAAGTGAATTAGGGTTATAGTTGTATATTAGAAGTCAAAAGAGAGAAAAAAATCATTGTGAGTAGAGATGTTTCATTTAATGAGATGGAAATGCCATGTTAAAACCTGGTTTTGAGCAATTTAGTTAAAACTAATAAGATAAAACACTATTGATCAAATGGAGCTAGTTAAGTTTAGTACACATGTCCATAAAACCTCTATTGAGGTGAAGACTCAAATTCAACAACTTGAAGGAGGAGGAGATATAGTGCTATAAGAACACTCAATCAATTCAGTCATATCCTTCCGTGGATTGCCACTTGACTAGAGGTGGAGTTTTGAGACAACATAGGGAACCTAAATTTGAGTATGTGTTTCCTTATGTTAGTTATGAGGAGCTAGATAATATAGAGTCAAAACGCATATGAAGAGACTATAAATAGTGAATAGATGGTGAACTGTAGGAAAGCAATGAAAGAAGAGATGAGCTATCTAGCTAAGAACTAAATGTGAGAGAATTAGTCCATAGACCTAGAAAAATAAATAATTGATCAACTTGTAAGGTTAAAGAGTATACCAGTAAGACTAAGTCTTTAAAACTTAAAATTTGATTAGTAGTTAAGCGGTACACGCAGAAGGATGGGGTGGATTATAAAAAAAAAAAAAAAATTCTTACACTAACACCCTGTTTGACAACCATTTTGATAGAAAAAAGAGTTTAGAATAGTGATTTCTAGGAGAATGTGTGGTTAAAAAGTAGGTATTCATCCACACATTCACACAATAAGTGATGCTAGCCTTAGTTGGATATTTTGAACGGGAACATGAACAATTTGATGTAAAATGTCCTTTTTACTTGGTGAACTTGACAAAATTGAATCCCCAAATTGGCGTCAATTGGGAAAGGTTGGCACAACTATAGGCACAAAGATTGCGTGGAAGATGGGTGTGGTACAAGTGTTTTTTGGTACGACGGTTGATTTTGAAAGAAATCATGTGCTCTTTCATTCACGAGGTTGAATAGTAACTTAGAAAAAGAGGATTAATATTTCAAGGAAGGTTTGGTGACATACCTCAAGAAGCTATAGTCACAAGTTGAAAGCCTGTAGAATTTGTGACATCTTCAAGTATCATATCCCACATAATGCCTTTTCCCCACTCCTTGGTATCGTGGTCGAATCCTTCCCAAGTGGAAGAGAACTGGTGCACGAGACCCATCCCCATCATTGGCTTGAGCTTGGACATGAAGTGTAAGGCATGTGATAGTGTTGCACTTTTTAAAAAGACACCATGTTCCTTCAATAAATTTAGTTTTAACACTTTTTAAAGTAGTCTTAAGAAAAATGCATAAATTTAGTTTTAACACTTTTTTAAGTAGTCTTAAGAAAAATGCATTTCTTTTAAAAGTTATTAGTTACGGTGTGAAGTCGTCATATCTTTTACATGTATTTGGTGTAATTGCTTGCGAGAATACAAAATATATGAAAATTGTTTCAAGGCCTTTTCTCCCAATTTCTTCTTCGACTTTGCTTATTTGAGATTGGCTCAAAGCAGTCCAATATCCTTATTGGCTCGGATTTAAGCCTTGTTTTAGGCTCCTACGTCAATGTGTAAATCCCAAAACTTGTTTGTTTCTACTAAGATTTATTTCTAAGAGTGTGTTTGGTAGGGATTTTTGGGGGAAGAATTGACTTTTGAATGGTGATATGATGGGAAATGTGTGATTGAAAAAGAAGAAAAAAGTATTGATGTGATGGAAAATATTATTTTATTGAAAAATGTGTGGTTAAAAATGAGAATTGATTTACTGTAGAAAATGAGAATCTGTACCAAACATACTCTAAATAAATTGAGGGTCAATTAGTTAAATCATTCTTGAAATTCGTATAGCTTCATGTATTTAGAGCTATATGAAAAATCTTTAACAAGTATTTCTTTGAATCCTTACGATCCTTCATTCCACAAGTTACATGATAAATCATTTTTTTTAAAAAAAATTATATAATTAATCTTTGTTGAGTATTAAAAAACCATTTACATGTACAGAGTTACAAGCCTAATCTCACTTGTACATGTATTAAATTGATTTTTCCATTTTTCTTATACGAAATTATTAAGGGAAAATTACCTGAAAACCTGTAATTAAAAGTCAATTATCATAAATAAGGGAGAGTTAGTTTAAACTTCATATATCAGGTGATAATTACATTTTAATAATTATAATTAATAAAAATTTAAATTAAACGTAATATACAATATTCACCCACCCCCAATTCATCCCCAAACCATTTTTGTCTTCTCTCTCCTCTCCACCTCTCTACCCACCACCGTCGTCTCTACTCGCAGCGTCCTTCTCCCTTTACCCTCCCTCTCCCGCTCTTCCGGTGGCTCATCTCCTTGTCTTCCAACGGCTCATTCCCAGCGTCACTACTTCTATCACGCGCCGGCAGTCCTCTAACGTGCACCGTGAGTCCCTAGTAGTTTTAAAAAGTTGAGCAATTCCTCTGCCGCTACCTTCCCATCACGATCGGAAACAAAGAAGTCCAATCTCCCTTAACAAAGTTTTCAGCTCCTCTTTCTTTACTTTCCCAGTCCCCTCCATGTCTATCATTTCGAACGCTTGAGGCCAGATTGGGATTCGTGGGAGGAAGACGACGTCGTTTGGGAGCTGAAGGAAGATGGATCGGTCTCGGATCTGGAAACAGGCCGTGATTTCTTGGACTTGAAAAGCTTGATGGGAGCAATTTTGATGAATAAAAGATGTGAGAGAGAATGGAGAATGGAGTTTTGTGGGAAACAGAGAGGAAGAATCTGGGGTTAAATTGAGGGAGATTGTGGTGAGCCATAGTGAGCTTCCTCTTCATTGAGGCTTCGAATAATATCTCAGGATTGATTGCTGCAAACTTCAATGCAATTAAACTTTCTTTCATCTATTTTTTGTCAAATTATTCATTTTTAAATTTACCACTTGGACAGTATTATTACCACGATGAGGCGCTCAAGCAGACTCAGGAAACCGGTCATTTATTGCATCTTTTGTTGGTATTTTAATTTTATTTCATGTGGGATGTTATTGTTTTCGGATGTTGCTCTTTTCTTCTGCAATAAGGTATGGTGATGGTTGTGGGTGTAAGGATGACTGGATTGATGTGGTGGTGGTGGAGGCGTAGTCAGCGCCGCTGCAGAGTAAGAAGGCTGCAACCGGAGTTGGTGGTGTCGGTGAACCTTTTCTGATCTATGACCAGATCGCGATTTGACTACCGAGTAGTTCGTTGTGACTGTTTGTGACCGATTGTGACTGATGAATTGTAACCGATTGTGCCCTTTTGTGACCGACTGTGACTTGTGAATTGTGACTCGTGGTGACCAATTGTGACAAAAAATTCTGGAAAAATTTGGAAGTTGGCCGTCGGAACGGGCGTCGGGGTGATCGTCGGAATAGCCGTCAGAGTGATCGCCGGAGAGTCACTGGAGCGGCCACCGGAGTAATAGTCGGAACAGTCGCCGGACCATCGCTGGAGCGGTGCCGGAAATGGAGGGAAGGTGGTGTAGTGAGGTGATGGGGGTGGGTGAGGTGTCATGGGGTGTAAATAATTAATATATATTATATTATAATTTAATATTTAATAAATCTATTTACCACCTGATTTTTGAAATAATTAGACAAATTTGTTAGTTTTGAAAAGTAATTCTTATATGTAGGTTTTGTGTATGGGAAAAATTCATAAATAAGGTGTTTAGTTTACACCAATTCAAAAATCATGTTTATAGTTTGAAAATTCATAAATCAGGTTTTTTTTTTTTATAATTCTAATATAATATAATATAATAAACCCACCCCACATGCACCACCCCTATCGTTTCGGGGACTATTCCGGTGACCATTCCGACCACCACTCTTTTTCGGCGATCACTCTTCTCCGGCGACTGCTCCGATTCCGGCGACTATTCCGACACCATTCCGGCGACTATTCCGACAATCATTTCGATCACAGATTTATAATTTAATTAGTCACATATTATTTTTCAGTCACAAAAAATAATTTTTATACGTCACAAATTATTTTATGGTCACAATTCAAAAATTTCATAGGTCACATTTAATTTGTTGGTCACAGATTTCAAAATTAGTTGGTCACAGATCAAAATTTATAGGTCACACGGTCATAGATTTCCAAATTAATTGGTCACAGATTTTTTACGGTCACGGATTATATACTTTTTAGGTCACAGATAAAAAAATGGTTAATTTCATTGGTCACATTTTTCAGTCACACATTGTCAAATTTTTATGTAACAGTTAAATACTTGGTCACAGATAACCAAATACTTGGTCACATACCACTAGTACTACTTCAGCCACCATCACCACATAAAACACGCCACCACCCACAGCTAGAGGTGTCAATCCGGGTGGTTCGGACCGGGTCGGCCCGCCAACATGTGAGCCCGGTAACGGCCCGCGTGAAAAAAAGCCCGCCCGCTGCGGGTTCCGGGCCGGTTACGGGTCGGCCCACAATTTTGGACTACAACCCAGGCCCGCCCGCTGACCCATCCGGGTCGAGCCCATGCGGGTCACGGGTCGCGCGGGTCGCGGTTCGTTTCGGTTTGGCCGGTATGATTGTATAAATAAAATTATAAAAATATAGAATTTTTCCGGTTTGGCCCATATGGAGAGCAACTATCATTGAAAATAGGATTTTGAGAAGAAGAATCGCGAGAATCCATAATATAGTAGGATTAAAAAATTTAGTAGTGACTAGTGAGAACCGAGAAGAAAGAAATATAATCAAGATGATGATGATATTTGCAATTGAATAATTGTAATTGTAGTAAGGTAGTAACAAGTATGAACTATGAAGTATAAATGTATAATAACTAATGAGAGGATATTGTAAAAATAAATGTAAGAATAAATTGGAATTTATTGATGAAGGGGATGATATTACCGTTAGAAAATTTATATTACCATTAGTTAAAATTAAAAAAAAAAATTGACCATGCAGCAGGATACGCCTTTTTTTGAATTTTTTTTATTTTTATTTTTTCAAATTTTTTTGTTTGGCTCTCTCCCTCCCCTTTTTTTTAATTTTTGTTTTATTTTTTTTTTACGGGTCGCGGGTTAACCGCGGCCCGTGGGGGTGCAACCCGCGAAGCCCGCGGGTTACACCTCCTTGGCCCGTGAACCGCCCGCACGGGTCACGGGTCGGCCCGCGGTCCCGGATTTCACGGGCCGGTTTTCACGGGTCATGGCCGGCCCGTCCATCTTGACACCTCTACCCACAGCCACCAAACAAAGCACCGCCACCACCCCAACCTACCAACCCACCACACACTCCAGACTGGTCAAAACCTGCATACCTACGCCGCCAATACCATCGTACCGTACCCACAGCGCGCAGACACACCCACCACCACTGCAACATTCAGCCATAGACTATCAACACCACCACCAACCAAATCTGAACCCACCACACACCACATCTGTAGTCAAACACCACATCCACTCCGCCGGCTGCCGTTTACAGCGCGCACACACACACACACCCACTGAACGGCAGCCGGCAGCCACGAACGGCACACACCCCGCGAACGCCAGCGTCGCGCGATCCACCACCACAGCGACCACCCCAACAAAGATCCATTGCAGATCGCGGGAAGAGGCACTGTGAAACGGCGCAGAGAATGGAAAATGTGTGCGGCGGTGCAACCACCACCCCACCGCACCGCACCACCGTCTATACTGCATGAACCATCAACCACCATAAATTAAAACAACCAACAAAAAATTGAATAGCTCAAAAATCAAAACAACCAACTGAAAAAGGAGAGTGGGGAGAAGAGGCGTGGGAGAGGTGACGGCTTCAAATCGCCGACGCCGCTTCAAATCGCTCGACGCTCCATCGACGATGGCCGGACGTTGGTAGATGTTGTCGTCGCTTGTTGTCGTCGATTGGGGTGGGAGAAACGACGGTAGAGAAGAGAGAAAGAAGGTAGGTCCGTCGGGAGAGAGAGAGAGAGGCGACGGGAAGAAGCGGGTAGAGAGAGAAAGAGGGAGATGAAAAATGATTTAGGGTTTGGAATTGGGTAGGGTGGAAATAATATTTAATTTTTAAATCAATACCTGAATTTTGATTAAAAAATCTTCCCATCTGATTTTTACACTCTAATTTTTAAACACCTATTTTTTTATAATTTTCCCTTTGTGTATTGTTCCCAATTATTAATTATTGACAAAATTTGCCTGTAATATTTCCAAGAGGCCCAAATGAAATCCAATTGACCGATCTAAAGGGCCCATTTGCAAACCAAAACCCAGTCAAACTCAAAGCATAATTCGTTCTCTATAGGGAACTCGCAGCTTCACGAAAAATTCCAATTCTCTACAGGAAAACACGGCTGATTTTCATACTTCACTTTGATCCCTGTTTCTCCCTCACAAAATTTGTCAAAAAATATATTTTGTCCGACTGAATCCAGCAATCTCTCTTGGAATTGTTACACATAAAAGCCTTCGATTTTTTAAAGCTTTAATGTTTTATTCAAATTGGTATTTACATTAATAATCGATTCTGTATATAGATATACTGCCTATGGCACTTACTCTCGGCAAGCTCACTCTTATCGTTGGTGCAGGTCCGTGCACATTTATTTTAATTTTACTGGGGATATATATTTTCGTAACTGTGGAAATTATTGTGTACGCGATTAAATTCTTAGACTTTCTAGCTGGAGCTAGGATGAGTTTCTGGTGGTAGGTAGTGTTTTTGAATCAAGAAAGAAATTTAACGTTTTTGATAAGCCCTAGTTTGGTTTTTTGATTGTAGTTCTATGCTTAGTGTGTAACCTTAGCCCTATGGTGTGCGCTTTATTTATTTATTTATTGTAATTGGGTTATTTGGTGTAGGAATTAGGTCCTATTTCGAGTAGAGATGTAAGATGAATTTAGTATTCTGAGACCAAAAGTGATTATAGAAAGTTTTAAGGAAAAAATTGCTGCATGAAATTAGAAAATTGTTTTCTATCTCAATTAGTGATGAAATTCTTATTTAACCTGTGATAGATGGAGAAGATGATCATCGTGTCTCATTTATGTTCTGTCTGAAATATTTTGGCACCGATTTTTCTCATGGTTGTGTACAACTGATTTGTTTGCACTGCAGACACGTTTCTGTGTGATTGATGTTGTGTTCTGTTATACCCACCACAAGGTGTTTTGTGGTGTATTTTTTTTTTTTAATTGTCGGAAAACACAGATACTTTGTTTTTTTCTCTCTGCACATTTGCCTATATCATATCTTGGGCTTCCGTTAGGGGCGAGGTTTAAAAGTAAACATATCTGGAATGGTATTCTTGAAAGGGTGGGAAGGAGGTTAGTGGGGTGAAAACGTATTTATCTGTCAAAAGGAGGTCGTCTTACTCTCATCAAATCCACGCTTTCTAATCTTCCAACCTATTTCCTATCTTTGTTTCCTATCCCTGTTGCAGTGGCAAATAGGTCGGAGAAGATGCAGAGGGATTTTCTTTGAGCAGGGTTGGGGGAAGAGAGGAAGTTTCATTTGGTTAAATGGGGTGATGTTTGTTCCCCTGTTAGGGTCAGGGGTCTTGGATTGAGGAGCCTTGTTTTATTTAACAAGGCATTGTTGGGCAAATGGTTGTGGCGATTTGGAATGGAGAGGGAGAGCTTTTGGAGAGAAATTATTGGGGTGAAGTATGGTGTCTTGGAGGGGGGGTGGTGCTCGGGTGAGGGTCGTGGTTCTTATGGGACGAGCTTGTGGAAATATATCAGGAAAGGATGGAGCGATTTTCAAAATAGATTGGCTTTTGTGGTGGGGAACGGGACGAATATCAGATTTTGGGACGATTATTGGTGTGGTGATCAAACATTAAAAGTGCGGTTTCCTTCATTACATCGCATTACCTTAAAGCCTTCAGCCATGGTGAGTGATGCTATGGCTATATCTAATGGGAATCCTAGCTGGAACATTGCTTTCGGGAGGGGCTTACATGATTGGGAACTGGATGTCTATGCATTTTTTTGGCCTCTCTGTATGATGTGCACATTCAGGTGGGAGAGGATGACTGTAGTAGGTGGAGGGCGGCACGGAATGGTTTGTTTTCTGTTCGTACTTATTTCAGATCCTTATTGGAACCTGTTGAGAACCCATTCCCTGGCAGAGTAAATTATCTCCAAGGGTGGCTTTTTTACTGTGGACGGTGGTGAGAGGACAGGTGTTAACGGCGGATAATCTCAGAAGAAAGGGCTATTGTATTACGGAGTGGTGCTATATGTGTAAGAGGGAGGGCGAGACGATCGATCATTTGTTCATTCACTGTGACGGTGTTCGTTGGTTGTGAAATGATATTCTGGTTTCGCAACATATGAGCTGGGTGTTGCCAAGACGTATCAAGGAGGTGGTGTGGGCATGGAAAAAAAAGTTTCGAGATAAGAATAGCAAGCTTGTTTGGGATCTCATTCCAGGATGCATTGTTTGGTGTGTGTGGAAAGAGCGAAACGGAAGATGTTTTGAAGACCAAACTCGGACGACAGAGCAATTTAGGGAATTGTTTTTTTTGACTTTATATAGTGGGTTTGAGGCTGCAACCATTAGTCCGATAGAAGGGTTGCCGAATTTTTTATCGTTTCTTTCTTGTTTAAACTGATAATGCACTCCTTGTGTATTATCTTCTTATTTTATTTATAAAATTGCGTGATTACCTATCAAATTTTTTTTTTTTTTGTGATATCTTGTATGTCTTCTCATGGTCTGTTTTTGGGTCTTTTCTGTAAGTTGGAGCTGCGTTAATTTAATTTATTTTTTGCATTTGTAGTTGCTCTGGCCTTTTTCAGTAACTCAGTATAGGCAACATTAAGACCAGATTTTGGGAATGATAGTTGAGGTTGATCTGTTTTCTGTTGTTGGAAATAACTTGACTTTCTCAATTCCCATTATATGGTCACCTTAGGAATTGCTATATTGGATATTCCCAGGTGATCAATTTCTGGCTCAGCAAACATGCTAGCTTACACCCTTATTTGAACACTTGCCCCCTTGCTTTGGTCTCCATCTGCCCCATTTTGGTATGGACCATCTTTTATATCCAGTCTAGGGCTTTGGACCTATATTATAAGTGGACTTCACTTAGAAAAAATATGTAGTCTTTCCTGCATTATAGTGGTTTTTCATGCATTATTCTTTCTTTCAACCCTTCAAACACACCACAATGGAGAAGTGCTCAATCCAATAGAAAGATGGTTGTAAGACGAGAAATAGGTTGCAATATTGCAATTCTTTGCTTGCTGCATCCTGTTTTTGGTCATCTGTTTGGCTGCTACACTGCTTTTTGCTGTGATAATATATCGATGGCCTTTAGTTTGCTTATGGAAGCACCCTTTTGTGTGGTTTAAAAAAAGATTTGTTTAACTATGAACTATAAAAATAGAATGCTTATGATTCTGAAGATAGTTGAAGTAAGTTTGGCTAATAATTATTTGTAATGCTTCTAAAATGTGGTATTAATGAGCATTTTGATGCCCTTCATATCCAACTATAGTCAGTATTGTTTACTTCTGTTTTATTACGTGGTAAGAAGCACAGGTTTGCTGAGAACATAGCCATCTTTTATTTTTTCAGGCCTTGCTGGGTCCATTCTTGCTAAGGAAGGACGCGTATCTGACGTGTCTGGTTTTTTCTCTGGTGCTTTTAAGGTACTTCCTGTTGGCAACTAGATCCCACTATATTGTTTATAGACTCTATGTCTTGACAGTCTTGCTGATGAAACTTCTCTAAAATGTTTTCTGAAGTATCGTTACACCTTTGACCCTATTTGAGCCGCATTTTTTTTTGGTGGGGGCAGGGGGGGGGGGGGGGGTGAATAGGTTTTGGAATAGTGATTTTTGGTAGAATGTTTAGTTAAAAAATAAGAAAAAGTTTCTAATTTACGTGTAAAATTATTTTATGGGAGAATGTGTGGTTGAGAATGAGTTTTGGCTAAAATGGAGCTCAAACATAGGTTTTATTTCATGGCAGATTTTGAAGAAACTTCAGCGTGATGATTCAACCATTTCAAATCCCAAACCAAAGAATGATTCTTTGCTGCAACAGGTTTGCAGTTTGTTTAACACTTTAGTTACATATATTTTCTTTTTCTTCTGTATTAGATGCTTTTATTTGGGATGTGCCTTATGTTTTTTTGCCCTTGGACCTGATCCTACTTAATGCTGATAGTTGACATGGCATCTTTAGACTATTATGGCTTTCTAAGGATGTGCATAGTGTAGGGTTGGGTTGCCTTTAACGATTGATTTTTTTGTCATTTTTTTCATATATAAGCTGTTGCAGAAGATTATTTTAAATGCCTCTGGTTCCATGGTATTTAGGGTTTGCATCACTTTTTTTTTTTTTGATAACCGTGGGTGTCCGGGTCAACTTGCGCGCACCTCGATTAATCCCACGAGACACTTAGGTTTACGGTCAGGTACTTACCTTAGTGGCCCCGAAGGGACTCGAACTGGTGACCACTGAGGAGCAGACCTAAAGCCTTACCAATTGAGCAACCCCTCAAAGTTAGGGTTTGCATCACATCAATCACTGTTTTTCATGTTGAATAAAATACCTAAGATGGCCTTTCAAAGTTCTTGTTGATTGGAAACTAACCAATCGCACTGTCACAGAGATACTAAAGTACATGGGGTTTTGAAGTCATATAGGTACCAATGAAATATGACACTTGATTGATACCTAAGGAAACATTAAGAACTTAGGAGTCTAGTGTAATGCATTGTGCTTCCCCCGCCATGCTAATTAAGAAAAATCAGGTGCAAAGAGAGTGAGTTTTCATATGCAAAAGAATTATATGGCTCTCATTGTTACGACTAAGTCCAATGGACGATGCTAGAAAATTTGGTTATGACTATGTGATGTTGGATGCAAGAGGAGAATTATAGGAGAAGGGGAAATGGGAGATAAGAGAAGAAATGAGGGAGAAAAAAAGAGAAGAAGAGGGAGAGAGGAAGAGAGAAAGAGGAGAAAATATCAATTATTCATTCATTCAAAAGTTCTCCTGATTACATCGCACAATCCCCTTTATATTGAATTTCAAAGGACCCTATTCTAAGTAAGAAAATATTATAAAAGCTAATAAATCAAATCATAATAATGTTTCCTAAAATACGATTTAAAATTGAAAAATAAATAAATGAAATCCCTTATAACACTCCATCATTTCTCCCCGACTAAGAGAAATCGACCCCGTCGAGATAGGCTGCAACTTCTTGACCAAGGAGGACAATCTTTCATCCTGAACAAATAACGATACGATTCATACGACAACTGAATTTGCAAAACATTCTTGAATTGACCAAGGGGGCGATCTTTCCTTCTGATCAATAAGCGATAAGGAACCCCAATAAGTAATGTTGTCGATTTTTATATCCCTCAAGTGTACAGATCCTAACAAGTAATATAGTGGACCAATGAGCCTGGATATCGTTCCCACGATAACTACTATCTAACAATTGGTTAAATTATTCCTAATTTTAATTTGATCGAAAACAAATAATAAAGTTTGTGATTGATATCTAAATTATTCTATCTAAACTAAATTAATATAACATACACAATTTATCGAATTTGGGTTTTAAAAGTATGAATGTGGATGTTAGGACTTACAATTTTGCCTATGGATTCCCTTTAATTCTCTAATCAAGATTCATTACTATTGTAGTGTTCAATCGAATTCTTCTATAGTATTCAGACTTACCCTTCTCGAGTTCTCATTGAATCTATTTAACCAATTCAATTCTATATCTCTATGTGAATCAATTTTAGTTAAACAAAATATTATTTCTAAAAATTCATTTAATGACCGCAATAATTAGTATGTGTATATCTACACGTTATACTAAATTACTAGATTTTAATATGTGGTCTAACTCTAAAATTCACATTTCGATTTGTAATAAATTCAGAAAATCATTGAATAATTGGCCAGAATTCAAAACATTAAATTTATAAATAACAGCAATACATGCATTTAAAGAACTAGAATCTTGAATAAAAGAAATGAAGGGTCACATATAGATTACATTTTTCGCCATAGCTATGAATTTAGCTATTCGTAATAATGAAAGAAAAACAAAAAGTATAGAGTTCTTAATCGGGTCTTGAAATCTTGATCATTGAAAGAATTTGATCTTGTACCAATAATCTTCTTCAACCTCAGAAGTCTTCAAACCCTAGCTTGTTCTTTTTTATCTTGATAATTGTGTTTTTATTTCCTAATGTGTGGAACTTCCTCAAAAGTGTCAAAAACTTGTATTTATACTCCTCCCCACGTTTGTGTCTAATGTAGGATTTTTATGAGCAATCGCGTCCTAGATACGCCCAGTCATGGCACCGTTACTCTATATTGTGTGATCTGCGGCGCCACCTTTTGGGTGAAAATCTGTGCTACACTTCCTTTAGTATTTTTATTATAACTTTCTTTCCCCGATATTCGATTGGGGCTATTCAAATTGAGTTGTAAAGATAACTCAAAGGGCTACAACTTTACTTGTAATAACTTTTTTCAATTCGAACGTTTACTAGGTCAAAAAGTGATCTCAATCTCGAGCTAAAAATCTGGAACATACTTGTGCGGTTGAAAATTTGATTTGTGTCCATATTTTAATCACAGTTCACTCATTTTTTACTTCTAATTGCATCCAATTGACCCCTAGCATTCTCGAATCTTCATCATGAGGTCCAACATAACATTTGGGTATTTATATTTTAGTCCACAAACTTTGGATTTTGCTCTTTTTCTACAATGTTCGCTTCTTTCTTTCAATTCCACCTCCTTTCATTGAGTTTCACCTAATAAACGAAATATACAATAAATTAGGCTATAATTGTTCAAAAGAACTATTAAATGTCTATATTTTTAGGTCCAAATTATACACTTATCAAGTAACATGTGTAGGTCATCCGCAAAAGTTACCACAAAATCCATATGAGTAGCACAATGCACTAACATGAAAGATTGCCTGCAGAAACAAAGAAGTGCAGTACTGGTGGCTTGAATGAGCCCCGATAAGGAAACAATTCTGCTATATTGCAAACAGATTATTCATTCAAGTGTGAGGGGCAGTTAAATAGATTATGTTCAAGTGAATGACTCAATTTTTTCTTTACATGTGTTGGAAATCGTGCTAAATAAAACACATAATAAGGCATAAAAATCGTCATGGAATTATCTATGCCTAAGTGGAGTGTCAAATGCAATTAAAGGTCGTGACTGAAAATAGTGTGTTTGTCAAGAGGAGAAGGGGAAAGGGGATATAAGAGAAGAAAGGAGGGAGAAAAAGAGAGAAGAAGAGGGAGAGAGGAAGAGAGAAACGGGGGAAAGTATCAATTATTCATTCATTCAAAAGTTGTTCTGATTACATCGTATAGTCCCCTTTATATAGGGTTTCAAGGACCCTATTCTAAGTAAGAAAATATTATAAAAGTTAATAAATCAAATCATAATAATGTTTCCTAAAATACGATTTAAAATTGGAAACTAAATAAATAGAATCCCTTATAACACTCCATCACTCTCAACGTTGGATGTATGATATAATAGGTGTGTGTTTGCTGGTAATTGATGATGGCTGTAGTCCAGAAAAGTATGTAATAACTTGGTAACATTTGGTGAGTTCAACAGTTGACCCGCGTGAAATTTTTGGATCCATGGCCCCTGTATCACTGTGATATTGCATGTATTTGAATTAATAAATCTTGAGCACCCCTTACCATATTTTCGAAACATATTTTAAATGTTCTTATTGCAGAAACTGAAGGAATATTTAATTTGTATAGGTCAATAGCTTGAGGGAGGAGCTGCAGCTGTTGGCATCAAGTAGATCTGTTACAATTGTTACGTCAAAAACTTCAGGTTTCTTTTATCATAAATTCATTTTTCCTTTGTTGTTATCATAAATACTTATTCATAGTGGAACAATAAGAACGCAATGCATCTTACTGCAGAATCCACACGAAAGATTTTTGTTTCTTCAAATCGATTAGGATCTAGTGCAAGGATATAAATCAATTTCATGACAACTGCCTCTTTACATTCTTGAGTTTGCTGCTGTGGTGATAGTGGACTTGGTGTTGATGTAACATCACATATAAAACATAATCTTTTTCCTTAACAGATTAGGTTCTAGTGCAAGGATAAGCATTAACTATGTCATGAACGCTGCCATCTTAACTATTATTTTTATCATCTTAATATCAAGAAGTAAAGACCAGTTGTTTCTGTTCTACAAATCACTGTCATAAATCTTACTGGTGGTGTGTGTCCGTGTCTGTGTCCAACACATGTCATGTGGTGGTGTGTCCTTCGCCAACACTTTCGCTTCTCGGACGTTATGGCATATACTATATTTATTTTTCCTTCCCAGCAGTGTACTATCTAGTTTAACTTCAAGTCATTTTAATATAACAAATAGCTACTCAACCAATTTAAAAGTTTTCATGAACAAAAATCAAAACCAAGAAAATAATTGATTTTATTGAAAGATAAAAAGTATAAACATATAAACATGATGATAAAATGTATATATCTGCAATTTTAAAGAATTTAAATTAACATGTCCCCAACATGTCCATGTCATACGTTTTTGAAAATCACGTGTCGATGTGTCCGTCCGTGCAACATAGTTGGTAGGTGATAACCTTTGACCTGGAACCTTTAATATAAACCAAGTTACAAATTTTACCATAGATTTGGAAAAATGAAAATGGTTTTTCTTCTCTTCATGAAATTTGGGGGATATTTGTATTTTGTTGATAAATCTGCTCAAATGAAATTCAAGCCTACTTTTCTTCTTGCTGTTATGTCCTTGTTCATATAAAATTTAAAATCTAGAAGAAACCATGGAAATCATTGTCTAGGTTGCAACATATTGCAGAATTGGTGTATCTATTCTTACTTGCATGTTTTTTTTTTGGCTAATAATGTTTACCGACCTTTCCGAAAGTTTTCTAGCAATGACTTCATAATGCTACACTCTTGATTGACATTTCTATATCAAATATTTACAGGATCCGGCAAATATGGTGTAGTTATTGTTGTTGTAGTTATTGGGTACGGCTGTATTTGGTGGAAGGTGATTCTTCTATTCTTCATGGTCATATGATTTAGCAAAGCACATTTTGCTCGTATTGCCACATCGTGGAGTTGTTGTATTGTCTCATTAAGAGTTGTCTTCTTAAAGATTCATTTTTTGCTTCCTAAGATTTTCAGTTCAAGTTTTAAATAAATTCCATAGAAATATGTACAATATACATAATCTCCTTTTGCAAGGACTCTCCACTGTGACAAGTATGCAACATCATTTTATTTCAAGTTTATAAGTGTTATCTTTAGAATGTTCTCTCCAATAACTAGATACTTAAGCAGAGCTCGGTGGAGTTGTCTTTTAAATGAGAAAGTTGAATAAAACCGTGCAAGTACACATCTTCTGTTGGAATACTTACTGGTGGAAAATCCTTGCTCGTATATACTGTAATGGCATGCGGATTTTGGTTGGCAGCTGTATCAAGATCTTCATCTTGTTAGACGGATGCCAATTTGATGCATGGATGGCATGACAACTCTTCTAGAGGCTGAATTGTTCAACTCTTAGAACACATAATATGCTAATCTGATTTGATTTTTGCTGAACCTAAATGGTGAATTATCGATCTGTGGGGTTTTAAAATGTTCAAAAACAGCTTCAAGAGGGATTATGTTTTCAAAGTTCAATTTGAAGTTCAAAACTTTTCATGCCTAGGTATGAAATTTTTGCTTGTCAAATACTAAATGGTGACCTCTCAATACCTGGACGACTTTCTGTCTATCAGATACAAGGCAAAATTTAATGCTTGGATACCACCATTATATTCTTTTTTCGCTTTTTTTTTTTTGTGAAATAAATATTAGATTTTTCTTTTATTCTTAGTTCGTATCTTAATATTTCGCTCCCTTTTTAGATCTCCTTTTTGGCTGATTAGTATCTTTTAAATTTTTAATGCTGTTGCAGGGTTGGAAATTATCTGATATGATGTTTGCAACCAGGCGTGGCTTAAACGATGCATGTGCTTCTGTAGGCAAGCAGCTTGAGGGTGTCTACTCTTCGATTTCGGCAAGTTCTCATTCAAAGTCTCTTTTCCTCATTTTTACATTTCACTTGTTTACTAATTCTACCTTGAAGATTTATTGTGAGACGAAAGCATTATTGGCACATTATTCATAGCTGTAATCTATCAAATCTACCGATCATATTACATGTATGTTGTTTGAAGTCCTTAGGGTAGTCAGTACAGTATGTTGCTATATCTTATCATATATTGCTAAGAAATATAATTTGAAATAGATTCTCTTTATTCTGCTATGATGGAATTGATGTTGTTGCTAGCATGAAGTTTCATGAACTCTTCGAATAAGTGGATGATTGACAATTGATCAATTTTCTTCTTGATTGTTCATTTTCATGTTAAGCACATGAAAGTCTTCCAGCAATGTTAAGTTGATCAATAATTTTTTTAGTGCTTCAATGACCCAAGACCGTGCCTTCTCCAATGATCTCAAAATTGACTTCCAGATTTCAAGTTCATTTGGAGTTATTGATTTCCCAGATCAAGAAAGATTTGTACAATCCACGTAGCACGACTACTTTTGTGATGACATGAATGGAGTAAATTATGTTTGTTCAAGATTTGTAGAATCAAGGCATTGTTACCATTTTTGTGGTGACATAAAATGGGTGAACAATGTTGGTTTTCGGTTGTTTTCCTTGCGCATGCAAACTATTCTTTGGGCATTGCTTGCTTTGCTTTTCACTTCTGTCTTGGGTACTAATTGTCGCTTTGATTATTTTCTGAACTACTATTTGGAAACACTTTCAAGTAACTGTGGACTCGTATTGTTTTGCTAGTTTGAATTTCTTTAGTGCGTGATTCTTATTTTACTCCCGTACTTTGCTGGAGAAGAACCTTATATGAACAGAATTTAGCTGCTCAGTGCTGTTAATCCTGTTAGTTTCTGTTATTGGTCATTGGTGGTTTTTATTCCACAAAAGTGTTGCTCAAACATCCGTATAGAGTATTTTGTCAGATGCATGCGGGTATGGTATTTGAAAAATTCTATTGCGTCATTTATCTTCTTACCTTTTCAGGCCACTAAGCGGCATTTATCTTCAAGAATTGATCGTGTAGATTGTAAAATTGACGAGTGTGTGG
This sequence comes from Fraxinus americana, assembly GCA_035079005.1. Lineage (NCBI taxonomy): Eukaryota > Viridiplantae > Streptophyta > Magnoliopsida > Lamiales > Oleaceae > Fraxinus > Fraxinus americana. The sequence continues at coordinate 3,187,333 of CM068710.1, read as the reverse complement.
ATAATACAACTGCAACTAAAGAAGAGGTTAGATAAATCAATGGTGACTAGCGGATCAATTTTGCTCCCTTTTTTATTTGTCCAAGTATCCTGCTAAGTCACTGAGCATTCGATAAATTTTATAGGTTTCTGAACTACGAGGAGAAGTGAAACTGATAGGTGCAGATGTCCACTCAGTTCACCACGTAGTGCGATCTCTGGTGATTAGTCTCTACACTGTGTGCACGCTGTAGCGCGTGAACTTTCATCTAATTTTTCGTTTACTTTAAGATTGGATTAGAAACTAATTTCTTAATTTCCTTTTACAGGAGACAAAAATTAGTAGGATAGAAGGGAGACAGGTATTATTTGAGTTTAAACTCTGGAATTCTGTGTCTGTATTCATTCAATAATTTTACTATCTAATAATGATTGCCAATTATATCCTATCATCAATGTAGAATGAAACGAACTTTGGAGTTGGAAAGTTGGTTGGTTATGTGAGGAATCTTGAAAATAACAGACCTGTGGAGCAGATTGAGGCAAGAAATAAACTTTCTTCTCTTACTATTTAATTTTAGTGAATCCTAAATTTTGTTCTTTGCAATCTGTAGGGAGCTGCATCAAGTTCTTCCCGTCCTGCTCTTGAATTGCTGCAAGTATCTCCATCAAGGGTAGAATATTATCTCATGTCACTGTAAAATATTCACTTAGATTCACGATAGGTTCCAATGTCATTGCTAAAATGTGGATTGAATTTCTATTTGCTTTTCTTCTGTGTGTCTTCTACAGGCTGTTTCTTTACCTGCCAATTCATCAATCGAGCCACCTTCACCCTCTGATAGATCTAACAAGGTTTGTGGACTGTGCATTCTTCCTGGAAAGTTATGGCATATGTGCATAACAAGTTAATTTCCCAAGTTATTGGAAAAGTGAAATGTCTATGGAACTTTTATGATTCTTTTTGTTACTTTCCTGTAATATTGACCGTAATTCTTTTTCATCCCTGCTATTATATTGATTTCAAGCTAGTAACTGGAGTAGTTAAATGTCTATGAAAAATCTGTGATTCTTTTGATTAGTATACTTTGTATCAAAAATAGAAGATTCTAGACATCTAATGACTGTGTTTCTGAGTTCTGCTCAACATTTATTCATCCCCGTTGAAGTATCAGTATTTCCTTTCCACGCTGATTCATATTTCTTTTTCAGCACCCTTTGCAAAATACCATCTCCCCCTCGGGGTTAAAGGTACTATCGTACTCTATTATAAACTTACACCTTTCATTTGATTTTAAATGGTTGGTGTCTAACCCATCAGGTATCTCTTTCTTAGGATCTTTATGAAATCTCAGATGGAATTGGAGTGTCGAGCCTCAGAACCCCTGGTGTTTCCAATGGGGTTCATTCATCAGAAGATACGAACAACGACATTCCAGGTTCTGGTATGTTTGGGAGAACGTTATCTGGCATCAGCGCTTCTTTCCTTTCAAGAACCCGCAGTGTGAAGCAATCTTTTAAGTAGCTAATCTCAGCAACCTACTTATGATATACTTTTAAGGTTAGCTGCGGCTAGCTGAGCGCCAACCCCTCCCCCTCACACAGACAGTGGCTGGCCATTACTGAATTTTGTAGAGATTGTCTACGTTTTAACAATGATTTAGGTATATATGTAATAGTTCGGGATCAAATTAATTTCTCTGATAAAAGTAGAGACGCTGAAAAATTCTCAATAAAAAGGTGTCGTTTACTTTGTCTTTGCCTGCCTCGTTTTCCATGCAGATAGTGAATTACAAGCTACGTTCTGGATGTGCACAACAAGTCATTCTTTCACGAAGGATAGTATTTTCAATTTGCTCTGAAATTATGGCAAACTTGGTTAGGTAAAGGTTGCACCTAGTGGGGTTTAACATAAGCGAATCAGCCCTCAAGCCTTGCCTGAACTTGCTAGGCACTCGAGTCCTAACCTGGGCTGGTTCCGAACATGTTTAGTTAAAGGTTGCACCTAGTGATGTTAAAACATGTAGGTCAGCCGGAACCAGACAATTTGTTCTACTCTTTAATTGTAGAGGTTGTCGTTTGAAGTGTTGCATAGTTAATATTGTTGGTTATTTTCTACCACGTACTAAATCTTACCATTAATGAGTTAAAATCTCTGAGGATCCGCATTTTTGAAAAGTCAAAAGTTTTTAAGACCTAAAAGTTGCTTTTGAATCAATTTGGTTAATTTTATGAAAGAGATTATTCTGATTAGAAGAGCATAGAGGGAGTTGGTCAACTGTGGTTTTTTTTTCAAAAAACACTTACAGGATAGGAATTTTTTTTTAAAAATTAGTTTCAAAACAAAAATTAATGTAGATTATTCAAAAGTTCTTTTACAAAAAGTAAAAGTGAAAGTCATGACTCTAATTATGTTTATTTTGTTTTGTTCAATATTGCATACCAAACCAACGTGGCTTGTTGAATAGAATGAATCCAAGTGTCATCTGAAAACGTAAGAACCATTCATTTGTGCTCTGCAGCTAAACAAATTGGGTAGTGATGCATATTGTCACATAATTATCCATTTACTGCACGCCTGCCAGTTTAGGTAAATGAAGATGATAATGATAACTTTTTAGGTACAACACTTCTTTGGAGGATAAAAAGGGACCCCTATCCCTAGCACTCCACAACAAAAAAGTGGCCCTAAACATCGTTGTCCTTTTCCAGTTTGGGTTATCACATTATTGAAATAGTGGGTACAACTTTTAACTGGAAAGTCATGATGCCACAGCGGGCCGGGCCAATGGGTCGAGTCGAGCGTATTGTGGTGTGAAAATGGGTGGATGGTTCAAGCTTGGGGAACACATCCCGTTAAAAATTGGATTTAAAGCAGCCAAGTTTGCTTCGAACCTGTTAACGGGTTGGTATGAATTCTGCCGAGTTGGATTTTTAGATCACTTAGCTCAATTTATTAAAAAGTCGTACTACTACATTTAAAGTGCTTGTAACGATGTAATTATCAAATATATAAGTAAGAATATTCTCATTATTTAGTTTATTCAATTATAGATTAAAAGATGATGGGTTGGTCAGTTTAGATCGACTACCTACAACGTTGACAGTTTTGTGGACTGGTCTAATCCACATATTTTCAAGAAATTGACTAGGATAATATTTTTAGTTCGGTTGATTAACGCCGACTATGAGCTTATTTGACACCGCATGCCAAGTTCGGAACCTCTTGAGACAGAGTTATGGGCCACGAATGGACACGTGCCCGGGCCGGGTCTATTTTACCCCCACTCCCTATACTATACAACAAAAGTGCGGTACTAAAATCTCTCTACTTTCCTGATTCTGGCTTATGACATTGTTGAAAATTATGGGGCACACTTTTTAACTTAAAGTATTAATGGTCAATTGAGTGAAGGCGCAAAAAGGATGGGTTGCTAAAATAAAACAGTTGTAAAGTTCTTTTCCTGTGCAGTAAATTTTCCTCTTTCGGACTGTAGATAATTAATGTTTCCTCCCTTCAGGCAAACTGGTGCAGTTTATAATGAGGTACAAGCATTTAAAGCATGATAATTAGTGTGATCATGTGGCTCAGATTCCTCCAAGAAATTGGTATCTGAATTGTTTGCTAGAGACAGTGGCTGCCGACGATTCTCTTGAAACCGACTGGTTGGCAACTGTTTCTGATAAATGATAATATATAGAATATTTTCTTCTTTTTACGGGGATCGCGGCGTAGTTGGCCTGATGAGTTTTTACCGTTAATGTATGATGTCGATTAAATGGTCGAGCAGTCGTCAAATGATGTCTTGTACGTTAGTTTGATGATCGAGATAACTTTTACAATTTGTTCGATATGTTATATATTTAGTTTCAAGTATTAAATTGATATTATGACAACTTTTACATACTTTTTAATAAAGAGATTGATATTTCAGATAAAGACTTTCCAATTCTTGTACTAGAATTTGATATTTAATGAGATAATACTCGTGCCGAAATATTTGTTAAAGGCTCACCTACGATTTTATGAAGTTAATTTTCCGACAACGCCAAGGATTTGTTGCTTCAAGACAACAAAATATTGTATTAAGCGTTTGGATGTCTTAATGTAACACGGTCTTCATTTTATTCGATCAAGGATCTGAAAAAGACGACAAAATAATGGTTTCTATTCATAGATTAAGAATCTGTTTGGTACAGATTCTCATTTTCTACAGCAAATCAGTTCTCATTTTCAACCACACATTCTTCAATAAAATAATATTTTTCATCACATCAATATTTTTTTCTTCTTTTTCAACCACACATTTCCCATCACATCACTATTCAAAAATCAATTTTTCCCTTAAAAATCTTTACCAAACACACTCTAAGATCTGTATTTCAAACCAGTAAACAATATGTCAAATCGTACCTTTTTTTACTCATATAAATAATTCGACTTGAACGATAAAGCCATGTACAAATAAAAAAACTTTTTAACTTTCCAGTCTTTGAATAACGAGAAAATTTGAAAACCACACGAAACTTGACAACACATAATTGTATTTTTCACGTTTTTAATATTCTATCTGTCGAACAATGTTTTAAGGAATTGAAGCTGTCTCGATAACTTAATTTAGTAACGGTACCGTTTTCCCATTTTTTTTAATTTTTCCAACAAGCATCAAGACCAACTTAGAAGCATTCAAAAGTACAAGAGTCAAAATTTGTGAGTGAAATTATATAGTTTTGTCTGTTAAACTACTCAACTTGTGAGAGTCAAAACATGTTTGTAGTTAATTAAATTTTAATTATAAGCAATAATCAGAAATAAAATAATAAATAATTTTGACTTGTAGTCGGTGGATTGTCTGCATACTTTTGTTGTTTTATAGTTCATTTTACTGTGCTGTCATGTCTCCCGAAGAGCCGAAAGGATCAATCATGCAATGAGGGCTCCACTCAAAAATGCATAATAGATTATCCAAGGGAAAAATAGGTTTAGCACTTTGTGAATCATTATTTTCGAACTTTTTTCTCTCAACGCACTCATTTTCAATCATATATTCACACGATAAAATATTTTATACGTAAACTCAAATTTTTTTTATACTTTTTAACTACGCGTTCTTCTAAAAATTATTATTAAAAACTCTATTTTCCCCAAATAATGATTATTAGACAGGAGCTTAAGTTTCCTAACCTTTAAAAATAGTATAATTAGATTCCTATACTAAATTCCTACTTCAAGAAAACTTTCGATACAAACTTCGAATTCTAAGGCTCGTTTGAGCCTAATTGAAAATATATTTTATAGAAAGTGACTTCTTGAATAATGTATAGTTAAAACGTAGAAAAAAATTTGGGTTTTACTTGTAAAAATATTTTTATGGAAAAAATATATGATTAAAAAAAAATTTGAAAAAAAAATGAATTTTAAAGAAAAGTTGTGTTAGATGAACCGGGCCAGCGTGACCCGTTCATCTAGAATAATTCTTTAAAGAAAGAGGGTCAAACGGGGCCTAAGTCATGTGAAAGTGAGAGTGAAAGTGTGTATGATTTTAATCCTCCTAATTCTGTTTCTCAAATAATGTAAAAGAGCAATTATTTGCATGTTAGGGATATATATTGGATAAGGTTGTGCTACTTGTACATAAAAAATTACAAATTTATTTACTAATAGATGACATGACAAGATATTGAGTTAAAATTTCATCAACCGGCTTAAAAAAAAAAAAAAAAAACTCCCTCGCACTCTGTTTGCCACATCACCAATCTCTAAAAGAAACTATAAATGGTGAAATACAAATCACATTATTAATTTGGATAAAACTAGACAATGTTACATGAAAATGTAAGAACTATAAAAATAACAAGTTAAAATCTTATCGATAGTAATATTTAATTTCGTCTAACTTTACATATCAAAAGTATTTTAAAATGCATAAGAATACTTTATCCACGTCTTTTGTATACCATCTCAAGTTCGGATAAAAAAATTATTATGGGGTTGCTCGAGCCCCATTGTTTCAAAAAAATGCATTTTGTAACAGCGTTACGATAGAAAATGTGTGGTTAAAAAATAAAGAAAAGTTTTGAATTAACGTGTAATATTATTTTATTGAATAATATGTGATTCAACTGAAATCAAATCATCGTAAAAAAAATGCATTTTGATAAAAAAAAAAAAAAAGACTCAAACAAGAGCTATATAAAGTCTTATCAAATCTTAAGGCACGATAGAGACGGAGCACAATGAAAGGAGAAGAATGTGACTCGTCAGACACGAAGTATTAGCACAAATCTGTGCTTTTTCAAACTTTTTTTCTTTTTATCTCACATAGAACACTCTGTCCCTTTCTTTGCCACTCGTTTGTGTGACATTTTTCTTTTCTTAATCCAATCTTTTATTGCATTTAAATCCCAAACTTTCTTCTTTAATGCACGTAAGGACAAAGCTATGAAAATCATTCATCTTCCTGTCAAATAGTTATTTCAAGGATGATGAGCTTAGGTGAATTACCCGGATACAATTTATGTCCATTTGTTTTTACGTGCACCAAAAAAGATGGTTTGAGGACCTAAATACCATAAAAAATAGAATGGATAATGTTTGACTATTTTTCAGAAAAACGAACAATTTATGTCCATTTATTCTTATGTGCACCAAAAAGGCTGTTTGGGAGCTAAATTTGACAACAAAATTTATTTACAAACAGATGATGTGATTATATTTGTTCGAGTCAAAATCTCATCAATAAAAAAAAAGGAAAATAAAAATCTGTTTGTCATTAACTCACATTACATAAGCACAACCATATGAGTAGTAAAAAGATTTTCGACATTTTTAATTCAATTTATTGTCACCTCATCAATTTGTAAAAGAATATGTCAACTGTGATTTACAACAAACATTTTCCCTACCTCGTCTAACTTCGCTTTTCCCCCACTCCACCGAAAACATATATTGTATCTAGAACTATGCTACTTGTACAATGAATTTGACAATGAGTTTGACAATATGTGAGTTGGCAGACATTATGTCCACTGATTTGAAAGATTGTTTTTGAATTTAATGACAATGATCTATACACCTCACATATTGTCAAAATTATTGTGCAAATTCATTGTACAAGTAGTTTAATTCTTGTATCTATATACATGTACATTAATACTTGTGTATCCAATATCCAGACATGATCTAATGCCCAAAGCCTACTGTGAATATGGCAATATTCATTATTGATAACAATAGATACACGTGGCAACACTAGTCCATGGTGGGCATTGTAACCTAATGCCTACCATGGACATTAGATCAAATCCAATCCAATATCTATTAGAATAATGCTATTTAATTTTATTAAAATTACAACTCTTATTTAAATAGTATTAATGTGACATGAAATAATAGATGTAAATAAATAAATCATTCAGTTCTACTTTTTATTTAACCTATCATTTGGCACCATCTAAACTGAAATTGTAATTTAACTGAGGCTTCTTGGTATTGCTCCATTATTGGTCTTGTGTGAGATTATGCATATGTTCTTGTTCATCTAATATAGCCATTTTTCATTCCCTACCGTCTCTCTCTCTCTCTCACACACACACACATTATTATCTTTTTGCCAGTTGCCACTCTACTGGGACATCTATAATGGAGTCGTTGTCAGAGAATCAATGGCTGAGAAGACTAAGTCAGTTATCTTCTTTTCCACCTGTCTGAAACTCTTTTCTCTCTCTGAACTTCAATTTAACGTACTATGCTTCTTAACTTTGCTTCAATTTCTTCGACTTTAATGCATTTCATCTTGTTTGGGTACTTAACAGGTGAAAAAAATTAACAGACTTTGAGCTTCCTTTCTGAGGTACTCTCTCTCTCACACACACACACACACACACTATTCTTATTCAAGTTTCAGTCTTTTTCTTTAATCAACCCTCAAAACCCCACCAAAAAAAAGGAATGTTCAAACTTTTTTACATCATTCAAATATTTTTTTGTAGTATCAGCAAATTGCAGATGAGCCTCTTTTCTGTTCCCTTGTGCATATTTTTCCCCTCTTGAAATGGGTTTTCTGGGTTTTATTTACATGATAATATATTAGTTTTAATAATACTGAATTTTCACTAACTGCATTGATTTAATTAAAATTTTATTTTTCCAAATGTGGGCCTTGTGATTGGGTGTAGGTTTGTTGGGGGTTGGGTTGTGAAATTACTGCCATTTTTTTACTTTTCTTCCAAAAGACCTGTTTTTATCTGTCTTACCTAAAAAGTTGGAAAAATTACTCTGTTAAAGAATAAGACCGTTCAATAATCAATTTTGTTACTTGAACACTGATAATTCTCCCAAAAGATTAGAAATATCTGCTTCTTATTTAGGGAAGATTCAATTCCTTAAGAATAAACTGTCTTGAAGTAGTATTAGCATTGAATTAGCAAATTAGAATGTTGAAGATTTGAAGTAAACGATTAATGGTATTGTATTCCCTTTTCCATATACTGGTTCTTGTAGATTTTAATTTGAATGTCAATTTACAGATAGGAGCTGTCAATATTGAGTTCTCTTCTGATTCGAATACATAACCTATATGGCTGTAGTTTTTTTACTTGAATTATTTGAAGTCGTAGCAATAGCCTGCAATTGTGTGTTTCTTTCTTTTCTTTTCCTTTTTTTTTTTCCTTCCTGCCTTGCAAATTGGATTAATCAATCTTACTCTTTGTTTATGATTTTTTTAACATTGCTATTCAGACTTACTTGATGTTTAACCGGTGGACAAGTATGGAAAGAATGTTATTGAGGATCAATGGCGAATCGGATTAGGAAGAGCTTAATTGAGAGAAAATGGAGTATGTGAACTATTTTGTAGCAAAAAACCATTGCCCTGTTTTCAATTTTCCAGCACAGTGAATATCTGGTCAACAAGTTTGAAGTATAGAGAATATTGGGGATTAAATCATAGAGTTAAAGAGCTGTTGGGATTGAGGGTTTAGACGTTGAAAGGATTTTGTAATCTTCCAAGACTTTTCAATGGATTCATTGTCATTTTCTGGATCATCGAAAAGGGCAAAGGCACCTGGGAATGTTACACAAGTTGCTCAGTGCTTGGTGGATGGGTGTAATGCGGACCTAAGTCTGTGTCGAGAGTATCACCGGCGTCACAAAGTCTGCGAGGCACACTCAAAAACTGCAAGGGTCACTATCGGGGGTCGAGAGCAGCGGTTTTGTCAACAGTGCAGCAGGTAAATTTTATAAATTGTCATCATCACTTATGATTCGGTATTGATCCTTTATGCTTCAGCATTTTATTCCATTGATGCATTAATCTGCTTAGGCCCTCATTACATTTGAAGCACCTTGTTTGCAAATGGATTGATAAGAAGTTTGTTTTTATCAATATATAAATTAGCATGACTTGCAGCAAGTAAATCGCTTTTGAAACTGCTGTGTGATTCTATGTTATCATTGCCGTTAGTAACAATTTAATTTGTTCATACTTGTGTTGGGGATTAAACCAAAATCCAAGTTACGAGATCAATAAGTAGTAAAAATAACTAATGTATGCAAAGCGCACACAGTTTATATTTCTTCACCTTCAATTTGAGAGAGAGATCCACATTCTGTTGCTGCAGATGTTTCTCTATTATGAAGAACTATACAGAGGATCTCATACCTCCCTTATTACGGAAACGGCTTACCTCTAAAATCCTTTATATATAGTTTTAATTGGGAAATTATAGTATCTTTGGACTTCGGTTGATCATATACTGTTGTGGCGTATTATATAGGCTTTCTAAAATGGTTATATCTACACGCAGCAATTTTTTTACATTCTCTTTCTTTAACTGCAAGTTTTAATTTACAAATCTTCCCGTAACTTGAGTTGCCTCCCTTGTTCAAGTTAGGATCAATTTTTCAAGTGCTGCTATTTACTTATTACTCGATCAACTTACAATATTTGACTGTATTAAACAGTGCTGAGATTTCCCCAATTATAATGCTACAACTCTATCTCATTCAAAACTCATCCCGTTCTGATTGTAGCTGTAACTTTTCTAGGCAATTCTCCCTTAATTTCATTGTGAAGGACAAGTTCAAATTTAAATTCCACTAATTTTGAAGGGCACTCGTGGGGCTCTTCAGCCTTGCAATGAACATCAATTTGGTTTTTAGCATTCTGAAGTTAATTGTATTCGCTTTGGAGATCAAACTCTGATTTCCTTTTGACCCTTTTTGTGAAAAGATGCTTCTTTTTTCTTCAGACTAATGTCATGGCTCTTTGATCAAGAATGCATTTGGCATCAAAACTTTGTATTAAAATGAAAACAGGTTTTGGTAAAAGGGGATCCAAGCAGTCATTTTTAGCAAATTAGGATGACATTCTGCGATCTAGTTGACTGTTGTGGACATAGATTTTGAAGTTTTTGAAGTGCCTCTAGTTATCTGACCTAGTAAGCACCGTTAGTTTGGTCTTGCTTCAGTTGATTGTGGACTACATAGTTTCTGATGATATTAATCCTGGGTTCAGCTTAGATTTGAGGTATTTTATTGCATGTAAGTACATGTTTGTGGTTTGTCAAACTTTATTTTTATCCACGTATAGTATCCACAACATTTTCCTACTTTTTTACCACACATTCCTTGGTACCCACTACTTATAATCAATTATAAGCTTTGGCAAACATGTGCTGAAATCTATTTTATGTAATTTTTGTAGGTTTCATTCCTTGATAGAGTTTGATGAGGGAAAGAGAAGCTGCAGGAAACGTCTTGATGGCCATAACAGGCGCCGGAGGAAGCCTCAGCCTGACACCCTGTCCAGAAGTTCTGGTTTGATGTTTCCTGGTCAGCAAGGTTAGAATTATCGTTTATAATATATGATATATTTTTTTGAAGTGACTTGAGAGCATTTATTTGTTTGCATGTTAGCTTATCATATTTCTATTTAAACGGACTTCAAATGCGATACACTCATCAAATTGACTCACTTAGAGCATGTTGGCTAAGTTCAAAAGGAAGTAAAAGTTAACCCTTTGTTTCCGAACATGTTTTGATAACTTACTCTTTTCTTAACATTTGAAAAAAGTTGCTCATTGTAAAAGTAGGTCTTACTTTAATATTCAAAATAAGTAACTTGCTTCTTTCGTACTATGACCGATAAAAAAATATTTTTATTTTGAAACTTATTTATTTATTTAAACTTTTTAAGCTTAGCCAAACATGATAGCATTTATTTGTTTAGGTGAACTGTCTTATTGCTGCAGGTACACGAGTTCTCTCGTTTAATAGCCCGGATATAATTTCGAATCCCATTGCGAGCTCGTCTTGGGCCAGGGTCGCGAAAACTGAGACTAATATGATTCTATACAACAATCAACCACACTCAAATTACATCGAGAGACAATATATATTTCCTGAAAGTTCGGCTCATAGCTTTAAAGGAGTAAATCAACTTCAATTTTTGCAAAGCGCTCTCCAAAATGCGCAAGAAATTTCCATCTGTCAACCTCTTCTAGATCCGAATGCTGCATCAGGAAGAAATAATACCTGCAGCCTTTATTCTGATGGGTTAAATCAAGTCGTTGACTCTGATCGTGCTCTCTCTCTTCTGTCATCGGCCCCTGCTGTTTCTCAGGAATTTGGTTTGGACCATGTGGTGCAGCATGATCCAGTACTCCCAAATGCACAGTCAGTTCACAGCCTTCAGTATATCGGTCTAGGCCAATACTCGTATCCTCGAGAAGTTGAAAGCAAGTCAGTAGGGTTTGACATGGATTCCCCCCACGGTAGCAAAACCTCCACTGTTCATTTTCAGGGAATGTTTATGAATGAGCCTGATGGGTCGTCTACAAGTGGATCCCACCAAACGCGGACATTCACTTGGGAGTAAATTTAGCTTAATTCTGTTGGCTTATTGTCAAATGTACTTTGTTTTTGTTCTGTCTTTCTTTGCTAACCACATGATATTGAGTTCTTGGGGGCAGAAAATGCCTTTTGAAGGAATTTCTCGGGTTCTCTTTCTGCTCTTTTTCTGTATCATGTGAGCCTACTTGTGTGTAGTACTGTGCACTCTTGCCTGTGGTCCAGGGTATATTTTTGTGTGCATGCTGGCCGGCCCGGTTCTTGTTCCTGCAGTCGTGGCTAGGGACGCCTGTTGACATTAGTTGTGTTGTACTTGGCCCAACACAATCCCGTAATACAAGAACATGGTACGACCTAATTTACTCTAGTGTGTAGGGGTGTGATCTGCAAAGCAAAGTAGTTTATGTTAGGAAAATACAAAACAGGAAATTATAAAGACCGTTGGAATTATATAAATAAAATAATGAAAGGAAACATTATAATAAACAGGGTAACAATAAAATTAGAGGAATAATTGTTAGAGGTAGTAGCGGTATTGAAAGGAACAGAGACATTTGTTGCACATAGTTTTCTTAAAATAAATTCATCCCTACTGTGGTGCAACAGGATTGATGACGTCTATTTTTCAAGATACAACGGTTGAAAGTAGTTAACTAGCATCTTGCATTACCTTAAGAGAACTAATAATGCTCACAATTCCAAGCTAGAAAAAATAACTAAATTATATATGTTACTAAGAACTAAACTCTTTAAACAAAGAGAGGAGAGAAACTCGGAGTGAAGAAATAACTCTCAATTTTTATTTTTTATTTTTTGTATGAAGAATAAGGAGGAGAACACCTCCTTATATAGTATTATGGTAAGAGAGGTTTCAATTCTTAGTTAATTTTTTATTTAACACAAGTAATGTTACAATAGCCATGAATGAATTTGTAACCACAAGAGTATGGAATTGAACAAATTTAAATACAAATTAACTATAGAATTGACTAGACTTTAAATCTATGAGTTGTTACAATATCATTCAACTTAAAATATTGCTTTAATTTATTAATTTAATATACTATTTTTCAACAATCCTCTACATGAATGAAATTAACGACAATAACATACAGACATGATCACATAAATCAACAGTCGAAACTTGCATAGGATGGTAGGTGTTATCCCTTTAAACCTTTCTTTGTGTAAATATGTTTACTTTACTAATTGATTAGTAGACATGATGTCCTTAAAGTATTCCGCCATTTGTGTAAATGATGACACACTCCTCACATACTTTTTCTTAACTCAACTCAGTTCTTATAGTTATATTTGTTTTGACTATGAACATTTTCCTAGTTCTGTGAGAGTTCCTCAGAATTGAGCCCTACACAATTCCCTTAAAAGTGGCCCCACTTGTCCTTACATAGGCTGTTTCTTATTACAAGTAACCCGCATTACTTCGAACGATTTTCGGCGCATAAGAATCATTAAAAGCATATTTCTTATCATTTATCCTTACGAGAATCACTGTTACATTATAGGAATTGACATGAGATTATATCTCACATAGTGATTCAATTAAATCTTTACAATTAGGTTGTCCCATTTTGGGATGTACTGTCAACTAGGTTGGGTTTCCTTTGTATTAACTCATTCGTTCAAGAGCTTAAATCCTACTCATTTCGATAATTTTCCAACTAACTCTCTATTTAACCTTTGGTTAGCGGATCCGCAATATTATCATTTGACCTTACATAGTCAATAGAGATAACTTCAGTTGAGAGTAGTTGTCATATGGTATTATGTCTACGACATACAAGTCTAGCCTTACCATTATACATGTTATTCTATGCCATTTCAATCGTTAATTAACTATTATAGTGTATGCAAATTGCTGGCACAACTTTAGACCATCTCGGAATATCCTTTAAGAAGTTACGTAACCATTCAACCTCTTCACCATATTTATCTAGAGCTATAAACTCAGATTTCATGGTAGATCTAGTTATAATTGTTTGTTTAGAGGATTTCCATGATATAGTCGCACCTCCCAATATGAACACAAATTCACTACTAGACTTTGAGTCTTTTATAACATATATCTAATTAGCATCAGTATACCCTTCAATGATTTTTGGATATCGGTATAGTGCAGTCCATAGATACGAGTATAACTTAAGTACCTTAGTACTCTTACTATTTCTTTCCAATGGTCAACTCTTGGATTACTCGTGTATCTATCCAGTTTACTAACTGTGTAAACTATGTCTGATCTTGTGCAACTCAGCAAGTGTATCAGACATCCAATAATTTTAGAGTATTCTACTTGAGAGATACTCTCGCCTTTGTTTTTAGATAGATGCTGACTTGTATATATTGGTGTTATAACCATGTCAGTTTTAACATCTATTTGATGTACTTCAAGATCTCGTAGAGCTGCAATCGCAAGAATCGTCCTAATGGGTGATATTCTTGTTATTAGAGAATATGTATCAAAGTAATCAAGGTCTTTTTGTTGTCTGTAACCTTTTATTACTAATTTGGCCTTATACTTCTCAATAGTTCTATTTGCTTTCATTTTTCTTTTAAAAATCTATTTATAGCCTAGTGGTTTATTTTCTAGAGGAAGGTCTGCTAGCTCCCATGTATGATTTTGTAAAATGGAATCTATTTAACTTTTAATTGCCTTTTTCCATTGAGATCATTTTGACGATTTCACAGCTTCTTGAAAGTTTTGAGGTTCATTTTCTAACATATAAGTCAGAAAATCAAGACCAAAAGATTTTTCCGTCCTTTCTCTTTTACTATATCTTGGTTTAACCTCAACCTCCTCTTTTAGTTCTTGATTTGACTATTTCCAATCATAGTCTCGTGAGTCTTTTTAGAGGAGATTGCTTCATCTTTGGATCTATACAAAAATATATGTTCAAAGAATGAAACGTTTCTCAATTTCATTATCGTATGTTTGTGTATATTTGGAATTTTAGACTCTCGTACAAGAAACTGACAAGTACTACTATTATGTGCATAACCAATGAAGATACAATTTACGGTTTTCGGGCCTATCTTTACTTTCTTTGGTGTTGGAAGAGCAACTTTAGCAAGACTTTCTTCATTTCCATAACTCATAAGGGGTCTTTTCCGTCTTCTTTTAGAGTACCTTATTTAAAAGGTAATTTGCTGATAATACAATTTCCCCTCCCCCGACATGTTCTAAGGTAATACATAATTTACTAACATTGCATTCATTATTTCTTTCAAGCTCCAATTTTTTCATTCAGTAACACCATTTTATTGCGGTGAATGAAGTACAGTGATTTCATGTATGATTTCCTGTTATGTACAGAATTCAGCAAATGGTGCTTCATACTCACCACCTTGATCACTTCATAACACCTTAATTTTCTTATTAAACCTCTGTTTGGTGCACATTTTTTTCCCAAGAATGTATTTTTTTATGTGATGGGGAATATGTGACTGAAAAAGAAGGAAAATGTATTGATGTGATGGAAAATATTATTTTATTGAAAAATGTGTGGTTGAAAATGAGTAGAATAATGAGAATGAAAAAATAAAGTAGCTCAAAAAGGGGCTAAGTTGATTTTCAACTTCTTTCTTATGGAGAATAAATTTCTCTATACAGATATAGATTTCTCTTTCGTCCTTACTTTTAAACAGATATATATAACAATATTTCGTCCTATCATTGAAAAACGTAATGAAATACTTATTGCCACTTATAGTTTGTATAAATTTTAAATCACATTATCGCTGTGAATTAAATTAAGTGGTTATGTATTTCATTCAATTGATTTGGAGGATGACCTTGTCAATTTCGCCTCAACACAAGTTTCGCACTTATATTTCAAATCAATATGGAACGTGTGTATGCAATTTAAGTTAATTACTCTACGTAAAGTGTCATAGTTAACATGTCCTAGTCTACCAAACCACCAATTGAAGACTCAAGCAAGTAAATAGAAGAATTAGCTTTATTAATTTTTCGCTTCACAATCATTACATTCAATTTAAGCATATCATCGGAAGCATAACTCTTTTAAACAAACATTCCATTCTTTAACAAAATGAATTTGTCTGGCTCAAACACAATAAAAAAATCATATTTATTCAAAAAAGACCCGGACACTAGGCTTTTGTGAATTTTCGATACATACAGTAGATTATTGAGAGTCAGCTCTTTCCCCAAAGTTATCTTCAGAACCACATTTTCTTGACCCTTGATTTCAGAAGTTGTTGAATTTCCTAAGAACAACTTCTCTCTATTCTCGATTGCTTAGAACATAGTAAACAATTATTTATGAGAGCACATATGCCTCGTAGCTCTGGTGTCAATCCAACACTCTTTTGGGTTTGAACCCACCATATTTACTTTAGAAATGACAGTTAAGAGATTCATCTCTGACACGACATATGCCATGTAGTCAATCACACTGGCTTCTTTCTTATTGTTCTTCTTCGACAATCTGCATTTTGAAACTTATGGCCTACTTTGTCACAGTTAAAGCATTTTTCTTGAAATTTTTTCTTGAAAATGCCATATTTTGGTCCCAGCTTTGCCCATTTGCCATCGGATGGTCCAGTCTTTTTTTTTTTATAGGTCTTAGAACTTTGACCATATTCCATAACATTAGTTTTAGCCATACCAAGATTGAACCCCTTCTTTTCTGAATTTCGATTGTCTTCTTCGATTCGAAGCCTAACTATCAGTTCTTTAATGTTCATTTCATTTCACTTTTGCTTTAGGTAATTTTTGAAATCTTTCCATGCCAGAGGCAAATTTTCATTAATTGAACCCACTTAAAAAGTTTTACTCGAGTTCAATCCAGTGGTTTGTTCCACAACAATTGGTATCAGAACTATTCTGGTATCCTGTTTGTTTTACAACATGAAGTCTTTCCTAGAAGACAATTTGCGATTTTTATATCAGTGTGTTTAGTGCTCGTCTGAAATCAACAATCATTGGATATGTGGTCGTGAGTGTTGGAAAATAGTTAAAAATAGTTTATTTTTATAAATTTTTGACCAAATATTTAGATGGGCCTTTGTCACGAAAATATTCTTCATTTGAATTATCACAAATGTACGATTCGTTAACAAGTAGTAAAATGAATTTTGAGTTCAAGTATCACTCCCACAGAGATTTTACTGGTTTAAATCCGAATTAACTTAACTTTAATTGAAACAATTGAAATTCATTATTTTTCATATAAATTAAATAATTTACTTATAAACACTAGACTTAAATTTACTAAAATATATGCAAGATTATAATCTACTAGGATCAAGAATCCCTTTTAATTTCAAACCTTATGAATTTGACAACACGATTCAATTATGAAGACCAATATTCATAATTTGTTTAACAATCTCTTTCGAATAGAATTAAATTTATTCTTACATGTGACACGACATATTTCTATGACATATGTGAACATATAAAAATCTATTAATAGATTTGTAAATACTTAAAGATCACATAAAGTATAGTGGTATATTTGCATCCCTTATCGAATTCTACGACAATATGTCTAACTTATTTCCAATATCTCGAAGGTAAACTAAGCCACAAGATTCATTGTGCATATAATTGTAGAAAATTGAAATCCATGTCAATCATTCAATAATTAAAAATGTGTTTTGAATGTTAAAAATAAATAAAATCAAGAGTTAAAAGTTCATTATACAAGATTCATTGTAACCCTAACACTAAAATTATTTAGCCTAGTATAATATCAGAATTAAATACATAAAAGTAAAAAAGACATCATCAAAGTTTGACGAACGTGATTAATTCCCGCCAGCGACTTCCTCTTTTAATTCTCCGAACTACTGCCAACTCTTTCTTTTTTGGAATACCGCTGCCCAATCTCTATATGTGTGTGTATTCTTTTGTTATTTCTCAATTTTCCGTCCCCAAAATCCTTCAGCAGTTGATGGCTTTGTGTGTATATTTCTCTCAGCCACAATTCTATGTATATGCTCTTGGAAAAAGTCTAATTGATATGTTTTTTTTCCCTAGCCGCCAACTTTGGTGTATATATACCCATCAATGACAATCATAAGTTTGTGCCAAGTGGCAATTACATAAAATCAGATATTAAGTTTGACCTTTTTAAAAATCAGGTTTTAATTTTACAATTAATATTAATAATAATATTTTAAATTAAATTAATCTATATACCCACCCTAGTACTCACCCCACCAAATTTATTTTTAACTATAAAACTCAATCCAAACCCTAATCCATTTCATTTCTCTCCCCTCTCTCACCCAGCCCCGCCACCGCCAGCCGCCTCTTCCTCTTCCCTTCTCCCTCCCTCCCTTCCCCTTCCCCTTCCCCTTCCCCCTTCGCTGCTGCACCGATAGCAGCGACGTAGTTGCTATGTCGCAGCGAGGCTGTTTCCAGCGAGTTACAGGCAGCAGTCGCTGCTGCGTTACAGCGACGCTCCTGCCGATCAGCAGCGTCGTTGAGCATCAAAGGCAGCAGTGATGTCGCTGCTGCCGGCCAGCAGTGTTGCTGCTCGTCACAGGCAACACTGCTGCGTTGCATTTCTTGGGTTTTGGCAGATCTTGGTTTTTTGATTTGTTGTGATTTTGGGTTTTTCTTCATTCTCAGATCTGGTTGTTAGTGATTTGCACATTGTGATAGTTTTTTGAAAATGAAAATGGTGAGGTAGTGGTCGGGCTGGTAGTGGTTGTGGCGTAGTATAGAGATGGTTGTCGAGGTGGTGGTGCAGCGATTTTTTGGTTGTGATCTGTGACCAAGTAGTTGGTGACGTTTTGGGATTGGGGGACGGGGTGTTTGGGTGTATGTGACCAACTGTATCGATCTGTGACCAAGTTTTTGTGGTGTAGTGAGATTGGGAGACATGTGTTTTGGTGTATGTGACCAACTATATAGTTTTCTATGGTTAACTATTTAACTGTGACCTTAAAATTTGTTAATTCGTGACTCAAAATATAATCCGTGACCAACAAATTTGGAAGTCTGTGACCAACAAATTTTCTTAATTTGTGACCTATTAATTTTTTCAATTGTGACCTTAAAATAATTAGTGACCAATTAATTTAATAAGTTGTGACCGAAAATTAAATTTTTAACTATATCTATGACCTAGGAATCCGAGCAGTTACCTGAATTAAGCGGCGGTCAACGGTCACCGAAAAATAGTCGCCGGAATTAAGCACGGTCGAAGAACTGTCGACGGTCCTCGGAGTATTCGTCGGAGCATTGGTGGTGGTGGTGGTGGGTCGGTGGGGTGGGATGGGGTGGGTCAATTATATAAATATTATATTACAGTTAAATATTTAATTAAATAGATTAATTGTAAATATAATTAATTAATTCACGGAAAAACCTGAGTTTTATAAATTTAAACTTTGGGACCTAATTTTTGATTTCGTGAAAGATAATGACCTATAAATTTTTCCCTTGTACCAATTATGAGTCCAATTAGAAATCACTCCCTTTGCCAGTTCAATTTCAAAGCCCAACTAATATAATAATTCTTTCGAAGGCCTCATTTCTTACAAATAATGCAGTTTAGTTCCTTGGGTCCATTTATTTGTGCAACCCATATCTTCTTTAATTAAACTCAAATCCTTCAATTTCCAAAGTATAGAATTTGATCCCCCAAGCCTCCATCCAATGGTCAATTAAACGAGTCCATAACTAAAAACAAAAGAAAATTAACTTAAATTAAGTAGAAATCAATAATTTGACCACATAAAAGCTTAGTAATATAGTCTGAATAAGTGCACAAAATGTACTTATCAGCCTTGTTGCTCGAATTTGGAGAAAATTGGTTAAACATATTCTACGTGTCGAATAGATGAGTTTGATATATTTGGAAGTCAAACTATTTCCGAATGAATAAAAAATTAGCGAATAAAATAAGGTTGAAAATCATGAATTTTGATTTAAAAACGAAAATACAATATATTAAATCGTCGCTTGAGTGATAGCCTCATGTTAAGCAAGTGGTAAAGTCCCTACTTTGTGCGCTCGAGTGGCAAGCTGGTGGACAACGAACGGTCAGTGAACCTCTGCAACTTTTCGAGAATATGTTAAATTTTTTATTGTATCTTTTCGTACATAATTCTTCAACCTCTATAAATTAGACCCATGTGTGATGGTTTCATTCACTTCTATACAATCAAAGCATATCATATAACATCATTATCTTGTTAAAATTTTGCATCAAAATCTTATTCATTTTAATATAAAAAAGAGTACAAAATTTCGTTCGATTCGCCATTTCATGTGATTCGAAGTGCTTGCATCATAAGAAGTTGATTATTGTATCTTAGGAGATAGTTGCCAAATCACCGTCGACACCTGAATAGGCAAATTTGTTTTCAGGACAAAGAGTTCAACTCTTACCTCGATCTTCTTTCTTTTTTCTTTGAATCGTGTTTGTTTATGTTGATATCTTTTTTTTTACCGAGTTTTAAACTTTGATTCAATTACTGGTAAGTTGTGGTAAGTTCATAGGTCTTCTATTATTATAAAGAAATCACTTTATGATGTGACCCAAGGTGTCTTTGCAACAAGGACAAGTTCGGGGAAGGATCCATTAATAGTTGAAGAAGGACCGATGACTTGATCGAGGGAAAAGCGAGTGAAAGAGGCAATGTCATTGCTTGTTGAAGCTATGGTCAGCGATATGGTATTTGCAATGAAGAATGAAGCAAGTTCCGTGTTGGGGTCGAGACCGGAATCGGGTTGGAAGAGCTCAATACAAGCAGTTGAAAAAAAAACCAAAACCTTGCACTATGCGACTGCATAGTGCAATGCACCATGAGGTCGCATGGTACCACGCAGCGGCCAACAGACCTTCAAACTGAAGACCTATGCGGCCGCATAAGGTTAAATTTTGCTTAATGTTTCCTTTTTCACGATTTTTCCATATTTTGATAGAATCCTATTATATCTCGAACTTTAGTTGTTTTGGCAAGTTAATTACGTTTTTACCTAGTTTCTAGAGTTTAGTATAAATACTTATTCTCATTAATTGTAAACGGGAACCATCATTATTATTGAATCAATTGTGAGACTTTATTGCTTTCAAACCCTTTATTCTTCATTGAACAATCTCGAACTTATCAAGAATCGGTCTCTTGTGGCGTTCAACATCCGGGCTAGATTCATCAGGCGTGTGATTAAGAGGTCAACATATTTTCGACGATTGTGTTGGTTGTTTAGTTCATAATTCTTGGGTCGAATCCAAAACCTCGATTCTATTGGCTTTCTTGGGTTGGTTCTAATCTCGTTGTGGGGTTGCGTAGCTACTATTGCTATGTGGTTCTCATCAGTTGGTATCAGAGTAAGGCTCCAATAACCAATGTTATATCTTTTCTTGTTATTTTGAGTCTTGTTTTCGTGTTTTCTTAGTTCTTCACAATCTTCGAGTCGATATGTATTTTCTTGAGTTTTGATCCAAAAAAAAAAAAATTACCAAAAAAAAAGAGTCAGAGTTGTTTCTGGACTATTTACAAGTCCAAATTCAATTCCGTTTATTTTGCTGGATTTGTAATCTCATTCCCAAGTAAAAAAAGTTAATGTTCATCCGTACGGTCTTAAAAAAAAATTCTTATTATTATCGAGAGATTTCCGGCAATCCAACTTCAATTCTTGAGTAAAAAAAAAGTTTCAACTTCCATTCACGAACCACTTTCTTGAATTAAAAATAGTTTCACTTCTACTTGTCCAATTCCTTTGTTTCTTTTCATTCCATAAATCTCTTGAGTCAAACATCGTTCATAACCTAGTTTGAATTCATCGAGAATAAGATTTGGTTGAGTTCGATATTGACTTTAAAGCACTTGGGTGAAAGTATCGAGTGGAAAAAGGCAGAGTGGCGAGATTAATGGAGAAAAAAACCATATGGAGTGATACACAAGTGAAACATGTGAGGTATATAATTATTTTAGAATTAGAATGTCTAACAAAGACGGTTCTACATCAAGCGGGAATCAATATCAAATTGGGATGACAAATGACATGTATCAGCGGTTTGAAAGATTGTCTGGTGACATGCGGGACAAGATGGATAGACAGGAAGCAGCAATTGTTGACTTACGTAGAGATAGCTCTCGGGAAGTTTCTAATGCAAGGAAGCAAGAAAGACAGGAACGTAGAATGAATTTTGAAGATGAAATTGAAGCGGAAAGTGGAACGGATGAGGATGCATTGGTGGATGTTGACTTGGGAAGAATAAGGGGTAGAGTAGAAAGGCATAGAAGAAGGGGTCAGGATCGTGATGGAGATGATGAAAACATGGGCAACATCAAGATGACAATTCCAACATTCAAGGGCAGAAGTGATCTAGAGACGTATTTGGAGTTGGAAAAGAGGATTGAATTGATCTTCGATTGCCACAATTATTTCGAGGCAAAGAAGGTAAAAATTGCAGTCCTTGAATTTACTGATTATGCTATTACTTGGTGGGATCAAATTGTGACTTCGAGGAGAAAGAATAGAGAACAACATGTTAGTACCTGAGGGGATTGAAAAATATCATGAGGAAGAGATTTGTGCCTAGTCGTTACTATAGGGAGATTCATCAAAGGTTGCAAGGCCTTTATCAAGGGACTTGGAGTGTGGAAGACTATCACAAGGAGATTGAGATTTTGATGATTAGGATGAATATTGTAGAAGATGAGGAAGCTACCATGGCTAAATTTATGAATGGATTGAATAGGGAGATATCAAATGTAGTGGAGTTACAAAATTATGTGGAGATGGAGGAACTACTACATGTGTCTATGAAAGTGGAGAAACAAGTGAGGAGGAAGGGGACAGCTAGGTATTCATCGGGTTCTTCGGGCTCCAATCCTTTATGGAAAACAAGGTGGGATAACAAAGGTAATGGGGCAGTTCAAAAGGGAAGGGCTGAATTCCCAAAGAGTAAAGAGGAAAATACTACCAAGACTCTAATCAAGGCGGATGCCCAACCAACGAGGAATAGAGACATCCAATGCTTTAGGTGTTTGGGATTGGGGCACATTGCTTCTCAATGTCCAAACAAAAGAACAATGGTGGTACGCAATGGAGAAGTGGTGAGTGAAAGTGATTATGAAGACATGCCAGAATTGGAGGAAGTTGGCGAAAAAGCGATGACGGAGTAGTCGTGGGAGAGTTAGTGGTCACGAGGCAAGCTTTTAGCGCTCAAATCAAGGCGGATGACTTGGAGCAGTAGCGGGAAAACATATTCCACACAGGGTGTCATGTCAACAATATAATAAGTAGTGTTATTATTGATGGGGGTAGTTGCACTAATGTAGCTAGCACCACACTTGTAGAGAAGCTAGGACTCGCAATGTTAAAATATCCCAAACCATATAGATTGCAATGGTTGAATGATAGTGTTGATATTAAGGTGAACATGAGGGTCTTGATTAGTTTTTCTATTGGAAGTTACAGAGATGATGTTATGTGTGACATTGTTCCTATGCATGCGGGGCATATATTGTTGGGAAGACCATGACAATATGATAGGAAGGTGATACATGATGGGTACAAAATAGGTACAGCTTTGGAAGGATGTGAAGGCGATTATTCTTGTACCATTGACACCACAACAAGTGTTTGAAGATCAAATTACGCTAAAACGTGCGGAGGAGGGGATAGTGAAGGAAATGGAACGTAAGAGGGAAAATTGTGAGGTGGTTAGTAGAGAGGAAAATAGAGTGGAGCCATATGAGGGGAAAAACAATGAGGTTGAGGGAAAATAAATAGAGATTGAGAGAAAAGAAAGAGAGAAATAGGGAAAAGAAAAGGAGATGAGAGAAAAAATGAAAGAAAATTACTTTGCAAAAGGAAATGAGTTGAAAAGAGCTATAGTTGATAGGCAACCCATGATTCTTTTGGTATACAAAGAATCACTCCTCAGTTATGAGGAGCCTAACATATCCCTCCCTGTTTTGGATACTTCTTTGTTGCAGGAATTTCAAGATGTTTTCCTAGAGGACGTGCCTAGTGGGTTACCACCTATTCGAGGCATCGAACACCAAATTGATTTTGTACCTAGAGCTGTTATTCCAAACCGACCAGCATATCGTAGTAATCCCGAGGAGAGTAAGGAGAAGCAAAGACAAGTGGAGGAATTATTAAGCAAGGGGTATGTGCGGGAAAGCTTGAGTCCATGTGACATGCTGGTGTTACTTGTACCGAAGAAGGATGGGACTTGGAGGATGTGTGTGGATTGTAGAGCCATCAACAACATTACAATAAAGTATCGACATCCTATCCCTAGGTTAGATCACATGTTAGATGAACTACACGGTGCATGCATATTTTCTAAAATTGATCTTAAGAGTGGATATCATCAGATTAGAATGCGAGAAGAGGATGAATGGAAAACTACTTTTAAAACTAAATATGGATTGTATGAATGATTGGTTATGCCATTTCGTCTTACTAATGCATCTAGTACTTTCATGCATTTGATGAGTCACGTTTTGCATGCTTTCATAGGTAAATTTGTGGTATTATACTTCGATGATATCTTGATCTATAGCAAGGACTCTTGGGAACAAATAAAAGAAAGCGTTGCTTCTCACTCTTCGTTGGCTAGTCATCCTTTTGTTTCATCTATACCATTCTCAGAGGAAAACATGAATATACTCAAGCAGTCTGTGCTTGAATATGTTTCTTTTATGGATCTGAATATCAACAAGGCCAGTGCTTCCAAACAGAAAGAGAAATTTGATCTTCTAAGTGAAAAAATGGCCAAAGCACTTGAGCTTCCTTCGCTTAAAGTCTCATATGATATTAGGCTAACGTTGAAGATCATCCATTCAGAGGTAAATTCTTTGCTGGCCAAAAATATAGAATTGAAGGCCAAGAAGACTCAGTATATTCGTGCCGTAGCTGAAAATGAGTCTTTATTTGAAGAAATCGAGAAGATAAAGAGCAATTTACGTGAGATTTTTACTGAAGTTATGGTTGAAGACTCGATGATGGTGAATCTGGTTGCAGAGATGAAGGCGCTTCAAGCAAGGATGGATGACTATATGGCTAGATTAACTACTAAAAGGCGTAATGCTTCTCAAGAGGTTGAACGAAGTAAGTCCTTGCTCGTGCATTACTCTAAGTTGGAAGTTGATGATGGGATGATGGTCGAACCATCCACTGCTTCAAATGAGCAAAATGGAGAATGGGAGAAGCTTAGACAACAAATGCGCTCCACCTGGGGTAAATTGTAATTAAGACATTTGATGTCTTAACTTCCTTTTGTAATTTAGCACTGGCTGCTGTTGTTAATTTTGAATGTAACGGCAGCCATGGTCATTAATGGACGACTGTTTTATTTACTTACGCATTAATTGACTTTTTTTTTAATCGTCAACCCCCCAAACATTTATTCACCTTATGCTAAAACTCATGTACATTCTTCATTGGTATTCCCATCTCTATTTCCAAGACTTTGGGTCATTTAATTATGCACGAATGTGGTCGTTCATATTCTGTCTTTTCGCCTTCACAACTTTATAAATATGCGTGTATTTTGGCACTTATCATTTTCATTTCCATTCTTTTCTTCCAAAAATGAACTTGCTGCCAACGTTGACATCTCATATAATTGATTAAACACTTTCCTCTTTGATAGAAATGGATCAACTGATCTCTCCAGTTTGCTATTTATCTTGACATAACCTTTGGTATGGGAGACATAGGAAATGTTTCTTGGCCTGCAAAGTTCTTCCCATCGTCTTCATGTTCTCTATAAAGAGTTCAATGATGGAAAACGATTTTTGAGGATGCCTTTCAGGCCACTTCACTTGCTGAGAGTGCTTCTCAGCCTCTTTGCATATTACTGTAGCAATGCAATTAGGCAGGCGGTTTGAGGGTTCTTTTTTCCTTTTTGCTTTGTTGAGAGTGCTTCTCAACCTCTCTGCCTGCCTTTGCAGCAGTGCGATTAGGACGGTTATCAAGGCCAGTTCACCCTCTTACTTGGCGATCGACCGAAGAATCAATCTGCTCTCAATTGTAGCTTATAGGGCATTTAGTACTTTGTATTTCACAATTTTTAATGAATATTTGATAATAAAGGAATTTATTTGAACGTATTTCGTACTTGCCTTATTTATCTACGATCGTTCAACGCAATTATATTGATTATGCTTTTATTTGTTCACTTTCCCATAAGGAATGAACATACTTTTTTAAATATTTGCCATTAATGAACCTCATGTGCTTGGTGCCATCTAAATCTTCTAAATGATAGGCTCCATTAGGTAACACATTATTTACTTTATATGACCCTTCTCAATTGGGCGACCACTTGCTATACTTTGAATTTTTGCTATCCAAATGGAGTATTATTTTCCAAACCAATTCACCCAAACTAAAAGACTTCGATATAACTTTTTTATTGTAAAACTTAGCCATTCTTTATTTTTGAACTTCCAGTCTATCTAGGACGTCCAATTTTAATTCGTCCAACTCCAATAAGTTTTGAACTAGTGACTCATCATATTCACATCATTTAACTTATGTTGCAAACACACTCTAATTGATAGCACGTTGATTTTCATAGGCAAAACGACATCCTATCCATAAGTAAGTTGGAAATGAGTAACTTCTGTACTTGACCGAGACGACGTCTTATAAGGCCTTGTTAGACATTCGTGTCAATTTCTAGCATTTCCATCTATCATTTTTCTTATGATATTTTTTAGAATCTTATTAGAAGATTCTGCCTGTCCGTTGGATTGAGCGTAATATGGTATAGAGTTCACTAACTTAATTCCAAACTCGCTCAAGAATTCTTTCACTTGATCTCCATTCAAGGAAGTTCCGTGATCTACCATCAAAATTTGTGGAATCCTAAATCTATAAATAATATGGTTACAGATAAATTCTATGACACTCTTTTGGGTGATCTCCTTTAAAGGTATCGCATCTACCAACTTAGTGAAAAAGTCAATTGTAACTATAACAAAGGTATGTTGCTTGGACGATGGGAGATAAATCTTCCCTATCAAGTCTATCGCCCAACCTTTGAACGGCCAGGGTTTGATAATGGGTGCCATCTCTCTTGCTGGCGCTTTTTGTATCGGACCATGCTTTTGGCAAGCTAAACAACTCTTTGCATATTGGGCACATGATTATCCCATCTTGGGCAAAAAATATCCACTCCTAATATTCAACTATCTCATCCTTGGCCGGCTTGATGAGCTCCACATATCCCTTCATGTATCTCAGTCATGATCATTCTGACTTCTTGTAAACTTACACATTTTAGTAATATACCATTAGAGCGTTTCTTAAACAACTCTTCATCTATCAATGTATAGTTTAGCAAACGCAACTTCATTTTTCTATTACCTCCTTTATTAGGTTCTTTAAGGAACCTTTTAATCTCTGCCCTCCAATCTATTGCATCTTCATCTTGTATGCAATGAATTTTGATCCTTCTCGCCCTTCTTTGGACTACGGGTAATATTACCCCATATTCACAAGTAGATTCCGAATTTAAGACTTTTGAAATACAATGGCAGAGTAATTAAATTTACATTTTGTTAACCGTTTGCTCAAGTAGTAAATCGTCATTTTTTCACCAAATTGTTCTTCTTACACGACCATTCCAACTATTGATTCTTGTTCAGCCGATATATACACTTTCATTGGCCGTCCTTGGATTGGTGACACCAACACTGGTGGACTTGATAAATATGTTTTTAGACTTTCAAAAGTCTTTTGATGCTCTTCTTTCTAAATGAATTCGTCCTAATTTTTCAGCTTTAAAAGCGGCAACAAAACTTTAGTTCGCCCTGCACAGTGGGAAATAAAACGTCTTAAAAAGTTCACTTGGCCTAGAAATCTTTACAATTCTTTTTTGTTACTAGGTAGTTTAGCCTCTAAATGGCCTTCGCTTTATTTTTATCGAGTTCAATCCCCCTTTTGTGTACGAGGAAACCAAGGAAGTTTCCTACATTAACACCAAATGCACATTTCAAGGTATTCAATTTTAGTTTATATTGCCTCATTTGCTCAAATGAACATCTCAATTGTTCAAAATGGTCCTCTTCTTTAATGAATTTGACCACTATATCATCTACATACACCTCGACAAACTTGCCTATCAAATCATGAAAAATTAAGTTCATTGCCCTTTGATAAGTCGCTCCTGCATTTTTGAGGTCGAAAGGCATAAATATCCATTCAAAACATCTCAGAGATTCAGGGCATCTAAAGACAGTTTTGTGTATATCCTCCTTAACTATATAAATTTGATTGTATCCTGAATACCCATCCATGAAGGAATATATTACGTGTCCGGCAGTCGAGTCTACTAAAGAATCTATCGTAAGCATTGGATATTCATCTTTGGGTGTGGCTATGTTTAGGTTCCTAAAATCTATACACACCCTTAATTTACCATTCTTTTTTAGCACGGGCACGATATTGGACAACCACTCGACATATCTAGCTATTCTAATAAAGCCTGCTTTTAATAATCGCTCTATTTCTTTTTTAATTTCAGGAAGTACATTAGGAGCAAAATGCCTAGGAGGTTGCTTATGAGGTTTAAAATTTGGCTTGGTTGGCAATCTATGTTCCACCAAATCTCTATCTAAACCAGACATATGTTCATATTTCCAAGCAAAACAATCCTTATATTTCTTTAATAAAGCGATTAATTTGTCACTAACCTTTTGATCGAGGATCGGGCTGACGAATGTTGGGCGATCTTCTCCTTCATTGCCAATATTCACTTTAATCAGAGGGTTTTGTGTTTGAGCGTATCCAAGTTTGGTGATCCTATTACTTCATCATCCATGTCCCTTATAGGTACTTCTTCTTCTAAACAATCCACCTTGTTGACTTCTCGGCCAATACTTTGTTCCAACTCGAACATTGCCAATTTGTCTCCTAATACTTTCAAGACTGTTTCTTCTTTCGTTTTGTCTTTACATTCTTTAATGAAAGCTATTAACTTGGCTTTAAAGGCCTGAACATCTGCCATTTGCCTTTGTTGCTTGCAACTAATTTAAAACTCCTTGATTACTTTTTTGCCAAATACTGGCTCCTCCAGGGCCACTATATTTGGCCTCATTTGACTGAACATTTAGTGAGTGCATCCACTGAAAACGGCTCTTCGCTCTGTGCAACAATTTGAGTTTCTTCTCCATCTTGGACTAACCTGACAGGTCCATAATTTCCTTCGTACATGAACATTTCCACTGAGTTTGCTTCTGCGACAAAAGTTCTATGATCTATTTGCACCACTTCTGCTTCACCCTTGTCATTTCAGAAAATCAGACATTGATGGAGCGATGAAGGTATGCAGCGACTTCCGTGTATCCAATCCCTTCCTAATAACACATTGTAACTAGTAGGAATATCTATTACGAAGAAGACTGTGATCCTAGTAGTTGTCCCTATAGTTATGTCCAATGGCATAACCCCTTTAGCTGAAGTTGCTCCTCCATTGAAACTTGTAAAGATGACTTCTATTGGAATCATATCACTTTCTGTCTTTGCAAACTTTCTCATCATTCTAGACAGGATGGTGTTTATAGATGCTCCGTTGTCAATGAGTACTTTTGCCACATGTATACCATTGATCAAGCCCTTCACATACAATGACCTCAAATGCTTAGTCAATTTCATGGTAGGCCTCTTAAATATAACCTTCTCAGTAGCATCTATTTTCACTTCCTATTTGTCCTCTATTGAATCATTTCCTCGTGATAATTCAACATGCAATATATCGCACTGAGCTTCCGCTTCCTGAATTTCCTTTTTACTGTTTTCTAATGCTTCTTCTTCGGTTACCCAACCTGTGGGAGGAGGTAATATTCTTGAAGGTGATCCATACTTTTCAGAGCAAGGTATTCTTTTTTTCCTCTTGGGATCTCGTACAGCACATAATATCGAAAGAAAGCCCAGATGGTTCCCTCAACAAGTTCACTTCACGAACTCCCTCTCGATGTAGTTACTTCAACAGAGTATTGCGCGATACTCCTCTCTTTCGTCTTTTTGCTTCCAGATCAATTTCCTCTTTGATGCCCGTCATACCATCATCATCTTCATCATTGTCGGCACCTCTAGAAGTTTGGCCTTCTTCACATTCCAGCACACATGCTTCTTCTTCGTTTTTCTCCATTTTTTCTTCTTCTTTCTCTTTGTTCTTGAACTCATTGGCTAGTAAATAGTTATTAGCCATGACAAGAGGTAACGTACCGAACTGAATAGTAAGGGGCTGATCTAGATCTTCTTCATCCCTTCTGTCTCGCTCAAACTTCGATCTCCCAGAAAAACTCTCGGCAGTTCTTCCATCGATTCGCCTGTACCAGTCTCTTCACAGTCTTCGAGAACATTTTGATTGGCCACCTCGAGTAGTTTAGGCACTTTAGGACGTGGCAATCCCTGTTGTTGCCTCATCATTCATCCATAACTTTGTTGGGTTCTAGTCATCTCGTTGAAGGGTATCACCCTTCCTGTATTATACTGGAATGAATGCCATACATTTGATTGGCAAGGTTGCGGCCTAAATATCCTTACATTATTCGTTGGCCTGAAATGCCTCTCAAAAAGTAGTCCTCTATAGAATGGCGTACCTCGCTCTCTAATAGGCTGCACGTTTGGAACAAAATCGGAGCGATGGTAATGTTGCCTGCTCCTGAGTTCCCTATTTTCGCACTCACTTCTCCTTTACATCTTGTACACAGGACATCTGCATCATTTTTAGGCTCCTTCCCTTTGATACGTTCAAAGACACTGGGGTGTGGCCCAGGGTCCTCTTCTTCATCATCTATGATCAACTTGAATTTTGACAACTTGTTTTTAAAACCAGTCGTCACCATGTTCACGCCAAGTGGCTGTGGGAAAGGGTTTTCATCCACTGTCATCTTTTTCTTATCTTCGAATGTAATTCGTCCTAATTCAATAGCATCCTGTTACATATGGCGAAAAACCAAACAGTTGTTAGTCAAATGTGACCATGTATTATGCCACTTACAATATTTTTTACCCTTAATTTGTTCAGGGCTTGGCAATTTATGTTTATCGCTCAAGTTTATCTGCTTATCCTTATATAATTTATCAAATATAAGGTCAACTTTGGTTACATCGAACGAGAACGTTTTAGCCTTTTTGTTTTCATATTTTATAGGCTCGTCCTTGCTTGACGCTCTAAGCTTAGCCATTATAGGACAAGTATACGCATCTCCTTTGATTAATTCGGCATATTTCGATTTGATCGTAATATTCGTCATTAATGGTATGAACATCAAAATTTGGGTCTCTAAAATTTTTCATTTGCTCTTCTTCTCTTATTAATCGTTCATACCTAATCACATTTGCGCTCAATTGGAAAAGATCAGGAAATTCCCTCTCTTGGAATTTTTTTTCAAATCAAAGTTTAGACAACTTTGAACGATTTTGACAACTTCTTTTCGGGTAAAGGTACAAAACATTTACTTCTTGCTGTCTTGTACCTTTGAAGGAAACCTTCTGCCAATTCATTTGGCATTTGATGTAGATTCGCCAAATCGGCTAAAGTAATTTCAGATTTAGTCTTATAAAACTGAGCATGAAACAATTGTTCCAACAATTGTTCCAATTGTTGCCATGTTTGAACAGAATTTGCTGGCAAGTTGATGAACCAGGAAAAAACTACTCCTATTAATGAACTAGGGAACAACCTTATTTTATGATAGTCGGTCACTTCACCACTTTGCAGCGTGAATCGCCCTATATGTTTTAGAGTGGACACTTATCCTAAATTAGTGAATAATGAAAATTTTGGCACCTTGTACCCTATAGGCCATGGATATGCTTGATCTATCCAATCAGGATATGTCTTCGTGTAAGTAGGCCTAATGACAGGACGTACCCCAAGAGCCATTTGATCCTGTACTATCTCCATGATTTGATTCCTGAACATGACATTGGGATCATATGGAATTCCTACAGGTTGGTTTAATGGTTGATTTGCTTGAGGCCTAATATTTGGTCCTTGGTTGGCAACGAAATTGCCATTGTTTGGGCCATTATTATCATTAAACTGAGTATTCAAACCATCATTAACGTGCGGGACGTTCTATCCTTCATTCAGGACATTGTCTCTTATATTTGGAATACCTCCCAGGTTTGTAATCCCATTTCCACCATTCAAGTTTGGCGCTCCATTACCCCCATGGTTTGAAGTAGACGGATCAAAGGATGGTTCTAATCCTTGATTTAAGTTCAAACTAGGAGAATTATGTGGTGAATTATGTCCCACGATTGTCCTGGTTTGAAAGTGGTTCGCAATATGCATAACTGGCTGACACATTTGGCCTACTAACTTGTTAATTATTTCATTTAATGTATTTAATTGTTTGACCATGTTGTCATAATGTGCATTTCCACTTTGAGTAAATCTTTCCATATTATGAATATTTCGTAGATTTACCTGTTCAATGACATCATGTGTGAGTGCTCAATTATGTCATTGGTTTGTAACGACTGTGACTGCTTTGACTCTGTCCCTCTGTTCGTGGAGAGTTTTGTTGCTCCTCATATCGCTCAATTACAGACTGGACAATTCCCTGACTTGCTGGTTCCTTATCAGCATTTTTATGAGGCATAATACTTCACTTTTTTGTATCTTCAACACCAAACACCAATGTCCCACTGGGCGTGCAAATTGTTTCGCGCGGATTGTCGCTAACAATTAAAAAAAGGATCAGACGATTGTGTAAGGGACAAACCTCTTAAGACAAAGTCCCAAAAATGGGTATTTATTGATGAAAGTTACAATTGGAAATAAACAGAATACCTCCAAGGGGCGCAAGGATACGAGTACTGAAAATGGATAATTAAAGTTAATCTAAAAAATTGAAATTACATATTCTCTATTTGAGAGTGTTTGATTCGGGATCCTCTTCTCTATGTCTTCTCTTCTTTTTATATTTCCTCGAGAATTTCTTCATGACAAATTGTTTGGAAACCGCTTGTTTGCTCTATAACTATCCACTTTCTTCATGATGGTTGATTTGTCGTGGAACTACCGTCTCTAATTGTTGCCATTACTTTCGTCGTTCAACTGCCTACAACTACGATTCTTGGATCATGGGGTGTGATAAAGTTACTCAATAACCGCTTCAATAACTGGTGCTCTGGATAACCAAATTACCTCATGTTTGCTAGGATCTTGGGCGATTCAAATGTTTGTGCTAGAATAGGCTCGTTCGCTCTAGGTGATTTTAAAGGGATTCCACTTGCTCAGATCTTGGGCGTCTTGCAAGTTTGAGCGATGACGATACCTTGTTCGTGGGCCTCCACTGCATTCATTAATGGTCCTATTTAGGCCTTCATCTTGAACTTCCTAACTGGATCTTATCCCTTGGGCTATTCGATTTGGGCTACAATTTTTTTATGTCAACAATTACCCCCCAATATAGCAGAATTAATACTAATTATTAATCTTTGCCATATTCTTTTTTTGTATTTTTCGTCAATATTTGAAATTTCCAAGAATTTCAATCATTATTTCCGTTTGATTGTAACCCTTATATAATCTAACAAAGGTGCAACATTACAAACCCCCATAAACCCAAAAGACATGCCACTATATCGCGCCCTTACTTTCACGTCTTCACATTTTGCGTTCTACAAAAGTTACTGTTCATCGTCTTGTTTTTCCACTATGCCTTTCAAGAACCTTCACCAAGGGCATATTTTGTTGCAAATGGCGACTCCAGAAACCTCTTCTGATAACAGCCTTGTTTCGAAGAGTATATTTTATTGCAAATGGCGACTCCACAAACCTCTTCTGATAACAACCTCTTCACCAAGAGTATATTTTGTTGCAAATGGCGACTCCACAAATCGCTCATATCTTGGGCGTCTTGCAAGTTTCAGCGATAACGGTACCATGTTCGTGGGCCTCCACTGCATTAATTAATGGTCCTATTTGGACCTTCATCCTGAACTTCCTAATTGGATCTTATCCCTTGGACTACTCGATTTGAGCTACACTTTTTGTATGTCAACAACTACTAAATTACCGTATGCATAGAAATAAATTATTTTAGTTGTAAAAATTGAATATTTAATGTTAAACGTGTAACTAGTGTAATTTGCACCAAAAAATAAAAATGAAAAATGCTTTTGTGCCCATAACCCAATAATGTTGTAAAATATTAGGGGGAAAATTTCATAATTAAGAGGTTAAATTTCACACATTTCAAATATAAGAGATAAGGTTTAAAATTTTCATATTTTTTAAGGTTTAAAATTTCAAATCTCACATTTTTTTTAAATTTTATTTATAAATAAATAATTAAACATATATTAATTTAATTAAATATATTAATATCACAATTCCATATAATTCGGTCACAAATTCTATATAATTAGTCACATATTGTTAATTTGTCACAAATCACAAATTTTAGATGTCACAAATTATTTTACGGTCACAATTCAAAAAATTTATAGGTTATAATTTGTTCATCGATTACAAATAAAAAATTGAAACGTGACAAATTATTTTACGGTCACAATTCAAAAATTTTATGTGTCACAATTTGTTCGTCAGTCACAAATCATATATTTTATAGGTCACAATTCAAAAATTTCACAAATAAAAAAAATTATACGTCACAACTTATTCATCAATCACAAATCACAAATATTATAAGTCACAACTTAATTGATAGTTACAAATTGTTAAATTATCGATCACAATTTAACAATTTTTTAGGTCACATTATTTCTTGGTCACAATTTATTTTTTTATTGGTCGAATATTGTTTATCGATCACATATTAATCAATTTAATTGTCACAAACAACCAAATAATTCGTGACCACAACAAACACTTGTGACCACCACCTCACCACTCCCGTAAGCACCACCATCGCCACCGTCGCCGCCAGAACCATCACCACCACCTCTCGACACTAACACCATCTCAAACAAATCAATACAACGCATAAAAACACCACCACTGCACAACGCCGAGCCACCACCACACCGCAACACCACCGCACACAGCACCTACAACACATATCACTGCACCACCACCACACACATAATTGCACTCAACCACAACACCGTACACTGCATCTCATCCAAAACACTCATCATCATAACCGTAACCACAACACCACAATCGCAGACCAGAGATTTGCAGCTCCGACCCTTCAAATCAACAGCACAATCGACCAATTAGCCTTAGCCTCTCTATCCCCAAAGTTCCCTACCTGCCGACTCAAATCTATGATCAAAAACATCAATTCCCACAGCTAATTGAAACATCCAACCTCTTGATCAGCCGATCGAAACATCCAACATCACAATCGACCAATCGAACAAGCCCCTATCACCTATCGACACACAGATAACAACAGTATCGAGAGACTGGAGAAGATAGAAGCAACCTTCCATCATCATCGGTGGTGCGCGAGATGGAGAGCGTGGCGGCGGCGGAAAGATGAGTTTGTGGCAGAGAAACCTCCCTCACGACGATCATAGCATCCACCGCGGCCTCTACCTCCATAACCCTCATCATGACGCGAGCTACAGAAGCATCACCGTCGAGCAAAGTTGCTCCTTTCGTCTCGTGGAGGCTGGGCTACCGGCAGGTGGGAGGAGAGTGGAGAGTGGAAAATAGAGAAGGTAAAGAGAGTGATTGTGAGAGGAGAGAGGGAGAGAAGAGAGAAGAGAAAAAAGAGAATGGAGGATAGTGATGGCAATGGGGCGGGTTCGGGGCGGGGCACCCTCACCCCACCCTGCCACACCACGCCACTCCCCCTCCCCGCCCCGCGCCCCACCCCGCCTTAGATGGGGCGGGGCGGGGCTTCGGGAGGGGCGGGGCGGGTATGGGGCGAGGACTTGCCCCGTTTCTTGCCCCATTTGTTTTTTTTTTATTTAAAATACAAATTCAAAATTTTAAAATCCAAAGTAAATAATGTTCAAACTAATTATATCAATATTCAAAGCAAACACTTGAAACAAAAAATGTCCAAAACAAATAATATCCAAAACAAATTTTTTTTCTTTTTTAATTCTTCACGGGGCGGGTTCGGGGCGGGGCATCTCCACCCCGCCCCGCCCCACGACCCGCGACGGGGCGGCGAACCTCGCCCCGCCCCACCCCGCCAACCCGTTCGGGGAGGGTTTTTTTTGCCCCATTCGGGGCAGGGCCCCGCGGGGACGGGGACGGGGCGGGGCGGGGAAAATTGCCATCTCTAATGGAGGAAAATTGAAATGAAATTGATTAGGACTATGAAAATTGTACAATTAATATTTAATATTTAAAATAAAATATTGGATTTTTGAAAAGTGAAACCTTTCATTTGATTTTTAAAGTTCTGGTTTTACGTAATTTTCACAAATATTAATATGGGTCAAGGTGTATTTAACATGATGGGCCGATTAATCAATAGGAATTTGTCCGTTCTAAATGATGTAGGCTATTTTCTCATTGGATTGGGTTTGATCAGGTCTAAACTAAATGGCTTTGTCCACATTTTAAATTGTAAATGGGCTAGGCCGGGATTGAATATTGGGCATGAGGTTTCGGCAATTGAAGAGTTCGCAAATCAGGGATTAAGTTTCACAATTGCAAAAATCAGGTATTAAGTTTAAAAAATACAAAACTCAGGTATTTAGTTAATTAATTAAATATAATTATTATTTAAATATAATAAATTCACAATTATACACTTAATGGTCACATGTACATAATTATAGGTTACAACTTATTTATTGGTCACATATTATTAAATTAATTGGTCACAAATTATTTCGAAGTTACAAATCAAAAAATTTATATGTTACAGTTTATTTCGTTGATCACAAATCAAAAAAATTATAAGCCACGATTTATTTATCAGTCACATATTTTCAAATTTATTAGTCAAATTATTTTTTAGTCACAAATTATCGAATTTTAAGGTTACAGTTTAATGGTTAGTTACAATAAACCAAATAGTTGCTCACCCCACCCCACCCCACCCCGATCCCTATCCACCACCAATACTTGGTCACAAATTAATCGAATAATTGGTCACAACCGCTATCCCACCACCTCCCCCACCAACACAACACCACCACCGGCACCAACACCACAGAAACGCACCAGTACCGACACCACAATCTGCAAACCACTAACAATCACCTCCACAACAACCATGACACCACCACCAAATGGCCTAAAATTTTACCACCACTACAACCACGTCACAAACCACTACAACCACAACATCACCTCTTTCAACACCAACAACAACGACATCACGTCCATTAACACCAAAAACAACAACCAACACCGAACGCAACAGCTTAGAATAGCAACCAACATCACGTCTCAAGACCAGGCGTAGTGGCTCAGCGGAGGCGCCCTTGAGTGCTGTCGCTTTCACACAAAACGAGATGACAGATCTTTGCTGCTGTGTGGGAAGCGCGACGACGATGGTCCCCAGTAGGCACGTCGCGATATCGACTTCTCCATTGAGTCCAGCAATGGCTCGAAAAGCACAACCACCACTATCGAATCTCCAGCCACCACCAATATTGCACTACCACTACTACCACCACCATTGCACTACCACTACCACTACCACCATTAACAAACCACATCACACCACAACTACCACCCAACAAAAAATCATAGATCTGCACACAGAGGTGCTGGGGTTTGTTAGATCTGGTGGAGAGAGAGTAGTAAGAGAAAATGACATTGAAAATGAATTAGGGTTTATTTGAAATATTAGTATTATAATATTATTTAAATTAACAAAATATCCAATTAATACCTGATTTTTTTTATTAAATAAACTTCATACCTGAATTTTGAATTTAGAAGTTTAAGTAACTGATTTTATGTAATTTCCTCTTTTGGCAACCATTTCAATATTGCTGGTAGTAATGGGCTTGAGGTTTAGGGTGCCCTAACACAATAGGTGGCCATTTTTCTTATTGTATTGTATTAGAACGGGTCAAAACCAAATGAAAACATTAAATTAATTACCTCATTTCTCTAATTTTTTTTTTAATGCCACTTTTTAAACATACTAATAACTCCACTATAATTTTAGTCTTTGTTTGGTGTAGATTTTAATCAAATTAAAATTTCAAGTCAAAATCAAAATTGATTTTAATTACATATTTCATGGGACTTCAATTACATTTCATCAACATTTATCAAAATCTACTAAAAATCTGATTTTTAATCTATACAAATAGGGGCTTAATATATATTACTCTTTTACCCTTAACTCTTGTTATTTATCATTTTGTCCACTTTCAATAATAACCATTTGTTAGTCCCATTTGATCTCCATTTTCTTAACTTCATTTTTTTTCTTAAACTCATTTTTTATCACACATTTCATGGGACATTTTATCAATTTTTATCGAGATTTACTAAAAACTAACTTTTAGCTAAATCAAAGAGGGACCTAATATCCCATATATGATTGTGTACTTAGGGGTGGAGCCACTTGTAGTCCATTGGCACATGCCTGCATTGAATTTTGGGCACAGACCCAATTTTTTTTCTTTTTATTTGAAGTGCAAGATTTGATGAAGATGAGATGCAACAATTTATGTTCTTCCAATAAAACCTAAAATTTATCCTACATTTTAACCATATGTTCTCTAAAAAAATTATTTTTTACAAAATTCTTTCTAAAAAATGATATTTAAACATGAGCTAAATGTGTGTGTGTGTTTACAATTTATTAAGGCTATAAAAGTAATTTTATATAATATTGGATGAGATATGGATCTTTAGTCAAGTTTTATTGTTATCAATTTATGATAATCGTAAATACGTCACATTTGATAAAATGATAAATATGAGATGCACGTGAAGGAGTATGCTTATCACTAACTTCAAATGTATTCTATTTCTAATTTAAGTTTTTAGAATGATTGATAATTATACATAAAAAGGAGAGAAAATAGAAGAAAAAAATCATTTTTTAATTCAATACACTGTGAGTAATATAATTCAGCAACAACCAAAATGATAGTAATTAGAACTTAAAATTATCTAAATTTCAACAAAACACAAAAGAAATTTGCATTTTTTTTTAAAGAAAGGCTGCATTAATTCATTTAATATGAATATGTTTTCATAAAGTAGAGAAGTTTTCACTTTTTCCTTTTCTTCGAAACCTTTCTACAGTTCTACCCTTTTTATTTCCTTTGGAACTTGGATAATAAATTCCAAGAATATTCAAACAAACCAAAATATAGACATATCAAAGTATGGAAACTAGCAAGGAACGTGTGTAATTTTAAACTATGTCATTTTTAGTGTTGTCTTAATTTTATTTTGCCCATGTTTGACAAATATTATTTGGGTAAAATGGCATTTTGAATAATGTGTAGTTAAATGTAAGTAAAAGTTTTGGGTTTATATACATAATATTTTATTGTGTGAATATGTGATTGAAATAAGTATAAAAATAAAAGAAGTTTTGAATAATGGTTGTCAAACATGGGCTTTATAATTTACTATTATTAAATCCATGGTCGAAAACTATCCAGCCTTGATTATATTTTGCCCGCACTCGATAATATTCCTGGCTCCATGCCAGTGTGTACCATCTTAATATTTTTGCTTGCATTCTGGATGCGTTACTAAACATTAACTGGATTGTGACTGCTACAAAACGAGTAATTGAGCATGATTAGATTGTGGAGAGAAGAGCTCTTTGCTATTTGGCAGAGTACCGGCAAGACAACTATGTTATGTTCTTTATTTTTGATAATGTAATTTGTTACATTGCATGTGTATGAAAGACTGCTGAGATAAAAAAAACAATTGGCATTGAACGAGGAAGACATGATAGAAAGTAGAAACACATTTAATTCTCTTGTAGTTCAAGAGACAAGGCAAGTTTTGTTCAATTTCTGGTTGTTTTGCATAAATATAATTCAGTTGAAATAATTTGTTGTCCCCTTTTGAGATTTCATTCGGATCTGGAATTGAAAGGCGATCTACATCCAAAACCATTCCCTATCTCCTCCACTCTCTCTATCTCTATCTACACACTTGCCTAAAGTCCATAAATTAAAGAAAGTGCAGACCATTAATTGATGCAAATCCAGATCTTGAGAAATGATCTGGCTTCTGTAGAGCTAAGGTTGTGGTGGTGGTAGGGAAAATGGTGAATTCTAACGGGTAAGCTATATGTTATTCGTGATTTATGTGTGCTGGCGGCAGATGTGGAGTGCAGTGGTTGCAAGTGAGTAACAATATGTGTTACTCGTGTTTTGTGTTGGTGGTGGTGGCAATGGCGACTGGATTGGTTTGGATGAGTAATATCATGTGATATGCATGTTAGATGGACTTAGATGGGTAACATAATATATTATTATTATTATTATTATTATTATTATTTTTATTTTTTTTTTTATTTTTTTTTTGGTGGTGGTGGTGATAGACAATGGTGTGAAATGGTTTTAGATGAGAAACATAAGGTGTTACTTGTAGTGATGGTGTTGGTATGCGGTGGGGTGAAATCATTTTATACGAATAATATAATGTGTTAGTTGTGTTGGTCAAAGCAAAATGTTCGTACAAAAACACTTGTATAAAAAAGTAGATTTTTTTTTTTTAGTAAAGAGTAACATAATGCAACATCTATGTTACCTTAAAATTTTGTTTCTTAATAAACAAATTGAAATATTTTATATATACTTTACATTTAACACAGTATACATATGTTACTTTAGATGTAATTCGTCAAAAATGTGGGTTTTATTTGAAAAATTAAAACATTGATTTTAAATGATAAGGAGGCTTATTTTAAAAAAAAATTATAAAAGGAGTTAAATGGCAAACGTGCATTGCAGGTTTGTTGATTAATGTTGAAAATAAGTTTGTGCAAATTTGAGAGATTCATTTGTAAACATGAAAGATATTTATAAATTGGTGTGAATTGACTTACTTTTTATCTATTTTCTTTTTATATTTTTTATTCTTGATTTGAACATTCGGTGTTCAAAATGTAATCATGATGTAATCATGTCTATATTTAGATTCTATATCTTCCAAGAATTCTGCTGCATGTACAGAAGCCATGCTTCTGTAAATGCTGCCAGACACTCACAACATGGGGGTGGGGGTGGGCGTGGGCGTGGGGGGGGGGGGGGAGTGAGTGGGATTTTTGGCCATTTTTTATTCAGCGTGGAGCCCACCATGTGAGTATCTGGATGCATCGGTAGATGAATAGTTCTGTACAACAAGAATAATTCATCTTCCAAATCATCACAACATTCAAACACAGATAAACTCACCGTGGAATTCATCAAAACAGTGGTACTCCAAGAATTATATACCTATATAGTTAGACATGAAAAGAAAATTGGATTAGAAAATGTGTGAAAAATAAAAATCTTTTACTTATATGTGTGCTGAATCAATGCTTGGAGGTCTCGCAGAGCCAAAGAACTCTTCAACCAAACAACTTACACACACACACACGTATATAGGAAGAAAATTTGAAAAGAGCTCAAAAGTTAATTCTATATAATATATAGGTATAATAAATAGTACGTGAAATTATGAAAACATTAACCACAATGGAAGGATACATAGAACGATTGGCAGGAAAATTGCAAAAGGGAATACAAGGAACTGCATGGCACATGTATCGACAGACTGCACGATTATCTCATCAGAAGCTCAAAGCGACAAAAGGGACGTGTACCTGTTTTGGGTTAAGTAATGAGATTTCCCATAATAATCTTGTCATTCTTCACATTCCACCAAGAACCTTTTAGAAAGCATAGACAGAGAGTAATCAATGCCTCTGTTATCTATTTTTCTTAAATACAATAAAAGTGTAGATGTATTCCAATTATTTATTTTATTAGCCAGAGGAGAGTGAAAACAAAAGAAAAAATATACCATATCAACAGTTATGTTTCTGAGCTGAACCTTTCCATGCTCTAACTTGAGTTCCTTCATAGGCAGGGGCGGAGCCAGAAAAGTAACTCAATGCGAGCACAATTTATCGATGTTGAACGTCGAGTTTTTGGTTATGGATTTAATGATGATAAAAATATAAAATAATATTGCAACAATACTAAAAATGACATAATTTATAAATTATACTTCTTCCTTCCTAGTTTTTATAATTTGATGTCGTTGTACAATAACTTCATTATCGAACTTCAACATATATCTTTCTCTACATAAAAAATTGTACTATCATTCATCCACTAATCACCCATCCGATTACGTAATCTATCATTTACAATGCTCGTTGTAGAAAAGACTATCTCCATAGTAGCGATAGCAACTTGTAGAATCAATGCTAAAGTCAAAAGTTTGTAAAGTAATGGATATGCCGCATTTTTTTTTTGTTAGAACTAACTTTTTTTCAAGATCACTAAGGTCGTTCAATCTTAAAACTCTTTGGTAGATTGCATGTAAAAAATATAAGTCACAAATTGATCATGAAGTACAACGAGATCTAATACTGAGAAATCTACTGGATAAAGCTCAGCAAGTCAAATCAAGTTTTTCTTGTCAAAAGAAGAAAATGAATCTTGTGGACATAAACAAGCTACACAAATGATTAACTATCTATTTGCCTCTGAGAAATGATTATTTAATTCTTGAAGTTGTAGATCGATGACAAAGTAGAACAAATCTACCCGATAATGATGTAAAATTGTAATTTCTGGAGGATTACATTGTGAGTGACTACAAAGCGCACGTTGTACAAACATACCATTAATGCCGAGTACATCAATATAATATTGTTAACAAAAAGAACATACTTTTTCTAAAAATGAGTCCTACCCTCCATCTCTCATTATTTGGAGTCATCGTTTGTACAACTTCACCAATTGCATTGCATTCACAATATCTTGATATTTCCTTTGCAATGTCTTTGAAAGTTCATTTGAAATCCTCAAGACACTTCTCATCAACTGTAGATTAAATGCAAAATCAAATGTCTTTATCAACTCCATTAAATTTATTGCAAGAGCAAGAGTCATCTTTAATAATCATTGCAAGTACATCACTAACAAAAGAGAACATGGCAATTAAGCTAACCAA
Source organism: Fraxinus americana (assembly GCA_035079005.1). NCBI lineage: Eukaryota > Viridiplantae > Streptophyta > Magnoliopsida > Lamiales > Oleaceae > Fraxinus > Fraxinus americana. The sequence continues at coordinate 3,144,464 of CM068710.1, read as the reverse complement.
ATAATTATAATGTGAACCCCATCGTGTATCACCAGAACGTTGAAGGGTTGTTTCTTGATTAAGTTCCGTTCACTCAAAATCTCACATTTCTCCAATGCCTCAATAATAAAGTCTGATTGTTTCTCTTGAAAAAGATCACAACGTGTAGAAGATACTCTAACAGTATTTATCACATCACCAACTATTCGAAAGAAGTTAGTAATGGGAATATTCTTCTTTGCAATAGTTACAAGATCTAGTTGGAGTTGATGAGCAAAACAGTGAATGTAAAAGGCACATGGATTCTCCTTTAAAATGAGTGCTTTCAAACAATTAAACTTACATTGCATATTACTTCCACCATCATAACATCGTCCTCTCAAACAAGAACATGCTTAAGTTATATCTAGAAAATACCTTATCAATTGCAGTTTTAAGTGATAGAGTCGTAGTACTTGTAACATGTTCAATCCCTATAAAGCATTCATTCACGTGTCTACTATTATCGAAATAACGTATTATAATTGACATTTTCTCCTTCATTGACACATCACGAGATTTATCAACTAGAATAAAAAATAAGGCTGCCAACATCTTTGATAATAACGTTGATCGTCTCAATGGCACAAACATTTATTATATTCTTTTGAACATCAGATGATGTCAATTTGCAATTTTGATGAGCATTTCCCAATGTCACGGTATTAATATCTTCATTATGAGTAGTCAAAAATTTCAATAGGACTAAGAAATTACCTGAATTGAGAGAATTCTTATATTCATCGTGACCTCGAAATGAGTGCCCTTGTCGTAATAGAAGTCAAACACAATCAATAGATGCATTAAAATGGGTAACATATGCACTTCTTACTTCTTCTGACTGCTTTTAGAAAACTGATTAATATGTTGCTCTTGATTCATCAAAACTTCGTACTTAATGCGAGCTTGATTATGTGCACTATCATGTTCTCCAACATGAGTATGAAGTCTTTTTTATCTTTTCAATATGTAAAACATTCACCAACAAAAGACACATCCACCTTGCTTTTCAAAACTTGTTTTGAAAAGATAACAGTACAGACAATAAGCAGCATCTTTTCTACACTGTACTCCAACCAAGAACCGAACTCTTTAAACCAAGAAAGATTGAATCGTCTAGCTTTTACTCCAAATTATCTTTTTGGAAAGTCATGATCTTGGGACTGATAAGGACCCTTTAACATATAGGCTCTTCGAACTTGATCTTGGATGTTAGCATTGTAATCTAAAATGGGTATCCTTAAACCAGGATCAGTTGGAAGTTTTGTGACATCAAATTCCACATTATTTAACATCCCATATCAACATTTATATTGTCTACATTAGTTTTTCTTTAAAATAATCTCTTCATTTCATATCTGGATTAAACATTAGATATCCAATTACGACTGAGAGTAATTTACACTTTCATAGAAACATATTCACAATTACTAAAAGCAAAAGCAAAGGCTGTAAAGCAATTTCCACTTTCACAGGGCAATTCACAATTTCACATAGCAATATTATAAGCAATTTACAGGGCAATTCACAATTAACATAACAATACCAAAAGCAATTCACAGACAATACTACTTCCAGAACTTATGCAATTCACACTTCACAAATTACAGTGATAGAGTAAGCAATAACTCACAGTCGCAGGCATGCAACAATACTGGAAGGATTCTGATAGTCTGGTAGCCAAATTAATTGTACAGTAATGTGTACACAGTAGGCTTCGAGCAATTTAAGAGCATTCTGATAGTCTAGTAGCCAAATCAATTGTACAGTAATGTGTATACAGTAGGCTTCGAGCAATTGAAGAGCATTCTGATAGTCTAGTAGCCAAATCAATTGTACAGTATTGTGTATACAGAGGCTTCGAGCAATTGAAGAGCAAAGTGTTAATTTCAGACGTTAAAAAGTAAATAATCAAACATTATGAATTTATGATAAGACCCACAAATCAAAATAACAAAAAAAATAAGAAAATATTAACATTTCATAACAGCATAAGCTTAAGGTTCGAGGTTAAGGGCTTCATCTACTCACTTTTTCTTCTGTTACTGTCGATTGTCGAAGAATCGCCGATGTCCAGCGCCAGCGATCGTGGACTCTCCATCTAGGGCTCGAATAGGGACGGAGGCAAGCATAGCAACACCGGGTTCAGGTTGAAGGAGTGGGTACTAGACTAATGGGTATGGGTTGGGAGAAAGAGCGGAGCTACTGGGATTGGTCGGAGGCACGGAGGCGGAGGTCGGAGGCAAAAGATTTGGAATGAAATGGAATGATTTTGGTTTAGATTTTGAATTGAAATGGAATGGGCTGTGCTTAAAGCCTAATGGACTGCCGGTATTGGGTTGAATCAAAAAGGTTTTGGGCTTTACTTTTGAGATGGACATTAGATATTCATTAAAAAAATTGGGCTATTAGGCTGGGCCCAAAAGTTTAGTGCAGGCATGTGCCTGCACTGGACCTCATTGGGCTCCACCCCTAATGCCTACTTCTCTATTCCGTATGTTCACACCTGTGACAATGATGCATAAATGATCCGTGATGATGAACAGTAATCCTTTAATAGTAACATAAAAAGACCAAAAATAAAAGAACAAATAAATTAATGTAATTAACAAGTCTTATGTAAAAATGAAAAATTACCTAAATAGAGTTCACCAAATGAACATCTCCCAATTTTCCTCCGAAACTTCAATTTTTCACTTAGAGCATTCCCCTAAATTCCAATAGCACCCCCAATACCCAGAAACTAATTTCACTTCTTCCAATTCCAACGGCAGCTCAGGATGAAAGATAGAATCCCAAATTACATCTGATGAGAATCCAGTGATTAGGATACAAATCCTCAACCTCCCAAAAACAAAATTTAAATTACGTCATCGTCGCCCACACTGAATCAAAGAAAACAGTTGATGAAAAAGTTTCCCTTTTGAATGCTTCAAGTACCTTACAAAATATAGTGACTACCATATGGTAGTCAACCGGTTTTTATTCATTACCAGAGCAATTAAATAATTTCAACACCTAACTCTATAAAATTCATGATCAAAACAAGGTTAAGTTGTCCATAAAACATGAAAAATAGAACGAATGGAATTACAAGCACTTATACTTCTAGTTTGTCATTGATGTCCGATACATCGATGAGAGTCACCTCAGCTTGATGCACCAAAACAAATTTGAATGTGTAAGCACAAGAAAGCAAATAGTTTTTCAAATGCAAATCAGACCTTGAATACAATCCTATGCAAATTAACTTTGCATTATAATATTAAAAACAGAACTCTAGTCTAAATTTTTAAGAGTGGAAAGTAAAAGTGTCCAGACCTGTTAACATCAATAAAAGGCAAGCCCTATTTTCAATTTTTTGCAGAATAATGAACAAGGATTTTTTAAAACAATGAAAAGCGTAAAAGAAACATGATATAAAACTTTCAAAAATGTTGTTCACATTTTTATACTAAATCACTTTCAATGTATCATCAACCCAAAAATATGAACTCAATGCCTCAAATGCACGACACCTGAAACAATAACATAAAATTTGAAGTGAAAGAAGTCATATAGCTGTAAGTCCAATCAAATCACATAAGAAAAGAAAGATGCTTATATTATCACCAAGTTAACAAAATACAGATTTGAACATACCAATCCGATAAAAGGCAGAAAACATGACTTTGAAGAGTTATCAAAGCATGGTCCCTTTTGCACACACTACAAGTGAACCCGAGCACGTCTAAAAAGATTTGAAGCCAAAATCAGCTTTAGTGAATACCATATATTTTATCAAATCCATAAATATCATCTAAAAAAACCCCAATCCTTGAAAACCCACAAGTGCACGAGATCATGGTCAAATAATATAATGATGAATAGAGTGTCAAACCTACGAGAACTATGCGTTTGATTGAGTTAAAATTAATCGCAACTTTAATCGAAAAGTAATAAGTTGTTGAGATTTTTCTATACTAATCCCTAAATTATCAATTAAACTAGTGAAAGCAAGTAAATGTGTTTTTTTAAATACGTGAGATGCATTGCTAAAAATGTAGAATTCCCCTTATTATTTCATTTTTGGTGTAACTACTAACGTGACAACTTGAAATCATTCACACTGATTAATATTCCTAATTTAATTGAAAGCTTCTTTGGATAGCGATCAAATATATTCTCCTCATGTGATCTATATCTTCATCCTCTATCGAACCTTACAATATTATTATATTGTACTTAAACGCATTGTCTCTCTCAAAAACAATAAAATCCACTAATAATTCAATTGATGATCAAACAATTGATAAGAACGATAATATATATCAACAAATCAAACCAAATTAAAGTCAAACAATGAATTAAACTAAAAATATCATAACAATGGTTCATCTCATTCTAACAATATATAAAACTAGCATAGCATATTAGAATTACAAGAAATCATATTAAATATATAGAATATCACCTGAAATTGTGAATTGATAAATGAAGGAAGATGAATCTTGATGTTCTTAAATTTCTTCAAAGTAATCTTTATAAATCTTTAATTATTCTTTCAATTCTTTGCCTGAAAATCCCAGTTTAATCTCCAATTGATGAGTTCTTGAACTCCACCTTTGAAATCTTCTCACAATATATGATTTTTCTCATCTTTTGTGATGAGAATTGATGGAATATTATAGTATGAGATGTATACGAGAGGTGTCTAATATGTATTTTACTATTAGGCATTTTTAGGAGTAGAAAACTAGTTGAAAATTACTTCCAAATTGGTTTCCAAAAGAGTTCCAATCAAATAAGAAAGGCTGTTTTCGCGCGCACGTGTTTTTATTTCTACACAGCTGGCAGTATTTTCGTCAAAACCTTCTCACTCGATATCCGATTGAAGCAATTCAAAGTGTGTTGGAAAGATAACTTAAAGGGTTATAACGATTCTAGAAATATAAATTTTCTAATTAGGACATTTACTATACCAAAAATTGGTCTCAATGTTTGGCTAAAAATTTGGAATATAACTTGTGCGATTGAAAATTTATTTTGATCATATTTCACTCATTTTTTTACTTTTATTGTATCCAATTGTCTCATAGCAATCTTCAAAGTCTCGTTTTGTGGTCCGAATCAACTATTAAATATTTGCAATTTAGTCATCAAACATTAGATTTTGTCATTTTCATCAATTTTCGATTCTTTCTTTCAATTCATCATTCAACCATTGAATTTTATCTGTATAACATAAAATACAACAATTTAGAATATAATTTTGTCAAAAGAACTATCAAATATCGCTAATTTAAACTCCGAATAAGTATATAAAATACAGTTATCAAACCCTATAGTAACATTGTTAACAGTTAAAACCCATAACTACATAAAGAACAATTAAAAAAAATATTGGAAAAAATGAGTCCAGACAAGCGTAGCATAATATTCTCTCTACAAAGAGATACCAAACCAATCGCTGTGATTAAACACTCAACTATATATAAACTTCCAAACTTGTATCCATCTTAAGAAAAAAAATTAGGAAATAACCTTTTACATCAGAGAGCAAGATTATATTGAGAAGGAGAAATGAGGAAATGTGAAATTAAATGGTTGAATTGACAAGTTTCTAGTAAACCACAGTACATTTGTTAGAGATATTTTTTTTACATATATTGAAACGACCATTACACCCTCGAATTCATAATTCGATTGCCAGAAATACCCTTCCATTCATAACTACAAATTATTTTCATTTACTAGTGTAATTAAAGGTAGAATAGGAATGTCATTTGGTTTTGGTACATTTCCAATAGCGTATACTGGAGAGAATTAAACAAGTTCCAAAATTGCACAGTTAGAACAGTTACTTGTGAATGTTGTATCTTAGAGAAACTATGGCAACTTAAAAAAGAAAATAAAAGAATTGAATGTTGACGATAGACAACTTAGGCTTCTCTTAGCCTCTTTTATATTGTAGTGAAAGTAAGTTATTTTTATCGTTTTCCAAACCAAATTGCACCACACTTTCAGGCCACTTCCGAGGGATTTGAAGCGACAATTTTGTGCTTTACACAAATCGAGAAGCAAAACTAGATTGCATGTTTAGTATCACTGTAGACATAAAAATAAAAATAATAAAATAAATAAATAATGGGTTGGGTCAATTTAAATAGTTAGCCTAATTAAACTAAAATCTAATAAGCCCATAAAATTTTAAAGGCTCACCCTACTTTTTTTAAATCCACAATTATTCAGTTATAATCAATTTAATTGAATTAATTGAGAGCCTACAAAAATTGGCCAAAAAACTTTTCTTACAAAAAGAGTCAAATGTTCATTGAAAGGGGGAGGCAAAAAGTGAAGAAGAAAATCACGAAATGCTAAAAAAATCCTAAAACAAAAGGGCACTACAAAAAAAACTGCATCCAGCGACCAAACTTGTTGGTCGCTAAATGTTAATTTTTGGTCGCTGGATGTCTTTTGCGACCACATATTTGTGGTCGATTAATGGTTGCTAAATCACCGTTGGTAAATCTTTTTAGCGACCACTATAGTTGGTCGCTAAAGGTGTAACCTCCAACGACCACATATTGGTCGCTAAAGGGTTTGATTTTTGGTCGCTGATAAAGAGAACAATTGGTCGATTTACAGTCGTCGAGTGTTTTTAGCGACCAATATGGGTGGTCGGTAAATAGATTAAGAAAAAATATTTTCGAACTAACAACAACCAATAATTGGTCGGTGAAGATAATGAAATAGCAACCAAACTATGGTAGGTGAATAATGCTACCTTTCTTGGACCAATAATTGGTCGGTAAACATTAATAATTTTAGCGACCAATAATTGGTTGCTGAAGGACAATGTAAGTATTAGCAACTACAATTTTGGTCGGTGAATGACAATAATTTCTTTTTATAAATGCTTTTATAATAATTTTTTTTGTTCCTGCTAATAATTTGTTCAACATTTCAATTTTGAACATGCGCAATTACTAAATTTAACAAAAAACATGTCGCAGCAGAAGAAAATTGTACTGTACGGATAACAAGTACTAATTGTCAAAGTATAATCATAAATGTCTAATATTTAACCACGAAAATATAAATTGTAACTTCAACAATATAATCATAGTACTGCAGCACCAACTGATGGCGACGGTGGAGGTGATGGAGGAGGATCATTGTTCGATCCTGTAGGAGGATGCTGACTCATATCCATTCGTGCAACGAGGCTTTGGATAAGTAACGCCTGTTGTTCGAGACTTTGTGTAAGCTCACTAATAGCTTTATACTTCTCTTTATCTCGTTGGGTAAGAATTTCCAATTGTTGCACCAATTTAGGGGGAGCTGTGACTGCATTTCTGTATGATTTACGCGGAGCAGGTCCAATCCCAGAAATAGTCCCAGCACTCTTACCAAGAACTTGAGCACATATTTCTGCTTCATCCATGACATCTGCTTCATCTTCTAGCTCCACTTGTGATTGTTGCAACTCCACCATTTCTTTCTGCCATACAATATCAAAATGTTGTTAAAGTAAATAATATTAATGCTAAGATCTTGTGTAATAAGTGATATATCTTACATATCGGGACTCAGCTAGTTGGTTATCCCATCCTTTCGATGTGGAATGCATCCTCCTAAACAATTCAATATGTCCGACTGATTCCTCCTTCGTACACTAAAAAGGTGGAGAAAAGGTCATAATACAACCAAATTAGAAGCATATTGTTGATGACCACAATATAATTAAAAGTACAAAACATGTCTAAGTTAAAATTCAACCAAATATAAAGCAATTTACTTTTGAGGATTACGTGGAATATTCAAATGAATACCACGATAAGGAGACTAGGCACATGAAATAGCATCAAGCTAAATGGTGGGAAAGACTGATTATAATTGTGTTTTCCAATTTTTATGTATATGGAGTAAACATTACTTTATGGAAACATTTTTGAGGAAACAGAATCCTAATATAAGCTACCTCCATCCTTACTTCAATAAGGTACAAATTACACACATTTCTCCATGGACATTGATGTCCACTCACTGCCTCTATCTATACTAAAAGACACAAAGTTCCCAAAAATATCAGCGAGCAATTAGACATTAATTTCATAAGCTATACAAAGCAAATAGATGAAGTTTTATTTCCATCTAAAAGAAAATAACTTAGCAACTACAGAAACAAGACCCTGTAATCCTTGGTCGACACTCCGAACACAAAATCCTCTATAACAAACAAGTATATCACTTACCAAAATAATTTACAATAGATAAGCCAGGGGAAAAATGATCCTAATATTACAGAACAATATGTAAAGATCCTAATATTACAGAACAATATGTCTATTATAATGAATATGTCTATTATTCTTAAGCCAACATGTGTAACAAAAACTAATTAATACAAGTGCAAACGATTATGCATATTGAATTACCAGTGCTTCCCTAGTTGCAGTAAATGATCTAGTCCCTCCATGGTGATTATAATGAATCTTCGAACGATTGTGTTTCCCGGCTGCAGATCGTTTCTTAAAACCAACAACAATATTGTAAGGTGAGTAATTTGGCATCTCATTCATTCTACTTTAATTAACAATATTGTAAAGTAGTATAATAACTTAACATACCAGAAACTTATCACTTTCAAAGTGTGCACACATCCATTCCCAATCCTCTTGTGATTTAACAGTTGATGGCTTACATTGTAGTGGATCTTTTCCATCCAATTTCAATTGTTTATATTTTTTATTACATGCACTTCTGTGTTCTTTGTATCCCTCACGACAATGTCTTTCAACAATTTCAACCATCTGATGATCTTTTAAATCAACATCAAATTTTTCCTAAACATAGAGAAAATAAGATTTCAGTGATTATAGTATTAAACATAATCCAAATCAATTACAAAATTTACTTACCAGAAGACGATTATAGGCTAATTCTCTATCATGAGGAGATGCTACACTCCAACCTGTCAAGCGTTGCGAAATAACGTTTCGCATGATGATACCAATCTCATTGGCAAATAGCGAGGATGTCTCACCAAAGGTACGCATATCTCCTTCCCTGGCTTGTACAACTAATTTTTTCTTACTTGCATCCATTATTCTCTGTGATGCCAAACCACGACTAATTCCTCACTTTTTTTTATGAAGAGAACCTAAAAAATATTTAAAGATAATTAATAATGATGAATATAAAGAATCAATCCACAATATATTAAAAATCATTGCATACATACCATTGGATGCCTCTTGCTCAGCAGTATCCACAAAATCAGTAGGATCTACACTAGATTGAGTTGTCCTGTTTGTACCTGATTGAGCTGTAGAAGGTGTTGAAATAGGAATGTGTGATTGCTTAGAGTTCTCTCCTTGTTCATGACGAGATAGACTCTCATTGTTAGAGTTTGGAGGAGTGGCGGATTTTATGGGTAACATGTGCTTCAACTTTCTTTTTGGTGGCATCTGTATGTGTATCAAAGAAAACAAGCAAAGGAAACACGGTGAAAAAAATACCGTAACATATTATTATTAAACTCTACAACGTTAATTACTTGTATATTAGCAAACATGCTTCTTTAACAATTGTACCTACAAACACAAACTGATGACACTGAACGACTTGGATAAAACAGTTACGCAACGAACAATTATTCAAATGAGTCTGAATCATCACTGCCTTCACTATGTAACAATGGTTCATCTTCACTTTCCACATCACTAAGACTACCGGCCATTGTATCTTCATTCACTTCTTCGTCTTGCAATATTACTTGTGTTGGCTGAGCATCTTCTCGATTAAGTTGCTCAATGTCCATTGATTCGAATGTTATCTCAACATCTTTAGAACTTCTTTCTTGATAAGCTTCGCTTTCACCATGCTCAACGTTATTGTCATTACCATCTCTTTCATCAAAGTTGTCTGGAACATCCAACACATGACGATGATGGAACTTTTGAACCACTTTCCAATTTTGACCCATTTTATAATCATCCACGTAGAACACTTGACAAGCTTGTCTAGCTAGCACATAAGGTTCATTCTCGTACCAATGTGTAGTTACGTTGATGCTCGTGATGCCAATGTCAGTGTGTATATTTTTCCTAGCTAAATTTGTGTCATACCAAGTGCACTTAAAAAGTTCAACCTTGTGGTCAAAAATGTAATTCAGTTCAAGAATCTCCTCAATTAGCCCATAGTAGTCACAAGATTCACCTTCAACCCAAATGCCACAATTTTGTGTGACACGTCCAGCATCACGTGTTTTGGTGCGATACCTAACTCCATTTACATCACATGCACTATAGGATTTTATTCTATAATCAGGTCCACATGCTAGTGCATACAACTCTTTGCTTACATTAGGATCCTTGCATAAGTACGATGACTTGATCTGTAAAAATGCATGCAAAACAATTACAGGGTTACGTAATACTGTATTTGAAAAACAAGACTTTGACTTGGTAAAAACTTACTTTTTCTTTAAGCCAACCTGAAAATTCTTTCTCACGTATTTTATCAATGTTAACAACACCTCTATTTTGCAATAGTTCAGTGTGCTCCCTGTAATTATGATATAATTAGTATTATCATGTGGAATACATCTTAATGTTATAGGTATTATATGGAAAGTTCATTACGTTATGTAAGGTTCCAACTCCATGCAATTACAAAGAATGTACCAATGAGCTTTCTTCTTTTCATCATGTGACAGCTCGAGGTATTCAACACTCCCAAATGGCATTGCTGGTTGAGTGAAAACCGACAACGTTGAGTAATTTTGCTTATCATAGCCCTTAGTACGTTCTGGTCTGTTGAATTGAGTTTCAATACCACGAAGGTACATCGAACAGTACGTCAATGCCTCCTTATTGACATATCCCTCAGCAATTGAACCTTCTGGACGAGCTTTATTTTTCACATATTTTTTCAATGTTCCTAAAGCTCTAAAATGAAACAAAATAACCATTAATGTGGATACATACATATTTTTGAACATGAAATATCAAAACTATTAATATTACCTTTCAAATGGATACATCCAACGAGTATGCACTGGTCCAGCCATCTTCGCCTCATACGGTAAATGGACTACTAGATGGACCATGATATCAAAAAAGGCAGGAGGAAAAATTTTTTCCGACTTGCACAATGTAAGTACAATCCCATCTTGCATAGCATCTAAATCTGAAATAGAAAGCTTCCGAGCACAAATTTTTTGGAAGAACATGGCTAACTCAGTAATTGTAGTACTAACCTCCTTATTGACATAAGGTCTTATACCTATTGGAAAAAGCCGTTGGAATAGAACATGACAATCATGACTTTTCAAACCTGTGATCTTACCATCCTTGGCATTCACATTCTTTGAAATATTTGCAGCAAATCCATCTGGAAATTTAACAGATTTTATAAACTTACAAAACTCTCTTTTTTCATCCAATGTCAACGAATAACATCCTACTGGCTTCAAAACTCGATTACCATGATGTTGCAAATGCAAATGCTTTCGGATACCCAAGTCCTCTAAATCCATACGTGCCTTAACAGTATCTTTTGATTTACCCTCAATACCCAACATTGTTCCAACCACATTTTCACACACATTTTTCTCAATGTGCATCACATCCAAGATATGTCTTATTTTCAACTCAGACCAATAAGCAAGTTCAAAAAATATACTCTTCTTTGTCCAATTCAACTCATACGAATCACGTTTTCTTTTCCTATCAACATTATCAGGATGTTTTCCCGGTTTCCCCTCTCTTACTCTATCCAATTGTTGTAATATTTCAGCTCCTGTAAAGTTTCTTGGAGCTGGTCTCCGCTCAGAGTTTCCATCTACTTGTGTATTATTCCTCCATGCATGGCGTATTGGTAAATATCGTCGATGCCCCATATAACAAATCTTGTTTCTCAATGGTTGTGAAGATGTGTCTTCTTTACATACGGGACATGCTTTATAGCCCTTCGTACTCCATCCAGACACTGTCCCGTATGCTAGAAAATCATGTATCGTCCATAACACTGCTGCATGCATTCTAAAATGTTCATTTTTTGACACATCATAAGTCGTGACACCTTTATCCCACAAATCTTTTAACTCGTCAATTAAAGGTCTTAGATACACATCAATATCCTTTCCGGGTGCTTGTGGACCAGGTATCAATAACGACATCATGAAAAAATTCTCCTTCATACACATCCATGATGGCATACTATATGGAACCAATATAACTGGCCACATACTGTATCCGGTGCTCATGTTACCAAAAGGGTTAAATCCATCGGTAGCAAGACCTAAACGAACATTTCGAGAATCGGCAGAGAATGTTGGAAACTTTTCATCAAAGTGTCTCCATGCTTCTCCATCCACTGGATGCTTCAACACACCTTCTTTGTTGGGACTCTTCTCTTTATGCCATCTCATATCAGCAGCAGTATGTCGAGACTTAAATAGTCGCTGTAATCTTGAAGAAATAGGAAAATACCGTAAGACCTTATGAGGAATACGTTTGCCCTTAACATTTTGAGATTTGTAACGTGGTTCAGCACAGACAGGACATTTATCCAAACCTTTATTCTCCTTCCAAAATAGTGCACAATCCCACTTACATGCATCAATCGACTCATATCCTAAACCAAGTTCTCGTAACATACGTCTCACTTCGTATAGTGATTTTCCAATCGTAGTTCCTTCTGGAAATGCTTCCCTTAATAATTGAAGTAACATATCAAATGACTTGTTACTCCAACGATTTAACACCTTAATATGCATTAACTTCACTATAAACGTCAATACAGAAAATTTGCTACAACCTGGATATAACTCTTTTTCAGCTTGTCGAAATAGGTTTGAGAAGTCTTCATTAAATGTATTTTGTTTATCAGGAAAACCATCTCCAGTAACATCAAAATGCATTCCCCCTGTAGCATCTTGCAATGCTGCCATCATATCATCATCTTCCTCATCTTCTACATCATCCACATCATCTTGGACGCCATCTGAATCATCATCAACACCATTTACTATCAATGGTTCTCCATGAAAAATCCAATTTTGATAGTCTCGAGAAAATCCTTTCACCCATAAATGCCGCTCAACCACATCAATATTTTGAACATACACATTACGACAGTGCCGACAAGGACAACGAGTCTTGTTATCATTGTCCAGATGATGTTTTGCCAGTTCGATGAATGATTTAACACCATTAGTGTATTCATCTGACAACTTATCTTGACACCATATCCAACTTCTATTCATGTTGATCTTGGAATATACGTAACTGAAATATATAAATTAACACACGGAGAAATGAGAAAAATCTAGATGCACAAGGTCATAATGAGATATGTATACGACTTCCTAGTTTAATGTGATGAAATTGAAAGAACACATATATGGATATTCTAATTCAGAATCTATATGGACTTTGTGTCTAGATCATTTATATATGGAAATTGCTTATTCAAATTAAAAAAGGAAAAATAATTAAGCACTTGCGTAATCATTGACATAATCCAAAAATTCTTAGAAAATTATCATGAATATTTATAAATCCATTAATTTATAAATCCATTAATTTACGTTTAAGAACATATATGAATACAGACTTAGGCATTGCCAGAGGGATTGCCCCCCTACGATGAGACACCATTAAACAACTAAATTAGAGCATAATGTAATTAAAGCATCAAAAACTGAGGGAGGTTTTATATAATAATGGAAAATAACTGGAAATAATCTTTATTTTTGGATAAAATGTTGTACATTGTGCTAAGGAAATAATACACATAGCTAGACAAGGAAGATTCCAATATTTTACTAGGTAGGAAAAAGAAGGTAAAAGATTTTCAAATTCTACGTTCTTGAGAGTTGAGACGTCTAGTGCGTGTTCGGTGCACAACAATTGACATAAACAATAACAAAGTATTATGATGTGATTACATGTTGCATGTCTAGTTTTATAAGCACAATCTTAGATCGAAGAGAAACTACTGTCACTTACACACTCGAAGAATATACAGAAATCAACATCGAACTAGATCTTTTTATTAGAGAAGCATTATATATCACACCGCTTCTAAAGCATATCTAACAATATCCATTGCCTCACTTATGAGATTGTATATAACATGTGTGTTTCTGCATGTCACATATCTGAACAATATGCCTTACAACCTTAAGACAAGATCTAGACACAAAATTTTGCCTTTATTATCCTGAAAGAACACAATATATGGATATTCAAATTGCCTCACTTATGAATCATTAAATTGGAGAAACTAAATAAAAAAGAGCTCAAAATCAGAGCAGTCTGAGAAACTAAAGTAGGTGCAGAGAAACGGGGATGCATATGATATAAAATGGACTTTTAGAGTGAAAGCTAAGCTAGGAATTTGTCATTTTTCTTACTGGTTGCTTGGGAGAGCAAAGTAGAGATGACAAGTCCACCTATTGGTGCTCTCATAACTCACAATTGCAAAACCAAAAGATGGTAGGAACGGCTTTTTCTCCTTCCCTCAGCTCATTGTTTTTCTGGTATACAGGAGAAAAGAAAAAAGAAAGTATCCCACTGTTCTATTATTTCTAATCAATCAGCCCACAAAAGGAAAACAAACGTACTTGGGAATTACTACCTTATCATCAAAATATCAGTTGGAGGATTCACCCACCTACAAACGTTTTGGCAATTGGAGAAAACGGTATAGTTAAAATAGAAAACGGTATTTCCATCTCTTATTTACTAAGCCTAAATTTTTTAACATCTTCAAAATGGAGAAATGGCTTTCCATTTCCCTCTTAAAATATAAGTTCGGTGGCAAAGAGAATGACTGGGCACAATTTGAAATTTCTACAAAATCAGAATTTATACATTTAGACTGGGTACAATCCAAAAGAAGTAGAATGACTGGGTACAATCTAACAACCCATTAAACAAACGAATTGCCCCTTGGACTGGTCGAAACTTAACAATTGAAAAAATAGAATGAACTCTCTCCGAAAATTCAACATCAAATTAATCAACCCAAGTAAAAACTAAATCAAAACAGAGATAGATTGACGTGCAAACCTTGATTGAAGAACACAAAATCTGCTTCTTATTGAAGCCAAACTTGCTGATGAAAAATCGATGCTGGGAGATGATTGGCCGTGATGAAGATGAACCGGCAAAGAGGCTTCTGGTGAAAACGTATTGGAGGCAAATAGAAGTTAATTTACGTGGGCTATGTAGGGGTTATTGGAGGTTTACGTGGTTTTAAGTAGGGTAATTAGATTTTTTATTTTTGTTAAACAAATGTTGATAAATAATGGTTGCTCTTATTTTTTGTTTAAGTAGGTTTACGTGGCGTTTTTCGTATTTCATGAACAACCAAAAAATCCTACAACACGTCTTAGGGTCTTAAATACTAAAAGAAAAGATAACATACTGGGACAGCAGTTCCTTAATGGGTTGGGCTACGAAGCAAAATAAATAAATATTGAAAATAATGAGCTAAGAAATATAAAGTGCCATTTTAACTTAGCAAACGAATTCAAATGCCCAAATTCGGTATACGTCACGGCAAAGCGGTGAGTTGAATGGGAATCGTCGCGAGCTTTCCGGAATGGGGTTATGGGCCCAAAACGGACACCGTATGCAAAAGTTACGCCATTTTTTTCAAAAATCGACCATCCCAACGTTCCAAATACGCAAGTGTCTATTCCTCAACGCTAACCTCAATAAGTACTGCAACAACTAATTGTGGTATGTTCAGATGAGCGGCAACATCAGTGAGTCCATCAGATCTAATTGCGGTATATTCAATGCTTTGCCACGATGTTCAACCGAT
Organism: Fraxinus americana; assembly: GCA_035079005.1. Classification (NCBI taxonomy): domain Eukaryota; kingdom Viridiplantae; phylum Streptophyta; class Magnoliopsida; order Lamiales; family Oleaceae; genus Fraxinus; species Fraxinus americana. The sequence goes on along the minus strand of CM068710.1, from coordinate 3,128,621 downwards.
TTGAATTAAATTCCATTATATGACTCCAAAAAACCCTTTTGACTCAATATATTTTTCATTTATTTAATTATTTTTTTAGTTTTAAACTTTAATATTTAATTTAATTTAATAAACACGATTACGGAATTAAAAAAATAAATTCTCACTCTCTTGAGAAGGAAGATGAAGAAGAATCTTAGCCCTCAAATTAGAGCATCCTCTTGTCTCTATTAATCATCGTCATCACTCTATTTGTTTCTCAAGTCTCTCACCTCAACTCATCTCAAGTTTCAAATCTTTTCATCATTCACAGTGTACTAAAATGGGCAGAGGATGAGATTCTCTATGTTGCATTGCTAATTTTCTTGTTCGTTTTTAGATGATATACTGTATTGCCCTTCAAAATTGATTCATTTGGAATTGTTTGATGGTTAATTGATTTTTGGCCAAGATCGAATAGCTAATTTAAATCAAAAGAACCGATAACGAAACATGGTGTCAATCTGTTTAATTTCGAAATTTTGTTGTTCGAATCAGATTGCAGCTAACCCAATTCAATTACCAACCATGGTAATCGCTTGTGTGGAGTGGTATACTGCAACCATTGGTCGCTAGAAAATGACAAAATGGTTTTTAAAAAGCGGGAATTTATTGCACCAAATGTTTTAGCGACCACGACATCTGTGGTTGCAGAAGATTATGTTCAGGGACCATTCAATGGTCGCTGGATGGGAGTTGTATACTGCAACCATCACTATTGGTCGTTGGAAGCCTGCATTCCACCTACCAACATAATGCAGAAAAAGAGGGAAAATGTAGCGCCAAGTATTCCAGCCACCAAACAAAGTTGGTCGCTGGAAAGCACCTTCCAGCTACCAACTTTTGGTCGCTAGAAGCCTGTATTATTTAGCGACCACGAATCGTTGTCTCTAATTAATGCAAAAAAAGATGAAAAATTTAGCGCCAAGTGTTCCAGCAACCAAACAAAGTTGGTCGCTGGAAAGCCTGTATTATTTAGCGACCACGAATTGTGGTCGCTAATTAATGCCAAAAAAAGAGGGAAAATTTAGCGCCAAGTGTTCCAGCAACCAAACAAAGTTGGTCGCTGGAATGCACCTTCCAGCTACCAACTTTTGGTGGCTATAAGCCCGTATTATTTAGCGACCACGAATAGTGGTCGCTAATTAATGCAAAAAAAGATGGAAAATTTAGCGCCAAGTGTTCTAGCAACCAAACAAAGTTGGTCGCTGGAAAGCACCTTCTAGCAACCAACTTTTGGTCGCTAGAAGCCTGTATTATTTAGTGACCACGAATCGTGGTCGCTAATTAATGCCAAAAAAAGAGGGAAAATTTAGCGCCAAATGTTCCAGCAACCAAACAAAGTTGGTCGCTAGAATGCACCTTCCAGCTACCAACTTTTGGTCGCTAGAAGCCTGTATTATTTAGCGACCACGAATCGTGGTCGCTACATAATGCAAAAAAGAGGGAAAATGTAGCGCCAAATGTTCCAGCAACCAAACAAAGTTGGTCGCTGGAAAGTACCTTCCAACTACCAATATTTGGTCACTGACCACGATTTGTGGTCGCTAAATAATGCAAAAAAAGAGGGAAAATTTAGCGTCAAGTGTTCCAGCGACCACACTGGGTTTGGTCGCTAGAAAGTACCTGCCAGCGACCAAAACGTGGTCGCTAAAGAGTAAAAAAAAAATTTCCATTTTAGCAGACCAACCGCTTTCACCTACCACTATGTGGTCGGTGAAAGGGCTCTACAGCGACCAAATATTTGTGGTCGCTAAAGTATTAGTCGTTGGAGCTCTTTTTTTTTGTAGTGGGGAGAGAAGAAATCCTCTCAACCCTAAGTCCGGCGAACACGAAAAAGATCAAAATCTTCTTCAAATTAAGCAAACCCAAGAAGATCAAAATCGTCTTCAAATCAAGTAAACTCAAGAAGATCAAAATCTTCTTCGAATTAAATCAAAACTCAAGCCTAAGTTTTAAAGTACAAATAAAAGCTCAGACATTCAAGCGTCAACAAGTCAAATTCTCGACAAATCAAATTCTCAACAAATTTCGAAGTCTAGGATTCAAACCACGTGGCTCCTCACCTTCAAACATTCAGATAATTAATCAGAGGGTTTTGCAATTTTGCAATTACAAGAAGATTCTCATTTATTTGTATTTCTTAAAATACAACTTGTCACGCTTTCTGTATTTTAATACGCGAAATCCGTCATACAAATTTCTTCGCACACCCGGTGGGAGCTTCTTGTCCTCTCATCTTTTGATCTCAGAATTTTCAACTTTCAACCATTACATCAATAATGGCAAACGGACAAGCGAAACAAACCATGACTCATTTCGAAGGGACACTTGCTGAACTGTTCCGTACGACCAGAGCCCAAACAAAAAGTGGGAAAAATCAACTGGTTCCACCACTAAATAAGTTCTCCAACAAAGGCAGAATGAAAATTGCTTTCACAAAGCCAAGTTCTCGTTCAACAGAAAAGGCCAAGAGTTCGGCGAAAAATTCTAGTTCGAGCTCCGTCTCCGGTGACAGATCTTTGTCTGGATTCCCTCATACCACTTCTCTGCAAAGGTAGGGAGACTATAGTTCATCTGAAGAATTACTTGAGCTAGTGATGGTCATGGAGGCGACCTCAGGCTCTTATGATCGAATCCAACAAATGGCTTTAGCCATTAAAAAACTAACGAAGTCACTAGAAGAGAAAGATGCACAGGTTGCTGCACTCATGCACAAGCTAGAACTGTAAAATCTGGCAAAAGAAGATCAAGAACATCCAGAATCTTCCAAAAGTAAGGATCTGGAAGTCGAAGAACGCCAATAGAAACAAGATATACATGATCGAACAGTTGTTCAAAATGTTTTGCGTGATATTACTCAACTTTTTGTTGGCTCTCTATCTGTCCATCAACTTCAACATATGATTACGGACACCATTCGTGCCTAGTATGGTAGTTCAATGCAATCTTCATTGGTGTATGCCAAGCCATATAACCGTCGAATCGACGGGATAAAGATGTCACTCGGTTACCACCCTCCAAAATTCTAATATTTTGATAGGAAGGGCAGCCCAAAGCAATATGTTGCTCATTTTATTGAAACATGTAACAATCTAGGTACTTGCAATGACATCATGGTGAAACAGTATGTACGCTCTCTCAAAGGTGCTGCGTTCGAATGGTACACCTACTTACAGGCTGGGTCAATTGATAGTTGTGATCAACTTGAAAGAGAATTCCTAACACGTTTCTACAGCACCAGGCAGATTGTCAGCCTTCCAGAACTTGTTCGAACAAACCAGACCAAGGAAGAGCCCATTGTAGAGTACATCAAATGTTGGATAAATCTCGTACTAAATTGTAAAGAACGAATAAGCGAAGTATCTTCCATTGACATGTGTGTACAAGGCATGCATTGGGGATTACTCTACAATCTCCAAGCAAATATGCCTCACTCCTTTGAAGAGTTGGCAACACGTGCCCATGACCTGGAGCTCCAAATTGCAAAGCATGTGAGTTACTTACCAAGTGATCCACATGACAAGAAAGATCCCAAAAAAGAAATAAAGAAGGACTTCAAGACAAGTAAATCCAAAGAGGTAATGGCAATTTCCACTATCCCTGCAAAGATAGCCTTCCAAGGGTCGAGATCATACCCAAAAGCAAAACTAGATTTCAGACCTACCAAGGGATTAGTCCAAAGCAGAGGTCATGTAACATTGAAAGAACTTGAAGATAAGGAGTACCCATTCTCAAATTCTGAAGGGGCAACCTACCAACAGGCAATGTAGAAGATCTTCGATGACATGTTGCATAAGAACGTAGAATACTATGTAAATGATCTTGTCATAAAAATAAAGGAACGTGACAATCACCTATAAGATTTACGAGATGTTTTCGAAAGACTTTGACTTCATTAATTAAAGATGAATCCACTGAAGTGTGCATTTGGTGTCACATCTGAAAAATTTCTTGGCTTCATTATTTGACATAGAGGCATTGAAATAGATCAATTAAAAATTGACGCCATAATCAGCATGTCGAACCAAGAAATGTGCATGAGTTGAAGAGTCTTCAAGGAAAACTCGCATACATTCGAAAATTTATCTCTAACCTTGCTGGATGTTGCCATCCATTCAACAAATTGGTAAAGAAAGATATACTGTTCGAATGGGATGACACCTGTCGAAATGCTTTTCAAAGCATCAAATAATATTTATCTCATCCACCAGTACTCATAGCTCCGGTCCTAGGAAAGCCACTAACTCTTTATGTTGCAGCATATGAATATTCTCTAGGAACACTTCTTGTTCAAGCCAATGATGAAGGAAATAAGAATGCATTCTACTACTTGAGCCAGACACTGGTACGTGCCGAGATGAAATATTCATCTATTGAAAAAATATGTCTTCCGTTAATCTTTGCGGCTAAAAAATTAAGACATTATATGCTATCACACACGATCGGTCTTATTTCAAAGGTTGATCCTTTAAAGTACATAATGTTTAGACCGATTCTTTCTAGAAGGATTGAAAAATGGGAGCTGTTATTGTCCGAATTCGACATCAAATTCATTCCAAAAAAAGCCATCAAAGGATAAGCTTTGACAGATTTTCTTGCCAACCATCCAATCCCAGCGGAATTGGAACTACAGGAAGACCTTCCGGATGAGGAAGTTCTATTTACTGAAACCATACCATCATAGAGGTTGTACTTCGATGGGGCAGTCCGAAGTTATGGTGCTGGAGCGGGAGTCATCTTTGTTACTCCCCATGATCTTGTTATGCCGTACTCTTTTACCTTAACGGAGAAATGTTCAAACAACTTGGAGGAATATTAAGCATTTATCATTGGCTTGGAGACAGCGTTAGATATGGACATCCGACAGTTGGAAGTCTTTGGAGATTCTAAATTGAGTCTTCAGCTAGACATTCATATATCCTTGTCGGGACTAGACATTCATATATCCTTGTCAGGACTGACTATTTCTCTAAATGGGTTGAAGCCATACCAGTGAGAGAAGTAAAGAAGGAAAATGTTGCAGATTTCATCCGTATCCATATCATTTATCGATATGGGGTCCCACGGTACATCATCACTCATAATGGAAAGCCTTTCCGCAATAGCCACATAAACAATTCATGTGCAAGATTTGGATTTAAACAATACAACTCATCCATGTACAATGCAGTAGCTAATGGTTTGGTAGAGGCATTCAACAAAACTCTATGTAGCTTACTAAAAAAGGTTGTCTCCAAATCAAAAAGAGATTGGCATGAAAGAATTGATGAAGTCTTGTTGGCTTATTGAACTACTTCTCGGACTCCAACACAAGTCACTCCTTATGCATTGGTGTATGGAGTGGAAGTTGTACTTCCATTGGAGTGTCAAATTCCGTCACTTCGAATTGTCATCCAAGAAGGTTTGACGACAAAGGAAAATGCTCGTCTTCGATTGGAGGAGCTAGAAGCTTTGGATGAGAAGAGATTAGATGCACAAATACACCTAGAATGTTATCAAGCTCAGATGGCAAGGTCCTTCAACAAGAAGGTGCGACCAAGATCAGTTCAAGTTGGAGATTTGGTACTTTGCGTACGTAGACCAATCATAACCAGAAGAAAAACAGGGGGCAAATTCCAACCTAAATGGGATGGTCCGTTTGTTGTTACTCATGCATTCACAAATGGAACATATAAAATCATCGACAAAGATGAACTACAAATTGGACTTAGCAATGGAAAATTTCTAAAGCGTTTTTCCGCTTGAAGTGCTTTACTTTTTAAAATTTTCATTGTAATTCTCTTGGTCCGCAAGATGATAAACTGTGAACAGCCCTATCCCAAATAAAAAAAATTGTGTTCTCGTAACGAATTATGTTCGTCTTGATCCTGTTTGGGTATATAGGCAGCTTGAACAAATTATAAATTCAAGTTCAGTCACAACTAATAAATTCATTTGATTTGTTTACCATTTTCTGCAGTAACAAAAAAAATAATATACAAGAAGCAGGAAAAAGAAAAATTCATCGTAAAAAGAAAAAGAACGATGGCAAATCAAAATCCATACAATATGGTTTTAAAGAAAATCATAAAGACTTGACTTTGTCACTCGCCGTTGATCACTTGTAGGAAACTATCTTCAAGGGTTTTCCTTCTCTGGTCAATGGATGCTGCGCTAGAGACATCTCTAATCTGTAATTATTCCAACGTGGCCTTTACAGTTCCAAGAATGCTCTTCTGTTCCTGATGGGTTTGAAGTTCATCGCGAAGTCTGTCTAGCTCGAAAGTCAGCTGACTAATTTTATCTTCCAATGAAGAACACATGGAATCTTCCACTTCCAACTGAATATTCAGAAACTTCAACCGCTTAGCCTTTTCTTCGGTGGTTGGACACTTCAAGTGTTGCTTTCTTTCAGATAAATAAATGTCAATTTCTTTAAGAAACACGTCCATACATTTCATTAAAGGTGATGGATCTGCGCGGAAGGAGCTGGTAATCACGTTTTGAAGAATTACATTATTTTCGTCCTACCAAGATCGAATGTTGGAAAACCCATGCTTCATGACGTCTCTAAAACACTTCTGAAGATAATTAGTCATGGCTTCTTGCAAAGCAGCTTTCAAGTAAGGAGACTCTTGAGTTATCCCAGGTGGGGGACCAGCCACAGAAGAACAAATTGGGGCTGCCCGATGAGTATTTGTTTCTAAAGGCGGAATGACAACTAAAGTCGATGAAGGTGGAGCAGCTGGAACTTCTTGATTAATCTCTGAAATGTTAGCTATCGTAGTTTCAGAATTCACCTCATCTTCATCTTGGAAACCATCAACGTTGAACGCCGAAATGCCTTCATTAATCGTACTCGGGTATTTGCAAGGTGGGTCGTGAAAATCATGAGTACCATCTATTCCTTGAAGTGCACCGATCCTACCATCATTCTCGCCAGTCTGATCTTGCAAAGAGTTTGTATTCACATAAAAATCCAATCCTTCAGGAATGCTTGGAAAACCTACAAAAATGGTAGAGATATTAAAAAAATATATAGAAGAAGAGATTAAAAAAAAAAAAGCCTACCCGCGTTCCGTGCTCTAGGCGACATAACTAAAAATTTGCCATCTGATGATGTATTCGGAAGATTGGTGTTAATGTGAGAAACTCCAACGTCAGCTTTTGAAGGATTCGGGACAACTTGAAGCGACATCAGTTTTATCGATCGTTTAAGCTTATATATTAGGGAAAGATGAGTCAAAAATCAAAGTTCGTTGCATAAGACCAAATACAGGTAGTATAAAAAAAAGTACCTGATCTCCAGAACTTTCAACTCCCAGAGTTAGAGTCTTTTCAGGTGCGTGGGACGCTCGATCTTCAGGACTACTGTGGTCTGGAATCAAAACTACCTCAGGCATCTTATCAGCAGGCTCAGAGGTAGGAGCAAACTTTGTTGAGGGAACTCTAATTTTAATCTTCTTAATGACTCTTTCATTTTGAAAGTCGAATTCCCTCTTTTGAGAAATCTCTTCGAGGCTAATATGTGGAGGAGTTAGCCCTTTGGCTATAACCCTGTTCGGAATTGGATTAAGAACAAAGTCGCGGCTCTCACTAGAAAATAAAACCTGCACTTGAACCTTGGTCAGGATCGGTAACACTCGATTATTCCACCAAATTTGGTACTCTGTATCAACATTTTACTCTGGAATGTGAAATATAGATCCACTCATTGTTTGAGTCAGAGAAAACCAAACGCTATACATATCGCCGGCATTTAGATGAATATCCAACTTTCTTGGTGAACCGGGAAGTTTTTGTCTAAATCCAATTGTCTCGCAAACCTATGAGGATTATATGCCTCGAGAATGAAAGGAGAATTTCCTCGACGGTAAGAGATGAATTCAGACCGAATACTCATCATGAATTCTAAAATATCTATAGACCTTTGTTGGTCGTCCACTCGTACATGAGGATGAGACGATGAGGGAAATGGATTCCAACAAAAGTCATTCGCATCCATCCTTCCACGGATAAGGTCATGGCAGCCAATAACATTTTTCTCCCAAGATTGGAAAGCATTTAAGGTACCAGCATATCTTCGAATTATAGGACGAGTATAACTCTTGTCCACATGAACATAAATACCTCGGATAAAATAAGTAGTAGCCCAAGCATAAAGAAAATGTCTAAGAGATGATGTGAAATCGAGCCAAGGTCCGGGTTTGATTGATGATTCGATGTCCGTGTAAATCCTCTATAAATGCTCGCTAATATGGGAGGAACTAGGCTGTAAGTGTACCCACCTGCCATTTTAGAAGATGCTTGAAAAGTCTGAACTCTCATACATTCGTTCGCAGATGGAAGAACGAAACGACAAAGCTATATGGAGAGATAAGCTGCTATTTCTAATTCATCTTCTTCTTCTATAGACAAAGATATTGGCAAGTCACTCCAATGACTCCGGTTCCTACGAAAAATATCTATCAGCTTAGCTGTCTACGACCACGACTCTCAGTATTTCCTTTGAAGCTCTTTGATGATGCCTTTTAAATGGATTAAGACTCATAGCAGTCTTATAATTTTTGTGTTGTCGAGGATGCTGGGCACAACCATTCTCGCGAAACTAGAAATTGATCCATTCCTCATGACTAACGCAATCAGATTCAATCACATTCGCAATAAGTACGAAAACATTAAAGAGATACAGACATGACTGGAGTGTTGATCTGTCAGCTATGAAAGGCTTGGGACTACTTCTTCATAGTAATGACCATCGATCAAAAGTCCACTTATCTCGCGGATATCCCAAAGAGAAATACCGAATTCACCACAGGAGGTCACAAAAGCGTTGGTTTCTAGACACCAAACTTCACAAAGAGCTCTGTAGATAGAATTTGGACTATGATAATCCTTCGTGACGGAACTGACTGCAGAAGCTAACTGGCGGAGATTCCTCTTGAGCAGAATTTTCTGGACCCATGAAGACCACTCCCAAAATTTTGGAAGAAAAGAAATTTCTCCACGACAGACAAGCGCGCTTCCCCATCGTATTTCTTTACTATCGATCCTCTCACAAATTACGGCCTTTGGGATGCACTCCATGCTTTCGGAATGATGAGGCAGAAGATGCAAAAAGGGAAGACTGCTAGATCGGCTGGACAAGGCATCTTCTAAATTCTCGTGACATTCATTAATAACAGGCATTTGCAACTCCAACAAAGGCTCCAAGAGCTCGGAGAAGGATATGTAGTCGGCTTGTGGATGCTAAGTTTAAGCTCATCTCGTACGACAGGTTGGGCATGGCACTTCACATCAGTATTTTTGAAATGGAGATACCTTTTGCTTTGACTTTTAAGCTCGACGATTTCGTGTATATCAGAATATACTATATTATTAGAGTTTGTCTCGGTCATTCCTAAAAAAAGGAGAAAAAGAAAGTTAGCAACAAATAATAATAATAAAAAAATTTAACGAACAATAAATCTTTTAAGTTCATTTATTGTCTAAATCACGAACTTCTCTGATCTGTAAATAGCCTCCAAAACAAAGTGCTTAGGACGGTTGAATGAGTCGGTCGTTGGTCCCAAACACAAAGTGTCCAGAACAGTCGAAGGAGTCGGTCTTTGACCCCAAACACAAAGTGCACTGGACGGTCGAAGGAGTCGATCCTTGGCCCCAAACACAAAGTGCCCAGGACAGTCGAAGGAGCCGGTCCTTGGTCCAAAACACAAAGTGCCTCAGACGGTCGAATGAGTCGGTCCTTAGTCCCAAACACAAAGCGTCTCGAATGACAAAAGGTGGCAGCCCTTGGTCTTGAGTTTGTTCATGAACAATTATTTTCTGAACCCGTAAGATAATAGCAGCACAAAATTTTACTCTACACCAAGAAAATCTCAAAATCTTTGACTTACTCCAAAAGTTAAATCCTGAAAATAAAAAAGGAAGAATGTTAGTTACAATTTTACAACAACCATACTTAAATAAATTTTTTAAAAAAACTATTCACGTGAACAGTACCGGCATTGTTCACGTTTAAAAAAAAAAAGAGGTATGGCAAAAAAAAACGTGAACAGTACCTGCACTATTCATTGTTAAAAAGAAAAAAATAATAATAATAATAATAATTTTTTGGTTTCTGCGTGAAACCAAGAAACTTGGTTTCATGCAGAAACCAAGAACCGAAACATTAAAAAAAAAACCATAATCTTTCTTACCTTTATTTGAAAATTTGATCTTTTATTTCAAAATCTAATAATTTGTCTATATAAATAGTTAAATATCGGGTTTCACTTGAGCCCAACTTACCATAAAACATAAAATGTCTATTAAAATAAATAAAAAAATCAAGTAAATCAAGAATTGTGTAAAATAAATAAATAATTGAACAACGGTTACGTCAAAAAAAATCGAAAATCAAGATTTATTTATTTATTTATTTCATAATAAATAAATAAATGTTGAGGGGGCATTTGTAGATATAAAAATAATACTAAAATAAATAAATAATGAGTTGGGTCAATTTAAATAATTAGCCCAATTAAACTAAAATCTAATAAGCCCATAAAATTTTAAAGGCCCACCATACTTTTTTTAAATTCACAATTATTCAATTATAATCAATTTAATTGAATTAATTGAGGGCCTACCAAAATTGGCCAAAAATATTTTCATATAAATAGGGTCAAATGTTCATTGAAAAGAGGAGGCAAAAAGTGAAGAAGAAAATCACGAAATGTTGAAGAAATCTTAAAACCGAAGGGAGAGAAGAAATCATCTCAACCCAAAGTCCGGCGAACACGAAAAAGATCAAAATCTTTTTCAAATCAAGCAAATCCAAGAAGATCAAAATCGTCTTCAAATGAAGCAAACCCAAGAAGATCAAAATCTTTTTCGAATTAAATCAAAATTCAAGCCCAAATTTCAAAGTGCAAATCCAAGCTCAAACATTCAAGCGTCAACTAGTCAAGTTCTCGACAAATTTCTCAACAAATCTCGAAATCTAGGATTCAAGTCACGTGGCTCTTCGTCTTCAAACATTCAGATTATTAATCAGAGGGTTTTGCGATTTTACAATTACAAGAAAATTCTCATTTATTTATATTTCTTAAAATACAACTTGTGACTTTTTTGTATTTTAATACGCGAAATCCGTAGTACAATCACAACATTAGATCATTTTGGACAAGATAACGAGCTTATATTTAATAATATTTAATATTGTCTAATATACGTATCAAACATGTCATAATTGTCACAGACTTTTTAATTGGTAACTTGAAATAGCTCCTATATGGGACATGAATAAGAACTTAGTTCCATCTAATTATGGAACCTTAAATTGTTAAACGCGTATTTAGCTCTTTTTCCAATTTCTATTGTTGTTTTTTTCGATCTATTCAAGTGGTCAATTTTGCCCAAACCTACACTTTTTGAATTTATTTTGTCACCAATTTTGGTTATGGGCAAAAGGAAATATTCAGAAATTAAAATTTTTCATTGATCTATCATGAACACACAATAAACTATTAATTTTCCCTTTTTTTATTTATTACTATCTTCTTATATAGACAAAGATAGATTAGTCTCTTTCTTTTTTTTAATTGTCACTTGTAGTTCGTTTTTATTGATGCAATTAGTTGTGACCAGTTATTTCATTAAAGTATTTGGCGTTTGTTTGGGAGATATTCTTTTAAGTGAAAAATAATTTATGTTTTTTTAGAATGTATAATTAAAAAGTAAAGAAAAGTTATAAGTTCCATAGAATATTTTGTTAAAATAATTTTGAGCAAATTTTTTTTTTTTTTTTTTCAAAAAATCTCTCCCAAACTCTCAACAATAAGCCGATGCATACTTACCATATGATGATAGAGAGTACGACTAAAGCATAAAAAATGTAATTTTTTTATTCCTCGTCTTCGAATGGTGTAATTTTGGTTAATTAGCACATAACGTCCCCACCTTTCATTGTTATTGTGGAAAATGTTCACACCTTTCATTTTTTGAAATTTTCACCATTATTTTAACCTTTCATTGCGCAAAAGATCATTTTCACCTATTTTCTCAATTAAAAATTATGAAATGACGAATATAACATTCTCTTTAAATAAAACAAAAAAAAAGTAAAAAATTAATTGCAATCATGGTCCCAATTTTTTTAAAAAAACTCAAATAAGTCACAAATAAATTATTAAAAGGGTAATTAGCACATAATGTCCCTATCTTTCACTATTATTGTAAGAAAGTCCCTAACTTTTATTTTTTCTTTGACATTTTCACCCTTAATTTCACATTTAATTGTACACATAATTTCTATTCATTTTCATCTAATTTTTCAATAAAAAGTTGTGAAATGAAGAATATACACTCGTATTTAAATAAAAAGTTAAAGAATTAATTACAACCATTGTCCCAATTTTTTGGGTAATTGGCGCAAAACGTCCCTACCTATGACGGGTTGTGTGCAAAACGTCCATACGTTTGATTTTTTGGTGCAGAACGTCCATACCTTTGCATTTTCTTGCGCAAAACGTCCTTTTCACCAATTTTTAACATAAAATGACTATTATACCCTCATATATAAATTTAAAAAAAAAAAAGAAAAGAAAAGAAAAATAAATAATAAATTGCAATATGCTCATAAAATTTTTTTTAAGTGCAAATCAGTCCAAGATAATTGCAAGAAAAATGGCTCACTTCATCATAATTGCACCCAAGCCCCCGTCTCCAACCAAAAATTGAAAACCCTATCTTTTCCCACTCCAGAGACGGAAAATAGGGCCATTTTGTTCTTATTTGTTGCCTTTATTGCTCTCTCTGTTTTCTTGAACTCCAGCACTGCTCATTCCCACTCCAGAGATCCTTTCAAGTCCATCTTAGGTTAGACGGAGAAGATGAAATCAAGAAGAGCAGCAATCATGGGATCACTCAGAAAATTCCAGCAAGAAATTGAATCATTTACTATGATCACAGGCCTTAGTAAAATCAGTAGAGAATAATTGAATTTTTGGTATTTTTCCCCTTCTTTTTCTTGTAAAATTCCAATGGACAAATCACTTTGAAATAAAAAAATTGCAGTTGATGAGATTGGATTCCTTGTTTCTTAAACAAGCGTCTGGTGTGCTTTATGTAAATTATTGTGCAGTTCTTCAGTATAACATAACAAATACATTTAGCAAACGATATTTGTTAGTATTTTTCTTCTTCTTTTTCACTGGACAAATCGATTCAGTAATCTTTTCGTGATTCTTGATAATTGAATTGAATCGGTGTTTTCTTGGTGATTTTTGGCTTGTTAATGTAATAATAGCAAGTTCTTGGATTTATTTATGCTTTTCTTGGTAATTTTGGCAACTGGGCTTCCATATTTTTTGGCGATATGCGGCTTCTTGGATTTTTGTTTGTTTGTGATATTCATTAAGGCTAAAATTTTAAGGGGATGCGTAATTATGTTAGTTTTGGGCTGTGAAAATTTTGATTGTCTTCTTTTATAACTGCAAATGTTGGGGGGAAAAGATAGGGTTTTCAATTTTTGGGTGGAGATGGGGGCTTGGGTGCAATTATGATGAAGTGAGCCATTTTTCTTGTAATTATCTTGGATTGATTTGCATTTTAAAAAAAAGTTTAGGAGTATATTGCAATTTATTATTTATTTTTCTTTTCTTTTCTTTTTTTTTTAATTTATATATGAGGGTATAATAGTCATTTTTTGTTAAAAATTGGTGAAAATGACGTTTTGCACAAGAAAATGCAAAGGTAGGGACGTTTTGCACCAAGAAATCAAACGTATGGACGTTTTCCACACAACCCGTCATAGGTAGGGACGTTTTGCTCCAATTACCCCAATTTTTTTTTAAAGTTCAAAAAAGTCCCTAATGAATTATTTAAAATTTAAAAAAAAAATGCAAACGAGTCCCAATTAAATTTATTTAAAGATTAAAAAAAATTAGTCTCAAATAAATTATTAAAGAATTAAAAATTAAAAAATATATTTTTATTTAAATTGGAGGGTATATTCATTATTTTACAGTTTTTATTGAAAATTGGATGAAAATGAATGAAAATGATAGTTTACACAATTAAAGGTGGAATTGCTGGTGAAAATATAAAAAAAAAAAATATGAAAGATATGTACGTTTTTCGTAATAACGGTGAAAGATATAGACATTATGTGCTAATTACCCTTTTAATAATTTATTTGTGACTTATTTACATTTTTTTTAAAAAATTGGAACTGTGATTGCAATTTTTTTTCTTTTTGTTTTATTTAAAGAGAATGATATATTTGTCATTTCATAATTTTTAATTGAGAAAATAGGTGAAAATAACATTTTGCACAATGAAATGTGGACATAAAGGATGAAAATGCAAAAAATGAAAGGTATGGACGTTTTCCACAATAACAATGAAATGTGGGAACGTTATGAGGTAATTATCCGTGTAAATTTACTTATACTGCACTTTTTATCTAGAGGTCAGGTCGAAATCTCTTCCTAAATTCATACTTAGTTGTGTTTTCATTGACAATAATTTTTTTGGGAAATAAAACGGATCAAGATAATATATATGACACGATATGAAGTATATGATAGCAAACAAATAATAAGATAAAAGACAAAAAAATTAATTGGCAGAAGAACATAGTATTTTATTCAATTGACTAATATGGAGAAAGCAAAAATAATAACTGTGCCTACACAATTATTTTATATTTCAGTAATAAAAAACTTGTGAAAAGAGTCTAATATTTATAAGGGTACATGTCGAACCCTAGAAATATCACAAAGATAAAAAAAAGATAAAAAATCAGGTGGAATAAAGAAAATAATATTTTCCCAATATTGTTTCAATAAAAACACATCGATAGAAGGAAAAAATATCTTCTCAAAAAATTCAACATAATTTGGGTCAAAAAACTCAACAATCTCCACATTGACACAAAATTCGATACAACGAACAAAGTTTCAAGATTTCTCCACTTGAAAAAAAAATTCGAACTCTTCAATAAGAACCAAATTTTCTCCAATACATATATATTCTTCATCTTCCACGGTATCAAGTATGGATACATGAACCCAAATATCGGGTTCTTCAAAATTCACAAAGAATTAGAAATTATCAAATAGTGTCGAAACACACCTTATAGCATAATCAACTTTCAATGTTTTCATAGAAGGCCCATGACTAGTCTCAATACATTCAAAAATGCTAAAAGCATGTGCAATCGAATTAACATAAACATACATATTTCCAGTGGCGGACCTAACACAAAAATTCAGTCCGGGCGGACTTTGACCATTGACCGCCGTTGATCGTAATCCGAATCCTCTAATTGCACCAATTTTTATAATAACTATATGCTCCAAAATGGTGAGAAATTTTAACCTAAAAAATTGCTATATTTGAGAGTCAAACACAAGACTTCGGTATACTTGTAAGGTACTCGGACCAACGGAACCACTGAAGCCTTTGTGAAAAAATGAAAATCACACACACACACACACACACACACACACATATATATATATATATATTCAAATAATAAATACATTGACCCCCCCAAAAAAATTGAATATCTACGAATCTAGCTCGGGTGGCCGTCGGAGCACGCCGGGTACTGGATCCGTCGCTGCTTATTTCCAATGGGTCTATCTTTAGTAATTGAACACGATCGAATCGCGAGTAATGGTGGTAAAGCGGAATTACCCATATCCTCCAAATTCAACTAAGTAGTATTCTTCAATATGGACCCCGAACCAAATCCCAAAGGTACAACACCAAATTGGATCTCCACCAGATACTCAATCTGTGCTCATTTTTCTTTTCAAATTCTGCCCCACCTTATAAGATGTATAATTGGGACCTTTTGCGTCTCTTCAATACAACACGAACACCCTTTTGAATCCTCAAGATTTCACGTCCTCCAGAAAATGTGTACCCATTTGAATCAAGAGTACTAAACAAAATGACATTATTTATCAAGTTTAGAATATGTCAAACTTAATCAAGTGTTCTACACGTCCCATCCACCAGCTTCAATATGACTCTATCAATACCAACTATTCAACAAGGTTCGTTATTACCCATGACAACTGCACATTGCATCACCGTTTCATAAGTTTCTAACAACTCCTTATTGAGACACATATGAAACGCACAAACTGTAAAAATTCACTCATCATTAGGTTTGGATTCCATATCAGAAATCGTCAAAACATCTTCATCGGTTAAATAGTTCTCGATTATGTTGGTCTCGTATGAAGTATTTGATTGCTTCTCATGATTTGAAGTCAAATTACATTTGTTTTGCAACTTTTCATAATCCATTTTAATGTGTCCTTTCTTGTAGTAATAATAACAAACTTGATTACTGAAATTTGACTTCGACTTACCCCTTCTCCAATCACCAAGAACAACAAGGCTTTCTCCATCTTTGGCCTCAAATCCAACTAGATGCGTCATCTTCTCTTTAGAAAACAAGGCATTATACACATCTTCAATAGTGAGAGCATCATGACTATACAAGATTGTGCTTCTAAACAAAGTGGGCAGTGAACACAAAAGAATTAATGCCAAATCCTTTTCATCATATTTTACCTCTAAAGTCTCCAAATCAGCGATGATCTCCTTGAACACAGTCAAATCATCTTGCAAAGATCCTCATTTTGCCATGCGATGATAATATAACCTCTACTTCAGATGTAATTTGTTTGTAGACTTTTAGTCATGCACAATTATTCTAATTTCAACCACAACGTAGTTGCCGTTTTCTCCTTCAAAATGTCTTGAAGAATATTAATAGAGAGATGAAGATAAATATGTAAAAGTGGCTTTCCATCCTTCCATGGTTTCTTCTTTGTCGTCCAAGGTGTGGGAATTTTGTCAAATTCCAACTATGTATATTACAAATTCATCTGAGCGAGTACAACTCTCATTTTCACTTACCACAATGAAATCTTGTATTGCGATCAAAGAATGAAATCTTATACTTCATGGCTGCCATCAATTACAAAAATCTCGAACAAATCACAACCAATAACTCTAATTCTAGTTTTTAGGAAATAAAACGGTTCGAGGTAATATATATAACCCGATATGAAGTATATGATCGCAAACAAACAATAAAATAAAAGACAAAAAATTAATTGACAAATAAACGAAATCTTTTATTCAGTTGACTAATATGGAAAAAACGAATACAATAACTCTACCTACACAATTATTCTATATTTCAGTAATACCAAACTTGTGAAAATAGTTTAGTATTTATAAGTATGCATGACAAATCCTAGAAATACCACAAAGGTAGAAACAAGATAAAAAATCACGTGGAATAAAGGAAACAATATTTTTCAAATATTTTTTTTAATAAAAACACGTAAAAAGAAGGGAAAAAAATTTCTTAGAAAGTCCAACCTAATTTGAATAAAAAAAATCTAACAAAAATAAGATATTGTTTCATACAACTGCGAAAACAAAAGGTCAATCTTTATTATTAAAAAATTTAGAGTGGATAACCTTAATTTCCCCGAGGATATTCATTATTGGTTAAATCTAAAGATGTAAGAAAGATATGTTGTGTAAACTTTGTAGTTTCACTTTTATAAATCAAGCTTTGTATGTCTAGTCAATTCATATAGATTAACTCAATTATTAATATAATTCAGAAATTATAAAAACATAATTTTAAAATCGAATTAAAATTTGGTTTTATAGTTAGAACTGAGAATCAGGTGAAAATCTTGCGATTTTCAATAATAAAACCTGCTCATAATTTTTGTAAGTTGCGAAGTTAAACTAAGGTTAGACTACTTTCGAGTGTCTCATGAATAATCGGACGTAAACTATGATCTACTTTATGAAAAAAAATGAAATTACATTAAAGTTAAGAGATGTAACAGGGCATCGACCTCATGTTGCTTTCAGACCAGCTCAGTTTGAAGCAAATGAAATGATAATGACAATTCATTAATATTCATCTTGATTAATTAATTAATTTGGAGGTCCACAATGTTTACCTTAAATGCCTCATTACCTCAAACTACTTATAATTATAATTTCGTAATAGAACAAAAAATATAAGACTAAATAAGGTTAAAAATGACCCTTATATATATAAAATTAGTGAAAAGCTAATTTTATTTTTTTCTAGTATTGGCTAAGCACGCTCTTAATCCTAAGATAGCCCAAAAATTAATTAATCAAGAACATGGGAGGGCATGGAAATTGCAATTATTCCTCACAGTCCACACTCTCCAACTGCTTCAAGGACACTACTAATTGTTCACGTCAAGAATAATGAAGATGACTGATAATTCACTCAAACGCGGCCTTAAAACTTTTGGCTTTTCCTAAACCCACCATACAATTAACCAGACAAAAGAGAGTGTGACATTTGGCTAAGACAATTGAGGCCACTGAATGACATCTTCTTGACAGGACTTGGTGGGGCTGGGGCAGGGGATGGGGGTGGCGTGGCTAGGGACTGAATTGGGGCAGTCCCAACTACCCTTACGGCTTGGCGAGGGTTGGTGGATGTTGTCTCAAACTGCTATTCTTCAATAAAATTTTAGCAGCTCTACACATTATTTTTCTTAACAAATTGAAAGACATCAGCACAATTTTTGATACTTCATTACACTATAATTTGACGAGTTCTCGTTTATTAAAATCTTGTTTGATTTCTATTTTTTTCAAAATATTTTTTAAATAAAATAATATTACACACAATTCAAATTTTTTTCTTCATTTCTAACCACACATGCTGCATTAATCTACTTTTTCAAAATGGATTCTACACAAAAAAGTGAGGCTCAAACAGGCTCTAAAAAGAAAAAATGTATCGAAATGTAAAAAATGTATTAAATAAATAATTTAAGCTCCTGTTTGATGACATTATTTGGGAAAAATAGAGTTTTGAATAATGATTTGTACTAAAGTATGTGGTTAAAAGTATGAAAAAAATTAAATTTATATACATAATATTTGATTGCGTAAATGTGTAGTTAAAAATAAATATATAGAAAAAAGAATTCAAAAATAATTGTTGTCAAACAAGGACTAAATCATGATGAATCTAGAACAAAAAATTTCTAACCCTTGGATTTAGTGGGGGTGGGCGGCGTTGGGGGGTACTCTAAGGGGTGCCCCAACTGACCATTGGATGTGACCAACATTGAAGCGATATTTCTTAAAATGGAAAGGTCCACGTGGTTTTATAGCTGAGCCCCAAATTGTCTGCTATTTTAAGGTTAAAACTCTGACATGATTTGTACCTTCTGCCCCATTAAATTTCTTGGTCCCCTTTTAATCAAATACATTGAATTTACTTTTGAGAAGCTTTGGCACATTGAAGTTCAACTTTGTTAAAAGCATATAGTGATATCTATGACAATATTTAGCTTCTGTTTGACAATTATTAAAATAAATTTTGAAATAATTAATTTTTAGAGAATATGTGGTTAAAAAAAAATAAAAAAATTATAAGTTTATGTATAGAATATTTTATTGTAAGAATGTGTGGTTGAAAATGAATTTGTGGAAAAAAAAAAGTTTCGTTTGAATTATTGTCAAATAGGGGCTTAATAAAAATATTATTTTTTAGTGATTTAGATTATAGATAAACTAATTTAACATGATATTTGGTGCAAATTTTGTCATCACTTTTATGAAAAAATTGTACACGTGAAACATTTAAATGAAGAAATTTTTATTTCAGTTTAATTGTTTAGTTCCGTCCAAGCATGAGACACGATGAGTGGTGCTATCGACCCATGCAGGGATTGACTAAACCCTAGCAACATCTCTACTAATTGTTGACATTAAATTTTTTTTTTTCAAACCCTAAGGAAGAGAAAAATAATGGTTGATCTATACTCGAAGATTTTTATTTCATCTTGTGAGAATGTTTCGACTTTACTCGTGATTATGGTCAAATTAAATTTATGTCAAAGTATGATTATGCATACTCTTGAAATTCAAGGCAAGGATTGAATCAATCAACAAAGTATACAATGCATCAAAGGTAATAATACTCTAATCATGAGTCAACAAAATGAGAAGGCTCGAGAAGACTATAGTCATCAGAAAGTTCTAGAAAAGGAGTCAGCTGGATACATGAGCGGACCCAGGATTGCGAGTCAGCACAGGCAACCATGGATCGTCGACTGTTGTCAGCAATAAAATATTAAGAACCCCGTTTGATGCTCATTTTCTATTGCAAAAAATGCATTTTAAAAAAGTGATTTGATGGAAAATGTGTGGTAAAAAATAAGGAAAAATTTTGAATTTGCTTGTAATATTATTTTATTGAAAAATGCGCAATTGAAAGAAGAGAAAAAAATGTATTTAAAAAAAATCAAACAAAGTCTAAAATTTAAATATAATAATTATTTTGTTCAAACTAAACATATATAATCTTGTTGTAAAAATTAAAAATATTCACCAAATGATATTGTGGCCAAGTTTTGTATAATTCAAAGGAAGAGCAAGGATTTGGATTTTTACAATTGCATTAAAACCGCTAAAATGTAATATCTATTATTCTGGTAAATTTATTATCAAATTCCATAAGTGGCACAATGGTCAAGTGTTCAATATCTTACCAAGAGGCCATGGGTTCAAATCCTCTCACTTATTTCATTTAATTTGGCAAAAATTGTAGATTTAAAAATTTTTCACAATAAAACGGTTGGAAAATGGATTTGAAACCGTTACCTCTCATGTGAACTTATAGTTTCTTGTGAGTTGAACTACAAGAAATGAATAATAAAAAGGGAACTTACCCGGTATATAATCTCAAATGTTTATTCATTGTCGAAAACAAAAACTGTTCTAGCGGATCCAGCACGGGCGGCCGCCGGGGCTCGCCAGGTGCTGGGTCCACCCCTGGCTGGATAGATTTCTTTCTATTATATTATTAGTTTATAGCTAGTATACAATAGATTTTTAACACTTGTATAGGTTTGTTATAGAGATGTTTCCCATAGCTTGTATAAAGTCAGTCAATATTCTATGTAAAACAACGAGAAATATAGAATTGCATATAACTTTCTCTTTCAAATCTTCTTCTTCTTCGTGTTCTTAGTCTCCTACTTTAATTCTTGGTATAGTTTTATTATCTTTTGTTTTATGATATTAGAGCTAGGTTGATTGGTAATGATAGTACTAGCACCAATATTGATATAAATCAAAACCAAACACCACCTTAAAACCCAAACCCAAATCCAAATTCTCACGATACATTTCTTCCTCACAATCCATATTTTATTGGAGCAAATGAGAACTCAAGAGCATTGCTAGTTACTCAAATGCTCGATTCTAGTAATTACCGCTTTTGGACAATGTCTATGAAGAGGGCTCTTTGAATCAAGAACAAACTAGGCTTCATTGATTGGAGCATCTATGAATCAACTCATGTTGACAGTCTCTTGATGGAGCATTGGCGTCACTTCAATGATATTGTTATCACCTGGTTCCAAAATACCATGGTAGTGGCTATTAAAGCAAGTACCCCGTATGTTGAGATAACACATCAACTACGGCTAGAATTACAGCAACGCCTAGCTTAACAAAATGTTCATAGGATTTATGAGGTCAAGCAAGAAATCGTAGCACTGATATAGAATCAAGATACAATGAGCACTTATTTTTCAAAACTGAAGTCTCTCCATGATGAGTTGAAGCACTGCAAGTCAATTCCCAATTGCACATGCGGAGGATTGAAGACGGTGGTTAGCAACCAAGGAAGAGATTGGGTAATGAAGTTCCTGTTGGAATTTGGTTTAGAGAATGAAAATAAATTAAGTATGGAAAAGTGACTTTCGTACCAACTTCGACCAAATATTCGGACTTCATCCGATAGCGAAATTATGAATATAAGTAGATTAACTTGTTCTACTCGTCAAGTAGATCGTCGTGGTATATTTGGAATCTCAAAATCAATTCCAAATTAATGAAAAATTACAGTCCAAAGTTGGATATAAAATAGGATATACGGGCTGAAAAATGGCTAACTCTATTGGTTGCCTATCGTTCGAGCGATGAAGACTGTCGCTCGAGCGACAGACAAACGACAGGCGAGCGAGAGAAGGTCTAATGAAAATGTGTTACTGTTGCTCGAGCGATAACCCAGTGACAGCAAATATTGCGATCTTTGGCAAAAGTTGTTGAGTTTAGGGCGCGATATTTCATTCAAAACCATTCATCTTCTATATAAAGGATCCTTTGAATGTCCATTAAGCATCCCATATCATTTGAGCATTACATCAAAAACTCATGAAAAATACTCTTCAAAAGTCATTCTAAAACCATTTTCGTGTAGAGAGAAAATTTCATTCTAAGTTCGATGTTACTTGTGGTTTTAAGTTCGTTGTATCTTGGAAGACAAGTGTCGTAGTCTGTTAATACCGTTGTGGAGCAATATTATCTTAAGGAGAAAGTGCTTTCACTTGCCTCGAATTTCATTTTCACTTTGTTTTTCTTCTTCTTATCTTCTTTCTTTCCATTTTTTAGAGTTTAATTACTCTCTCATGAATTAAACTTAAATATTTTTTTTGCCTTAACAACAATTTACCATTCTCAAGTTTAAATGAGGTGTATTCTATAATTCAACAAGAAGAGAAGAAAGACCTTTGTTGATGCGCCTACCACCTAAGGAATGACACTGATATAAAAAAAATGTTCCAAATGAATCAGGGAGACAAAATCTGGGACCCCTGAAGAAATATTTTTGCACTTTTTGTAAGATATCAAGTCATTCGTTAGGAAGATAGTTTAAGGCTAATGAATACAAGCCAGTGTGCACATACTGCCAAAGGTCAGGCCATATCATTGAGAAGTGTTTTAAAATCCATGGTTACCCACCTGGCCACATGTTCTATGGGAAACCACGGGGTAAATGCCACTTTTACAAACCAGAATGCTTCTTCCATGGTACCTGAGCAAATAAGCGACATTGACCAAGTTGTCTTAACTCAAGAGCAATATGCTCAGCTGATGGCTTTGCTCAAACCACATACCAGTCATTCCCATACGCCTTCTACTAACCATGTTTAGAGTTTGATTCCATCTTCTTCCAAACATATAGATATACCTAAAATTTCTGGTACTTCAATATGTTTTTCTGCTTCCAGTACAAAAGACAAAACCATTACTAAAATACATTGGGTTGTGGATACCGGAGCAACATGCCATATAGTCTGCTCAACCTCGTTCCTCACAACCATCAAATCTGAAATCTGTCAATCTGTTGCTCTTCCTAATGGAGATATGACACAAAGTACTCATGTTGGAAGTGTTAGAATTACAAATGATTTGTTTCTCTATGATGTTTTGGATGTTCCATCATTTGTCTTTAATCTTATATCTATCAGAAAACTTGCTCAAACATCCAAGTGTTGGCTCAAATTTTCTTCTAATCTATGTTATGTGCAGGATCTTTCAACTTGGAGGATGATTGATTAGGGTGAGGTGAGGCAAGACTTACACTTAGTGCAAAGAGAAATCTCTCCTACAAGTCCTATCCAAGACCTACCAAAGTTAGTTAAAAGAACTATTTTTTTGGCGTCTACTGCTATCAACCAAGAAGATTTCAACCTATGGCATTTCAGATTAGGTCATCCCTCAGATTCTAGATTACATTTAGCCAATCTGCATCATGACTTGGAGATAAAAGACACCAAGAAATCTTGTTCTATATTTCCTTTAGCTAAATTGCATAGGTTGCGTTTTGATGTTAATCATCATAAGTGAGAAAAATGTTTTGATTTAGCATGTGTTTGGGCCCAATTTTTTGTTGATAATGTATTATGTAATAGTGAATTTTTGAAGAATCTGTGGTTATTAAGTAGAAAAAAATTTAAGTTTATATGCAAATTATTTTACCGTGAGAATGTGTGGTTGAAAATGAGTTTGAGAAAAAAATGAATTTTAAGATAATAGGGATCAAACAAGGGTTTAATTCACTGTGATTTGTGGGGACACTGTACTGACATTGCTTATGATGGATCAAGATATTTTCTTACCGTTATTGATGATCACAGCCGATGTACTTGGATTTATTTGTTAACTTGAATCCGATGCTTTTATGGCTTTGTAAAACTTTTATGCCATGATTGAAACACAAATTGATTCCAAAATCAAACTTATAAAAGCTAATAATAGGGGAGAGTTTAATCTAAAACAATATTACTCTGAAAAGGCTTTATACATTTAATCACATGTGCTGAAGCTCCCTAACAAAACACCATTGTTGAAAGGAAGCATCAATATGTTTTAAATGTAGTAAGATCACTTAAATTTCAGAACAGGTTACTTACGTAACATTGGAATAACTGTGTTCTGACAGCAGTCTTTCTCATAAATAGAACACCCACTCCTATTCTCAACAACAAAACACCCTCCAAAGTTCTTTTTAATACTGAATCATCCTATTATGGGCTTAAGGTGTTCGGTTGTCTTGCTTTTGCGACTACACTTGCACAAAAACTGGCACAAATTTGATTAATGGCAAGGAAATGTGTTTTCTTAGGATATCCTTTTGGAATGAAGGGTTACAAGTTGTTGGACTTAGAAACGAACAAAATTTTCATATTTAAAAATGTGATATTCCATGAAAATATATTTCCTTACAAAATTCCAGTAGTAAGGCTGATGACACTTTCTTAAATCCTATATATGTTAACCTACCAAGTTCTATAGACTTGGCTTATTCTCAACCAAGAAACATTGATTTAAACTACCCTATCAGCCACAATTTCCAACCACAAACAAAACCAACACAAAATTCAAACCAAAATACAGAACCTTCATAAACAAATGAACCTCCTGCTGAATTTGAGATACCACCTAATGCTTCAAATAGTCCTCACATGGCTCGAAGATCTGATAGAAGTAGAAGATCACCTGTATATCTGCAGGATTTTATTTGCCAGCAAGCATCCTCGCTCACTCATTCTCAAGAGTCCTACATGGAGAAAGGTTCTACAACTTCAGGTAGTCCCTTTCCTTTATATGCAACACTTTCATATCACAAATAATATGGCATAAATTTTCTACTTCATCAATATCGACACACTCAGAACTTGCTACTTACCAAAAAGCCATCAAATTTTGTGAAGGTTGTGAAGCTATGCAAGTTGAAATAAATGCTTTTCAGTTAAACCTACCTAGATTGTGACTAATTTACGACCTAGGGAAAATGGTATAAAGTGAAGTTCAATGCAAATTAAATAATTAAGAGGTATAAAGCGAGTTTGGTGGCAAAGGGATACACTTACTAAGAAGGAATAGACTACCATAAGACATTCTCACCTATAGCAAAATTAGTAACAATGAAAACATTACTTGTAGTGGCATCAATAAAAAGTTGATTCTTACACCAATTTGAAGTGAATAATACAGTTTTATATTGAAACTTGGGAGAATAAGTCTACATACAAATGCCCCTTGGTTACTTAGATAATGGGACTTCAAAAGTTTGCAACTTAATAAAAGCTTATACAGCTTTAAGAAGGCATCTCGATAATTGTACTCAAAATTGTCCACGTTTGTCATTAATCAGGGCCTCCATCAATCCAAGGCTAACTACAGTCTATTCACAAGGAGTACATGAGAATATTTTATAGCTATATTAGTCTATGTTGATGATATAATAGTACCTGGAGATAGTATGGGGGTTATCAATTCGCTTGAAGTTTTACTTGATGAGAAGTTTAAAATTAAGGATTTGAGAGACTCAAAATATTTCCTTGGAATTGAGATAGCTTAATCAACAAAGAGGATTCATATTTGTCAAATGAAATAACCATTGGACATTTTAGCATAGTCGGGTACCATTGGAACTACTCCAACCAAAATTCCATTTGATCAAAACATCAAACTGTCTAAAGATGAGGGATAACCACTTTTAGATCTTGCTATGTGCAGAATGTTAGTAGAAAGATTGCATTATTTAACAATTACCAAACATGATTATCTTATTCGGTACATGCAAACTTCTTGAGTACAACATCAAAATGTTGCACATAAGGTGCTTAGGTACATCAAACAGTCACTAGGCCAATGGTTATTGTTCTTTTTATCTTCTGATTTATAATTTAAAGTTACAATGACTCGGATTTGGGGGCATGTCCAGATTCTCGAAGGTCAATCACAGGTTATTGTGTTTTTATTGGTTCTTTATTGGTATCTTGAAAATCTAAGAAACAAAACACTGTTTCAGGATCACTAGCAGAGGTGGAGCATAGGAACATGGCAGTAGTTTGTTGTGAGTTGACATGGCTTAGATATGTTTTCGATGATTTGCAAATTTCTCATCCACAACTTGCTGAGTTATTTTGTAATAATCAGGCTGCTTTGCACATAGTAGCCAATCCAGCGTTTCATGGGAGAACGAAACACATTGAATTGGACTACTATCGGTGTGTGACAAAATATAAGAGGATAGGTAGTACGACTACAAAACATGTTAGAATTGGCTTTCAGATTGCTGGTATATTGACTAAGCCTCTCTATTTGTCCAAGATGGGAGTAGAAGACAATTGTTCTCCATCATGTGAGTATCCGATGAAATTAATAAGAGATGGATTTAGAGTCTCGATCCGATAACTCAATTAAGATTCGAATTCTATAATTTGTTAGATGAAGTAAATGTGAATAGAGGTCAACCCGATCCGATTTGTTATAATAATATAATATATTTTATATATTATAACAAAATTTATTACACATAATTTTTTTCATTTTGAAACTTGTATTATGTTTTATACATAATTTTATACATAATAAATAATATTAAATAATAATATAATATTGTTGATTGAAATATTTGGAGAGTTTTTAATTTTTTATTAATTAAAATAAGATAAAAACAATAATTAATTTATTTTATAAATTAAACAACCAAATGGGGCAACAGTTGGAGTTGCTTTCATTGTTCCTAACTTCTCACTTCCCACATCAGATACTCACTAGAGCATCAAGGATTAGCAATCTATAAATAGGTGGGCCAGGAATTGGATAAAAAGCTATTTGGGGCTTTTAATTCTAGAGTTTAAAAGTTGACTAATATAAATTTTTTTTCTTTCTAATATTTTTAATTTTAGATCAAATATCCTATAATATAGCAAATCGGATATGAATTCAACAATCAAATATCCATTAGATTATCGGATTGGATCAAATCGGATATCGATAGATTTGATCCATTTACAACCCTACTTGTGGAAGGCTGTTGAAATTCAAGGCAAGATGATCGAATCAATCAACAAAGTATACAATGCATAAGAGGAAATAATACTCTAATCACTAGTCATCAAAATGAGAAAGCTCTAGAAGGTTACAATTATCAAAATGTTTAGAAAAAGAGTTAGCTGGATAGATTTCTTTCTGTTATATTATCAGTGTACAACTAGTACACAATATATTTTTGACACCTATATAGGTTTGCTAAACAGATATTTTCCGTAGCTTGTATAAAGTTAGTCAATATTCTTTGAAAAATACCAAGAGAAATACAAAATTGCATATAGCTTTCTTTCCTAATCTTCTTCTTCGTGTTATTAATCTCTTGCTTTGATTCTTGATATTGCTTTATTCGCTTTTGTTTTACATACACATGTAACACATGCATTTATATATACTAAGATCTTGTTTGATTCCCATTTTATTAAAAATTAAGGGCCTGTTCTCCGTGTTTTGAATTCATTTTTGATTTTGTATTTTGAGTGTTCATTTTGAGATTGTTGAAAATGTGTTCTTTTTGGCATTTTGAAAAGTTATTTTGAAAACATTCAAAACGCATTTTGAAAATTTTGACTTCATTATAACTGGAAACACTCAAAACGATAAATTTGTTGTTTTGGATTTTCTTTATAAATTTTTAACTTGTTTTCAAAAACGCGTTTTCGAAAATAGGAAAGAGAACGCGTTTTCACTGTTTTGAAAAATCGAAAATAGAAAACGATTTGAAAATGGTAAAAAAAACATGCCTTAACACGTTTTTCAATAACTTAATATTACATGTAAATAGAAAGTTTTTCCTTATTGATCAACTACACATTCTCCAAAAATCATATATATATATATATATATATATATATATATATATATATATATATATATATATATATATATATATAATTTTATTTTATTTTAAATTGTGGCTCAAACAAGCCCTAATTATTTAAACATGCATTGTACATTGTAAGGTACAATAAAAGTATTCATACTTTTTCATTTTTATATATTAACATTTTGATTTTTTTGTTAAAGATATTTGCAATATATATATTTGGTGGAAAATGGTGAAAGATAGTCATTTGCTATAGCACTACAAGTTTAAAAATCACTTATATTCAATTTTTATTTTTATTTTAAATTCACCCGAGACAATTTTTTTTAACAGTATTATAGAATTATGTGACGAAGCATCTATCTCCAAAGGTAACTAATCATCAAAATTCCATCCCATTTCTAACATCAACAATTTAAAAGAAAATATCTTAAAAATTGAAAATCAAGTAGTAACCTAGCCCTCCAACATCATCTAATCGCCTCTACCAAACATGAGTACTTCTACGGATTAATGTTTTCTGCGATAATCTCAAATCCAAACAATATATGATTTTAGCAATTATGATGTTAAGAATATTGAGGTTCATGAAAAATAGCAAACTCCGTGAATATTGAGCTTCACCTAAGTCTAAAGATGCTAAGTATATTTCCAAAATAAAACCTCGAAATTTACAAAAAAAATAAAAATAAAAAAAAATATGTCAGTTAATTCCTTTCATAAAAAAACAGTCAATTAATTATGATCTAAAGAGTGTCAAATAATTTCCATTTTATAAATATGAAATAATTAACTATTGTTATGTAAAAAAAGTATAGCTTCGAATTAAACATCACAAAACTTAAGAACGAACTTTTAAAATATCGCAAAATAACCAAAAAGAACAACTTGTTATGTATCCTTAAATTTTAAGGAGACACGAAACCAAATTTGACGGACGGATGAGTTAACGATCACTTGACTAGAGCGCGATTAATAGCTCTATGATCACGATGACTTCAAGCGTTTTCTTAACCACTTCAATTCTATTTTCGTGTTTCTTTTTATCGTCGGAAGAGGAAACTCCCAATGTAAATAATTGCTATAACAAATTGTGTATAATATCATGTCCCTTCGTGGCCCCCAAGCGGTGATCATGTTTAATAAAATGGACTAAATATAATCCGATATATTAAAAATACACATATAATAAGAATATCTATATACTTTTTCATACCGTAATGAACATTTCATACACGTTAGAATGTAACGTATACGTATGAACAATAGCCTATGGACTCAAAAGAATAGGAAACACATTGCTAATAATATTTGTTGGCGTATACTAAACAAGATAGGTACCATAATATCGTCAAATTCAATCCAACAACAATAAATTTGTACGTCTTCAAGCAAGAAAACTATGTGTAGTTAGATGTTTTATTCTTCTTGGTGTCTATTACTAATAAATTATACATTCCAAGATATTAGATTGTGCATCTTAATGTTAAGAATTGAGGTTCCATTTTAAAATGTTAATCTTAATAAGAAGAGTAACACAATCCTTTATAGTTGGTCTGTATTTTCATCTTTATTCGATGTGAGATTTTTATCCCTTAACATGTCCCCGCAAGATGGTACCTCATTTGAGCAGACCAATCTTGAAATTCGTATGCTTACTTTTGGAGTCTTAACCAGATCAAATTACTCATTAAAATTTAATGGGCTCTGATACTATATTAACAATTGGGGTTCTAACTTAAAACTTAATAAAAATTAGGGAAAAAAAAAATCATAAATAAGGTGTATAGATTACACCAATTCAAAAATCAGGTATATAGTTTGAAAATTCAAAAATCAGGTTTTTTTTTTAATTTTTATTTATGAAATAATACATTATTAAATCAATTTATTATTAAATATTTAATTCTAATATAATATAATATAATTAACTCACCCCACCTACACCACCCCGCTCCGGCGACCATTCCGACCACCACTCTTCTCCGGCGACCATTCCGACGATCGTTCCGACGACTGCTCCGATTTCGACAATTATTCCGGTGACCATTCCGGTCACAAATTTACAATTTAGTTAGTCACATATTATTTTTTAGTCACAAATTATAATTTTTATAAGTCACAGATTATTTTACGGTCACAATTCAAAAATTTTGTAGGTCACGATTAATTCCTTGGTCACAAATTTCAAAATTAGTTGGTCACAAATCAAAATTTATAGGTCACACGGTCACAAATTTCAAAATTAGTTGGTCATATATTTTTTCAAGGTCATAGATAACAAAATGATTGGTCACGAATTATATTTTAGTCACAGATCACCGAATTTTAAGGTTACGAATTATATTTTAGTCACAGATCACCGAATTTTAAGGTTACGAATTATATTTTTAGTCACAGAAAACCAAAATGATCAGATCCACCACCACCACCACCACCACCACCTCTGCACTATCGCCACAACCTCTGCACTATCGCCACAACCACTAGCACCGCCTCCACGACAACCACCACGACCAACATCACCACCACCAAAACACCACGACAATCAGTAGTAACACCGTCATTTCCAAAACCACCAAATCCCGCCGATTCGCCACCACAATTCACAACCACCAGCACCCAATCTCCACCTTACCGTCACACCTCCAACACCCAAATCACTGTTGCCGCAATTAGCTCAAATCGCAGCTTCATGGCACCATGAACCGCCACCACCACCACCCAAATCACACCACAAACGGCCATCACAACACAAACACCACAACGTAAACACTACCAAAAAATTGAACCGAAAAATACCATAGCCATCGCCATAGCCACACAACACCACTGTTGAGAAGGAGAGGAGAGGAAGAGGGAGATAGTAGAGGCGGTGGTTGCACAGTGCGACCACCGCGAAACACCACAATGCAAAGACCACCAAAAAATTGAATCGAAAAATACCATAGCCATCGCCACACCAACACCACTGTTGAGACGGAGACGAGAGGAAAGGGGGGAGAGGAAGAGGGAGAGAGAAAGCAGAGGCGGTGGTTGCACGGTGCGACCACCGCGACCGGGAAATCTGTGCGAGCTGCTCATCGGCGCTTATGTCGCCAAAAATCATATCAAATCCGTCGCGCCTCCGGTGAAGAGAAGCTCCCAGTTGCGGGTCATGGTTGCACAGCTCTGATTGGTGGATGAAGATAAGCTCTGGTGGTGAAGCTTCCAATGCGGCGGGGACAAAAGAGTGGGGGGAAAGAGAATTAGGGTTTGGGATTTTAAATTGTGTGGCAAATGAATTAGTTTTTTAATCGTTATATTTAGTAATAAGTTTAATTATAATATTTTTTTTTTTTTTGAAGATTTAATTATAATATTTAAAATATCAAATACCTCATTTTTGAACAATAAAACATTTACCCTGATTTCTGAACATGGAACTTGAAAGGTAGGGTTCCATGTAATTTCCTCTCAAAATTATTACATACATAATCGATAACAAAAATTTATAAAATTAGAATCTTCACAGGGTGCTCTCCGTGACAAGGGTGTAAAATTAATAGTAGCAATTAAGCTATACCTTGCTCTAGAAGTAATCTAGTGGGTAGGATTCTTCAATGGTTTTCAAAAAGCGACTCATTATATATGGAGGAAAACCTTGCATTAGATGGAATACAAGCTTTTTGGCCGTCGGTCTTTAAATCCTTTTATTAGATTCTCTAGAAACTTAGACTCACTTTTGAGTTAATCAATTCAAAGTTTAAGACAATAGAAGACTAATTCCAAGTCTACGTTAACTTAAACATGTCGTGCAACCATATGTATTTCGATGAGTCAATCCACTCAAAAGCACAAATTGAACTCAAAGTCGTTCCCGAGTATAGACAGCATGGATTATCGATCTTGCTACTTGTACATCACATTATACATCGGGGTGTACACCCCCCCCCCCACATGAGAATATGACCTGCTTAGATTAAAAAATAATTTATGTAATGGGTCCCACACCCCATGTAAGAGGGGTGTAACCCCTTATGTACAATTTGTGATGTACAAGTAACATTTTTGCATGGGCTATAGCCTATGGCCTCATATGTGAGGAGGCCAATAATATTAATTTTATTAATATTTATAAGTACATATAAACTCATAAAATTTATGTAGAGAACCTCACATAAAATTGACTTAAGACCCCCAAAATCTCGGGCGGGCGATGCCAAGCTATTTTTCACACCTCTACCTAAATACGCAATTACTTTTTTCTCCTTTTAAGCTCAAAAAGGACGGTAGAAGGTAAAAAGTGGTCCATCCACCACTCCATTATTGAGAGAAGTTGTTTAGAGACAATTTTGTTAAAACCTTGTAACCAAACACAGTTGAGCTTCTTTAAGAATTGGTCCCTTAAGTATCCTCGGAAACACGTTTTCAGCCTCGGACTACTTCATTTGTTGACACGTGGCACTTAGCATTGATAATTTCCATCATGTAATAAGGCTTAGCACTCTTTATACCCTATATCCCACATTTCCAGTTGCTTGCTTTTGTCCTTGTCATAAATGATCGGTTCGACCTTAAAAACTAACAATAAATTAGAAATTCGATATCAGTTCTTGATCCGATCTTTGACCTTTGACCTTTGACTTACGACCACAAATACCAACAACAAATTTGAAATTCGGTATTAGTTCTTGATCCGATCTGTAAATATTTGATTTTTGACTTTTGACTTCTTCCAAGACCAAATTTTAGAACATTAGGTTTTTTTAATTATAACCCTCTTGTGTTCATCATCGTCTCGTATACGCCGTTTGATCAAATTTCTCGGTGAAAAGCCAAATGGCCCACAAACTCGAACCCTCTTTTGAACTTACATTTTAAGTTTCTTATAATTTCCTTAGTCCTTGTTTTATTTTGTTAAAAATCGGATTTAAGTAAATTTTGATAAAATTGGATGAAGTATGAGGTTGAATAGTTGACAAAAATTGTAGGTCCATAAAATGCGTGATTAAAATTAATTGTTGACTTTGACATTGATCAATTTTTTTAGCCAAACCAAAAAAGTGCTTAAACTATAATGTTCAAAGTTACTCTTTTTTACTAACAAAAACATTTTTTTTATGAAAAATAACCTTTGAGCACTACAAATAATAAGTAAAAGAGTTTTTCAAATGAATTTATGGGATGCTAGCATATGCTACCACTACCATTCCTTCTGCATACATGACAACATGCATCTATCTTTATAAGTACATTTAAAGGGAGTGGTACAAGAAATACACCGATAAGATTTGTGTTCTGTGAGATTTTTGAGTGGTAGAGAGAGAGAGAGAGAGATAATGGGAAGAGGGAGAGTAGAACTGAAGAGGATCGAAAACAAAATCAATAGGCAAGTCACCTTTGCCAAGAGAAGGAATGGTTTATTGAAAAAAGCTTATGAACTTTCTGTTCTTTGTGATGCTGAAGTAGCTCTGATCATCTTCTCCAATAGAGGAAAACTGTACGAATTTTGCAGCAGCTCTAGGTATCTATTTATATACACATGGAAGCCTTTTTTTTTTTTCCTGGGGTTTGAATTTGTTTAGGAGCTTCTATGTTTTTCGTGTGTAGACTAAATTTGAATTTTTTGATGTAAAGAGAGAAAAGAAACTTATCTCTTTTGATGTTGGAAGAGTTTTTGCCATTTTAGTGAATGTTTTGGGCTCTGTGCTTGTGGGATTTGTTAGATCTGCAAGAGGAAAATCAATAAAAGAAGATTTTTCTATAATTATGTTGAGTTTTTCTTACTTTAAGCCCTTTTCTCCTTTGACATGTTTAAATATCAGATTTTTTTGGGTTTGCATTTTGCACTGATTTTGATCAGATCTTATGTTTTGATAGTTCATTTATGTGTTGATCTACCTAATTTTCAAGTTTTATTTTTCACTTCTTTAAAATTATTTTCTTGTTTTAGTTGTTAACCTACAAAAGAGTTTATTTGAATCTGATCTTGTTATTGTTTCACTGATTTTCATTCAACCAGTTTGATGATTCATCTGGAGAGAATTGGTTATGTTTTGCCTAAAGATTTCAACTTCTAGGGTTTTCAATTATACCTTTTTTTCTTTATGAAGAAAATATCATTTTCTCTCTTTATTTGCTCTATAATTCTTTTCTTAATTACACTTCCATAGAAGTTTTAATCAGGCCTTAGTATATATCTATCTTTACATGCTCTATGATTTGTTTTTCATGTAATTAGGGTTTGGTTTGGGAACTGGAGATCTTGCTTTAAAATCAATTATTTTCTCTCCTTTTTCTTCCTCTTAGATCCCTTTATATGTCCATTGATTAGCTCAAATCTGAAAATTCATTTTGTGTTTTTGTGTGTTGTTTACTCAAACTCAAAAGCAGTCTTGCATCCAGTTACCAGAAAAGTCTTTGAGTTCATCTCTTGGTTAGCTGTACATATTACTGACATTGAAAGCTATGAATACTTATAAATAGATGCATAATTACTTACAGAAATTGTTTAAGCAATGATTACACAGATTAGGGCTTCTTCGTAGATGGGATTCGCAGCCCGTGAGAATGGGTGACTTTACGAGGCGCTTGATGATCTACCTTAAACTTGAAATTTATTAGCTTTTGCTAAAGCAAATTAAAGACCCAACGAACAATTCACCATCAATATCTTTTCCGATACAAGTTTAGAATCTTAAATCTAAAACTAAGGAATTTTCATCGAGGCTTTTATTTTAGTCAAATCACTCAATTTCTTTCTGGGCTTTTCCTGAATTCTCGCCAGCAGTGTACGATGGTCTTCATCTCCCCCTTGGCATCTCATCTTGGCGTCTCGATTTCATCCTTTGATGCGTTTCAATGATTTACACTCAAATCTTCCCTTAATTTATATTCTATGGAATGATTATATGTATATGTTTTATTGTTCTATGCAGCATGCTCAGAACATTGGAGAGGTATGAAAAGTGCAACTATGGAGCACCAGAGCCACGTGTATCCTCAAGAGAGGCACTGGTAATCAGTTACTTTCTTAAAATTTTCACTTGCATTAAGTTTTTGTACGCAGTGTCGAACAAACAAATGAGATTGAATGATGCAAAAACGTTAAATAGAAAGAAGCATAATAAATTGAATTCACATGTACTCGTATATATGAGTTACATCAAGTAACAAAATGAGAACTGAAAATATTAAAATTAGTTCAAATGGGAAGATCTCAAGTTAAAAGAGACTTCAAAGAGTTTGCTACTTTTCGTCTCAGTGCTGCTAGGTGATGAATTTATTGCCACAAACTCCATTTGATCCTCAAATTCTTCTTTCCCTTCTTTGTTTAACACGTGAATCGCATTTTGTCCCAAATTAAGGACGAAGATCTGCCATCCCTGCATCAAATCTTTAATCCAACAAGTGCTCTCATATCCAAGCTAGATAGTTTCCTATCATTAGGCTTACCAACCAACCTGGACTTCGATTTTTGTTATTCTTACCAGATATCAAAACAAACTGTTAGGTCCAATAAATTTCACAAACCATAAGGGAACTCATGTCTGGTACAACCTTTACTAGGTGGTCCATCCTCCCCGGCAAGCTTGCAATGAAATCCATGGATACACTTGCCAGGTCTCTCTGGTGTATAGGAAATGGCTCTAAGCCCCTCTCTTATACGATGAAACTAAGTCCATCAACTATATCGAAGATGGGTGTGGAAACACATAAAAACTCTTGAATGGAAGATGTAACTCTAGTTCCTTTGGAATTGCTAGTCAATCATATTTTCGATAGGGGCATTTGACAATTTAATTCGATTTTGATCAGTATTTTCAGTGCGAAAAGAAGGTCCGGCTCAAGTTGTTAAGCCATTTCTCAAGTGCCCTTTGTTGGCCAGATCAATTACACAAATTGTTTGTCTCATTCTCTACTCATATACATGTAGAAAGCTATAATATAATTAGCCCTAAATTCTTTTTCTCTCACAAATCAATTCCAGACTCTTGTGCATAACTTTGGCTACTCTTTCAATAGCAATATCGAAATTTCCATAACTGCCTATCGTAAAACTGAAGCTGCACTTCATCAACTCTTCCATTTCCTAAATCTTCTTCTTCTTATTTTTTCTGGAGAAATCATGCTCGACATCTCTTCTTCCATTGTAATCTGAAGATGAAAATCGTATGGCAGCACAAGTTTAATGGAAATTAAAGAACTGAGAAAGAAATACAAATTGTCAAGATTAAAACATCGTAAATAATCATTTAAACTACAATAGGAACAGAATATTGAATGTACAATTATTTCGATGGAAAAGTACTCATAGTTAACTAAGAAGATTTAGTACAAGACAAATTTAATGATGGAAAATTTGTGATGAATAATGATTCATTTTTCGAACTGAACATTGAATTCCCAAGCAAAACAAGATTCAAGAAAGATGAAAGTAAAAATTTGGCATCTTTACTATAAATAGAAAAATCATTAATTAATGGAAAAGTACTTGTACTAAGCAGATTTAGTAGAAGATTCAGTTTAAAGGATCAGTTTGAACATTTTGGTGTTTTGAGTCAATTTAAAAATATTTTCGTCATTTTTACAGTTTTTTTAGCTCTATTCAAATTTGTCTTCCAAATTAAAGTTGCACTTTGACTCTTTAAATATGTATTAAGGGTGTAAAAGTCGTAGTGCAACCTTTTTTTAATAATAATATATCAACTTTTTTCGTCCTCCGGTGGATCTCAGTATTTCTCATGTCCGTTCAAACGACATTCTAGCAACACCCATTAATTTATTACAAAAAAGATCCTTTTTATTCTTATTCACATTTTTGTCATGCATCAAAATGTATATATTACTTGATAATATATTAACACAAAATTATTTTATTTTACTAAATAATCAAATTCATTAAATGAAAAGTCACAAAACAATTTCTAAAAATTTCAAAACTAAAATGCATTTTCCAGATTTCTATTTCGAAAAACAGTTTTTCAAAGTGATAAATCAAACGTATTTTTCACATCTTAAAACAGACCCACCAACAGAAAATTGAAAATGAATTCAAAACTGAAAACTAAACGTAAACCAAACAAGACACTATATTCTAGGTTTCACATTCACTAGGTTTATACTTTTGTATCATATAATAGTGGAAATAAGCAAATAATACCTAATAACTTTCAGTAGACATGCTATAATTCAAGCCAAACTTATTCCTTGTCTTCTATATACTTACCAACATTAACATATAATGCTAAAACATTAATTTTATAATGTAATGAACTATTTAACTTCTTGTTTAAAAAGATAGCTAATCACTGTATATAATTCTAGAAAATTTTAAATTGTTTAGGCATCAGCATGGTGATAATACTGTATGTGAAGGAAACAGTTAGTTGTTCACTTGTTGAAGAAAAAAGAGAAAGGTGTAATGTTATTGTTAAATATTTCGGTCTAAAATTTTAAATTGTTATACAAATCTTCATTTAGGGTCTGTTTGATATGCAAAGGTGCAAAAGAATTCCAATTCCATATAAGTTAGAAAATAAAAACTCATCAAACCCATAAAATTTCATTTTTCATTAAAACAAAGAAAGTACAGCTTAAAGTGGTTGTATGTTGGAATTCGATTTCCACGTTGCAATCAAAGTGATTTTCGTTTTCCTCCAATGTGACATTTTTCATGGAATTCGTTGCTATCAACGATTACATTGTTTTCAACGAGTCCCTTTGTTTTCCACCAAAGGCTTCGATAGTGAAGGCATTTATTTATTTAATTGCATCATGGATCCATTTTTCATCAAAATCCTGACACGTGTTGCTATGTTATTCCTGTCAATGATTATATTTCAGCTAAATTCAATTATTTTCCCAACATGGATTTAACATATCTAAATATCTTAAATTCAAGTCTCGTCAAAATTTAATATTTACAAATATTATACTATGCGTCAAGCTTTTGCGTTTAATGAAAAATAATAAAGGTGGACTTACATCCTCTAAAGACCTGAAAATATTTATGTGATTCTCTGTTATTTTTCTCGAATTGTAGGTGATTACTTCCACGATTGTGCGATTTTGTAGTTAGTACTAGTTTTTACCTTTTATAGTTATTCGTAACTTTACAAACAAGTCTTACCCTTTAATTCATAGAAAGGGAAGATATAAAAATTATTTTAACTTCTCCTTTCAATAAGAGTTCAACATGGTATCAGAACATATGCAGTTGAGGGAGTTTCATATGAAAACTTACTACATTCTGCGGTGATTGTAGGAACTAAGCAGTCAGCAGGAATATGTGAAGCTAAAAGCAAGTTATGATGCCCTACAGCGTTCACAAAGGTTTGTCAGTCTTTATATAGGAATTATATTCACAATCTAATTTACAATATGATTGAAGAAAACATGCTGAAAAAGTTACTTATAAGTGAATCAGTAAGTTTTAATGTAAACAATTTTTTTATTGGCCACCACCAGGAACCTTCTCGGTGAGGATCTTGGTCCATTGAATAGCAAGGAACTTGAATCACTAGAAAGGCAACTCGATATGTCGCTTAAGCAGATCAGATCAACAAGAGTACGTACTTTATCTATCAGTCGAAAGGTCTTTCTAATCGAATGGTTGCACATTTTTTCAACAAAAATCATTCAGTTTCGAGCATTGAATTCTTGAAACAATCGTTCGCAACTACATTGAATTAAAACGAAGTTCTTGAGACAAAATTTTTGCTAATTAATTCTAATAATCCAATTTTCAGACACAAGCTATGCTGGATACTCTCACAGAGCTTCAAGGAAAGGTACGGTAATTCTTGAACATTAA
Organism: Fraxinus americana; assembly: GCA_035079005.1. Lineage (NCBI taxonomy): Eukaryota > Viridiplantae > Streptophyta > Magnoliopsida > Lamiales > Oleaceae > Fraxinus > Fraxinus americana. The sequence goes on along the minus strand of CM068710.1, from coordinate 3,089,769 downwards.
AACAAATCCGAAATTGATACACTATCGAATTATTGATAACAATTTAAATTTTATTTTATTTTAATTTTTTGGTCTTATATATTCTTATGGACAGGAGCATGCACTAAATGAAGCCAACAGAAATTTGAAACAAAGGGTACATAATTCATTGACAAAGTCACATTGTTTGCTCAAGATAAATTGGATGCATAATGGAGAAAAAAAAAAAAAAAAAAAAAAAAAAAATATAAATATATATATATATATAAATAAATAAATAAATAAATATATATATATATATATATATATTGTGATATTATTTATATTCTCTTAGATTATTTCGATTGTACAAAAATTCTCATATTCCATTTCAATTATCTTCGTTTTAAAGAATATAATGTAACAAGAGAATGTGAGCAAGTTTTGCAGTTGATGGAAGGAAATCACATTAGTCTGCAGTGGAATCAAGATCCTCAAGATGTTGGATATGGCCGTGAACCAACTCAACCTCAACCTCAACCTCATGGTTTTTTTCATCCTTTGGAATGTGAACCCACTTTACAAATTGGGTACGTCATCTTTCAATTTTTTACTACGGAGGTTTTATTACAATTGTTGTCGTTCTTGTTGTTTGTCTTTATATAGTAATTATGCGCATGAACGGTAGTCGAAAATTTGATAAAATTTATGGGCATATCACATGAAATGCCCCATAAAAAACTAACATTCTAATACAATATGTCAAACATGGTATAAGAGTTTGTAGTTAAGCTTTATAATTACAATCGAGTCACTCCATCAATCAAACTAGATGATATGGAAGGTATGTTCCAATCGTAATGTTATAAATTGATTGTAAGATAATGCCTAATAAAAAAGAATATTGATAAAACATAAAATTCCGAAAAATGGGGATAAAACCCGAGGCGCCAGGGCACAATGCTGCAGCGTCAAGCGTCGACGCCCTGGTGCTCGAGGCATTTCTTTGAACAGGGGCGCAAACACTCCATGCTCGACGCTGTGGAGTGGGGCTTGCTGCCTCCCTTTTTGTCATGGGCGCTGTGGTGTCGCGACGATGGCGTCGTGGCACCCACTTTCGAAAATTATAATTTCAAGGTATTTTTCTTTATCTCAAAGTCTTTTTCAAAGCAAAATCTCAATCCTTGGTGAAATTTGATCTCCAATAATTAGGACTCTCAAAACCAAAATTCCTTAAACTTCTTCTATTCAACCAAAAATCAAATAACATAAAATTTAGGTCACACCACAACAAATATCCACCTTAAATCAAATTCCAATACAAGGAATTAAAAAACACATATCCAAGTAAACTCCACTCATCATCTTCCAAACAAGCCTCAATGGGATAAATTAATGACAAATACGTACTAAGTTCAAGCACTCTGACTATCACAATGTACTGTATAAATCTATAAATCTTCACTGATTTCACCAACTAATCCTCTCAACCACATAGCCACCTTATATGCCTATGTAATGGCCATGTACTTTGTCTCTGATGTAGACAAAGCTGATGTATTCTCCAAGGGTAAACACATACCCTGTAAGTGATCTCCTTTTATCAAGATCCCCTACATAATCTGAATTCGAGTATCCAATGATTCCATCTGTATTTCAACCAAAATGCAAACAAGTATTAGAAGAGCCCCTCAAGTACCTGAATATCCACTACACTGCTTCCAAAAGTTCTTTTGCCAAGATTTGATTACATAAGCCAAATCTGGTCTTGTAAAAATCCTAGCATACATAAGCGAACCAATTGTACTGGAATATGGAACGCAGGAAGTGTAATCAATGTCTTCATCTGATTGAGGACGGAAGTTAGATGAAAATTTAAAGTGGGCAGCTAAGGGAGTACGACAGCCTTAGCATTCAATATATTGAACCTTTGAAGCACATTATCAAGTACTTTTTCTCATTCAAATACAATCTGTGAGCCTTCATATCTCTCAAGATTTACATACCAAGAGTCTTCATTGCTACACCTAAATCTTTCGTGCCAAACTCCTTACTAAGTTGAAATTTCACCTTCGTGACCTCTGATTTATCATGGCTGCTATAAACATATCATCAACATATAATCACAAATATATGATCGATTCACCATCTCCTTTTTTGAAATAAACACAACTATCATAATTATTTCTAAGAAACTATAAGTAGTCATAAATGATTCAAACATTTTATACCAATGTTTTGGTGACTGCTTTAGTCCATACAAAGACTTCTTCAATAAACACACATAGTCTTCTTTCTCATAAACTATGAAACCCTCTGGTTGTTGCTTATAAATACTCTCCTCAAGTTCTCCATCTAATAATGTTGTTTTGACATCCATCTACTTAAGGTCCAAGTCATTCTTAGCCACCACTTCAAGTAAAACTCGAATTGAACTATACTTCACAACTAGTGAGTACACATATGTGAAATCAACACCTGAAATTTGACTGTAGCCCTTTGCAATCAATCTGGCTTTATATCTTGTATCTTGAATCCTTGATTTCCTTTCTTTTAAACACCCATTTGCAGCAAACAAAATTTTTGTCCTTAGGTAATTTCACGAAGTCCTAAGTACTATTTTTATTCAATGACTCAATCCCCTCTTGCATAGCAATCAACCATTTGCTAAAATCATTGCAACCGACTCCATCTGAATATGTAGCAGGCTCTTCAGTGGAATCAATAATGTTAGCCATAGTCAATGCATGAGCTACCAAATCTACTTCTCTATACTTTTATGGAGGTTTAATCTGTCTGCGAGGTCTATCCTTAGCAATTGAACAATGTAGTGTTGTTGGTAATGTAGGCAAAGTATTACTGTCTGTCAACTTTGAACTAGACTAATCTGTAATAGATTGTTCTAAAACCTCTGATTGTCCCCTTGAACCAATTTTCAACTACACCCGAGTTGAATGATTTTGTTCCTCAATTTTATCAGAATTCTCATGAGGTAAACCACGAACCATAACAAGATCATCAAATACTACATCTATACTAACCACCACATTTCTTGTCTCAGGATACCATAATTTATATCTCTTCACACCTAATTTATACTCCAAAAAGATACACTTTCTAGATCTAGGCTCCAACATCCCATTATCCACAGAGAAAAGCAGGACACCCAAAAAATTTCAAATCAGAATAACAAGAAAGTTTACCTTACCGTACCATACCTCTTTTGGCGTTTTTTCCTCAATGACAGTTGAGGGTGAACGATTAATTAGAAAACAAGTTATAGTAGCAGCTTCAGCCCAAAATATTTTAGGTAACCTAGAATTTGAAAGCATACAATGAACATTTTTCATCAAAATTCTATTCATCAATTCTGCCACACCATTCTGTTGAGAAGTTCCAAACATTATCAAGTGTCTCAAGATACCTTCAGCCCTGCAGAAGTTATTGAATTCATGTAAATAAAACTCCAACGTATATTTGTACCTAAACGTTTCATCTGCTTTCTAGTCTGCTTTTCTATCATTGTTTTTCATTTCTTGAAGATCCCAAATACATCACTCTTCTACTTTAAGAAGAATACACAAACTTTCCTGAAAAAGTCATCACTGTCAACAAGTAATAAACACTTCATTTTGAAGGTACCCGTCTGGTCCCCAAATATCTGAATGGATAAACTTAAGTGTTCCCTTCGTATTGTGCCTTCTTTTAGTTAATATGACTTTTTTCTATTTCTCAAAGATACATAACTCACAAAAATTAATCTTACTGGTTTTCTGCCCACCAAGAAGCCTCCTCCTATTCAACTCTGTCATACCTTTTCACTTATATGTCCGACCGCATATGCAAAAGTTTTGTAATTTCTTCATCTGTCAAAAAAGAAGTAGAAACTCATGCATCTCCCATTACTGTGGAACCCTACAAAATGTACAACTGTGTAGAGCTTTTACATTCCTTCATGACAATAAGAGCACCCCGACTCACCTTCAAAACTCTACATTCACCAGTGTATCCATAATCCTTAGAGTCAAGTGCACTCAAAAGTTATAAGGTTTTACTTCAGTTTTGGAACATGCCTTACATCTGTAAGTGTTCTAACAGCCCCCATCGAATATTCTGATTCTGACTATACCAACTCCGACAATGTTGCAAAGCGCGATGTTTTCCATAATTACTACACCTCTCGAAACTCTTTCATATGTTGTAAATCTGCTCATGTTGGGACACATATGGAAAGTACATGTTTAGTTAAGAACCCATTCCTTACAAAAGTTTGGAACCCATGTCAGAAATCACAAATAGCTCTCCATCATTTTGCCCATCTTCCACAACATCAGCTTTCGCTGTGTTTACAGGTTTTTTTCCTTTATCAGTAGCACCATCAGCCTTATTTCTGTTTTTCAAAGTATAGCAATCAACTCTAAAATATCATTTCTTCTTACAAAAGTGACATGTTTTCTCTGCATGTATGGATTTCGATCTGTCTCTTATATTTTTATTAAGATACTTATCTTGATTTCTTCCACAAACAACCTGGCCTTTAGCCTCGCTCTCAGATCCTCCAGCAACATATCTCATCTTTTCTTTAGATAGTAAAACATCATAGACCTCTTCCACATTGAGAATATCCTGATTGTAAAGAATAGCATCTCTAAAAGTCACATACATTCTCTTAACTTTCAATGTCTCCAAATCAACCACAATTTTTTAAGCATAGTTAAATGATCATCCAATGACGCACCTTTGGACATTCAGTGAGAATACAAGCGTTATTTCAAGTGTAGTTTGCTGGTCAAACTCTTTTTCATACAAGGTTATTCTAATTTCAACCACAACGCAGCGACACTTCTTTCCTTTAGAACATCTTGAAGAATTTTATTTGAAAGATTTAGATGAATTTGAGGTTGGACTTTTCGATCCCTACGCTGCTTTTCATCATACGTCCAGTTGAAGGCATCTTATCAAAGCCAATCCAGGTTTCCTCCAAATCCATTTGAGTGAGAACCGCTCGCATCTTCACTTGTCATAAAACAAATCTCGTGTTTCGATCTAGTAATGAAATATCATATTTCATCGATGTCATGCAAAAAATCAAACTCGCTCTAATACCACTTGTTATGAATTAATCGCAAGATAATGGCAATAATGAAATAACCAAGAACTCATAAGAACACCAAGATTTATGTAGAACCCAAGATGAGAAAAAACCACAAGAAGAAGAGGAGAATTTCACTATAATCGATAATGAATGTACTGACAATATCAAGATCTCAATACTCTCAATTGAAATTTAAGCTATCCAACTCTCAACATGTTGTTGAAAGTGTATGTGGAGATACAACAATGTAGAATATATATGAACCCCTTTTTGGAGTTCTAGATGAGAAAAAAACACAAAATTCGAAAAAATGGGGATAAAACCCATCAAGGCGTCATTGAGCTAGCGTCTGACGCCCCGACGCTAGGGGCGTTTCTTCGAATAGGGGTACAGGCGCCGTGGCGCCCCATGCCCGGTGCTGCGGCGTCTATCTTGCTGCCTCCCTTTTAGTCACGGGCGCAGAGACACCGCGATGTTGGCGCCATGACGCCCACTTTCGGTGTCTTTTCCAAGTCAAACTCCCAATATTTGATGAAATTTGTACTCCATTAATTAAGACTCTCAAAACCAAAACTCTTTAAACTTCTTCTACTCAACCAAACATCAAATTACATGGAATTTGGGTCATCCCACAACACGTAAAAAATATTTAAGATTTCTAATTCTGCTTTTCGACTATTTTATTGTTATGGCCCTGTTTGGGAGGGATTTAGATTTTTCTACAGTAAATCAATTCTCATTTTCAACCACACATTCTTCAATAAAATAATATTTTCCATCACATTAATAATTTTTTCTTTTTTTTTTTCAACCACACATTTCTCATCATATCACTATTCAAAATCAATTCTTCCCCAAAAAATCCATCACAAACAAGCTCTATGTATAGTAATGATTTTTCAGTTAATCTGTCTATTCAGCAAATAAATAGTAGTTCTATCTATCAATATGTACGGTCTTGAACCTTCAATAATGATATATTTTAGAATTCGGTAACTTGATTGATCCACTTACTTTCTATTATATCAATGTTAATCACAATTGTTGGAATTTCGTCAACTTCTTGATCCTGCTTATTAGATTTATTGGTTGATAGTTTCCTGTCTTAATATGAGATAGAGATAAAGGATATTTCATCCTGAGAATGAATGAAAGCAGAAGAATTAAATTTAACATTCCATTTTCTTTTCTGACGAGACAATCATTCCCCGAACTAATTCCATCCCATGTATTACATTATGTTGTTTGTAGATCTTATGTAAATTGCATACCTCGATAATTAAAAATGTTGAATTCCAGGTACCAGACTGATCCAATGGCAGCAGCGGGGCCCAGTTTAAATAATTTTATGTCAGGATGGTTGCCCTGAATATTCAAACTGGGCAAAATCATGATTTGAAGTCAGCAAATTCAGTATTTTGTGTGTTATTTCATATGAAACAGACTTGTTTATCAGTACGGATTTATATTTATATATAATTTCAGTTTGTAACTCAAGCACTGCTTTTATTTTTCTAACATATTTGAAGCTTTAACAGTTTGTGCGTGGATTTTCTGATTCACATTCATAACGTATGAACATATGCAATTATTATAAGATTGTTGAGTAAAAGAACGCTTTGGGTGTGTGGATGCATCAATTTAGAGATTTTAATTCCATGGATTGTTGTTAATTGTGATTATTTTAATTTTTGTCAAGGGATGAGAATTGTGTATATATTTAATAGGCTCGTCAAAATTCTTCTCGTGTATGACTAGAGGTGTTAAATTGGTTCAACTGACATCACAAAAATGGCGAAAATATGATGTGTAGTGAAAAAAATTTAACCAATTGAAGCGACACTAAGTCATAGACTCAATGAAATATTGAATTAAGTTATTTATTTAATTATACATCTCATTTGATATCATGTTAGTGTCATTTAAACTGACGTTTTAACACCAGTAATGCTAAATAGTATTACTCGACTCACAATTAGCGATCCTCCAACTACTAACTAGAATCAAAAATCACCCTCCAACCATTATCTAGTATCAAAATTCTCCAACTAATAACTTGCTTCTAAATCATCCTCCATCTGTTAATTACCATCAAAATCGTCCTCCAACTATTATCTTAAGTCAAAATCATTCTCCAACTATTTGTTTACATCAAAGTCAACCTCAAACTATTTCTTTACGTCAAAATCATCGTATAACTGTTAAATTATGTCAAAATAACATCTAACTTCTTATTTACGTCAAAATCATCCTCCAACTATTTCTTTACGTCAAAATCATCCTCCAAATATTAACTAGCATCAAGATCGTCCTCCTACTATATATTTACATCAAAATCGTCCTCAAACTATCATCTAGCGTCAAAATCATCATCCGACTGCTATCTAGCATCAAAATTATCCTCAACCTATTATCTAGCATCAAAATCATCGTCCAAATATTAAGCCTATGTTTGGCCCCCATTTTTTCATAGACCTATTTTTTTTTTCAGAACTCATTTGAACAAATACATTCTTACATAAAATAATTTTATACATAAATAGAAAAAATTTACTTCTTTTTTAACCACACATTTTTCAAAAAAATCACTATTCCAAAATAAATTTTCTTATGAAAATGGGGCTTAAACAGGTGCTAAGTTAAGTCAAAATCATCTGTTGTACACGAGCCAAAGATATGAATGCCCTTTCCTTTGGTTAGACTTTGATTTTTGATAAGTGCGCATTATGCACTTATTTAGGTTAAATTATGTTAATTTACATAAAATCCCAATTTGGATGTGCTTGAATGAAATTGACTTGAAATAGGTGAAGATTTAGAGCAATTAATTATTAACCGAATTGAACTTGGTCATTATGGAGAATTAAGGAAGCAATAGGAGTTTTAAGTGTTAAATTCAATAACTAAAAAGTTCGAGGACTAAATTATAAATTTTCAAAACTTGCATCGAATTAGTTATTAATGATTTTGGGGGTGATGAGGAGTTGATTTAGAAGATTCAAAGATGAAGAACTGAAGTTGAAAATCATAAAGGACTCAATTGTACAAAGAAGGAAAATTGGGAACCAAAATGGAAGCTGGCCAAAAATTTGGGGTTACAATTACAACCCCTAAATATGAAGTACCCAGTCACCAAAACGCCATTGTTCGTTCGATTGCATAACCTAAAATATGGCAAAGCAGTTTTAAATTTTTTCCGTTTTCAATTAGTCTTCCACTTGGAAACCACTTAGGACACAAACTTGGCTCTATAAATAGACAACTTCATCCAACAATTAAATGAGGCTTGTGGTCCGAGCATTTTCAATTTTTTTTTTCTTTTCTTTTTCAATCAGTCTTCTACTTGGAAACCACTTAGGGCTTGGATTTTGACCATATAAGTCAAATTTGGCCTCTTAGGGTTTCAAATCCGTAAATATTTAATAGGGAGAACTAAGAAGAAAAAGAAGAAGAAGATGGTGATGATGATGATGATGGTGAATGACCCATCTAATTTCAATGGTGAAGATGAACTTGAACTGGACTTGTTCATCTCTTTTTAGCCTGAAACTAAACTTGTGATAAACATCCCTACCTAGTAATCGTTTTGCGTGTAACATCCATATCTTTCAAAATCATTTGCGTAAAACATTCCTACCTTTGCAATTCATTGTAAAATCGTTCCTACCTATTTTAAGTTTGGCATATTTCGTCCCTATTTTCTGTTGTATACAATTGTTTATGCACAACTCAGACTCCCTAAACCTACCAATTCAAACATAGCAACTCAAATACAAATATTTTGGCACATTAAATTTAATTGTTCACCAAAATCTCAATAATAAAACTCGGCAAATATAACCATTCACAACCAACTTTGCTTTTCAAATCACTACGACGATATCTGCAGCAAAAAAAAGGTTCTTCGTGTGCTAAATTCTATCCAATTGTTCAAAAAAAAAAAGAAAGAAAGAAAAAAAAACATAGCTACAATTCAGCCATGCCTTCACTGCACTACCTATGCAGTGATTGAACAAAAAAAAAAGTTACAGAAGTTAACTTAGCAGACATAACTGTAAAATGTCCCTAATTCGGTACTGGTGGCGGTGTCCCTCTATAGCCCCTCCTATTGTGTCCTGGTTCACTACATTTCATATTTATCATTATCAGCCCCACTCTTTTTCCTAGACCTGATGTGGCTCCTAAAGTACTTAAATTGTGCCAAGACTTTTTAAAGGAAAATGCTATGTGTACATCTTGTGGTGTACACAAAGTTGACACCTCCCTCACATGAAAGGGGATTCACAAATATTTTATTGTCTGTGGGCCCCCCTCCATGTGAGTGAAGTGTAAAACTTTGTGTACTCCATTATGTACACATAGCACAACCCCTTTTTAAACCTCTTCGCCTGACTTGAAGAAGTCACCTCATTTGGCTATTTTCTTCGATTCTTCTTTGGCCTCTCAGACCTTTTGTGTACATTAGTGGATTGAGAGAGTTGAGACCTGGGTTAGGCTCATAGTCCAAACCTGTGATGGGAGAAATAGATGATGTATATGTCATGAGATATGCCTCATTTTTGTAGATGTCATTTACGAAATCCATTACATTAAGGCATCTATATACCACTGAAGCGAGGACGGACCCAAAGACCCGGCCACAACTGCGCTGCCGCGCGTCGGGATCCGCTCCGACCGCCGCCACGCCCGACGCGCCGCGGTTCCGCTTGTCTTCTCCGCTTCTTTTTTTTTTTTTTTTTTTTTGTGAAATTGGGCCAAATTCACAATCTATTTTTTTTATTATTTTGAAATTGGGCCGTCTCTGGTCAAGCCCATCCAATCCATCATCCTTATTTTTTTAAAATTAGATTGGGCCATTAGTTTTGGCCCAATCCTGGCCCAATCATTAATTATACAATACCAAAAATAGAAGTCATCCCCAAATCCCAATTGGAAATTCGATTCTTCACCAAATTCCCAAATTTCTCGTGTCTCGACTCTCGCCCACTCCCCGTCGCTGCCTCGTCTCGCTGCCGTCCGACCACCACCACCACTCATCCGCCCGGCTACCAGATCGGTCAAATCCGCCGGTCGTCATTACTGTCCTTCCGTCGGCAATTTTCGTGAATTTAACACGGTAAGTATACTAGATTTTAACTGTTTCAGCTTTATCGGTTTATGAATTATTTTTCATTGTTAAGTCTTGAAACTTAAGTATTTATCACTTATCGCTTTATGAATTATTTTGATATACCGTGGTCGTCTCGGAGTCTCAGTGATTTGTGAGTGTGGTTGGAGTCTCATGGGTGCAATATATTTCATAAGTTGGTGGACAATTTGAATTTGTTCCACGAGATGAAATGCTATGTGAATTCAAGCTTCAACCCAAATCCCAACAAAGAATATGGGCATCAATTATTTTAACCTGGATGAGGACGACAATGATGATATTTTTCCTCTTTTATAAAGTGATAAATAATGCGTTTAGTGAGATTGGTTTACGTATCAATGTACATTCTACTTATCTTAGTCGTGGGTGCATTACTCTAAAAGGATATGATGCTTGTTCTTATAATCAAATAAGTAGCATTAATCTGAGATTTGTATAGAGAAGTATAAACAACATTAATATTCTGATGTGAGTATGAGATGATCTTCCTTAATCTTCAACTGTAATTTACTTGCTGGGTAATAGTTTGGTTAAAAGATATATTCTTGTGATTATACTAGTTAAAATCTTCTTTTAACTTGTTCATATTGCAATGGCTGAAAGTGTAGAAATTTCCCACTGCAAGTTGTTCTACTTTTCTTTTTGGAAGCTTCCTCTTTCAAGATTTGTGATTGAATGAAGGGATAGTGTGCCAATGAAAATAGAACGAGACCTTGTATGAAAATATGAAATTAGTTTATTAGTTTGTACAATTTCAACGAGAGTTTTTATTAATTTAAAAGGTTATAAAATGGAAGCGTCGTGGTTTATTCGCTGTTCTTTTCTAGTGCAAAAAGAAGTTTGTCAGAAAAAATTAAGGGACCATACTTTTTCAAGTTGATGGAAATCAATTCTCTTTGTGTTAGTGCTTCATGTTAGCAGTAGCCAGAGCGGCTAGATGCCCTCGATGCAAGACACGAGATTCAAGTATATGTTGTTTTATTGCTTGGTTATTTTGGTGGCTGGAATCTATACAGTCATTTATGGTTTTCTGTTTGTGCATTGAAGTGTTGGGTCAACGTCCGCCCGGGCTGAATACGAATGCTAGGTCCGTCCCTGCCACTGAGGCAATCACGTGGCAATAAGGATTTCCTATTAATTGCCAGCATGACATGTACAAATTCTAGCCATTAAGTCAACAACAAGTAGTATAATGCCTGCATTGTGTCCAACTTGAAACTTTTCATTACCTACATATTCAGCCTATTCCACCCTTGCAAGTCTATTGTTGTCGTCCAGAATCTTCTAAAATTTAGGGCCTATTGCTGCTGTCCACTGATCACAAGAAATTGCAGCGTTTAGTATGGATTTAAACTCAAGTACCAACCTGTACAATAAAAAAAATTAAAGCATATCAGACCTCCATAAACTGAATTAAAGAATATGTTCCAATTACCTATTCTAAACTCTAAATCCTCCATATTTGTCATTACATTGAAAGCATCAATTAATAGAAGCCATTTTTTCTTGAAGTTTTATCCTCCTTTTCTTCACTATGAATGCTTCGTAACTTATCAGAATCCCCATAATCGGTATTTGAATCCTTAACATGTTGTTCATCTGATACAACATATCCAAAATCAAAATTAACCCTTTGATTCCCAGCTTCAGCAGTGGCTACAGGTTCTTGCTCTATCTAATAATCGGATTTCACCAAACCTTCAACATCCTCTCCCCACCTTTGTTTTTCATTATGAGTTTCAACCCCAGCGTCATCTTCTTTCGTGCTCATATCACCTAAATTTTGATCTTCTTCATAATGGTATTGTAAGGTTTCCTCATACTGTGACCACAACTCTTCAACATTCTCTTTAAAAAATTGATATGACCAATTTCAGCCTCTCATTTATTTTCTTCTACAGATAGTACATAACAAACCTTCAAATGTTTGTGGTTCATGAACTTGTAAATTTGAAACATGCAATGGCAATGCATATGATTGCACTAGGGCTACGACATATACCTTTACTACTGAATGCCATCCATGTCCCTAAAAATTCCCTTAATATGCTCTTCACTCTCCAATCAAGTCAGCCCCTTTCCTCAACTCATTTTTCGCTTCTTATAATAAAACTTCAACGACATTTCATTACCAACTACATGTAAGAATTCCTCAAATTCTATCTGGTAAACTATATAGCATGAAAGAAATCGAAGAAAAGTACAAATCCATGTTCGTACACCACATTATTTGTTTTATCATAAAATTGGCCTCTGCGATGCACTTCAACGGTGAAATACGAAGGATTAACACCTACATGCAAATTATAAGGAACTCACATCAAAATGAAGCAATCGATGGCAATGCACACTCTACAAATTGGTTTTCTGCAGATGCAGACATGTTTGGTCTCCGAGTGTTTCGGGTTCCAATTTTGGCAAATAATTACTGAAATTTAAATGAGGGAATGCATGATGAAATGGCAATTAAATTACTGAAATGCAATGCATATTGAAAGAATTGAGGACACAAATGCACAGTGAAAGAGACACACAAAAATTTAGGGAATGCACCCTATACCGTAAATTGGTGGTTCGTCATCGAGGTCTCTCAAAAATGGCGGAAACATGTTGATCATGGAATATGATATATACGTGCGAAACAACAGTAAACACCATGAAAACTCATCATAAAATCTCAATAACGCAAAACACCAAAATATGAAATGGAAAACAAAAATACCCAACCCAATTTTACCTTCACTTGCTTCAATACCCTTCACTACGTGCTTCTACTGTGCAGCGAGGGGAGGAGATGAGAGGAGAAGTGAAGTGAAGGAATGCAGAAAGACATGGAAGAAAATGGGAGTTTTTGAAGGGGAAACAGCAATGGAATGGAACCGTGCGTGCGTAAGAGAAGAGAAGGGAAAATTTTTGTAAGACTATATTACCCTTCGTTTTTGAAAAGAAAGTTGGTTTTTTGTGCTCAGTTGATGGAGATATTGACGATAATTGGATGGAATGACATTTTTGAAAATCAAATATGAAAATAAGAGTGAAAATGTCAAAAAATGAAAAACATTATGTTTTGTACAATAATGTTAAAAGGTAGGTACGTTTTGTGCTAATTACTCTAGTTTTAACAATCAATAGTTAAGAAAAGATATCAAGATATAACCTTTCAATAGTTGTAGAGTTCGGTGTCTCGAAAAGTCTAACTCACCAAGCATCTCTAATGTGTTGAGTGTATACATGTGTATATACATGTATACATCTATACATGCTCTTATTTGACGGGCTGTTTCATGGCCCACAAATTGGTTGGATAGGAAAATTAATTTGTTTTCCCTTTTTATAATAAGCTTGAAAAGAGAGAGAATATAAAAAATAATCAAAGAAAGATCAATGGAAATCTATATAATTTTGAAAATATTAGAATATTCTATATAATGGTTTAGACTGTTATTATCTACTAGTGAGACACGCGTGCAAGGCACGTGAGATAGTTTAGCTGACTGTGTAATATCGTAGATACAGAGAAAGCATTATCTGTATAGTATTAAAAACATTTGATATATTAAGATTAAAAAAATAATATTGTAATGTGTAAAGATAGGGTGATCCATTCATTTCAAAAGCTAGATTTCATACAGCATCACGCTTGAGTTAGAAGCTACAAATGTATCATATCATAATAAACAAAAATCCAATACCAATGGGATGTATGGAACTCAGTCCATTATCAGTTGTTTCATAGGAAAAATATATTTTGTCTTCCTTTGCACTAATTTAATGATAAATTTGTCTCGAGGATGAAAAGGTGATACGTCCTGTTGAAAAGAGGATATACAAAAAATATCGCTTCAAAATCACATTGAAGAACACATAGATTAAACACACATTTCATATCATAGATATACTCTGACAGAGATCCTACTTGATCATGGGCAAAGTATCATCAAATTGTGAGAAAAGAAAAAGAAATACACGGATTTAGAACCAGTAGAAGTTAACAAATGAAATCCAAATTATCTCTTTTCAAAGGTGAATCAATGGCTATATTATCTCTCTTAATACGAAGGAAAAAAAACTTCATTTAAGAGCTATGATAAAATAGCAATCACTATATAATACTGGGTGTAATACTAGTCCTTAATATTCCCTTTAAAATTAACAAAATTGAACAAAAAATTATTGTATCGGCAACGTAGCTAATATACATTCTACGGATAAGATTTGAAACGACAATACATTGGTAAAAAATACGTATAAAAGAGACACAATTATGCATGACGAGTTGAAGAACATATAGTAGTAAATGTTAGTGCAGGAACTACCTTTCAGTTATGAAGGCTTATTGGAGTTACATTTCGAGCCTCTTCTGAAGTATTCATTACAAAATTTAGAAAGATTCTCTCGGAATCCAATCATAGGTTAAAAGAGAAATTAAATATCTTTACAAGAAACTTCTCGTTGGTTTGCGATGTGTCGTTCATCATCCAGTGACAAACTTAGGTAGAAATTTATGTAAAGTTGTTTAATTCTAGTGATGGCAATCGAGCCGAGCGGCTCGTCGGCTCGGCCGCTCGGCTCGTACTGTAGCGATCCACGAGCCGCTCGGGCTCGTCAAAAGACGAGCCCGAGCTCGAGCCGAGCGGACCCGTTCATAGACGAGCCGAGCTCGGCTCGACTCGTTAAGAGACGAGCGCTCGTGGGGCACGAGCCCACGAGCCGTGGGCTCGTGAAAAACATTGAAAAAAAAAAAACTAAGAAAAACTAAAAAAAAAAAAAAAAATTGACGAGCCACGAGCCGAGCCGAGCCGAGCCGAGCTCGTGGGCCGAGCCGAGCTCGCCCACGAGCAAACGAGCCGAGCAGAAGCTCGGCTCATTTTGTAACGAGCCACGAGCTCGGCTCGTTGCCCTACGAGCCGAGCTCGTGGGGCAATGGGCCGAGCCGAGCCGGCTCGGCCCATTGCCATCACTATTTAATTCCTCTTTTTAACTTATGGCGAGGTTCCGGGAAACTTCTTTCTAAATTTAATGATGGATGCTTTTGAAAAGGCTCAATCTTCGATGTTAATATATACTTGCCATTAGTGCCACTGCAGCATTGCCTGCATCGTTTTCTTGAATGAGGCTAATGGTGGAGTTGATGAACAGTAAAATCACTATACCAACAAAATCCTGCCAATCTGGAGACTTACCCTGAAATTTATTTATTGATAGTCAGAGACACATGTAAAGAAAATGATATATAATCTTGAACATGCAGCAAATAATGTAGAATCTATTTTACACGTAAAAGAAAATTGAAGGGAATATAAAAAACAAGAAAAAAATAACATACTTGAAGACAATTTGTGGGCTATAAATTTAACAAATTGAAGAGTGATTAACTCGAATGAGTTCACAATAGAGCAAAGATTGAACAGAGTTGAACTTCCCTAGCTGGAAGATGGTGAAGTCTTGAAAGCCAGAAGCTCAAATGCGTACAAAAGCAAAAGAAATACTAATTCAGCAAAAAAATTGTTCGAATACACGAACAACAATCCGTTGTGCTCATTTTGAAAGCATTTAGAACGGAAATGGAGAGAAAAGTTGCACAGAAGTGAACTAAATGAAGAGTAATTGAACAGGATTTTCATACATCACATAGGAGTAGAGAAAAAATTGTAAAAAAACTGAAGAAACTAACAAACAAATACACAAAGGGTTAATTTCACAAATAGTCACTGAAGTTACCTGAAAATTTCAAAACGGTCACTGAAGTTTCAAAGTTTCAGAAACGGTCACTGAAGTTTGAAATTTCTTTCAAAACGGTCACTGAATTTTCAGATTTTTTGGCCAAGTTTGAGGCAATTTTTCGGCAACTTCCGACCACCAAAACCGTCGATTTCGGATACCGTTGGAAAGCCCACGATGTCCTCTTCAATTACCACCAAAAATCTCCCCAAAACTCCAAGTGATTCGGCCGAAATAAAGCCACGAAGTCGGCAACCGAAAATTGTGAAAATCTGCCCAGATTTTCAGATTTTTTGGGCAAGTTTGAGGCAATTTTTTGGTAGTTTTCGACCACCAAAACCGTCGATTTCAGATACCGTTGGAAAGCCCACAATGTCCTCTTCAATTACCACCAAAAATCTCCCCAAAACTCCAAGTGATTCGGCCAGATTAAACCCACGAAATCAGCTACCCAAACTAGGCAGATTTGGGTAACAAATAAGCAAAAATGTAGAGAATATGAAATTTCTCAGCTAGATCAAACTGTAATAGTTGTCAATAAACATTAAAAATGAATTATAGTAACACTCACCAGACAAATGTCATGCACCGAAGGCATGATACCTTTAAAGAAACGGTGTGGTAGATCACTCTTGTTCGACATGCTATTTGTACTACGGGGACAACATGTAAAAGTATATATCATTTACACATAAAAATTGTATCAATATCCACTGCAAATAACAAAAAATCGATAAAAGAGCAACAATCTACCAGAAGATGAAGATTTTCACTTGGATCAAGTGAAACGAATAACAAAATGATGAAAATACAACAAAAATGTAATGTAAAACGAGAGAGGAAGCTAGAGATACAATCGAACACGGAAGCAAATGAAGGCGGAAAAGGCTGGATGTGTTGAAGGCCATGATAAAGAATTGACGAACACGTAATGTAATTGAATTGGGTGGGACCAGGTGCAGAAAAAAAAGGAACTGTAAAGAAATTCTAAAATAACAAAAAATTCCCAATGAAAAATTCTTCAAATATCTAAAAATTGAAATAAAAAATAAAGAACAAAATTCACACACATGAAAGCCAAAAGAAAATCATTAAAGTACGAAAATATAACTTACGAGATTGTCTTGAGCAGGAAGTGCGAAAATATAGCATGCATCACATTTTATATAATTTTTGAAAAGATACTTGTTTGTTACAAGTAGACTTTTCGATAATGACAATATCGAATATTACCTTAAAACCGAAGTTTGGAAAATAGTGCAGGTGAAATGAACCAAACTATATCAAATGTGCAAATATTACATATTGAAGATTTTACCTATATTGGACAATACGAGATGTAACCTAATTACTATTTATTGAGGTATCATCCGTTCCATTTAATCAACAGTTGATAGTGTAACGTTTTAGAATGGGACATTTCTTGAACTAAATCAAATTTATTAAGTATTAATAACACTACAGAATATCAACGGAAGCACTATCATAGTGGGAAGTAAAATGAAGATTCATATACGTCCAATTCAAAGTACATCATGTAATTGTAAAACACAGACATCATTAAAAAAACAAAAGGACCAGAGTCAGTAAATTGTACCTATTTTCTTCCAGTTCTTCACTCCGAAAACACAGTAAGGCTCTGTTTGATACACCAATTTTCCAACTTTCCAAATTTTCCACCTTTTTGAGGAAAACAAATTCTTGATGGTTTGGTTGGTAAAAATTTTCTAGGTTTTTTTTTTTTGGCAATTGGAAATTTTTTTAGACAGGATGGTAAAAAAAATTATCACTCTTATTGACAGTTTGCATGCAAAACAAAGTCGAACGAATAGTATTCGGTATAGTAAATTTTTTTTCAATTTGTTTTTGGCAATTGGAACAAATTCTAGACTCAATGATAGAAAAATTATCACTTTAATGGACAATTTCCATAAAAAAGAAGTCAAACGGATACCAAACTTTCAACATTTTCCATGAAAAATTATATCAATCAAATACAATTAATTACAATTTTGAGTAAAACAATTTCTAGACAAATCAATTCCCTATAAAACATTTTCTTTCTACCAATTTTCCACATTTGCAATCAAACAAACCCTAAGGGATCCTTTTTAGTGTACAATCGTGTAGCAAATCATAATGTATTTTGTTCATCACGAGTATAATCACATGGATGATTCATAAATGCTGTCTTTCATATGGCATAGTGGAACCAAGGTTTCCCGTCCACCCATAGCAAATGAGAAAAATAAAAAAGAAAGAGAAGGAAAGGAAGGTATATTCATGACATGACGAGAAGAATATTTTTTTCCTAAAACCACGAGTAGATGTAAAATCAAAATACAATAAAAGAATTAAAGAAACAGTATCTATTAAAGTTTCACAAATTGTTTTAACTTTTAAAAGGTGTCAACTTCAAAATCGATTGTAGACGTGTTTTATGTATCGCTTCATAAATATATATTTCAGAAAAATAACTTCTTACCTCCTTAGGAGTCCAACCTTCTAAATTTCTAATTGGGACATAAGTTTCCTTGTAAAACATGTTTATGTCATTCAATCAAAACTCATAACCATGAGGTTTTTGAGGCATCGTGAGAGTTGGATAAAGCGTTAGTAGTGAGTGTAAATTGCAGTCTGATGCTCATCCAAGAGTGCAAACGATATACATATAAGAATGGGATATACTTACACATACACACTTGATATTGTGAATATAATATAGAGCAGTGTTGTTTATAGTTTTATCCTACTGTATTCACATCCACCTTGATTGTAGTTTCTTAATAGTATTCATTGACACGAGAAATTCTGCCTCACAGATAAATGAAGATTCAAATTCCACGACATGAAAAACGAATAGAAACACGAACTAGAGATGGTGGTGTACTACGTGAAGCGACTCACCATTCATTTGTCGAGAAAATAGCACGTAGACCAAGGTAAAAAAAAAAGAGGAAACCATGTAAATTTTCGCGCATATACACACAAAAAAACAAAAAAAACAACAACAACAATAACAACATAGATCGAGGTAAACCAAGAAGGACCCATGTAATTCGTCATCGAATAACACTTGGACTTGACCTGACTTTTTCCTCACATTTGCTAAAAATATGTAACAATCAACAGTTGGACCAAGTGTATCAAAACTTAAATCCTTCCTTATGAGAAGCTACATATCACTGCAATTGAAAAAACAACTTTTAAACATAAACTGAGTTAAAAACCTTTAGGAGAAAAGGAACTCATAGCTCCATAACTCTTACCACTGTTCATTCGTTAAACATTCATAAGGATTTTTTAACACAGAAGCTATGTACTATCATTAGATCATATGCTCTTCGCATGGGCAGTGGCCGATAACTATTAAGTAATCTGTAAGTAATGAACTAAACAATGCTCTAAGAATAAAAGGCCAAAGAGGTAGAGATATGAATAGATTTCTCACCGTTTGATCGAACAGTAGAATTCACAGCACAACATCGTTAGAAAAGTATCAAAGACCAACGAAACGATGATTAGGGAAGGATAGTTCAATAAACCTGAAAACATGTTAAAAATCACGTCGTCACACGTATAAATCACACGAAGAACAAAAAAAATCAAACAAATTAAAAAATGAAACGAAATTACCATGTTAATCTGAAGATGTGGAAGAATGATCTGAAATCTCTAAAGAATTGACTCGTGCAGTTAATGATATTGTTCAATAAAAGAGAAGGAGAAATGAAATCAACTGTTAGTAAAGCCAAAAACATGTTCAAAATCACGTTGTTACATGTAGAAATCCCACGAAGAACAAAAAAATTCAAACAAATAAAAAAAATGAAACGAAATTGCCACGTTAATCTGAAGATGTGGAATAATGATCTGAAATCTCTAAACAATCAACTTGTACGGTTAATAATATTGTTCAACAAAAGAGAAGGAGAAACGAAGTTAACTGCTATAGGGTTTCTGTGAGTGAAAGATGAAATGAATTTGTGGAAAGGGAGATTGGACCTTCAAAGTATAAAACACATGGGACGAGTTTGGGATGAACAAAAAGTGGACTACTCAGGGAAAATATATTAGTGTGAACATTGTGTGAGAAGTAGGAAAGAAAAGAAAAGAAAAAGATGTGGCACGCATTCTTAGGAACAATGTTCACGAAAATATATTTCGAATTAAAATCACTGCAAGTGTACTGTTCGTTACAAGTAATAAAGGGGATTTTGAGTCCAAATATCGTCCCACAAAGATTGATTAGTTCAATTTTAATTATCGTGACCTTAACCAAAATATGAATAATATGGTGTGTTTGTTGTGACAAAATTATGACTAAAATAAACAACTTATGCAATTATGAGTAAATTAACTAAACTAAATGCAAATTGATGTGTTAAATAGATGACAAACGCACTAGGATCCTGAATTCCAATGCAATAAACCTTAGTTCTACACTTTGACAACACGATTAAATTTTGATGAATCAATATTTCTATTTTATTTAACAATCACTCTCGAGTAAGATTAAAACTACTTTTATATATGACTCAACTATATTTCTATGATGGATGTGAACATAGAAAAATGTATGAATTTTTATGAACACATAAAGATTCACATCGAGTATAACGGTACATTTCTCTCCTATCGGATCTTATGACAATTTATATATGTCGAACATATTTTCCTTTTTTTCGAATACATAAAATAGACCACTACATTCACACAACTACCGTGCACAATAATTATAGAGAAAATAAAATCATATAATCATTCAATATCCAAAAACGTGTTTTCAATGTAAAGTATATAAAACTAAAGATTAAAAAGTCATATTACAAGGCTCATCATTCTCCTAGCATAAATAAATCTAGCCGACATGTTATAAAGAAGAAAACAAAAGAAATATTGAAGAATCGACATCACCCAAATAAATCTTGAATTGAATCTTCGAGTCTTGGAATCAATCTTCGTGTTTCTTGCCTCCTTCTATGCTCCAAAATCTCTTAGATCTTTAAAAGACATTCCATGATTCGTTTCCATAAGAGTTGGAATTAAATAAGGAAACTAGAATTTTTCCTCCGAAAATACACTATGCTATAGCATAGATCAACCATGTTTAGTTCCGAAAATCCGTGCATCACGCCACACCATGTAGTCGCTTGGAGAGAATAACTATGCTATAACATGGTTCGAGTGAAATTTTAGCCTTTGCGTTTTAGTCCCCGAACTCCATTTTCTTGTTTCTTGACCTATTTTCTCACTTTTTCTTCTTTCAATACTTCATGCCTTCTCTAAATTGGTCTTAGACTCTTCCACGTCTTCATTTATTGATGTGATCCATGATACGAGGGCAATTTTGGGCAAGGATCCCCTGTTCTTGAGGAATGGCCTATGACTAGGTCACGAGCGAAGCGGGTCAAAGAAGCTATGGAATTGCTTGTTTAAGCCACGGCGAACAAAACGTCGACCTTAACAAGCCAAGTAACAAGTTTCATGTTGGGTTTGAAAGAAGAAACAAAATTGATCAACTTGGTGCAAGCAACAGGCAAATGAGCTGAAGGGTAAAGCTATGCGACCACATAGCCTACCTTTGTATGCGATCGCATGCATAGATATCGAAACCAATTGAGAATATTTGAAGTAGCTTATGTGACCGCATGAAGTTTCACTATGCGACCACATAATACAATTTCTGGACGCGATTTTTTCAATTTCACACAATCTTCTATTTTAGTTAAAATTCTAGTTTTATGGTAATTCTTGATCTTTAGACTATTAATTATGTTTTCTAATTAGGTTTTATGGGTTCCCTATAAATAGGATTCATTATATTCACTATAAAACATACAATTATTGAGAGATTATTGCAAGGCATTATTGATTTATTCTTGTTCTTCATTCGATTAATTTTGAACTTGTCAAGATTATTTTCTTGTGGTGTTTAAACAAATCATAAGAGATTCTCGAGTCTTGTAATCACGAGATCAATATATTGTCAGCGATTGTATTGGTTCTTTGGTTCAAAATTTTTGAGTTGAGCTTCAACGTTGATTTCTTGGCTTTCTTGGATTGAATCAATTTTGTGTAGTTTTCGTAGCTGTTATTGTTATGTGGGTTCGCATCAGTTCGTATCAGAGCAAGATTCCAAAAATCAAGGCTATATCCTATTTATTTGTCCTTTTTGTTTGAGTCTATTGTTTTTCGTTCTTTGTTTTCTTCTGATTCTTCATTTTGTTTGAGTCTCCAATCCATAAAATACCAAAAAAAAATCAAAAATTGTTTGTATGCTAATCTAGCATCTAAATCAGTTTTTGTTTCATTTTGGTATCTAGTTGAATTTTTGAACAAAAAAAAAAACAAAAAGAAAATTCAAAAAAATGCCAGCAGTGTCAATTTCCACTTGTCTGATAAAAAAAAATTTAATTAAAAAAGTGTCCAATTCAAATTCAAAAAACACCTTGAATATTCTCATAGTGTTCCATTCAAAGTGTCAATTTCTACTCCTTGAGTCATTCTAGCATCAATTTTTTCTTACTCCATTTTTTGTTTGAAACTCTACAAGGATTGATTCTGATTGAGCTCGAATTAGTTCTTTGAAGAACATGCAAGAAAGCATTGAGTGGAAAATGGTAGAGTGATGAGACTAATAGAGGGAAAAAACCAATTTGAGTGATACACGAGCACATCCATGTGAGACAAATATTAAATTAGATTTAGGATATCGGATTCTACTTCAAGCAGGAATAATAACCAAGTCAACATGTCGGATGAGGTGATACGACAGTTCAAAATGCTGTTTGAGGATGTTAGAACAGATTGGATAGGAAAGACACATTGCTTGCTAATTTTCGTGGGGAACAACCCAGAGAAATTCCTAATGGAAGGAAGCAAAAAAGTGGGATTATAGAGTGGATTTTGCTGGTGAATGGGAAGCAAATAGTGACATTAATGAAGTTGCATTGGTGGATGTCGAGTTAGGAAGAAAGAGAGATGGAAGAGTTAGGCATGAAATGAGGGGTAGAGATCTTGTTGGAGATGGTGTTGATTGAAGTATGTGCAATATCAAAATAACTATTCCTTCATTCAAAGGAAAGAGTGATCCAGAAGCATACTTGGAGTAGGAAAAGAAAGTAGAGTTGATATTTGATTACCACAACTACTTGGAGAAAAGGAAGGTAAAGATTGTTATACTTGAATTTACAGATTATGTTATCATTTAGTGGGATCAAGTAGTAACATCTAGGAGGAGGAAGCATGAGAGGCTTGTTAATACATGGAAAGAATTGAAGGCTATCAAGAGGAAGATGTTCGTGCCTAATCATTATCATCAGTAGCTTCATCAAAAATTGCAAAACCTCTACCAAAGTTCTAGAAGTGTGGAAGATTATCACAAGGAGATGAAGATCGCAATGATTAGAGAAAATGTTGAGGAGTATAGAGAGACCACCATGGCCCAGTTTTTGAATGGTTTGAATAATGAGATAGCTAATGTGGTAGAGTTGCAACATTATGTAGAGTTGAAAGACATGCTACTTTTAGCTATGAAGGTGGAAAGGTAATTGAAGAGGAAAGGGACAACTAGATATTCACCGGGTTTTTCGGGTTCTAACTCTTCTTGGAAATCGAAGTGAGATAATAATAAAGGTGATGGGGTTGTTTCAAAGGGTAGGACTGAGCTACCAAAGGGAAGAGAAGAAGTTGCTAGCAAAACTATACCCTAGGTGGATTCCCAACCCTTTAGGAATCGGGGATATCAAATGCTTTAGGTGCTTGGGGTCGGGACACATTGTTTCTTAATCTCCAAACAAAAGGATGATAATATTGCGCGACAATGGAGAAGTGGTGAGTGATAGTGAGGATGAATGTAATGACATGCTGGAATTAGAAGATGCTAACAATGGTGAAGAAGTATGGTATGTAGTGGGAAAGCTATTGGTTATACGGTGAGCTCTTAGTGCTTAAATCAAAGTAGATGTGTAACGCCCCGAGTTTCGTAAACCCGAATTGCTACGTCATATTCTCTTGTAACTGAATTAACTAAAAAGATTTGCGAAAAATAACTAAATTTTAAAACATCGCATTTATAACTATAAAGCCTCGTCGGCGACAAAATTCATTTGATTACTTAAGGAAAATCGTTTAAACTTCAGAACTCAAGTTTGAAATAATGGGAACAACAAGATAAGTTCATAATACGTAAATTTAAAAGTAAATAACTTCGATTATTAATTTATGCCACCACTACCCATCACACTCGACCATCTTCGAAATCTGCAAATATTGTTAAAATAACTGAATGAGTATTTCGATGAAATACTCAGTAGACTCATCGTCGATAATTAATTTACAGAATAATTGAACACGAAATCATGCAATTCACATCGTGACATCATCATCGTCGCCTCATTTTCTTGAAAATCATAGATTCTTTAAAAACATAGGGTGTGGGTAGTCTCGTCTCGTGCATTTAAGCACATAGGTTATGCATAACATTCTCATATTATCTCATAAGAGATACTTGTCTTCTTCTCATACAATAAAGTATATAAGTTACGGCAAGCATAACGACATCATATATCTCATATGACATATTCTCATCTCATGCATCAAAGCATATAAATCACGTAAATTCACATAATACATGCAATTATAATTTAAACTAATTAATTGTGGCAAGTCTACTTCAAATTATCTCGAATCTCGTAAAAAGTGGAGCGAGACATAACCTCAATCTCCTAATCGTCAGCACGTTTCGTCTAGCCAAAATGGAAATTAGGTTTTGAATTAGTATTCCGAAATTTAAAGTTTAAAGGGATAAAATAAAGTTTAGGGACCTAATTGAATATTTATTAAACTGAATTTGACAAATTTAGGGGCTAAAAATAATATTTCCAAAGTAATGGGGCTAAATGTGTGAAATAGGGACTCTAGGGACTGATTTACTATTTATTGAAACTTTTGGATTGAAATAAATAACTTAAAATGATATAAATAAAGTTTAGGGGCTTAATTGAAAATCTATTAAACTGAAAATAAAAATTAAGAACTGAAATTAAACTTTTCTAAAATAATGGGCTAACTACTGAAAACAGAAACTTTAGGAGCTGATTTATTAATTACTGAAACTGAAAATGAAAGTTTGAGGATTGAAATTAAAACATTTAAAACATAGGGCTGAGTTCTTTAAAACAGAAGCTGTAAGGACTTAAATAAACACTTTTAAAACTAGGGGGCTAGGGGTTAATTTCTAAAAATCAAAATAATTTAAAATCAAAAAAATATATCTCTCTCTCAGTTTGGGCAGTGGTGGTTCGAGCAGAGGAGTTGGTGGTCTGGTGGTGAGCTTGGTGGCGTTTGGCAGTGGACTTTGGGTGGTGAGTTGATCTCGGTTTGGTGATGTTGGTGAATGGGCTGTATTGTGTTGCAGCATGTGATTCACTGTTGATGCTAGAAATGGACGTTCTAGCATCAATGGTGACTCACATTGAAATGGACTGAGGAATAGTGAATTACCAAAAATGGCTGCTGTAAATGTGAGGAGTAGAGGAAAATGGGATAGACAAAATAGTGAAATTTCTAGGGCACAAATCCCTAGGTGGCCAATTGAGTCAAATAGTTGCGCTACAGGGATTTTTAAATTGGGCCTAAATAATCAATACTTGGGCTAATAAGTAATTGGACTTAAAAGGGATAATGGATTGGATACTTTAAAATTATTCGGGATTGGAAATGTGATTTATAATAGATATAAAAATAGGTACAGTTTTACTAAAGATGGAAATCTATTACTCTTGCGCCATTGACACCACAACAAATGTATAAAGATCAAATTAAATTGAAAAGTGAAGAAGAAAAAAGATTGAGAGAAAAACGGAGTGAGATTGACCTTTCACAACAAAAGAGTAAGAAAGAAAATAGTGAGGTGGTAAAAAGTAAGAAAAATTAGTAGAACCACAAGAGAGGAAAGAAAAAGAGTTTTGTGGGAAGAGAAAAAAGTCGAAAGTGAATTTCTTTGCAAAAGGGAGTGAGTTGAAGAGGATAGTGGTGGAGAAGCGACATGTGTTCTTATTAGTTTATAAGGAGTCATTCATTAATGTTGAGGAATCTAATACACCCATCCTAATTTGGCTACTTATTTGTTGTAGAAATTCAAAGACGTATTCCCAAAGGATATGTTTAGTGGGCTACCACCCATTCGAGACATTGAATTTCAAATTAACTTCATACTTGGAGCTGTCATTTCAAACAGGCCGGTTTATCGGAGTAACCCTGAGGAGACTAAGGAATTTCAAATACAAATGGGAGATTTAATGAGCAAAGGGTATGTGAGGGATATTATGAGTCCATGTGTCGTGTCGTGCTACTTGTTCTAAAGAAATATGGAACTGGATGGTGTGTGTTGATTGCAGGACCATCAACAATATAACGGTAAAATATCATCATCATATTCTTAAATTAAATGATATGTTAGATGAATTACATGGATCATACATATTTAGTAAAATTTAGGATGAGGGAGGGAGATAAATGGAAAACTGCTTTTAAAACTAAATATGGGTTGTATGAGTGGCTAGTCATGTCATTTGAACTTACTAATGGACCTAGCACATGAATGAGATTAATGAATCATGTTTTACGTGCATTCATAGGTAAATTCATAGCAGTTTACTTTGATGAAATTTTGGTATATAGTAAGGATCTAAATGAACATATGTAGCATTTGAGATGTGTACTTGTGGTCTTAAAACAGGAACAATTTTATGCTAACTTTAAAAAGTATACATTTTGCATGATTTTTTTTTTTTTTTTTGTTATGTCGTTAGTCCTAAAGGTATTGAAGTGGATGAGGAGAAAATCAAAGCCATCAAGAAGTGGCCAACATCTAAAAGTATAACTGAGATAAGGAGCTTTCATGAGTTAGCAAGCTTTTACAGGCATTTTGTTAAAAATTTTGGCACACTTGCCACACCACTCACAGAGGTTATAAAGAAAAGTGTAGGATTTCATTGTGGCGTTGAACAAGAACATGATTTTAATACTATTAAAGAAAGGTTGTGTACCGCACCGATTTTATCATTGCCTAACTTTAGCAATACTTTTGAGATTAAATATGATGCCTTAGGAGTCGGTATTAGAGCCGTCTTAATGCAGGAACGAAGGCAAAACGATTACTTTAGTGAAACGCTAAATGGAGCAACTCTCAACTATGCTACATATGATAAAGAGTTGTATGCACTTGTTCAAGTTTTGGAGACATGGAAGCACTATCTATGACCAAAGGAGTTTGTGATTCACAACGACAATAAGTTTTGAAGCATTTAAGGGGTCAAGGTAAGATAAACAAGAGACATACAAGGTGGATGGAGTTTATCGAGACGTTTCCTTATGTTATTCGGTACAAATAAGGTAAAGAAAATGTGGTAGCAAATGCCTTATCAAGAAGGTACATGCTTTTAACTTCTTTAGGTGTCAAGTTGCCAGGATTTGAATATGTTAAAGACATGTATACTAATGATCCAGATTTCTCTAATATATACGAATCATGTGATAAAGGTACTGTGGATAGATTCTTTAGGTATGATGGGTATTGATTTCGAGAAAATAAGTTATGTATTCCTAAATGTTCAATGAGAGAATTATTAGTACATGAAGCACATGGTGGAGGTCTAATGAGTTATTTTAAGGTTAAAAAGACTTTAGAGATGTTAAGTGAGCATTTTTACTGGCTTAAGGCGAAAGTTAATGTTGATCGGGTTTGTAGTAAGTGCATCACATATAAAAAGACTAAATCTAAGG
This sequence comes from Fraxinus americana, assembly GCA_035079005.1. NCBI lineage: Eukaryota > Viridiplantae > Streptophyta > Magnoliopsida > Lamiales > Oleaceae > Fraxinus > Fraxinus americana. The sequence goes on along the minus strand of CM068710.1, from coordinate 3,062,056 downwards.
TTTTACCTCAGGGTTTATATACGCCATTATCTGTTCCTAGTGAACATTGGGTTGATGTGTCCATGAATTTTGTATTGAGTTTACTTATGATTAAGAAATGAAGAGATTCTATATTTGTGGTGGTAGATAGATTTAGTAAAATGATACATTTTATTTCATGTCATAAAACTGATAAACCACCAATGTTGTGGATTTATTCTTTAAGAAAATAGTGCGTTTACATGGGATTCCTTGAAGTATTGTATCAGATAGGGATGCTAAATTCCTTACTGACTTTTGGAAGATTTTCTGGAATAAGTTGGGAACCAAGCTATTATTTTCTAATGCTTGCCACTCACAAATGGATGGGCAAATTGAGGTAGTTAATATGACTATGATACAATTATTACGCACCATAGTTAATAAAAACTTGAGAGTTGGAATGAGTGTTTACCATCCATAGAATTTACATATAATAGGGCCACATATTGTACTATTTCTTACTTACCTTTTGAGATTGTATATGGTTTTAATCGACTAACACCTTTGAATTTAATTCATTTACCTCTAAATGAAAGAGATAGCTTTGATGGAAAAAAGAATGCTAACTTGGTGAAATCACTCAATGAAAAGGTAGGTTGCAATTTGAGAAGAAAAATGAGTATTATGTTTCTCAAGAAAATAAGGGACGAAAACGCGTTACATTTGAGGACAAAGAAAGTCGAAGTTGTAGCCACGGGGAGAAGGTCAATTCCAAATCCTTGAAAAGATCAATGATAATGCCTACAAATTAGATCTTTCAGGTGAGTATAATGTTTCAACTACTTCTAATGTCTCTGATATTTCTCTATTTGATGTAGGTACAAATTCGAGGTCGAATCTTTTCGAAGAGAAAATGGATAATGTGATCCATGATACGACGGCAAGTCCAGACAAGGATCATTTGTTCATTGAGGAAGGGCCTATGACTAGATCGCGAGCGAAACATGTCAAAGAAACAGGAATTGCTTGTTCAAGCCACGATAGACGAAATATCGATCTTAACAAGCAATGTAACAAGTTTCATGTTGGACTTAAAAGAGGAAACAAGATTGATCAACTTGGTGCAAACATTAGGCGAATGTGGGATAAAGCCAAGCGACCGCATAGCCTCCTATGCATGTCGTTGCTTGCATAAATACCGACCCAAATTGAGAATAGTTGAAATAGCCTATGCGGCCGCATAGTACAATTTTTGGACACGTTTTTCCAATTTCGCACAATCTTCTATTTTAATTGAAACTCTAGCTTTATTTCTTGATCTTTAGACTATTAATTTTATTTTCTAACTGGGTTTTATTGGTTCCCTATAAATATGACTAATTATATTCATTATAAAACACATAATTATTGAGAAATTATTGCACGACATTATTGTTTTCTTCTTGTTCTTCATCCAACTAATTCTGAACTGATCAAAATTATTTTCTTGTGGAGTTCAAACAAATTGAGTGAGATTCTTAACTCTTGTAATCACGGGTCAATATATTGTCGGCGATTGTGTTGGTTTTTTGGTTCAATATTTTTTAATCAAACTTAAATGTTGATTTCTTGGCTTTCTTAAGTTCAATTAATATCGGGTGGGTTTCATAGCTGCTACTGCTACGTGGGTTCACATCATTTCTTCTTCCAAGTAATCTTTCTACTATTTGCACTTTGGTCCCTGAACTTTGATTCTCTTCCATTTTAGTCCTTTTTTGCTTTTTTCCCTAAATTCCATTATGTTCATCAATGCTATCCTACAAAACACAATTTATATAAAATTAAATCATATTTCGATATATTTACCAACAATTGTTCGTATTGTGTGTCATATATAAGTATATAAAATACACTTATCAAACAATATCCATACCAAGTCACTCTTTTATTATATAGGGATTAAAGAAAGTTAGTACAAAAATGTAAGGACAATTATTGTTGTGGTTACCCAAATCTTTTATTTATAACAACTACAGTGTCAAATCTTTCATTTTGTTGTAGTAGGACATATGGATGTATTCCATCTATTGACCGTTAGTTGACTAGAAATATTGATTTTGACGAAATATAAAAGGGCGAAATGTTAACTCTAAAATTTGAACATAAGATAACACTTACTTCTATGTGGAGCACTATTATGTAGAGACTTTTGAATACTTGTTTTGTGATCATGTAGAAGTGTCGTTAAACCTATGCAAACTCGGATACTTATGATAGTATCCCCAAGTATCCACTTCGATCACATGCATATAACGGCGCCTGTCGGACGATGGCATCCACTCCCATGAGATCACATCGAAAGTTTCACTGTACAACATCGACATTTTAAAACATGAAAAAGATGAATGACAATTCGGTGAATGACATATACTCATATAATTTTTGTAAAAACATAATCATTATGGGTCCGATTATAGTCCTTACTTCTACCTGAGCACTCAACATATATCATATCAATAATTGGCTAATAACATAGTAATTCGATCACAAACCCTAATTGTCCCCTATTAGGGTTTTCCACGATTACATGCCAAAAATACCATTTTATTGCCCGCCTCGGGGATCCTAAGGCTTCTCCCGATCTATGACTCGCATATTAAAACATATTAGTAAGGGGATAAAGCTAAGAATTTATGGTCCATGCAAGAAAATAAGGTTTCTTGATAATTAAGTAGTTCAATGAACAATGTGCAATCAAATTCACGTAGCCACATAATTTCATATCTAGAAGCTGTATATGTTATTCATTATTGGAGAATAGAAATGGTTTAGGACCTCGAAAATTTAGGGTTAGGAAATAGTCGAGCTACTAGCTTGTTTTAAGGGGAAGGGAAAGAATATGTTCTTCTAGAGTTTGACGTGAGATTAATTCATTTGAATCTTCCTTTATTTACACGGATTCAAAACAATATTTCATGAAATTGGATCCCAATTTGAAACTTAGCCATGACATGCATGGGATTAGCTCTGAGCTTTGAGGGTAGTCCCAACCGAGCAGGTGGTGGCGAGCATAGAAAGATTGTCTTGAAGATTAAGAAAGGATTTGGGATGTGTGACTTAGGCTAAGTGCGCGTATGGCCTCAAACGTGGTATCATTTCATGCAAACTTTAAGTTGAAAAGTCAAATGTATGCCATGGTTTTGTCTCAAGTTTTGAGGTCATTAGTACCAAACAAAATCTGGATGTTGTATTCTTGATATCATTTCAAAGAACTCACAACCTATTTTTTACTTCTTTGATGACGTGCAAAGTGGTCAACCGTAACAAAAGTTACAATGCGCCAAAATAGGTTGTTCTAACTAGCGGTTTCAAGAATTTTGATAACGAGCTAACTTTAAAATTCATCGACGATCATACACTAGCTGAATCTACGAATCGCCTATGACATCTCAAAGTTCATTTTGAGAACTATATCATAGATATATAGAACAATTTAAAAGAACATCGAAATAGTTAAACATGCGTCTCAAAAATAGGCGTTTAACTAGTCTTTTCTTTATAAATTTTCAATTATTTAATTGACAATTATTATTTACACACGACATATTTTTCAATATAACTTATATTATTTTATTAGGAAATTTTACATGAGGCACGACATCAAAATATTTCGAGTAGTTACAATTAATGTTATTCTAGTAAAAGGCACGACATCAAAATAATTGAATTATTTTGTGATTTATATTGACATTGGAGATAATGAAAATGAATTATAGCACATAGTAAAAATCATTTTAAAATTCAATAGAGAATAAATATATACAGCTATGATTTGCATGATCTTATGAGTGTTCTTGTGGTTTAATACATCTTTATATCATTCATCAAGACATAGTACGGTCATGTGTAAGGATATGTTTTATACTCGAGAGATTATTAAACAAAAGATGAACATTGATTTCGAGGTACGAATAATTATTGCCCAAATCTTTGATAGGTATTAAAATGAACGAATGTAAGGGATTCAAAGTCTTTGTGATTTATACTAATTGAATATTCGTGAAGGTTTTACAGCTAGTCAACGTTGAACATGCATTGCACGTTATTAGGAAATATTTTATAAGTGTTGTAAAAGTAATATTTAAATATGTATAAATGTTAATTAATTTAGAATTAATAACAAGGAATATATACATGATAATGAATATTAAATTATTTATTTAATTTTCAATTAAGTAAAACTGGATGTTAATTAACGCAGATGGACGTGAATAATTAAATGCATTGTTGGATGTAAAATTCTAATTAAGTTATAATTAGAATTAATAACAATGAAATGCATAAATGAAGATGAATTTTAATTAAATGAATGTTAATGTTAATTAATTGAGAATTAACAATAGGGAATTCCTACATTAATGAAAGAACACAGATGAAATAAATCTATCAAATGTACATGTACATTGATATTAACGAAATGGTTAAATAAATTAAATGCATACTGAAAAACAAAAAGTAATGTATTATTGAAATAATTGAATTATAATAGGGTTAAAATCGTACAAAAAAAAATTCTCACTCTATGTGATATTTAATTCAAATTTAATAAATGTGGATATTAATTAGCATACATGGACGTGAATAATGAAATGCTGAATGTAAAATCCTAATTAATTTATAATTATAATTAATAACATTGAAATACATAAATGAATATGAATATTAATTGAATGAATGTTAATGTTAATTAATTAAGAAATTATAATAAGAAATTCATACATTAATGAAAACACACACGTGAAATGAATCTCTCAAACGTACATGTACATGGATGGTAATATAAAGGTTAAATAAATTAAATAAACATTGAAAAATGAGAAGTAAAAATATTATTAAAATAATTAAACTATAGTAGAGTTAGAATCGTCGAAAAAGTGATTCTCACCTAATGTGATATTTAATAGATTATATATTAGGTAGATTAATTATAAATTTTAATTTGTCAATATAATTCATCCGTCAAATCTAGCTTATTGAACTCACATCTACCTTATTATTTATTTATGATACTATCCATTGATGTCAATTTAGTGCAACAAATGTATTGTTAGTAAAGGAATTTAAGAAAAATAATTTTGAAAAATCTCTCCCAAACAAATAATATAAGTGTACAAAACATGTATTCAAACCTTATTTGTCTTATTATTAAATTACAGTACAAATAAGGGAAATTCTTTTTTTTTTTTTAAATATTTATCAACATTTTTATTGTTCAATAATAATAATAATAATAATAATAATAATAATAATAATAATAATAATAATAATAATAATAATAATAAAGTAAGATTTTAAATAGCCAAATTTTCTATCCAAATATAATGCAAATTTTGAAAACAAAAAAGATGATAAAAATTTTATTCGTAATATTATTGAGGAAAGTGTATTGAAAATATTTACTTTCGATAAAAATATGTCAATTCTTGAAAACTACGTTGACAAAACAAAAAAATATTTCAAACATTAATTAGAAATTTAAATAACAATTCTGTACTTAGAATAATAAATCAAAAAGAAATGGTGAAAAGTGTACACGATTGTCTCGCTTGTCCGTCAAAAACATGTCGATACCCACTTATTTAATGTAATTTGAAGGTAATCGATTATTTCTAAACAATATAAAGTTTTTTTTTTTTTCTTTTCCTGTCCCCTTTAATAACTAAAAATTAATTTCGCAGTCCTTTTTTTAAATTGAACTGTTGCTTTGACAATCCATAAGATTTGAAAAATATGAAAATTTCCATATGGTGAAAAACAAACACAAGATTTTAAGGATCTTGCTATATGTACTCAAAATTTACATAATGGATTACATAAAGACACATGACACTCAATCATTTGTCAGTTTAAAACGCAGTCAATTTTTTCATTCAATACTTTCCCTCCACATCATATTATGTAATCCATTATGCACAAGAAGCAAAATCCAAATTTTAAAGAGTAGGATAAACTTCCACGTTACTAAAACAAGAATAAAAATATAAGTTGTTTGAACGTTCCTTTATAATATTGATAATTTATGATGATACCCCGCACTTAATATGATATTGGAGCTTGAGCAAGTCAATCGTAAAACACTAAAATAAGTTGTAACATGATTGATACGGTTAAATGAGTAGAGGTGACATAGATTCGAGCCACTTGTGAGCTTGCAAGTTTAGCTTTTTTGGGCTCTGCTCATGGGTAGCCCAAGCTCGTGAACTACAAGGCCATGAGCCAAGCAAGACACGGAATTCGGAACACGACTTGAGCTCGCTCATGGGTTGAATTTCGCAATAGACTACAATTTTTTATTAAAAATATAATAATTAAAAAAAAATAGCTTGTGGGCCTGCTTAGAACGTGAATGGCTAGTCCCCTAGAGTTGAGCTAGCCTTGGTCGTCGGTGAACAAATCGAGTCAAGCTAAGTGATGGTCCCAAGGTCGAGCTAGCCTGGTCCTTGGTGAAAGAGCCAAGGCAAGTTCATGCCACCCCTATAAAGCTATAAATTAATCACCACCTTATTTCAATATAATAAAAATAAAATTTCGTATCCTTACATATCAAGAAAAGAAATATAAATGATGCATACTACCAAGTTACTGATATTCAAAATTTATTCTCTCTTTATGTGTACTGTTAGAAGAGAAAATGATAAACCAATTGAAAAAGAGAAAAATAAAAGGGATCTATGGAAACACACGTAACTTTCAATTTGAATATCAGAGTTTTGCGAGTGAGTATATTTCGATAGCTTTTTTGAATTCTGCACATTTTTTTTGGGTGACATTGTTAAACTTTTAGGATCAAATTTAATCGTTTAGGGGCTTGTTTTAGCATTTTTCTGTTTTGGGTTAGTTTAAGGGCATTTTCATCTCCCCAATTCTTGACTGGAGGGGAAACCAAAGGTCTCTTCCCTTCCATCCCTTGGATGGATAGAGAGGGTATATTCAATTTCGAGTATTAAGTAAGTGCAATAGATAAAGATTCTATTTTAGTTTATCCATTTCACTTATTATAATTAAACTGGATCTTTCTCAAAGGATAGGAAAAAATGGGTCCGGATTAGTTTTATTCTGATTATTTTGCAATTTTTTAGTCTTATTCAAATTTCTCTATAAAATTATGATTTATTTGAGTCTTTAAATATGTGTTAATAGTTTGAAAAATAGACAACCATTGCTCGTGATCTTAGATGGAACATTAGCCATTCTTCTCTGCTAGGAATAAGCGATCCTTATAAGAATGACTTATTTTCCTAGAAAAAGGGAATAAAGAAAGAAGCTATTCAGGACTATATTGGAAAGGCACTGAGGACAAAGTCCAACCTAACAGGGACAGACAGAGGCATTGACATATCAAATTTTGCTCGTTTGCCCTTGAGCATATCAGAGCTTATGACAATTAATATTTTACATGGACACATTTCGTTCTAGCTTTGCCTAACTGCATGGATCGAGATTCTATTTTTTAAAATCTACACACACAGACTCCTCGCAGATGATCATTTTTTAGCTCCTAGAGATATTGGGAAAGTCCTAGATAGATATACGCCAATATATCGATTTTTGAGTTCATTATGGGTTCTTGGGAATCGAATCCCAAACCACTTTGATACACTTATTCAATTAATGGTGATTGATAAGTGTATTTTGTACACTTATTTATGCCACAAAACATGGATAATTGTGGATAAATATATTGAAATGGGGCTTAATTCTATATAAATTATGTTTTGCAGGACAACATTGATAAATATGATGGAATTTAGAATACATAAGCGAAAATGACTAAAATGGAAGAAAATCAAAGTTCGGTGACCAAAGTGCAAATAGTCAAAGATGATTCGGAAGAAGAAACGAATATGTGAAAAAGTTGAAGACCAATTGAGTGAATGAATGAAATATTGGAAGAAGAAGAAGAAACGAGAAAAGAGAAAATGGAGTTTGGGGACTAAAACGAAAAAATTGGATCGTTGCCTATACTGTGCTATAGCATAGTACATTTATCTATGCAGTCACATGGTAGGCTTCAGGACATTCCAGGGCTAAAGTTTGTTGAACTATGCTATAACATGAAATTGAACTATGCTATAGTATAGTACATTTTCGGAGGAAATTTTATGATTTTCTTGTATGACTTCAACTCTTATGAAAACAATATTTGGGACATTCTTTAAAGACCTGGGGCCGTCCAAAAACATATTACCATGCATTACAAGACATTAGAGAGTATACAATGCATTAAGAAACATCAAGAGAGATTCCACGACATAAAGATTCATAATTTAGATGATGTCTACTCCATAATCCATATAATTCTTGTTTTCTTCGTCATAACATGTTAGACTAGATTTCTTTATACTGAGAGAATGATGAATTGTGTAATATTAGCTTTTAATCTTTAGTTTTACATATTTGATATTGAAAACACGTTTTCGAATTTTGAATGATTTAAATGATTATCTTTTCTCTACGATTATTGTGTACGGTAATTGTATAAATTTGATGACTTATTTTATGAAAGAAGGAAATAAGCTCGACATTGTATAAATTGCCATATGGTCTAATAGAGGATAGAAATATACCACTATACTCTATTTGAATCTTTAAGTGTTCATAAAAAATTATGCACTCTTGTACGTTCGCATCCGTCATAAAAAATATAGTTGGGTCATATATGAGAGTATGTTTAACAATACTCGAGAGAGATTATTGAATAAAATAGGAACATTGATTCTTCAAAATTCAACCGTATAGTCAAAGTGTAAAATTAAGGTTAATAATGATTATTACATGAGAATTCGGGATCCTAGTGCTCTTGTCATTCATTAAAACACATTAATTTGCATTTAGTTTAAAATTCAACCGTATTGTCAAAGTGTAAAAATGATTATTATATGAGAATTCAGGATCTTGGTGCTCTTGCCATTCATTAAAACACATTAAATTGCATTTAGTATAATTTGCATTTAGTTTAATTAATTTACTCATAATTGCATAAGTAAATTATTTTAGTTATAATTTTGTCACAAACAAACATATCACATTATTCTCGTCTCACTTAAGGTCGTGATAATTAAAATTAAATTGAATCAATCTTTGTGGAACGATACTTAGACTCAAATCCACTTTAATACTTATTAACAAACCATACACTTGCGCTGGTTTTAATTCGAAAAATATTTTCCTTAATACTTTATTTTGATTATTTTTACTTTTACATTAAGAACAATGTTTTGTATAAGTTTGGGGAGTGACAAAATTTTCATGACACTAACATTCATCAATATTTTTGTATAATTTACTATTTTTTGTGTGATTGTTCGAGTGAAAAAAATAGTAGTTTTTATTTATTGTTTAGTATTTGTTCATTGTTTTGTGTGCTTGTATGGACTTAATGGCTTTACTGATAATGATGTTGAATATTGGAATAAGTATAAACTAGGAATGGTGAAAATATTGTATGATTAGATTAGATAATACTTATTTATGTGAAACTTGACATTCTCTATGCACGACACTCATGTTTTACACATCAAGTTGATGATTTGGCTCATTACTTAGAGAATAGTTGAACATAGTAAGTAAACCTGAAAAAATCTTTATTTTATTTATCCATTATCCATTTATACAATAGTTTGGAGATGGTTGAGCTGTTATAAGAGAACATTGAGATGACTATGAGTTCCGTGCATTAAATTATTTTGTGTGTATTGTCTAAAACTAATAAGACGAAGAAGATGTGAAAGTCTTAAATTAGGGGTTGATTTTTGAAGTTAAGGGGCTGTCTGGGAGCCATTTTGGTTTAATTAAAATCCATTTTTTTATCATTTGAGAAGGTAAGTGTGACCCAGACTATAGTAATAATTAAAATGGTCAAATGTTGAGGGCATGCAAAATGACATGAGTGCCCCTTCATGGTTTTAAACTTGTCCATCAATGAAGGATGTTTATGACAAAAAGGTCATTTTCCACTCATTATTCAAAATTTCGTCTGGCATGTCAAGAATTTCTGCAAAATCTGTCTAAAGCAACGGTCCAATTTTGGGTTTTAAGTGAGCCCAGACACATCCTAAATGTCCAAAAGAAAATGGGTATAGCACACGTATGAATAAAAACATATTTTTGAACTTGTATAACTCCAATTAATAAGCCAGCAAGAGTTTAAAACTTGGTACCCTATGGTCATCTGACTTGAGAGTCATCGGCCTAAAATTCGTTACATGGGTTATATAGAAAGAAATTGAGAAGATGTTTGAAAAATATTTGAAAAACGAGAAAAAGAGAGAATGTGAATAATTGAGAAAAGACACAATTGCATAGATTAAGCACCAAGACATTTAGGTGGTAGATCTATACATTTGATGCGAAGTAAGTAGTTTAGTTTAATCTTAAACGTTGAAACAATAAAAAATATAGGAGAATCTCGACTTGTTGAAGTGTGAACTTGTAATAGTAAGATACATCCAAACTAAGTAAGGGTAAGGATTAGAATTAACTAAACTTCAATTTTAGAACGCATCTCGAGAAAATTGAAAGAAAAGAATAAGTTTGGGGGATGTACCTCTCGAGCGAAGAAATGAAATATTTGACTACTACGGGTTATGAGTTGAACCAATCATGAGCTTGATATGATTATATAAGTTTAAATGTACACACATCGAGTTTTGCATGTAACATGTGGATGTTGATTTGATTTTACAATGTTGAAACTATTCATTGTGTTGATTGTTAAATTTCAGTCTTGAGACACGGCATGTTGTCAAATCATGTTTTGTTTGAAGTCAAGCTATAGTTCCTCCATAAACTCTGTATGGTATCAGAAGAAGAAAATGCAAATGAATGAAGTATTGAATCATTCCTCCATAAACTCTGTATGGTATCAGAGCCTGAAAGCTAATGCCGCCCATCCCTCTTTCTTTTCAATTCATGGCCTCCAGTACTCCAATCACACAGCCTCTCCTACCACCGTCCTTACTTCTGTAGAAACACCACTCACCTCATTGCTATTAATGTTTCAGCACAAGCACCTCTAAAACTTACATCTGCAAATTACACCGCCCGATGGCTCCAATTTCAGACGCTTCTCATCGGATATGACTTGCTTAGGTTTATTGATAGAACAAATCCATGTCCGCCTTCCACCGTCATGCACAACGATGTCTAGAAGCCCAATCCAGATTATCTTTTATGGATCCGTCAAGATCAACTCTTACTTAATGCCATCGTCGGCTCTCTCACACCATCCCTAATCTCATTTATTGCTACTGAAAAAACATCCTATGATGCTTGGACAACTCTTTCCAACACCTATGCCAAGTCGACCCGCGGCCACATTCTTGGTCTCAAGGGCCGACTCACCAACCCCGCTAAAGGCATTCAATCTATCACTGAGTTTATGCAAGGTATCAAAACCACTATTGATGCACTATCTCTTATGAATGTCTCGGTTGATTCAGAAGACCGTCATCAAAATTCTTAACGGCCTCGATGAAAACTATAAAGAACTCTCCAACACTATTCAAGCATGAGAAACATCCATCTCCTTCGATTAACTAAATGAGAAACTTCTCGACCATGAAGCACAACTGGCGGCCAAAACAGATTCCTCATCTCCTAGACCTGCCACGACTTTTCCTGCTACTCGGTCTTCTCCACAGAATCATACTTTCCTACCCCAGCCAACTCGTGGTCGGCCCTGTTCATTTACTTCATCTCGCAATCAGTTCACTCGACCTCCGTATGCCTCCTTCATACCTCGGCCTTCACTTCCTGCCAGTGATCCAGGAAAACGCTTATATCTCGGCCGCTGCCAGTTGTGTGAACAACCCAGACACTCAGCCTAATGCTGTTCTATTTTTCAAACATATACTATGGACTTTCTCTGCCCAACAGTCCCGTCCCTTGCCCCGCTCAGCCCACACGACACCTAGTGCTCACACGGCCACTTATCCAACGACTTCTCCAACACCGTTTGAATGGATCCTAGACTCGGGTGCTTCTCATCATGTCACTACTGATCTTACGAACCTCTCGCTTCACTCACCTTATGATGGTTTTGATGACATTGTCATCGGTAATGGTAAAGGTGAAGGATCGTCAAACGAGTGCCCTTCTTCTCCACGGACCATATAACGATGGTGTTTATTATTGGCCGGTCACGGCAAGCTTGTCGGCTCCACCACGTGCTCTTTCGTCTGTCACTCCCTCCATGTCTTTGTGGCACTCTCGTCTTGGTCACCCTTCCTGCAAAATTATACGTCACTTAGTCTCGTCTAATGTTTTTTCTTTATTTTCCCAACTTTTGTCCAATTTTTCTTGTAATTCTTGCAAAATTAATAAAAGTCATAAGCTTCCGTTTTATTGAAAAAAAAAAAAATCAAGCTATAGTTTGTTGGAGAACAAACAATTGTTCAAATTTGGAGGATTCGATAAGTTCATTTTATACACTTATTTAAACCACAAAACATAGATAATTGTCGGTAAATATATTGGAATAGTTCTTAATTCTATATGAATTATATTTTGCAAGACAACATTGATGAATATGGTGGAATTTAGGAGAAATAGGCATAAAAGACTAAAATGGAGGAAAATTGAAGTTTAGGGACCAAAGTGAAAATAGACAAAATATGATCCGGAAGAAGAAACGAAGATGTGAAAAATGTTGAAGACCAATTGAGCAAATGAATGAAGTATTAGAAGAAGAAAATGCAAGAAAAGAGATCAAGAAACGAGAAAATAGAGAAAATAGAATTCGGGGACTAAAACATAAAAATTGGATCTTTGCCTATACTATGATATTTCATAGTACATTTTCGGAGGAAAATTTGTGGTTTCCTTATATGACTCCAATTCTTATGGAAAAAATATTTGGAATATTTTTAAAGACTTAGGGCAGTCCAGAAACATGTTACCACGCATTACAACGCATTAGAAAGCATAAAAGACAGCAAGAAACATCAAGAGAGGTTCCCCGACATAGTGTAAATCGTCATAGGGTCCGATAGATGATAGAAATATACCACTATACTTTACGTGGATTTTTAATTGTTCATAAAAAACCATGCACTCTTTTATATTCGCATCCGTCATAAAAGTATAGTCGGGTCATATATCAGAATAAGTTTAACATTACTCGAGAGAGATTTTTGAATAAAATAGAAACATTGATTCTTCAAAATTCAACCGTGTTGTCAAAGTGTATAACTAAAGTTAAAAAGAATTATTTTATGGAAATTCGGGACCCTAGTGCTCGTCATTCATTAAAACACATTAATTTGCATTTAGCATAATTTGCATTTAATTTAATTAATTTACTCATAATTTCATAAGTAATTTATGTTAGTTATAATTTTGTCACAAACAAACACATCACATTATTTTTGTTTCGGTTAATGTCGCGATAATTAAAATTGAACCAAAGCAATCTCTGTGAGATGACACTTAGACTCAAATCCATTTTTTTACTTGTTAACGAAGAGTACATTTGCGGTAGTTTTAATTCGAAAGATATTTTCGTGAACAGTGACCCATCCTTACCTTACTTTAATTCGATGGGAAGGAGAGTAAGAAACTGGTACTTGCCCTTTCCAACCCATGTTCTCCTGTGTGAGAATCTTCGACTTTTGGTCGTATCTTGCACCTTTCTTTCGAGTATTAAGCGCTGCAATATCTGATTTAACTCAACATGGAAGGCCTCTATATACAAGGTGTTAGTGCTTGACTAATAAGATAGAAATGGGCAAGCTAAACCCCACTCCTTAAAATGCATTTACAAAGACAAAAAAAAACACTTATTCAAAAAGCCTTCGCCCTCCTATTCAAGAGGTCTATTAGAGAACGATCATCTAGCCTTGGTCTTCTCATCATACTACAAGAAAAATGATAATTAACACCTAATATGTCAACGAACAGATCAATTTGGTCGTTAAAAATTGTTTTCAACAATTAAATTATAAGTTTGGTCATAGAAATTGGATGATGAACAATCGAATTTTAAATTAGTTGAAAATATCTTATAACGACCAAAAAATTAGTTATTAATTCTACATTTTCTACGACCAAGTTAAAATTAATCGTTGTGAGTGGGCGCCAAGTCAAAAATTCCCTCCAAAATATCTATTCATATTCAAGGACAACAAAATTGGTTATTAGAAACACATATAATATAGTAAATATTCAACGACCATAATATCGTTGGAATTAACAACTAATTTTATCTTCTTGTTGGAACTAAAGAAAAATTCGACATTCAACGACAAATTATTTAGTGGTTGTTAAAGGTGACATGCAATGACCAATTTTTTTTAGTCGTTGAAAATTCAGAAGTGCAAATTTTATTTTATTTTTTCTAATTGATGCCTAAGCGTTAGCTTATTTTAATACCCTCTATATTGACCTGAGTCATACTACGTGTACAATCGAGATTGACAACCACTCACATGAAGAGTTCCACTTTTTATTTTTTGAATTTTTTAAACATGCGGACCCCCCACACATGTGAGAGGTTTTCAATCTCGATTGTACAAGTAGAATTTTCCATAGTGACCTCGTTATCAATTTCGTCACATTACCAAGCTAGTAGTCACCAACTCCACATACAATATCAATTATCTTGATATCTAAGCTAATTCAATTATCACAAGAACATGGCTCCTCCAAATTAACCCTTTTCCACATCCCAATCCTATAAAAAATTCATTGAATCGCGAAAATAAACCTAAATATCCACAAGATAAACACATTAAACGTACAATAATTCTTTCTTCATTGCATAATTAAAAAGAAAATGATCCGATACCAATACTGATAATAACAACAATTACGAAAATAAATTCTCAATCAATAAAGTTTTTGCCTACTTTTCCCCGTTTATATAAAAAGTAAAATTTTGTTAACAGCAGCTTAAATCAACAACGCGTGCCATTTTTTCCAAGAACAAATGAATTTCTTATAAAATGCAAATATCGAAGAAATAAACTATGTATTTTGGGTGGTTCATCCAATTTAAATAAAATAAAATAAATGAAGTGGGTGCTATGAACCCGCCCTGCTTCGAACTTAACCGAGGCACAAGGAAAATATGGAAGAAAAATCGTTAAGACTTCTGCGATTTTCCTCCTTTGTGGCATCTGTAAGATCCCTCGTATAGGGACAAATGTCCTTCTAAACCAGTGGGGTAATTTCTCGAGGAAGATGAATGAGGGAGTCAGATTTTTTAGTAACTTATTCTTAAGCACCAGATTCTAAAAGAGATTAGTGCTTCCGTTAACGGTAGAAATTTTCCCTTGTAAGACCGAATTAATTGACAAGCCACCTTAGTCAAAGATTATCTGTTGGCACAAACCTTATAGACATTATTGGACAATAGGGATTTTGAAAAGCTAGAGATAGAAGAAAGAAAAGAAACATACTTGATAAACTAGCTAGTTGATTCTAATATTTCTTAAGTTAGTTCAAGCGAGATTCGAGCAACCCCCATTCATGTTTTACGATCAAGACTCTTTTATTATGATTAACGTTTTCGTCCTACATCAAGTGGAATTAGAGCGATGGCAAACAATCGGAGTAAGGCTTTTGAGGCAAGAATTGAAGCTATTAAGATTGATCTGCAAGAATTAGACAATCAAGTCAAAGAGGTATTAGATGCCTTGAATCTTAGAGGAGATGATCCCAAGCCACAACCACCTATTGAACCGTTTAGATTACTGCCCTTGTAAATCTAGCCCCAATTTTGACCTTAGTTCGTTATCATGGTCGTTATAATGGCTATGATGGTTACAAAGTCAAAGCAGAGATTTTTATTTTCAATGGGAGTTTGGATGTGGAGGCTTTGCTTGATTGGTTAAACGAGACAAAAAAGTTCTTCTAAATCATGGAAGTTATCGAAGAACGTAAGGCTGTGATTGTTGAGTACAAACTTAAGGATGGAATAGGAGCCTTGTGGCATAGTATTCTTGATGACCATTAAAGTCTGAGACAACCATCCACAAGGGAATTTTTCCTAAAGACTATGTGCGAACCAACTATTTTTGGACTGTAGACAAGGACATCATTTAGTGGCTGCATATACTGAGGAGTTCTTGAGGCTACAATCTCTTCGTTGCAATGTAATGGAGACTGATGATAATTAGATCCTACAATTTCTACGGGGATTAAAATATGAGATTCAAGATAATATAGGGATTCAGCCTATTCATTAATACAAGCTAGGGAGATGTCGTTCCGTGCAAAATCATTACTTGTGCAGCAGTTACGTCGTCCTCTATCACTTAAAAGATATTCAAATGATACAATTTGGAGGACACCAGAGGGTCAGTCCCGCTACACACTCAGGCTAATTGACAAGGCAATTCCTGGCTGACGTGGCAGACATTTAAAAAAAACAAAGGAAAAAGAATAAAAAATCCCAATTAACATCTGCTTCCCTGAGACTCTTCCCCCAAATTGGAAGCCGATCTCCAAACGCAGCCCTCTCCTCCTACAACACTTCCACACCCACATCCACACAATCAATTCCACCCAAATCAAGGGCCACACCGTCATCATCTTCGGCTACATGTCATTGTACGGTACCGTCCCTCCTTTGGTAGCACTTCCTGCTACGCAGCCGCCTGACAAATTTGAAGGTCGCACTGTACTTGAACTTTCCTTTGCTCCAATCCGGCTGCCTTTCACGGCGTAGCTAACAGTAAGATTAATTCAAAGAATTTATAGTTCATTAGATTTCAGGTAAAACAGTATTTTCCCCCTTTTCCTCTTTGTCCACTAATTTGTGTTCGACTCCCTTTCACCTTATAATTCGAATCACTGCTTAGGTATAACAGTTCCAATTCTATTTTCTGATTCTCTTATTTATCCCTACCATTTTTTAATTTCAAATCGTTTTCTCTAAATATGTCTCCAGTTTGCTGTGTGTTGGTACTCTGCTCATTCATCTCTGCCCAAACTTTTTTTTGTACGTGTAATCCCCTGCTTCTTAAAGGTGCATATCAATGAATAAAATACAATTCACATTTAGTTTTCGATATGTAATTTCTCTATCGATGAAGCTAGGTTATTGAAGTCCTGTTTAGCATGTTATATTGTATGTTGATTTTGTTTGGAATCGATTGGAATGAAAGTGACGTACATTACTGAAATGTTGACAATTTATGTTGGAGAGCTACATGTTATTTCGAGAAGTCATGCTAGTGGATGGAGATGGAGAAGAAATTGTCATTACATTTAATCTTATGAAGGTGTCCTGTGTTCTGGAATTACGAATGTTGTTTACATGTAATTTTTCATCCCCAATCATCATCGAAACACGTTTTGTTTGTGTCTACTTTTCATATGTTCATTACGATGTTTAGTTCCCTGCCATTGCGTGAATTTGTATGTTGAATTAGCTATTGTTGGAGTTGACAATGTTATGTAGTTTATTCCCATTGTAGAATGGCCGGAAGGAATGTTGGAATATGTCATAGTTGTAGATCTAAAAGCCACTACTTTGTCGAATACCCACGGAAACGCCGATGTCCATCGTGCAAGCATGGATTTGAAAATTGTTTCGTGGTGGAGGATACTGCAAATAAAGAGCGATTATTTCTTTGTTGCAGTGACGACTGTGGTTTTTGGGAGTGGGTTGTAAAAGAAAAGTCAAGGTGCGAATCCTCTAGCGGTAACACTACTTTATTTAACCATGCGACTGCCGAAAAGGTTGATGATTTGTCACGAATGTTCCAATATCGCATTTGCATGAACGATGAAATAGACCTTCGAATTTCGATGAACGTGATGGTATGTAAGACAAAAGATAGCACAGAGTCAAATACACGAGTGGAAACGTCGCCTGGATTAGTTAGTATTCAAACTATGACAAGAACTTTTGTATATGTAGGACTACTGATTATTACCGAATCTGTGTGAAATATATTCGTTAAAAATTTGTCATGTACATTTGGAAGTGTTGTTACTTTTAGTACTGAAATGGTCGCCCAAAACTTCATGCCTAACACTGCAAATTACCAAGTTAAAAGTATATAAATACTCTGAGCAATAAATATAGATACTACTGAAAAACATGAAGAGAAATGTCCCAACGATCTAAAGCGAGGCCTTGCAATTCATATGTTTCAACAATTCTTTTTACACAAACTATTGCAAAACAGATGGAATAATTTTGTGATAACCACCTGAAAATAACAGTTGCAAGCTCAAGCAATATAGCATGTCAGTACACCGATATAGCAGAATTTCAGTTTTTAAATACAATCATATATATGTTCATGTGTCCCAGAAATTAGTGGGATAAATTATCCAATCCCTAGGTACTTTAAAACAATTAACAAAAACATTAATTAATCCATCTTCAACTAACTATTCCTCAATATAACAGCAACTGAACGTTTCCAGTACAAGCGAAAGAATGGTTTCGTCAATCTCAAAGAGCAACTGAACTTTTCCAGTCCGTCAAGGCAAAAGCGTCCACAGCAAAAAAGTGCTACAAATAATACCAATCAAACTAGTTAACTCGCAATGCTTCGAACTCCATTGAAAGAAATGCACAAAAGAATAAAATTGTCCACACATATACAAAATACCTTGGTTAACCCCCTTACGAACCTTTCATAAACCACCATCAGTTGTCTAAGCCACTTTGATCTGATAAATGGGGATAGTAGTACAACATGCCTTCACGTACAATAAATGAGAACATGAAATGTGATTACATGAAATAAGTACACGTTGTTGCTTAAATGTTGTCCGCTGTTCTTACCTTTTGAAATGTATATAACATTTGATGATGATGGATATATCAAACTCGGGCGGGATAATGGGCTTACGATCGGATAATGTGGGAAAGGGAATGGTGTCGTTACAGAATGCACTTGTAGTTGAAAGAATTGATTGTCCACAACACTCTCTGCTATATTATCGGGCGCTTCACCTTACCTCATTCTCAATCGCTTCCCTTTGATTGATGTCAAACTGCCCTGAAAATGAATCGAACGTATTTAGTATTCATTTTTTGACACATTTGAAACTCACAGTCACAGTTGGTAACATACCTTAACTTTGTTAGACCTTGATTCTAATGGACCTATTCTCCGAAGTTTCTTCTGCACCCCATTTCTGCACGATGATTTCAGATCACGTATGGTAACGCTGCATTAGTTTGAGAGTCGGTGCACTATTCAGCCTTTGATTGCGGAGTATGATGCGAGATGGCATTGCTACCACTACATGACTTTCTCGACATCATAAGATCTTTACATTGAAGTTTTATCCAGTCCATAATCACACGTGATTGGCCATCATCTGCTGCAAGGTCCCCCACCTACGCGAAAGCATGACACATGTCATCATATCGCAACTGTTCAGGAAAACTAGCTAAACCATCGTAATTCACTGCCACCCTCGTGTGTGCTTTACTCACATCTTTCCTCCATCACCGTAGTATGTACCTTTTCGGAAGTAATGTAACGTCACAACAGATCAATACTGCAATTGCATGGAGACAAACTATTCCCCAAAACTCGAACAAATGACAGCTGCAAACAATATTACAATTCTGTCTGTCGAAC
Source organism: Fraxinus americana (assembly GCA_035079005.1). Lineage (NCBI taxonomy): Eukaryota > Viridiplantae > Streptophyta > Magnoliopsida > Lamiales > Oleaceae > Fraxinus > Fraxinus americana. The sequence goes on along the minus strand of CM068710.1, from coordinate 3,042,503 downwards.
ATGATAAGGAAATTTTTTTTCTTACGACGCCCCTCATACATGACATCCTCCCTTACCTCATACATCGTCCCAGATTGCCACTCCGAAGTAGATATGATATCATAGTACACCTTCCCTGTGAACTCTTCCTGAGCTTTTCTGAAATTTGAAATCGTATAAATTGATTAGAATTGCTGCTCCATTTCGTATTGTGTCGCACACGATAACATTTGTGAAAATGACTTCAAATCAGCTTGGAATTCCTTCTCAACTTTATTACACAACGCACGTTCATATTGTTCCATGAATTGCTTCAAGGAGGTCTTTGAATGTACATACCCATCAAAGAATGCGTTCATACTCTCGCTTTTTTGTATTGTTGATATCTCTGCCTAGAAACTCGTCTTGAGAAAACAAGGAACCCAACGGCCTCTACACTCATATAGTCCGGTCAACCAATCGTTATCTTGCAAGGCACATGTATCAATGAAAGCAGCCCAACCTTCTTCGAATTCTTGAGTGATCTAGGAATCGTAAACCAATGTGTGTATTGCCCGAAATATTGATGCCTCATCATCTTGGTATCCAAACTTCTCAGGAAACTTCTCCATAATGTGCCACGAACACCATCTATGACTTGTGTTCGGCAAAACGATATGAATTCATTTTGCATAGCCTTATCTTGATCTATAATTATTCCAAGAAGTGCTTTACCGTGCATACATTGAAGGCATGTTCTGAACAACCACATAAACATATCTGTGTCTTCTTTCGATACCAAATTACAACCAAGCAGTGTTGATTGTCCGTGATGATTGACGCCAACAAACGGGGCAAAAGGCATGTCATATTTGTTTGTGAGGTAAGTGGTATCAAATGTAACAACATCGCTGAACTCCTTATATGTTTGCCTGCAATGATTATCTGCCCAAAATACATTTCTTAGCTGCGAATCCTCGTCCAAATCCATGATGAACTAAAAGCCCGAGCAATGTGCTTGCATCTTTGAAAAATATGATTGTATTGTTTCGGCATCTCCTTCTCCAAGTCTTAATCGTATCACTTTTTCAATGTAATTCCGACAATCCTTTTCCATGCAACTCATGTTCTCATATCCACCCGCTTCTACGACTGCAAAATTGTAACTTTTATGCAATGGAATTCCTGCCAAATCATTTACTTGTAGCTTGTGTTTCACATGTGCACTTAACTCTCTGTTGCACCGAAATAACCTCGACTTCGATGGACTAGTTTCATGATTGTGGTCAAAGTAGACCGTGTTAAGTCTCCAATCTCCATATATGCAGATGCTGAGATTCTAGCTTTACAGCCCATCTTAATTGTTGGTTGTGGCTTCAAAGATTCGCTTGTATTACCAACTCTTCGACCTTCACGGCTACATATCTGTGTAACATATCGCAATTCTCCATCGTCTCCCCTCTTCAAGTTTCTTTTCTTAACGGGAAAACAATGGTGTTCGCATATTTTTTGTATATGTCAAACATGTCCTTCAAATCGTTAAATTGCATACCCACTTCAGGTACAATCACACCATCTCCCAATGAGGTTTTACCTTCAACTATGTTAACAGAGTCCATCTCGTTCTCATCATCCTCTTCCACCAAAACATCATCATGCTTGTTTGACACTTCACCCATAATTCCTTCGGCTGCAATAACATAACCAATCATGTTCAGTACTATAGTTAATTTCATCTATTTTCTTATAGATTTGAAATAAACAACTGTGAATATTATTGTGTAATTGTGTAAAAGTTTTACGCTTTACATTCCAACTGTGAATATTCCAATAAAAAACAACCACTACAGATGAAGCATGAGCAAGTAAACCTCTTCAGATACAACAACCCAATCTTACCCTTAAAGGTAGCAAAGTAGTAAATTTTGGAATAATTAACTGTAAGATAAACCCAAAATAATTTCTCTCTCCTTAAAAATTTTAGTTAAGAGCTGTAAATTTTAGTTAAGAGCTTATGAGAAAGTAAACCGCCTGCCATTTTCTGATCATCTTCCACTTATGAGTAAGCACCTAAACTAAAAGTTAACATTTCTTTTCATTCAGCATGACCAAAACATTTGACAGCAATGTAGGCAAAACGTAGTCATAAAAGAAACAAACATCAGAATCTCAGCCAGGAAAAAAAATAGCTTACTATTTAACGGGTAATTTCTCATCTTCGCCGGACTGGTAGCTGGCAAATACTCTTGCACCAAATCGGATTCTAACAAGATTAATTTCTGGAACACAGCTGCATTATTTTCCCGATTCTCAGCTGCCGGAAAGATGTCACGCAAAAATAAATCTTGGCCCAAATTCGATTCAGACAAAAGATTAACTTTCAAGAATTAATTTTATGGAACACTTCTCTAGTTTTTGTCGTTTTCGTAAGTGGTAAAGGAACCCACACTCTCTGCCATATGCTCACGTGAATATCTCACTCTCTCTCTCTCACGTGTGATATTTTCCCTCCATTTACTAACCCACACACGTGGGAAATTTTGAAACCCTGTCAATAGGGTGTCATTGAACCTGGGCTACAAGATTAATTAGTGGACCAAAAAGGGCAGTAATTAGAGATAACTTGACTGGTTGGGAAGCAAACAATCCGTATGCAAATTGACAATTGAAAAGTGTTCCAGGTGCGAAAACTAGGTATAAATCAAATGAGTGTATTGAATGAAGACCATTACATGTAGTAGATACGGTTAATGAAGAGGATAAAGATCGTAAATATGTCGGAGATGAGGAAGAAGATGATGAGGAATACACACATGAAGTTTGTAGAAAAAAAAATGAGATTTTGTGTATGTTGTGTAGAAAATCTTATGTTCATCCAAGCGGGAAGAGTTGACTCAGCGTAGGAAGATCTTTTAGGTCAAGTGTTGAGTCAGTAATGCTATTTGCAGTTTGATCATAGACATTTGTAATTGTGAGAATCTGATTGCCAGAAGCTAGTGGATCATTTGAAGTTGCAATCGAACCATATCCAACTCCTTATTAGATTGGTTGAATTAAAAAGGGTTCGTCTATTCAAATGACTCAAATTTGTAAGACACATTTGTCTATGGGGACCTTTTACAAATCAAAAGTTATTTGTGATGTTGAGATTGATACATGTCATATTCTTTGGGGGTAGAACGTGGCAGTTTGATGTAGTGAATATCTACATGTTTAAACGGAAGGATAAATAGATTACGGTTGCACCAATAGGAGGACATGTAAAGCTTTTAAAGTTGAAGGGAAAGCTTTCCGACTAGTGCAATTTCAGCTAGTGAGTTTTCCTGTAATGAGCTTTTGTAGCCGATGACAACTTCGCGTTGAGTTTTTCTGAAGTGGAAGGGAATTATGCGAGAATATTATAAACCAATTGGAAAAGAGAAGAAAAAAGAAGGATGTACGAAAACGAGCATAACTTTCAACTTGACTGTCATATTTTTATGAGCAAGTACATTCTGAAAGCATTTTTCATTTCTACAAATTTTTTCAGGGTAACTTTGCTAAACTTTCGAGGTCAAATTTCATCGTTTAGCAGTATGTTTTATCATTTTTAAGTTTTAAGTTAATTTTAAGGGCAAGTTCGTCTTTTTTTTGCAGTATTTTAATTTTATTCATATTCGCTTTGATTTTTTTTAATTTTATACGAATTATGATTTCGTTTTGATTAGGTTTAGTTCGAATCTTTAAATATTTTGTAAGAGTTTGAAAATTAGACCGCCATTTTTTTATTTTTATTAATAATGACTCAATTTTTCCATTATTTGATGAATTCTAGTATTTCTTATGCCCGTTCGAACGAATTCGAACTGCATTATCAACAATATTATTTTATTATTATTCACGTTTACCTTTGACCTACTTTGTTGGTAAACAAGGTGACAATATTGGCTGGGCTCACGGTATCACCATGCCAGGTTCAGTAAGTAGCCACAAATATAACATTTAAGAGCTGAACACGAATAGGCAGCACCATATTAACTTTCATTTATCCCCACGTGTCGAATTTTCCTTGGAAACAATTTTCACAGTTAACCTCTCCGAATTTATACTTTGTGAAAATTACAAGAAATTTCCACTTTCACATGGTCATTTGTAAAAATTTCCAAAATTTATTCAAAGTCCCTTTTGCAATACTTTTTTACCAAAAGACCCTTATTAACAATTTATAATTCCACACTATAGACAAAAAATGTACATACAATTAAAAATTTTGTTGGCCAGTAAAATTTTGACACATAACTTGCCACACTTATTTCAAAAGTACACATGTTAAATCACAATAAATAGTATATTTCTCATTGACACGGGTATTAAATATCGAGAACTACATTTTAAATGTCAAGAACTTTATGAAGTGTAGAGAACTCTCATTTGAGAAAATATTATATTAAATGAGTTTGAATTAAATGAACCTCAATAGACTTACATTGAAAATTTTAATTGAAGGTCCAAATTATATATATATATATATATATATATATATATATATATATATATATATATATATACATATATATATATATATTACATACAAGCAGGGCAGACAAAAGAAAACGAAAAATAGAGAAAAAAAGGTGAAAGAAGAGGACTGCGGCGCTGGTAGTAACGAAAAAAAGAAGAAGAAAAGAAGGGAGAAATAAAGGGGAATAAAGAAAAAGACACACAAAGAAGAGAGAGAAAGAAAAGAAAAGTCAAAGGCAGAAAAAACGTGGAAAGATGATAGAAAAATGAGAGAAAGAGAGGAGGGAAAAAATAAAAGAAAAGGAAATGAGATTGCAAACACAAAAAATGTTCACATTTCGTTAATTTTTGGTGATATCTTTTCACTTTTACGTATTTTTATTTTTACAATTTGAATAACTAATTTTTATATTAGGAAAAACAATGTAGTCGACTTGTGATCCTTTATTTTTTTTATTCAAGATTTCTGTAATTTATTTATTTATTTATGTGTTGGTTTTATTATGTGTTTAATGAATTAAATTACCTGATCAATAATTTGATGATCATGTGAGTCTCTTACGAATCGAGAGATGAGTTTAAGATTTATGCCATATAATAAAATTCGGTAAATTAATATAACATGTTCAGATACATATACTAATTATTGCGGTCATAATATGAATTCTTAGAACTAGTGTTTCATTTAATTAAAGTTAATTCACATAGAGATATGAAATTTAATTAGTCCTAAAGTATAGTTTTCGTGAAAATAATATCCAAACTCAATCGATTATACTACTTATTATTACGATATCGTACACTTACAATATAAAAATCTCTAACAAATATTGATTGAAAACAAAATTGACACGATTGTTGAATTACCATTTACAGCGATTTTAATATATAATATTCTACGAAGGAAATGCCAAAAAGTTTACCTCCAGATTCGGATTCCGATACAGATTGTGATTTTTTATGCTATATATATGAGTTATGACCCAAATACAGAGAGGATCTGATAATCGAGAAAACCGCCAAACCCCCAATTTCCCAATTGGGAATTTGTTCAATTTCTTTCACTTATTTTGTTCTGATTGTGTTTAACAATGGGGCGTAGGAAGTTGGTGATAAAGCGAATCGAGGATAAGAGCGCTAGACAAGTTACGTTTACGAAGAGAAGGAATGGATTGATAAAGAAGGCGAAAGAGCTTGCTGTTCTCTGTGACGTTGATGTTAATGTTATTATCTTCTCCAGCCGTGGAAAGCTCTACCATTACTGTAGCAGCAGTAACAGGTTAGTTGCTCTACTGGGATTTCGAGAGTTGAATTTTTTTGAAATTTTTTGGAATGGATAACCGGATCGTATTGTGAGTTTGATGACATTAATTTGTGCAAGATTAAGTTTTCTGATTGAAGTATTTTCAGCTTAAAATAAGGATTTTTTTTAGAGAAATTAGTAGCTCTCGTTTTGGATTTTTTATACTATTTGCGTTAATACAAAAGTTTCTGCACTAATCAAAGGAAATCAATGCCGAGAAAGGAATTTATTAACTATTATTTTTAAATGTACTATTGTTTATACGAATTGTTTGTTTGTTACAAAAGACCTGCCGGAGAATTTTTGCTGCTTGCCTTTATTACGTGGTTTAGTAGTTTGCTGTCCCGTCATATTTTCTGCCGCGTGCCTATTTGCACTGCCAAATTGTTTTGTGTGTTTCCATGATTTCACCAGTACGTCAATCTTATATTCATACGTGGATATGCATGAACAAAGCCAGAAACCAGTAAAGCTTTCTCTTCTTTCCTCCATTCTTCCAAATGCAGCTGTGGTAGCTGCATGTTATCAACTTTGTCCAGAAAATATTGAAACATGAAATGTAGTTTTTTGGGCAACAGTTCTGTCAGCTTCTCTAACCATCCATCTCGACCATTGAGTTCCATATGCTTTTTTGGACTGGTAGGGTGGAAGATACCTCAATCTTCTGACATACAAATATATAATAAACTAGAAGTTGACTCTTATTCATGTAAGATTTGTCAGCACCTTTGAGGGAGTGAAACTTGGTCATGAGACTAAAATACTACAAGAATTAAGATTTCTGATACAAAATCGATGTTGAAGAAGAAAATGACTGAAGAAACGCTAAATTGTGTAGCGGAGCCAGAAATATACGATAGGGTGGGCTGGAATTTAATTTTTTTTTCAATGAACTCATACCATAAAAGATGTTCTATATCACTCGAGATTAAATATAAAAGGCTAAATTCATAACACTCATAATAGTGTGGGTCAGAATATATTTTGGGAAACTCACAACAAAGTTCTAACAAATATAATTTTAACAGATAAAATTAAATATAGAGCATATTACTTATTTTGATGATAACATCAATTTCATTGTCGAAATAAATAAATTCTTAACTCACAAATATAAATAAGTAATATATGAAAAAATACATTAGTAAAATTTTAATTACTTTTAAGCTTAGTCAAACTACTGTTCAACTATATCATTTATCTTTAATCAATAAAATTTATTTGTTATATAATAAATTAAATTGATTATAAGTGAACTCTTTAAACTTAGTTATATAAGTGTGTGATAAATAAAATACCTAATTTGGTAACGAGTTATTTGTGTATCATGGATATGAATAAAATAAATATGCAATTGTTGTAGAGTCTTAAACTAAATTTGAATAACTGAACATTGGGCTTGGGTTGGGAATAAAATTAGTTGGGCCAAAATTAATTTTTGGGTTGGGCTAAAATTTTTAATTTTTTTTTTATTTTTACCAATAATTTAGGCTATGTGGGCTGGGCCCCTCCATCCGCCTCTGCATGTACGAGTATGGATCATGCTAGGTTCAGTCAGTCTCTTTGAGAGATTGAGACACTCTTATGAACAAGAGAATTTTTATTTTATTTTATTAATTTAAATTTGCATGAAACATGCCAACCATTTAACTCAGTCATCTCTAATTTACCTAAATAGGTATCACCGTGTCAACTACTTTTCTTGGCGTGTATTCTTAGAATCATTGTTTTTGCTAATTCATCTTAACATAATTTGTACTTTAACATTCTAATTGTAACGATCTGGCCTCTGTGCCCAAGTCGTTTTCTTACATACTGTCCAATATGGGAGAACTTAAATCCATCTTAATCCTCTCGGATTTCTACCTCATCCTCAGAATTCGAACTTTTAACATTTTCTTTAAGAATGACTTAAATTTGAATTTTGGTACCAATTGGGCAAGATTTTTGTGACGACTCAATCTTTATGTCCAAACTGTTATATCATACATACTGTCTACTTTGAGTGGATATATGCCCATTTGCCCCCTTATGGATTTCTATCGTGTTTCCCAAAATTCGAACCCAAGACCTTTGTCTAATGAGGGTATCAGGATGTAACTTAAGTCTCTTATTTGACAAAGGTTTTGTTCGAATCTTGGGAGACGCGATAGAAATTAGTGGGGTAAGTGGGTAGATGTCCGCCCAAAGAGGACATTATGTATGATATAACGGTTTGGGCATAAAGGTTGAGTCGTTGCACTAGTACTCAGTGCTACTTAGTAAATCTGAAAAATGTTTTGTAGAATGACATTATAGCCGTATATGTCTTATAGCATTGAAGTCAATTAACCAATCTATTCTAATTATATATATAATGTTTTCTTCATTCCTCTTTCCTTGTTAATAATCGAACATAAATACTTTTCTAATGTGATGATTTGTCTTGTTCGTCTATACGTCTAGTATTTCATATAATTTATTATTGACTTTTCTCATTTTTTTAATATTAAGCCTCTATTTGGCTTCAATTTTTTAAAGCACACTTTTTCTTTAAAATCATTCATTTTATGAGACAACTTTTTAATCGCATATTTTATCAAAATTTACTAAAAATCTGATTTTTTTTTCAAACCAAATAGATGCTAAATGTTGTATAGGAAAGATAAGGCAATTTGGGAGTGCATATTTCAATTTTTTCCTCACTACGGAATTCACCCGCTTTCTCTCGTTCATTCCTACAAGAGATGACCTTTCTCTGTTTGATCAATTATTGGTGTCTAATATTTCTTATCATTTATTAATCCTTTTATCATTTTTCTTATGATTGAATTTGTATAGCAAAAATATGGCAATTTGAGAGTACGTAAATTACTTCAGTTTTGCATCACAAGATTCACCATTAAGTCTCTTGTTCAAACAAAAAGTTCTACTATTGTTTTGTCCTGGTGCATTTCAAAGCACCAATTTCAACACTTACGTCCCATTTTGAGAAACTCTTTAGATTTCATGTTCATACATTCCTCGGATTTAGTTGCTATTTTTCGTTTCTACACCTTCATTATAATAATATAACATCAATTTAGGCTCGTAGGATGTATAATTCTCATCCAAAGGGGCTATATGTTTAGGGTCGTTTTTTTTCCTTTATGCCCCTATTTGGTCGAGATAAAAATCTAATTTTTAGTAGATTTTGATAAATGTTGATGGAATGTACGGTTGAAAAATTGTAGGTACTATGAAATGTGTAGTTAAAATTATTTGTTGACTTTGACTTAAATTTTAATCAGATTTTTTAGTGGTACAAATGGGGGCTATATAACTATAGATTTTTTAGCATTTGCTACTATTTGAATTCTTTCAAGGCTAGTTATTTTCACGTATGTTTTAGTTTACTAAAAAATTCGTGGAGTCTCAATTTTATCAATTTGTATTCAGTATGCTGCCAGAATTGATGAGATTTGAATTAAGTTCTTCATTCTCACTCTTTTTGGCTGCATTAGACTGGTATTAGTTTGAGATCATGTCTTTCATGCTATCGAGGAGGCCATTGTCCAATTGTGAATTATGAAGGAAGTTGCTAATGTAATAAATAATTGTAATGACAACTTGAAAATAATATATCATGGGTTTTTTTGAACTTAACGCATGCAAGGTGCATGTGATGGAAAGTAAGGTGATGGTAGAGCAAACATCATTGCGTTCATGGATGGGGTGCTACAAATGCTTTAGAGTCTCTCCATTTAGATATGATATTGAAATAGTTTGACATGGATCCTTTCGTTTTCCTTAAGTCCTCATTGTGGGCTAGTTTAGGTAAGCCTTGTATCAGTTTACTCATTCTCGATAAAGGGTCCAATATCGAGATTTTTGATCTGGTAGAAGGAAAAGAAGACGCCATTAGGTGCAATATGCACACTAAAGTTGTAGCATGTTGTGTAGAGAATCATGAATAGATATAATTTCAAGAATAGTTTAATATACTTGAAGAACCTTGAGAATAAAGCCTCTAGATGGTCGGCAAGTGATAAAATGCCAGTCTAAAAGAACCTAGGAATTAAGGGGGTAAGTTTTTGCAATCTCGTCAAAGCTATTGGCATGGCATGAGTGAAGAAATGAAAGTAAGTGGTATATGAAGTTGGACGGTTGAAAATATCTTATTCTATGGACTCACAACCAAAGAAAGTTATGGACTGCACCTTCATGATCATTTAAAGGTTATAATTAGAAAGAATATATTGAGTTTCTCCTTTTCCTATTGATTTCAAATATAAACACAAGTATATTCTTTAAATAGACTATTGATTATTAAATATAGATGATTGAAATTCTATCTATATTCTTCTTTCTTCTCCTAATTCTTTCTCACTCTTTTGTAATAGGAAAAACTATGTTTCTACGAATAATATTTGGGCATAAGAATGTATAAGCTTTTATACCAATCGTTGCTTGTTATTAATATGGACTTTTGAGTGTGTAGAGAAGGAAAAAGAGACATACATACGCGGTTTATATAAATTTGATGTCTTGTTGTGTCTAGACTATTTTTTTGGCTAATTAGCACAAAACGTCCCTACCTTTGGAATGGATTTCGGAAACCGTCCCTACCTTTCATTTCTTGGCATTTATACCCCTAGCTTCCACTTTTGTGCGCTGAACGTTCTTTTCACAACTTTTTGACGATTTTATCCTCCATTCAATTGAAACAAAAAGAAAAGAAAAGAGAAACTAAAGAAATAATTGCAGTGATAACCCCAAATTTTTAAAACCTACTTTTGAGTCACAAATACTAATTTTTTGCCTCCGACCAGCGTCCACCTTCGGAGCTATTTTTAGCCACCTTCCGACCACCAAAACCACCGGATATTAGCATCAATGGAAAGCTCTTAACCTCCTCTACAATTAACACCCAACAACTCCCCCAAAACACCAAATAATCTTAGAGAAATCAACTCTCAAATTAAGCCACTCGAAAATCTGAAAACTGCTGGAATTTCCTCCAGCCACCACTTTTGATGGCCAAAAACGCTGACCAACCACCACCGAAACCACCGGACATTAACACCACTAGAAAGCCCTCACTATGCCCTTCAATTCCCACCTAATATCATGCCTCGAACAGTCCTGAAATCGTCGGAAATTCGGACAAAAATCGCATGCTCATTTTGCTAAAACAGGCCGACAACTCCTTTTTCGGAGACACCATGCAAAGCCCAACATTCCAATGGATTATCCACCTCAAGACGCCCCTGTCCATTGTTCCCAACCGTCTCCTATTGCTCAGAATCAACACCAGCAGGTGGTGGCTTCGAACACAGTGAAAACGCAACTTTCAAACGGATTTTCTCGCACCGGTGGTACGAACGACGATCGAGAACCACCACCAATAGCACCTACTCCTTAAGGCGCATCCAATGAGCATATGGGTCTTCCTCAATTTGGCCGGGAAACGGCTGTTCGTTCAGAAACAGGTTTATCGCGCGGTGTTGGCTCCATTTTTTTGATTTCTGTTCACTCATTGCCCCAGTCAACAAATTGCAACCACCAACATTCAATTAAAGTTGCTAATACCATGGGTAATGGATCAATTGATTCAATTCGTCAGCCAATTAAAAGAATTTTGGATTTGGCCAAATTTTTTGGCCACCAACAGTTGGAAGTGGTTGTGGATGAGAAAATTAGGTGCCGTTCTCTTTGTGTTTCAATTTTGTGTTTTGAGTTTTGAATTCGTTTTGTGTTTTGTGTTTTGAGTGTCTGTTTTGAAATTTCTGAAAATGCGTTCTCTTTCCCATTCTGAAAAACTGTTTCCGAAAACATAAAAATGGAAAACGCGTTTACTTTGAAATTTTGAGAATTTTTTTAAGAATATTTTATTCAAAAAAACTGATTATTCAATAAATTTTAATTGTTTAATGTTAATATAATATTAAATAACATATAAATTTTGAAGTTGGTGAATTTTGAAATATTTTTTTCCAAATATAAAAAACGCAACCTAAATTAAAATTGACAAGTCCTTATTTTTGTCCTTATACATAATTTGTGACAAAAATTAATTAGCATCAAGTCACAATCAAACCTAATCAAGTTGCAAAATCTTATCGAGTTCATGTTAGTTTTCACAATTATTGTCAAATATAATTTTGATCGTTTAAACACGATGACTATCATCAGTGTTAATAGATAACATTACTTCTTGATTTATAGTCTCGAGTTCGACTTTTGTAAAAGTGTTTCATAGCACTTTGAACATAGCATTGGAGGTCTTGTTTAATTTGATTAGACACGTCTTCTAAGATATTGTTTTGCCCTCTTCAATATGGTACAACTTGCCCAAATTACCCAATTCAAATTCAACTAAAAATACTTCTGTTTTGTCATCAGCTTTAATCTCAAAGTCAATGAAGGTAAAGTTTTGCATTTTCTTTGAATGCCACTAATTCGTTTGGCTCTTTCATGAGTAATTCCTTGATTTCTACCTGTTCTTCTTCTTTAATTGTTGGTTCATCAAATTTAACGATGAAACGATACTCCACAAGAACATTACTTGGCTCCTCCAAAATTCAATCATTTTATATTTTTGCATGGGGATGATATCTCCCACAATAAAGTTACTATCATCATCATCATCTTCTTCATATGGATCATCAAAAATAGCTTTCCTCCCTTCTTCTTTTTCTTCTTTTTAGCAGCTGCAGACTCTACAGGCCCTTCCTCATCGGCTTCCTTTTCACCAGACGACACCACAGGCGGATTGGGAGAAGGGTTAGACACGGGGGGTATTTCACCAAGCTCTGCCAGAATCTTGTCAAGGTCTTCCTCTTCTTGAGCAGTTCTTCCACCCTTCTTTTTCTTCTTTTTATTCTTTGAAGTTTCTGTCGCAACTTCAATTATCTGCTGCTTACCATTTGAGTCCTCTGCTTCTTTGCCTGCGATGCTCATACTGTCGATCGGGTTCTATGATTTCTCAACTCATCTCCTACCCAGTTTCCAACGCCGTATATGTCTTTGTTATTCTTCTTCTTAGATGACTTCTTCTTACCGTAAAATTTAATCACGAGACATCTTCCTCCTCATCAACGAGATTCACCTTCTACCAAATTATCATCCGACTTTGAAACAGAAGTATCCTTTTCAATTTGATCATCAAGCAAAGCTGCCCCAAATGAATTTCCCACACTCTTTTTCAAACCCTTGGACGACTTCTTACCAGCAAAAGTAATTGTCATAGCATCCTTATCCTCCTCTGCAAAGCAGGCAAACTGTTCCATTTACTTAATATGTTTTTTGGATCTAAAATTTGGGATTTCAGAGAACATGATTGACTGAAGTTTGTTAAAAATGATCATATTGGTGCTGTCAAATATGTATATGTCAATTCTAGGAACAAAATCTCAAGCACCCATCTCAAGTAAATGTGTTGTCCAGAACACATCAACCAATCATGACACATACACACACACATCAACCAAGTTTCAAAAGCATTTGAACTGCCATAATCTAAATATTCAATCAATCTAGTTAATATATAGAGGGGAAGACCAATACTTGATGACTTAACAGTTTTAGCCCTTACATATTCCTACAAATGGCATTTAGAGTCTACATCCAATTTCCTAATCACTTCCAAATATATACCACCGTTTTTCTACTATGTTCAGTTTCCCACCATATCAAAGGCAAACTAAAATACCAGTAGTTTTTTTAAAAACTCATTTTAGATAAGAATGTTAATTAGTTAATCGAAAGCAGAAGACAAAACCTCAGTCCACTTCACAACAGGTTTTCCAACACGACCACTGGGACGACTGCATCTAACTAATCTTGGAGTATTTCTACCTCATTATTCTATATCCTGGAGTATCTAACTAATCTATAGGGGTGCATCAGTTCACTTGGTTTAGTCTCTACCTACACCGCCAGACACCGTTCAACGAATTCCAGCAAGAAACCACAAGGAACCGAGAGCATTTTGAGAATTCCAGCAACTGTTCAAAAATTTGACCTCCACACTCACCTCCACCTCCAGTACCAGCACCACCTCCACCTCCAGCACCACCTCCACCTCCACCTCCATTTCCGCACACAGGACATAAAAAAACAGAGGGCAAATCGTTCCCCGTCCAACAACTCACAAATTCCAGCACCACCTCCACCTCCACCTCCAGCACCACCTCCACCTCCACCTCCATTTCCGCACCAAGCACATAAAAAAACAGAGGGCAAATTGGACCCCCAACAACTCACAAATGTAATAGCAAGCAAATAACTAAATTAGCACAACCAACGAATGAAAACCTTGATTTGAGGATTGATTCAAACTGCCCGTCTTCCTCAAGCTTCGATTCGAAGATCCCGTTTCCCAACCGGAACAAGCAGCCCTAAAATTCGAAGATCCCGTTGCCCAATCGTTCGTCCCCGGCCAACGCGATCCTGATTTGCAAAGAGAGGGAGAGTGACGGTGAGAGGGAGAGGGAGATGGAGAGAGTTGAGAGCGAGGGAGAGCGACGGTGAGAGGGAAAGTGAGAGAGTTGAGTGAGAGGAAGTGTTTCGCGTGTTTTGTAATTATAGTGGATTTGGGAAGAAATTTTACAAAACGACCTTTTCCTCGTTTTCCATTTTGTGTTATGTTTTTTTTTTTTCATTTTTCAAAACACGTTTTCGAAAATAAGATAGAGAACGCGTTTTCGCTGTTTTGAGAAATTGAAAATAGAAAATGGTTGGAAAACAACAAAGAGAATAGGGCCTTAGTATCTTGTCACTGAAAAGTAGGTTTTAAAAATTCGGGGTTACAGTTGCAATTAATTTTTTAGTTTTTCTTTTCGTTTCTTTTTGTTTTACTTGAATGAATGGTAAAATCGTCAAAAAGAAGTGAAAAGGACGTCCGGCACACAGAAACGTTGAAGGTAAGGACGTCCTATGCACGAAATGAAAGGTATGGACGGTTTCCGAAATCCATCCCAAAGGTAGGGACGTTTTGTGCTAATTAGCCCTATTTTTTTCACTAAATGTCTTGTACTTAGAATTTTCAACGGTTTATTGTATAAGTGTAGTTTCTTTAGCAATATCTACAACCTCTATAGCTCTCAAATTACTAGGCCTTCCCTTTGAAGTCGGTATCAAATTTTGATCTTGTCGCCGTGAAGGAAATTTACGTGAACGTTGAAAGAGCCACTATTTTAGCTGTAAAGGGAGTATAAAAGGTTCTTGTTCATAACACACGAACAAGTGTTGCTCGAATTTCGTTCTAACGAACGTGATAATTATTGAAATTCACCAATTAACTGAAATATCTTATTACTAAAAAATGAATGTAATGTTTTCACAAACTTAACACTTATTTAAAGACTCAAAACAAATCCTAATCATATTGAAATTCTAATTCTATAGATAAATTCAAATAAAACTAAAAAAGTGTAAAATAAATCCGAATAAGACTAAAATACTGCAAAAATGACGAAATCACCCTTAAACTCACTCTGATAAAAAAAAAACGCTGCAAAGACCCCTAAATGATGGAATTTGACTTCGAAAGTTAGACAAAGCCACCCGGCAAAAATGTATAGAATTGAAAAATGTTTTTGAAATGTACTCATGTAAATCTGGTGATGGAGCTGAAAGTTATGTGCATTTTCGTAGATCCCTCTTATTTTTCCTCTTTTCCAACTTGTTTAGGATTTTCTCTTCTAACTGGTCTGCGCCATTCCCTTTCATTTCTGAACAACTCAACCCTGAGTTGTCATCAGGATACAAAGTCTCATCGGAGGAAAACTCACTTGCAGAATTTGTAATAGCCAAGAAAGCTTTTCCTTCCACTTTAGAAGCTTTCTGTACCCTCCCTGTTGGTGCAACCATAATCTCTTTATCCTTCCACTTAAACTTGTAGGTATTGTCTCTACCCTTATGTACGACATCAACATTAGTGTGCCACGATCTGCTTAATAGAATATCATATTCATCAATCTCAACTTCACAAATAACTTCTGATTTGTAACAAGTCCCCATGATAAAGTCCCCAGCTTCTTGGCAATCAGATTCTCACAACTGCTACCTATAACAGCCTGCAAACATGGATACTGACTCGATACTTGGCCTAAAAGATCTTTTCAAGCTGAGTTAACTCTACCTACTTGAACAAGTACAAATTTTTTTATACAATGTACACGAAATCTCCTTATTCTTCTTTACACACTTCATTGGTGTATTCTTCGTCTTCCTCTTCCTTATCTCCGACATACTCTTGATCCTCATCATCTAAACTCCTATTTAAAATAGAAATTTTCACTTTTGACTTTGTAATCATCACAGTCATTATGATGAACTGGGGCCGGATTTATAGGGACAACAACCTGAACAGGGTGATGGGTGGTTGTTTCCTACGGTTACCGCCTCCAAGATTCAAGACAGTCAGAATGTACTTGAGTTGATTGCCTATTTTTTGCAATTTAGTCTCAATCGCCTCAAACCTCACCTTAAAAGCCTTACTTTGATCGTCTGCCATAGCTCTCATACTGCCAAATACAGGACAAAAACGTGAACAATAATAAAAGATTCTTGTTTGTAATATACAAGCATGTGTTGCTAGAATCTTGCTTGAACGAACGTGGTAATTATTGGAATCTACCAATTAACTGGAGAAACTAAAATATCTTATTAATTAAAAAACACAAATGTAATATTTTCACAACCTTAACACTTATTTTTTTTTTTGATAAGTACAACCTTAACACTTATTTAAAAGCTCAAAACAAATCTTAATCAGATTGAAATCTTAATTTTGTAGATAAATCCATATAAAATTTAAAAAATGTAAAAAAAAAAAATCTAAGTCTCTGTACAACAACCATTATTTGAAAACTCTTTTTTCTACGTACTCATTTTCAACCACATTCATACAATAAAATATTATGCACGTAATCAAAAACTTTTTCCTACTTTTTAACCATACATTTTCCTAAAAATTAATATTCAATACATTATTTTGGCCAAATAAGGGACATGAAACAGGGGCTAAATAAAGTTAAAATATTGTAGAAAAAAATGAAGAAATTACCCTTAAAGTAGCTCAAAATAGAAAACTGTTAAAATAGACCCCTGAACAATGAAAATTGACCATGAAATTTTGACGTCGCCCGACAAAAATGTGCAGAATTGAAAAATGCTTCCAAAATGTGCTCGCTTGTATAAATTTGACGCCAGCACTGAAAGTTTACGCGTTTTCGTAGATCATTCTTATTTTTCCTCTTTCCCCATTGGTCTAGGATTTTCTTTTCTCACTACTCCACATCAGTATTATTCTTTATCAATCCTTCCATCTCGTCATAAATAGTCTCTTTCCACATTGATTAGCATGAGTTGTCATGCATATTTCTTCGAATAGATCTGTAGTAAAAGTTGTACTATTTGTGGCAAGAAAAAATTGGAAACGGGATGCAAAGTGCAAGATCTTAACTTACTTGTAGGCAATTGGGACTTCAATGTCACGATTTTTTGGAGGATTGTAATCTTTTTTTCTAAAATATTCGTACTCGATTTCGATATTGCCTCGTACTTAAGTTCTAGCTTTTGTATGCTTGAACTCTTTTCTGCCTTGCTTTTTCATACGCTTCTTGCTAGAGAAGCCCCTACGGAGTAAAGGGAAGTGCATGAATGATGTATGATCGAACTTTTTTAAATGGGATATTTATTGTTCTTTCTCAAATAAACATTCGACTCCCGATCTTTATCTTGTTCACGCAAAAAGGGTTTCAAAAAAGGGGGATGAAAGCGATACAAATAGAGGAGGATCCTAAGTAACGACAAAAGAATTATTTGGCATAATATGTGACATTAAACATAGGAACCTTTTGAATAGGAACAAGAGGTTGAACCTAGGAAAAATGAGAAAATTCGGGATTACTTGAAGTTGAGACTCAATATTAGAAAGAAAAGAAAGAGGTCCAATATGGATCTGCAACATCTTGATAGTCCATTGGAAGAGATGCCATGGATTTGAGGACAAACTATAGAACAAAAAATTAGCCGAGATTACCTAAAAAATAAATGATAATGGGTATATACCGTGGACTCGAGAGATGCGTTGAGAGCATTTTGTTGTTGGAAGTAGGTTTCACTAAGAGCAACTTTACTTCCAAAATACTAGGAACCACCATCATCACTACAAGATGTCTATTTTTTCCTCTTAGCTAAGTATGGTGAACTATCCCATTGCCTATGAGATATGAACCAAGAATTGAGGAAAATTACGCTCATTCTTAGCTAGAACAATTTGAACAGCTATTGAATCATATGATTAAAAACCTACAAGGAGAGTAGTAAAATTCCTGTATATATGAGTTTGAGCTAGAGAAGCTTTAGATAACAAACTCATCTTCTTTAAATTGGAATTCAATGTTTCATATATATATATATATATTTTTTTTTCTTTTTTTTTTTTTTTTGTATTAGATTAAAATATTTTTTTAAACTTCAAATGAAATCCAATTTAAGTATTACAATTTGCAATCTAATCTATTAAAATTTACCATCGAATATATCTTATCTCCTTAAAAATCATATTTATAGTTCTAAACTTATTGGCATAAGAGTTTTAAGATTAAAATTTTATAAGACACATCCACGTATTAAAAATTTTGGATATTGTTTAGCTGTATCCATTATTATAGATTTCAGATTAAAGAATGATTGAATTCTTGCAGGAAACTAGCACAAGAGCCCAAGCAACGTAGATTTTTTGCTAATTAATAGAATGATGCAAGAAGAAAACGTGAATAATAATGAAGGGATCTTGTTCGTAACACAAACGGGTGTTGCTCGAACGAACATGAGAAATATTGGAATCCACCAACTAACGAAAAAATTAAATTGTTATTAATCAAAACGACTGTAGGGTTTTCAAGCCCTTAAAACATATTTAAAGAGTTAAAACGAATCTTAATAACACCAGACTTTAATTCGGTAGACATTTGAATGAAACTCAAAAATGGCAAAAATTATGAAAATGCCCTTAGATTGACTCAAAAAAAAAAAAAAAATGCTAGGGAATTGAAAAAACGCTTTCAAAATGTACTCGCTCAAATTTGACACGAGTTGAAAGCTACGCGCTTTTTCGTAGATCATTCTATTTTTTCCACTTTCCTAACTAATTTATGATTTTCTCTTCTAATTATTCCACATCATAGAAGGTGACTAGAAATTTTGTACAAAGAGGTTCATTGAGCAAGTGTCCAAGGTGCCATATGTCATGATATATATGGTAGGGTATGAAGGAAAAGATATAGTAACTAAATCGTAAAATTATGTAAGAATTTAAATTAAAGTGTCCCCAATTGTTTGGATCCTACGGTTTTTGAAACATTTTCCTTTCTGAAAAAGCACAGATCAGTGTGCTTTTGCTTATTAGATTAACATTAATGAATCTACCCATGCAAAAAATAAAAAAATACATAATAAAAAAAATTAATCTGTACTAATTACAGAATTGAAATATTATGGAGACAATCCCATATAGTCCCGTTTGGGATGACTTTTGTAAAGTCGAAATCTCTTGAACTTATTGGATAATTTTCTGCAAGTGCCATTGAATTAAAAGTTCTTTTAGTGGCTTCCTCTGTAAGCTCTGGTTTTATAAATTAATCTGTTAAATGTGTGCTTTTAGGGAAAAAAATTAGATTGAGAACTTGAACCAACAATCATATTCCAGAGGAATTAATATCATAGACGGTGTAGTAAGGTATATAGTTGCTAGAATGCAAAATATTTCACCTTGAAGACATTACTCAAGTAAAAATGTATTTTCTGCAACAATTTAAGATTTTAGATAATGTGATTCAATATAATACTAGGGTTAAGTGGAAGACGTGGGTTCAAAGCCCAGTTGTGCCAATTTATGAAAAGCTAGGTGTGTTTCAAGAGTTTGATGAAAATGAATTCAACCCATAAGTTGAAGGATGTGTCAAATCTTTGCTTATTTATAAAAATATGGGCATGATAAAAAGAGCATGGCAAGCATATGAGATGTTGAAGACAAATTTGAAGTAAATAACAACTTGCGTTTTAGATTATTTGGTCCCATCCTTTGCCTTTTGACCCCAATTCTATGCTATTTGCAAAGTAGTAAGTTTAGCGGGCTAGGGATTGGGTGGTAGGTTGGGGTTTATTGTTGTAGATTAAAAACGAATAATGTAGCCATTAGTTACACGAAAGAAGAAAACAAAGGTAGAAATGAAGTAATTTACCCTCAAGTGTGAAAGTTATTGCAGTTACAATGTGTTCTGGATACACATTTCTCTCTATTATATCTACTATGATATTGGAGGTTCGCCCTAACACCTATAGAAGTAAAATATTAGAGCAACCTATTACTTTGTGCAAAGTTCTCAAAGTATCCTTGTAATACTTAAAAAATTTGCGACACATTCAAAATTAGATTGAACCATGGCCGTGGGGAAACGTGTATTATTAAGCTCAACGCATCCAACATTTTAAGTCCAGAGTAGTTTTTTCTTCCTTTTTGTTTCCTTTCCTTTTCCTTTATTTTTATGGGTGTTAAAAGAAAATGGAGGGTTACCCCTAAGAGTCATATGCAAGCACGTGCTACTTCGTTAAAAAATAGTAGTTTGCAAGGTTGGGTTACGGGTTTAAAGACTAGTGATTTTTTCTTTGTTTTTAACCTAAAATATGATATGTATAATTATATACATAATTATGTTGAGTCATAATTTTCGTCACTCTTCGTGATTTTCGTCAATCTCCATGATTTTTGTCTATCTCATTAACACCCTCCTCAAATTGATGCTGGATGATCAAAAGGCATCAATTTGTTAAAAGAAACTGATGTGCAAAAGAATTCAAAGACCCAACCTCGATGGACAGCTCAAAAATAACTACGCACCAACAAAAATTTTGTCAACCGCCACAACAGTCATACGATGACAAAAATTCTGTCAACAGTTGACCACCACAAGAAACCTACACCTGAGAGGTTGTGTTATACCCAAAGAAAATCGAGGATTCAGTATAAAGTCCACGAGGTAAGGTTTGATAGCATGATAAACTTTTGACTGAATCATCTTCCCTTGGGTGATTCCTTCCATTATATAGGAAGAGTATTATCTTATACAACTATGGTATCAATTTAAATATGGTAAATATAATCAACCTAAAATATGATGTATAATTATATACATAATTATATTAAGTCATAATCTTCGTGATCTTCGTCAATCTCCACAATCTCTACTAATCTCATTGACATCATGAATTCATAATATTTGGAATAGATTTTTTTTTTTTTTTTTCATTTCTCTTAGGCCTGCTGAGATTGGGAGTTATTTTTCTTATTTGGCTATATAAGAAAGGGGATTAACATCTTTGTAATTTCTAAACTTGATATATTCAAGAAACTCTGTTAAGCTTTAAGCTTTTGATTTGGTTTTATAAGACTACACTGTTAAGCTTTAAGCTTTTGATTTGGTTTTATAAGACTGAACTTTTCTGACGTACCAAATTAGCAACGAGCAAGTATTTTGCTCTTGTTAAGTGGTTATTTATAGCATTAGTACTATGCATCCTTGTGACAACAATCCTAAGATTTTGAAAATTACCAATCTGGTATGAGAATTTCCAACGAATGATGGTAGAAACTTAAAAACATAGCTCATAATATTTTGCACATTTTAACTGCAATGAACCTGGTGACATTAAGATAATCTTAGAGCACGATATAAAGTTGGAGATTTGCCTTCAGACACATCTATGTTTGAATACAATGAGCAAGATGGCTTCCGACCTGAGAATCAAATCATTACCCATGAAATAGTGACTTGCTTCTGCATAATGATTTCTATGAGTCAAATCAGCACACTCATACTGCTAGTGTACTTTAAAGTGAAGATTTCTATCAATCAAACTGCATATATGCAATGACATCCTTTACAACAATGATTTGTATCAATGCCCTTTATAGTTGGCCTCGATGAGATAGTACGTCTTGACATCCCAACGTAGGTTATCAAATGAAATAATGTAGGCACGACAAGCTCCCATAAGAAAATGGTCAGTCAAAAGTCGTGCTACAACACAATTACTCTTTAGTCTTTGTAAAGTACCCCAAGGCAACATGATGAAAATGACCATCAATGACTTATGTGCATTTGGGGAAGTCAAAATCAAAGATGACATAGTTATTGCAATTAATTCTCTCATTTTTATCAAACTTTTTCGCCTTGATGAGGATGAAACCTGAAATGTAGATGATGCCGAACGTAATGGAACAATTGTAAGAGAAGGGGAAAGGGAATAAAGGAAGAGAAAGGAGAGGAAAAAGATAGAAGAAGAGGGAGACAACAGAGAGCAATTGGGTAAGAAATATATTAATTTTTATTCATTCAAAGTTGTCCTGATTACATCGCATAATCCACTTTACATAGGGTTTTAAAGGACCTATTCTAAGTAAGAAAATATTGTGAAAGTTAATAACTCAAATCATAATAATGTTTCCTAAAATACGATTTAAAATTGGAAACTAAATAAATAAAATCCCTTATAATACTCCATCATTTCTCCCCGATTGAGAAAACTCGACTCTGGCGAGATAGACTGCAAGTTCTTAACCAAGGAGGACGATCTTTTATCCTGACCAAATAATGAATCAATCCTTATGACAACTGAATTTGCAAAACATTCCCAAGCAACAGAACTGACCAAAGGGGGCGATCTTTGCTTCTGATCAAGGAGCAATGAGGAGCCTCAGTAAGTAACATGCTTAGGTCATCCACAAATGTTACCACGAAATTCATGAGTAGTACAATGTACTAACAGAAAAGAATGGCCTGCAGAAACAAATGAGTGTGGTACCATTGGCTCGAATAAGCCCCGATAAGGAACCAATTATGCTATATTGAAAACAGAACGTTCATTTAAGTGTGAGGGCTAGTTAAATAGATTATGTTCAAGTGAATGACTCAATTTTTTCTTTACATGTGTTGGAAATCGTGCTAAAGAAACACGTAATAAGTCATAAAAATCATCATGAAAGTATATGTGCCTAAATGGAGTGTCAAATGCAAGCGCATAAAGGTCGTGACTGAAAACAGTGTGTTTGTCAAACTTGACAAGGAAATCAACAGAGTATGGAGCTAAAATAGTAAGACGGTAATTAGTTGGTAACAATTGCATGTCGAGAGAAGTGCGTGAATGAACAATGACCTTGGCGAAGGTGTCAATTGGGGGAGTATCACACCATGGAGATAAAGTTATATTAAAGGCAATGTGAGAGACACACAAGGGATTAGACAAGAATGACTTTAGCATGAAATCGAGGATTGGTGGACTGTTTAGCTTAGGTGGTAAGACCATGGATAATTCTTTCTCATGCTCACAATCAGAATATTCAATAGGCTCGACAATATAGACCTCAGTTTCTTCATCAAGAGTAACACAATTAGACTCAAAAGGTGATTGTCGGGACTGGCTGGTAGACCTAGCTTATGACATGCTTGGTGAAGATAGAGGGATAAGTTCCATAAGTTGACCTGTTGGTGAGCATCATCTAAGGATTGGAATGCAGGAATATCATTAGGCAAAATTTCAGGATTCAAGTCATCGATAAATCTAGACGCTGTGATGTGGGGAGCCTCATAAATATAGCAATTGGTCAATAACTTTTCGAAATGTGCTAGATACTCACTAACAGTGGAAGTACCTTGCCTACAGTGCAAAAAGAATTGATTTAGCAATTGAGTTTTATAGTACGAAGGGGCGAATTTATTACTTAGAATTCATTTCATCTCATCCCACATAATAATAGGGTGCTAACCTAAGTTATCAATGTTACGCAAAAATGATTTCCAATGGCACCTAACAGACCCTACAAGTGACATATTAGGATAACAAATTTTACGCAAGTCACTCAAATTGTGATAAACAAAGAATTTTTCAAGATTCTCAAGTCAATTAAGAAATGCTAGTAAGGCCATCAAAGTTCCATATGTGGATCACGACGTGCCTAAAACGAGAATGTACGTCCTTAACAAAAGTCTTGGACAAAGGATAATTGTGTGAATAAGTGCTTGGGGAGGATACATGATTGTGATAGTGATTGAAAGACAGTGTTATACGTGTACGAGTTATATGAATTGTAATCGGTGTTAGTTGACATTTTTTTTAATATAAAGTTTGACGGCCACAAACACCTAAATAAAAGTAGAGCTTTCAAAATGCAAAATTGGTATACCTCACGAGATGTAAATCGAGCCAGCTAGTGGTGCACCTTTAGTGTCCAGTCCCAAATCTATTGCACAATTTGATATCTAAAAGTTGTTCCTTTTTCTATATCTCCTGTGTATGATCCAAATCGAGTTGTTGTTTGTCCAAGAAAATACAAATCCAATTCAAATGACAAGTGGACTGCTCAATAATTCCTCAAAATCTGTGTAGTAAATTTCGTCCCAACATCTCCATTGATGACATTGGGTTAGGTTGTTGTATATATGGGTTATTGAGTGGTGTCGATTGGGTTAGGGGTGAAGTAATTTAGGCTGGGTAGGTTGGGCTTGACTTCTAAATGGTTAATGTGTTTGTGGTTTGGAATGTGCTTGAATTTGGCTTGGTGAGTGTAAGAGATATTGGCCAATATTGGGTTTAGGGTGGTGTAGGGGCCAAGGAATGTATATAAAGAATTAAAGAACAGCAGCAAAACTTAATGAACAGTGCAGCAGCAACACAATGATGCACAATGATTTTTTTTTTTACTGATGAAAAAAAATCTAAACTGAATTTCGGGCGTGAACAGTTACCCGAACAGTACGGATGAACAGTAACTTTTTTTCCTTCGAAACTAACTAAGAAAACTGCTACTGCTATCTATAAGGATTTTTCTTATATTTTGAGCAGCTCAAAATTTTCTCTGCTTATAAAAGTGGATTGTTAAGGTTTTGAGGTGGTATATATCAACAGTTGCTGGACTTTTGGATTTGAGAATAAAAGATTTTTGGAACAAGTTGATGCCGATCATAATGGAACAATTGTAAGAGAAGGGGAAAGGGAATAGAGGAAGCGAAAGGAGCGGGAGAAGAGAGAAGAAGAGGGAGATAACAAAGAGAAATTGGGAAAGAAATATATTAATTTTTATTCATTCAAAGTTGTCCTAATTACATCGCATAGTCCCCTTTATATAGGGTTTTAAAGGACCATATTCTAAGTAAGAAAATATTGTGAAAGTTAATAAATCAAATCATAATAATGTTTCCTAAAATACGATTTAAAATTGGAAACTAAATAAATAAAATCTCTTATAATACTCCACCAGTAGAAGTTTGATGAAAAAAGATAAAATCAAGACATGATCTCATTAGAATTCAAAAGAATGTTAGACTTGCCTCAAGCAAAGGAAAGATTTGTTGAACTAGTTCAAGGATAAAAAAATGGAGGATCTTGAAGCCAAGGACATCAAGTCAACAATTGAAAATGAGAAGAGGAATGCTCAAAGTCATAGCTCTATATTTTCAGAAAGGGATATCTTGAACAAGAACAATCTGAATGAGAAGGGGAATGCTCACAATTATAGGTTCATATCTTCAGGAGGGGACATCTTGAACAAGGACAAGACAATTTGGTCCATATCTAGTGTTGGCATTGAGAGGACCTTTCCCTAGAATGGACCCGTTAATATGCCCAATGTCCCTATTGCAATATGGTGAAAAGCTATTCCTCCCGAAACAAAAGGATCAAAACATTCCATGCGTTATGGCGGATTTACAGGTTAGAAACATGGAGGGGTAATTGATCAAAGGAAGTCAAGACCATAGGATAATCTTAGGATTCCTAGTATTTCCAGGATTCTATTACGAAGTTTTACTATTTATTTTTTAGTACTATTTGGCCCCCGTTGGCCCCTTTAAATTTCATTAAAATTCATTATTTGCCAAATTTTTCAACCACATGAGGGCCCCATGTGTCCATTCCATCTAAAAGTGCAGGTGACGTGTGGAATTGGTGGTCAATAATAATCGATGGAAATTTTTACACTAGAGGACTAAAAGACCATATTATCCCTACAAACATTAGGTGCCAAAACGGGGGCTATGCATTGGGGGATAATTTTGTAATTTGACAGGAAAAGTGGAGGGTGGTAATGTCCTTACATTGTCCAACGGTCCCATGGATATTGATATCCTCTACCAAGTGATTAAATAGGGTGCAGACATTGGCCCCACTATTGTCAAAAAGATTGGGTTGAAAACTGGTTAAAAATTAAATTAAAGAGCGATAAAGGGGGCCAAAACAAACTTGTTCGGAGAGTTTTCATTATAGAAAACCCAATCTAATGTTCATCTTTAAACGTACTCCTTTACCATGTGCATAATCCACTAAATAAAAGGGTACAAGCGTGTTGCATATAACCTCATAAATAAAATATTGAAGTAATTTATAATTTCAACAATTAAACATGTTGTATCTTGATTTGTAGATTATGAAAGTACTTGATCGCTTGGAAGTAAAACCACCCCTTGAAAACAAAACAATGACGTATCATGTATGCGTTTGTAACATTAATAGCCTGTCTAAGTGGTACTCTTGAGTATTTTATCACGTGATTATAGAGTTAGCAATACGAATTTAATTTTCCATTATCTTTAATATTTCCTAGGTTCAATTGCGAATAGGTCTTTTGAACATTGTTTGTATACCATTGATCTTCCATCTTACAGTTGTACAATTGATAGAGAAGTCGAAACCGACAAGTGCCTTTAATGTTTTCCCATGACTAATCCTTCTATTCAAAGGCGATTGAACTAGGGTCCCATGTGTAATCCATGCCTACTCGTGCATCTACACGCACCACTAATATTTTTAGAATAACACTGCAATATGTTGTTGCTCATGAAACCTTAAGCAAGTAGTGAACACAACTAGCACTCTAGTTTAGATTTTATGTTTAATCTTTACGAGCGTGCATTTTGGGTAAGATTTGTGATTTGAACATTTAAAGTCAGATGAACTTCCTAAAATTGTAGGATAGAAAACGTGTTCAAACTCGATCAGTGGAAGAAGCGACAAAGAGTAGTGAAAGAGTCAAGTATTAAGAATAGTTAATATGGATACCTCTAGTTTTCTCACCTTATCCTTATGTCATTTGAACTTGACTTGTTGCATGGTCAAGATTACGGTTAAGACTTCGAAGGTAGATTTATCTCAACATACTGAGAGACACTTTTTGCAACTCTGCTAGTAGTTCCTCACCATCCTCTTCTTGTTTGGATTCTAATCCTCCATCACATTGTAAAGATTAACCTTGTCTGTTGCAAAAGGCAATTAAGGTTAGATTTGTTTATAGAGTACCTAACGTATTAGTAATTTTGTAGTTAAAATTAAATTTAATTCTTTATCTAATGACTAGTGCACATTTATTGTAGGACATGTTGTAAAATAATCAAGATACCAGAATAGCTTTGATACCAATTGTTGTGAAACAAACCATCGGATTGAGATGTTGAAGTTATATTCCAAATAATAATGAAATATATAATCAAGCAAAAGAATAATAAAGACAAGAATATGGCATAGGAATTAAAAGATTTTATTGACTTAAGAATAATGGAGAAGAGAGAAAATTACAATAGATCCTATAATTCTAGTAATCTATTTTCTCACATTATAAAATTGTATAGAAAAGTCTAGTATTTATATGGAATGAGTAGATGATGTCCAAACCCACCTAGTAGAGTTGTTGATGAAGTAGAATACCATAAAATTGAGTTCAAAACAAATTCCAACTCCCAATGGGCTTCCAAAATAGAACTTCAACATGATATAAGACTCCAATAGTATTCCAAATTTGAATACTTCAGGACGTGCACTTCAATTGGAATTCTTCAATTACTTCAACAAGGAATTCGGGTCACACTCAAGTTCTAACAGAACTTAATGTTGGTTTTGATTTCGTTCATCTTGAAACTCTTTGGAGACTACTTGCGATAAAGTGGATTAAGCATTTCCAAATTTTCTGATTTCTATCATATGCATGTGTTTGGGAATTTGTATTTCTTTTCAGGTTAGTTTAGTCCATTTTATAGTAAAAATTATTCTGAAATTTTGTTAAATCGTTCATGGTCAAAAGCAAGTAGGCCACACTAAGATCGACACTTAGCTAGCACCCTTTGTTACCGCATATCACGTCTCAAGTCCATTAGTTACACGTGGCGTGGTGTGTCGTGTCGTGTCGGTATGATATTCTAGTTGCTTGCTTGTGATCCTATGTTCTATGGCTTACAAGTTTTGCATAACTTCATTTGAATGGATTTAAATTGAGTTTTTATTATTCTCATGCAAAGTAGCAATAAAGTGTAAAACATAGGGATCAAGAATGTAGCAAATAATAAGGCATTACATAACAAGTAAGCTAATCTACAACTAGAAAAATAGTGAAACACATTATACATTTGATTGCCTACTTAAAAAAATTTCTTGCTATAAAGAAAAATAAAGAGAGAAAAGAAAACAAGAATACAAACACCATAAAAGAAAGGAAAAAATAAAGCACTGTGTCACGTCATTAATTGCAACTTCACTAGGGGATATCGCACTTCAGTTGTAGGAGGCTAATGCAACCTTTTCTCTATTTTTCCTAGTCTTTGGGGTTGAGTTATGTTTAAAGTAGCACCTTGTTCTAGGAAATGCATATAAAAAAACTCAAATCGTGATATATAAACAACTTATAAAAGGCAAGATAATAGATGGAATACTGTATCCTCTATATTCCTGTGGGATCCTCCTCTCTAAGATGAATAACGCCGAAGGGAAGGGGAGTCCATCCTCCAATTATGACGGTAACTGGACGAAAATGACAAAGATCCCTTCTTCATAGAGTTCCCTTGCCTTTCTCCCTCAATCCTTCCAATTTCGCAGCTTTCATTTTCGGGGCTTATCCCCGATGAGAAAGATACGAAGCCTGTTGACTCCTATGCTTGCTTTGATTGGAGAAATGGGTTGGTTCACTTGTTCATCTTATTTGTTTATTGCCTTTTCATAATCACACACTTTCAGTGTTTATTTCAGATTATGACATGATCATGAACGATCAAATCTTGAAATTATGCAATCCTTAATTTTATGTGTCATGTCAAGGAATTTTCTTCAGAATTCCTGATTAGTGTTGACATACCTTAAGACCTGAAGCTGCGCTCTCTTTTCCATCTCGACGAACATGTGGCCATGTATATTTTATCGCCTTTTGATGATCACACACTTTCAGTGTTCGTTTCAAATTATGACATGATCGTGAAAGATAAATCTTGAAATTATGCCATCCTAATTTTTATCGTATGTCATGTCAAGAAATTTTCTTCAGAAACCCTGATCACGGTTGGCATACCTTGAGAGGCTACACTTTTTTCCATCTAAACGAACACGTGGCCATGCATGTCTTGATAGATTGTGTTTAGATTGCATATTTATTCACTCATAGCTTGCACATAACCATACATTTGTCTTCATAGATTTTGTATACATTGCATATGTATTGATTGTTTCACAGGTTCTAGATGCGTATGGTTTTTTCTTAATGTACCAATCGATTATCTATATAACTCTAACCATCATTTTCTGAACTCTATTTTTGTCATTGTGTGTATCAAGTTCACACTTATAAGTACACACTGACTATTCAAATATTTTGCATGTTAAACTTCCAAGAGGAAAATGGAAAAAGGTTGTTGATCTTATGGTGTCAGGCCACAAACCCATGTTTGCCTACACGCTTATAATTGCGTGTTACTTGTTCCATAGTTGTTCTGTTTCTCAGACCAGCTTACCTAAATGTGTTGAAAATAAGTGTTTGTAGAATGTGAAGGTATATAACCCTAAGGTTGGTGGGAAGACTTCTAAATGGTTTCTGTGCCCAAGGTTTTCTGGGAGCTAACAGGATATTCCTGATGCTGGGCATTTATCGGGAATTGTATATTTCTTAATATGCTTTCTTTAGAGGCTTAGGCAGATAGTGGAAGGTTTTGATTTTGAACGAGTATCATTTGCTAATTTTGATCCAAATCCTCATGAGAATATTTCCAGCTGAAATAATAGAGTTTCTAATGTTAAGATAATAATAAGGGTAACACTGAATTTTTTGATGCGATCCTATTCCTATCCACTCTCCCCTGTAGGATCAGTGTTAATAATTTCAAGCATGAATAAGCCTATTCATCTGATGGACCATATCCATTTTTAACTAGAATATGTTTCTATATATAACAGAGAATTTTTCTAAAATATGGTTGTCTTCATCAACCTTTAAAGGTTCTATCAGCTTATTTGTCCTTACTCCCCTACCCTTTTGTAGGGAATAGATAAAGAGCTGGACGTCCAAGTATGAGCTTCTGAGAATCCTTGTATACCTGATAGCAATTAATAACTTGGTCAATTATTCATGGCTTATGATGTCTATTATTTGGTTCTTACATTACTTTTATACCTATAAAAGTTCCTCTTTATGTCATTAATTTAGAATCCTAGGTGTTCTTTCACTCTGGTGTGTAACTGAACCTACTATACCAGCTTGCCAGATATCTTGCGACGGTATCACAGCCATGTTGAAGCTGAACCAAGTGCCTCTGCAGGGATTTGTCAGACTCAGGTCATATTCACTTCTAAACTCGTTTCAACTCAAAATGATTTTTCCATTCGAGCTTTGTTGTGGTCTAATTCCTTAGCATCTTTAATACACACAGGCTAGATTAGAGCCTTAAATTTGTATTTTTGTTTTTGGAAGGTTTTCCGTTTAAACATTGACCATTTAAACTAAAGAGTCTGCGTTGAATTGTTTCGAAAAAAATACTTGTGCTAAAAGATCTTATCTGGTGGTCACAGACTGATGATCAGATCTATTTTTACAACCTTCTTGCCTAATGAAACACTGATCATCAATTCATATGAACCAGCAGTTGTAGCATGACAGAAAAGGGATGATTGGTTGCATTGTTAATCATCTGGTGGTCACAGACTGATGATCAATCTTTATATAAATTTCAACCTTCTCCAGCAGCATAACAAAACACTAATTACAGGTTTTTATACGGTTCAACATCCTAACATCCCAAATGAGACCAATGGAATTTGGTGAGGACAAATGCCTGGTGTCATCAATATATTATACTATTGAATCATTGAGATCTTATGCATTGCATGGTGATTTACAGAATATGAACTAGATGGCACTTCGTGTATTCGATTAATATATTTAGATGATATGTCACCATTTCGCAAATGTATTTTACTGCATTTGTGTGTGCTCATAAATTTGTATAATCTGATATGTTTTTTTCTACTGTTTCCATGGCAGGAACATTATTCTAACTATGCAAGTTGCTTGTCATGTAGAGAGCTTCTGCAAATAGTGGAAAGGCAAGTACTTATCCTCTAGTTTAGCTTCCCTATAAGAAAACTGTGCCCAAGATTGTTTCATTTTTACACAGGGACCTCAGAGAGCCAGATGTTGATAACCTCAGCATAACTGATCTTGTTCATTTGGAGGAACAACTCCAGGCTGCAATAATGAGAGCAAGATCTACAAAGGTCAATCTTTTCGCACTATTCTTATACTTATTACTAGAGTACATTAACTTTATGAGGGACAACTCCAGGCTGCACTGGTAAGAACAAGATCTACAGAGGCCAGTTTTTTTCTAACTATTCTCAATACACCTTCAGAGAACACCAACATAAAGTATCAACTATTTTCTCTTTTCATCCTTTCATATTTTTGCTGAAGATATTCTCCGAAGATATTTATTTATTTATATTGGTCAGTTGGACAATGGCAAGAAAGAAAAATATAAATCTGCAAGGACAGAAGCAGAATTGAAAGTGTGGCTTCTGGAATGATAAAGGAGAAATAAGGTTTAGGTTCTGTAAATACAGAGAGGGGTGTAGAAGTTATCTCTACAAATTTTCTGAAACTTAAATAAGGAAAAAATGAAATAAAAACAGAACAAGTAAAAAAGGAACCAGTTGTTAATGAAAGATAAAACAAGGTTCTGTGGAGTTATGGGAGAAACCAAAGGTTATCTTCTACAACCAGTGGCTTAGATATTCAATACAAAAAAACTGGCTGTCTCTTACCTATTATATGTGCATTGCTCTGCCATTTGCAGTTTGTCAGACTTTTTACTTGCCTATCTCATGTTGTTACAATAAAGCTAATTGAAGGAGGACAATTCTTGTACTGCACTTGCTATACCAAATTCTTGTACTGCACTTACTATACCATACTTTATATTGGGGGAAGGCCATGCACCCTTAACTAACGATTTTAGACCTACCACTGAAATCTATATTGCCTTTTGAGTCTTCCAGAAATAATCTTGAGAAAATATTCTTTTTCCCTATTTTTGTTCAGGTTTGTTTTCTTTTCTTTTGGTTTATATTTATATTGCATATTGTCTTTTTTCTTTATTCTGTTTAAATTTTCGAAATCTTTCTTCCAACTACATATAGTGGCTTTTTACATTTTATATTTGTAGCTTGTGTTGCAATAATGTACATTCATTGAGTTTCTATATATGCAGACGCATCTGATGCTGCAATCTATAACCAGTCTTCATGAAAAGGTTTGCAATTTTCCCTTTCTTGTGGAACTTGGTTTGCAATTTTTCCCTTAGTTATGGAACTAATGTTACTTGCCTCCAGGCTTTCTGAATTTATTAATTTCTGGAAAAAAATTTCTTTCCCAAAATCCAAGAGGATATGTCAAAGCTTTCTGGATGAGATATAAACCTAGACAAGGGTCAATATGTTCATCTCAAAAATTGTTATGCGTTTTCATAATCTTAAAGTAATTATTACAATGTCCAGAAAAACTGTGTCCAAACATTTTTTTTTTCCTCCACTCACACTAGTTAGATAAATATTTGAAAATATCTTCAGCATAAATTTTATGTCCATCTTCTGTATGCATTTAGCTACCCTGTGGACAAGGAAGTAACGTTCTGCCCCGTTTGCAGTTCTCAATAAGCATTTTTAATAATTAACCATAGATCTCTTGGATAACTTTCACTATCCTGCTCATATTATCTGTGCACCGCCCTCCTAGCTGAATACCTTGACTTCATTTGTACATCTGTCCGAATCCATAGCCGCTGGTGGCTAAGCTAATTACCATATGTGGACAATTGAACATTCTGGCCAGGCTTGTTCTTACCATATGTGGACAATTGAACATTTTGGCCAGGCTTGTCGTTATAGGAGAACAAGGAAAACACGGTGCATTGTTGAGAAAAGGAGTAGGTTTGGCAGAAGATAATAAGAATCTCTGCTTTATGAAAATAGAGTCCTGTGAGGATTACATCTAATAGAAACTTCAGTCTTTATAGTATGACTAGAAATCGAGATTAGTGGCAGTTGATGCTAATGACTAGTTTTGGTACCATGGCTCCCCCTAATGATAACCTATAATAAGCAGTCAAAGGCCTTAGTACCTTTTTCAGCTTGGCTACCATGTTGAACACATGGAAAAAAAAAAGGCTAGGGCAAAGAGTAAAACCGGAAGAGCAAGTTTGGTAGCCAATACAATGGAGAAGATTTAGCTTCTTTTTATGCCTTAAATACTACCAACACTGTCTAGTCCTCCATGCCAAACCTGCTAAAAATGTATACTTTAGTCTTTGTATGCTAGTAAGTAGGTTATTGCTGCAGGACCTTTACTTCACCAACAATATTCTCACTGTATGATTGCAGCTCTTGGAGGAATATGATGTGTGTCTCACCTTTCCATATTACAGTATAAAACATTATAATATTTGATTCAGGGAAATCTCACCATCATCCATGTAGTGTGGAAGATTTATTTTGTCCAAGTGATCCCATCTATCGAGCATATTTGCTGATATAATGTGCCACCTAAATCAGTCTTAGAATCAAACTGTAAGTGAATCCTTGCAACGTTTGAGACCATAACTAGGAGCTGGGGGCTTGTCTATCAGTCAGATATCATCGCACTTCTTACCACCATGAAACTATTTGAGGTTCCATTCTTATCGCAGTCTCCTCAGGGTATAAACCAGTCGATTTACAACATTGAAACCTAAAGACTCTATACTAAAGTCATATTTAGTGCTCCTGTGTTCATGAACTTAAACCTTGGCAAACCTTTGAGATTTCTGTTGACTATCATCGTTATGTCTCCAAGCTTAGCGGATTGGAAAAGGAAAGATAATTGTGTCTGAGTTGATGTTCAAAGAGTTGTGTATCATTCTTAATTTTTTGGGCAATTACTCCTATAGCAAGAAAAGAACATGATAGCTTTCATCAAACTGATCTGAAGAAGAGAACATGCTTTAAAAAATAATCACACTGACTTCAGAAGGAGAATGAAACAAGATCAAATTTGGAGCAAAATCTATATTGAAAAGGAACTGGCAGAAAGCCCGGAACTTACTCGTCTGATGTTGAGGGGAAAACAATACTTATTAATTATCATAAAGAGGTAATAGATTGGAAGGATGCAGAAGTAATACATATTGAATACTTGCATTAAATTGAATATCTATCTGCTTAGCAATGCAGTTAGAGATGCTCACCTGGTGTCTTTTTTGGCAGGAGAAGGGGCTCATAGAAGATAATAGGCTTCTGGAGGAAAAGGTGAACCGAGTCAGAACAAAACCCCACCTTGAAGAAAATTTAAGTATTTTAGTTTTTGGTTGATCAGTAAAATAAATGTTAAAAACTGTTGATTACTGCTCATCGTACTATTGCAGATTACTGAAAACAGAATAGACGTGGGAGCAAATGAGAAAACGGATTTTAATAACTCTGCTCGCTGCCAAATGACACCTGGACATCAACAACATGGATTACTTGATTTGCTCCGAAGTAAATAAATCATGAAATCGACTTACAGCAGGACGACTGTAAAAGCTCAGCTGAAAATCAAATAAATCTTATTGAGACTTTTCTGTGTTTAACAGTTAATGTATAGTCTTTGCTGCTTAAATGTGCTATCCCTTATCATCATTGTTGCAGATATACACACGTCTCTTCTACTTATTCATGAATTATGTAATAAAGAACTATCGAGTAAGAATTTCAGTACAATGTCATCACCCTGAAGCAAAAATCTCAAGTAAAATGCTCGTCCATAACCCAGCAGATCACAGTGGCTCCAATTCTTTGTGCAGCAGTGATGACAAGTAGTAGTAGTGACACCCATGAATGATAGCAATTATCTTAAGAACAATTGAAAGTAGTGCTTTTAAGTTGTAGGTCACACGTTCGTAGATAAAGATTGAAGGTTGTACATGGATAAAAATGAATGACCAACTTATAAGCACTTAAAAACTTCCGAACATGCAAGAAGTTGAACGGAATTAAGGACACCGGTGAAGTAATCCGAGAATTGGGTTTATAGTGTAGCCTTCGAGCCCTACTAAGAATCTCCCAATTTGGGTGTCCATAGGCGTGAACGAAAAGCTTGCACAAGTGCTTATTTGCTTATATCTACCCATCAGAAGAAAGGGTTTAGCTTTTATTATTAAATTCTTTTTATGCAAAACATCAACGAAGTTTCAGTGAGTTTTTGCGCTCCATGAACGTCAACCGTATAAACCTGACCTTCCATGCTGCGTGTAAAAGAATAAAATAAATGGAGAAGTACTACTTTAGATACAAAAAAAGGAAGTAAGAAGCAAACTAACGTTCTCTAATACTAGGATTTAGCTATTGATGTAGCCTAAGTTGGCATCTACATTCTTAGTATGTTTCTTGATGTTCTCGCATGCTTCAATTACAGCTAACACTTCTATCTTTAGTACGATAAGCTATAACGCAACGATGGTGTTTGGCCAAGCTTAAATGGTTTGATTAGAAGTACTGTTTTGTTCACAATGCATCTACACAATCCAATCTACAATATAGATGGAGCCAAACATGGACTACATCAGCTAAGCACGAAGATCAAATTGTCTTACTGGTTGAAAATTTCAATTTGAAGAGAGCAAACTTTAGTTAGTGAACAATTTATGAGGATGATGGGACATGTTTTGCATAAACCAATAAGACATTTTTGTAGACGAAGTTTTATTTATAAGATTGACCTAACAAACTAAAGCATTACATAGTCGACTTTAAATTTATTGGATACGCGTTCTACTATAGATTAAACCTCCAGCACAAGAAACGGAAAAAAGATAACAAAAAATGACCTCAAAACATGTACAAATATGTTAATTTTGCAGGTAAATAAAACCAGAAAATTGCATTGAGACTTACATATTACAGAAGTTTCTTCGTACTGGAAACATAATGGCCTTTTGGTAGTGAAAATCACTTGTATTTATAAACCCAGTTTTTGAAGAACTCATTGCCATAAAACTGGCCTCGTTACCGACCTTTTGATTCACATTAAATAATTTGTAAGTGTAAAAAGTAGGTACAATTGGCACAGTCTGCAACAACTTCTGGGACAAGTGTAATCACCAACACATGACAAATGTATTAGGACCGTAGACCATGCCACTTGTTTCCACGGATCAGAGACAAGTGCTTTTAGCTCCTGGTCTCTATTCCTTAAAATTCTTATTTTTTACAAACTCATTTTCAACCTCACATTCTTTCAAATAAATAATTTTACACAAAATCAAAACTTTTCTTACATTTTAACCACACTCTCTCCAAAACATCACTATTACAAAACTCATTTTCACAACGAGATGGGGCTCATACATTCATGAGATTCACAATTTTTATCAATTTTTCAATCAAATATTTTATCTAATTTTATCAAAATGAACTTAGCCCCTGTTTGGTGGGAATTAAAATCAGGTTTTTAGCAAATTTTGATACAAATTGACAAAATGTGTAATTGAAAATTCGTGCATTTCATAAAATATGTTAATAAAATTAATTGTTAAATTGAATTTAAATTAAAATCTAAATTTTATTCCTTATCAGATGGAGTTTATTGTGGTTTCAAATTTCACTATTTAAGACAATCACATTATCATAATTCTTCGACATAACGATTGCGTAGAATATCAGTCATTGTACGCATGCCAATAAAATAAATTCTCTTTTTCCCTTCTGTTTAAAGAGTGGAGAATTCTTGAAGTTTTGGAGAAAATATACAAACGTAGATTATACAAAAACTGGTGGGCCATACATAAGTGTTATCCGACCCACGTTGGAAAATCTTATCTTATTCATTTAAAAAGAATTTAAAATTCTCCTGCTATATCAACAAATGGACTGTCTTATCATGTCCATCATGTGCAGGAGAACAATTTCGATGAGCCATATATCTTACTTTTATCGGTAGTTGTATTCAGTGGGACTTTTACTTTTAAGAGTGATTTCACCCAGGCTTACGAAGAGTTGAATTATTTTATTTTATTCTTTTTTAATTTTTTGGAGGGGAGTCGGAGTAATTCACCCACCATATGATTTGGTTAAAAAGATTGATAAAAAATAAGTTAAAGTAAACAATCAATTTCAACAGTATATTTAACGAAATTCAGAACTTGTATTAATTTTCTACCATACATTTCATTAACAATTAAACAAAACGGGACCCTATAGGTTTTAGAATTATAATTTATAAACATGTATTGTTCAATTTTTTTATGAAACAAGGCACAAATTTTATATTGATTCAAACTCTAATCCATTATTAATTTTGTGTGGATTGAAGTGTGAATTTAAATTAATTTTGATTAAAACATATAGTTTATTTTTAATTAAAGTTTCCAATAAAATCACAAGAAGTGCAATTCCTAATCAAACTTTTCGATTATTATAGTCGACAGGTGTGCATAAAGGATTAGAAAGCATGTCACTAGGTTTGGACAAAAAAAACCTAAAAATCGACCAAACCAATCAAACAAAATCGGCTCAAGTCGATTCGGGTTGGTTTGAAACAAATAATTGGTTTGGTTTGATTTTTTTAAAACAAAATCATGGTGACTTGATTCAGCCATGGTTTGAAACCTCTAGTTAACCGAACCGACTCAACTCACTTACAAGTTTGCCTTTTTTTTTTAAGAAAAATAAGCCATAATCTCATAACTATATCTTGATTCCCTCTAATCTATGATGGTACCAGTAAGTAATAGCACTAGGAATTTCCTTTAACAAACTCATTGTGTTATATTTGACATTTTTTCCCTACTCAAACAGTCAAGCTACATAATGCATAAAAAAAATTCTTAAATTTTCCGTTGATTTGTCTCTAATAACATGATTTTATTTATTGGTCAATAGTTCTTGTTATATAAAAGTTATTTAGTTATTTTAGTTCTTGTAATCTAAGTGGGCCCAAAACTCAGACAATTTTTCTTTAAAAAAATTCAAATTGGATTAAAAGTCCAAACCAACTAATCGAACCAACCCAAATCAAATCGATTTGGTTTGGTTCGGTTTAAGAACTAGAGTGTGTTGGTTTGGATTAAAATTCACCCAAATCGACTAATTTGATTTTGGTTTCGGGTTGGAGTCGAAACCGACCTAAACCGGATCGTGTCCAAGTCTACATGTCAGTATTAGTTGGCAACATAATGAGATAGGAGATAGAAAAAATTTAACGTTTCACTGATTTGAGAATCAAATGATCGAATAATTTAATTATTTATACCTTGTTTGATCCCCATTTTTTTTAAATATATTTTTCTCTCTCTTCTTTTCAACCACACATTCTTTAATATAATAATATTATACGCAAATTCAAAAAATTTCTTATTTTTCAAC
Source organism: Fraxinus americana (assembly GCA_035079005.1). Taxonomy (NCBI): domain Eukaryota; kingdom Viridiplantae; phylum Streptophyta; class Magnoliopsida; order Lamiales; family Oleaceae; genus Fraxinus; species Fraxinus americana. The sequence goes on along the minus strand of CM068710.1, from coordinate 3,004,036 downwards.
CACGCATTCTTCATCAATTTACTCTTCCAAAATGCATTCTACACAAAAAATGGGGCTCAAATAGACAATTTTTTAATAAATCACTACTAAATAAAAGAGCCACTTTGAAAAGTACTGTTCCCAATTTCGTCCTCCCGAAACGACGTCGTTTTGGCGTGAAAAAAAAAAAAAAACCCCGTCCGCTGAAACGACGTCGTTTTGGCCGCAAAATAAAACTACCGTTCCTCTTTATCCACACGAACGCGAGCCGTACGTTCTACGCGATTCCGGCAGTGCGAAACGAAGAAACCCTAGCAACGAGCCGTCTTCCTCCCGCCGCGAAAACGAAAAACCACTATCGGCCTAAGCCGTCCGCTTCGTCTATCGATTCCCGATCGAAACGAAGAAGCCCTATCAACACGAGTCGTGCTTCCTCTATCGATTCCCGGGCCGCGAAAACGAAGAGACCCTATTGCGAGAGGAAAGTCGTCTGGGCTCCGCACCGAAACCCCCCACCGGACTACATTCATCCATCCCCAACCTGTGTGAAAGGTGAGTTCTTAATTTTCTCCCGGCAACGAGGCGGTCTCGTGTCTGTGCGTCTATGTGTCTCGTGTCAGTGCCTTGGAACATTCGTGTCTGTGCCTCTATTTCTGTCTCTATATCTCTATATCGCTTTTTATCTCATTTTCGTTTCTCAATCCAATCATCCACCGTAAGCCCCCGTACCTGTAATTCCAATTTCATGTTTAGATTCCTATTTTTTTGTCTGAAAATGGAGAGAACGTTTTTTTGATTTTTAGTTGATTTAGGTCCAATTGCGACCTCTGAGTGTTCATTTTTTTTATTTGGATTTTGTTTGTGTGCTTTTGTTAGAAAGTGACATTAAATTCAATGATGCAGAGTTCGTTGAAATGTTTAGTTATGCATAGACCGATAGATGCAAAATGTTTTCCCCAAAATGTTTTCCCGAGTTTTATGGTGACTACAGTGATTGTTGGAATAATGCATTTGTTCACCTTAGATATGAGAAACAGTTTCCTGCACCTATGGGTTTGTGTTTGCCTCCAAAGTCATGATTTTTGTTACTCTTGCTAGCACGAGAACAACGTAAATCTTGATTTGTATATTCTACATAGAAAAGGGCAATTAAGTGAGGAAAGTGTTAACATTTTTCAACATACTCATTTTAATCCAAATCGTTCCAGAGGAAGTAAAGTTTCTGTCAAATGTAGTTGGAAAATGGGTACAGGTGCTCGTGTTGGCTGACCCGAATGAAACCATTTGAAAATTGGTAGGTGGGAGACTGGGAGTAGTTTCAATATCAACCCTCGACCTCCCTGAATTCCAAATTTGTCGAGTGGAAGACACAAGGAAAAAAATGTTACAAAATTTATAAGTCTGTGAGCTGTGAAGTACTATTTTCTTAAATCAAATCTGGGATTGTTGTTGTATTAACAAGTGTTAGAAACTTATAGACCAATAATAATAGAAAAAAGTAGAACCTAAGGAGAAGTAACTTTCATGTAGAGAAATGGAAGCATGCAACTTAGGTGTAACTTAGAAATTGTGTGGTTTATGTGTGAATCGCTAGCATATAATCCCCTTGTGAAGATTCTTTTTGATAGTACTTGTGTACCAAATGTTTATAAGATATAGTTCTTTCATCTTGTTAAAATGTGACAATGGTGAACTGGGCTCGTGAGTAATGATACTGTAGTCATTTGGCTAGCTATTGAAAGAGGATATGAAATAACCAATGTATGTGAATGTCAAGTGGTTGACCAGAAAACCATTGCTCACAAATCACAATCCTAGGCTTGTTACTAAATCAATTTTTCAATTTCACTAAGTGGCCTTAGACTTGCGACATGGGAAATTGTCATGATTTGGTCAACAGTTCTCCTTGGAATTTGCTATCAGTTTCAAATTGAAAGATTTGTCAGCAAAATGTCAAAATGAACAATGCATTAAATGAATTCATATAAGAATGCTTGCTAAATTGCGAATTTGTTCTTTAGGTAATTAGAATGTCATTAAATGATATGCTTTGTCGGTAATCATCAAATGGGATAACAAGTATCAACCTTCTACCGTTAGTTCTAACACCTTGCAGTCAAAATTAACCCCTTCTTTACTAAATCGATGTCTTCTTTGCAAAAAAGAGATGATGAGAATTGTTTTTCGAAAAAACATTTAGTGTTGATTTCCCATTTTCACTGTACAGAATTGTTTATAGAGAATATATTTAGTATTGATTTCCCATTATGCATATTTTGTTTAGTTTATTTTTTTTTGTCCTTAATCACACATTTTTAGCCTATCTACTAAATCGATTCATTCTTTTATTTTTCCCATGCATGGGATCTAAATCATTTGATTGCCACATATCATTAGTCGATGGACTTGGCACAACATGATAGTCGATGGATGATCATTATTAGTTCATGTGTAAAAATCCAGTTGTTTTTCAATGTTTAACGATGTTATTTTTACCTCCAATGTTTTTTCTTTCTTTTGAACCTCTTTTGTCACAGTTCTTATTATGAATCTCATGGACAATTGTTTTTTAAAAAAGGTTGAACGCCAACCTTTTGCACATGGATGGTAACAAAGAAAGCAACAGATATGTCCCAAATGTTAGTTTGTCAATGACGAAAAAGGATGCTCGCAATGAAAGGCGTCGACAGATGTACGCAAAACGCAAGGAATTAGATCGGCCATCTGGATCTCATTCATTAAAATTCAAAAGAATCTCTCAAATACAAGGCAAGTTATATTATCACGAAATACAATTTCACACATTTTACTTATTTTACTATTTTCTTCAGTGTATTTTTGAAGCTTATTACCATTTGAAGTTATGATGAACCTACATTTGTTAGTTTTTAATAATACTTTATGATTTGTGTTCCTTCCAGCTGATCAGTATAGTCACATGAGTTGTCCTACAGAGGAATTACCTCCTACTTTGGATGATGTGATAGCAAATCCATTCCACCTTTTGGATGAAGGTATAAATTAATCACAAATCTTTTATTGTTTGGCATCTTCATTTCAGAGCAACAATTTAGTACATCCCTTTACAATCCAGTCATATCTTCCTTTGTTTAAATGTTTTTAATTATTGCTACAGGTAATTCTGAATCAAATGCTTATCCTTTTGATTTTCTTACAACTACAATGTATAACACAGATGTCATAGAACTTGAGATACAACCAATACTTACTGAATCTTATGTATTGAACCCTCCTACATTTTGTTGTTTTTGTGGTGCAAAGAAATTTCATAGAGAAAGCAATGGCTTTTGTTGTTCTAATGGAAAAATTAGATTGCACGATAACACTGTGCCTGATGAACTTTTCCATTTGTATACATCAAGCACACACGAGTCGCTACATTTTAGAACTATTTGTAGAAGCTATAATAATCATTTTGCATTCACATCGTTCGGTGTAAAATATGATAAAGACTTGTGCAGGATGAATAAAGGGATTTACACTTTTAGAGTTCAAGGTCAAGTCTATCATTACATAAATAATTTAGTCCCCATTGATGGGAAACCATCTTTTTTACAATTATATTTTTTTGATACTGAAAATGAATTACAAAATCGTCTTCAAAGTTCATGCAAATTTAGTGAGAAACTCTTACAAAAATTACTGGATATTTTACGAATTAATCCTTACGCAAAATTCTTCCGCTCACTAAACAGCATAAAAGCTTTAGAAACATGTAAAATACAAATACGTTGTGACCCTGGTCTTGACCAACGAGTATTTAACAAGCCATCAACTTCTCAAGTTGCAGCAGTTTGGGTTGATGAAGATCCAAATGCAGATGTTCACATTCGAGACATATCTATTTATTGTCACTCTGGTCATGCACATAAAGTCCATTACTACTTTGGGTGTTATGATCCGCTTCAGTATCCTTTGTTATTCCCATTCGGGGAGCCTGGATGGCATGAGGGTATTGAATATTTTGACACACAAAAATGTAACATTTCGATTGTCAATGATACCATTAATGATATCCATAGTGTTAGTTCAGCTACCGAGTTTATTGAAAAAGAAAACGCAGGTTCATGCTCTGTTCATTTTTTCATTATTTTGCATTTTCTAGCTTCATGTAATTACCTGTATTTACAGTGTTTTTATATTTCTATTGTGCTGCAGCTCTGAAAAAAAAACGTAAGCGTTTAACTGTGTCATGCCGAGAGTACTATTGTTATAAACTTCAGATTAGAAATACAGGTAACTCTATTCTTCTTCATGCTGGTCGTCTCTTACAACAGTATATAGTTGACATGTACATAAAGATAGAAACTTCTCGTTTAGATTATTTTCGAAATAATCAAGCACATATAAGAGCTGAGCTCTATCAAGGAATTGTTGATAGCGTTGAGATGGGTGAGACTAGAAGTTCCAACATCGGTCGTAAAATTGTTTTACCTTCGTCTTTTACTGGGGGTCCCAGAGATAATAAAAGAAGATATATGGATGCTATGTCTTTGGTTCAACGTTTTGGTAAACCTGATATATTTTTAACAATAACATGTAATCCTAATTGGCCTGAAATTAAACAAGAATTACGCCACATTGATGAGAGCCAAAATAGGCCTGACTTAATAGCTCGAATCTTTAGATCTAAGTTACAAGAATTAAAGAATGATTTGTTCAAAAAACATATCTTCGGCACAGTAGTTGCTTACATATATGTCATAGAATTCCAAAAAAGAGGCCTCCCACATTCTCACTTTCTATTAATTCTAAATAAAAGTTCAAAAAACAATTGTATATCTTCTATTGACCGAATTGTTTCCTGTGAAATCCCAAGCGAAAGTGATTTCCCGTATTTGCGTTCCCGTGTTATAAAACACATGATGCATGGTCCGTGTGGATCATTAAATCCTAATAATATTTGTATGCAAGAAGACAAGACTTGCAAGAATAAATATCCTCGAGAATTCGTTACAAATACAACTATAAATGACAGCTCTTACCCAATTTATAGACGACGAATATCGAGTGAATGTGCAAAGGTCAGGGGATCCATTTTGGACAACAGATGGGTTGTACCTTATAATCCTTATTTATTAAGTAAGTATGATTGTCATATTAACGTTGAAATTTGTTCGACCATAAAAGTTGTCAAATATTTATACAAATATGTTTACAAAGGCCATGACAGAATAAGTTTTTCGATAAATGCTAATGAGAAAGATATTGAACGTGACGAAATTTCAAGGTATCAGACAGCTCGTTGGATCTCTCCGCCGGAGGCAGCATGGAGAATTTACGGATTCGTTTTAGCTGAAAACTTCCCGACGGTCATTTCGTTACAACTACATTTAGAAGACTGTCAATTTGTTACATTTAGGGAGTTTGAAAGTTTACCATCTGTTATCTCTAGGGATTATGTTCAGCGAACCATGTTAACAGAATTCTTTCGAATGAATATTTACGATGAACTAGCTAGAACTATTTTGTACAGGGATTTTCCTATTCATTTTGTATGGAATTCTCAAAGTCGAATTTGGACTCGCAGAAAACAGAAAAACGTAATAGGTCGAATTGTTTCAGCAAATCCAACTGAGGGTGAACGATATTACTTACGAATATTGCTTAATCACGTTCGAGGTCCAACATCATTTAACAGTTTGAAAACAGTTAATGATCTTCAAGTACCATCTTTTCGTGAAGCAGCTCTCTTACATGGCTTGTTAAATGAGGATAATAGTTGTGAACTTTGTTTAGCAGAAGCGGTTACATACCAAATGCCTGCGTCATTACGTAGACTTTTTGCTACCATACTTTTATTGTGTTCACCGAATAACCCATGTTCTCTTTGGGAAAAATTTAAGATCCACATGTTTGAGGATTATATGAGAAATGGTTTGTCTTATAACGATGCCGAATTAAAAGCAATCAAATACATAAGTTCCTTACTTGAACCTTTAGGAAAGAATATTAACGACTATAAATTTGTTCCATACAATATAAACATAGAAGAAAGTGAGAGATTATCAAATATGATTTCTGAAGAAATGCGCTATTCTGTGTCTAACATGGATACCAATCAAGAAATACTGCTGAACGAACGTCAAAAACAAGCTTATGATATTGTTTTAGAAAACGTTTTTAGTAACAAAAATTCCATGTTCTTTATTGATGGTCCTGGAGGAACTGGCAAAACTTTTTTGTACAAGAAATTGTTGTCGTGGCGTAAGATCTAGAAATTACGTTGCTTTGTTGTAGCTTCATCAAAGCGTAGCTGCATCCTTGTTACCAGGTGGACGTACAGCTCATTCAAAGTTTAAAATTCCTTTGGAATCCAGTACCGAAACAAATTGTTGTATTAGTAAACAATCAGCTTTAGCAGATCTTTTACGAATGACAAAACTAATTGTATGGGATGAAGCTCCCATGGTAAATCGTTTCACCATAGAAGCTTTAGATAAAGTTTTGCGAGATATTAACGATTGCGATTTACCTTTTGGTGGAAAAGTAATAGTTTTTGGAGGAGATTTTCGACAAATCTTGCCAGTAGTACCGAAAGGTAGCAAAGTAGATATAATAAAATCAAGTTTAGTTTTTTCATACTTGTGGCCTTTATTTACAAAATTATCTTTAGTGCAAAATATGAGAGCTCATTTAGATATATCCTATTCTAATTACTTGCTTGATATAGGTAATGGATTAGAAGTCACTCATTCTTGTGATATGATTACCCTTCCTTCTGATATAACTATACCTTACAAAGATGAATTAGTTTCCATAAATGAGCTAATCAACGTAGTGTTCCCAGATTTACATAATTACACAGATAATTTAGCTACAATGATAAATAGAGTTATTTTAACTCCTAAAAATGAATCTGTTGATCAAATAAACACAATGTTACTAAAACAAATTCCAGGAGAAACGATTCGTACTACAGTTTCGATGAATCCATAGATAGAACAGAGCAAAGCATTCAAGAAGATTTCTTAAATACATTAACACCAAATGGTATACCTCCACACGAGCTTACTTTAAAAAAGAATTGTCCAATTATGCTCCTTAGAAATATTAATCCTTCAGAAGGTTTATGCAATGGTACAAGACTTGTTTGTAAAAATTTTGAACGGAATGTTATAGACGCCGAAATCACTATTGGTGAACACCATGGGAAGCGTGTGTTTTTACCTAGAATTCCTTTTATACCACTAGAAGGAGACAAAAATTCAATACCATTTAAGAGAACGCAGTTTCCTATACGCCCATGCTTTGCTATGACAATTAATAAAGCGCAAGGACAAACATTGGATTTTGTTGGTTTGTATCTTCCCGATCCTGTTTTTTCCCACGGACAATTATATGTGGCTCTATCTAGAGCTAGAACAAGTAAATGCATTAAAGTTTTGATTAAACCATCAGCTTTACATTCAATCTCTTTACATAGTCTTTGTACAAAGAATGTCGTTTATAGAGAAATTTTGGACTTAGTACATAAGGTATAAAGAAATACTACAATTTAATTGTAAAGTCTTAAGAGGTTTATATTTATTGAATCTTTTATATTGTCCCATTTTCTACAATTCTTTCTAAGGTTAGTTATGAATTTAATGTATTTATTTATTTTTTATTTACGTCTCTATCAATTTTTTTGTTTGACAATCCTTAATTATGCGTTATTTGAAGTGTTTATTAATTATTTTTACTTGAAGTTCTGTCCTTGCTTGACACGGTGTTTGGGAGAATTTTTAAAAATTTGAGACATTTATATTTCGAAATTTTGGACTGATATATATGTGTATGTGTTTGTGATTCAGTGCAACTGAAGCAATTGTTTCCGGTGTTTTTTAATCAAAGGAACTTCCCGCCACCTTCTCTAGCTCCCACTAGCAACATCCCGGCGAATAGAACTTCCCAACGATTGGAATCTCTTCAAGCATGATACTGACATTTGTTAAGTGATCTCCTTTCTCATTTTTTTCCTCATTCACCAGCACTTATTTTTGCCTTACATTTGAACAATGGAAAATGGAAACTCTACAGTTCCATTCTCCGTGACATGTTATGCATCGCTCCTAAACAAATTTTATTGATATTGGAAATTGGAAAATGGATCTTAGTTGTATTGATATACATTGAAAACCAAAAAAAGGAAACTTTTCTAGCCAAAAATAACAGTCTAAAGGAGTCTGGATATCTTCTTCCAAGCCAGGGAAGGTACTCTTTCTTGGTCTGTGGAAATGAATTCTGTATTTCATTTCAATCTTTCTCAATGGTTTATTGATGATGTCTTACATTTTCGATATAGTAGGTTTAATTATATGTAATTTGTGAGTTTTACACTTGAATTATGTTTTGCTTTCAAGATTTAGAAAATGGTCTACCTGATTAGTCTTCTAAGGTATAAGAAATGGGAATTCTCAATTTATTGTGTAGCTTATTTTGGCACCTTGGGTAAGGAGGAATACAATGTACATTGTTAAGAAAAGAAAAAAAGCTAAAATCTTGTCCATTGGTCTCATACATATATCTTGAGTGATAGTCTGCTACAAAAATAAAACAACAAAATAAAAGAGTTTTTCATCATATAAACAAAATTTTCATGTACTATGGGGTGGGCGAATAGAAAGGGGTGACAAGTGCTTTTTTTAATATATTTGAGTAAATTAGCATTTCATATCTCTGCTACAAATACCCCAGTTTTATTGTTTTAAGTTCATCTGCATAGTGAAGTTTTGTGATTTAGATGTTTATTGGTATGACAAAAGAATAGCAATGCATTTATACGTAGATCTTTTTATCTTGTTTTTAAAGAAGAATGTTGAATAGTGTATTTGTAATGTAAAGATTTGGGAAATTGAAGGTCATTGTTGTCTTCAAGTAGTTTGTCTTGAAGTTGGACTAAATAGGCCTTGCAGGATGGACAGAATATGCTGAAAGATTGGACAGAACAAGCACTGCAGGTTGGACGCGGCATTTGGAAAGTGAAAGTCATTGCTGTGTCGAACCCAAGTCAGCTGAACATGTTTGGTGTTTTTGCTAATTGTGTGCATACATTAGCCAGTTATTGCCAACTTCAACTTCATGGAATTCTGCTGTTCAAGCAGGCAGCTGGACTCGTTTAACTATGAATCAGCTGAACTTGTGTTACTCATTTACGAAAATTTGTTGTTTTCTAATGGAAGCAATTTCTCGTTACGTTAACAAAGACAATAAAAGGCCTGTTATGTATTGCAAGAAAAGTCTTGAAAGCCATCCTTGGAGTCATTCAATGATGGCTGGACTTCTGTTATGTATTTTATTTTTGAGGAATACATAGCTTGTTTAACTGTGAATCAGTTGAAAATTTCACTGTTCTATATTCTTGTATTGGAAAATCATTATGTAAATGAAAGATTCAATGCTTACTTATAGTAACTTGTGATTTTATACCCCTACAAATATTACCTTATAGTGCAAAAACGCCTTCAACTCCACGCTATTAAGTACCCAACTACACTGTAGCACGTGCATCGCACGTACGCACACTAGTAAAATCATAAAATACTGACAATTTTTTTTGAATAGAATATAGTATATATTTCTACGGTTTGTGTGATCGTTTTTGTGAATTTTCGTCGTTTATAATGTGCTTTTGCATATTGTAGTCCACGTACGATTATAGTTAATTTTTATATAAAATTTAAAAGTAGTTTTGAGTGTATTCGAGAAGGATCGTTCAAATAAGTTAGGAAGATGCGATTGTATGCATTAACGCATATTGTCAAATATAGTCCTTGGATTGAACGGAGCCCTAACTATGGCAAAGGGAAAGATCAAGCTCGCTTTTAAGGTCGGAGAAGCTTCTCGTCGAGCTCATGTCACGTTGAATTCGTAGTGTTTGACTCCACCTTACCTTATAATGAAATCATGGGACAAGCACTCCTCTTTAACCTAAAAGCCATAATATCAGTGTATCATTATTCCATAAAATTCCCAACCCCCTATGGGCAAGGGAAAATCAAAGGCAATAAAGAAACTGCTGAAAGGTGTCGTATTATACACTATCTCACAAAAGCTAGAGTCCCCAATATTTCATTCCAACACGACGTAAACATAGCATACCTAGCAGAGCCTGACCTCATCTCCTTAGGCCCCAGAATCAAACTCAAGGACAAAGGAGCAGAACCACTGAGGAACTGGATAGAATCCAGGTCAGCTTGGATACACCTCCAAAGGAGCTACGAATTGGGCATGAACTACGACAACCTCTCAGTTCTGAGCTTGTGGAGTTACTTATCAGTAATTTGGACGTAATTGCTTGGAGCCATGAGGATATGGAGGGAATAACCCCGAAAATTGCTTGTTACGAGCTCAATATTGATCCTTAAATGCGACCAAAACAACGACGACGGAGACCACTCAATACTGAAAGGTATGAAGCTTTATACAAAGAAGTGGAAAAGTTACTTAGCAACGTGTTTATCAAGGAGGCAACTTATTCCAAGTTGTTGTCAATCTAGTTCCAGTGAAGAAAAACAATGGAGATTGAAGAGACTGCATAGACTTTACCGACATCAATAAGGCCTACACCAAAGACAGTTTTCCTTTACCTAGAATAGATCAGATGGTCGATGCCACAACTGAGCATGAGCTCTTCAGTTTCATGAATGCATATTCTGGTTACAGCCAAATCCCCGTGTATGAATCCGACCAAGAGCATACTTCTTTCATAACTAACTGAGGATTGTATTACAACCAAATCCTCACGTATGAACCCAACCAAGAGCATATATCTTTCGTAACTGACCGAGGATTGTATTGCTACAAGATGATGCCTATTTCGGTTACCAAAGACTTGTGTATGCAATGTTTACCCGACAAATTGGTAAGACCATGGAGATTTATGTTGATGACATGTTAGTTAAAAGCATCATGGCGGAGGTTGTTAATAACATATAAATTTTGATGAAGTTTGGGATGTGCTTTACTTGTACTTTTTTATTTGTGACATGTAAAAAAAACAATATTTAAATGTCATATTTTCGCAATGAACTAATATTATTGCAATATAGTTTTTTTCTTAATATTTTTTTTAATTACATGAAAGGGGCGCCAATTTAGAACGTTACACGAGACACCCAAAATCTCAGGTCCGACCTTGCCAGGTCCCTTGGAACATTGGCATATGATAAGTGACTTTAGGTACCATAGTAATTGGTCGTGCTAGAGAAATTTGAGCCTAGATAAAATTATTTGTACAAACAACTTATTGATATAATTATCGACAATGTATACTATAAATAGAGAAACATACAGACCAACATAAAGTGAGAACATACAGATCAACAAAATGATGGGTTAATTACCTGAATCATCAATGAACTTTGCGTAAAGCTTTCCATCAAATCACGGAACATTAAGAATTATCCCATTAATCATTGAATTTTGTAATTTGTTATCCCATACATCACTCACTCAACAGACAGTTAAAAAATTGACAGATCTGTTGACGTGGCTAACAGAATTGCGTATGTGATAATCTATTTCTCGCTTGGTGTCCACGTCAGTAGCAATTTAAAAACTGAGTGATAGATAGTATAACAAATTACAAAGTTCAATGACTAACATGATAATTTTTAAAGTTCAGTGACTCGATGGAAACGTTACGGAAATTAGTGATCATTTGGGTAATTAACCCTATTTCCTCGTGCTCTTTATCATCTTTTTTGTTACTTTGCAGTTTTGTTTCCATTTTTATCAATTTTTATATCTTTTTTAGTCTTATTTCATTTATTTGTACTCCTATGCCACAATGTTACTCTTTCTAATTTTACCAAACTGCATTGATGACTTAATAGTATTCAACTTTGAAATTCATACACATTTTAAGTTAAGAATCTAATAAATTTCTAATTTTTATTTAGATGTGTCCGATGGAAAGACGATCGAAGCTGTAGCCACTCATGAATTTGTCACACGCCACCACAAAACTCACCAAAAAGGAGGTGAAACCAACACAAACAACAGTCTCAATCTTTGCTTGGACTGTGAAGCTTGTACACCAGTAATTGAATTTGGTTTTGAATATAATAATTTGCTATAATGAAATACATTATTTTTACATATCCTTTTGCATTGCAAAGTTTAATGGTTCCCTTTAACCATAAATAAGAAAAAAAATTACCGAGCAAGAAAAATGTTGAGGGAAAATTTCTTACTAAGTTAATTACCTGAATCATTACTAAACTTTACGTAAAATTTTCACGGGTCACTTAACTTTAAAAATTACCACGTTAATCACTAAAATTTATAATTCTTTATACCATCCATGACTCAATTTTTAAATTGCTACTGACGTGGACGTCAAGTGGGAAATAGATTGCCACATACGCAATTTCGTCAGCCACATCAGCAAATTCATCATTTTTTTAAGCGTTTGTTGAGTGAGTGATAGATGAAATAACGAATTACAAAATTCAATGATTAACGAGATAATTTTTAAAGTTTAATGACTTTGTGAAAACTTTTTGTAAAGTTCAGTGATGATTCAGGTAATTAACCCACGTAATAATTGTGGTGTCTAAGAAAATTGTTAATGTTATAAAGCATATATAAAAGTGTAGTTAATTAATAATTTTACTTATGGCCATATAAGTAAACACTAAAATGGTGGTGTAATAAGTAAATTTTGTGGTGATAATATAATTACCACTTGATTTTCAACTTTTTAATATAACATATGTTTGATAGGAATTAAAATTTAAATTTAAATCAAAGTCAATAATTAATTTTAATCACATATTTTATGTGATCCACAACTTTTCAAGCCATACATTTCATTAATTTTTATCAAAATTTACTAAACGTTTGATTTTAATCCCCACAAAACGTGGACACACTCATTACAATATTAAGTTTCAGGGAGAACCAAAATGAAGTTCGATTTCTACAAAAATATTGCTTTTCTTAATTGTCATCTACTTATATAGCTTATTTTACTGCTTCAGTTGAGATTTAAAGGAAAATAATTAGGTTAGCATTCCCATTATTCACAATAATATTAAAGGGGGCATTTTTTAAAATTTATTTTTCTTCAAACTCATTTTCTATTACACATTTTATGAGATTTACAACTTTTATCAATCATACATTTCATCAATTTTTTTTCAAAATATACTAAAAATTTGATTTTTATCTTTGATATATGTATATTTAACATTAGGAGAGAATAAAATGTGTCTTCATTCGTATCTCTAATCAAATAAGAAAATAAAGAAATACTTTAAATTTTCTCTCATCTTTTCATCATGGTCGTCTAATACTTTCAAATTAGAGATGTGCTCTGTGTACAGAAAACAACGTTTAAAACACTCACAACTGGGGGTGGTGGGTTTTTTGTTTTTTTTTTCAATATTTTACTCACATGGGACCCTTCGGACAATTTTCTATGACAGAATTATTCTTCAAATTTATGTCAAAAAAACATCTGTGCTAATCCTTCGTCCACGTGATTTGATGTAACAACTAAAACCCTTCGTTCCTACTCGTGTAGGGCCGTCATCTTTCACCAATGCAATTTGAACGGTTAAAATTTTACCCTAAACAAGAATAATACCACTTTAATCTCACTGCAAACACGTAGCAACATTAACAACAGTTAAACCCTGAATCGACCTGATTAACACTACTATCCTACCCCTATTCCCCTGCCCGCAGCCTCGAATTTATATAAATAAAAATATTTGGCAAATTTATAAAATAGAAATTAAACAACCAATTTCTAAACAAATCTGACAATTTCAATAAAAATACAAGAAACTAGCAAAATCCCACAAACCCAATAAATTGTTAGAAAATATTACTAGTTGTAATACAGTAAAGTGCATAAATAAAATTTATCGACTGATCGAGTCTCATGATAGCACGATATTCTAAAGCGAAATTCTCTGTCGATAACTGTTGCGACCTTTGTGGACAATCACATTCAGGATACAACGATCAAATAAATATATTGTGCAGCAATCACAAATGATTTTCAGAACTCTCAGGTGTACTCCAAAAAATATGTAAAATTGAGTATAATATTTTTCTAAATAAAAAGATACAATTTCGTATATGTAATAATTTTTTAATGTCCAGATGTGTTTTTATATAGGCAGAAAAAAGATGTAAGTCTTCACCATGATCCAGCATTATTTACATTTTTATGGCTAGTGGTAATAAGTTGTTAATATTAGACAATTAAAAACGATCATATTTTATTGGCTAGTTGACCCATTAAATAATTTCGAAAATGATTAAAAAACAATTATTATTATTAGAATCAAGAAAGCAATCAAATACCTTTTTATTTAATGCGTGAGGTGTGAGTAGAACCCCTACCTCCCACACAAATTCCACACTTTTCACCTGGTACTTCATCTAAAATAACTATTTCTTTCATATATTATACTTATGGTATAATATCTAACACAAACAAGAACTCTAAAAATTTCAGAAAAGGGCAAAAAAAAAAATACAATACAGATTACAGAATCAAGAACTCAGTGCTTCACCACAGAACTTTTAACCAGTGTATATATGGACTCCAACGGCAATAAGGAAAATAGTGATTAACCCTAAGAAAATGAGAGTATGAACTAAAATAGAAAGGCCACTTGTATGCATATTTCCAAACTCAATTACTCTGTTCCTCCCCGGAATCTGACACAGCAGCCCCGGAGTCAGCAGCACGAACAGCACCACCGCTATCACCACCGGCCCCAAATCTACCATTTAATTTTTTAATTCCTAGAACTCTGTTTCTCTCTCTAGATCTCTGAAGTGGGCAGCTTTGTGTATACATTTATGTAGATATATTGGTTGTATAATGGAATGGGGTGGGTGAGGGGACAGATGGCCAAGCGAAAAAAGGACGTGGCGAAGGCACATGAGAGCCCTTAGCACTTTTTAGTGTTCACAAATTTTCAATCACACATTTTATCAATTTTTATCAAAATTTATTGAAAATTCAATTTTAATTCCTACCAAACAGGAGCTTAACCAATGTAACTAATATAAAATTTTATTTAGATTTTGATAAGAGTTGATTAAATATGTGATTGAAAAATTATGAATTCTTTAAAATTAATTATTAATTTTGATTTAAATCTTTATCAAATTTTAATTCATGCCAAATATGGACTTAATATCAATGTTGTTTTTCATTGGTCTAGATACTAGTAATTGTAACATTAAATTATAAGTTCAATTAAATACAATAATTTTTAGTTCATTCAATTGGACATAAGATATGCTGACATTTAAACATTACTGGAACTAGATAACATCACTAATGTAGAAAATGTTGTTAAAACTTGGACAGAGTTTTTATGTATCCGAAAACAAATTAGGAAGTTAGAAGAACGGAATGCAACTAAATCAAAATAGGATAAGATAGCAGTTCGACTATTTTTCCTTAAAATGATAACGTCACGGACTGAAGTTAGGCAATTTTATGCACTTGTCCCTCAAGATACAATTACCACGCTTTATAATAGTAGCAACAAGACCAATGAGCCTAATAATGTTTTTATCTATCAGAAAATGAAAAAAATATTGGATAATGCTACACGTACAGCAAATTTATTACAGGAAACCTACAGAATTTTAAAAAGTCTGATGTGGCGCTGCAAAATTCTTTACTTCCTGACAGCCCGTCAGCCACCAGCAGAGGCCCTACATTACCCACCCACCCACGCACCCACCCACGCAACACCCTTTTCCTTTCGGCTTTTTCCTTTAACATTATTTCAAATTTCGAAATTATTACGTGACGAAGTCGAAATATTACATCCTTAACACCATTTCGAAGTACTCACAATCTAGTTTATCGCATTCTTAATCGCGTGCGAAACGGCCAACCGTAGCAAAAGTTACCACGAGTCGAAATAGGCCGTTCAAAAATATATAAATGTTTTTTTTCTTTTTTTATCTCAATTTTCGGGGTTATCACGGGATGTCAAACGAAATCGAAATCTCGTATTTTTAACACCATTTCGAAGTACTCACAACCTAGTTTATTGCATTCCTAACCGCGTGCGAAACGGCCAACCGTAGCAAAAGTCACCACGAGTCGAAAATTGAGATAAAATAAGAAAAAAACATATATATATTTTGGAACGGCCTATTTCGACGAGTGATAACTTTTGCTACGGTTGGCCGTTTCGCACGCGGTTAGGAATGCAATAAACTAGGCTGTGAGTACTTCGAAATGGTGTTAAAAATACGTGATTTCGATTTCGTTTGACATCCCGTGATAACCCCGAAAATTGAGATAAAATAAGAAAAAAATATTTATATATTTTGAAACGGCCTATTTCGACGAGTGGTTACTTTTGCTTCGATTGGCCGTTTGGCACGCGGTTAGGAATGCAATAAACTAAACTGTGAGTGCTTCGAAATGGTGTTAAAAATACGTGATTTCGATTTCGTTTGACATCCCGTGATAACCCTGAAAATTGAGATAAAATAAGAAAAAAACATTTATATATTTTGGAACGGCCTATTTCGACGAGTGGTAACTTTTGCTACGGTTGGCCGTTTCACACGCGGTTAGGAATCAATAAATTAGGCTGTGAGTACTTCGAAATGGTGTTAAAAATACGTGATTTCAATTTCGTTTGACATCCCGTGATAACCCCGAAAATTGAGATAAAATAAGAAAAAAATATTTATATATTTTGAAACGGCCTATTTCGACGAGTGGTTACTTTTGCTTCGATTGGCCGTTTGGCACGCGGTTAGGAATGCAATAAACTAGGCTGTGAGTACTTCGAAATGGTGTTAAAAATACCAGATTTCGATTTCGTTTGACATCCCATGATAATCCCGAAAATTGAGATAAAAAAGAAAAAAAACATTTATATATTTTGGAACTACTATTTCGACTGTGTTAACTTTTGTTACGGTTACTGTTCGCACGCGGTTAAGAATGCGATAAACTAGATCGTGAGTACTTCGAAATGGTGTTAAAAATACGAGATTTCGATTTCGTTTGACATCCCGTGATAATCCCGAAAATTGAGATAAAAAAAGAAAAAAAACATTTATATATTTTGGAACGGCCTATTTCGACTCGTGGTAACTTTTGCTACGGTTGGCCGTTTCGCACGTGGTTAAGAATGCGATAAACTAGATCGTGAGTACTTCGAAATGGTGTTAAGAATGTAATATTTCGACTTCGTTTAACGTTCACGTAATAATTTCGAAATTTGAAATAATGTTAAAGGAAAAAGCCGAAAGGAAAAGGGTGTTGCGTGGGTGGGTGCGTGCGTGGGTGCGTGGGTAAAGTAGGGCCTCTGCTGGTGGCTGACGGGCTGTCAGGAAGTAAAGAATTTTGCAGCGCCACATCAGACTTTTTAAAATTCTGTAGGTTTCCTGTAATAAATTTACTGTACGTGTAGCATTATCCAAAAATATTATACAATAATGCTGGGAGTACAGGAGCTTTTTACAGGATAGTTACAGGAATTTGAATTTGTGCTGACGTGGCGGTTTCCAAAAAAAAACAATTAGGAAAGTAAAGGAAAGCGAGGGAAAACATTTGACGCGAACCAGACCTCCATTTCTCTCTCTCCCACAAATTTGACGCGAACCAGACCTCCATTTTCCCGTTCCGACATCTTCATTTTCAGGAAGGTTGCCGGCTCGAAAAAGGTTGCCGGACGCCAGTCCATTCTCCCTCCATTTTCAGCCATACCAGACCTCCGTTTTCTGGTTCCGAAATCTTCATTTTCAGTGTTGCCGGCTCTGGAATCTTCATCCGGCTCTTTCTCCCACATTTTCAAGCATCCCAGTCCTCCATTTTCAGCCATTCGGAAACCTCGCTTTTCAAACAGAAATATTGACCAGCTAGAAATAAAACCGGATGGAAATACATCTGCTACTCACAAATATTCATAACATTTTCTAGCAAGGAGAAGGCCGAATTGGAGGGGGAGAAACAGAGTTTAGAGTTATCATTTTCTAGAAACTATTTCAATACGTATATAACCTTTTTATTAGAACAGAGTATACCATGGAATTAGAAGCTTGGTATTGGATTTTGTTTGTGTTTTCTCTGCACTTAAACTTCGTCAAATAGGCCATTTGAAGTGTTCATTTTATGGTTTGTAGTGAGCAGCCAACAAAGTCATGTCGGACAACTGTGGGCTGAAAGTATATAAACAAGGGAACTGAGGAGGAAAGATTAACGAAGCAACTCAGAGATTTTCTCAGTTTGTATTTGAGATTCCATTTTGTGTAGATTTTTTTGTATTCGAGATTCCATTTTGTGTAGGTTGTTTTTGTGTTCGGGATTCCATTTTGTGTAGATGGTTTTTGTATTCGAGATTCCATTTCGTGTAGATGTTTTTTGTATTCGGGATTCCATTTTGTGTAAATGGTTTTTGTATTCAGGATGCCATTGTCTTTAGTTTTATGCTAATGGAAAAATGAAATTCTCGACTCGTTGTTTATTCCCCATTTCCTGATTGAACCACAGCTATGCATATTAGATTTATGTTTTTCTTTCCCATTTACTGATTGAACCACAGCTATGTGGTCCAGCAATGGACTCAACTACATGTGGCAATGATTGGAGAAATGCAGTACCTAGAATTGATGAAGAATTGTTGAAAAAATATTTAATTCAAAGTAGATGGTTGAAATTGAATATCACTTGTCTCTACATAAACATTCTCAGATAGCATGTACAAAACGAAGAAATACAAATACATATTAATTCAACAACTAACTACTGCACATGCCATCCAACAACTACCTACTACACATGCCATCCAACAATGAAGAAATGCAAATACATATCCATCCAACTAACTACTCCGCACGTCCTGGGCAACACGAGCAAGAGAGTAAAACATTCTGGGAAACTCTTCAGCTTTGAATAGTACTCGATTCACCGGTTGATTCTTCATTTTTCAACCAGTCGAAGTAGCCTCATTCGTCACTACAAGTTTTGAATAGTCGTCCCTTGTTACAGGTGTTCCGTTCGACTTGAAAACACTTTTGAATTCCATGTGGACACCACGGGCATCGAAATTCGCCCCTTTCATCCTGAGATTGAGAACAACAAACATAATTATAGACAGATATGGCAATATTCAGAACAACAAAATTGCAAACAAATGTGGCAAGATTCAGAACAACAGAATGACAATGAATTCCACCATTACCAGCCACCATTACATACCTAGTACACACCAACTCCACCATTGTAGACAGATATGGCACTATTACCACCATTACACACCATTACAGATGAACAACTTTGAAAACAATGGAAATCATTATGTTCAGTCCCATATTCATTCAGATTTGGAGCCAACACAACCGAACTCAAACATGAACAACACTGAAAAAAAAAAAGAACTCAGAAATGGAGAAATTTGAACAAATCCCAACCCATAATGCTCAGTCCCATATTCATTCAGATTTGGAGTCAACACAACCGAACTCAAACATGAACAACACTGAAAAAAAAAAGAACTCAGAAATGGAGAAATTTGAACAAACCCCAACTCATAATTAAACTAATTGAACATAACCCAGCAAAATGAAACTCAAATTTGACGCCGTTACGTGATACTCAAACTCAAATTTGAAACCATTTAAAAATCGAACTGTCTGAGTCACTTTGGAGAAAATTGTTTGGGTAAAAGCCGGGAAAAACGAACTCAATGACTTACCCACCGGTGGTTCAAAGCTCTGGTGGGAGTTGTGTTCTTCGGTGGTTGTTCGACGGACTCGCCAGCTGAGGAGCAGTGTTCGAGGACTTCGAAATTGGTCTCCGGACAACAAGATTTCACAACCCAGAGGTCGACTTCAAAGACTGGCCCCTCATCGAATCTACGGCCGGATATGAAAACATCGTCGCCGTCGCCGATATTGAATTTCCCACGAGAGAGTTGATGGGAGAAGGATTTTGAGAAGGTTTCCACAATCTCTATTTCAGGCTTTGCGTCCCTCTTTCCCTTTATTTAGTTTTCATTTTCTTTTTTTTTTCCACTGCCAGGTCAGCACAATTTAAAATCCGGTAAACCTCCTGTAAATTGCCTCCTGTACTTGTAGCGCGACCCAATATTATACTACACAAGAATTTGGAATGAATGAAATCTGAAAATTGGGAATTTTATATAGAAGTTAGAAAGTTATGTTCTAAGACCTAGGACTATATTCAAGCTCGACAGCGGGCGACGGTGTACATGTGCGGCCATTGGTAATCCCATTAATATGTAGATTGGTATTCTTCGGGGCACAAACTCAAGTGTCAAACTTGAACTATTTAAGTAAACACAATGCTTCTAATTTTTTTCAATGTGGGATGAACACTTCCATTTTCTACCAGATTCCAATTCCAGCTATTCCATTTTCTACCAGATTCCAATTCCAGCTATTTCAAGTTCGAGTAGCTCACTTTGACCCCAATTTATCATTTACCCGAAATTGATTTTTAAGGAAATAAATGTAATACGTTAATGTATTCACGAAGTACAACACACAAGGGCAAATAAATCTCTTATCCCCATATTCGAACTTTCGTATAAACTGTACTCACGCAGTACAATACACCGATTTTGAGAAAATAAAATATGATAAGATTAAAATCATTGTTAATCACTCAAGTATAGCATATCATTCATTTCTTTTAAATTAATTGTCAAATTTAAACATTTTATCTACTAAATTAATAACGATAATGATGCAAATAACCAAAAAACGATATATTTGGATCACAAAAACGAACAATAAGCAGATAGTGTGCTACGATAGAGAATCGAAAGAGATTAGTAGATGAACTCTTGATTTCTCACGTTCGATAAGGTATAGTTTCAGTGTTAACTCTTAGAAGAAAAGGCCCTTGTATTTAATTTTTAATGTGAAATTTAACTCTAAATGTGAATTTTGTTAATATATGTAGTAATGTTTTTGTCACTGTTAAGCTGCCGACATTTTCTTGTGGAAATAATTTTATTCTTTCTAGAATTATGATCAAATTATTGTAGCAAAACTGTCAATGTCACGTTTCACAAATTCGCGACTTCTGGTATATTCGGCAGTGTACCCCTCCGGTGCAGCAGCCAATCAGAAGCAAAATAATAGTCTCAACTGCTAATAATTGCACCGCTTTCAACTGCAGGGATTTAAAGATTAAAATATGCATTAAAAAACTTTTAACGTCGACAGCAGGGTTCGAACCTGCGCGGGCGAAGCCCAACAGATTTCAAGTCTGTCTCCTTAACCACTCGGACATATCGACTTTGATTGCCTAATAATCATATTTAAAATATTTATATGTTTCGTAATTATTGATATACATCCTCCTATTTTTTAAATTTATTGCACCTGTTATATTCCTTTTTTTTTTTTTTTAAATGTGAAGTCTATAGAACGTGAAATGCTCTTGCTCTTGAAATAGGTTGTTATTAAAAATTTTAGAATTCGTTCATTCCATTTTTAGAGAATGCTAAAAGATCATTGAAACGTTGCAAAAATTACATCCAATCACATTTAGAATGAATTAACGACAACCCGTCTTGACCTTGCGTTGCAACTAAATTGCGTTTGGATATCAATTCCATCTATATTGTGGGGGTGGAATGTTTGAATTGGAATATTCTTAGGAGACTTGCAAGTGAGAAATGGTGACTTCGTCGAGCAAAGGTAATGGTAAAACCTGTAATTCGTTTTCATAATTTATTTTCGATTAAAACTCAAAAAGTTCGTTACTTACAATTTAGGAGCCTTGAACTCCATTGGATACATTCAAAATTGGTTGATATATTTCTTGTTCCTTCGCACCTTATTGCTGTAAAAACATAATGATATTCAGTACCACCAGTATCAAGTACCACTTTATGTTGTTATTACATGATATTAAATGATAGATCCACTTAAATGTAATGTCACATGATTTATTTAATTGAACATATAAAGTGTGGCAACTTACACTAGTGTTAAATAACATTATTCTTCAACAACACATTCTACACAATCAACCTCAAATGGTTAAGGTTGGGCAAAATGTCCGAACCGAACCGAACCGAATCGAGCGAGTTTTTTTAAATGAAATATCTGAACGGGTATCCGAATCGAGAATCGAATAGTTTGATTCGGTTCTCAGTTTTAGACCCAGAACCGAAGAACCGAAATTTTTTTTTATATATTGGATAAATCAATTTATTTTATTTTTTCTAAATAAATTAATAATTTTTTTCTTATTAAATCTTATTAGTTGAACAATTTAGAGTTTATTTATGTCTGTTAGTTGTGTTTTTTTTCAATTTTTTCTTGTATAGTCTCTTAATAGTTAGTATGGAAAGTCAAGTAATTGATTATTACATTAAATAGTTGGTAAGTATTATCAATACTTTAAAAGATTTTATCTTTATTACTTCTAATTTATATTTCATTTTTATGTAGACTTGAATGTTTGAAGCAAATGAATTATCGAAATTTTATTAGTAATATTTACTTTTTCGTATTTGTATTTGACAACTTATTATTTATATGTTATTAAATTAGATTACGTTAATTTGTAAAAGTTAAGATTGAACTTGGTATTTATATCTACTTTTTGTTATTAATATTAGTATCTACTTTCAGGTGTATTTATGTAGTATTATTTTAAATATTAAAAAATTTAATTATAGTACGGAACCGAACCGAACCGAACCGAACGGTTCCAAAATTATATTTGGAACCGACGGTTCTATTTACTAAATACCCGAAAATTTCTGGAATCGAAAAAAACCCAACCGACCCGCGCCCACCCCTACAAATGGTTAGCTTCCTTAATTTTAGTTGCGGTACTAATATTCGCAAACTCATTTTCAATCATTTATTCTCATAATAAAATATTTTGCCGATAAATTCATAATTTTATTTTATTTTTTAACTACACATTTTCTAAAAATTCACTATTACAAAACTCATTTTCACCTACACTGATATCAGTAGATGATATTTTGAATTCTCAACTTAGGATCTCTTTCTGTTTTTTTTTTCCTCGTGTCAAGAACTTGACAATATTTGTTTATGTTAGTTTGTGCTAAAACATTAGACCTCTGGCAATCGAATAAATTATACGCAATAACTATTTTGTATTCAGTGTCAATTGCAAATTTGTGCTTTTGTATTGCTCAATCGAATAACTGTATTTTAATATGATTTCAATCGGATAACTAAACTTCAATATGATTTCAAATGGATAACTACACCTTAATTTTATTTTAATTGATGTAATTTCATTCAATTTCACTAAAGGATATCGTTGATGTAAAATTAAATAATCGGTAGTCATCATCCATGATTGTTAGTTGCAAACGTGAAATAAGTACATTTCATTTAAAAATGATATCATCAATTGATGAATCGTGTTTGGTGTGCAACATAAATAACAATTTTATTTACAGAATATTACGTGACATTATGTCATTGAATATTTTAAATAAAAAGTTTTTTTTTTTGTATTCAACTTTTTTTTGTCAACACACCACACTGTCATCATAAGTTGTACAAATAGTAAAATCCTTTATTGATTCTCTCGTCACTCAGTCAGCAATTTTCTTTTAAGTATACGTAATGGAATTGGAATTGGAATTGGAATTTGACGAAGTTACTCAATTGAAATTAAATTAAACGGTAGTTATTCCAATGAAGTAAAATTAAAGTATAATTATTTGATATTAAAATAAAAATATTAGTACCACAAATAAAATCAACTATGCAACACGAACATAGAGGATGATCGAACACACACAACTCGAGAGTTGGACATTATTTTATTCACTTGAATCCATGCGCAATGTGAGGGTCGGTCACCACTTCGGTCATCTATTTTCAAGTATTTCAGCATAATTCAAATAAAATTCACCCTCTGCCCTCTGGCAATGAATCAGTGACCTGTCCCTCTCATCGACGTTTCTATAGCACTTTGTTAGGTCGTAATAACACCCAACAAATTTTGCAATTCGACATACGGACAAGGTTCAGCGAGGAGAAAGGAAAAGTTGTGGTCAGAATTATGCGAGAAATGTGCTTCCAGTACGAGACGGTCCCGCCCGTCACGTTCTTGTGGAGTTGGCTCTCTTGTATTCAAGAAAATGAAAAATTGCTCAGAAAAATCTCCAATTTGAGGCACTTTTTTGGGATTAATCTCAAAATACAAGGGAACTCAAAAAGAAATTAAAAAAAAAAAAAAATCAGTTCCACGGAAGAGGATCTACATCTTCGGCCAAAATTCATTGAATCCTAGAAAGAAATCCCTCAATTCTCAAATACGGTAAACCTCTATATGCTGTACAGTCTACTCCGAATTTTTACTGTATTTTCTCGTTATTTATTTACACTGATCAATATTATAGGTTTCTGCCTCTACGCAATATAAGAATCAAATTTCTTGGTTAATTATTTGTATTATTTAGGTATTGGGTGCTTGTAATGTTCTTAATTTTTGTTTTGTGATATGGGTTTTGTTTAATGATTGTTGAAGTAATCTGAGATCGATGGTCTTAATTGATATACATTGAAAATCTTATGATCTTGCTAATGAGCAGCATCTGTTTTTTTAATTCCACTAAATTATGTATTTTTTTAATCTTGATTAATTTGTTGAATTGTTTTCTTTGACAATTAAATTGCTGATTTATGATTGATTTTTCAATTTTATCTGAGTTATATACATTTCGGGCTTTCGATTTTCCAGAACACCGGCTTTTAGAGCAAATTTGGCTGATCTTAATAAATTACTTTCATAACATACACATTTTGTTAGCAAAACATGCTTTTGTTAATTGTTTTCTTCTAGTTGTCCTGGTTTATGTGCATTTATTTTCGAAGTTGGGGTTTGGATTTTCCAGAAGACTGGTATTTAGAGCATGTTTGGTTACGTAAACTGTTTACTTTCAAAAAAAGTGAATTTTTGTAATAAAAAGTAGAAAAAAGTAGCTTTCCAAACATGTTTGGAAACAAGAAGTTCAATAGGAAAAAGTTTTACTTATTTCTAAGCTTAGCCAAGCATTTTCCAAAGACTAGGAATCTTGTAGTGTAGAATGGGGAGGCTTGTTACCGTTAATATTGTTTTCATTGTGTTAGGTGGAGGGAAGAGAGAGGTTTAGAGTAGATGGAGTGCAATAGAGACGAGGCTGCAAGAGCAAAAGAAATTGCTGAGAGGAAATTTCTGGCTAAGGATATTAAGGGGGCTAAAAAATTTGCTCTCAAGGCTCAGAATTTATATCCAGAGCTAGAGGGTATTTCCCGAATGGTTACAACCCTCGATGTTTATATTTCTGCGGAGGAGAAAATAAATGGTGAAGGGAATTGGTATGGGATTCTTGGTGTGAACCCTCTAGCTGAAGATGAGAAAATACGGAAAAAGTATAGAAAACTGGCTCTTCTGCTTCATCCCGATAAGAACAACTCTCTTGGGGCTGATGGGGCATTTAAGCTAGTGTCGGAATCCTGGAGTTTGCTCTCAGATAAATACAAGAGATTAGCATATGACCAGAGGTCCGGTACGAAATTCCAGCCAGGAAATCGGGCGAAAAATGGGTGTACATCCACACCATCCAAGGACAATGGATTTTACAAGTTTGTGAAAACTGCAGCTTCAAGAATGAGGGTTTCAAAAGGTAATTTTGTGAAGAAGGATGCCTCCTCATCTGTTCATTCACCACCTAGTAAGAATGAAACCAAGCAACCATCATTTGGGTTCAATATTAAGAACTCGTCCAATCACAGCAACTCCCGGTGGACTCCTTTCTCTGAGACAACTAGTGCTGCTACAGCTGTTCAAGCAGCACATATGGTTCAGCACGCGTATGAAAGAGTAAGAAAAGAACGTGAGAAAGCACAGGCTGCCACGAGAAGAGAAGAGGCAAGGAGAAGGAAAAATCATTCCTCCAAAACAAGAATTGAAGCTGAATCTGGGCACTCCAATTCAGTGAAGAGAAGAAAAGGAGTCGAATATTGTGGTACAAGCAAGTACAAAATGGATCCAGTGAGTGGAAAAGGCAAGAGAGAAAGTACCTAAGAAATTCAATGAAGGAACTTAGCTACTGTGGTGAAAACTGCAGATAGAAGAGAAGCTAAAATATATACCAAAAAAATGAAATAAAATAAAAAAGACGGTCTTAGCCAGGTTTTTCCGATTTTGAGAAAGATTGAATCGAAAATTGTTTCATTTATCGAGTGTGACTGCCTACTATGATAATGAGATGCCTCTGCGTTATGTCAAATGATTTCCAGATCACGTGGCATAATTCAAAAGTCGACAGCTTCTTGAGCCCACTAAAATGGTATTGTTCTATTATTTCACAAACATGCCAGTATGTTAGAATGGGTAGGAACGAAATGTGCACTCACTCAACTCTCTCTCATACAAAGTCAGACGTATGAATGGCACTCGTGAAGCCATTCGGGATATTTCCTCAGAAGGGAGACGTCTGGGCATTGTGCCAGAACTGGTCCTTTGAAGGAATGAACTCACAGACGGTGAAGTAACGCACAAGTATGAAATAGTACTAATACTTGAGGGGTGATTGTCAATCCATTCTTTAAGGTTGCTGGCTTCAGAATGGCTTTTTACCAGCATTTGAATCTGAGGGAAACTAAGAATGGCCGGGCAAAAAAAAGACTTTGTTTTCTCACAGGTCCTACCCATTTGATTTATATTTGCACTTAAAAAAGTATGAGATAGAAGGATTAGCTTTATTATTTATCCAGATTGTCATATGACTGGCTGCAGTTATTTTTCTAAGAATACTGAACTCAGTTTGAAGAATTTAGTTATAAATGGTTTCAATATACAATCAATGAGTCGGCAAAGATCCACAACATACATTTCAAAAAGTGTTTTTTTAATCAATGGTGTGATCCCCACACCTCATTAGTTGTTAAAACTTGGTTGTACAACTAGAATAATGATGTGGACCTTTTAAATTCCCAGTGGAATAGACATTCATTTTTATTTCTTCCTTTCACTGTAAAAGCATTTTTTCTCTCATTACTACCGTCACTTTCTGTTCTCTCCCGGAAATGGCTGCAAATTCTCATCTCATTCTCCTTTTGCATAAATTCTTAATGATAATGGTTTCCTACATAAATAATGGTTGTTCCAATCCTATGCTTCACTGTCATAGATCACGATTACCAGCTTTCTTCAACTGTTTGTTGTTGATGGGCATGCTTTCAGTGACGGCTCCTGCTGAAAAATGGCTGGGTTTTCTCTAAAATAGTGTGGGTTCAAGCAATCTTTGGGGAAAATTACACTCCCTCTAATTACTCCGACCGTCTCCCCACCTCCATCATTCTCCTCATCAGCTCAATTTAAGGGCTTATTGGTTACAGTGTACAATGGCTCGTCGTTAGCCGCCGCATCTAACCCTTTAATATTTTGGTGTAATTGCTATCGCATTCTATTGACATTTGACGTTACAGGGGCTCATAGCCGCCTATTTTCCCAATTTTTTTTGTTGCAGTGCTTTTGGTTCTTTTAGCTTTACTCACGTTAAAGGATTTCATTAGGCACTTTTCTGATTCTATAACCATGGATATCGAACGCAATGTAACTGAACCATTGCTAGCAAAAGATATAAAAGAACCTGTGGTGGAGGTGGAGAAAAATCTGGGAATATAAATGATTACAGGTACAATATGATCAAGTCTACACAATCAATTTGGCTTCTGCCAACACAGAAACATGTCCTATTTAAAATTCGAAACAATATAGAGCTCACCATTTCACTTCATGAAAACAAAAAACAAAGTCTCAATAACATCCAATGGTTTTTAAGAAAAGCCTACGAACTAATTTCCCGGCATCTGCATCGCTTGTCCTGTCATTTGCAAAATTAAAAATCTATTAGTGTAAGTTGAATATAAAAATTGCTCAATCCCATATATATGAAAGGTCTATACAATAGTCATAAAAAAAGGTTCTTTTACCTGATTCAAAATTACAAGGAAGTGCCATCTTCATTCAGCATAAATGGATTATAGCAATGTATGGCATGACCTAAGGTAAAAATATTATCAAAGGCATGTGAAATACTATTGTGATAGTACTCAAATGAGTTTTTTCTTGCCTTGAGCATTGAATATAGAAACTCATAAAACTGGAGGCCTTAAAGTGTAAGGTGGTAAGTGTTGAAAGTTAGGTGCGTGTTGCTGGAAGCTTGCCATGTCATTAACACGAAAATTATAAGTTGTATATGCCTCTTTTTCCTGCTCATGAGCCAATAAAGTGAAATAAACTTTAAAAAAATTATCATCATAAATAACATAAAATTGGAGACTATCAACATTATATAAAAATTACTCGGATACTTGGATTTTCCCGTTCGGCAACCCTAATTGGCGTGCATATATCTTGTTCAATTGCTTGAGACTGAAAGTAAATTATTATGATAAATTAAGCACGTTTAAGTAATTATCATTTTTAAGTAAAATTGAAAGATAATATGTAATCATGTACCTCAATGTTTTCTCTCTTTTTCTTGGATATGTCTTCACATTTTTTCTTCTTCTTAGTAACAAACTTCTCTATATTTGAGACCTTTCTATTCTTGGGTGGACGTCCATGTCTTTGAGCAGCTATAGAACTACGAAGTCCATTGTCCTCATCAGAAGCTTTGCAAAAGTCACTAACATTCAAAGTTGATACATTTCTATTTATTTTTTATTGAAATTCATCCATCATGTTCATTAATAGTGAACAATTCTCATGAGAAGCAACAGCCAAGTCAGCAACATCATCTAATTTCTTCTGCAACTTACGATAACGTTGAGCCTCCTGGTCTCATTTCCAATCGTCATATGTAACTTTCACCCTGTTGTGAGACCTTTTGAAATCCTCCATCCAACGTGTTAAGATACATTTTTTTGGGAATTTTCTAAATATTTAGTTTAAAAAGAATTGATAAAGCATGCTTGCATAAAAAATTTCTCTAAATTCAAACAATCGGCAAGCACATTTTAACTCATTGCCCCACTCATCACAACACTGAAATGAAGTTTTTTATGTTCATCTTCAACCAATATATCTTCAACCACATCAAATAATCCATTTTCCACATCAACACAAGAGGCTTCACAATACAATTTTCCAGTCAACTCCTTTTGAAATTCTTTACACTTTGAATTAGTATATACATCTTGAAATTGCTTTCCTAGATCGAAATGTGTTGCACATGATGTAGTAAAAGACTGAAAATCATCACGATTTTCCTTTTCAACCTTACTTCTTAAAGCATTGTCATATTGCTCGACAAATTGCTTCTATGTTGTATTTAAGTTTATATAGTGATCGAAAAATGCATCCATACTCTCACTTCGTTGTATAGTTGACAAACTAGCCTAAAATGTGTCCTTTATAAATGTAGGACCCAAAGATGCCTTTCTTTATACATGTTGGGTTTTTTATACCCAATAAATCCGGACGATAATTTAAAACAGATGTTGGATAATTTATCGACACAATAGTCTTGGCTCGACTCGGAAATGAGCAACACTTTTCGAGGGCCCATGTTTGAGTTGAATTTAATTGGCTGGAGGTAATATGTGTGTGTGTGTGTGTGTGTTAGCCCATTTACCTTGTTATTAAGTTAGTCTATTTAAGTGAGTTTTGGCTCCATTACCATATAACCTAAGATTGAGGCAATATATGCAACCTACTCCCAGTCGATTTTCTCCTTTTGTGTGTGTATATAGTGTAGAAATGGAGAGTAGAGTAAAAATGAGAGAGAGTGCTGCCGATTTAGATCGAAATTGGGAGACATTTCCATCATTGTTGCTTCTTCTTCTTCTTACTCTTGCTAATACCACCACCATCATTCTCCTTTGTGGAGGTTGAGAGGGCTTGTTGCAACCAAAGTGTTTGGAAGTTTTTGGTCGAGCATGTTTCAATGGTGTTCGTTTAGTTAGTTTTTCTGAGCTCGAAATCAAGTTTTCTCGAAGATTTCTGCAACAAATAGTATTAGAGCACACGGTGATGAGAATTTGTGATTTTATGGGGACAAAAACCGCTAGAATCGACTTGAAATCAAAGCTAGAAAACTGGACGAGAAATTGCCCAATTTTGCAAAATATGTCTGAATCTGAAAAGTTGACTTCGTGCCAAACTGCTCATCCAGTGGGCGAAATGGGGTCATATTCGTGATCAACAGGCGGAAGAAAAGTGTCCATCAAGCGTGTGTCAACGCATGGGCATTCGGCGTGGCAGCACGTAAGGACCACGTGCGAAGACAGTAGACGCACGGCAGTGCATCGACCAGAATCTAGAGATGATTTCTTCAAATAGTATGTTTCTGGTGGCGTGACGAACCCTGCGATGTTGTTCGTTTTCAGTTTCGAGGCGATACGATGAAATTGGACAATTTTGCCCTTACATGTTAGGGTGTCGGGTGCCGTTTCGCATTATCGCAATTGCTAGAAGCTTTAGAATAAATAGCGGTAGCTCTAAATTGGTAAATTCGCATCTATCCTAATATACAAACCCATAGATATAATTTGTTCGGTATCGTGTTATTTACCTTTTATTATTGTAGTTATGACTATTGTGTAAGATAGTTAATTACTTTTTACATTAAAAGTCATTATGTGGGGTGTCATTAGGATTATGTTACCGTGAAGGGGTAACCATTGCCTATTGCTAGATCTAGAAATTACTTGTTAATTATTTGTCTTGAATTCTGTGAGAATTTGTTGTCAATTATTTATTCACTATTAGAATCTAATGTAACCTTAGCAAATTTTTGTTTGACTATTCTGCGTGAATTGTGTCTGTACTTTTTTTGTGATCGTTGTTGGTTACATTTTTGTGTTTTGTGCAGTTTTTGGTAAAATGACAATACATTTTAAGTTGTATTTTTTCAAATGGAAAAATATGATTTTTCAATTTGACAAAATGAAAAAAAATTATAAAACTTTTGATGCCAAATATGGGTTTAAGGCAAGTACAAAAAGTAAAATGTGTGTTTTTTTAACTAGGTAAATTTCGACATAGTGATATAGATTGTCCTATAAATGATAATGAAAAGAAAGATAAGGAGAGTGGTGAAGCGAATGTTGCCATTGGGTCGAGCTATGACCCAATTGAAATTTATTGAGTAAACCTAGTTACTGCATATACATTTGTTTGTAATCATTTTTGCATGTGTGTAATTGCTTAATTTTGTTGCATGATTATATGTTACATTGTAATATGTTTGATATGTGCATTTGCATGAATTTGAGAGCAATCTAATTATTTTGTGTAATGTGTTTGCATGCATAGTGGGTTGATATCTATGGCATACTCATTTTATTCTGTGAGTGGCATGAGAGAATGTGGTAGTAAGAAGAAAGAGGGACGGCCATTTTCTCATTTATCTTTGCGAACCTGTGTGGTTTGCGAGATTATGTGAGGCAATCATATGATGGCTATCTTCATTCTCTTTGTGAGCCTTTTTTGTAAGAATAGTGAAGTAACCAACTTTTTTTCTATTCTTTTTGTGAGCGCCACCTTCACCCTTTCTTTTGTGGGATAAATCCTTTGTAAACTTCTTGAGCATTAGTGTTGAAGTAACCTTGTGGTGTGTGAATCGATTTAAATTGAGCCCTAATCTTTGTGGTGGCCAAAGGTGTCAGTTTTACCATAGTGAGTTTAACATGCGTTGCAGTAAGTGTAAGGATTTCTATTGGTAACGTGAAATATAGATGCATAAGGTTACATTGGTGATATGTGAAAGTTTTAAATTTATCGAATATTATTGTTTCTCGGATAACCACGTCGCTCGAGCTCCAGGAAGACGATAGGCGAGCGGTAATTAAGCAATTATCAGTATTTTCATCATAATTTTCTCTCCTGATATTCGATTGAGGTGATTAAAGTGCGTTGAATAGCTAACTCAAAGGGCTACAATTATTCTAGAAGTAGTCTTATTCAAATTTCAATGTTTTCTAAGTGAAAAATGCATTACAAGTTGTGACTAAAAATTTGGAACATAACTTGTGCAGCTCTTTGACACTCTTTAGACTTCTAATTGCATTCCCGTGATCATATGTGATATTCTTGGACATCTCAGACTCCTTCAAGATCTATAATACCAATTTCAACTATTTTGTTATAATTAGGATTCAATAACTCATATTTTGACTTTGATTACAATTTTATAAACTCTTAATACAATTCAACTAGGATGTGATTTTGACTAAAGAATTACAAATTTAGAAATTGTCAATTATAATTTGGACTGAAAAATCTCCCAATTTGTCATTCCATAACAAAAACATTTTTATTTCAAAGTCAGTAAATCCAAAACTACCCAAAAATAAACTTCCCAAAAAAAAATTTCTATACTTTGTCATCATGTTTCCTGAAACACATGGAAACCACAATACCACGTAAAAAGTAAGGAAACCAACAAAATCAAGATGAGATAACTTAGTTAAATAAAACAATATAATAAAACATGTGTAACACCGAAACATACAATATCATATGAATTATAAACTTAGAAATAAAATATAAAATTTTATATTAATATAGACAAAATACAAAACTATATCAATAATAAAATTCCAGCAAATATATCAAATAAGTCCCCATAAGTCATCCATCAATAAAAAAAAAATTTAAAGTTCTCCCCTAACTAATATAATCAAATCCCTGAAATAAATACATCTCTCTCCTTTTTTTGTCAAGAATAACAAAGGAAAAGCAAACAATAATCATATCAAACACAGAGATAAATGAGTAAAAAAATATGCCAATGTATAATGATGCAAAATTTATGCAAAAATATGTGATATGAGAATGAAAAAAATTCAATTTCGAGACCAACTATTTTTTGAATTTTTCATAGATTTTCAACTTTATCATCATGAATAGTTATTTCTTACTCTTACATGCATAGTTCATAAACAAGTAAACTTTTTCAAGATAACTTATTTTAAACCTAGATGGAATAAATTGTACAAGTCATTCATGTGTGAAAAGTGCCATTATACTCATATAAGCAATTCTCAAAACCTTAAATCAATGAGAAATGATGTACAAAGAATCACTGGCGAATGAATATATTTTTCAAAGTATGAAGTCAAACCTAGTGTTATTATGACCTTTATAAATTAAAGAGCTCACAGTTAATTGTATAAATCTTTTTCTTTCTTTCCCTATCTGTGAACACATGTATATGTATATTTTTCTTTTAGTTTTCAAATCTTATGTACAGACTCTTCTTCATTAAAATTTTTATATGACCCCTATAACGAATTTTAGGCCGAAAACTCCAAAGTCAGATGACTTATAGGGCACCAGATATTAAGATAACTTGTAGGTTTAATTACTCAAGTCATATAGATTACGAAGAAAAGTATAAAATTGTCTCACAACATTTTATGTAATTAAAAAAAAAATTCTTTGAAACCCAATAGTAATATTTCTTTTAAAGAGAATATACACGAATTTAGGTCAATTAATTTAAAGGTCAATCCATATTTAAAGTCAATTCACCACACAGATGACCGTCATCCCAAATTTCAAACATGTAGTCATAAACCACTCACAAGTGTTTAATGTGTACGGTGCATAAGATACATGTAATAACTTATACCAAGTACTCCAAACAAGTTCTAGAGAAATTGATGAAAATTTAAGTTACCAATTATAAAGATAACTTGTACTTGATAGCAAAATAGCATGTTCAAAAAAGAAAATATTTTTCCTTTTTTTTATTTTTAGTTTTCATCATTTTTTTATAATAAAGAATAAAACAAAAGAAAACTCCTAATATACAATGAAAATACGTGCATGCATGAATATATAAAAATCATGAATAATGCAAATGAATGCACCAAAGTACCTGCTCATTGAGGTACACCATCGCTCTTACATTTAGGAGCACCGTGATTAGATTCATAATTTCTCAGATCACTCTTCTTAACCCAAACTTTTCTAGAAGCAGAATTAATTCTAGCCAATTGCTTCATCAACTCGATCAAGTGACTAACCTGATTAGTAAGGAAGTCAACCCGGCTAGATATATTATGACTTCTCTTTCTATTCAAAAGTGTGTGACACCTAGGTCTTATGTGTCCAAACTCACCACAATTGTGACACGTAGGTGCAAATTTAGGAATAACCATAGGTTTCATATTTTTGAACCTTAGGTAAAAGAAATCAATGTTGTACAGATGATTCCGGCCCTGAACACCTACATTCTTGGTCTTGTTCCTATTCAAGAGCTCGCGATACTTAGTTCTTATATGTCCCACCTTACCACAATGATGACACGTGGGGATAAACCAAGGAGTAACTCTAGGTCTTAAGTTTTGAGCATTAGGCTTCGAGGCAGGAACAAACTTATTTTTCGAAGAAGAAGCAGTTTGAGAATTTGTTTCATTAAAGTTTACACATCTTCTATCCCCAATTATTTTATTCAAACATATCATGTTATCAATCTTTTTAGATCCATTAGAGAAGGATTGAAATTGGACATTCGATTTTTAAAAATCAAATGTAAGATATTTAACCTTAATTTCTAAAGACTCTTTTTCAATCTTTAATTCATTCAATCGACAAAAACTCTAAACTCTCTTTTTCGAATTCAAATTTATGTAATTTCTTAAAGGTAGAGCTATTCACCATTTTCAACTTAAGGTACCCCTCAAATAATTCATTAAACACCTCATAGATGTCTCTACTATCTTCAGACCCTACATCAGAATGTGATTGACTCATCTAGACAATTTGTTGGTCAAGAATCGCAATTAAGCTCTGATACCACTTAAAAGTTTTAAATTTATCGAATATTATAGTTTCTCGGATAACCAAGTGGCTCGAGCTCTAGACCAACGACAGACGAGCGGTAGCTAAGCATTTATTAGTATTTTCATCGTAACGTTCTATCTCGATATCCGATTGGGGTGATTAAAAATGAGATGAAAAGCTAATTCAAAGGATTGGAATTCTTCTAGAAGTAGCCTTATCCAAATTTCAATATTTTCTATGTGAAAAATGTGCTACAAGTTGCGAATGAGAATTTCGAACATAACTCGTGCGGTTCTTTGACATTTTTTAGACTTCTAATTGCATTCCCTTGATCATATGTGTAATGACCCAAATTTTTGTATAGAACTAAATATGAATCGTTAACAAAATTTATTGGATAAAACTGTAACAACAAGTATTTAACATGTTCAACAGCCAACTAAACAATTAATTCTAAAAAAAATGGAAATGGACAGCGAAAGATCACACTACATCAATCATTACAAACTTTAAATTAAAAGTGCAATCTAAACATATCCATATACAAATAAACGTACAAGAATTAAATTTTGAAATAATGTCTATTGCAATTAATGTAACACCCCAAAAATTTTAGAATAAAAATTTATTTGTTCTATATATTATATTTTTATTTATTTTGAAGTTGAGGGATTGAAGTAATATATGTATTAACTTCAAATTTTGGGCTAAATTTTTAGATATTGTTAAAGCGACTAAAAGTGTATCAATATGGGTCTCGTTGGATAGCTCATAATTAATCATGTAAATTAGGCTCGAGAAAAAGTTAATTTTGATAAGTTAGTATCAAAATATTAAAGTTCAAAGAAATTGTAATTTATTTATTTTTAAATCAAAGTAAATTGGGATGAGGATAGCCATGCTGTTGACCTATGATTGATTATAACCTTAATGTTTTGATTATAACAAACAAGCCAATTTTATTTACTAACAATTGAATTTGAGTGATTTAGTCTTCAAAGCTATCGAGATTATAAATCGGACTCGAAATGAAGAACAAAGTGAAAGTTAAGTATTCAAGTCAAATCATTTGAGACGATAGCAATTTGCATGCGACAATCGAATTGAAACTTAAAGATTCGCAAAAGACGCAAATCAAGATACAAGTCAAAAGAACGACAAAGTCAAGACGATTAGACATTGTACAATCATATGTAAAGGTAAAACATTTTAATACTTGGTAATGAATCGAGATGAGCTCAAGTTTTGTTTTTACGATAGAAAAATCACAAAATGTTTACATAAAGATTATTTTTCAAATTTTAAAAATCTCGAAACTTATATTTGAAAAATGTCACGTACCTTGAAAAATATTTTCAAAACGTCCATCAAGTACTTACATTTGTTAAAAATTAAAACGAGGACGATTCATTTTAAAACTGCCGTACCAGACGTCCGGTATGGTAGTTTTAGTGTTAACGGTAAAAAATTCAACCGTTCTGATTTTCTGAAGCAAGGCTAGTTGACCGTCCCGTATGTGGCAGACGTTCGGTACACTGCGTCCAGTTTGGCAGAGTATTTAACTGTTTTTCACCTATAAATACCAACTCACTTTGCATTCAATTTCAACAATTCTAAGAGCAATAAGTGAGCATTTATTGAGATAAATCCTTAGTCTTTATTATTTATTCATCTTTATAAATTAATTTATATTTGAAAAACATTTGATTATTCTAAACTTAGAAAATCAATTTTATCAAAGTTTTTCAAATCCAACACTTGAACTATATTCATTGCTCTCTATTAAAGTGTTTGTCTTCTTCTCTTCTTGTTCTCAATTTTGAATCTATTATTCGTTAAGAAGAAAAGATTTCACTTGTAAAACTCTTTTGAATCGAGAGTCATATTGAGGTCCCGTAAAACTCAATAGTGTGGGTCGTATTGAGGTCTCGTAAAGCTCAATACTGTATAAGGATCGGTGCTCCTTATTTGTAAGTAATCGGAAGCATTTTAAAAGGTTGGTTTCACCATAAGTCAATCACAATAGTGGAAAAGGCCTTGCTCGTGACGGAGAGCTTGGTAACGGGGGACGTAGATCAAGTTTGGGATCAAACCTCCATAAATATATCGTTTGCATCATCTCTCTCTTTTACTTATCGCTTTCATGTTTGCACTTGTTATTTGATTGATCCATTTACTTGAACTTGCTTACATTTATTAATTTGTGAACTTATTTTTTAACTTACATGATTTTAGTTAATTATTCGAAAAAGTTTTAAAAACCAATTCACCAACCCCCCTCTCTTGGTTAGTTATTCTTGGGCTAACACATGTGAATCGATGTGGGATAATTATTGTTTTTTTGTTTTTTTTAGAATTCTATTTAAAGTCAAGTTGCCATCACTATCACGTATTAG
Source organism: Fraxinus americana (assembly GCA_035079005.1). Lineage (NCBI taxonomy): Eukaryota > Viridiplantae > Streptophyta > Magnoliopsida > Lamiales > Oleaceae > Fraxinus > Fraxinus americana. The sequence continues at coordinate 2,966,890 of CM068710.1, read as the reverse complement.
GATTAGAACCACTTTTTTATTGTGATAATTATTTTGTACACATGTCACCTTGTGATTGGTTTACTGTAAATTCATTTTTTTATCAAATGTGATAAATACGATTTTCCATCACAATTGCATCATGACTCGACCACTAAATTTTTCAACTATAAATAGTGTGCAATTGTCCCACAATTCACCACCAAAGAAATTTTACACGGCAGCTTTTATATAAAGTAGATGTAAATTTATAATATATTTTTTTCAAAAACTTGTTTGATTAATTAAGGTAAAATACTTTTTGTGCAAGTGGTTGTTTTCATATACTTTTATGTTCAATAATTTATGCATGAATTTCTAGTGGACATTCTGGTTCGACCTAACAGAATGTGAACTCTTTTGGGTTCTTTATAATGAAATGTGAAATCCTTCCAGAATTCAAAATGAGAAATGATGGGTATCTCGTTTGGTCACCGATATACTCCATAAAGAGAAATGTGGTATGAATTGCCTATGTTATTGTTATATAATTGCGTATGAAAATTGCACGTATCTTATTGGGTGTTTTTAAAAAACTCACTCCTACAAATTTTTACGTGCTAGATCAGGTCGATTGGAGCTGTGACGGATGGTGCAGCAGACTGTCAAGGGATATCGATATACGAAAATATTAAGTTTTCTGCCTTTAAATTTAGTAGTTTGTTTTGTTCAATAACATTAACATTGAATTTATTAGTTGAGAATGTTTAAATATTTTTTTAAGACACGCTTTTATGATTCCAATTTAAATTTATGGATGTTACAATATTTTGTTTATTAAAGAATTTTGTCGTTCCATATTTTATGTAAATAAAAGTAAATGAAATTAACTTTTGGTAACACCTCAAGATGTTTGAAATTTTGGAGCGTTACAATTAAACTTAAAAGGAACAAAGTTACGTGTTAAATCTTAGATTTTCGTCCAGCGAAATGAGGCACAACCACAACATCGAACCTATACTAACTTGTGAGGAGTAGGGGAAAAAGGGTGAGTACATGGGAATACTCTATAGGACATAAAAATAATGGTGCAATCCCAAATAAAATATTTAAAACATGTGTCAAAATATCATACCGTCATCATATCTTTAGAAATCGGTAATAGCTTAATAAATATCATATCTTTAAACTTTCGTAAGTATAATAATTCAACAACATGAAAATAAACAATTTAATCGGGATAAAACAAATGCACCTGTTATCCTACCTTGTTAAATTAAATAAGTTCTTGAAAGATGAAAAACCCCAAATCACGTTCCAAACTATTTCCTGTCTCTGCTTGTGTGCCGTGCATAAATTTATATTTTGTTTGTGTACCCACCATTAGGTCAATTAGGTCATACATCTATATGTACATTGGCAATAATAAGCTAAACTCTAAAGAGTTGGTGCATAGTAGGAAATGTGTAGGAGTGGGATAGAGTAATTGGATAAGAGGATTTGAAACAAAATTTTGACTAAGTTTTATCAATTTAGGATTCACATGTGTCAAACTAACCACAACTCAAAAAAAAAAAAAACAAACAAACAAACAAACACATATCATACACGTGGCTTCCCATTAAAATTCCCAATTCATTAAATAACTTAACTAAATTACAATTTAAGGTAATATCTTTCGAACTCGATAACTTGGGCCTCGCTAATCTGAATTCACTTTTTCTCGAGCCTAATATTCATAATTACTTACGACCTATCCAACAAGCCCAATATCCATATACTTATGATAACTTTATCAATATCCAAATATTTTACTCTTATAAGAAAGAAATTTGATATATATATATATATATATATATATATCACTTTAGTCCCTAACTTTCCAAAATATTAACAATATAGTATATAAAATAAATAATTCTATTTTATGTAAAAAAAATCTGGATTTTACAATCTCCCCTCTTTTAAATATTTTCGTCCTTTTAATTACCTTGGCTAATCAAAGAGTTCAGGATACTTGATTTTAAGTTCATCTTCCTTCTCCCAAGTTGACTCATCGATTCCATGATTTCCATTGAACCTTGACCAGGAGAACTTCTCTATTTTTGAATTGATTCACTTTTCTATCCAAAATCATCATCGGAGTTTCTTTATATGATAAGTCTTTTGTACCCCCAATGTCTGATAACCCACCACATGATTGGGATCATGAACATATTTTCTGACCATCGAAACATGGAACACGTTATGCACTGCTGCAAGTTCAGGTGGTAAGGTAAGTCGGTAAGCTACAATACCAATCCTTTCAAGGGTTTCGAAAGGTCTAATAAATTGTGGCCTCAATTTTCCAGTCTTACGAAATCTCAATACATCTTTCATTGGTGCTACTTTCAGAAAAACTTTGTCACCAACTTGAAATTTCAAATCATTTCTTCTCCAATCAGCATAACTTTTTTGTTGGTCTTGTGCTATTTTTATTCTTGCTCTAATCTTATCAACCGCCCTAACTGTTCATTCAATAATTTCAGGACCCAAAATTCTATTCTCTCTTACCTCATTCCAATGGATAGGGGATATGCACTTTCTACCATAAAGAACTTCGTATGGGACAATGACTATAGCAGCCTGGAAGCTATTGTTGTAAGCAAATTCCACTAATAGCAAATGTGTTTCCCAACTACCTCCAGGTCTAAAACACACGCCCTCAATATATCTTCATGAGTTTGAATGGTTCTTTCCGATTGTCCATTCGTCTGTGGATGATAAGCTTTACTAAATTTCAATTTGGTCCCCATAGCTGCTTGTAAGCTTTTCCAAAATTTCAATATGAACCGCGGGTCTCTATCTGAAACAATGGTGATTAGAACTCCATGCAATTTGACTATCTCTGTAATATATAATTGTGCGAGTTGTTCCATGCTAAAATTTACTTTGGTTGGAAGAAAATGGGTAGAATTCGCCAAACGATCGGCCACTACCCAAATAGCATTGTAACCTCTTATTGATCTCGGGAAGCCCACCACAAAATCCATCGCTATGTGTTCCCATTTCCATTCTGGAATAACGATTTCAGCAGTCCCGATGGCCTTTGATGGTCTGCCTGGACTTGCGACAGACAATACATTTTTCTACGAACAGACCAATTACTCTCTTCATGTTTCTCCACCAAAATGTATCTCGGAGATCTCGATACATTTTCGTACTGCCAGGATGTGCAGCATAGGGGTGGAATGAGTCTCTTCCAATATCTCATTTCTTATACTTTCATCTTTGGTATACACAACCTTTCTCTAAAAGTCAGCGCATTATCTGCAGATACTTCGAACCTTATACATTTGTTTGAACCAACGTCAACCTGAATTTTCAGCAGGAATGGATCCTTATCTTGTGCTTCCTTAATTCGATCCCGAAGAGTAAGTTGAATCATAAATGTTTTTATTCTCGCTGTAGATTGAGTCGGTGGCGTGATGACTCCCAATCTCAATTTCCGAAAGTCCTTTATCAAGTGTTCCTGCACTGTGGGTAAAATTGCTAAATGTGATTATGTCTTCCTGCTTAGGGCATCTGCAACTACATTAGCCTTACCGGGATGGTAAAGAATGGTACAGCCATAATCTTTCACTAACTCTAACCATCTTCTCTGTCTCATATTCAGTTCCTTCTGCGTGAAGAAGTACTTGAGACTTTTTGGTCCGTATAGATTTCACACTTCCCACCATAGAGATAATGATGCCATATCTTTAAGGCATGAACTATCGCTGCAAGCTCCAAGTCATGCGTTGGATAATTCTGCTCATACTGCTTCAACTATCTCGAGGCATAAGCAACCACTTTTCCATTCTGCATCAGTACACAACCCAAACACTCCTTGGAGGCATCACTGTAAATTACAAATCCATCAGAACCTTCAGGTATCGTCAATACAGGAGTCGAAACTAATCTCTGCTTAAGTTCTTGAAAACGTTTTTCACATTTTTTCATTCATTGAAACTTCGCACCCTTTCTAGTCAACTGAGTCATCGGCCCGGCTATTCTTGAGAAACTCTTAATAAATCTCATGTAGTAACCGGCCAATCCCAAGAAGTTACGAATTTTCCCCACACTAGTCGGTCTAGGTCAATTTGTCACTGCTTCCACTTTAATAGGGTCTACCTCAATACCTTGAGCGATAACCACATGGCCAAGAAAACTCACTCGATCGAGCCAAAATTTTCACTTCTTGAATTTGGCATATAATTTCGCCTTCCTTAAAGTTTCAAATACTACTCGTAGTTGTTATTCATGCTACTTCTTATCTTTGGAGTATACCAGTATGCCATCAATAAATACTATGACAAACTGATACTATGACAAACTGGTCTAAGTACTGATTGAATACTCGGTTCATTAGATCCATAGATACAGTTGGAGCATTGGTTAAACTAAAAGGCATGACAGTGAATTCATAATGTTCTTGGCAGTAGGTATCTATTTTTGATAGTCAGATGATTCAATTCTTGATAGTCAATGCACATCCTCATAATGTCATCTTTCTTCTTCATAAAGAGTATTAGAGTGCCCTAAGGAGATATGCTTGGTCGAATGAAACCTTTTTCCAGCAACTCCTCCAAATGTAACTTCAATTCTTGAAGTTCTTTTGGTGCCATTCTGTATAGGCCATAGAAACTGGTGTCGTGCTGGGAATCAAGTCAATTGTAAATTCCACTTGTATATCTTGTGGAATGCCTGGTAAATATTCTGGGAATACGTCTGCAAAGTATCTCATAACGTTAATATCTTAACGGTTGTTTCTCTATGTGTGGAACCGATGATATTAACTAAGAATCCTTGGCATGACTCCTTTCTTAGAATATTCTCCGCTAGTAAACCTGATACAATGCGAGGTAAAGACTTGAATTTTGCTCCAAAGAAACAGAACTCTTCATCTCCCGGTTTGTGAAACAACACTTCTTTCTTGTGACATCGAATGGTCGAATGATTAAGTCTCAACCAGTCCATGCCTAGAATAACGTCGAAGTCTTTCATCTCTAAAAGGTATAAGTCTGCTAGGAGTACATTTCTGTCAATCTCTAACTTTATCGCCTTAGTCATCTAATTTGTACAAAGAGTTCTTCCTGAAGGGATGCTAACCTCTAATTCATTATTCGTTTTCACACATACAAAGTTAGACCTAACGGTGAAGGATGCAGAGATAAAAGAATTTGTAGCCTCCGAATCAAAAAATACGTAAGCAGGTATATCAGATAATAATAGAATACCAGTTTTCGTAACTATAGTGTTAGACTTAGCGACGAAAAATGCAAAATCGAATATCATAAATAGGTACTTCAAATAAAATACCTGCAATCACATTCAGATCCTGATCCGTCTCATGATGATTCAGTGCAAGAACTCGGGCCTTCCATTTCTTGTTCTTGTCCTGATCATCATCCTTCTTCTTTGGAGGCTTAGTACAGTTTAAAGCAATGTGTCCCGACTTCTCACACCGAAAACAAATGTTCTTCCCAAGCAAGCATTCACCCCTATGGGGTTTATTACACTTAGGACAATGTGTAATACTTCCACTTGTCCAACCTATACGAACTCCTGTGCTTGGTCTTTTATTCTGCCAGTTCGTCTGTCCTTGTTCTGATCATTCCACTTACTTTTTCCCAATGACTCCTTGCCCTATTGGGTATACTGCTCAAATGTAGTCCTCTTATATGAAATAGTATGAGCCATTTCCAGCATTTCACGATATGAAGTGAAACAATGAGACATAATGATCATGCTGATCTCCGAGCGTAGTCCATTTTCAAACCTCCTGATCTTCTTAATTTCTGTATCTACCAAGTGTAGGGCATATCTCGAGAGTTGCTCAAATTGCCTCTCATAATCAGTAAGCGATATATCATCCTTCTAAGTTACAGAAACTCTGATTCCTTAAAATCTCTCAAAACCTGTGGGAAATGCTTTGCCATCACTTTGTCCTTAAATTGCTCACAAATTAGGCTACGCTACTGCTCTTCGATCCTAGTGCATGAGACAAACTCCCACTGGTGACTGGCCGCTCCAACAAACATAAACTCCACGTATAGTACTTTTGTGCATGCGTACAAACAATGTGTCGAAAGATGCGTTCCAGACCTCTAATCCACTCCTCAATAGCTAATGGATCAGAACCACCATCAAAAGTAGGAGGCTTGTACCTACGAAACTGCTCAACCACTGAGACAGTTCCAAGGACAAATGGAGGTGCATTTTGCTGTGGCGGTGCATTTTATGGTGGGGGTGCCTGATTCTACTTACTCAATTCTTGTACTGCTCGCAATAAGTCCTGCATCAAATTTGTGTGGGTAGATAGTGTCATTTCATAAAAATTTAATATTAAGTCACTCGCCATAGACCCGTACCAATCTAACATGTTATACACATATTCTCATAATATATTATAAATTTAGAGAAGAAAAATATGCATGACTTAAAATTTAAAACTAAGCAATTTAAAAGATGTAATTTATACAAAATGTTTGAATAAATTCTTCTTCTTATCCCTTTACATACCTTAGAGTCGTCAAGGGTGGCCGATTAGTGGTCTTGAGTGCCAAAGATCTTTCAAATATTTAAAACTTTAAATTTACTTCATCCTTAAATTCATATATTTTAAGAAAAATATTAATTTTTAACAAAAGTTACGCAACGAAACTACTAACAAATAATCATTTATTAATGTATCATTTAAAACATGAAAGCTCAATATTAATATAACATCGTCACATTCAATTTTTTTTTTAATTATCATTTAAATCATTTTTTTAAATACATTTTTTCCCTTCTCTATCGTTCATAATTTTTTTTTAATCGTTCACAATTTTTTTTAATTCATTTTTTTATTTGAAAAATAAAATACTAATTACTAAAAAAAAGTACACATGTGACTAATTTATATTTTAAATAAATATAACAATTATTTTAATAATTAAAAATATACCTACAAACCTTTTCTTTTTATTATTTTTTTTATTTTTTCCACTGTTCACGTGAACAGTGATGGCGTCACTATTCACGTGAACAGTTACTTCTGTCACTGATCATTGTGAACAGTGACACCACTGTCACTGTTCATGCTTTTTTTTTTTTTCAAAACTCAAGTTATGAAAATACGTATATGTCTACAGAAAATTAAATCTAAAACTCTGATACCAAACTGTAATGACCCAAATTTTTGTATAGAACTAAATATGAATCGTTAACAAAATTTATTGGATAAAACTGTAGCAATAAGTATTTAATGTGTTCAACAGCCAACTAAACAATTACTTCTAAAAAAATGGAAATGAGCAGCGGAAGATCACACAACTACATCAAACAATTAATTTTAAACTTTCAATTAAAAGTGCAATCTAAACATATCCGTATACAAATAAACGTACGAGAATTAAATTTTGAAATAATGTTTGTTGCAATTAAACTTAACGTCCTAAATTTTAGATTTTCGTCCAGCGAAATGAGGCACAACCACAATATCGAACCACCACACTCCAACACGACCTGTACTAACCTGTGAGGAGTAGGGGAAAAATGGTGAGTGCATGGGAATACTCAGTATGACATAAAATAATGGTGCAATCCCGAATAAAAGATTTAAAACATGTGTCAAAATATTATATCGTCATCATATCTTTAGAAACCAGTAAGAGCTTAATAAACATCATATCTTTGGTATCAGATGGCCACGACATGCATATCATATCATATCTTTAAATTTTCATAAGCATAATTATTCAACAACGTGAAAATAAACAATTTAAACGGGGTAAAACAACTGCACCTCGTTATCCTACCTTGTTAAATTAAATAAGTTCTTGAACGATGAAAACCCCCAAAATCACGTTCCTATTTTCCTGCATCTGCTTGTGTGCCGTGCATAAATTTATATTTTTTTTGTGTACCCACCATTAGGTCATACATCTATATGTACATAGGCAATAATAACCTACACTCTAAAGAGTTGGTGCATAGTGGAAAAGTGTAGGAGTGTGATAGAGTATTTGGATAAGAGTATTTGAAACAAAATTTTGACTAAGTCTTATCAATTTAGGATTCCCACATGTGTCAAACTAACCACAACTCAAAAAAATAAACACATATCATACACATGGCTTTCCATTAAAATTCTCAATTCATTAAATAACTTAACTAAATTACAATTTAAGGTAATATCTTTCGACCTCAAAAACTTGGGTCTCGCTTATCCGAATTCACTTTTTCTCGAGCCTAATGTTCATAATTAATTATGATTTATCCAACGAGCCCAATATCCATATACTTATCATAGCTCCATCAATATCCAAATATTTGACTCTTATAAAAAAGAAATGTAATATATATATATATATATATATACACACACTTTACTCCCTAACTTTCCAAAATATTAACAATATAGTATATAAAATAAATAATTCTATTTATGAAAAAAATTCGAGATTTTACAATATGTCATCTTTTTGGACATCTCGGACTCCGTCAAGACCTATACTACCAATTTCAACTCTTTTGCTATAATTAGGACTCAATAACTTATATTTTGACTTTAATTACAATTTGATAAATACTTAATACAATTCAACTAGGACATGATTTTGACTAAAGAATTTCCAATTACAAATTTAGAAATTGCCAATTATAATTTGGACTTAACAATATGTATGGGGGATGTGTGACTTTCGATTACGAGATGAGATGTGATCGAATGTTGGTGGTGTTGAAAACGTGAGTCTGTGACCATCTTTGAATTCTTTAGGGAGTTTCCAATTGCCTTCTCTATTCTACTCTTCTTTTGTGGGTGCATATGAACCACTGTTGTTAGGTATCCTCTATCTCTTAAGACCTTGATCAGTTGGAGTGTGAGATAGACACTTCTATCACTTTCGTTAGGTGAAGACTCATTATCCATTTAGATTGAGAAAAATTTAGGTAGAGATACAGGATTATCTAGTGGACTTGTGATCTATAGAGGTTTATCAGTGAGACATGAGTTAGTAGTCGGTATAGTGAGCATGTTGGGCGATGAGATGAGCTATGTGTTCTCGAGGTATGAGCAATACAAAATGGGATTGAATAAATGTGGTGAGATCTTTTCTTGAGGTTATTTATGCATTTGTTGTATATGTGTTGACCATTTGATTGATCAACTTGGTATTAGTCTGTTGTCTTATATGAACATGTTTGAAAGGAATTATGTATTATCCTATGCTATATTTTCATTGTATGTTTATTTACTCTTGATTGAATATTGTGATTGTCTACTTCTACTTAAATTTTTTTGTCTTTAGCCCTGGTGAGTATATGGAACAAGTATGATATGTGTTTCGGGTTCGAAATACAAGATAAGGTCTATAATACCAATTTTATTTGGTTACCTTGATTATGCAAGTATAAACTTTTTGTTTTGCTTGTTTATAGGTTGATTGGGCATCAAGGTGAAGATTTATTGGATTTTTTATACCCAATAAATTTAGGCGATGATTTAAAACAGATGTCAAATAATTTATAGACACCAAAGTCTTGGCTCGACCTGAAAATGACCAACACTTTTGGAGGGCCCAAGTTTGAGTTGGATTTAATTAGTTTGAGGTAATGTGTGTGTTAGCCCATTTACCTTGTTATTAAGTTGGCCTATTTAAGTGAGTTGTGCCAATTACTATATATCCTAGGATTAAGGCAATATATGCAACCTATTTCTCCCAGCCATTTTTCTCCTTGTGTGTGTATGTAGTGTTACAATGGAGAGTAGAGAAAAAACGAGCGAGAGAGAGGGTAGACAGTTTGGGAGGAATTGGGATAGATTTTCCACCATTGTTGCTTCTTCTTAGTGTAATGCCCCGAATATTTTTATAGAATAGAATTCAATTTTTATATACTATATTTTAATATTTTGAAAGTTATGGACTAAATGATACATTTATCGAATTATATTTTATTTGGGTCAAATATTTAAATATTGATAGAGTAATGATAAATATATCAATATTGGGCTCATTGGATAGCTCGTGATTAATTATGAATATTAGGCTCGAGAAAATGTTAATTTGAGTTAACGGAGCCCAAATTATCGAAGTCGAAAGAATTACCCTTAAATTGTATTTTATAATTCTTGAATGGGGTTGCACACGTGTAGTCATTTTTGTTTGGTTGTATATTATATTAAATTCCATATTTTAGTTTTGTATTGTGGTTGTTGGGTGTGCCACCACGTGTATGAAAAGTATGGATTTTGAAGTGGGGTTAGTTGGCATGACTTGGTCAAAGGTTATCTCTTAAACACTCCTACCACTTTAACACGTCTTCACACTCCCACTATACACCAACTCCTTAGGATCTAGGTTATTAATTGCCTATGTACCTATATGCTTGAAAACACAACCAAAAACAAAAAAAAAAAAACTTGCACGGCACAAGCAGAGGCAGAAAAAGGAAATTTTTGTGGAACATGATTTTTGGGTTTTCATCTTTCAAAAATTCATTTGAATTAACAAGGTAGGAAAAGATGTGTAGTTGATTTATCCCGATTAAATTATATTTTCTTCATGTTGATGAAATTTTATACTTATGAAAGTTAAAGATATGATATTTTATGTTATGATGTTATGGCCATTCCGGTACAAATGATATGATATGATATGATATGAGCTCTTACCGGTTTCTAAAGATATGATGACGGTATGATTTTCTTGATGCATGATTTAAATATTTTATTCGGGATTGCACCATATTTCTTTTCATATCCTACTGAGTATTTCGAAGTACTCACCCTTTTTCCTACATCTCACCAGTTAGATCGAATTAAGTTGGATGGCGGCGATGAGGTGAAGTCGTTGTGCAGGATGTTTGGAATTAATAAAGCAAATCCGGTGTAACGTGCCTTGAATTTTAGTTTTAGTAGAAATCTTAGTTTATCAATTTATTTAAACTAGTTTATTTTATTTGGAAATTTTAAATTTGTTTCGGATATTTGTGATTTACTTGCTATTCAAGTTTTATCTTAGTATGAAATAATCATGATGAAATAATAGGGAATGATGTTCACGTCTCTGCTTTGTTAAACGCAATTGAATCACATTGTTGTCCTTTTGCATTAAATGTCAATATTTGACTTACTCATGTTTGGTATAGTACATCAAATGTCATTTGGATTTTAGATTAATAAAAGGAAACTTTTGGTAGCGATTCGAAAACCTTTAAAGTTTTGAGTGGGTTCTGAGTTTGGATATCGAGGCGAGTTTATAAAATCGATTCTGTAGACTAAAATAATTAAGTTAGAATTATGATATTGGGTATTGAGAATCTTAAATTTGTTAAAGTTGATTTATACATGAGTATTAATTTCAAAATCACATATTTATGATTTTTCATGCGGATCTATATCTTGAGTATATCTTTTATGTGGACACACTTATTTTATGCATTGTATGCATGCAATTAATTTGACTTGATTTCAGTTTAGCTATTATGGAAAAAAAAAATAAATTTCACGTCCATTTATTCGATGAGTGTGGGATCTTGTTCAGTGAGCGGTGATGGTCACTTATTCACGAGTCACATTCACGTGACTGACCGTGACGACGATAAAATTTTTTAAAAAAATTGAATATTTGAAATGATTGTTACTATATATGATTAATTATGTGAGAATTAAATTAATTTAAATCATTATGTGAATCAAGTATTTGTTTGTTTAATCTCATTAATCATGGTATGTGTTTAAATATATATATATATGTACTAATACATATGTTGACGATGTTATATAAATATTGAATATTCGTGTTTTATTGTTATGTATAATAAAATGTTCATTCGCTTAAACCATTTCCATGTTTAATATTTGCAAAAAAAAAAAAAAAAAATTCTTGCAAGCCACATGAACGATGTGACTACGAGTCTTGTTCAAACAGTGATTGCTATTTTAAAGTGTACATTTTAATTTGTAATAGTGAAGAGTTATTTGTTCTTTTGAATAATATATATTGACGTTAATTGTTATGTGTATTAAATGCTTATGTGTCTAACCTAGTATTTATAAATTCCTAGAGATAAATTTAAATATGAAAAAAAAAAAATTTCATGTATTTTACTTATTCTAATTTAAAGAAATTAAATTGTTTGTGCAATAATTATGCATTGCGAGCGGTTTCATTCATGTTACTAGATTCTTATGTGATAAATTGTAAACTTACGTGATGTTTATGACTAAATAAATTTTTTTTCATATACACCAAAAATTTTAAGATGTGATGTAAAGTTTCATTTGAATTCTTAAATATGTAAGAAGTTGAGAGGTTTTTGGCACTTAACGACCACCAATCGACCGCTTCAACGACCACTAAGGTATGTAAAGGGGTAAGAAGAATTTATTTAAGTCTTTGCATAACTTAAGTCTTTTGAAATGCTTCCGTTTAAATTCTTAAGACATGCAGTTTATTTCTAGCTCAATTTATGATATGTATTAGGATAATATAGGTAAAACATGTTAGACTTAGTACTAGTGTGTGACCGTGACCTTATATTAAATTTTTTTTAGGAAGTGGCACCACCTACCCTGCAATTTGGTACGTGAATTATTGCGAGCGGTGCAAGAGTTGGCCAGACAGAATGAAGCACCTCCACCACAGAATGCACAGCCACAACGGGATGCACTTCCGCATGGCCCACAGTCTTTGTCTCGGTAGTTGAGCAATTTCGGAGGTACAAACCTTCTACTTTCGACGGAAATTCCGACCCGCTGGGTCGAAGAATGGATAAGAGGCTTGGAGCGCATATTCGGACACATTGCTTGTACGGATGAACAGAAGGTACTATGCGGCGAGTTCGTGTTGATTGGAGCGGTGGTCCTGGTGGGAATCATTTCACGCACCGAACCGAAGCGACGGCGTAACCTTACTTGGGAGCAGTTTAAGGATGAAGTAATGGCAAAGTACTTCCCATGAGGCTTTAAGAGACTTCAAAGAATCGGAGTTTCTGCGCAGCTCGGGCAGGAAACATGTAAAACTGCGATTACGAGAGACGGTTTGAGCAACTCTCTAGATATGCCCCACACTTGGTGGATACCGAAGTTAAGAAGATCAGGAGGTTCGAAAACGGACTACGCTCAGAGATCGGGATGATCATTATGTCCCATCGTTTCACCTCATATCGTGAAATGTTAGAGAGGGCTCATGCTATTTCTTATCAGAGGACTACTTTCCAACAGTATGGCCAACGGGGGCACGGGTCGTTTCGAAAAGGAAGTGGAACGATCGAGGGGTAAGGACCGACGCAATTGGCAAAATAAAAGACCAAGCTCTTGGAATTCATATTGGTGGGACGAGTGGGAGTGTTGCCCCTTGTCCTAAATGTAATAGACTCACGAGGTGAATGCTTATTTGGAAAGAACGCGTGCTTTCGATGTGGTAACACAGACACATTGCTCCCAATGCCGAGAGCCTCCAAAGAAGAGGGATGGTGATCGGGGACGAGAACAAAAATGTGAAGGCTCGAGTTTTCGCATGTGAATCGACGGGAGCGGTCAGAATCCGAATGTGATTGCGGGTATTTTATTATTATTTGAAATACGTGTTTATGTCCTTGACTTTGCATCCTCACGTCGCCAAAGTTAACAATATAAATTCGAAACAGTGTTACATTAATATCAGATGTACACCTTACGTACTTTTTGACTGGAGCTACAAATTCTTTTATCTCTGCATCCTTCGTAGCTAAGTCAAAATTTGCATGTGTGAAAACGAATAATGAATTAGAGGTCGCATGTCCTTCGGGAAGAACCCTTTGTACAAATCGGATGACCAAGGCTATGAAATTAGAGATTGACGGGAAAATATTACGAAACGGACTTATATCTTTTGGAGATGAAAGATTTTGATGTTATCTTAGGTATGGATTGGTTGGGACTCAATCATGCGACAATTCGATGTCACGAGAAAGAAGTATTGTTTCACATACCAGGAGAGGAAGAGTTTCGTTTCTTTGGAGCAAAATTCAAGTCTCTACCTCGACTGTATCGGCTATAAAAGCGGAGAAGATGATGAGAAAGAGTCGTATCAAGGATTCCTAGTTAATATCATCGGTTTCCAACATACGAAACGGCTATTGATGATATTAACGTCGTGCGAGAATTTACAGACGTATTCCCAGAAGATCTACCAGGTATTCCACAAGATAGACAAGTGGAATTTACAATTGATTTGGTTCCTGGAGCAGCACCAATATCTAAAGCCCCTTATCGGATGGCACCAAAGGAACTCCAGAATTGAAGTTACGAGTTGGAGGAATTACTTGAGAAAGGTTTCATTCGTAAGTGTGCATCTCCTTGGGGGCGCTCCGGTACTTTTCGTGAAGAAGAAGGATGGGAGTATGCGGATGTGTATTGACTATAGGGAGTTGAATCATGCGGCTCAAAAATAGATACCCATTGCCCAGAATAGAAGATTTATTCGACCGGCTAAAGGGTGCAACGGTGTTTTCAAAAATCGACTTGAGGTCGGGGTATCATCAAGCGAAAGTTAAGGCAAGCGATATATCAAAAGCGCTTAGGACTCGTTACGGACATTATGAATTCATTGTCATGCCTTTCGGTTTAACTTGATATGCTCCAAATTGTATTTATGGATCTAATGAACCGAGTGTTCCATCAATACTTAGACCAATTCGTCATTGTATTTATTGACGACATACTTGTGTACTCCAAAGATAGAGAAGACATGAAGAACAACTCTCGAGTGGTACTTGGAAACCTTGAGGAAGGAGAAATTATATGCCAAATTCAAGAAGTGTGAATTTTGGCTTGATCGATGGGTTTCCTTGGTCACGTGGTTCTTGCCCGAGGAATTGAGGTAGACCCAGCTAAAGTGGAAGCATTGGTAACTAAACGTGGCCTAGTCCAACCGATGTCGGAGAAGTTCGTAGTTTCTTAGGGTTGGCTGGTTATTATAGAAGATTTATTGAGGACTTCTCAAAAAATAGCGGGACCGATGACTCAGTTGACAAGAAAGGGTGTGAAATTTCGGTGGACGGAAAAATGTGAAAGGTGCTTTCAAGAACTCAGCGAGAGATTGCGCCCACTGTATTGACAATACGATGGCTCTGAAGGATTTGTGATTTGCAGACGCCTCCAAACGGGGTTTGGGCTGTGTTTTGATGCAACATGGAAAAGTAGTTGCTTATGCCTCGAGACAGTTGAAGCAATATGACAGAACTATCAACGCGCGACATGGAACTTGCGGTAGTTCGCGCCTTAAAGATATGGCGTCATTATACGTATGGTGGAAAGTGTGAAATCTATACGACCACAAGAGCACTCAAATATTTCTTCACGCGGAAGGAACTAAATATGAGGCAGAGAAGATGGTTGGAACTAGTGAAAGATTACTTTGTACAATTCATTACCACCGGGTAAGGCCAACGTGGTCGCAGGATGCCTTAGCGAGGAAAGTGGGATCCCGATTAGGCTGTTTTGCACGGTGCGAACGATTGATAAAAGACTTTGAGAAACGAGATTAGAAGTCATCACTCCGCCGACCGGACTACGACGATAATAAAAGCGTTCATGATTAAGCTACTCTTCGGGATCGAATCAGGATGCGCGGGATAAGGACCCATTTTTGCAGAAGATTAAGGCTGAAGTTGGTACAAACAAATACAAAGGATTTGAAGTATCGGAAGATAACAAACTGACTTTTAAAGGAAGGTTATGTGTACCTAAGGATGAGAGCATAAGGAACGAGATATTGGAAGAGGCTCACTCCACCTTATGCGCATCGGTGGCACCAAATATGCCGAGACCTTCGAGATACATTTTGGTGGAGAAAACATGAAGAGAGGAATTGGTCTATTCGTAGAGAAATGTATTGTCGTCGGCGAGGTCAAGGCGAGAACATCAAAGGCCATCGGGACTGCGAAATCGTTGGATATTCCGAGAATGGAAATGGGAACACATAGCAATGGACTTCGTGGTAGGCCTTCCAAGTGAAGCAAGGGAGTCGTAATGCTATTTGGGTGGTAGTTGATCGTCGCGAAGTCGTATCATTTCTGCCAATCAAAGTAAATTTCAACATGGAGCAGTTCGCACAACTATACATCGGAGATATGGTGATTGCATGGAGTTCCAGTCACCATTGTTTGAGATAGAGACCCGAGGGTTCACATCTAAATTTTGGAATAGTTTGCAAGCAGACCATGGGGACGAGGCGAAATTTAGTGCTTATCATCCTCGGAACGGATGGGCGTCGAGAAAGAACCATTCAAACTACGGAAGATATGTTGAGGAGGCATGTGTTTTGGATCTTAGCGGTAATTGGGAAACACACCTACGGTTAGTGGAGTTTGCTTACAACAATAGCTTCCAGGCTACAATTGGTATGGCTCCATATGAAGCTCTTTATGGTAGGAAATGCGGATCTCCTATCCATTGGGACGAGTTGGTGAGAAAAGAATTTTGGGTCACGAAATCATTGAGCGAGCAGTTGAAGCAATTGACAAGATTAGAGCGAGAATAAAGGCGGCACAAGACCGTGAGAAAAGTTATCTTTGATGGTAGAAGAAGAGATTTAGAATTTCAAGTGGATGACAAAGTTTTTTGAAGGTAGCACCAATGAAGGGTGTTTTGAGATTTGGTAAGAAGGGAAGTTGAGACCACGATTCGTTGGACCTTTGGAAATTCTTGAAAGGATTGGTAGTGTAGCTTAGAACTTGCCACCACTGAGCGCGACGGTGCATAATGTATTCCATGTTTCGATGCTCGAGAAAATATGTTCACGATCCTAATCATGTGGTGAGTTATCAAACATTAGAGGTACAAAAAGACTTATCTTATGAAGAAATCCCGACAACGATTTTGAATGAGAAAAGTGCATCAACTCGGAGGAAAGAAGTTCCATTAGTCGAGGTCCAATGGCGAAATCATGGACTTGATGAGTCGACTTGGGAGAAGGAAGATGAGCTTAAAATCAAGTATCCGAGAACTCTTCGATTAGCCAAGGTAAATTTTCGAGAAGAAAATATTTTATGGGGGAAGATTGTAATGCCCGAATATTTTTATAGAATAGAATTCAATTTTTATATACTATATTTTAATATTTTGAAAGTTATGGACTAAATGATACATTTATCGAATTATATTTTATTTGGGTCAAATATTTAAATATTGATAGAGTAATGATAAATATATCAATATTGGGCTCATTGGATAGCTCGTGATTAATTATGAATATTAGGCTCGAGAAAATGTTAATTTGAGTTAACGGAGCCCAAATTATCGAAGTCGAAAGAATTACCCTTAAATTGTATTTTATAATTCTTGAATGGGGTTGCACACGTGTAGTCATTTTTGTTTGGTTGTATATTATATTAAATTCCATATTTTAGTTTTGTATTGTGGTTGTTGGGTGTGCCACCACGTGTATGAAAAGTATGGATTTTGAAGTGGGGTTAGTTGGCATGACTTGGTCAAAGGTTATCTCTTAAACACTCCTACCACTTTAACACGTCTTCACACTCCCACTATACACCAACTCCTTAGGATCTAGGTTATTAATTGCCTATGTACCTATATCCTTGAAAACACAACCAAAAACAAAAAAAAAAAACTTGCACGGCACAAGCAGAG
This sequence comes from Fraxinus americana, assembly GCA_035079005.1. NCBI lineage: Eukaryota > Viridiplantae > Streptophyta > Magnoliopsida > Lamiales > Oleaceae > Fraxinus > Fraxinus americana. The sequence goes on along the minus strand of CM068710.1, from coordinate 2,949,288 downwards.
GCAGAAAAAGGAAATTTTTGTGGAACGTGATTTTTGGGTTTTCATCTTTCAAAAATTCATTTGAATTAACAAGGTAGGAAAAGAGGTGTAGTTGATTTATCCCGATTAAATTATATTTTCTTCATGTTGATGAAATTTTATACTTATGAAAGTTAAAGATATGATATTTTATGTTATGATGTTATGGCCATTCCGGTACAAATGATATGATATGATATGATATGAGCTCTTACCGGTTTCTAAAGATATGATGACGGTATGATTTTCTTGATGCATGATTTAAATATTTTATTCGGGATTGCACCATATTTCTTTTCATATCCTACTGAGTATTTCGAAGTACTCACCCTTTTTCCTACATCTCACAGATTAGATCGGGTCGTTGGATGGCGGGCGATGAGGTGAAGTCGTTGTGCCAGATGTTTGGAATTAATAAAGCAAATCCGGTGTAACGTGCCTTGAATTTTAGTTTTAGTAGAAATCTTAGTTTATCAATTTATTTAAACTAGTTTATTTTATTTGGAAATTTTAAATTTGTTTCGGATATTTGTGATTTACTTGCTATTCAAGTTTTATCTTAGTATGAAATAATCATGATGAAATAATAGGGAATGATGTTCACGTCTCTGCTTTGTTAAACGCAATTGAATCACATTGTTGTCCTTTTGCATTAAATGTCAATATTTGACTTACTCATGTTTGGTATAGTACATCAAATGTCATTTGGATTTTAGATTAATAAAAGGAAACTTTTGGTAGCGATTCGAAAACCTTTAAAGTTTTGGGTCGTTACACTTAGTCTTCCTACTCTTGCTAATACCACTACCATCATTCTCCTTCGTGGGGTTGAGATGACTTGTGGCAACCAAAGTGTTTGTAGGTTTTAGGTCAAGCTTGTTTCTGTTGTGTTTGGTTGGTTGGTTGGTTTTTTTTATCCCAGAATCAAGTTTTCTCGAAGATTTCTGTAACAATACAAATTATCCAGCCATACATTTTCACAAAGATTGAAATCAATAATGAACCACTCCCATTTTCTTGAAATTTTTCTTTCTCCAAAGCTTCATAAACAACATTGTGCAGTACACTTTTTATTTCTTCATACATCTTGTAACCCTTTAACTTCTCTGGTATCTTTTTCATTATGTGCCATAAACACCATGTATGTCAAGTGTTAGGAAATCCAACCGCAACTACCTTTTGCATGCTTTATCTCGGTTTATAATTATAGCATTTGGTTCACATTCAAACATACATACTTGCCAAGTATGAAACAACCAAATAAATGTAGCAGAGTCCTCGCTTGATAGCAGCCCACATCCAAATAAAATTGAACGTCCATGGTGGTTTACGCCTACAAAAGGTGCAAAAGGCATGTCATACTTATTTGTTAAGTAGGTTGTGTCAAATGTAACCACATCACCAAACTCTTCATAAGCTGCCCTACTCCTTGCATCAGCCTAAAATAAGTTCCTGATTCAAGCATTGTCATCTACATCTATCATATAAAAGAAGCTCGAATTCTTTGCTTTCATCCGAACAAAATAATTATGGATTGCTTCGGCATCTCCTATACGAAGTCGCAATCTTCTTTTCTTATCAATGTAATTTCTGTAGTCTTTATCCAAAAATGGAACATTATCATGTCCCCCAGCTGCCACTACAAATGCTTGATAGTTATTTGTCAATCCAATCCCAGCTCGATCATTCAATTCAAGTCTTCTTTTAGCACATGTACTAATTTCCCTATTGCACAAGTAAAATCGTGATTTTTATGGACTCAGCCAATGATTATACTTAAGAATAATAGAATTAATATTGCACTTCCCATCTTTAAATATAGAAGCACTAACCTTAGCTTTGCAACCCACTTTCGTCAATGGATTAGGATTGAATTAATTTAATTTTTGACACGTTGAATTTTTGGCTCGAGAACATGACAAGCAAACAAATGTTAAATCTTCATATGATCATGTTGTTTTCTTTTTTAACTCCAAATCCTTCTTGTTTCCTATATAGTTTATAACACACAAAAAGATTGTCCAATGATTCAAAAATCATCCCAACTTTAGGTGCTTGCATCTTCTCTTCAGAAACCAATTTTTTGTTTACCTCTTGTTCATCCACAATACTTCATCACTCATATCCAACATATTGCATTTTCTATTCATCATCTCAATCACTTTATAATCCATGAAAATATAAACAGTAAAACTAATTGATAGTACCACAATAAACACATTTTTCATCAATCATCTTAATTCACAATTTTTATTTACTACGTATTCTCTATTAATAACTTTTTAACATGAATGCACAACCTCAACAGCCACAATGAGATGGGCAGTCAGGTACACGGAGATGGGCTGACAGCCAGCCTCAACGCACACAAGCTGGTGCACAAAGGCTAGATGAGTGGGCTGTTTCGGGTAGATTCAATATAGGGGCTGCATATGATTTTTTCCGATCAAATGGGGCAAAAAACAGCATGGGCAACAACTATTTGGAACAGCTACGTCACACCGAAGCATGCTTTTATTTTGTCGCTTGGAGCAAAGTCAAGATTGCTTACTAAGGAACTTGTGCACTTGAAAATTGATCAATATTGCTGTTTTTGCGGTGCAATGGTTGAAATGGTGCAACACCTTTTCTTCACATGTCCATTTAGTGCTTCCGTTTGGGAAATGGTCCGTGTGTGGCTTGGCATTAGACAATCAATGTCTACATTACCTAGTGCATTGAGGTAGATTAAAAATGAGGCTCGAGACACATCTTGGCAAAGTAAGGCGAATCGAGTTGCGCTTGCTACTATCGTTTACCACTTATGGACGGCACATAATCGGAAATTTTTTGAGGATCTAAGACCGCAAGTTGATGGCGTTATTAGACAGATCAAAATACACGTATACAAAATTATGTTTTCTTTGTATCCACATGTTTTGATTTATTTTGAGTATATGACATTAGATCATTAGATCTAGTCGCTTGTACATCTTTTCTTTTTGTTTGCCCCCAGTATGCCCGGTGTTCTTGTATGCTTACAAGATCTTTGATTGCTCGGGTATGCCCTGTGTACTTGTACATGATTTTTAATCAATATAATTTACATTTACTGATTAAAAAAATGAATATTTATTACATTGGGAATTTAAAGATCCACATCATTTGAGAGAAAACATTGTATTTATTAGTTTTAAAAATGAATATAACCGGCCATGTAGGATGTGGACCCCGTGCCACTATGCACCCAAATAGACTAGTGTTGGCACCATGGGGTTTGAATAGCATTACTCTTCTTCAATATTAGGGGCACCTGAAATGCACAATCTCGTAGTTAATTTTTCAGTTATCATTCTCCTCCTCTTTTTGCCATTTGTGTGTTTACTCTTCCCTCCTCAAGTAGTGTTTCAATTTCACGATGTGTTGTAAATCATGCATTGTTAATTCCAAAATAATAATACTATTCTGTCATATGTATGAATCAAATCTAGAACTCTAACCATCGGAATTTGATCTTAATATTTCTGTCCAAATTTCACAATGATCGAACCCCAGAATGTTGAGATATTGTGCAGGTAGTCCAAATTCTACGAATTTCTGCACTGTTAATTTCGAAATAATAATACAATTCTTTCATAATATATAAAGCCACATTTTTTAATGAGTGTCAATCTAATATTCTTCTAAAATATTAATTTGAAGGAATTCATATTTTTATTTAGGAAGCAACAAGAAAATATTTTTTAAAACCTTAAGATGCATAAGGTTTATACATTTTCAAAAGTATTAACACAATATTTCTCAAATATATTATTTAAATAGAGTCATGTTCTATCAAGAACATAGACATAAATTTCGTCTAGAATATAATATGCTCGAATATTATATTTTTTCAAAAGTACCAATACAATATTATTTTTAAATATTGTTATGTGTGAATTTGTGCTTTTTCAACAACAATAAAATAATATAAATATAATATTTTTTTCAAGCAATGCTAATTATTTTTTTGAAATATTGATTTAGACTGTTTCTTTTTCAAGAATATTAACACAATATTCTTCTGAAATATTTTACTGAAATAGTGAACGAAAAAAATTACATTTAAGCAAATATTTATCTATCATAAATTGTTGCAGTCAAAACGTTATAATCGGATCGAATAATTATACCCCTTTGTTATGAAATTCAAAGTTAAGAGAACGTTGACATTTTTTTTAGCAGAAAAAAAAAGGTTTCTTTATAAATTTAATTGACTAGAATTTCTTGTCTTTCTTTAATTGAAGGAAAATTCATTTTTCCTATCTTTACTAGCTAGAAGTTTGTAACCAAAAAGAAGAATAAATTTTGCTAACTCAATTGCTAAATTTTTGCGATGAAAACGTGTTATAAACTAAAGAGAAAATAAAACGAATAAGTCAATATACTTGTGTATATTTTATTTAGAATCAAAACCCCATATTATAGTGAAGATTTAGGGCTACAAAAAATACATTATTCATTATAAATAAGGTTGTAGAGGTATAATGATCATTTACTAATAAATATATAATTTACAATTCTCTATTTTAGAGAGACAATACGTAAAAATAAACTCCAAAAGGCTCTATATTCTAACTTTTTAAATAGACGGTGAATTTGGCTCCGAACAATAGCTATTTTTACGAAAGAATGGTCAAATTATGTACAATTGACAATGATTCTAATAAAATTATTAATTCCTATCATGTGATTAGCTCACTTTTTTATTACATGATAGTTTATGTCATGGACTTTTCTATCTTGCATAGAATGACTATGCCGCTGATAGAAATAATAAAATTTAGATTTTTTTTATAAAAGTTAAAGTAAATAATTAATTTTAATCACATATTTTATCAATCCCACAACATTTCAACCATATATTTCATCTGTTTTTATTATAATTTATTAAAAAATTGATTTTAATCTCCACTAATTAGGGACTGAATGTGGAATGATTTCTCGTGATAATAATAATCATAATGTGATTATTTACTAAGACTAAAATGATTTAATAAGTAATTTGATAGAGTCAAAACAAGTTCTAATTTTCTTGAATTAATTCTTTCCTACGTATGTGAATTAAGCGGCATGCTAACTAGAACATATTATTTCATAACGTTTATAAATGATAACATAAAGATGAAGCATTTAACACGTTTAAGGTTTACAAAGGCGAAGTAGAAAATTCACTAAGATTAAAATTCTTAAAAGTGATAGATGTGGTGAATACTTCTTTAATGAATTTAACATGTTTTGTGAACAATATGACTTACTACATCAATATATTGCACATAGAATATCTGAACAAAATGATTTGGTGTAAAGAAAAATAGGATATTGATTAAAATATTTAATACTATGTTATTGCATGCTAGTTGCCTTTTAATTTGTTGGGGTGGAGCATTACTTGTTAAATGTCATGTTAGTAATAGAATTCCCTCAAAGGAAATTAAAGGTTATTCCTTATAAATTGTAACAAGGATGAAAATTAAACATTAAATATCTTAAAGTGTGGAGTTATCTTGAAAATTGATTCTAAAAGGTGCCTTTGTGGATATGATTCAAATAATAAAGCATGTGGATTACTCAACCTAGAATCCAATATCATTATAGAATTTCGAGAGATGAAGCGTTTTAAAAATATACTAAGAGCTTGTTTGGGAATGATTAAAATTCAATTAAAATTGAAAATATAGTCATTATTGGGTTTCACTCATCTAATAAAAATCGACTCCAACGACTATATTTTCAATTTTAATATGATTTTAATCCCTCCCAAATAAGTTTTAAGTCTGGATAAAATTTATCGGACTCTTATATAAATTGAAGGGGTTTCGCCTTTTAGAAAGGACCGAAAACATCTTCTAAAGGATATTGAGAATCATTGGCTAAAGGGCCAAATACACATCAAAATTGCATTAAGATATTTTGAGTGAAATTAGTATATTTACAATTTACACAACATAATTACGAAAATATAGTCCGAGCATTGAATAAAAAGAAGACAAACAGAATTGCAGTCGAGCTAACGTGCATTATGTCATCCAATCAGACAACGACACGTGACGATACGCGCGTTTGATTTGATCCAATCACAAGAATTCCATGACGCGTAATTTGTGGGTATTTTATTATTTTCTCTCGTAATCTCATCTATAAATACCTCTGAAATGTTTAAATCTCTAAACAAGCGTATAATAAGTCGGTCGGAAAATAAGCAAAAAAGAGAGAAAATAAGTTAGATTGGTCTCGAATTAGCTTATCACCTGTAATTTTCCGGTTTTTTTTTGTTCCAATTGTTGCCGGATTCCTGATCTCCCTTTTACAATGGTAAGAATTTTGTTCGTTTGACCTTTCATATTTATTTTTAGTTGTCTCTGTTAAATATGCTTCTGATTTGTATATTAATTAATTTTATTGAATTATGTATTGTTATGTGATTTTATCTGGAATGAAATGGCTTTTTTTTTCTTTTGAACTTTGCTCGTGATTTTGAATTTGTTATCTTCAATCTTAATGTGGATCGTGTGGCGTTCTGCCTTGATTGTTAATTGCATAAATTCTTCGGTGTGTAAATGTAATCTAAATGTTATTACGTAATTAGAAATTTGTTTGGAGGTGTTGTTTTGTGTGAAAAGCAATTGCGACGGTGAAAATTTCAACCCAAGTAAGATGCTAGTAATAAGTTCAAAATTGCTGATAAAAAACAAACAAATTTTGGGAAGATTATGCTGGTCAAATTATAAGGTAACAGTTTCTTTCCTTTATTTTCTTGTGGATCATTGTGTATTTTATTGATCTATTTCTTGTGGATCATTGAGTATTTTATTGATCTATTGCTAACAAGAATTAGTTTTGATTCGTAACATATGGAATCTTTTGCTTGTTTCCAGAGTTACCACGGTGACATGTAGTATTGATCTGCATTATGTTAGTTAATTGAAAGAAAATATGAGTTTTTGTACCTATATGTTGATATGATGCACTATTTATGTGGGAAAAGGAAAAGAATCATTGGTGTTAGATAACATTATTCAAAGAAGGAAAAAAGCATAGGAAGAAAATTTCTAGATTATTTTGAAAGTGAAGTTCTGTATTGGGTGAATCAATAGAAGAAAAGAAATTGATGTTTGAATCTTTCAAGGTATAATTGTCCGATAATGGCCCGTTTGGCAGGTTCTGTTTTTCCTTTTACTTTTGCTTCTTATAGAAGAGCTTTCCAAAGAAGCTACCTTATATTTCCTCTAGCAAGACAGCATTTTCAGAAAATTAGTCAAAATATGTTCAAACGTGACTTTTTAGTTTCAGAAGCAGCTTTTAACTTTTCAAAAACTCTGCCAAACATGCCCTAACGTTTCAAAAACTTTTCAAAATTTATTGGAGCATTTGGCATTTTGGTTTATTCTGAGTTCTCTTTCAGCTTCTTCTATCTGTTTTTGGAGCGTGTTATTGTGGGTTTTTCCTAAGTTTTGTGTACTTTTGGATACCTCTTAATCAATGCTGGTTCTTTAGCATGCTGTGCAATATTTTACTCACTAATTGACTTTAATATTTGTATTTCCTTCAGACAACTTCAAGGAGGCTTGCTGACAGGAAGGTGGAGAAGTTTGAGAAAAACATTACCAAACGAGGGCTTGTCCCAGACCCTACCACTAAGAAGGGAAACAACTATCCCGTTGGCCCTATCTTGCTTGGCTTCTTCATATTTGTCGTCATTGGATCATGTAAGATTTAATCTTCTCTCAATTCTTCATTCCAATATGTAAAGTCGTGTTCAATATCTTATGTCGAGATCTTCTCACAATTCTTCATTCCAATATGTAAAGTCGTGTTCAATATCTTATGTCGAGATCCTGCTACGTTGGCATACTTGAACACCTTATGTCGAGATCCTGCTATGTTGGCATGCTTGTTTTGGAACCGCATTGTCGTCTGAATAGTATCAGTGTTTGTTAGCGTATTTGCTTGTTATCATTAGGAGATCTATCTATCAGATTATGCAAATCAAGAGCCTGCAGTTTACAACAACCTTACCGGAACCGAATAATGAATTCTTCTTCTTTTCTCTTCCAGCTTTGTTTCAGATAATCAGGACAGCAACAAGTGGAAGCGTGGCTTAGTCTTGTCGTGATGCTTTTTTGATAAAACAGTGTGCATCTTGTTGTAATGCTTTAGCCCGAATACTCAGAAATGCAAGGAATTTTTTTACTAGCTGAATGTTTTTAATCATAATGTGAACAACTTCAGATATAATTATAACATTTCTCCTACTTATCTTTCCAATTTTTTCATGCATTTTTTTTTTTTTTTTTTTGTGGTTTTTATGTTTGTTTGTGCAATCATGTTAATAATAACTGGATTAAGTGTTTGTGACATATTAGAAATTTTTTGGCAAAAAAATACTTGAAAGTTACATTTCATGTGAATGCTACTTTTTTAGAACTTTTGTGATAACGTCAAAATATATTCCTTAAATTATAGAAAGGTTATTTATTTTAAAATTTAATTATTTACTTAAATAAAGTTATTAATCAAAATGAAAATGAGAGAAAACAAAACAGCGCTAGCAAACTGAACTGGAATGAGAGAAAACCAAAGAGGGAATCTGATCACTTTGTCTTCAATTTAGGCAATTTTTTTTATTAAAAATAAATTTTGTGAAAAGTGAATACTTTTTTTTTAAGAGAATATATAGTTAAAAAGTTAGAAAAAAGTTACAAATTCACTCACAAAATTATTTAATTGAAGAATGTGATTGAAAATAAATTTTAAAAAAATGAATTTTTAAGAATTTTTACCAAACAAGCCTTAATTTAGAACATTTTCAAGGAACTCTCTATTTTAAAAAAATATATTCTATTATTTAGAGAGAATCTATAAATTTACTGAGTAAAATTTTTTTAAGTTTCCCGACGAAGGCTAATGCTATTAGAGGAGTTTGTCTCCATGAAACAAGTATCAATACTATCTTCGTTCGCAAATAGACATAATAACAGGTGAATGAACATAGTGAGATGCACGGACGAACGCTAATATTTGCATAATTGCATTACTGAATAGAGCACACAGTTATACACAAAAGGGCAGCTAACTATAAGCTGAAAACACTACTTCAGATAATCTGTAGAAATCATAAATTTAACAGCATTTTGTTTGTAGAGGAGAAATTATTTTAATATCATGCTTCTAAGGATATCATCACAAAGAAAATTGGGCTGCCAGTAGACCTGCAAATGAACACAAATATTCCAATGCTGCCTGAATTAAGCCGAAGCAGTCAAACACGGGTAAAATGCAGTGCCGCATGCGATCCATTGCCTCTTTCTCCCATTTGGCAACACGCAGCCGGGTACCTTGACCCATTCACCGGTCGATAACTCGTATGTAACCAGTCGATTCATTTGCCTCGATCTCAGAGATAGCATAAGCAAACCTTTGTTGCCCAGGCAAGTCATTCTAACGTGCTTTCCGTAAAAGTCCAAGCACCATATGTTTGGCATTCTGTCAACCTCCTTCCACAAAAGCGTCATCTTTTGTAGCTCCCATATGCAGACGCAAGTGGCAGCATTCTTGGTGAGTAGCCCCACGAGCATGATCCTTCCCCCACATTCTGCTAGTGTTTGATCGTTCAGATGTGGAGGTGCTGGGATAATGTATTGCTTCCATACCCTGGAAACCATATCGTAGGACACTATCCCATCAGGGTCGGAACGCATGAAGTAAAGCGTTCCATCAACGGAAACTGCCTGAGACCTAAAGTTCAGTGTCAACGGGAGCTTAATGTTCGAGGGCATGATTCCAGGACATGCCCAGGAGTTCTTTCCGGAGTCGTAGATTTCGTACTCACCGTCACAACCAACCCAAAGGATCTTATAATCCAAACCGTCGGGTTTCCTGTTCAGAGTCATCCCTACAGCCACACGAGACCAGACCTTAACTGACCTGGCCGGCAACTCTTTCAAGGACTTCGTAAGAGGGTTGCATACGTAAAAGCTCGTATGCCCAATATCAAGTAAACAAACGAGTCCCCCAGCTGATGCCACTGGCAACAAAATTGATTTTGTTGGCAAGGCAGGAACTGTAGGGTGGTGCCATTTCTTCAACGAAGGGTCATACATGGCTCCAGTATTCAAATTTTCATGAGTGATGGTGTAAAACCAAGGTTGTGATTGCCCAACTTGCTCACATTGTTGAGAAAAACTTTGGGAATTAAGCAGTGAATTCCACTTCTGGCAAACCGAACGAAAACGGAAAAAGGTAGCGATTGGAAGTCTTGCTACCACAGCTTCAAAGAGATCTTCCGGAAATTCTTTCCAGATATGCTGTTCCATATTTTCTGTAGACCTTGAACTGGCAATCACTTTTCCTCGACGGGATTCTTTTCGGGCCTTTTTTGTGGGTGGAGGTTTACCGGGTTCCAACATTTTCAAATTTTCAGATTTACCAGCAGTCATTATGAGATTATAGCACTCATAATTTACAGAGCTACTATCAAGATCAAGAAAACACCACCTGCAAAACTATAGAAGGTCCTTCAGATGTTTAATCTAAAACTGCAAAAAGAAGAAAAGAACGATGCAGTGGATGGCTTGCAGGAAAAATCATGAGGACAAAATAGCTTTTAAAAGCATAAATAAAACAACTTATCACGTGTATTAGTCACTACACAATATAAAGGTGCGTAAATTTTGGAATTTTTACCTAGCACCAAGTTTTAAATATCACAGCAAATTCATTTTGACATCATTCTCAATTTAGAACATTATATGTGGAAACTGTTAAGATAAACTATCAAACAAGAAGAGAAAAGGAGTAAAAGAACCTCAATCCACTAGTAATAAGAGCAACTATAGCAAACAAGTCAGTCATGGTTCACAGTATAACGTCATGAATACATTTATCACAACAAGTGACATCATAATTATTAAAACCAGTCAAGAAAGTACAAAATATCTTAAAATGGTAGCATCAAAATTTGATCGATGTCATTCCAACAAGCAAGCTGTTACTGCATTGATGAGTGTTTGTCAGAATATTAAAATTATAGTTAAGAAACTCCTTCACATACCTATTTAGTCAGCCCCGAGGTGTGCTAAGGTCTAAAAAGGAAGGGGGGAAGTATTCCAGGAAACAGTCGAATATATACAAGATTTTATTAGTTACGAGGCAAAAGATTCCATATGGAGAAATAGAGTTTATCAGCGCCAGTAGGAAAAACTTCAGCAAATGGAATTCATATGAAAAACAAAAAATAATTTATTACAAAAACAAAATAGAGGAGATCCATTTTCACATCTATCCATGAAAGAGCTTTTAGCTCAGAACCAAGTAGCATAGGACAGGTGGAGTATATACCTTATCAAGCTTAGGGCTGCCTGGAGGGGGGAGTGATGGAATCTAAATGGTCTCTGGCTTGATAAAAAGACCTTTCAGTTGGATAAAATCCGTTACCTAAGAAGAACAGACACACCGACGTATAATTTTTTTTTAAAAAAAAAAAGTAGGACACATTGGGGACACGTCAATTTGATCTCTTAAAAAAAATTACATTTATATATTAAATCTCTATTTTTAAACTTTGTAATATAGAACATGGCACATGGAATGTCGAACAGTTGCCCGAGGTGCGTCCCTTAAGTATCCCGTGCATCAAAAATTTTAAAAAATAAATAAAGGGACAAAGCACGTGGGTTGTTAGATACGTGTCCTAGAGTGTTTGAGGAATGTCGATTTTGACACGACGTCACGTGTAGACACTAACAGGCTGTCCTAGTAAAGGTTTCCATGCTTCATAGTTCATTACCATATTCATACTCTGCTTACGTCCTGAGTAAGGATGGAGTCGGTCAAATGATGGTAAAACATACAAGAATGTAGCAAAAAAAATTTGGCATTACTTATTCACTTCAGATGATGAAGCCCACATCATTCTTACCGAAATACTTCCTCATTACAGGCATTTCTTCACCCTCCGTGTAAATAAAATATTGAGTCTCTGAAAGAATTCTGAGACTAAAAGATGCAGGCACAAATGCAAAGAATATTCCTAAATGTTAAGACAGTTCAAATTAAAAACCCTGAAATCCATTCCTTTTTAACGTACCATTTCCGAGCCCATATAAAGAAATCGTTATGCTTCTCAAAAAATAAAATAAAAAATCATTGCACTCTAAAACTTCAAACACTTCAATGACTACAAAATCATCAGTGGGGAAAGAGGAATTATCCTGGTATACTATGGCAAGTTAATGCAAAATAAATAAATGTTTACCCTTTTCTGCTCCCCAGTCCTTACACCAACCCCAATCTTGACTTCAAATAATCATATAATTTATACACCAGAACCTAGCATACAATTTCACAAACTATGCTCCCGCTAAACAAATGCATAAGCATGTGGAGGAGTTCGAATACGTTTATCCTCCAAAACACCGCTGAGGCCAGAAGTTGAAGGACAAAATACAATTCAAACTCAAAGCCCCTGAAATGACTAATTTGATAAATCCATATATTTTGCTTCTTTCATTTTATGAGCGATCAAGTACAATTAATAACTGGATGGAGAATAATTTCCTCACAAGTGCATGATACCAAAACCCTATTTGCAATTTAGACACAATAACCAAATAAGTTGTTTAGTCTTGGAATATCCATAATTCCTAGGACGAATTATGACTTCATGACCTATTTCTTGCTTAAAAAATGTGAAGCTCAAATAAAAGTATGAACATGCACGTACTGGGCATGAAAAAAAACCCACGGATTACCTATAGGAGCTTCGTCTTATATGGAACAATTCTAGCAAGAATATGGATCCAACCAAATGAGCAAGACTTGCATTGTATATATGGTAAAGTGATTTAAATGCCTTGCATCAAATATAAAGATTAAGGGTGCTAAGAGGTGTGCGTGTAGATAAAAGGGCATATACATTTTCCAGCTGATTAAGGTCGGGATAACTGCATTTAGCAAGACAATCAAATTATAAATCTAATACAATTTCAGGGACTCCATAAGCCAGACAATAGATTAAAAAGTAGTGGTTTTAGAAAAAAAATGTCTATGAATCTGAATAGCTTGAAAAGAAATAAGAAAAGGTGCTTTTAGCTTTTAAGAGACGGGGTGATACAAGCAGACCATGTTCTTGCAAAATAAAGCAAAGAGCCCGTTCAACTAAAATACCAGAGAGGGGGGGGGGGGGGTGGAATTGTTGATATTTAGTCTCAGATATAAACTATTCATCTTCATTGAGCCATCGTCTTGTATGGGAATTTGGGTTGTACAAGGAAAGAGCTATAGCCAATTAAGCAATGGAGTTCACTAAAATTCGCAGAAACATTGATGGACAAAATTAAGTAAAGGCCACACAACAAGATTTTAACATAATAATACAAAAAATGGACTAGTATAGCAGCATGACCTGAAGCTCCATCACCACAAAAATGGCAACAGGCGCTATAAATTCATACCCATCAAAATTAGGATATACTATCAAAATCCATATCACACACCAACATACACAGAAAGAACGAAATTTCCCTCAAAAAAAAAAAAACAAGAACAAAATCGGAAAATTAAAACATGCAAATACAGTCAAACACGGGCGATTAAAACAAGTTTGATTGTTAAAAAAATAAAAATAGCATTTTCAAATTCAGTATCCTCAATTTCGAGCACACCAACTCGCTCAAATCCATAAACTATAACAAATTATAGAGAGAAGGACCTGAGGTGGTGCTGAGGTGTGGATTCAGGTCGAAACTGAAGGAAGTAATTAGGAGGAACCGTAGGAGGAGAACCGTAGAGTTCCAAAAACTCTTGTACTTGTCCGATTAGTTGCCTCAACATGGCCAAACCTTCCATCATTCAATTACGCCATAGCTACCTATCTCTCCCCCGCCTCCCCACGCCTTCACTTTCTTTCTCTATAACATCTCTCTCTATATCTATATGTATATGTTGTATGTATCTGTGGGAGTCTGTATTGGGCCTTCTGTTATTAGTCTCAGGTATACACGTCACGAGGGCCCAGGCCCATAATTGCTTGCGAGTAATATTGACCGTGTACGCAAACATTTGTGCCAGTTCTTTTCCCAAACTACCCCTCTTCATTTTTTATTTTTAAATTTTGTATAATTTATTAATTGTAAAAAGGGAATTGTTTTTGGTAGAGGAGAGGAGTGTGTGGTGATTCTTAAAAAAAAAATTGGTATTGTGTAAATTTATATTACTTCATCCATTCATCAAATTGGAACATGAATGGATGAAATAAGATGCATCGAGACAATATTTAAGTACGTAGTTATTTTGAATATATTAATTATTTCTTTATTTTTCGATCTTTTATAAGGGTTAAAAGATAGGTCTTATTGTTTTTCAACAATTTGTGATCTAATAGACCTTTCAATAGCTTTCGAACTTAGGGGATGCTTGATTCTCATTTTTTTCCAAAATACGTTTTTATCTCTGTTATCTTTTCAATCACATTATTCATTAAAATAATATTACACGCAAATTTTAAAAAAAATAAAAATATTGATCATACATTCTCCATCAATTATTATTTCAAAATACATTTTTGAAAAAATAATGGGGCTCAGATGCCCCCTTAGATGAAGTTTTAACACTATCACATAAAAATAGCAAACGAATTTTGTAGGGTTCCTCGATAAATTTTGATTTTTTTTCATGAAAAGTCTCGTTAAAGAGATCTGTATTCATAATTTTAATTTTATTCGATAAGTTTACCTTCTGCTTACTATATTCTTATTTGTCGTTTGATCTTGTTCATCGATGATATCAAATTTTGTCCATATAATATTGAATCAAGAAAAGAAGAATCAAATTATTTGTCCAATAAGATTGAATTAAGAAATGGAGGTTCTTCAATGGATGCTTATACAAAAGGTTGTAATAATAGTGCTTAATAGAAGAAGGTTCATGAAAGACATAATGCAACTCTTCATTTGCTTGGGTGTAAAGCAAATTCGTGCCAATTCTATGTAAGGTGTATGAGATGCCACTCAAGTTAAGAAATAGTTGGGCACCCTGAAACCCTCCACCCACCCACCCACCAACCTCTACCAACAACGCATCACTGTTATTTTTCAATAATCACTCCAAACATCTACTTTCCACAAGGTCTAGACATTTAGTTAGCATTCAATAGAATTAAAATCAAAAGATTCAAAACAACTATTCTAGAATTGGAGTCCAACCAACTCCCTCGATTAGAGTGAAATTTGAATTTAGTTTAAATTTGACATTAAGGCACCGTTTGGTAACCATTATTCTAGAAAAAAATGTATTCTTTGTGTCAAATCACACATTTTTTGTGGTTGAAAATGAAGGAAAAGTTATTGATATGATGGAAAATATTATTTTATTGATGAATGTGTGGTTGAAAATTAGTAGAAGAATGAGAATGAAAAAAAGAATGGTTACCAAACGGTGCCTAAGCTCACATACATTAAAATTTTCATTCTCATTCTTTTACTCATTTTCAACCACACATTCTTCAATAAAATAATATTTTCTATCACATCAATAACTTTTCCTTCTTTTTCAACCACACATTCTCCATCAATCTACTATTCCAAAATACATTCTTCCAAAATAATATTCATCAAACACACCCTCTTATTTAACTATTTAGATTAAAAAAAAAAAAAAATTAACTTTTGTACAAATAAAAAATTTTAAAACTTGAAATTAAAATCAAATGAATTTTTTTTAAGAATAAAAGATAATAATAAGATGAAGTAAAAAAAAACTAATAAAATGCGCCTAAAGAAGATAAAAAAGATGAACAAAAAAAATCAACTGTTTAGTAATTGGAAAAAACAAAAAAGCTTTAAGCGCGAAGCAAGATATTTTGTCTGAGATTAGAATTTAGGCGAGCTTTTTAGAGTACTGATCAAAATTGCCCAATTAGAATTAATCTTTGGTAAGAGTTTCAATCCAGTCTCAAATGAGAATGCTAGAAACGAGGTGGAGTTGAATAAAAATTAAGTCAAGACGCTATAAACTCAGTTCAAAGTCTAACTTTTATCCAATTAAACATATTACTAGCTTGCATATTCATTACTCAAGAGTGGGTAACATATTCCATTCATGACCTCCTAAACCTAACATTATGTTGTTCAATTAGGAGTCTTGTGCAAGAAAAATGATGAGAAAAAAGGGTTCATCAAAAAATAAATAAAGACTGCGGAAATGAAATTTTATAAATTTGTCGTTTAGTTCCAACTAGCCATCAATATATTCAATCGTGTTTAACTATTTTTCTGAACAATATATATCGATTTTAAGCACGACTAATAATTTTAAAAGTAGCTAGAAAAGTCGATTATTGAGTAAGGCAAAATATGTGACATCAATTTACATGTCTAAGGAATGGAAAGGGTATAAGAAATTAATTCAAAGAGATAAGGAACTAAACGATGAACTATTTTAACAAGACTTCTCATTGTAGACATAGCGAAAAAAATAATTTTTATTTTTGAATTAATAGTTCAAAAGTTTTATTAATGTAATATTGTGCTTTTTCTAGTCTATATTTATTGAACCGAAGTGGCCAAATCCATATCAACTTTGGTCGAATGGGTTCTACTTATCAAGTGAAGAATACAAATAAATCATTTCCACATTTCCTACCTGTGATCGAAAGAGTAAGAACTTCGTCTTTCAATTGGAACTGTTCGAATTAGATGAAGTATATATTTATTTTTTATTTTTTGAAAAGGTAACAAGAAATTGAGGCTCTAACAATAAAATAACTATGTATTTTTTCTTAAGAAAATAAATAAATAAAAAGAGAATAGAATGGCATTTTCCTTAAGCAAATAAATAAATATTTAATCAAGGAAGGGGGCATTTTTGGTAAAGGGAAAAATCATGATGAAAAATAGGTAGTTTAGTTAAGAAGTAATAAAGTTTAGGTAAGAGAGGATTGAATTTAGTCAAAAGCAAGGGAATGGAGAGTTAGGGGTAATTATAACTCGTTATGGGGAAGAGAGACACTTTGGCTTTGGTGGGTAATTCATTATGACTCATTATGAACATCATCATAATTCAAATCCTTCTTTTACGTGTGCATTTTTCACTCATTTTGAATTTTTTTTTAAAAAAAATATATTTTACTCATAAATTTCAGGCAAAATTGCAGTAGGAGGTATCCAATTTATGCATTTTGCACAAATGAGTTTCTGATTTTTAATTCTTGGAATCCAAATCTTCAAAGGAGATTCGAGAAAAAATAGAAGAAGAAAACGTGTTTTCAAAATGAAATATGAGTTTGCAAGGGGTGTAATGGGCACATCAACATATATTGTTGTAGTAGAGAGGCTAATGTTCACAAGTCAATGTGACGAATTCCACTAACTGGCTTTTTTGCCCCTGTAGACGATATTTATTCGAACTGAGGTTAAAATGACGTATACAATATAAGTTTAGAGCGAGGGACGGGTGGTCGTGGTAGAGATATTTATTTTGGTAATTATAATGCTTAAACAATTTTTTTTGGTACATCACTCCTTAATTGCATTAAAGGTTTGTAATATTTTTGCTTATTGTCACGTTTATGTTCTTTAACTTTTTGACGCGATCTTATGATCAATCTTCTATTAATTCGCACATATGATCCTTGATGTTGGATTATGTCCAAACATTCTGTTGGCATACGTTGAAATGAAAGGAAAACATTATATCAAACTTTATATTTGTTATTTTTTTTTTTAGTTGATTTATTATGATTTGCGAATAAGTCTTTTTATGTCCTTCTAACTAACTTTTTGGACGAAAATTACTACCAATGAAATGATATACAAATTAGAGAAAGGTTGAAGATAAATATGTTACGAAACAATTGAGTTATAAATGCGGCCAAGATCAGTTGAGCTAGCAGTCGAAGTATGAAGATTCGATTCCTACCTCTTCCAAGGCAAGGAACTGGACTATTTGTGAGCACCAATATGACAGTTCTTATACTCTTTACTTCCTTCACAATACTCTAGGGGCGGGGCGTTGGGGGCCCTCAAGGTTGGAGTTCAACCTTTTTTAATGAATGCGACCATGAATAAGGGTTAACAACATTTAATGCAATTGAAAAATAGTGCATGAAAAAAATGTGATATCAATATAACCACTATATTTTCCTGTTATTATTTTCTTTGTTATTTATGTTTAAATTGAGGACAGGTACATAATGACCCTTTTAACAAAATTATAATTAATAAGTCCTTAAAGTTAAGTCTATTAATCAAGCACTTGTTTGATCCCCATTTTTTCAAAATATATTTTTTTCTTTCCTATTTTCAATCACACATTATTCAATAAAATAACATTACACGTTGCCTAAAATTTTTTTCTTTATTTTTAACCGTACATTTTTCATCAATCTAATATTCCAAAATACATTCTACACAAAAAAATAAAATGAAGCTCAAACGGACTATAAGATATTAAAGGTCGGAGATTTGACGGTTAAATATTAAGCCCCTACTTGGCGAGGATTAAAATTAAAATTTTAGTAAATTTTGATAAAAATTAATAAGACATGTAATTGAAAAGTTGTGGATTCCATTAAATATATAATTAAAATAAATTATAGATAATAGATTTTGACTTAAATTAAAATATACCAAACATGGTCGGAATATTGAGAAATCATTCTTCTAACGGTATAGGTTAAGTATTTTCTGAACAATTCTTTCCTTTTAATTCATGTTTAATAATTACATCGCAAATTATCAAATATATTCATGACTAAAATTTTAGGATTTTGCTACATGTACATAAAGATTCACACAAGGGATTGCATAATATCACACGAAACTTTACAGATTGTCAGTTTAAAATACAGTCAATTTTTTTATCCAATATTTTTCCTTCACGTCATTTTATATAATTCCTTATGTACAATTTTTATGTACAAGTGCTATAATCCAAAATTTTAACTATTTAACTCACGGATTTGATTCATAGTAGTATTTAAGAATATTCAATTAGAAATAATTTAATTGAATGCGATTTGGGTTGAATTGGCCGGACAACCTCAAAATAAGTAGAAATCCGATTTTCAATCTTTTTGAAATTACTTACATTGATGTAACCAAGAAAGATGCATTGTGTTTTGAGTGTTTCCTTTTTCACATTAGTCGAGACTCTAATTATGACCCACAATCCGACATGATCATGACTTGAAAGTTACAAGATCACTGTATAGTCTATATTAAGCCCTGGTTGGACACTCTTTAGGACATGTTCGAACTTCATTTTTTGCGAAAAATACGCTTGAAAATAATGATTTGATAGAGAAAGTAAGATTAAAAATCAGGAAAAATTTTTAATTTACGTATAATATTATTTTATTGAAAAATATGATTAAAAATAAGGGAGATAAAAATGTATTTTAGAAATGATCCGTACCAAACAAGGGCTTAATTTATTTTTTTACAAGATCATTTTCAATTATATATCCACACAATAAAATATTATACATGTAAATTTAAAATTTTTTCTTACTTTTTAACGACACATTCTCCTAAAAATATTATTAGAGGCTAAATAATTGTGTACATGGGAGATTATAAATAAGTGCGTCATCAATTTTCCCTCAACTTTTCTTCAATTAAAATTTATAATGTACTTATTAAAAGAAAATATTAACGTTTATTCTATATTTTGTAAGAGGGCGTTGTTAGGACGTTGTGATGAGGGGCACACAATTGCAACTAAAGTAGAAATTAAAAATAATGAACACCAAAATGTTACGCGGACAAACCACGGGCAGATTGTAGAAGGCTTTCTCTATATCGCAAAATGATTACAAGAATTTCTCTCTTTAATAAGAAGAACACAATTGACAATATCCTCTTTTATACTATGAGAAATCACTCACTCTCTCTAATAAAAGAAAAGACAATATTTAGGAGAAACCTCACTAATTTTTCCTCTTTAAAATACTATCTCTTTCTCTATGGTTTTTAGTCAAGAAAAATATATAGATAACAAAGGCGGTGGTTTTGGCTCATGGTTGCCAATTTGATTTCAATTTGTGGAGATGTTTTTGTTGACTAATTCAAATACTTAACCAAGAGGAAAAATGCTTCTTATCATCTTCCATTTGTTGCCAACTTTGACCTACAAGAAAGTGGTCGTATCACCACATTTCTCCCACTAAAAGCCACTTTTGTAATCCTTCTATCCTATCTGCACTTGTCATCTCCATACCGCTTATACATTTGTTAGGCCTAAAGAGGATTGATACCAGATAAACTAGACGTTATTAATCGACTTTGTTAACATATCTGCTAAATTGTCTTTTGTATGATTTTTTGTATGTCTACACTTCTTTCTTCCACCTTTTCACGAACGAAGTGATATTGAATTCGTATGTGCTTTATCTTTGAATGAAATGCTGAATTTTTTGCCATATGCAAAGCGCTCTGACTATCACAAAATAGAACAATCTTCTCTTATTTGTGTCCGAGCTCTTCCAGTAGCATTTGCAACCATATTGTCTCTTTGTTATCTCGTGTAGCTGCGACATATTCTGCCTCTGTCGTAGAAGTACCCACGATAGACTGCGATTTTGAAACCCAGCTTACAGCTCATCCAGTAAGAGTAAACACATAACTTGAGGTGGACTTGCTTTTGTCAAGATCACCTACATAATCTGAATCAACATAACCTCTAACAATAAATTATGTTCCTCCATAACATATCTCAGGATTTTCTTTACAACACTCCAATGCTCTTTACCAGAATTCGCAATGTATCGACTAACCACTCATAATGCTTGTGCAATGTCTGGTCTTGTACAAACCATAGCGAACATTAAGCTACCCAATGCTGATGCGTATAGTACTCGAGACATTTCCATCATTTCTGCTTCATTGCTAGGACTCATATTTGAGGATAACTTGTTGAAGCGCCACAAGATTTTCTTTAAATAATATTTCTGAGAAAGCCATATCTTCCTATTATTCCCGTCTCGATAAATTTGCATCCTTAGAATCTTGTTTGCTGGTTCCAAATCCTTCATTTCAAACTCCCTAGCCAACTATACCTTCAACTCTTTAATATGATATTTGTTGAGGTATGTTACCAACATGTCGTCAACATACAACAGATGAATAATGAAATTACCATCACCAAATCTCTTGTAGTAAGCATAAGGATATGAATTGAGTCTATTGTATCCAAGGCTCATGATGAAAGAATCAAATCTCTTATACCAACATCTTGGCGTATGTTTGAGACTGTATAGAGATTTGTTCAACCTGCAAACCAAGTTCTCTTTTCCTTTTTTCTTCAAAACCTTCTGGTTGGAGCATATAAATCTCTTCTTCAAGTTCTCCATGAAAAAATGTAGTTTTCACATTTAACTGCTCTAGATGTAAGTCAAATGTGGCATACATCGCCAAAACTACTAGAATAGTTGTAAGTCGAACCACGGGAGAAAATATTTTGTTGAAATCTATGCCTTCTTTCTGAGTGAATCCTTTTACCACCAATCTAGCACGATACCACTCTACTTGGTCATTGCCATCTTGTTTGATCTTGTTAACCCATTTCTTCCTGATGGCCTTCCTTCCTTGTGATAGTGGAACAAGATCCCACGTTTTGTTTTTATGGTGAGCTTCAATTTCTTCTTACATTGCTACCATCCACAAATAAGCTTCTTGGCTTTTTGTAGCCTCATGGAAAGTTGACGGCTCTCCATCCTCTATTAGTAGACAATATGCAACATTTTCCTTCATGATGTACTTTGAGTGTCAAGCTGGTTCTTTTCTCTCCTTAGCTAACTGTCGAACTTGTGGAGTTGCAAACTCAGCTTGTTCTTCTCTTTCGTGCTCTGATGATGCTTCAAAAGAATCTAGAACTTCTTGTTCTTGTCTTTCTTCAACTTGAACTGTAGTAATCTCTGGTTTCTCTTTTGGAGTACTATCATTTTCTTTTTCTTGTACCTTATCTTTTACAAATACAACATACCTGCTGATTAGCACCTTGCGGGCAGTGGGATCCCACAGGCGATGCCCCTTGACTCCATCAGCATACCCTAAGAAAATACATTTCCTGGATTTTGGATCCAGATTTGATATTTCTTAGGCATTGTACATAATATAAACAGGACTTCCGAATGTATGTAAGTGGGAATAATTAGCTGGCTTACCAGTCCACCTCTTCATCGACATTTTCAGATCAATTGCGGTTGATGGTGACCGATTAATCACATAACAGACGGTCTTGACTGCTTCTGCCCAAAATGACTTAGTTATCCCCACAGTTCTCAACATCGCTTTTGACCATTTTATCACGGTTCTATTCATCCATTCTACTACTCCATTTTGTTGTGGGGTGTATGCCACTGTAAACTGTCTCTTGATACCTTCTTGTTGACAAAAATTATCAAATTCATCACCGGTATATTCTCATCCATTATCTGTCCTCAAACACTTGATCTTCTTCTCAGATTCAAGCTCCACTCGCGCTTTAAATATTTTGAAAATTGGAAATACGTATGCTTTCCTCTTGATTGGATACACCCAACATCTCCTAAAGCAATCATCAATGAAAGATACAAAGTATTTTGCTCCTCCTAAGGATAAAACTGGTGCTTGCCAAACATCAGAATGAACCAACTCCAAGATAGCTTTACTTCTAGCAGTGGAAATACTAAACTTCAATCGTGCTGCTTACTAGTAACACAATGCTCACAAAGTGGTAATGAAACCTTTTTGAGCCCTGGAAGAAGTTTTTGTTCTGAGAGAATTTTCAAGCCTCGTTCCGACATGTGGCTAAGTTTATGATGCCACATCATCGTTAATTCTTTTGCCGAACTTGTCAATACGATAGATGCTTCTCCTTCTTGTTATGTTTCTCCTTTAAGCATGTACAGATTTGCAACTATCTTTTCTGCTTTCATCACCACAAGCCCGCCTTTGACTATTTTCATGATCACATCTTGAATGTGGGTTTTGCACCCACTATTATCTAATTGTCCCAAAGACAATAGATTTTTCTTCAGACCCTTAACGTGTCCTACCTCCTTGATAGTGCGAACTGTACCATCATACATTTTCAATTTGATGGTATCAATACCAGCGATCTCCAAGGCATGATCATTGCCCATAAATACAGATCCTTCTGAAATATGTTTATAATGATGGAACAATTCTCTCATCAGTGTCATGTGCCACGTAGCTCCTGGGTCTATAAACCAGACATTAGAAAACTGTTTTCTGGCTTCAACAACTGTTGTTGCCTTACCGTATAAAATTTCACCATCTTTTGAAGTGCTTACTACACAACTCTAAGCTTTTGACGTCTCATGACATTTTCCTTTGGCTTTTTCATTCTTCTTGAGACTCCAACAATCCATTTTTAAGTGTCCTTTCTTGCCATAGTTATAACACTTGGCATTCTTCTTACTCCTGGATTTTGATCTACCCTGATTTTGACTCCCACTAGAGCCACGTTCCGTTGATCTCCCTCTCATCATCGTCAAAGCTTCAACTTACTGTGAGCTTCCCAGTTTATCTTTTTTGCTCTTGCGTCGACTTTCTTCTTCAAGAATCACAGCTGCAATATCATTGAAGACGAGTACTTCTATGTTGTTCCTGATATTGATGATGAGTTGATCATACGAATCAGGTAAACTCTGAAGTAGAATTTCAGCACGTTCAACTGTCTCTATGTTATGCCCCATTGATGTGAGCTGTGAAAATATAGTGTTGAGGGTGTTGATGTGGTCTGTTACCTTAGTTGACTCCATCATCCGAAGGGTATAAAGCTTTCTTTTCAAGAAAATTTTGTTGTGTAACGATTTGGCCTCATACAGCTTTGTCAGTGTATCACATATCTCTTTGGTTGTCTTTTTCTCCACCACACTTGACAATACTCCATCGACTAGTGCTAGATGCAGATTAGCAATTGCATTGGTATCCATCTCGTTTCACTTGCTATCGTCAGCGATCTCCTGGGGCCTACCTCCAATTGTCACCAAGAAGTTATCTTTTCTCAAAACTACTATTATTCTCATTTTCCACAATGAGAAATTACTCCCATTGAACTTTTCTATGTCATACTTCGTCGCCATTATTGAAGATGACTCATTTACACTAACTGGATCTGACTGTAGCGCGAAAAACTAACTATAAACCTCATGCTCTGATACCATTGGTAGGACATTGTGATAAGGGGCACACAGTTACAATTAAAGTATAAATGAAAAATAATAAACACCAAAATTTTACGTGGTCAAACCACGAGCAGATTGTAGAAGGATTTCACTATAACAAAAGGATTATAAAAATTTATCTCTTTAATAAGGTGTGCACAATTGACAATACCCTCTCTTATACTAGGGAAAATTATTCACTCTCTCTAATAAATGGAAAGACAATATTTAGGAGAAACCTCACTAATTTTTCCTCTCCAAAATACTCTCTCTTTCTCTATGGTTTTTAGTCAAGAAAAATGGGATTATATGTTGAAGTATATAGTAGGGCTGTCCGTGGGTCGGTTCGGTTCGGTTCTGAAGAGACCCGAACCGACCCAAAACTTTAGGGTATTTAATAAATAGACCCGTCGGGTTCAAATATAATTATGGAACCGTTCGGGTTCCGTTCGGTTCGGTTCGGTTCGGGTCCATACCATAATCAAATTTTTTAATACTTACAGCAACACTACATAAATACAACTAATGACATTTCATTCGTAACTTTTACAAATTAACGTAACCCAATTCAAAAATATATAAATAACTAGCCGTCCAATAAGATTAATTCAATGCATACAAATACCAAAAAGTAGATATTAATATTACAGCAAAACTATATAAAGTATATTCATTTGCTTCAAATTAAAATGGGCTAATAGGTTTTAAAAATGATTTGGGTTTTAAAATTAAAATTATGAAATAATCTGATTTATTTAATTAATTTGCTAATTTGTATAAAAAAATAAAATAATTTAATTAATTCAATATAAAAAATAAAAAAATTATTTAGTTTCGGTTCTTATTCGGTACTTCGGTTCTTGGTCTAGACCCGAGACCCGACCCAAACCCATCGGTTCTCGATTTGGGTACCCGTTCGGGTATTTAATTTATGAAGAACCGCTCGATTCGGTTCGGGTTCGGTTCGATCCGGTTCGAGACTTTTGGACACCCCTAATATATAGGCATGTATATATAGAAACAAAGGCGGTGGTTTTGGCTCATTGTTGCCAATTTGATTTCAATTTCTGGAGATGTTTTTGTTGACTAATTCAAATACTTAACCAAGAAGAAAAATACTTCTTATCCTCTTTCATTTATTGTCAACTTTGACCCACAAGAAAGTCGCTTTATCACCACAGGTGTTGAAATATATTAGTTATTTTATTTAAGCGCAGCCTAAGCTGAATATTCATTTAAAAGAAAAGAAGATAAATTAAGGAATTGTTTGATTCCCGTCGTTTTGAAAATTTATTTTTTCAAAACTCATTTTTAACCACACGTTTTCCAATAAAATAATATTATACGTAAATCGAAAAAAATTCTTAACTTTTAACTACGATTATCCAAAAATCACTATTTAAAAATGCGTTTTTCTCACAAAATGAGGCTCAAACAAAGGTTAACTATATGCTAACAAACTAACATGTCTATATATAGGCCTTTCTTGATACATTTGAAAAAAAAAAAGACCGCAACTGAAAGTGTATGGAGTAGATTTAGAACATATCTGGTTTTATTTAAATATTACAAAAGAAGTTAAAACGTGATTTCATTTTAGCTTCCTTAATCAATGGAAATCAGTATCATTTCGTAGCCCTCCTTTAACATAAAATAAACTTACACGTGGATTATAGCTTTTTTCTACTTTTAAACATACATTCTTTAAAATTTTAATTTTTATAAAATATTTTCTTGAAACATTTACATCAAATGGATACGAGAGCCTTCTCGACTTGTCACTATTGGTTTGTGTGAAAAATAGTTGAAAATTTGGGCCAAAGAATTTGGGCTCTGATGTTCCCTAACAAGTCATTCTTAAGATTTTAGGACATTCTGTGCCGGGTTAAGATATCTGGCCCAGCCCAATGCACATTATGTTCAGGCCTGGTCAGTCCAACAATCTAAAAAAGTAGTACCTATCACGAGTTTTTTAAGGGAAAAAATCATATCACCAATTCAATTTTCAGGTTTTAAGTTTTAAAATGCTAAAATCAGGTATTTATTTATTAATTAAATATATTTTTATTAATTAAATATAATAAAGTCACAGTTCTTTAATTAATGGTCACAAATATATAATTGTAGGTCAAAACTTTTTTATTGGTCACATATTATCAAATTAATTGGTCACAGATTATTTCGATGTCATAAATCAAAAATTTTACAGGTCACAGTTTAT
Source organism: Fraxinus americana (assembly GCA_035079005.1). Classification (NCBI taxonomy): domain Eukaryota; kingdom Viridiplantae; phylum Streptophyta; class Magnoliopsida; order Lamiales; family Oleaceae; genus Fraxinus; species Fraxinus americana. The sequence continues at coordinate 2,922,862 of CM068710.1, read as the reverse complement.
TTCATTGGTTACAAATCGAAAAATTTATAAGTCACAGTTTATGTATCGGTCACATATGTTCAAATTTTTTGTCACAAATTATTTTTTAGTCACAAATTATTAGATTTTAAGGTCGATTTAACAATTAGTCACACATAAACAAATAATAGGTAACATACACCAAAAACTCAACCCCAATTCCGATCCACCACTAATACTTGGTCACAAATCAACCAAATAGTGGTTACAAACACTTTTCATCCCGTCGTCGACTCTGCCACCGCTACCACGACCACGACACCACCACTCTCACTATCACCACCACCAACAATAACATCACAACACCACACCAGCATCGTCAGTGCCGCCACCATGCCATCAATACCACCGCACCCACAACACATACACCCACCACCATTGCATCCAACCACACACCACCACCAACAATAACATCACAACACCACACACCGACAGTGTCGCCACAGCACCGCACCGCACCGCACCGCACCCACCTACCACCACTGCATCCAATCACACACAACTGGTCAAACACCACCACAACTAGCATCAACACCCCCACCACAGCCCGACGCAACACCACCACCACACCTCCACTCCGCCACTATTGAAAACCACATCAGCATGAAAACCATACGTCGCTCTAAATATCTTGGAGCAAAACCACTACACACAAACACCACCAAAAATCATAGCATCGGTGTGAAACCAGATTGGCCGGATAACATTTCTTTCCAAAAATTAGATAGATCTGCGTCGGTGTGAAACCAGAGTGGCCGGATAACACGTCGGCGGGTGAGATTCAAGGCCCTGCCGTTTCCACTCACACAGTTCGCCCAAGAAATTAGAGAGATCTGCGCGAGGTTGGAATCTCACACGGCGGTGAGGGAGATCTCTGCGAGGTTGGTCACCGCTACTCGACTCTCCGGCGGTGGGCGCTCCTCAATGGCGACGGCTGTGAGGGAGAGGGTAGAGAGAGTGTGAAAATAATCGAAGATGATGAGGAGAGAATAGATTTAGGTTTTGTTTGGGGATTAGGGTTAGAGTTTTTATATTACCTGATTTTTGAATAAATAAATTTTGCACCTGATTTTTAAAAAGCAATCTTTAATTACCTGAATTTATGTAATTTCCTCAAGATTGTTTAGGGGATGGTTGTCCCATACGAATTCTCATTGTCATCGAGTTTTAACTTTTAAAACGATGAGTGATGAGTGAGAAAATTATAAATTCAACGATAACTCGAAACACTTTTAAAATTCAATAGCAACGGATTAACATTTGAAAAAGTCATTTGAAAAACTTTTAAAATTCAATGATAACATTTGAAACTTTTAATATGGTAAATAGCAAAACTACCATTTTAAATTTGGTCAAAATCAACTCATTTGGTCAACTAACGGTCCCATCCATTTGGACCTCTGCCACATGTTTTGAAAGGTTTAGGACCTGTGACGGCACAACGTGAAGGTTGAGGTAAAGTCTGTAAAAAACGAAAAGGTTTGGGACCGCGACTGCAATTTTCCCATAAATAAATCTTTCTCTTCAGTATTCTTAACTTAATCAAAATAATTTTCTTTTTTTTGATATACGCAACGAATCAACGATATTTGAAATCTACTTCTCTAGTATTCTTAATCGAATCAAAACAATTTTATAAAAAAATGTTTGTGAGTTGTATTTTCACGTGTGTAGCGTGAAGTTTCACCATGTGTCATAGACTCATAGCATCTCTTGGAAAGAAGTGAAACTCCATATTTTTTGCACACGGACAAGGGGGACTGTGCCTATTGCACTCACGTGTTTAGTGTTGTTAATAAGATCTTGAGAGTTTAAAATTGAACAACATTTGATTGTTGAACATACGTAGAGCCAACCTTAATCTACACGAAAACCATATTTCAATATTTTAAATTTAAGCAAGTTGGTCAAAGAACAGTTTTTTCTTTTTCTTTTTAATGTATTATACAGCCCCCGTTAAGAACCATGATGTTATTGTTGGATTTTAATTTGTCGAGTGGGACTACATATGTAACTAAACCCTTGTTTGTTTGATCCACATTATTTTCAAAATACATTTTTCTTCACCTTTTCAACGACACATTCTTTAATAAATTAATACTACTCGCTAATCCAAAATTTTTCTTTATTTTTTAACCACACTTTCTCCATCAATCTACTATTTCAAAATGCATTTTTAAAGAAAAATATGGCTCAAACGGGCCTTATGTGTGTGTTAAAAGTTATCTTAAGATTAAACCCGATTAAAGTGATCTAATAAAAAATTTAAATTATGGGTTTTGGACATCTAAATAAAGTGTGAGTCTAAATATATGTAGAGACTTGATCAATTAGGGTTGTACTTGACGATGAGCTGAATACATATGAAAACTATAAATATGGTTATGATTCTCATTTTTTGTATAATCCAATCAACACAAGAATATAAGAGAAAATATATTGAAAATGAAGATTTAAAACCCACAACCAAGAACAGGAAATCAATAGTCAAGAAGAATGTATTGAAGCAATCGAGATAATAGAGCAAAAGGCCAAAGTCAAGAAAAAAAAATTCAAGAATTAAAGGAGGCAATATTCAAGAAGTCAAACATGAAGAGATTGCAGTTGATATTCAAGATTCAATATTCGAAATCAAGAGATCTAGTAATAAAGAATGTTTCCCAATAAATTAAGGCATGTTCCGCATTCAATAATTCTCTTGATGATTTGATTGGAGGATCTTGAAAATCAAGTAATTATGTTTTCAAATTCTTGAGATTTAATGTTTTAATAAATTCCAACTGTTATATCATTGAGAGCAATAAAATCGTAGTAAAAAAAAAGATGCAAAAGAAATTTGCAAAAGAGAAAATCGCACACCCGATTTTTTCTAATCCCTATATCTTTTTTATGACAATTTTATAAAACTTGATTCGTCCATATCTCGACCACTACCCGAGGTGTCTCGCTCAGACACTTGCACAATCGTCCTCGTCAATTCCAAGGCAACTATGCTCAGGATACTTGGGATCGGGCACGATGTATATACTCGACCATTCACACCATCTTCTTTGTAACACTCTAGCCTCGGGATGAGTCATTGGTCTAACAGCCCGTTGCTCGTCCCCCCAATACTCGACCTATTGAGACTCCGCTTACCAAATGACCTAACCTCATGCAAGCACATCAAACTACAACTCTTGTACATAACATGTTTCTATCTCCACAAATCCCATTGTCACCCAACTACAGCTCCAACTCCCACATCATGTGGGACTCTTCAACAAGACAAGACTCTCAAATACTTCACAACTCTTTAATGAGATAAGGATTTTCAATTGATGAACCCTACCATGAGTGTACTACCTACCTCTATAAATACAAAACATTGGATCATTATTAAGTTACGCTTTTACATAATTTTCAGGATATAACTTTACGCATAAACTCTCTCTCTAATTTAAGTACTGGAGGAGTGATATGAACATATCTCGACGTCTTTGTTTCAGGTATCGAGAGATTTCGTTCGTACTTATTTTCAATCGTCAAGTTTGAAAATCAATCGATACGATTTTTGGTAACATCGAAACCTTCTACAGGTCTTTATTTATAACAAAATTTAGTGCAATTTCTAAACCGTGTGGAATTTTGGGACAGATAGCTTTGCCTCACACCTCGGAAGGGGTCCCGGGAAATCAATGTGTAACAGTATATTTAAGCTCCACTGACACGTCCAATAATTATATAACGTAAAAGCTTCATTATTGAAGAATGGAAAAAATATTTAATTTACATGTCTTCGATGCGTCTCCTTCTAAATTATATAAAAATAAGAAACGAGACACTGCAATATATTTGAAGTCGCTATTTTATGGAAAACTGTAATTTATTTTTACACTTTTTTTTTTTTTTTTTTACTTATATCGTGATTCCACCTTTAATTTTACATGAACTCAATTAAATAAACTCCCAATAGGCAATAGCCCGACAAGCAAAATAATAAATCCAACTTGCCACACTGCCTTTGAAGTTTGTTTATATTAAAAACAGTTGAATTATGGCCTCAACTTGCCAAGTGGTCCAACTTTTTTAATTAATTAATCATAACTATGCATGCTAAGACCAAGTTTAACCCATTAATTGAGTTTATTGCCCCTCGACTTAACAACTAAACCCAAACTCAATTCCACCATCAATAAAAATATAGTAGGAAAAGAATAGGAATATCCTTTGAATACACCTTGTGTGTACTTCCAATATGATCGTAAAGAATACTGATAAGTAAGTTTTGTGTACTTACCTGAGTCTTATTACTAAATTTTTATATTGTCAAAAATATTAAACTTTACTTAATTTGGGTTAATTTTCTTTTGTTTCAATTTTGAATCAATTCGTAAGTAATTGGAAAAGAAGGAAGGATGAATTGATGATTGGATGGAAGATTTGGGAACTAATGTGCACATTAGAAGAAGTTGAATGGTCAAAATGGAAGTAATTTAAAGTGGATGACCAAATTGAGGAAAGAATGAAGAAGACGACCAAAATGCAAAATTTGAGAAGTCATTATAACTGAACACTTGCCCAGTTATATGGACAGGGGCAACTGCTCGACCTTGGAAAAAAAAAAATAGAAAACAGAGGCTCGAGTGAATAATTGGGCAAGTGCCCAGTTTGCACTTGCCTGGCTAGTTCGAGATCAGAATTTTATTCCATTTCAACATTTCAATCCTGCAATGAAACTTCTTCTTGGGCCAATCTTGCACGATTTTTGTACACTTTCTAGAGTAGTATAAATACCAACTATCAACACATAATTAGATGGGATAATTGATTGCAAAAGAGGCGAAGAACACATAAAAATTTAATTTAAAAAATTTCAATATTAAATTCAAGAATCCCAGGCTATGAATTTCATCTTTTATATTAGTTTTTGTCTTTTTATCATGTTAGGTTAGATTATTTTTGTGTTAAGATTACAATAAAACCTATATCACGAACTTTTGATTTTTGAATCTTATTTATTTTTGACATTCAAAGAATGTTTTCAATTCTTGAATAATTGGCATGAATTTAGTTTTCTCTTCGATTATATGTGCGATAGTTGTATGAGTATCGTGACTTATTTTACTTTCAAAAGATTGAAAATAAGTTAGATATAGCATCAATTGTCGTAGAGTTCGAAATATGATATAAATATACCACCATGCTCTATGTGATCTTCAAATATTCATAAATCTTTAATACATTTTTATATATTCGTATCTGTCATAGAAATATAATCAGGTCACATGTGAGAATATATTTAATTCTACTCGAGAGAAAGAATGTTAAAATTAGGAATATTGATATTCATAATTGAATTGTATTGTCAAATTCATAAGATTGGGGGTTAAAGGAGATTGATATAAGGAGATTCAGGATTTTAGTACGCTTTTCATCAAACTTGCATTTAATTATAACTTTGCATTGATTTTCGTTAAGTTAGGTCTTGCATTCATAAGTATATTAGTTAGTGACAATTTAATTAAAGAAAAATCACCAATTTTCTTAGTTTCGATTAAGGCTAAGTTAATTCAAACTTGAATTAGTATAATCTTTGTGAGTACGATACTTGGACTCAAAATCAATTTTACTACTTGTCAACAAACCGTGTACTTACAGTATTTCAAATGAAAAGAATATTTTCGTGACAACTACAATAGGCTAAGAGTTTTCGACGCTTAAAGTTGAAGAAGTTCAAATTCATTTATAATTATTAAAGAGTAAATGCAAAACTATCAAAGAGTACGATTTTGACAAGGTTACTGTTTTTATTGAGTCATGTACTGACCACTATCCTAATCATTTTTTTTGAATTAATCTACTTGTACAATAATGATTGATAACGTTTGTTGACAATGTTTTATGTGACAAAATCTGGATAGTGGATTTAAAAAATAATTTTTGATTTTTTTAAATGAATGAATATGATGATGCCAAATCATGATGTCAATAAATCTTGTTAGCATATACTGTACGTGTGGCATGATTGATTTTTTTTTTTTTTTTTAAGGATTGGAAGCTCCTTGAGTTGTGATAGCAAGGATGGATGAGCTTTTGATTATCATTGGTCAAAGTGGTTAACATGTCAAAGCCGCTTGAAGATCATAAGTCATTAGCGAATAGTAATTGTTTTGTTGCAATTTCTGATTGGTTAGTTGTTTGGCTATGTGGAACATTAGACTTTGAGTTCACATGTAATGATTTTCTTTCACACGAAAAGTATTGCTACAGTAACATGTTCGATGACAAATTCAATAACAGGGGAAACACGTATCAATACATGATTAGACAGTTTTTTTTAAAAAAGTAACACATAATCACTATCTGCCACACCATCCTTTCACCCCATCCATGTTTGCCCCTGTCCAATGAACATTATTCAAGTATTATTATCTCCCGAGTCCAAGTTAAATGAACTCTGTATGACTTTGAGTTCACATGTAATGATATTCTTTCACACGAAAAGTATTGCTACAGTAACATGTTCAATGACAAATTCAATAACAGGGGAAACACGTATCAATACATGATTAGACAGTTTTTTTAAAAAAAGTAACACCTAATCACTATCTGCCACACCATCCTTTCACCCCATCCATGTTTGCCCCTGTCCAATGAACATTATTCAAGTATTATTATCTCCCGAGTCCAAGTTAAATGAACTCTGTATGACTTTGAGTTCACATGTAATGATTTTCTTTCACACGAAAAGTATTGCTACAGTAACATGTTCAATGACAAATTCAATAACAGGGGAAACACGTATCAATACATGATTAGACAGTTTTTTTAAAAAAAGTAACACCTAATCACTATCTGCCACACCATCCTTTCACCCCATCCATGTTTGCCCCTGTCCAATGAACATTATTCAAGTATTATTATCTCCCGAGTCCAAGTTAAATGAACTCTGTATACTCTCCATTTGCCAATGATAGTTCATCCTTAGCTTTCGAGCTTGTAGTCCTCAACAGACAAAAGCTTAACCACACGAGCCATGTACGCGGGTATAATGCCTTCTAATGCACAAAAAAACTCAAACGTCGGAAACTTATCATATCATAATACTTCACATCATTAGAAAAGACACAACATTTAAAAATATTATCTATTTTCATATCTAATCTTATCTAACATCTTGTAAGCATCATATTCTCCATTATAACAGTCACAAAGTACAAAATAAATGTAATAATAAATTATATTATACTCTAATTAATTTATAATTGGTCTCTCCAATTGTTAAAGCTATACTGTTTTTAAATGATGTGATTGCGACCAAATCCTCAATGGGATACATGTGGTTGGAAAAGTTCACTTATAAGTAAAAAAATAAATTTAAAATAAATATTTTTTTATCGATAAAAGTCAGAAAGAAATAAGTTATTATTTTGAAATAAAGTTAAAAATTATTTTCAAAAAGTTATTTAAATAAGTAAATAACTCTTTTCGAAGTAACTTTCGTGACTTCTCACCGTTTTTTTTTTTAATCGAGCCAGCTTATTTTTGTTGACTTTCTCTTGTTTTTCCTTTTTTTTTTATTTTTTTATTTTTCATTTCTTCTTATTGTCATTTTTCTTGTCTTTCTTCCAGACTAAACATATGGAATATTTAATTTCCTATTTAATATAGTGTGGTCCTCTACATAATTTTAGATAGACGAATGTCTCTTTCTTCCAAACCAAACTTACCACTCGAATTCTTCCCCCAAACATTTAATTTAGTGTGGTCCAGTACACACTTTAGATAGGAGAATTTTTAATATTCTTTAATTTATTTTTTCATTAAATATATAACCCATGTTTGAAACAGATTAAAATTTAGATTTTAATTCAAATCAAAGTCAACAATTAATTTTAACCACATATTTTATAGGAGTTACAAATTTTCAGCCATACGTTTTATCAATTTTGATCAAAATCTACTAAAATTCTGATTTTAATTTTTACCAAACAAGGAATAATAAAAGACCACGGAAAATTAAAGTCAAAAGGGGAAAACAACTTGAGCTCGAAATTCGAGGTCCCGAAAAGTATTTAAAGGCAAGAAGGGACCAATAAGATGAATTAAGTGCGACAAATTATGTGAATGTGAAGGTATTGCATAAATTTAAAAAACTTGCTCGTATACGGAAAAATTAATTTAAATGTTAAAAATAAAAGATTTAAATAGTCGACGTAATTATATTAGATTTTACAGTAAATATACCAATATTCTTAACATGTTTATAGATATGATGGTTGATATTTGATACTTTACAATAATCACATACGACTAGCAACGCCTCGTAGATCTTTGTAACCACCCAATGCAACTTTAATCTCAATTACAAGAAAAATACATATTAGTAGATCGTATCATGCCCCCGTTTGGATAACATTATTCCAAGAATGAAAATAATAAATTTTACCGTTGGAGCTCTAATTTCTCAGTAAGAGTGTGTTTGTGACATAGAGACTGTTTGGTACAGATTCTCATTTTCTAGAGTAAATCAATTCTCATTTTCAACAACACATTTTTCAATAAAATAATATTTTTCATCACATCAATACTTTTTTCTTCTTTTTCAACCACACATTTCCCATCATATCACTATTCAAAAATCAATTCTTCCCCCAAAAATCCCTACCAAACACACTCATATTCTTTGGAAAGAATGTATTATTGAATAGTAGATTGATGGAGAATGTGTGGTTAAAAATGAAGGAAAAGTTATTGATGTGATGGAAAATATTATTTTATTGAAAAATGTGGTTGAAAATGAGTAGAAGAATGAGAATGAAAAAAATAATGTGTACCAAACAGGGCCTAAGTGTGAGATGCAAGTCAACAAAATGGGCCACGTAGAAATGTCTTGTGCATATTTAGGCCCCGTTCGGTAGGGATTAAAATTTAATTAAAATTGAAAATATGCCCGTTATTGGGTCCCACTAGTCTAATAAAAGTCAACAATAACGGCTATTTTTTCAATTTTAATCCGATTTTAATCTCTACCGAAAGGGCCCTTAGACTGTCCATGTTGGCCATCCTAAGGCACTTATTTATTTTCATTATTTTAAAATTTATTTTCAATCACATGTTTTTATAATAAAATATTTTACACGTAAATTTATTTATTTATTTATTTTTACTTTCTAACCACACATTTTTCAAAAGTTCAAACAGAATCCGAACTTTCGTTTTTTTGAGTGTCAAACCTACTCAAGGTGGCCTCACGATTTTAAAATTTGCCCTAAAAATGATCTCTCCTAGAAAAAAGCAGGGAAAAAATAAAAACAAGAATCATTCTACATGTACAATTTAGTTTGACAATATTGGTTGATAATTCACACTTGTCAACATCACATTCATCCATCTCTAAAATTGTTTATTAAATTAATGGTCCGGATTTTGATAATACCTACATTGTCAACCATTATTGTTAAAAATAATGCTACTTGCAGTCGCTTACTGCAGTAGTCGTCTTATATGTCACACACATGTCAAGTGTGTATTTGATACATTAAATGTAGTAAAAAATTACCACATTAATGTATTAAATAACTATATGTCTTGTGTGTGCCATATAGGACGATTGTTGCAGTGAACGACTGAAAGTAACATTATTTTTGACAATAATGATTGTACAAATAGTATAATTGTAAAAACAATTCATAAAAGAAAGTACAATACCTAAAACAAAAAATCCCAAACTAGACTGAGTGGACTCATCCATTCCACTTCCTCCCCTGCGCGAGATGCCAGAGGAGCCTCTGCCATAACTCATAACGTCCAAATGCCAGATAAAAAAAGGCTGCATTTAAATTGGGTACATCATCCACGTACACGTGTTCCCTATCTTTTTAATCTTTTAAACCTGACCATTCCATCACAACTTTTCCATACCAACTCTGGGTCCCACACCCCTTCCCACTCTCTTAAATAAAAGTATAAAACACAGCTCACACTTATTATTGGAGGAAATTGCATATATCAATCCTCAACTTTAAAAAGAAAAAGAAAAACAAGTCGGCCAGCTTCTTGTTCACGCTATCGATATTGTATAATAGAACTTGTTCAAATCTTCGTCAAACCATTATGTGAAGTTGCATTTTTCTTTCCTACTCAGGTGGGTGTCCAGAAAAACATGTTTTTTTAGTTGACTTCCATTTTGATCTTGCAAAATGTTTTGGTCATTCTCAACTTATAAACATCCTTAGCGGCCCCACCTGCCTTGTCTGAACTTTGGTGAAGGAGGTAAATCGGAAGTTATGCCTCTAATGGTATAGGGTGGAAGATTACTTGTACACTTGTACTTACCCAATGGCCAAATCCATATGTTAGAATTCGAATCCTTAACGCGGCAGCCTCAAGCAAAGTTGGAGTTTTTCCACCTTCCCCTTTTATCACTTGGAGATGTGTCTTGGGGGCGGTCATTCTCAACTTATAGATTAGGCTTCCTAGTGACTAAATAACTAGTATCGACTTCTTGCCTACCTAACTTGGATAGAATACTCAATGAAGATTCACCCCAAGGATTCCCTATATACCTTTTTCGAAATAGATAACATTAAAATGATTTTGGGACGAATATTAGTAAAACCTATCTCTCAAACTGAAGAACTTCAAACATATTCAAGGGTTTTATTTGATCATTGTCGCTCTGGTGTATACACAAGATGAAGAATGTTTACATTGAGGCCCTGTTTGGGAGAAATTTTAATTAGGATTTTAATAAAAAATCTAGCCGTTAACTATCAAATCAACCACCATTTTTGACATTCCCTCTCACAGGTGGAGCCCACGGATTGACTTTAACGGCTATAATTTTGATTAAAATCCCACAAAAATTTCTCCCAAACACACTCTGAGACTACGTGATAACTTGTCAAAAATTTGAACAATTTTTATTATTGAAGACTAACTTTACAACACTCAATTTGCCTTTATCTTCAAAGACGAGGACTATTTGTTACTAAAACAATATATTATGGATTGATAGTACAATTTCCCTCATTATTGCCCCCTCACACTTACATCCTCCATTTGGTAAAACACAATCCTTGGTGTTACTTCCCTTTTCCATTGTTCACATATCTCATCACTCTCTTTTTCTTAATGGGGGGGTAAAGCTCTTTTCCATTTCCTTTCAATTTTTAATCATCTCAAGCTGATTAATTATGGCTATTTAATGATTGATTTGGTGTGAGGAAAATTATGAATGAAGATCAGTTAAAAGAAGTTGAAATAATTTCCTATTTTTGGAGAAACAGTTGAGATTTTTTACAGCATTATGTGCTGAAGCTTTCCAAATTTGTATGAAAAATTCATAAAATTGGAGAATTTCGTGAAAGTTGCAGCTTTTGAAATGAAAAAGAAGCTTTTTTGGCAATGGCTTTCTGATGTGTATACACGTCATTGTGGAGAAGTTTAGTTTATTTTACAGCGGCGATTAGGAAGAAGTCAAGAAGATGAATGTGGAGAGGACGACGCCGTTTTCTCGCGTTTCTCCTCGGGAAAACAATTTTCTCTACTCGTGCAAAAGTTTTCCTCTTGTGTGGATTCCAATGAAACCCTAGATGGAGGGGACCATAACTAACCCATCAACAACCATAAAAAGCACTTCTTAGTTTTTGCTGTTTTGATTTTCATTTTCTCAGTTTACGGAAGCAAATAAAAATCGAAGATAAATTTCTACCATTTTCAAAATTACATTGTAAGAATCTACACAAAACATGAAGTTTGATTCATTTGTAGTCTCTAATGTCGTCATATGTTTTTAGTGAAGCATTGATTCATTGTACTTGGAAGTTGGGGGGGGAGAAATTTAATGATTGATTTTTTCTTTTCTTTTGCTCATCTTAGGTGGTAAAAAAGTCATTGAAAGCGATATGGGGGTTTCTGACTACGACCTTGTTTTATTCATATGTGGTTTAGGATGATTTTCAAGGTATTGCTGAATATTTGTGAATAGTTTTCATTTCAATTATTTTTGTTTAATGGGTCTTAATCAGTGCTGTGTCTTTTACTGGAAATGAACAGGTAAACAGCATCTCTTTTTCTTATTTGGAATAATAGTTATTATAAGAAAGAGAAAAGAGTTAATAAAGGAGACTGTCGAGTATTGGCTGCTTTCTGCTTTACAGGAATTAAATGATATATCTGGTGGAAAGCGAGAATGGTTAATAGTAAATCTTAAGGGCATTATTTCGTTTTGGGATTTTGTGCAGTAAAGAGGACAGGGGGTGGAAAGTATAATTTCATCTCAGTTTCTGCTACACTATTTTACCACCTTTCTTTCCTTCTTAGCCAGAAACGCGAAGCTTTGAATGATTGATTTTATAATTGATACCCGTAAACTTCATAATCAGTTAAGCTTATACGTTATTGAAGCCATGACTGGGATTTCTGAGCAGAAAAATAAATAGACTGTAGTTTATGCTTGTTGACTGGTTGATTCAAGAATGTGCCTTTTCACTCTGTTTTCTAATATTTATTGACTTTTGGTCTGCAGTTGCGTTCGGGACTTCGAATTTTGGAATCTTGATTTGTTTTAGGTTCTTTGAACTGTGGAATTTGGGTCTGAATCAATACACTTGGGTGACTTGGAGATAGTTGATTCGATCCTGTTCTTTGGAAGAAGTAATTTTTTTTGACCTTTTTGAAACAACATCAATTTTCCGACAACCACTCCATCTGATGAATCTCGTATCTGTACGGTAAAATTTCTGCATCATTATTTTTTCAAAAGTCTTATATTGTGTTAACTAATCCTTATATCCGTGTTTTGCCATAATTATGTGCCCTTCATGTGAAATGGCACAGTCGATTTCGGTCTGTTTGAGCTTATTTTAAGTGGTCATGATACTGATGATTGCAGATCTGATGCCCAGTTGCTTGTGCTTTTCGTGTAGAGGGAAATTTGAGTAAGTTTGTTTAATGAGTTATTTCTCTGAGATGGAGTATACGAAGTGGGACTGGGAGAACTTCGCTATGTTCGGTTCAAAAGCTAGTGATAGCCCCAAGAAGGTGCAATCAGCAGACTGGATGGTCATGGATGATGGGGAAATTTCGTTCAATTTGTCTGGGGGCGGCGGGAATAGTGGTGGTTCTGGTTCGGAAGTTGGGCATCGTTCTTCAGCTAAGTGCTCAATATCAGCTTCTACAGATTCTTTACCTAAGGACGGGATGAAAATTCCCAATTTTAAGTTTGAGGCATTCGAGAGCTCTGCTGGAGATTTTGGCAAGAACATTGAAAGCACCAGAAATGAGGTGTCTGGAACTTCATTATTGGAAACTTCCGTGGGCTCTGCAGAACCGCTGATTGGTCTGAAACTCGGGAAGCGAATGTACTTTGAGAACAGCAGTGCTGGAGGCAGTGTCAAGAGTGCATCCTTTACTGTGGTTCCTACTTCATCCACCTCTATAACAAAGAAATCAAAATCATCTGCTCCAAATGGGCCTATTCCACGCTGTCAAGTCGAAGGCTGTAACATGGATCTTTCCGCAGCAAAAGATTATCATCGGAAGCATAGAGTTTGCAACATCCATTCAAAATGCCCAAAGGTTATTGTAGGAGGTCATGAGCGTCGGTTTTGTCAACAGTGTAGCAGGTATGGAAACCAAATCAGAAGTACATAAAAGGGTAGCTCTCTGATAATTTGCTTTTTTAATGTCTTGCACAATTTTTTCAAGTCATTAATGATTCCCAGGTCTACTTATTTACTTAAATTTATAGTGATTTATTTTTGCTTATTGACGGAATCTGAGAATTTTTGGTTTTCATTTTGTTATGCATGAAGGTTCCATGGTGTGTCAGAATTTGATGAAAAGAAGCGAAGCTGTCGTAGGAGACTTTCTGATCACAATGCACGGCGCCGTAAACCACAACAGGAATCTATCCAGTTTAATTCAGGAAGGCTCACCTCGCCGTTCTATGGTAGGATCGGCATTATTTTGACTTTTTTATTGTCAGCATATACTTTGCTGGATGCCGTTACAGTTGGAATATGCAAATCATTAGTCTTTTGGAATATTAATTGATAAGTAAGGTCATAACACGTAACTACATAGGAATGGGTTTTTAAACATGTAACTTTGCCACTGTAAAAGTGTAACATACCATGTTTGGACTATCTTAAAACTTTTACTCTCTCTTTTGCCAAACGCGTTTCTCTCTTTTAAACAAGTTAAAATTTTTTGAATTTTCAGTACAAAATTTTACTTTTTTGACATAATTCTGTACTCATGTCCAAAAAAAAATTAAGAGTGCGTTTGATGCACATTAAAATGGAAAGAATGCTTTTTTTTTGTTGATGTGATGATGAATATATGGTTGAAAAAGAAAGACAAGTTATTGATATGATGAAAAATATTATTTTATTGAAGAATGTGTGGTTGAAAATGAGTAGAATAATGAGAATGTGGCTCAAACTGGGACTAAGTTTTTTTTTAAGCTTCGCCAAACATTCTTGTTCGAGGTTCCAACAAGTTCCAACTCCAAATTTCTGTTCAATCCTTGAAGTAATTTAGTTCTATGCAATACCCTTTCATTATGTTTGTCTGATATGCTTTTACACGAATAGATGGCAGGCCACAGATGGATTTTTTCTTGAACAATGCTCCACTTATTCACTCTAGAACGGCTACAAATTCAGCCTGTGGTAGCACCTGCAGCTCAAAATTTACACTAACAGAAGTGTTTCCTTCAAAGCCTGACAAAGCTGGAGGCCTTGATGGGCAAGTGCACGTGCCAGGAATTCAGCCGCCACATACCATTAGTATGCATGATAACGTATCCAATGGCTCCACATCCGAGGTTTTAAATCCAGGTTTGTTTTACTACTTCTGGAGATTGACCTACAACATTTAGTGTTTTCAGACACTACTAACAGATTATCGTCTACTGTTTATTCCATTCAGTTGATCTAAATTGGCTCAACTTGGCAAAATACCTACTAAAATCACTTGGGCATTTAGTTTTGAGGAATAACCAAAGTTATCTTTTCTGAGAGTTGAACGGTCATTTTCTTATACATAATGAACGGATTCTCCAAATCTAACATCGAGTGGAAATCCTCAATAATAAGCAAGGAGGAGCGGTGGGGGGGCTACATTAGGCAAAGTAATTATATAAAAATATCACGTTAATTTTTATTTCAGTTAGATATCTTGTGCTTTTGCAGTTAGCTCCCATAATCAGTAATTGGATAAAATATTAACCGTAGAGTTTCTAAGCAGTAAGTACTTTCAATGTGAAAAAATCTCTGAAGTCCATATGATTTGTTGAAAAATAAAATCATTATTTTCAGAATCTTGTTAATTTGTTTACCCTCAATGTTTTTTGACCTCATTTCGTCCACTATTTTTCAGCACCATTCTCTACTTTGTCAATATTTGGTCATGTTTTTTGACTCATCTTAGAAGGGAAAGAAAAAATGCAGGGAATCTATGGGTTCTTAGAGAGAAATTTTCATTTTTTGAGAAAGAGAATTTATCAAATCTTATTCCATACATTGCTCAATAACCAACCCTTAAAAAATTTGATGGGCTTGCTGATGTGACAAATGGAAAAGTTACGTGGCACATTATTATCGTTAGTTGACGACAAATCAGTAAAAGAAAACATGCAAATGTTAAAGTTCAATTGCATTTTTTATAAGCTCTTTTAATATATGAAGCACGTTTTTGGGTAATTTGTTGTCAGTTAACAACAATAATGTGCCATGTCAGCGTTTCATTTGTCACGTCAGTGAGTCTGTCAAATTTTTCAATGGAGAGTTATTTGAGTGATGAATGAGTTGACGATTTGATAAGTTTGGTGACCATTCAAAAAACTTCTAAAGTTCAGTGGAATGACATCATCAGTGACCATCCGAAAAACTTTTAAAGTTTAATAATTAATAGAAGAAATTATGCAAAGTTTAGTGGTCATTTGGACTTTTGACCTGTCTTTCTTCTCCAACCAACCCCATCATACCCCCTATCCAACCTACCACCACCGTCTCCCCACGATTGGTCTTTCCTTATCCCTTTTCCACCAATTAACACCCAAATTCACAAGTCTTCATATTAACAAAGATTTGTCCAATAACCAATATATAAATCCATATATACGGCCAAAAATGACTATTGTAGGGGCCTCAACAACTCCACCTTTACGACCATTTGTTCAGAGCTCTCCAGGGCAATTGCCGTGCCTTACCTCTTTGGCGGATTGGCTGCCATGTTGGGACTCATTGCTTTTGCTCTCTTGATCTTGGCGTGCTCATACCGGAAGTTCTTTAGCTATGGTGGTGACGGGGATAGGGACCTTGAGGCTAGTGAAGGTAATGCTGCATATAAGGCTCTAAGGTTGCCTCCATTAAATCATCGTCGGTACTTGAAGAGAAGTATCTTATGATCATGGTCGGTAAAGAGAAGCCAACTTTCTTTGCCACTCCTATGTCAAGCATTTCATCATCTTTTGGTAGCAAAAGTACTAACAACACTAGTAGTGAGACCACTCTGACATCAAAGGAGGATTATTGAAGAGAAGTAGTAGCAAATTAATGGTGGACAAAAGAAATGGGGAACGTGGAGGCCCATCACGCACCAGAACAATTCAGTTGAAATCTTTAATCTTTTTTGAAAGTTTAATTTTAAGGTTCTTGGGATTGGAGCTTTTGTGATTAATCCTTTGTGGACAATTTCAAAGAATTTTGCAACTTTGAATATCCGGAAATGTAAATAATTTTTGGAGAATCTAATTGGAAGATAAAGCTTTGTTGGTGGTGGGGGGTTAGGTTGGGGGTAGGTAGGGTAAGTTTGGGAAGAATGGAATTTTTTATTTTATTTTTTAAATTGTTTTCATTGGGACTCGTTTGTATGTTTTGAAAATTTTGGGACTTTGAGTGCAATTAATTTTTTATTTTCATTTTGTTTATTAAAAGAGAGGGTAAATTCGTTATTTTACAAGGATTTAATGGAGAAAATGGATGGCAGGTTGTTTGGCACAACGTTTGCTTGATTTGAGGGGGTATTGTGCCAATTACCCATAGTCTAGAGGATGATTTATTGCTCTAATTATGGATATCTAAGAAGTTCGTCTTTATTGATGTCTGTTTAAACATTTGATTTATCAATAACAATGCAAATTGCTATCATAGGTTTTTCTTCCCCAATAAGAAATTTTGTGAAGTAATTTCCAAGTCTATCATGCAGATTGAACATTTAGGCCAGAACTTGAGGTGACACTTGATGGATGTAGTAAATTTTTCAGTGTAAGGAATGATACCAACCACTGATATCTAGTACTAGGAACGATGCATGCTAAGTAAAGCAAAAAGAGAAACTCCCATAGATTAAGATTATTAACTGTAGGGTAGGCCGAAAGCTCACGCTAATAGCATGTTTGGCTAAGCTTAAGAATGCATTTGTGAATTTTTGTTTGTTGGAGAATGAGAACAGAGCCCCAAAGTCCAGGGAAATGTGATGTATTAAAGGCGATTTAGAAGTTCAAGTTCATAATTTGTTGAATGATTTAAGAGATTAATAGTGCTTGTTATACTCGTTGACTGTACATAGGTGAAAGAAATCCAAATGACAGGTGACACTTCATCTTTTGGTGAATCACCTATAAAGATTGTCTGGTTTGTGCTGAACCGAACTATTTTGTTTGGTATCTTGGCCATGGAGTTGAGGGTTCTGTCTAGGTCTTTCTTAATAGAGGGCGGTCCAATTTAAATACTTCCTCACACCATGAAATAATATATTTTCACCGATCAGAGGGAAGAACATAATGTCAGAACAGAGGGAGGAAACCTCTTGTATGCTTACCATTCAAATGAACACAAAATTAACAAAGCTGCAGGACCAATGTGTTAGTCTGAAAATTGGATTTCATGGAAAGGGATATTAATTAACCAGCTTGAGTGTAAAGCGAGATGTGTCAAGTTTATTGAGAAGTAGGTTTGGAGAACGATCTGAAGTATTTTAACCCAATAAAAGCACCTTTTAACTGCATCCAAACATGCTCTTCTTCACCTCTCTCTCTTAGATTATCTTCAACCTGTGACACCGCACCCATCAGATTTGTCTTTTTAATCTACTACCTTTGCATCTTGATTTTCTATTAGGTGTGGAAAACACACATCTTTCAATAAAAGACATGGCATGAATGCATGATTATTTCATCAAATGCTAGATCATATTTTCTAAAGTAATTAATGTTCGTTGCTTATAGAATTTCTAAACGATGGCAACCAGCAGGAAATCTGGTAATTGAGTGTTTTATAATTCAGCCATATTGAAGTTATAGCAGAGCCAAGACTTTTACCAGCGTTCTAGAATTTTGAATTGTAGAACCCAGATAAAATGTATTGAAGTATCGACTTACCCTTAGAGAAGCTATTTTAGAAGCCCAAGGTATTACCAGCTATGGTAATTTTAAATCATAACATAGTAAGGAATTAGACATTATGAAGTACAAATCTTGTTCTTTACCTATCTAGTCATGTCCCATACTGCAAAATGTAGACAAGCTTCTGTGGTAATATTGTGCATATAACTTTTTGTTAATATGTGGAACTTGATTTGCATCAATTTAGGGGAATAATTATAACGTTTTCTAATCCAGGTTTCAAGGGATCCATCTTCTCGTCCCATTTAGAAGCAGCACCGGAGTACCGTTGTGCTCTCTCTCTTCTGTCAAGAAATTCCTGGGGTCCATGTGAGCCTGAATCCATTATACTAAACAACCCTATCAACGAAAGTGGCACCAGCATGCCTCAGCCTGTAATGCATGCAATCCCAGAAGGCTTGCCCCTCACTTCTGCAGAATTATGGCAGACTGCACAGCTGCCGACTAATCCCCGTGTTCAAGCCTTGCCCCAAAATGGCAACTTTCAGGAAATCCAGCTTTTCAAAGCACCATATGAGGCAGATTTTTACTCAAATGTGCTGAACTGACCGTTTGAGTTCATTGCATTCGGTCTTTGAGCATTAGAACGTTTGATATTAAGGTAACTTCATAAGTTCTTCCAAACAATGCATTGCCTACTCAATATGTTAAGACTCTTCCTGAAAGGGTTATTATGATTGTATGAGTATACTTGGATAAATTACTTATTTTGAAGGTAGCTCTCTATCATTTGCTGGCGAAATCTTGAAACATATTGTTTTGTGCAGGCCATATCAACAATTTTGATTGGAGCAGCAATGTTTTCGGAGAATTAAGAAGTTTTTGGCCTCGGATTACAGACCAAGCTGGTTTGGTTAATATGTTAATCGCACATCTTGAATGACTTAGTTGCCTAATTGTATTCTTACCATTACCAGTGATTTACTTGCTATAGACATGCTAAAGCAATCTATACATTGTAGAAACTTGAATATATCATTTTATTCTTATTATGCATTCATGTCCGCAGTACCTTTATATTTACTCTTGCTATCTATTAGGTCCTAGAAACCCCGAGTTTTGAAATTGAACTTTTTTCGTAGCATGTAAAGAGAAGAAAAAGACTTGGTATGAACGATCAAACGTTTGGAAAGAGAAATGAAAATTCAGTACAAAAATTAAGAATCAAATCTTGAAATAGTTGAAAAAAACACTGATATAGTCTCTCTAAGAGGAGATTTTTCTTGTTAATAGAAAAATTGAGCACCAGATCTTGAGTGAAGGTTTGCGAGTGTAATTAAGAAAGACGTGAAGGGAATGCCAATTCCTTTTGTGTTTAAATGAAAACCTTGGTCCTAGGATTTCCGTTCTTTCATGTTTCAGTAACATTATCCCATGGAGCTGAGGTCTAAAATATAGAAGAAAGAAGCGTTTTTATGACTACCATCTAGTCAATTCCGTTTTATTTAATCCCTCTTTCTTCCACCTTTCCAACTAAGGAATTAAAAATCCCTCTCTTGTTAGATGAATTCAATTTTCATTTCATCTGGGAAAAACCATATTTTTCTCAACATATCTTTGTCATTTGATAAACAAACTTGTTTCACTTGTATAAAGGAAATTTTTACGAAAGAAAAGGGGCTGGCATTCACTTATAATTTAACTTTTTTTCGACAGATTCATTAGATCTTGAGTGATCATTGATTGTTTGACAACTTTTTTTAATTCTCCACTTTGTGAAATCAGATTTTAATTTAATTCAAAGTCAAACAATCAAGAAGGCTACAACTCGTAAAATATATGATTAATATTAATTCTCCACTTACTATTAGATTTAAATCAGATTTTAATTTAACTCAAAGTCAAACAATCAATATTAATCATATATTTTACGAGTTTCAGAATTTTTTAACTACACATTTTAAAAACTTTTATCAAAATCAATTATACATCTAATTTTAATCCCTTCCTGATCAGAAGAATCTGGGCAGAACCTCTCTCAGAAGACCAAACAAGGGCTAAATTTGACTAAAATCTAAACATTCAATTATTATATATCTCGTGCCTTCTTTAAATAACATTTATTTCATATCCTATAAATCTGTCGAAAACAATGCTATAATTAAATTATCAAGGAATAATATTTTTATTTTTATTTTAATTTTATTTTGTTCAAATTTAAAAATATTATTGTACAATTTCAAAATACATTTTAACACATTTACAAATAGCATATATTCGATGAAAAAAGTCGAGTAGCATTTGCATGATTAGGATAAGAGAATCAATTTTAATTTTAGTATATTGATCTTTCTTGTTTGTATTTAATTTGAACATTTTATTAAAACAGTACGAAATAATATCACCTAACAAATGCATATACATTCATTGTAGTGAACAAAAGATTCATTTCAGAAAATGAGATCACGAAAACAAGCACGATATCCACATAGTCCTGGAGATTATTCCAAACACGACCAAACTACTCACTCTGAAGGTTAAAACTCGCAGGACAACTCAAAAAAAAAACACTCGAACTCAAAACTTCAACACCCTTAAGCAATACCGTCATGAGGTCATACTTCGTAATCGCTAGTATGAAGAGGTAGTACGCACATTCAAAATACCGCAAACAAACAATTTCTAATAATATTAGTATCGATAGACCTAAAATGCATGGTTGTACACAATACTCTTTGATTATAGACAGGGGCGGAGACAGCCCTTCAAACTAGGGAGGTCCCGGAGTTGAATGAGTGGGGGCTCACAGGAGTTGAAATTTTTTCTAAAACATTATTTGTTAAAATGAGGAAAGTTGGTACTTTGTAATAGAGAAATGAAACAAATGAATATAAATTAATGTACGAAGACTTCACAAAAAAATCAAGAAACATATAAAAGAAACTATTAATCTTTTGAAATACTTCTCCAGAGCTTGAGGATTGAGGAAACTCTTTCACTCATAATTGATAAACAATACAACTTCATAAACAACTAAATGGGCTGGATTAGGAGATTAAAAAAAAAAATTTGAGGCTAAAAAATAAAAAAATAATAAAAAAAAAAAATTTCCAAAAAATTGGGGGGGTCCTGGCCCCCCCCAGGACCCCCCTCCCCTCCGCCCCTGATTATAGAGAAGCATCGTCTAGAACAAAAACTCAGGGCAGTGCGATAATTTCCAGCTATATCAAAGACCAGAACTCTATATAGTTTAAATGCATCTTAACATACTAGATTAGACAAGATACCAAAGTGCGAAATCCTAGAGAACAACCAAAATAAGTTAGATCAAGCTGGCAGACACACGATGCAACTTTACAAGGATAAAGGCCACAAGGTACCATTAAAGTCAATACATAAACTTGACACAGAAGGTAAGAAGGCAGAGTAACGTGACAAACTGCTGCAACAGGAAGACATCATGACTGACTTTCAGACACCCACACTGAGCAATGCTGGACGACAACTCTGGACCTTCTCAAACATGCCTTAGGACTCACTGGAACAGTAGACGAGTAAAATCAATACATGCAAAGGTACAAACGAAAAAATAAATAAATAGAGAGCGGACAGGCAAGCACTGCAAGATCAATGATAATACATGAGAAGTGATCCAATACATAAAATCTGCCAATATAATTGAACAAAAATATAGTTTTATTACAAATATAGAGCTGGTCAAAGGCCAAGACCACTTCAAAGAACAGAAAATAGTAAAGTACACGCATCACACAACAGACCTGATCATTTTCTGATGCTCCTGGGGAAGAATTTAAAAGGCCAGAAGGTTTATCAGCTCCACAATTCTGTCGGTTACATTTAGTCCTGAAAGGGTAGTTTATGTTGTTGCATTTCTCACACTTCCAGCTCCCCTCTGGCATGTCTTGTTCTAAATTACGACAGTAATGAGTACACAGTATGCATATCAAAGAAAGTCACATTTATGATTTAGGACTTACTTGCATTCTTTCCAGATCTTCCACTCTGCATCACAGGCAAAATAATTGATGGTAAATAGAAATATATACATGAAATGTAACCAAGAGCTATAAAGAAAGTAGGCCCACAAAAATCTAAATAATATATTCAACGTTCAGCATCATGAGTAAAGAAGACATGCCAGTAGCACCAATGCATATTGAAGTTTCAAGAGTTCTCGTGTCAAGGTTTATAATAGTGCTGGTGCATAACACCAAAGATTAGTATCTCAAACCTGTGATTCAGGCTTAGGAGTGTTGCATTTCCTCATGTTACAAACTGTTCTGAACGAGTAGTTGACATTCCCACATTTGGGACATTTCCAATCATCATCACGCATTCCACCTAGAAGTGCATGTATGTGTATAAAAAAGTGTTAATATTAATATAAATGCACAAATATCAATTCATAAATCAGAATTTAGAATACAAACGAGATATTGCACACCTCCACCTTTCTTTTGAGGTTCATCCTCGGGGTAAAAACCGGGTCTAGGCCCCTGTAGAAAGTATAATAGCTTAATAGCTAAAGAAACTATAGCATATAGAAGAACAAATTCATTTCTCAAGAAATTAAAGACAAGAAGATGAGCAATAATGACAGATTTTACAATGAAACAAATTTTACAAGCTATCATTTACCATCATTATGCCATGGCATACCTTTGTTATTCATAGAATTTTAGCCATGCATAAGGTATCAAACAAACAATTTTCATCGTAAAAAGACCCTTTATAATTTGTTTCTAAAGGAAGGAAAAAGAACCTTATATTGCTTACCATGGCAGGGCCCATAGGCAAAGCCAAGCCATACCTGTCCATCATTGCTGGCACACCATACATTCCACCTACAAGTTGGGAAATACCACCTAACAATATGAATAAAAATAAAATGAAGTTTGACAAGGACTGGATATATATTAATTTAAACAAGACAGATACTGGAAAAGAAAATATTACCATTTCATTTTAACTCATAACAGTAATCAATATAAAACAGGTAGTGGGTATAAACAAGTCAATGAAACCACTGTGCATAAACAATGTCAATCAAAAAAATTTCTCTAGTTGTTGAGAGCTGTTTTCATAACTTATCTCAGCAAAGGCGTGAAAAAGGATTTAGACATATAAGAGAACGAACATACCGTTTGCCATCATGGATCCACTGGAGTAAGGGGCTGGACCAGATAAATGCAAGGGTCGATATGGGCTGCCTCCAGCAAGACGGCTTCCATAGTTATAATGATATGCAGAGCCCCCAGTGAATGGGACATCATAGGGTGGCATAGATGTCCCACTCAATAGAGAAGAACCATAAGGTGACATACCCATATACATCGAGGATAGTGCACCAGAGCCTACATAGGGAGCTGAGGACAAGAAACTTTGGGGTGATTGCACAGTCTTCGCAGCAGATTTCTGAAAGAGATTTGGTTGAAAAGCTGATAAAAATAAATTCATAATCTAGAACTTGAAGAAAGAAATTAATTGGAAAAGGTGAAAGCTAATAACAAAGTGGTTATTCGTTTTATAAGTGATCGTAACATAGCGGAACTTCATTTCTGCAGATACATCATATGAGCTGACCATATAAACATTGCGTGGTAATAAGCTATTAATAATACACAAGCCATATTTAGAATATGATTGGGATATTAAAAATGACCAGAAATGCGCCCCCAAATTTCGAAGCTAGCATTTTCTTTTGGAGAAGGAAGAGGGAGGTAGAAAGATGACATCGACAACTCAAAAAAAGAAACAGTTACCATATAGATAGCATTTTTAGAGCATATATAAAGTACTTAATCTGCTATAATGGTACCATAAAATATTAGCTATGAAATAGGCGAAATTCTAAGTTCTAACTAATTCCAACTTTATAAAATGAGAATTCATACAGAATTGTGATCAGCGGGCCTAGGCTGAGTACAGTTGTGCATATTGCAGGTTGTCCTAAATGAGAAATTGACATTGCCACAGCTAGGACAGATCCAATCATCTTCCCTGCGGCCACCTACAAACAAAAGTTCAGTGAACACCAAGAAAAGACTAATATAGAACATAAAGAATCACAAACTACAAAAAATATATCCAAGTTGGAGGTGTCCCATAATAACATCCTATTTAAGAAATTGGCAGTCTATATTATGTGTTGTCACAATTAGAGATTGAAATATATAGTCTTAGGTTTTGCAGGGAGGAACACAAAAGAAAACCAGGGAGAGAGGAATAAGCCCCTGTTTGGTCCCCATTTTCAAAAACTCATTTTTCCCTAAGCTCATTTTCAACAACATATTCTCCTAATAAAACAATTTTGCACGTTGACCCATAAATTTTCCCCTAAGCTCCTTGAATTTTCCCTTTTACAAAAATTATGACACTGCATCCTCCACCAGATTGTTGGCGAAAGTCAAACTTTCTAATTCTAGAATTCAATTCCATTGATATAAGAATTCTAATTATAGTACAATACCATTGATCTTGAGATTAATTTGTACAGTTTGTAATTATCCTATTTAGCAGTTATATGATTACTTAATTTTAGGAATGTACCTAGACATGTAATATACCTAGTTTGTATATAAATCCATCAATTATCAATGAAAATGTATGACAGAGTTTTTCTCCAGAATTTCTTTATGGTATTAAAGCTAGGGCAATCAATTTGCCCTATCTGTTTGGTATTTTTTTAATTATCTTCATCAGCTTTCATCGCTGTAATTGTTATATCGTTTCTAGTTTTATCAAAATTCATCTATTCTTTCAAAAAATCATTACCATGTCTTCCCAATCCGAGTCTTCCAAAGTTACTGCATCTTTCGAGACTCTTCTAGGAGTCCATTCAAATGAACTTGGAAGTATGCAAGCCGCCTATCGCCTCAACGGAAGGAATTACATGATTTGGTCTCAAGTGGTTCACACTAAACTCAAGGGAAAAGGGAAACTCCAGCACTTGCTTGAACTGGCACCAGAGAAGATCCCAAATACTTGACGTGGAAGGTTGAAGACTCTTTAATCATGTCATGGCTATAGGATTCAACGCACCTAGAAGCAAGTGGAAATTGCACATTCTTGAAAATTGAAAAGGAGATATGGGAAACTGTAGAGCGGGCCTATTCTAAAGTAAAGGACATTGCCTTTAAAGACCAAGATTCATTCAACTAAGCAAGGCAATCTGTCTGTCATCGAGTATTACTATACTCTGAATATCTCATGGCTTAAACTGGATTACTATCATAACATTAAGATGAAGTGCATCGAGGATGCCTCTTTATTATTTAAGTTCATCGAAGGAGAAAGGATCTACAAGTTTTTGGGAATGGTAGGATTAAACATTGGAATTTGATCAAGTTCAAGTCCAAGTGTTGGGAAAAGATTTGACTCTTAAACATGAAGGATCTGCTCTACTGTCCACCATTGAGGCCTCCAAACCCAAAGCATCCTGTGAAGCAATGTCGGTCCAGGAATGATGATTTATTCTGTAACTATTGCAAAATGACAGGACATAAGAAAGAAGATTGCTGGAATTTGAAAGGGAAAACACAGTCACACACAAACTACAACGGGAACTACTATGGTAACAACTCTCAGCCAAATTCTGTGAATCAAAAGCAATGGAATAGACAAGGAAATGTAGTTATTAAAAGGGAAGCATTGGACCAGGAAGAATTGCATATGTTCAACAAGGAGGAGGTTGAAAAAATTCGAAGTCTACTCACTAAAATAAACAAGCCGACTGGTTCATATTCCTCTGCTAATGCAGGTACCTATTTAGTCCAAGCTCTCTTTGCCTCGTTAAACAACAATCATAGCAAAGCATGGGTGACAGATTTAGGAGCCACAGATCACATCACACGACCAACTCACCATCTCAGTTTTCTACATACACTCAATGTTATGGACATTAGAAGATTCGAGTGGCAGACACAGAACTCTAGCTTCTATAGTAGGAACAAGAACTATTGCAATCACTCCATCTATTACTCTTAAATCAGTATTCCATGTGCCTAAACTGTCCTTGAACTTATTATCTATTCCAAAGTTAACTAAGATTTGAATTGCAAAGTGGTTTTCTCATTTAACAAGTGCACTTTTCAGGAATCAACTACGAGGAAGATGATTGGGCTTGCTAAGGAGAAGGATGGGCTGTATTACTTGGATACTAGCAGGGACAAAGTGGGAAGGAAAATGCCTTTTTCTCATTTATCAGTCATTATCATCAAATAGAAATCAAATATGGCTTCACCACTATAGGTTAGGGCATCCCTCATTTCATGTACTCAGAAACACATTTCTTTATTTGTTTAAGGGAATTGATGCATCTTATTTTCAATGCGAATCATGTCAATATGCCAAGCACCAAAGAGTTCCATTTCAACCCGACAATAATAAATCATTGTTTTCTTTTACTATCATTCACATCGATGTTTGGGGTCCATATAGAATCGCAAATCTAAATGGTGCTTGTTAGTTCATTACTTTTATTGATAATTACATGAGAGTCACTTGGTTATTTCTTATGAAACACAAATCTGGTGTGAGCACAATTGTTCCAAAATTTTCTAAGCATGATTCAAAACCAATTCAATGCCAAAGTCAAAATAATCAAGTCACACAACGAAAAAGAATACTTCAATCAAATCATATCCCCTATCCAACTGAGAGAATCATACACCACCAATCCACATGTCCCGATACACCCCAACAAAATAAGGCGTATATCATATTTACTATATGCTCCAATTTTTTTTTTTTTTTTTTGTATTTTTGTATTATTTTATATTCTTTTACTTAGATTTTTTGCTTTTTGTGAGGCTTACGCCTCAATCCGCCTCGAGGCTTACACCTCGCCTCATAAAGAAAAATCGTCCCAATACTTAGTTTCGCCTTTTTAAACCTTGTTGCCATCCAACGGTTGTTGGGCATGTTGGTTGAAGGTGGGGCAAATAATGTCAATCAAGCATATGTCACCTTGCACTACTTAATCCAAAAGTGGTGAAGAGAAGGAAGCAGCTGCTAACTTCATACAAAGAAGACATCCAGACCTTGAACCTTGAGGACAAGGTTAATTTAAGGGGAAGTGATGCCATGACTCACTCATTCTAGAATATTCTATGATTGCTTTATAAATAGAGCACATGGGGAGGATGAAAGAGAGTTGAAATTGGTTGCAAAACAGAATTTCCCCCTTTCTCTTATCAGCTCTCTCTGTCTTCATCTCTAAATCTAAAATTCTTCTTCTTTTTCACTATTCTTCTCTCTCTTTCTTTTCAATTCCTCTAAATCTGAATTCTCTTTCTTCTTTTCTTTTACTGTTATTTTGCAGTAATCGTGCTTCATCAGTTAAATTAATATACTGAGTATTGGTTTCCTCCATTTTCTGGTTTCTTATTGTTAATTGATTGAGTTTTGTCTTTTACAGATTGAGTTTAGGTATGAAATTGGAGTTCAACCATAACACATACCATCAGTTCGGGCCCGTTTAGTAGAAGAAGAATTTCTGGTATCAATCTGTAAAAGACAAAACGACATTATACTGATATATCAAACTTATCCATGAAAAATCAAATCAATTACATAAAATCGAAAGCCCTGTCTTGTCCACATAGAACCAAATCATCACGCCAAAACAATAAGTAATAAATTCCTTATTAAACCCTAATTTACAATCATTCATGAAACTTCCACGGAAAGGAATTACAAAAATGTAGAACATTCTATCACAAATTTAAGATATGAAAAATTTGACGAATAACTAAGCAATTGAAAAGTGCAAAAGGAAATTACCTGAGACATTGTGGTAAAATTTTCAAATTAGAGAGAAAAGTTGGAGAAAAATCATCGAGGGACCCTAGCGGAGGGAAGAAAGAAAATGCCGCGAGTGAAGCCGGACTGCTCTAGTGTTTAGTGGGCCAGAGGATATTGGAGCGTGGCCCAATTCAAACCTTGGGCCCATACACAAATCCTTGTTTTTCTTAGGAAAATTGGTGTAATTGGTCCCAAACCTTTACCCATCTTGATAGTTTGGTTCCAAACCTCTAAACCATAGTAATAATTATCTCAAAAATGGAAAAAGATATAATTACAGAACTATTCACTTACAGAATAGTTACAGAAATAAAACTTCCCAAAAATACCCTTCATACATAAATTGCAACTAGGAGCCACTACAAGAACATAAAAACTCCAAATTAGTCCCTAAAAATTTATGAGTGCAAAATATAATTCCGCCTGCGCACTCCGGTAAAATTGGTATCAGAGCCATGTTAGATCATGGAATTTGAAATAATTAAAAATAATTGGTACTATATATTAAGAGAAAAAGATGGTTTAAGTTATATGTTAAAACCTCTACCTAAGAAATTAAAAATATTAACATTAATTATAACTAAAGAGTTACCAATAAAAATAAGAAAACAAATATTAGAAAAATTAATATTGGGATACATAAGAGATGAATATTTATACCAAAAAATAATGATAGAATTTGAAAAAGAAGAAGTAGAATTTTATTGTAAAGAAATGTATGAACCTGATAAATATTACGAATTTAAATATTATGAACCAAAAGTAATGATGAACATAGTTGATGAAGAAAATATAATTGAAGAATTTTTGAAAAAGGTTGAAAAGCATAAAAAACCTAGTTATCCTTATCTACCTAAAATTAGTACAAATGAAAGTTTTGAGGATATACATAAAAGATTAGAAAATCTTGAATATAATTTACAAATAGGTAATGCTCTTCTAGATAAAAAACTAGAAGGAAAAGATAGGATTATAATTAATCCACCCCAAGATTTTAGAATAATAGGAAAAGATAAAGGAAAAAATCATGAAATAAAACAATATATGATAACAGAAGTAGAAGAATTAGAACAAAAATTCTTAGAATCTACTGGTGAAGAATATGAAGAATATAAAAAACAGTTAGAAGAATTAACTGAAAAAATGGAAAATACAAAAATGAATACTAATCCATCAACTAGTCAAAATATAAAAATAGAATTCAGTAGTGATGAAGAATATGAAAACTATCCTTATGGTACACCAATACCAAATAAGGAAGGTGTTAACCAATATAGGAAAACACAGAAAAGATATACTGGAAATATAAGAAAACAATCCATTAAATCTTACAATGAACCAATCCATACAACTGGAATATGGTTAGATCTAGATTGTGTAGATAAAAATAAAGCCATTGAAACATGGATAAAAAGTACTGACCTAGCTATACAATTTAACAAATGGGAAACATATACAGCCTTTGGATTTATAGAACATACTTTTAGAGGAATTGTATCTGACTGGTGGAGAAAACTACCAGAAAATATAAAAAGGAATATTAAATATGGAGAAAATACAACTGAAACAATAGATAATAGGAACGCTTTAAATGAACAAAATATACAAGAAATTCTTAAAAGAATAGAAAGAATCCTGAGAACAGAATTCTTAGGGAATAGATTCACAATAGATGAAGAAACTAGAAAGCAAGAAGAATATAATGAAGGAATGATAGCTATGGAAAATTTAAAAATATGTGATATGTGTGAATTAGAGAGATACACATGCAAGTTTGAAGAAATATATTATATATTAAATCAAGAAAATTATCAAGAAAATAAATCTATATTAAGGTCTTATTTTATGAAGTTACCATTTCCATGGGGAATGAAATTATTAAAAGAATATGAAAAATTGTTACCTCTTGGAGAAGAGGATGGAGTGAATAAAGATAGTTTAGGATGTAGAATTGAATTTACAAAGAGAATGATAAGTATATGGTGTAGAGAAGCCTTAGAAAATAAGAAAGCATATAAGATGAGAAGAAATTCTCTATGCTGTTATAAAGATATAGGCCAAATTGAACAATTTGGATGTTACAAAAAGAAGTATAAGCCATATAAGAAATATAAGAGAAAGTTCAAAAAATATAAGAAGTTCAAGAAAAGATTTTTTAAACCTCATAAAAAATATTTTAAGAAAAGAGATTGGACTAAGAAGCCCAAACCTAAATATATCAAAAAATGTAGATGCTTTATTTGCAATGAAGAAGGACATATTGCTCCACAATGTCCTAAAAAGAAAGATAAACAAAATGTAAAAACTCTTAGAACCTATGAAGAATTTCAAAATGATAGTGATATAGAACCAATTGAAAATTTTGAAGAATTAAGTAGTGAATGCAGTAGCATTTATGAATTAGATACATCATCTTCAGAAGAAGACTCTGAAGAGATAGTATATATGAATCAAGAAATACAAGAAATAAATAATGAAATAGAAGTAGAAACAACTGAAGAAGTTGAAGATACAGTAGAAGGTATAAATCAAGAAATTACCTTTGATGTTAGAAAGTACAAAGGAATAACAAAGAAAATATTAGATTTACAAGAAAAAGATGTATTCCACCAAGGATTCTTAGGAATACTACCAAGAATAAATAAAATAATTGTAAGTATGAATTACAAAGAAATATCTGTTAACATAGAAGATACTATGGGAAAAGCAAGAATTCCTATAATTACAAAAGAATGGGTAAGGCAAAAATTATCCAAAATTCCAGAAAATGTAAGAAGCAAACTAAAATGTATTGAAATAGGAGGAATCCAAATTATGATAAAAGGATTCTTTAGAGAAGGTATGAATATACCAATAGAAATATATTGCATGGACAATAGAATCTTACAAGATCCTGTAGATGCTCTATTAGGAACTATTGTAGGAAATCTAGTCTATCAAAAGATAATATTCACAGTAAAACCAAATTATGCGGTTTCACTGATTGATGAAAATATTGACCAAAGTTTTAATCTATATTATAGGATTGGAAACTTGAAAATGTTAAGGAAAAGTAAGGCTATAAGTATAAGCATAAAATCAATATTTGCTTTTAGTACTAGTCATCATAACAATTTAAGAAAAATAACTGATAATATTATCATACATAAAGATTTTGAGGAATTGGCCCAATATATACCTCCTAGAAAATACCAAGAACATGAAGTAACAATACCTCAACAAATAATGCTTGATTTTCATAAGCAAGCAAGAGAAATTAATTCTGAAGGAAAATTGATAAGGAGAAATAGTGTGAGTTTAGTAGGAGATGATCTTATTGCAAGATTTCCCCCCAGACAAGATCTTAAGATAAGTCAAGTTAAAAAACTTAGTATTACTGAACCAATGAATTCACAATACTATATCAAAACAAGATATGTTAATCAAGAAGGATATAAGAAGAATCTTCTTGTCCTTATAGATACTGGAGCAGAACAAAGTCATGTAAATGCTAAGTTTGTTAGCCATTTACTAGATTTTGAATTAACAGAACCTTATATATTTAAAGATTATTTGGGAAATAATCTTGAAATTAAGAAATATGTTAAATTCCCTCTTATATTTATAGGAGAGGATCAGAAAGAACATAAAAAAGAAATAATTCTATATAAAGATGAATCATATGGAATCAAACGTTCACCTATACTATTAGGAATGAACTTCCTTGAAAAATTTAGTCCTTATAAAATTTGTCAAGGATATCTAAAAATAACAATTGATGATAGTCCAATCATCATATCAAGAATAGATGAAAATATGAAAACATTGTTATCATGGAAAGAGTAATTAATACTAATCCCATGAGCCCATATATTGAAATTACACTCAATATAAAAGGAAACTGTAGAATTAAATTTCATACTTATCTAGATACAGGAAGTACGATAAGTTTGTGTTTACCAAATGTATTACCAAATGAATACTGGAAATATGATTCAAAAAAGATTGTCACTGCTACAACAGCAGGAGGAAACAAAGTAATATATAGTAAATATGCTACACAAGTACCTTTTCTAATATCCTTTAGAGAAGTATTTGTTGACACAATCTAAATGTCATCTACAATTGGATGTGATATTTTATTAGGACAAAATTTCCTACTAAAATATGCACCATTTACACAATATGTAGATAGATATATGTTCACAACTCCTTGTGCACATAAAATATTTACACCTAAGATAACTAAAGCTGTTAGCATAGCACACACACAAATTAATCATCAGAGTTCCTCAACCCAGCGTGGTGGATGTTGGAATACAGAAAAAATTAAACCGATTCTGATTTTAAAAATGACAACAGAAAATAAGTTAGAAAAACTGAAGAAAGAAATTTCTGAAACATATTCTGAAAATCCATTAGAAAAATGGAACACAGATAAAGTAAAAGCTAAAATAGAACTAATCAATCCAGACACTATAGTTAGGGTCAAACCAATGAAATATAGTGTGGAAGATCAAAAAGAATTTAAGAATCAGATAAAAGAATTACTAGAAGCCAAATTGATTAGGCCTAGTAAAAGCCCACATAGTAGTCCAGCCTTTATGGTAAGAAAACATAGTGAGATAAAAAGAGGAAAAGCCAGAATGGTGATAAATTATAAAAAATTAAATGAAGTTACTAAATTTGACGGATATTACTTGCCTAATAAGGACACCCTTATTAAACAAGTACAAAACAAGAAGATATTTTCAAAATTTGATTGTAAGTCAGGTTTTTGGCAAATCATGCTTACAGAAGAAAGTAAACCATTGACTGCATTTAGTACTCCCAGTCCTTTAGGACAATATGAATGGAATGTAATGCCATTTGGGTTGAAAAATGCACCACAGATATTTCAAAGAAGAATGGATGAGGTAATCAAACCAATTACTCACTTATGTATTGCCTACGTTGATGATTTACTGATTCATTCAAATAATATAAATGAACATATTGAGTATCTTGAGAAATTTTGTTATATTATGAAAAAACATGGTATTACACTTTCTCAAAAGAAGGCAGAAATAGCCAAAACAGAAATAGAATTTTTAGGATTATTTATAAAAGAAGGAGAATTGCAATTGCAATCTCATATTGGTGAAAAACTTCAAGAATTTCCTGAAGAAATCAGAGATAAAAAACAGTTACAAAGCTTCCTAGGTATATTAAATTATGCTGAAGGATTTATTGAAAATTGTGCTAAATTAAAAAATTATTTTCTCCCAAAATTAAGAAAAAATGTAATGTGGTATTGGGAAGAACAAGATTGTGAAAATATAAGAAAAGTAAAAGAGGAATTAAGAGTTTTGCCCAAACTTGTAATTCCACAAGAAGAAGATTTCTTTATCCTTGAAACTGATGCATCAGATAATTACTGGGGTGCAGTATTAAAGGTTAAAAAGAATCACAAAGAATATAAATGTACAAAAGATTGTTCTTGTCCTGAAATACTTGCAGGTTACACATCAGGAACATTCAAAGAAGTTGAAACAAGGTATGAAATGAACAGAAAAGAACTCATTGCTGTAAAGCGAGGAGTGCAGAAATATGAAGATTATCTATTACCAAAAAAGTTCTTAATTAGAACTGATAATACTCAAGTTAAAGCATTCTTAAAAAATAATGTTGATCCATCTATTGCCAACAGATATATTATTAGAATTCAAATTTGGTTTTCTTATTTCAAATTTGATATTGAGCATATAAAAGGAGAGACTAACTTTCTTCCTGATTATCTTAGCAGGGATGGAGCTAGACCAACTAAGGACGAAAGTCCAAATACTTGAGATAAAAGTTTCCTATTTAGAAGCTCAAATTCAAAATATACAAGATAGTCTTCGAGACAAAAATATAGCCCTTGAGGCAGAAGTAACTTGTACCAAGTCTAGTATCCCTTCACAGGGACTTGTGAATACTAGCGCTCTACCCGAGGATAAAGGGAAAACAAAGAAGGTAATAGGAACCCCTTCACAGTGAAAATTTGAACCTATTACTAGTATCCAAGATATCAAAAATAACAAAGGTAGCTCTTCACAGAGCCATACTTTACCTAAGCTAGATATTGAAAAAATTGATCCAAAAGAAATTGTCAAGATATGTCATGTGACAAAGATATCCAAAAAGGATAACTATGAAGAAATAATTTTCTTTATTGTTGTTTTCAATATATTATCTGATTGGTATCTGGAAGTAGGAAAGTGGATGAAGACTTTCCACTATGGAAGATACAACAAGATAAATTTTTATCCAGAAGCTCCAGCCAACTGGGTGAAAAACTGTTTTGAATTAGGAAATATACTCTGTATATATCCTAGCAAAGATCTTAAGGAGATAGCCCAACTTCCAGCCAACGTCAAGAAGGCCATTAAAAGATATACTGAAGTTGTCAAAACTACAAACATATATATCAGATTCTACTCTGCAACAATGGAATGGGATCCAGATCTTCAAAATATGCAGCCAGCATTCCATGTTATCAAATTAGGGCTCACAAACCAACATTTTTTACCAACCAGTCAAAAGGTTGTTAAAAATGGTTATCAAGATATCATTAACATGATGCCATATAGAAGAGCCAAAAGATACAAAGAAATATTTGAACACCTAACTCAGTTAATCACTGAGAAGGAAAAAATATGGGTTTATCCATCTGAGGAACATATAATCTACTCTAATGCCAGAATAGAGACAAAAGAGGAAGATATCTGTAATCTTGATCATTTATTATCCAAAATAATCTCTAATCAAGTTAGTGGATCTAAAAAGATGGAAAAAGAACTATGCAAATTACTTTGGGATTACAGTGATCACCATTGTGTACATTGTGTAGTAGAAGATATGAGCCAAGTCTCACTCGATGATGAAGAATTCCCTGCAGAATTCTTTGAATCAAGAATGGAGAAATAATTGATATAGGAAAGTGACCCTTTATCACTACTTTAATAAAGTTTCTTTATTAAAGAAAAACTGTGGTCACTCAAAGACAAGAGATAGTGGTTGAGATAATGACTTCCTACCAGCTATTGGAGAAAATAACAAGAGTTCCTGTTGAAGATAAGAAAGGTGGGTATGACAATAACTCTTCACCCACTTGCCAGCTCAAAATATGGACGATTTAACAACCCAACAAGAGAAGATGGCAGACAAAGAAATAAAGGAGGACAGCTGTGAAGATAAGATTCCGAACCACTTGAAGAAAAATCCTCTATATAAGGAGAGGAGGTCCAAAGACTAGGGGCAGATTTCTCTGATATCTCTCGAATCCCTTGCATATTAGATCTCTTTCTAATATCTGTATACACCACTTGTATTCAGAAAAAGAATTTAGATAGCTTTGAAGATAGGAAAGCTTGTAATAAGGTAATCACTTATGGAGTTCTAAACTTCATAAGGTGAGTACCAAAGGTATGTAAATATAGTAAGCAAGCATGTATTATTTTCAATCTTATGAATATCAAGATGAAGTTTTTATGGTTTTGACAAAGTTTCTATGAAAGGATTTCGTTAAGTTTCTCATGATTCCTCGGCAGTACAAATAAAGATTTTTAAAAGATTTTCAAAACATTGTTTTTGAATGGATGTTAGCCATGCCAAAGTACCCGTCTCTGATGTATGTTTTAGGGGAAAATGGCAGTTTTCTAACAAAATTGTAGCACCTTGAGTGTGAGTTATCTTTTAAAATCTTGTTCTAAGTAAGAACTTGTTCTGAAAAGAGTTTGAATAGAGGTGAAAATAGAGACTCTGGATACTGTGAGATAGCGTCTGTGGCAACACGGCTAGTTCTCTAGAATGAGAAATGCAACCTTAATTGAAAAGCCTTTTGCGGAAGCAGTTGTGGACCCAAACGATTTCAAAAAACATTTTAAAAAGTTTATCTGATTCAGAAGAATGATTGAATACATGTAAAGCTACTATAAGAACATGCTGGAGGGAAAGCCTGTTTATTTCCATTGATTACTGTAAGTTATTTACATGCTTTATATGTTTATATCTTTATGAACACTTCACAAGCATCCACGTCTAATGATGATTGTCTTAGATTATATTTAGATAAAAAAGATGTTTCATTTCTACTTAGTATAGTTGAAAAATCTGAAGATATAGTTCCTGTTGGACAAGAAAAACTTAAAGAAATATATACTGAAATAGATTATGCTTGTAAACATAATATAGGATTTGATCCTGTAAGAATTAGTAGAGAAATAAAGAAAATTGAAGATGTTATCGAAAAATACAAAGATATAGGAGAAGAAATCTCAGAAGGAATAGTTTTTGGATATATAACTAAAAAAGACCAACCTAGAGCCTTTGAAAAATTAATAAAATACAGAGAATATCTAGAACAATTTGAAAGATTAAATAAGTTTTATATTCATCCTGATTAATAAATCAAGAAATAAGAAATAATCTTGAAAGGCCAAACAACTAAAAGATAAAGGATATATCCTGCAAATATAAAGAAGAAGGGTAAAATAGTATTTTTAAAGACTTAATTTTATATTATTAAAAATCTTTGTGAGTGTCTGTAAGACATCTGTAAAATAGTTGTCTAAGAGTAGCATAATCCCTCAAAAATTTGCACTTTTGGCCCAAATAGTCCATTTGGATAAAATCTGTCCAAAATGACGTTAAATACACTTCTTTTAAGGATAAATTGCATATATAGTCCTAACTTTAATAAAAGTTACAATCATATCCCTAACTAATTTTTCATTTTATTTAAATTCCTCTTATTAATATATTTATAAAAAGACAATTCATCATTGTTTAAATCACCAATAATTAAATAAAACATAAAAATTAAAGAAATAGAACAAAATTTATCTTCTCCAACTAACCTACCGAAAACTACCATCAAATCATATCTGCCCAGGCCATGCTTCTAGTACTTAATATTAAACTCATAAGGTATATATAGAAGGCATCGTATAAAATAGGCTTAAGGCTCTCAAAATCTCAAGATCTCCCTATATACATCGGTAAGATTTTTTGTTAAAAAATATGTGTCTTAGACTAGCATTAGCATGTTTGTTATGCTAACCTCACTAGGGTCACAACTAAGAAAGAAAATAATTTTATATTTTTTTGTTGGGTATAATACTATGAAATATTATTTTGTCGACCCTCACTATAGGTAGCTTAGTACCTAAGGATCCACATAGTTTAGGTCCTCTCGTAGTGCTAGTGCTTCTAATACTTCATATAAAACAAGCTTTACGGCTCCCAAAATCTCAAGGCCTCCCGGATATGTTCGAACATCTTCAATGCTTCAACGGATTGCTCAAAAGAATTTGTCACGTAAGCTAAATTAACAGAGTATAAAAAAATTCATAAAATGCATTGAAAGTGCTCTAAGTCATTATTGCAGTAGTCCTTCGATAGTTAAAAAATAGGCAAAAATAAAATAAAATCACTTATCCACGATTCTACGTCCTCTATTTTTATTTATGTTATTTTTCTTTCTTTTTGCGTCCATAATAGAAATAGACAATGTGAATTAACTAAAACAAAAGATAAAATTCAGTAATCATTTTAGAACAAAATAAAAATGAGTAATTAAAATAAAAACGAGGTGTAACTCAAGTGACTATCTTCTTTTTAGCCCCTAAAATATTAGTTGGGTAACTCGACAAATCTATATACAAATATTTGTTAAGGTCCGTTTGATTGGCAAATGTGGAAATGTTTTCCAATTTCTTGTAAGTTGAAAAATAAAAATCCAAGTATCCTGTAGGAATATATTTTCCATGAAATTGATAAAAAACAAGTTTAAATTTTAAAGTGGTTGTACCTTGGAATTTGAACTCCACTACCACTTTCGTATCAAAAGTAGAAATTGAATTTCTCAGAAGTGACATTTTCCATGGAATTTAAACCAATCAGACGGACCCTTATAAAAGGAACAAAGTTTTTGGATTTTTTTTTTTTTGGCGAATATCAATTTCAAACGGCAAAATGAATTGTTTTGACTATTTTTCAACGTCCTTGTCGACTTTCCCATTTTATTGTTTTGTTTGACCATCAAATGTGTTTAATAGTCAAAATTAAATTTTAGCTTAAATTAGTTTACAGTATGTAGCTGGATAAATTATTGGGTGGACACACTTGAAAGCTAGATACAACTCAATAATTTAAAATTTTAAAGACAGGGGATGAGGAAGCCGTACATTGTAGGTTGACATAGATAAAACTTGTCAAACATTTTGGGTTCTTATAAAATTGTAGAAAAGTCGAAATCTATGTTCATTAAAAGACAAATCTAAAATGTTCTAAAGACATTTGTTGTAAAGCAATTCTTGTATAGATCTTAGATATGTCGTGGGATGAATCTCTACACTCCATTTAAGGTGGTTGTGAGATATAAATAGAGGCAAGGAACCTCTAGTAAGCACGAATGCATGTAAAAGTTTGGTGGATGAAACTTCGGAGTATTGATTTTTAGAATTATAACATTATCAAAACATGACTTTTGAGAGTAATTTTATGAATTAGATACTTAGGCCATGTCTGGGATCAATTTTTTGGTGAATTTTAATTAAAAAGTGGATCATTGCTGAGGCATGCAGCCGGCATTTTTGACTATTTCTCTCACATTTGGACCCACATGCTATCAAAAAAGGGCTAAAAAATCAATTAAAATCTGAAGAAAATTTGGGACAGACAGACCCTTAATTTTATGTATTTTTTATTATTTTAGGAGAAAATCCCATATTAGATGAGAGCATATTGAATGAGCAATAATTGTTGAGAGAGAGAGAGAGAGAGAGAGAGAGAGAGAGATATGACACAATTTGGACGTTGGGGACTAAAGAGTCATGTTTGAGAGTTAAAGGACCACAATTGCAATATTTGAGAACTCAATTTGAATCAGAAGAGGAAATAAAGATTAAGTTCCACAAGAATATACTATTTTCTAGCAGTTTTGGAAATTCTAATGTGACTTATTTTAGACAAAAAATTAAGATCTATAAATAGGGATCTTACTTTCATATAAACGTGAGGCTAGGTTTACATTCTTGTGGCTAAATCATTAATTTGGGATTTGAAATTGAAAAACACAATCAATCGTGAGATACACAACAAATAAAAAACTTTGATTTAGATGCATTTGGAGGGAAGAAAGATGATTTAGAGATTAATTGGAGTTAATTCAGAGCAATTGAAAATAATCGGTATTGTATGAGATTGATATGAAGAATTAATAGAGCAATTGGATGAAATTCACAAATTTGAGAGTAGAATCCAATATTTGAAAAGTTTGAAGGGGGGGGGGGGGGGGGGGGTTTAAATTGCAAGTTAATTGGATCAATTATGTATTTTGAAGGAAGATGGACTAAATTTAAAATAATTAAATTATGTATTTTGAAGGAAGATGGACTAAATTTAAAATAATTAAAAGATAAAGGACTCATTGCACAAATAAGAGAGGACTTAAGCTAAACAAAAGGAAAAGCTAGTGGAGAGAACAACTGGTCTATCAAGATCTAGGAATGCATACGAACAGCATGTCTTGCTAAGTTGAATTGATATTGGGATGTAGAATTGCAATGTTTGAGAAGAAGACGACCAAGTCCTTTGACCAAACGTACGTGCACAAATCAACCATGAATTTGAATCCTAAACCAAACTGAAATTAGCTCCACTTACTACGGGAAAAGCTTGTAACGTCTATTTTGTGAAGCAATAATGCTTCATTCATTGTAAAATGATTCGTACATTCAGCTGCATGTACTTAAAAATATATTACAATTACACTTTCGGTTAAACAAATTAAGTCCATGTTTGGTTCAACTAAAAAGTTATATTAAAATTAACAATTAATTTTAATCATACATTTATGAAATTCACAACTTTTCAACTTTACATTCCATCAACGTTTATCAAAATTCATTAAAAACTTAAATTTTATCTAAACAAAACAGAGGCAAAAAAAAAAAAAAAAGAACACAAAAAATTCATCGTCCACACTATACATCTATTAGTCCCATTCCCAATCCCAGGCCAACGAAAGTACATTCACTGAACAAAATTTAAAACTTCAAATTCAATGCAGATGATGGAATAAGAATGTAAATTTTTTTTAAAGCAATCAGCATGCTGAAATAAAGTAAGGAATCATCTGAGAGCTCCCAGGCCAACGAAAGTACATTCACCGAACAAAATCCACAACTGCAAATTCAATGCAGATGATGGAATTTTAAAGCAATCAGCATGCAATAAAGTAAGGAATAATCTTAGAGCTCCCAGGCCAACGAAAGTACATTCACCGAACAAAATCCACAACTACAAATTCAATGCAGATGATGGAATAAGAATGTAAATTTTTTTTGAAGCAATCGGCATGCAATAAAGTAAGGAATCATCTTAGCCCCTTAGGCACACATTTTAAAAAAAACACTATTCCAAAATCAATTTTTTTTCAAATAATGGAGCTCTGACAAGGGCATAATAATTTGAATCCTAAGTGTTGTGGAGGCAAAAATTTAAACTCGCCATATTTAGTTATATTCCGATTCTTGGAGCAAACATTTGTCGCCGAGCAAAGATAGAAACTCCGTGGAGAAAAAAGTTTCAAGATCATTGACTGGCAAGCTTATTATCAAACCCACATCAAAAAAATTGTTTAAAAATTGAATATTAAGTGAATATCGAACCTATCTAGATGCGTAATCTTGAGTAAAACAGCATGCATAGACTTCTCCTTAATTCACCAACGTGAAAGTTGAAGCAAGATTTTTGATTTCATGGTGGATAATTAGGGATTTTCTGTTTGGAGCGTCGATTCCTCTATGATAAGTGTGTTTTTCCACACTTATTTAATATCTAAATATGTTTTTTATTGATAAAATGAATGAAATTCTATTCACAATTACGTAATATTTGCTTTTGTAGGCCAAAAATCACCCAATGAAAGATAATAAGGCAAAATGAAGAAAAATGACTAAAAGTGGACAAAAATTGTGAAGTTAGGGACCAAATTGAACAATCCAAAACGTTGGAGGACATTTGGATACAATTTATGGAGGGCAAAATTGAAAGAAAAAATCAAAATTCAAGGACCAAATTGTACTAAGTAATAGTTTAGGGACCTAGTGCACAAATATTGGAGGACTTAGCTGCAAAATGACAAATTTATTCCATTTCCTACAGGTTACAGAGGCAGTGGCGGCTGGTTTTTTTTTTTTTTTTTTTCATTTTCCTTCATTTTCTTTTCTTTCTTTTTCTCTTTCTTTTTCTTTGGTTTTACTTGATATTTTGGAGATTCAATCTAAAATACAAGGAGATTCAATCAAAAATTTGGAGAAGTATTTGGAGAAATCAAAACCAAATAAAAAAAAAAAAAGATTTTATCTATACTTTATATTTTCTCATTTATTTTGTCATTTTTATAATGAATGTTATACATATTCTCCTTTGTTATTAAATGTATAAAATTGGCTAATTGATTGTGTTGAGATTTGTGGTATTAGCTTAATCTAGCTTTTAATTAATTTTAATATCAGCTATTTAATGTTATGTTATTTATTTTTATGTGTTTCTATTATTGTATTTCATGTATTTTCATTTATGTGGCCAATAGATGATTGTGTTAGTGATTTGTATATCGTTCGAGGGAAGATTGTGCATTTTAGACCAAATAGTAGAACCCCTAGGTTTGTTTAGTGGATGATATATACCACTAGCCCTAGGTGACCAAATGAGCTATTTTCACAAATATTGAATGCGATTGTTTGGTTTTAATCGACATAGAGATATAGAGGTTAAACCAATCAATTAGGATTAGTTTTACTCGAGAGAGGTAATTAACTAAAATTGGAAGATCGAGTCTAACATAATAAATGAGTAATTCGTTAATTGACTTGTAGAGAAATTAATTAGGCAACGGTTAAAGAAACCATGAATCCCAACCACGTTTTTCTTCAAAATTTTTTAAGTATTTGTGTTTTTCTTATTTTGTAGATTTCTAGTTTATTTCCTTCTTTTCAAATCTTATGTTTAAATGTGTGTGTTTCTTTTGATTGTTAGAATTAAATTGATTAAATTCGTGTAATTTAAAGTATACATTCCTTGAGGGATCGACAATCCAGACTCTAAAGGTCAACTTTATTACTTGAGGGCGACCTATGTACTTGCGGTATATTTTCAAGTAAACGGATCGATTTGTCCGAGCCGGTTCATTCTCAGATCGGACAATGTAAATGGGAAAGTTGTATTAAGCAATGTTTGGTTGATTTGGGGGTGCAAATTATGTAAAGCTTAATGTTGTTTTGTGCAAATTACCCTTAATTAACTATAATATTAATTGCAAATTGAGATCTGTGGATACATTAAAATCATAAAATCATATGTTTGGGACCAGATGCCAGACAAAAGTTGAGCCTTGCGTTTCTTTTTGCAGATCGAGGCTTGTAAAAAAATCTACGTGACAATTTTACACCTCTCTATGTATGTGAATAAATGAGAAACGATGGGTTGGGCATACGTTTGTTTTGCATAGATCCAAGTCAAGTCCGTAAAAAAAAAAAAGTCTAGGCCATGACTCGCTCAAATGCTTGGCCGGTTTTTAATACTTTATATGTGCGAGTAGATGAGCGATGCCTAGTCGGATGATCACTAAAACTCGGGTGTGCGTAACTAGATGCTTGCCAATTTTCACCATAGTTATTAAAATTGAACCAGATCTATTTGTCCGATCTGAGAACTTAACATTGGTTTGATCCGATTGATATAATTTGATCCATTAGCAAATGAACTAGTCAAACACCGTTCAGGCCGTGCAAATCGAGTAGGTCAAAGAAAACCAAAATTGGTTCAATTTAAACTGATTAGTTACTAATTTGGTGAAGAGCAAGATTTATATCAATTTGCACTATTGGAGATTCGAACTTGTACCCCCTGGTGAAATATCAATTATGTGTCAGACTTTGTCAAAAGTAGTAGGCTATTTTGTGCACCCCTTTTCAAAAGACTTCAGAAAAATCCAAAACCCTGGAGTAATGAGTGTACCTTAGCTGTTCAAAATATCAAAAAAGCAATCAAAGATATTTCTTGTCTCTCAATTATTGATCCAAGTGCTAGTCTTATTGTTGAGGCTGACGCGTCAGACCTTGGGTTTGGTGGAGTCTTAAAGCAGATTCTAAAAGGGTCAAATCAAGAACAATTAGTTCGTTACTATTCCGTTATTTGGACTGGTCCTCAAAATAATTATTCTACAGTCAAAAAGGAAATCCTTTCAATTGAAGACTGGGGTCAACACCCTTGGAAAAAAAAGAAAATGAACCTCTCAAACGGTGAAGACTTTTCTTCTCATTTCAATTATCTTGATTATCAAGAAGTTTGGTTCAATGTTTTCCTCCTTAGACCAGTTAATCATTCCTGGTTTATTTTTTTCCACCAAGCATGTCAAAATACATTTCCAAAATAATTTCAAAATTGGTTTGAATATTTTGGACTTGAAGAGAACATTTTACCTGGTCTCTCTCTTCAATGATTCAGCCACTTCAAAAAAGAGGCAAAAACCTTTTTACAGCCTCAAGAAAATACTCCTTTTCAATTTGCATACAATTTCAAAGTCTCATGAATTCTCTGTCGGGACTTTTTTGTTTTTCAAAATACCGACAATCCTTACTGTCCAAAAAGGATTGTTAGAAGATTCAAAAAAAAAATTATGGTCCAAATTTTATGAAACGAATTGTTGTCCTAAAGCTATAAGTTCTTGGATACAGTTTAAGACTAATGAAGGACTTCCCAAAATATCAAAGAAACATCAAGAAGCTCAAGCTGATTTCCTTGTTGAGAAAAATAGGTTATTAGCTCTTCTTGCCCAATGTTCAAACCCTAAAGACATGACAATTATTGCAGAAAAGATTGCCTCTCTTGCAGAAATTGCGTCAAAATCTTAAGCACAAGATTTTTGAGACCAGCTCAGAAGCTAACTTCGACTTTGATCAAAATGAAGATGACTGCTATGGAATTAATTTTGACGAGTCTCTTCATGATGAAATCCAAAAGACCAAATAACTACATGAACAAAGTTATCTTGATGAATTTAGAGATTATCGAGTTCATAATTCAAGATTGTTACTTTTCAAGATGTGCTAACTCAAAGGATAATTTCAAGCAGACAAAAGGTTTTAACTTTAATAAAGAGAGTATCTTCTTTATTAAAGCAACTTTTGTCAAATCAAACTTTCAGCGAAGATAATGGAGGGATGTTCCTACTTTTTGAAAAGAAGTCAACTTTTACTTTTTATCAGGGCCCTCAATGTATTA
Source organism: Fraxinus americana (assembly GCA_035079005.1). Classification (NCBI taxonomy): domain Eukaryota; kingdom Viridiplantae; phylum Streptophyta; class Magnoliopsida; order Lamiales; family Oleaceae; genus Fraxinus; species Fraxinus americana. The sequence goes on along the minus strand of CM068710.1, from coordinate 2,878,386 downwards.
TTCAAGATTCTTTCAATCTTACTTTTTCATTGTATAAATTCAATGGTTTTGTTTCAATGTAATTAGAGTTTAGACGGGAGATAAACTTCTCATTACAAGTTCAAAATTCTCTTTGTAATTTCATTTTCAATCAATAAAAGTTCTTTTATTCCAAAGATTTTCAACATTTGAATTATTGTTTGAATTCTGTTATTATTCCATCTTTACCACCTACTTTGAGTTTCTGGGTCAATTTGGTATCAGAGCCATTTTATCTCAATATACACTTAGAGTGTGTTGCTACTACTAGGTTTGATGTTGTAGGAAGCTGGTTAGCTTATTCCCGTAAAGCCCGAAAGTTGAGAGAGCGTTGGTTGGGTTGCTTGGATTCAGTCTTGCCTCTGTCATACGATCTACAGTGGTATTATACTAAGTTTATTTTGTTTTATTATGTCTTCGTTTTCAGGTTGGTTTTGAGGGTCTGGTAGTTCTAGATATAGAAATACTAACTGGTCAAACAACTTTCAAAATGATGAGGAAATTGATCAAAATTTTGAGATGTCTTTGAATAATTTTAATTCAAATGAACTTCAAATAGCTCAGATTGTAGCAAAGATTTCATAATTGGACTATTCCAAAGGTAGACAAAAGTGCTATCTATGAAATAGGAAAGTTTGCTTTTACTCAAAATTATGTTATCAAAACTTTTGAACAAACTCTAGCAATCAAAAATCAAAATACTGAGATTACTCTACTTTCAAAAGAATCTATTCAAGAACATAGGAAGAAATTTCAATTTTTTTGCATTTTGGTCTTGTTTAAATTGCTATTAAACCACTATTTTGATTTGGTTTAAATATTCATGTTTTTTAACTCTTCGAGATAAAAGACATAATCAATTTAAAAATTCTTTACTCACAGTTCTAGAATCAAATCTAGAGGGAGGTCCCGTATTTTCAAATTGCTATCCAAATTTTACAGTTAGTCTTTTTGATGAAGATATTCTCAAAACTCTCAATCTTCAAATTCAAACTAAAAATTTTGATTTCAGCGATAAATCAAGAGCTTTTGTTGTGATCTTTAGAATTTATTACAAACTTTTGAATACAAATCTCAATATTCGAGCACTTCGCTCATCTCCTCGTGATGAATCACTTCTTATGGAAGTAAATTCTCTTCATTCTAATACCATGGTTCCAAAGCGAATTCCTTGGAATCTTCAATCTAGAAGCATGGAATGGGATATTCTTAATGCTAATAAAATTGCTTCTTCTCAAACAAATGATACTCCTAATCAAATCCTTTCTTTTCCTGACAGAAGTGTTAGGATGAGTTTTAGTTCACCTTCATCTTCGAACTTTTTCAAAATAACTAGATCCGTTTCTTCTAGATCGACTTCTAGATCTAGACATAGATCTAAATCTGAAATTCCTTTTCAATCTAGAAGATTTTCAACCTCTAATGACAAACTTAGAGATGTTGATTTTGGTCTTATAATTCCAAAACCTCAATATTCAGATGTCAAAGAAGAATTCGAAGAATCTGCTGAACTAGATTCTCCAACTCAATCTGATATACTTCCTCCTCCTACTGAAGGATTGTCAAAATAATTAAATGTTATTTCTTCAAGTTTTGATAGAAGAAAAGAATTTCAAAATGACCAAACTCCTGCTGTTAAAGTATTTAGAAAAACTCTTAAACAAATGTTTTCTGAGGAAGAACTTGAATCTTATTGGGAAGAATTCTTTAATTTTCCCGAGGATCTAAGTTTCTTTGAATGTGTCAACTTCAAAGTTTTTGGAAAAAAGGGTTTCAAAATCCAAATCTATGCAAACAAATCGATCAAAAAAGATTTGGAAATCCTCTTCATCTAATGAAACTTTTCAATCTGAATATCTTCCTCTTCAAGAAATTGTTTTTCCTCATGGAGTCATAGAAGTTGTGGCATCCCCTTTCAAACAAATTTCTGAAGAAAGAGTTGAAAGTTCTGCTGTAAAAACTATTGATATCAAAAATCTTCAAGCTCAGAACAATTATACCAATATTGTTCTTTATTCTATGTGTTCTCAATTATCTAGAATTGAATCAATTTCTGAAGCTGAGAACAATATTCCTAGCGATTCCATGATTGCTTATCGCGATGTCAAAAAAATTAAGATTGAAGAAAAGAAACCACTTCTTTTCAAACATATCGAATCAAATATTTCTCCTAAATTTGGAAAAAGTTTGTTTTCTTCTGATTCTCAAGTTCTGGAAGAACTTACAAAACAATTTTCAAAACTCAATGCTTCTAAAATCATTAATACAATCGATGATTTTGAAAATCTCGAAAATCAATTTATTAATGAAGAACCGCTTCAAATCAACAAAGTTGAAATTTTTTCAAAACTTCAAATATATTATCCTCGACCTTCTCATCCTGATTTGCTCTTAAAAGAAAGCTCTTTTAGGAGAAAAGTCACTGAAACTTATTCAGGTGATGAAGTTGTTGAATGAAATAACTGTTTGTACTAATCTCTTGGTTGGCTTTACTGGTCAATTAAGAGGTTGGTGGAATAATTATCTTTCTGAAGATAACAGACAAGAAATACTTCAAGTAACAAAAATTGATAATAACAATGTTGTTAGCGATAGTTTCGCTACTCTTGTTTTCTCTATTATCAAACATTTTGTTGGAACTCCCGATATTCTTCAAAATAGATCATCAAAAATCCTGATGAACATTTCTCGTCCTCAACTTCATGACTTTAGATGGTACAAGGACATTTTCCTTTCTGGAGTTATGCTTCGTGAAGACTGCAACAATGAATTTTGGAAAGAAAGATTTATTTATGGACTTCAAAAGCTTTTGCAGAAAATGTTCGAAATTCTATCAAAATTCAAAATAATGATTCTATTCCTTATCATAGTCTCACTTTCGGCGATATTATAAGTTTTATCAATAAAGAAGGACTTGCTCTTTGCAACGATCTCAAGCTCATAACTAAACTCAAATCTGATAGATTGGGAAGCAAAAGGGAACTTGGATCTTTTTGTGAGTAATATGGTTTTGAAAAAATTATTCCTCCTTCTACAAAAATAAACAAAAACATTTTCCTTCCTTTTTTCTAAAAAGGAAAAATATTTTTTTCCGAAAATCTCCTCAACATTTTCAAAAAACTCGAAATCAAAAGAAATTTCAAAAAAGATCCTTCTAAATCTCAAAATTCGACTAGAGTTACCTGTTGTTATAAATGTCATCAAACAGGTCATCATTCAAATAAATGTCATATGAAGTGAAAGATTAATAATCTTCAAATTGATGAAGATGTTAAAATTGAACTTCTTAACTTACTTTACTCTAGTTCTGATGAAACTTTCGATTCTGAATTAGAACATGTCTATCAAAATCAAGAAGATTCTGATAATGAATCTAATTCTTCATTTTCCTCCCATTCTTGTCAAAGTAAAAAGATTTGTGGATGTAAAATTATAAATGTTCTTACTAAAGAGGAAGAACTTATTCAAGAAATAATTGAGAAAATTGATGATTCTCAATTAAAGAAAATGTTTTCTCAACTCTTACCTTCAAAATCATCTCAATCATCTAAACCATTTAATATGAAAGATATATTAAATAGGTTTCATCATGAATCACCATCAAAATCCTCTGATTCTGATCTTAAATCAAAAGTTAGAGAAATGAAATCTCAAATTTCTCGTCTTGAGCATCAAGTTAAAGACATCAAATTTGAAGTTGCTCTTTTTAAATCTAATAGTCAAAATATTCGAAATGATTCATCCGATTCTGATTCTGATTCTAAAAAAGAATTAGAATACATTGCTCAATTTGATCATCCTGGACTTTTCAATAATCCTGAACAAACTCTTCCACTTATGGAGGAAGAAAATGTCAATGTCATTAATCGAGTTCAACTTCAAAAATGGCATTGTCAAATAGAAATAGTTGTTAATAAAGTTTTAAATTAACAACTAGAGTTCTCATTGATTCTGGTGCTGATCAAAATTGTATCCGTGAAGATCAATCTCTAAAAAATATTTTGAAAAAACTATAGAACGTCTTTATGGGGCTAGTGAAAAGAAATTGAATATTCAATATAAACTTTCCAATGCTCATGTTTGTAATTCAAATGTATGTTTTAAAAATATTTTTTATTTTATCAAAGATTTAGATCAAGAAGTTATTATTGGTACTCCTGTCATTATTCAAACTTATCCTTTTCAAGCTTTGGAAAAAGGAATTTCTACCAATATTTTTGGTCAAAATTTGTTTTTTAAATTTACCAATCCCCATTTTATCAAAGATGTTAATGCTCTTCAGCAAGCATCTATTTCTCAAATTATTAATAATATAAATTTTAAAAAACAACATGTTCAATTTCTAAAAGAAGAAATTAGATTTAAAAATTTTTTTGATCAACTTCAAAATTCTTCAAATAAAGAAACAATTTCCCAATTTCTTAAAAAATTAGAAAAAGAAGTTTATTCTACTATCCCTAATGCCTTCTGGAGTAAAAAGAAACATATTGTTTCTCTTCCATACAATTCTGATTTTAATGAATCAATGATTCCTACTAAATCAAGACTTACTCAAATGAATAAGGAACTTCTTGATCACTGTATGTGTATATACACACACACACACACACACACACACACACATATACACACACATAATGTATTTTTAAAAAAATAAACTAAAATTCAGCCTAAAAACGACTCAGCGGTTGAATCATTGACACAATGACTCAATGATTTATGGGTCGACGAATGAGTCAGGTTCGATAACTATGATTTTTGCACGAATAGACTACAGATACAGAGAGAATAAGCTACTAATAATAATTATTTGTGTGGCCCTAGTAATTTTTCTTAGAAACATAAAGGTGGAAGCGCGCACACGAAAAAAAAAAATTAATAAAACAAAAGCCCCAGTGAGAATGCATAGTGGAAGATGGACATTGAAATTGCCATTGGTCCTTCAATCTTAGGTTGATGCCAGAATCCATTCGAAGAATCCGAGGTTGCTGGTGATGATGTCCCATTTGAAGAATTGGTGAAGATGGCAGCTCCTGGAGAATTTGGAGGTAGACCTAGGAGTTCTGTAATTGTGCACCACATAGAAAGGAAACATAAAATAATAATATTAGAAATAACTAGGAAAAAAATACATTAATTATATACCTAGTTACCTACTACTGGGAAAAAAAAAAAAAACCCCATAGTGACTATGATACTCGTACTGTTACAACGTGTTTTAGTAATGATATTATTAAAGAAGAAAATTTAATGCATGTCCACGAACAGGCGGAACAGCCATCTCCTTCCTGAGTCGTGCTTCTGCGGAATTTGAAGGATGCAATACCAGAAACGGGCTTGAAACTCTCATTTTACCGTAAATTAAACACGTAATAGAGAAATGATAGAAACACAGATTAGATTAAGCTTTACTTGGGCATTCACTGATGCTAGAGTTGGCCAATTTACAAGCAGAAGGCAACTGAAGCAAACGAGCTTCTTGGACTCCCAAGTTCTTTATCTCAGGATTGCTTCCATTATGAATCCGCTGTATGATATAGCATAAACATGCTGGGTGGCTATCCCTTATACTCGCTTCTATATCGCAGCAGTCTTTGGTCGGCGCCGCCGCCTTGGCGGTGGCGAAGGGGAGACAAGGACTCAGCTTCTGAAACTCTTTGCTGCATTGCTCGTATAATGATGCTGAACCCACCAAACCACAAACGATAAGGATGAAGAAGAAGAAGAAGAAGATACAGAAAAATGGTCCCTTCATGATCTTGAGAATCCCTTTTGTTAGAGTGATTGGGGGATGTGAGATTTAATGGTGAAAATTGAAGGGTGGGCGGTGCTGCGGCGCCGGAATTTTTAATGAGGGCGGAAGACGGTGGAGCGGTGATCGTTGGGGTGGATTTTAGTTATTTAAGGGTATGCAACGTGGCCTCATGGCTGTCACGTGGAAGTTTGGGCAATGTTTAAATAATTTACTTAGCAAATAAGTAAATTTTAAAATAAATGATATCTTTGACTAGTGGTGGCAAATGAGCCGAGCGGCTCGTCGGCTCGCCCGCTCGGCTCGTACTGTTCACGCCCACGAGCCGCTCGGGCTCGTAAAAAAACGAGCCCGAGCACGAGCCGAGCGGGCTCATGGGCTAGACGAGCCGAGCCCGCTCGGCTCGTCATCATTCCTGGCGGCTCGCCGAGCCGCTCGTGAGCAAGCCTACGAGCCGAGGCTCGTGGGCTCGTCTATCTGAAAGCTTGCCAAGTAAAAAAACAAAAAATAATAATAAAATAAAATAAAATTGTGACCCGAACGGTCATTTGAACCGATACGGTCAAGAAGTGACCAACAGATCCTTTGGTTTAGTAATAGTTTGGTCACTTTTTTGAAATTTTTTTTCTACTTTTCTCCAATTCTTCTCCTATAAATACCCAACACATTACAACATTTTTTTTCCCACCAAACTTTCATTCTATACTCTCTACTCTACAATTTACAATTTACAAATCATTATTAACAATTCTATAATTCTCTTCTACATTTTTTTACATTATTATCTTCATTTTACAAATTCACATTTCTACATTTCTACATTCTATTTCAACAATTCACAAATGGATCCACGAGCATTTGTTGAAAACTTGTTCGGTATGGAAGGTGAAACACCGCCCAAAATCAATTTGGGAATGAATTTGCTTAGGTCTCAACCAACTACCAATTCCGAGAAGACATTGACGATTTCGACGTTCGTGAAGGCGATGCCGATCCGATTGATTTGGATGGACGTTGATGTTGATCCCGGTGTTCCTATTGATTTGGAACAAGATGAAGAACACTGCACTAAATATTCCGTGCAAGAGGGAAGAGAAAGGGAAGAAGCGAGGCAAAATGTTGGGACCATTTCAAATTGGTTAACCTTTGAGTCGTGTGATCGATGGAGTTCGAGAAAATAAAGCGATATGTAAATCTGCATCAACAACGGCCCGGCATGGCAAAAAAATTGTAAACACTCACCTCAACCGTAATTACAAAGCATGTGCGGCCAAACATGGGCTTCTTGAACGTGGACAAACGCAACTACAGTTTGGTACTAGTAGAGACGGTGCTACTACTTCGCCACTTTCTACGTGGATGTATTCGGAGGAGGAAGCACGAAAGAGAATGGTGAAGTTCGTTGCCGTGAGTACACGGCAATAGTGGACAACGAACATTTCGTAAACTACGTCAAACAACATCTTCAATCAAGGTACGTTGGGGTAAGTCGAAATACTCTTCGTTCTAATACAATTGAATATTTTCTTAATGCAAAGCGATTATTGATTGGGGATTTAGAAAAATACGGGGGTGTCATATCTTTAACTTCCGATTTATGGGAAGGGATTAATAAGAGAGGTTATATAGCTGCAATTGCACACTATATAGACCCACTTTGGGTTATGCATAAAAAAATTATTGCTTTTAAAATAGTTGAGTATCCTCATAATACTAACACTATATTTAATGCAATTATGTTAATAATTAAAGAATATAAATGCGAGAGTAAAATTCGTTCTTTTAATTTTGACAATGCTTCTGTAAATAAAGTAGTTATCGATAAATTGCATAGAGTACTTCAACCCGATTTTGGTGGTTATTTATTCCATATTCGATGTGTGTGCCATATTTTTAATTTAATTGTACAAGACGGTTTAAAACATGTGAAGTACGAAATTAGTCGAATTAGGAATGCACTTACGTATATCACGATTACACCTAGTAGAAAACAATCATTTGAAGAATTTTGAGAACAAGTTGGGAACTCTAATACAAAAACTTTATTATTGCGCGTAGGTCATGGGTGGAATTCAACTTACTTATTATTAAAATCGTGTGAAGGTTTTGAACCGTTTATCTTGAATTTTATAACAATAGGCATATTAGAGACGACGCAGCGATGATATCTTAAATGAATTCGATTGGAATACGGTTTTAAAATTAAGAAATTTTGGAAAGTTTTTATACGTCTACGAATATATTATGCTGGTGTTTATTATCCAACTAGTTGCATGGTTCTTGAACGTCTTTATATAAGCTGCTAGGGCTTTTAATAGATATCAAAATGACTACGATTTGCATGCGGTTATATATGCTATGGAATTAAAATTTAGAAAATATTGGGAAGAATTACCTATGTTATTTCCTTTAGCATGCGTCATGGACCCCGATATAATTTATCGGGTACTAAATTTATAATTGACCAAATTTCAAATGCTTTAACTTATAATATGCCTATTACTTATAGGAATTTGGAAAAAATGTTAACTGAGATGTATGAATTATATGATTCAAGAATAGGTACACAAGTTACTCGTGTATCTACTCCTCCTCCCGCTAATATAAACGATGGACAATATTTGAAGTAATTAATTTATTAGAAAACATAGACTCAATTAGATATGATTCAAGCTGCCATGCATATGGTTACTCTATTAGTAGTAGTATGTCTTCCACTTCATGTACTCAAAATTCGAGTAGTAGTCCAAATGCTTTGCCATCTGAATTAATTGATTACTTTCGTTATACTATGTCTAGTAACAAATCAGTTAAGAAAAGTTGAAGAAAATGTAATCGAATTACGGCGAAATAATGAACGTCGATGGCCAATTGTTTACGCAATTGCAAAAGATCTACTAACACCTACAGTTGCCTTGTAGTTTCGGAGTCTTGCTTTTAGTGCGGGAAGAGGGTTCTCTACGAAATTGATCGACTAAAAGAAGATATTTTGGAAGCGTTAATGTGCGTGAAGGATTGGGAAGACGCTAATTATCGAATTCAACATAAATATGCCGAAATTGCATGTAATCAAGTAAGTGATATTTAATTTCAATACATTCATTACAAAATTTTATTTTCATACATTTATAATTTTTTAAAAAAAATTGTACACGTAAAAAGTTTTTCGTGTACAATTTTAACTTCGCCTACACGAAATTGAAGTAGCCGGTCTCAAGCCCGGATAAAGGAGGAGGGTTTATCTTTTTTTTTTTTTTTAAATAAATGTATATTTACTATTTTAAGAATTATAAATGTTTTGACGAGCCCCGATAAATGTTTTGGAAAATATATATTTAAAAAAAATAGAAAAAATAGACTTGTAGTAGTAGCGTTATTTATTTATTAAAAAAAAAAAAAAGGCGAGCCGCCCGCTTTGGGCGAGCTCGGGCGCGAGCCGAGCTCGCCCAAATGGCAACGAGCCGAGCGCGAGCTCGGCTCGTTGCCGACGAGCCACGAGCTCGGCTCGTGCGAACACGAGCCGAGCTCGTTCGTCAATGGGCCGGCTCGGCCCATTGCCACCACTTCCTAGAAAGCATTGAATCATCTAAAGTATCCCATCTACTAAAACCTATTTTTACTTATCAAATGTAAATTTATTACTTATAAGTAAATACTGCAAGTTAATTTTAAAATAAATGATATCTTTTGGTGGGTCAAATTTAGAATAAAATTATTTATATTGAAATTTATTTTACTTTTACTATAAAATATAGCTGACCTTTTGACGTGTACAAGTAAAAAATAAAATTAAAATTAAAACATATTTTGTGATTAAATAACTATTAGTAATCAAATTGAAATTTTAGTGATGGGTTTGTGACAAAAAGAAAAGTTGAGTGACTAAAATAAAACTTATCTCAAAGTTGGGTAACCTTACTATCAAAAGTATTAATAATTCCAAAAATATTTGCTTTGTAAACATATTTGAAAACCCTTTTTCTCCACATCAAATGTCTTCTTCCCAAAGATATTATTGCGAATACCAACTGCGAGACAATTGTGTAATTTCTTAGGGCATCTTGAATGGTGCATTAATGCTTATGGTGTTCATCTTCACTGGATAATATGTACACGAAAAAAACACCTGATGAAGGTATAAGGTGGAGTTTTTTGTACATTGACATTTAGTTATCGATTTAGAAGATTTTTTTGATAGGAACTTTAGGCGTCAAAGAGTGCGTGATGATGATACGAGAAAATGACTGATCACACAAAATTTAAGATTTTGCCAATAAAATAAATGCTAATTTGACAAATGCTAGGCGCAAATTATTTCTCAAAGGTTGTGTCGATTATCGTTTACATACTAGAACAAGAGGACGAATCTATTGATGATGTCACGGGGAGGGCCATTACAATCAACCGATTAAAATTAAAACATGATGATTTTATTTTAGCTTCTAAATAATCCTTTGCATACATTCAGGTATAAAAAGTTGTCATTCATTGAGTCGTTGAATAAGTTTAAAATAGAATTTGATAACTTGGTAAAAGAAGAGTATTGTATTTGTTTAATTTAGAAATTTCATTCTTGCCATATATACATGCTTTTCATTCCGAGTGTATAATTCTTTGGCTAGAGAAGAGCAACCTAGGTCCATTGTGTCACAAACCCATGCATAAGCAGGTTAACAACGCATCTCTTGAGACCCATTTTTCTAAGAAATGAATTTAAGGACAAAGATCCGTCTGTTGGAAGTATTTTTATTAAATCGATACTTAATTTTGGTTGTAAATTGATTATTTTAGGAGAAACTCATGTTGGATGACTTGTGAAGAAATGGAGCGGAAATCAAATGAAAATGATGAAAATAGGTCAAATTTTAGAAAAGGAAACTAAAGTACAAAGTACTGAAAGATGAAGGACCTTCAATTACAATTAAGAAATGACTCAAGCTGAATACAAATAGAAATTCATGTGCTAACCTGGATAAGAAGTAAATTGAGACTAGCAATCGCAAGGATCACCCTACGCAATCGCAATGGTAGCAAAATCTTCACCAGAACTTCACATGGAAACACCTTGCAACAACACCTACTTAGGAATGTGATTTGTGCATGAATTTAACATAATTTTGGAGGCTAATTAGACAGTTCTTCATCTTGCAACAAGGAGAAGAGAGCATTTTCAAGATTTTTGATTCGAAATTGAAGATTTCGAGAAAGAGAATTGCAATTTCTTGCAGACTCCATTGAAAAAATTCAAGGGGACGAACATTGATCTTCAAGCTTCTCCTTGATATTCAATTTTTCGGGTGACAAACTATCAATTTATTATGTGTTTTTATAATATGAGCATGTTAGACTAAATCATTAATGCTTAGGATGCTGATGTAAACCGTTATTTGAAATTATAATTCGAAGATTTTTCTTTTAATTCTCAATTTTGGTGAATTGATTGGTGTCAATGTTTTAATTACCATTTGAAGGAATGATCAACCATTAAACGTAATTGTGACTTATTTTGCTTTCGGGAGGTTCAAAGTAAGTCTATCACATGATTAAAAATAATGAAAAATTGCAGTCAAGATACCAAACATTTCATTTAGTTGCAGATTTTTCCCAAATCTTTCATTTGTGTCACATACGATACCAAACTTTTCAAAAATTAGCACATGAAGTCCAAATGAATGGAAATCATTAGTTTGACCGTTAGTTAATCAGAGTAATTGATTTTGACCAAATATAAAATGGGTAAAATTGTAACTTTATAATTTTATTATATAATAAATTAAAATTAAAAAAGAAAAAAAAAGGTAGTATCATCTTCAATCAAAACTCACATCGCCGACGGAGGAGCAAAATCAGCAGACCTCGAGCCCATTCGCCGTTTGAAATCGACAAAACCATCGCTCTTCCTCTAGCTGTCACCGGACCTCTTAGAGTTAGAGGCTACTTGATTAGCCTCGTGGTAACTATTTTCATCTCTGAAGCCATTCACTCCCAAATTTCTGAAGCCAGTACTTATTCTCTTATCTTCCATTTGCTCCCAAATCTCTAGCAGATTTGGCAACAAATATATTTGCAATATCAACCTTTACTTCTCTCACCTCGCACGTCAAGCAATTTGAGAAAAACCCTGAAGGGATTCAGAAACAAATCAATCTAGAAACCCTATAAGATTTGTTGACTTTTTAAAATTTTATATTGGGGAGAAAAAAAAGAAAGAAGAGATTTAGTTTAAATTTACATTTTAGTTGAGTATTGTAGACACTTCTTTGGTGTAAGTTGGAGGAAAAAAAAAAGAGATTCGGTTGAATCTTACGAGCATGCTGGAGAAGAGAAAGATCAATTCTAAAGTGTGTAATTGTTTGACAGTATTAAGAGGAGTGTTGGGGGAAGGAGTGGTGGTGTCGATTTGGGGTGGGTGGCGGCGGCGTTGGCCGCTACTAATGGTGGTTTTGGTGCAAGGGTGTTGGGGAAGAAGGGATGGTGGTGGTGGGTTTTGTATTTTATATTTGTTTTTATTTATTATATAATAAAATTATAAAATTACCATTTTACCCATTTATATTTGATCAAAATCAATCACTTTGGTCAACTAGCGGTCAAATTAGCGGTTTCCATCCATTTGAATTTCATGTGCTAATTTTTAAAAGGTTTGGAATCGTAGGTGACATAAATGGAATGTTTGGACAAAATCTGCAAATGAAAGACTTGGTACCTTAACAACAATTTTCCCTAAAAATAAACATAAGGTCATATAGGTGTTAGAAATAATTATCAATGTTTTGTGCAATCCAATAATCTTGTCACTGAATGCATTTTCATATAATTATGAATTTGGATCATATGTGAAAATATGTTTTAACTCTACTTGAAATAGATTGTTAGATAACTAGTATCGTTGATTGTCAATTTAAGCATAAACTAGATTAAAAGTGAAAATTATAATGGATACTAACGGTAGAGTCAAATTCCTAGTGCACTCGTCTTGATTGATTTCTTTTCTCCAAAAGATTACTTCTGTACTTAGTTAATGTACATAATTATAATTTTAGCTGGAATCATAATTAATTAATCTCAATTGTTGACGTCCGATCTACGACCTAGACTAAATAGTTTATGATCGCCACGTGCACTTTAAATGTGAGATCGAATGCAGAAGACCGCGAGGTCAGCTCAGATTCAAAGCCGCTAAAATAAAGGAAACATAATGATGATTAAGTTTCTACTATACTGACAAGCCTCTTAACTCATCAATCCAGCAATGACACTTGGCAGCTCCAAACGTCAAGACCTCCCATGGTAACCAATCAAAGAGGAACCATGATTACATGATGTCGATCCATACGGTTTAGCAGAGTTTGACATGATTACAAACTGGCATGCCAATCCTGACAACCAATCCACACATCCAAACCTGGGATACATGGCACACATCTCTAGGATGGTACTGTAGCTAACAAGATTGAAATCGGCCATTGGTGTGCTCTCCCACCCTATAAATATGCATGAAACGGTCCCCTATCGAACACAGTTCGGATTGGAGAAAGAATCACAAGAAAAGCACTATTCTTACCTAAAAAAAAGGCACTCACTCCAACCATGTATCTTCCTTTGATGTTTCCAGTAATAAACTCCTATATTTGTTCTTAAGTTGGCCAAGAAGCTGCATTGCGTTTTTTGACACCAACATTAGCCATCTATTGTGTGTGTTCAATTTAAGTTCGAATTGATCGGAGTTAAGCTAAACCCTAAATCCTCATAGGAACAATGCTCTATATACAATTTTTTCTATTGCTTATCAACGAACGCACATGCTTGTAGGATTTCAAACAATCAATCTTAAATTAGTATTATTAAATATGCTACTGAGAGAATGGAGTAATATGCCACTTAGAGAATATTCAAAGAATTTTCTATTTATGAATGGCATTTTATAAATGGTCATTAGTCATATTACTTAGAGCTCGAATTTACGTGTAAAATATTTTATTATATGAATATGTGATTGAAAATACGTTTATAAAAAAAAATAAATTGTTAAACAGAAGATAAGTCGGGGTAGCGGTGGCAAACGAGCCGAGCCGGCTCGTTGCCCACGAGCTCGGCTTGTTACCCACGAGCTCGAGCTCGTGGCTCATTATAAAACGAGCCGAGCTTGTGCTCGGCTCGTTTGCTCATGGGCGAGCTCGGCTCGGCCCATGAGCTCGTACTGTAGCGAGCCGAGCCGAGTTGAGCGGCTCGGCTTTTTTTTTTTTGTAACTATCATTCTTTAAAAAAAAATTAAAAAAAAAAAAAAACGAGCCGAGCAGGCTCGGCTCATGCTCGGGCTCATTTTTTGACGAGCCCGAGCAGCTCATGGGCCGCTACAGTATGAGTCGAGCGGCCAAGCCGACGAACCGCTCGGCTCGATAGCCCCGACTCTATGAAAATGGACCCAGAAGGAAATGTTAGCCCAATTACATGCTCAAAGCCCTATGGCTGATATCTACACTTCTAAGAAACAATACAAATAACAACTAGACGAGGTAATTAACGATTAGTCTCTTTCATGCTTTTAATTTCATCATATTATTTTTGACTTTTTAGAGTGAAAGAAAAGATTTCTTTTCCAACATTGACTGCATTTCATTTACACGAAAAAAATGATTCTTTTTCCTATTTTTTTATTCTTCAAATTAAGGTTGAAAATATCTATTACTCTCAAATAGGGGTGAACACGGGTTGGTTTTGGCCCAACCGGTTAGGCCAAGTTGGGTTGGGCCAAAACCAACCCGACCCGACCCGACCCAAACCAAACCAACCCAACATTATCGATTTGTTCGAAATCCAACCCAACTCAACTCATGTAAATGTTGAAACCAACCCAACCCATCTAATTAGTAGTAGTGCTCAACATCTTTCATGTAGAAACCATCTAAGTTTGGAGACACTCTCAACCAATTTTGTGTGCATACCAAGGCCTCAACCATTTTAGGACTCAATGAACTACGAAAATGATCAAGGATCCTTCCTCTAGTGCAAAAAGCACTTTCTGAAGCAACAGTTGAAACTCGAATTGCCAACACATCCTTAGCTAAATTGGACAAGACACCATACTTACTTTTGTTAACCTTCCACCAATCGAGTACATCAAAATCCTTATTCTCTATGCTTTCACGAGCATCAAGTAAGTATCTTTCCACATCATTTTTTTTATTTCAGTACAATCTTTTACTACTTGTTTTTTCAGAAATCTAGAAAGGCGAGTATCACTCATATAAAAAGAACTGCATTTATCTGTATTGAAAGAACTCAAAGACTCATCGTAGATATTTGACTACTTCCATGAACACCTTCATGAGCCGCATACCACTCATAAATATGCATTAGATTGACTTTCAAAGATTTTATCTTGACACTAACAACTTCCCCATCCCTGTGTAGATAACTAAACCACTATTCAACATAATCTATTTTGTATCTTGGATCAAGATAGTAGCAATAAGCAACAACTGATTTACATTTTCCATTTTACCCCAATCATTTTCGAATTTCTTCTTCATGTTAGTCGCCATTTCACCTAATAGAATATTGCCACTTAATCTCCATTCATCCAATTCCATTATAATATTACAAATTTCATAAAGATAAGCACAAGCACTAACGCGCAACGAAGCACTAAAAGTCAAAGTGACATTAAAGAAATTTTTAAGGAACTTGACAAATACAGATCCATTTTTCAATCTAAACTTGAAGGAGGTCCACCTCTCTTTCTACCACCATCTTCTTCCCGAAAGTAATGAAAATACTGAGCATCCTCTTCTTCTAACCCATTGAAAGCTTTCTCAAATTTTAATACTATTTCCAACATCAAATAAGTAGAATTCCATCTAGTTGGGACATCCAAAAATACAATAGACTTGGAATCAATCTTCTCTTTCCTCTCACACTCCTTCAGTTTTTCATGCCTAGGAGGAAAGATTTCACATATTTGATTACATTGCGAATATTCACAATGGAGTCATGTGCTTCCCTCAACTCGTCACAAACAATCAAATTGATAATGTGTGCACAACACCTCAAGTGCAAATATCTCCCATCTAGAACACATCCATCACTATCTCAAGCAACTAACTTCCTCCTAAGATAAGAAATAGCCACATCATTAGAGCTTGCTTTATCAACGGTGATTATAAAAACTTTCTCAAACCTCCAATCTTGCAAACAAGTCTCAATCATTTTCTCAATTGTTTCTCCCTTGTGATTTGGAACAACACAAAAACTCAAAATACGCGTATTAAGAGTCCAACCAGAATCAATAAAATGTGCTGTAAGAGATTTGCAATTAACATTTTGAATGGAAGTCCATGTATCAGTTGTGATGAAAACCCTTTGACAGTGAGAAGAAAAGATATCTCTCAATTTCTGTTTTTTCATCTAAATACATGATAAATGTCTCTAACAAGAGTCCTCGGAGATGGAGCCTGAAACTGAGGACATGCTACACTACAAAAGAGTCTGAAACTACGACCTTCAACAAACCTAAAAGGTCATTCATCCACTACTACCATCTTAGCACATACAACTCTATAACCTTCTTTACTTCAACCAATGGTAATAAGATTGCTCCCACTACCCTCTTTTTTATTATCAAAAGACAGGATTCTTTGCTTTTTATCCACCAATCTACCTGGATACTTTTTACAATTATTTGTCAAATGATTTCCCAATGTGCTAGTACCATACTTAGTGCCATAACCATAATCTATTCCACAATAGTTACATTTACACTAACATTCGGTTCATCCCTTGAGCCCAATAGTGTAAAGTGATCCTAAACATATGAAGCTAATCTATGAGATTTCTGTTTACCTAATGTTGACGGTGCACGTGGAGGAAGACCCACTTGCAAATCTGTGTCATGTGATGGAGCTTCTGTGCTATGTACTTCACATTCATCCGTATCTACCAACATATTCCACAAACATTACAAAAAATACCAAATAGATATATTTAATTGGAAGTATTAATGCAATACAAGAAAGTAATAATATTGCACCTGTGGCTGTGTCTGTATCCATGATTAAGGCAGATGAAGTCCTGTGTTGATGGAAAAATAGGAGTCTTCAAAGCCTGCAGCGACAATGTGTTTGTAAATGGTTACTACCAACATAATCTGAAGTCAATATAGGAAAATAGAGCATCTTTGTTGGACTAGAAGCACTGATTTAAGTGCTTACATCCAATGATTTTCACTTATTTAAAAGACATACTACAAGATTTAAAAGGCCCTCAGATCTCATAGCTTTGCATTGAATATAGTGCTTACATCCAATGATTTTCGTCAAAGCCAATCCCTCAGTAGAGTCAGTACTGGATGATGGTCACAATAATAATAATAATAATAATAATAATAATAATAATAATAATAATAATAATAATACAACGACGAGAAGAAGAAGAACGAGGGCAGGGGTGAAGACTGCCTTGATGATGAGGAAGGTGTACAGTGAAAACCAAAGACACAAAACTAACCAATGCATCTTCCATCATAGGGCATTTAGTCATGCTATTAAGAAACATAACTTGTTGAAAGTTCCACAAGTTAGGTTCTCAAGAAACACAAACGATAGGTATAATATAAACAACATTCCGAACCATTCGAAAGGACCTTAAATCAGACAAACAAACTAAAATAAATAATCACAACTGAATTGTAAATGTCAACAAAAGGGCCAGAAGCATATGGGAAAATACCTTTTCTCACAATCGACAAATGGGAAGAATTCTGATTCAAGTCCTCAGTTTATCCACGACTACGAGCAGCTTCAAGTCACTAAAATCCCTCAAGCACTTTCACTCTTTTAGCATGTCTGCATTTTCCATTACCATTAATCAATTAATCGTTATTTGGTGCAAAATATGAAGAGAGGAAAGAGGGAAAATATGAAGAGGGAGGGGAAAGAGAGAAGTCGGCTGTTGTTGGCTAAGCTTGGTGTGTTGTGTGCGTAGAATCTATGTTGGGTTGGGCCTGTTGGCTTAGGGTTTTAGATTGACAAAAAATCCTTTTTTTTTAATTGACAGGTCGGGTTGGGTAGTTTTTGTCAGGTTTTATAGGTTAACCCAAAACCCGACCCGCTTCGATTTTCCAAAAATCGAACCCAATAAAAAAAATGGAAAAAAATCGACACAACCCAATTGGGTTGGTTTGGTTCTGCCCGGTTCGTCGGGTTCGGTTGGTTTTTGCCCACCCATACTTAAAAATGCTAGACAAATAAGGAAAATGGACAGAAATTTACAAATAGATACACTTGGCAGCAATTCATTGGGAGATGAAAAAATTTAAAAAAAAAACACACGAATCACAGATCGCCATGTCTGTCTGTTTTTTTCTTCTGTCCGTGTTTTCCTGTTTGAGTAGATTAATTCTTAATTTTTAGTTGAATAATCGACTTATGAAAATTGTATAAATTTGTGTTAGCACGAGACACAGTCATTGTGCATTTGAAGTTAGTTTATTTCGTAACTTGGACTAGTGGTCGGAACTTCTAAGTGATGCATGTTGTTTTGAGGAGCGTAACAATTCAACGAAATGTTTTTGACATTTAGGGCATATGTGATAGCTTTTTGACAAAAATAATAATAATAAATTATGGGTCCCATTAAAATGTGTTGTTAAAATTAAAATTTTAGTAGGATTTTACCAAATAAGGTCTAAAGACGAATTGTATCATTGTAGTAAAAGGTTGAGGGTTAACTTGTTTAAAATAGAATGGAAATCTATTGCGCCATTTTTCCATTATTTCATGTCTATGTTCTAGCGTGTATGTCGTCCTACAATTTTCATACAATCAACTATCACAATTTTGAAAGAAATTATTGTCCTATACTATAATCTAACTAAAAAATAAAAGAGGCACTTTTCCATGTACTGTTCACAAGCCGGTTCTCAAACTAAAACTTTGTGCAGCCATCCCATGAAGCTGAGCCGTCGGGTCAGCCATTGGGATTTGTTCATGATGTCTCCCGATTTCTAGAGTCTTCACTTAACCCTCATTTCTGACCTTTAATTTTCTCTCTCTTGTCCTCTCTTGTTCGTAGATCTCAAAAGAGTTTCTTCTCGAGTTTAATCTCGCAGAAAATTATAAAATTTGTTCCTCTTCACCGGCAGTAAGCTTCTCACACGCACAGCCTCTCCGACCTCTCCGCCGGTAGCAAGCCTCGAGCGCTCGACCTCGGCTCCCACTTCGAGCTCTTCGATTTGCAGGTTTTTGAAGTGGTTATAGTTTTTTCCAGTCTCGGAGTCATCATTTTCGTGGGTTGTCGGTAATTTCCTTATTTTTCTGTAATTTCCTCTTTATATGTAAGAATCTGAACCTCGACCTGGGCTCCGGCCTCGGGCTCTTCGATCTGCAGGTTTCCGAAGTGGTTATAGTTTTTTCCAGTCTCGGAGTCGTCGGTAATTTTCTTATTCTTTTGTAATTTTTTTATTTCTTTTGTAATTTCGTCAATCTATTCTCATGATGTTCAAGTAATTAGGCGGGAGCTTTTCAATGAATGGAAAAATGAACGAAATTTGTAAGTTTTTAAAATTTAAAGGCCTGAAGCAACTGCCTCGCATCAATGTTAAGCCATCTCTGTTTTGTTTGCTTCAAGGATGCTCAACCAATTAATTAAGTGGGTTTGTTTCTGCATTAAACTTTAAGCATTGTTTGGAAACTTAGTTTTGTTTGGAAGTCACATAACTGAACTACATCGTATTGTCTCCACGTCGTTGATACCTCATCACAGGAATTAAGTGGACATTATTTGTTGCCTTTATTGGTTTTTGTGCTTTGGTGCCAGTTAAGATTGCTTCCAATGATCGAGATAAAAAAAATTTGCTTTATTTCCAACACTTCAGATAGGCAAAAAGATTTATATCCATCTATAGCTTCTTTTCAATCCACACTGAAGGTTGGGTTTGAGAAGTTGTGATTTGCTGATTTATTTTTGGATTCTTTTGTATATGTTGACAGATGGAGATATCTTATTAGGTTTTTTTTGTTTGTTTTTTATTGTGTGTTGATCCTTCGCAGCCTTAACTTCCTCTTGTTGCACTTGAGTCTTGCATATCCTTTCCATGTTCGCTAACTGATCACACTTGTGACATCTTGCATCTGGCCTCCACCAACACTTTTTCTGTGGATGATTAGTTTTTTTTTGCAATGAGGGCAAGGTGAAAAGACTTTAGTATTGTTACTTTGGTTAGTTTTGTTATTTCCAGAACTTCTAGGTTGCTTGTTGTTATTCTACTTATTTCTCTTGTTTTTTTGCCTGCAATGTTTTGTGATTTGGCTTGAAAAGCGTCCTCCACAAATCCTGCTTGCCTCATAAGCCTCATTTGTTCCTGTGCCTGCAAAGTGTTCAACAATTCTGCCAAGGTGATGCTTGACAGATATTTTGAGTTTTCCAAAGATGAAATTGTGGCCTGAAACTTTTCAGGAATTGTGACTAGAATCTTTTGAACTATTCTAGAATCAGAAAACTCAGTACCAAGGAGTCTTTCTTTGTTTACAATGCCAAGAAGTCTGTCAGAATATTCCTTGATTTTTTGCATCTCGAATTCTCGGGTCCTGTCTGATGTCAAAACATTTCTCAACACAGGGCTCATTCTGGCAAGAAGAATCAGGGGAAAGTTCCTAACAGAATTTCCAAGGCTGAGAGAGAGAGAGAACAAAGCGTGAACATTTGAACGAACTCTTGCTTTATCTAATGCTCTAGGTATTTTCTAGATGTTCTAATGATTCTACTTCAAATATAACATTTCTGCCTCTAAAATTTCTTAATTAAGTTAGGTTTCATTCACAGACCCACAGTTTCAAGATGTGGAATCTGACATCAAAACTTGATATCCTAAATGTCTTTGTTTTTATAGAATTATCTAAGCAGAACAATGGTAAGGCCTCTGTATTGGATGAGGCAATTCGTATGGTGAAGAACACACTAGATGAGATCAATTGTCTCGGAAAAGAAAATACAGCATTGTTGTCTGAATCTCAATATGTAAGTCATTGACATTTAATAATCACATTATGTGTTGAAACCTTTTCAGTGTAGTTTCATGCTCAGCAATTTTCATCAATGGTTTTTGTGTACGCTATTACCTTGGTGACTTGGGAGTATAACTGAACATGATTTAATTAATATGTATTGAAATGAAATTTATGTCAATTCATAATGTAGCATTTGTGAGATCTATAATCCACTGGGAATATGCCCTGGTTATGCTGGGAACCCTTTGAAGAGGAAGGGTGGGGGTGGAGTGCATAAAAAAAAAAAAAAGGCAAAGAAGTGTTAGGACGGCAAAAAAAAAAAGGAAAATTGACAAAGAGGATTCTACCATAGTTGACAAAATCTTGCATTTAGAATTTCAGAAATCCTTTATTTTTCAAACACTAAACTAATTCTGATCTTGTAAATAAAGTTTGATTTTTTTTTTAATGTTTTTTTTTGTAGACACTTAAACGTCAAAATTTTTACTCTTTAATTTTTTTAACATTAATTTTATTCCTGAACATGTAAATTGTTAAATACTACTACATATATTTCTTTATCTTCGAATTTTTTTCTTCATTTTTAAGTTATAATACATTATTACATGATTATTATATTAAGAACTTGGCACTTTCATTTTCATCGTGTAAAAGATTTTTGGTAACTTCCACAAATAGTACTCTTTTTGAAGAATGTAACATATGATGTTGTAAATGATCCTCAGTAATACTATGTTTTGAAATCTTAAACGTAATTGAAAAGAAATCTTCTGCAGGTCCCATTATGAAAGACACTGGACATGGATAGATGTAGTGTAATTTCCTAATTTTCTTAAGAAACATAACAAGGTGTAGGTGAATGGCAAATTACAAAACAGAATAAACGAAAAGAAAATTCGAGACTGGTGTTACCGTTAAGCAAAAGAATGTTTTGTTTATCTTTTATTTTTTAGTTATATATATATATATATATATATATATATATATATATATATATATATATATATATATACAGAAATGATCTAATGAGCACAGGTGCTCATCTTATCTTAGGCACCGATGAGTTGGCACATTAATTCATTGGTGGATTGGAACTCACAAAATCTTTATCCACCAATGAATTAATGTGCCAACTCATCGGTGCTTAGGATAAGATGAGCACCGGTACTCATTAGATCATTTTTGATATATATATATATATATATATATATATATATATATATATATATATATATATATATATATATGTAAACTATGAGCTAATCCATGACTTTTAATTTTGCATTTTGACGAAGTTTCTTTATAATATCAACATTTCTGTCGGCTTCCTTTTTAAAATTGGACAAGTGATTGTAAATTTTATCATAGAATTACTTCGATGCCGACCAAATTCTTTGTTGTTGGCAGTTTAATACTTTGGGTCTTCTTTCAGCTTACGTATCGCATTGGGTTTCATCCTTGCCTCCTGCTCAGGTTTCATTGTTTATTTGATTTACTGCTCTACAATGTCTTTATTTTTTCACTTCTAGGGAAAATGTAAAACATAGGATTAGTAAGCCAAGTTTATACCTGTTTATATGAAATTTGTGGCTGTAATTATAAGATCAAGTGTTAATACACCATAACCAGCAGAGAGTTTTTGAGATCGCGGAAAATATGACGATGAATCGAGTAATAATATGATCACTAAGATGCATGCTTGTGCGCACCTATTTTTTCCAACGGTGAAGGAAAAAAGGAAAAAAAGAAACTTCATTTTGCTTCTTTCTCTCTCCAATTTTAATAAAATCAAATGTAAATCTTTTCCCCAAAAAAATAAATATGGAATTTTACCACTAATTATGTTAGTAATTTGATTTCTTTGTACCTTTTGCAATTCTGGAAATTGAAGCTGGAATCTTCATTTGGATCTCCAAACTAAAGCTCGTTCATGCTTTTTGCTACTGTTTGTTGCTATAGACTATCTCTTCAGCGATTTTGTTTGATATTTTGTTTTTTTCTCCTATTAGGGTTCTCAAAAGTATCTACAGATTTTGAAATTGGTTCAGGATATACGAAGAAATCTGTATAAATTTCGACTGAGGTAATTTTCAACATTTGATTTAGGTGTTTTTTTTTTTGCTCAAAATTTGAGAACAAGATTCAGCAAGTCTGCACAAGGAATGAAGAAGTTTAGTGGTACTAATGATTGTGGCCAAACTTTTGACCCAAAAAGTGGACAATTTTGAAGAAAAAGAGACCATCTACTTCTACAAATCTATAATGGATGGGCATTTGGCAAGCATTTTTCAATTTCATATTTAGGATAGTTTGTGATACCAATTCTGTTTGACAATATGTTTTTGTTGTTTTCTATTTTGGTGAGGAACATATTATAGTAAATAAATAACAGGTAATTTAGGTGTTATATAGTACATTACTATTTTACTTCATGTTATTACTAGCATTCGGTCGTCAATTGTTGTTTTGTGCGTTAGGTATCTTATTAACATTCTTTGTAGAGGAATATTGATTATCTAAATATAATTATATACCAAATATATGATGGGAGACTATGAGAGAGATACTTTAGACATGAATATGAATGGGAATCTAGGACATTTCTTTGAACTTTTTTTACAATATTGAATTTATTTATGTTTATTCCTATCTAACTTGCACAGGGATCATATATTTCGAACTGAAGTAGAAAAATGGCTTCAACGTCTAAGAAAAATAAAAGACGAAGAGAAGTGTGCATTGACAGTACTAAATTTGATATCAACGTATCGACGCCGAAGAGAAAATCTCAACGTTTTATTCAATTGGAAGGTATTTATATCTAATGACGAGGAAACATATTCGTAATGACATTTTAAAAGATTTTAGTTTCGCCTTCTCTTATAACTTGTGTCAGTTTCTTCTTTTATTTATACTTTTCTATTTCGATAACTAAACGTATAAACTATTGCGTTTGAATACTGTATGATGGAATCCTGTTGTTTGAATATCCCAAGAAAGTTACTGTAAAACTGATTCCAAGAATAGACTTGTGAGCGAGGTTGAAAAATTTGTAAAATGATTTGTACCATACGTGCTTTAATGTGCATATATATATTTATTAAATCTCTCGTGGAAACATATGCGGGTTATATATATTAATACTTCACATTCATATACTAATAGGGATTCCTAAAATATGCTGGACTTACGTATTAATATATTTTATGTTCTAATTTTATTACTCTAGGCACTAGAAGCTCCCAAAGAACATCAACGTCCTACCTCCAATCTTAACCATGGTA
Organism: Fraxinus americana; assembly: GCA_035079005.1. Taxonomy (NCBI): domain Eukaryota; kingdom Viridiplantae; phylum Streptophyta; class Magnoliopsida; order Lamiales; family Oleaceae; genus Fraxinus; species Fraxinus americana. The sequence goes on along the minus strand of CM068710.1, from coordinate 2,854,327 downwards.
AATGCTTTGCTACACATTCATATCATATTATTTGGATAATCCACAGTGATTCTATGGATAATGGATATGGGTCTGTGAATTTCACTTTTAGCCACGTGTTGCAAAATAATTTTGTGGTGGTTATTGTTCGAATTGGAATTTTTTTATGGAAATAATCACGCATTCTCGTACAGATAAAAGAATTGGAATCTAAAATTCAGTGTTGATGCTTATATAGGGAGGCCTCAGACCTAGACCGACGTGCTTCATCTCCTCTACCTACTGACTCCCCGCGTCCACGCAGTGGTATGGCCATCACATAACAAATCCAACAATCACTTTGGCTTTTTGGGTTAAGATTTGGTGTCACTTGCTCTCCAATTCATATCCTTGGTCAAACCATAAAGATTCAACCAAAGTGAAAAAGCTTTTTGAATCTTTAATAAAAGGTAAGCAATTTGGTTTTCTTTTGTGGCCCGTTTGTTGTACGGTTTTATATATTTGAAGGTTGTAGACGAAGTGTTTGTTAAAAGAATTCGAAGGGTGTTCTTATCCTAAAAACCGCTCTATACTTTTCTTCGTTTTGAATCTTTTGATGTTTCGAATTTTATGTTTGCAGTCACTTTGAAGCCCCTCCAGTTTTCGAGGATCCAAATTCATTGAAAACGGTTTGCATCAAACATTTATTTGTACTCTGTGCAATTTCATCATTGTAGATTATATTCAGGGCTAAGCTGATCAAACAAATTAGCTGAATCTGATTCATTTGTCAATTCCCCTGCTAAGTGAAAAACAGAACACTCGTCCGTGCAAGAAATGTTTTTAATTTTCATGACATGTATATATCGAAGTATTGGCAACCTGTGTACTTCCTATATTAATCCGGGAAATAAGGTGTCGAATTTTTGGCGCATTTAAACAAAGTGATATTAGGTAAGACTGAAAAAGAAATAGCAGATGAAGAGATGTCAAAGGGGCTGTCTGTATCATTATATCGTGCCCAGTCCTTGAACATATCCTTAGGTAAAGTTGTATATAATACATAGATCTTCTATTACATAATCTAAATTTTAACATCTTCCCTTAGTTTGTGTATAACCCTTGTAAGAGTGTTTGATCTGATTCTATACAAATTTGACTAGAACCCTTAAATTATACAATACTTATTTGTGAGCAAGTGGGAGAAAGGATTTCTGGACATCTTAAAATTGTCTCTTGGCACAGATAGAGAGCAATAATATAAGTGAAATTGCATTTAGGAATAGAAATACGGTGTAGTTATTTATCACGCTTCTTCAAAAATATATTTTGCTTACCATGATTAATATAGATGGCTATATCTAATAAGCAAATTGTTATTCTATTTTGGTAATTGTAGTTATCTTCAACAACGTCCAGCAAAGGACAAGTCATTTTCGTATGAGGTATGTTTATAATCATGTCACAACCACATCATTTATATCAATCTATGCATTACATATTATCTAATGATCATAAACCATCCAACACTAACAACAATTCCACTTTTATTTCAACAGAGCAACAGCAACCGTCGAACTACAAGACTCCACAGGCTCGATAATAGCATCAATCATTGGAAATCCAGCTAAAACATTCTTGAAATGCCCAGCAAAAGAATTGATGAAACAAACTGCTCAGGTATGAATCCAAAAATTAAATTTCTCTACATACTTCCTTACTTTCTCCCTTGAATGTATTTTTAACTGCTTTTCATAAACATTTCAACAGGAACCCATGGAGAACAACTCTAGAATTCAGATAGCTACTACTCAAGCACATATCTTATACATAAAAAATGTAAATGTAGAAGCAACGACCAACAAAGCTTCATATGAAGTCATCTTTATCCTCGACTCTCAACTTCAACATCAATTGGCTACCAATATGATGCAGGAGGGTCCGAGTCAGACGAAGCTGAGTTGTCAGATAACTCGTTGATGGCGCTAACGTACCATGAGTTGGCGGATCGACGTAAGAATGGAAAGTAATCGACGACATTTCCTAATTGGGGTCAATTTTGAACACGTTTTGGTATTTTGGCCATAACTTTGGCTACGGTTGTCAGAATCACGCCCGTGACCCCAATTCGGAAAGCTCGTTTCGGCGCGCACGTCGTGGGCACCCAGCTATGCTCGGTGTGCATCGGATTCGAGATCAAATTCAGCTGTTTTCCCTTCCGAATCGTCAATTTAAGTTATTTTTTGTTATTTATGGTAATATTTCGGTTTCCCTTTTGACATAGAATAATTGCTCGATTTGAGCCGAATTTTGGTGATATTGTTTCTTTTATTAAGTATTTTATTTTGGTATGAATATTAGGATTTTGCTATTTTTGGCAAAATTCCGATTATTATTATTTTCTGGCTATTTAACCCGGCTTGTGGGTTATTTTCATTCAATTGTTGAATAATAAAGAATTTTCTCGTTTTTCTTTGTGTTTCTCTTGCGTTCTTCTCTGTTTTTGTCAATTGAACCCAGCCTGCAGAATAATCACTATTCTGTCCGGCGTCAGTTGGTATCAGAGCTTCTTCTTGGGCTAGATTTCATCGGTCAATCATGGTTGGTGGTCGTGGTCGTAGTCGCAGAGGGCAGGTTCCGAATGAGGAAGTCCCACACCGTGATCGTAACGTTCAAGATGTGACGATTGAAGACTTACAGAGGCAAGTTGCAGAGTTAACTCAGCATCTGGCGGCGCAGGATCGCGGTGACCGCGAACTGGAGGGTCACGAGTCCGATACCAGTTACGAAAACCCGTATCACAACCCTGCTCGGGTCTGGGAGCATCGTGGTCGGGAGGATCGTCATGTAGATTTCGGCTTTCGGGTAGATCTACCAGAGTTTTCTGGTACGTTACAAAGTCGAAGGTTTTGTTGATTGGCTGAATGAAGTGGAACGTATTTTTGAGTACAAGGAGGTTCCAGATCACATCAAAGTAAGGTTAGTTGCCATCAAACTTAAGGGTAGGGCATCCGCATGGTGGGAGCAGTTGAGACGTTCACGCAGTAGACAGGGTAAGGCCAAAATCACAGATTGGGAGAAAATGAAGAACAAGATGAAAGGTCACTTTCTTCCTTTCGGCTATACTCAAACTTTGTTTCAACGGCTTCATTCTCTAAGACATGGCATAAGGTCGGTTGATGACTACACTGAGGAGTTTTATCAATTGGTGGCTCGGAATGATGCATGCAGAAACGGAAGAACAGATGGTGACGAGATATTTGGGAGGATTGCGACAGTCCATACAGGATGTCCTCAGCCTTCACTCGCCGTGGACTGTTTCTGAAGCATACCAGCGTGCACTTGCTGTAGAGAAGCAGCAGAGTAGGAAACCGGTGGTCAGAAGCGAAGGTAGCCCGCCCATTCGCCCTCAAGCACCTCGTCCTACTCAACAGCCACCACGGGATAATCCTGGTTCAGGTATTAGATGCTTCAGGTGCGGTGAACAGGGACATCGAGCAACTGATTGCAGGAAACCAGCTAATCGGCCAGGTAAAAATCTCCTAATTGATGAAGAAGTTGTAGACGAGAATGAGGAGGTTGGAGAGCCTGTATATGACGATGATGGAAGAGGAAGGAATGCTGTATGGGGACGGTCATGAAACTCTAGTATTGCGTAAGAGTCTATTGACCCCCAAAGGCGATTCAGGGGATGACTGGTTGAGAACCAACATCTTTCACACAACCTGCACGGTAGCGGATAAGGTTTGCAAACTGATCATTGATAGTGGAAGCTGTGAGAATGTAGTGTCTGAAGAAGCTGTCCAGAAATTACAGTTGAAGACAGATCGGCATCCCAGGCCATATAAATTGTCGTGGTTGAGTAAGGGCAGTGCAGTATCAGTAGAAAAGCGATGTCTAGTATCTTTTTCGATTGGTAGGAAATATTTCGACAATGCTTGGTGTGATGTGATGTTGTGTCGATGGACGCTTGTCACATATTGTTGGGTCGACCTTAGCAGTATGATCGTAGTGTTGTTCATGATGGGCGGAAAAATACTTATTCCCTTAGCATCAAAGGGAGGATGGTTGTGTTGGCGCCGCGAAGAGAAGAAATCACTCCTGCTCCAGTAGCTAAAAGTGCCAACCTGCTTTCTATGTCCAGCTTTTTGGGAGAGATTGCGCGAGAAGATGTGGTCTATGCTCTACTGCCTTGTGAGAATAGCACAACAGAAGAGAATCCAGATTTACCGGTAGAAGTGCAGAAGATACTAACGGAGTTCTCTGATTTGATGCCTGAAGATCTCCCTCCGGGGTTGCCGCCTATGAGGGATATTCAACATCAAATTGACCTTGTTCCAGGGTCGAGTCTGCCTAATCGACCAGCTTATCGTCTCAGTCCCAAGGAAGCTGAAGAGTTGCAGCGACAACTGGTTGAATTGTTGGAGAGGGGCTACATTCGTGAAAGCATGAGCCCGTGTGCAGTTCCTGCTCTGCTGGTACCCAAGAAGGACGGATCTTGGCGTATGTGTGTTGATAGTAGAGCAATCAACAGGATCACAGTGAAGTACAGGTTTCCAATTCCCCGTCTGGATGATATGTTGGATCAGCTTTCTGGTTCTAAGGTCTTCTCAAAAATTGACCTTAAGAGTGGATATCACCAAATCAGGATCCGGCCTGGAGATGAGTGGAAGATAGCGTTTAAGACGCAGCATGGTTTGTATGAGTGGATGGTCATGCCTTTTGGACTGTCCAATGCACCCAGCACCTTTATGAGGTTTATGCATCAGGTGTTACGGCCTTTTATGGGGAAGTTCGTGGTTGTCTACTTTGATGATATCCTTATTTACAGTCCGACTTGGGAGTCACACTTTGATCACCTCCGTGCAGTTTTTGATATGTTGAGGACGGAGCGCCTGTTCGTTAATCGGAAGAAGTGTTCTTTCTTCACCTCTTCCGTTACTTTTCTTGGTTTCGTGGTGTCTGCGGATGGTGTTCTTGCGGATCGGTCGAAGATAGATGCAATATTGGGATGGCCCAGTGAAAACTTTGCACGATGTCAGAAGTTTCCATGGATTGGCATCCTTTTACCGTCGGTTCATCAGGAACTTCAGCACTTTGATTGCTCCCATCACAGAATGTCTGAAGGGACGTGAATTCAAATGGTCGGATGAAGCAGAATCCAGTTTTCAGTTGGTCAAGAAACGGATGACCGAGGCTCCAGTTTTGGCACTTCCAGATTTTGAAAAGGTGTTTGAAGTTAATTGTGATGCATCTGGAGTTGGCATTGGTGGTGTTTTGAGTCAGGAAGGGCGTCCAGTGGCATTTTTCAGTGAGAAGCTATTAGGATCGAAGAGGAACTATTCCACCTATGATCTTGAATTCTATGCCATAGTGCAGTCTTTGAAGCATTGGCGTCATTACTTGATACAGAGGGAGTTCATTCTTATCACTGACCATGAGGCACTGAAGTATATCAATGGACAACACAAACTGAGTAGACGACATGCCAAGTGGGTGGCGTTCTTGCAGGAGTTCACTTTTTCACTAAGACATCAAGCTGGGAGTTTGAATCGTGTTGCAGATGCCTTGAGCTGTCGTACCTCTCCGATTCACCACCTCTGTCTGACCATCAGTTTGGGGGTGGTAGGCACTGCTAAAATTCAACTGTGTCCCCAATTTCTCCCACAAGCTTTTCCAGAAATGACTCACGAACTTAGTGTCACGATCAGAAGTAATTGAATGAGGCACTCCATGTAAACGCACAATTTCCTTGAAGTAGAGAAGGGCAATCCGGGTAGCATCCATTGTCTTCCGACAAGCTATGAAATGGGCCATCTTTGAAAACCTGTCGACCACAACAAAAATAGAATCCGAGGCTCGTTGGGTACGAGGTAGTCCTAAAACAAAATCCATACTGACATCAATCCAAGGAGCTTCAGGTTCTGGTAGAGGTGTATAAAGGCCCGCATTAGTAAGAGCCCCCTTTGACCGCTGACACACACAACAACGCCCAACATGATGAGCCACATCACTACTCAATTTGGGCCAGAAATAGGTAGATGAGACCAACGCCAGTGTCTTATCTCACCCGAAGTGTCCCATGTTATGAAGTTCACTAACAATATGCTGCCTTAGTGAACAATCTGGAACGCACAACTGTAACCCACGAAACAAATAGCCATTATGTAAAATGAAATCATGTCGTTGGTTGTTAGTTACCTCCTGAATTATCTTCCCAAAGGAAGGGTCTGCTGCATACAAATCCGGAAAGGACTCAAATCCGACGACACTGGTGCTCACGGTGGTGAGAAGGTTGGGTAACCTGTTGAGGTGTCTGGCAGGAACTAAGCCGAAGCAGTGGGATCTGGCATTACCTCAGGCAGAATTTGCCTACAACAGGTCGAAGAATCGTACTACCGGGATGAGTCCATTTGAAATTGTCTATGGTCGAGTTCCATCTGGGGTACTTGATTTAGCCCCTATTCCACGTGTGGGTCGCATAAGTCACAAAGCAGATGAGATGGCGGAACATCTTCGGGGTATCCATGAACAAGTTAAGTTAGTCATTCAAGATAGTAATGCCAAGTACAAGGTTCAGGCTGATAGTCATCGTCGTCAGGTCCTTTTCGAAGTTGGTGATTTTGTGTGGGCAGTGTTAACTCGTGATCGTTTTCCCGTTGGGGAGTACAATAAACTGAAGGAGCGGAAGGTTGGTCCTTGTGAGGTTCTGCAAAAGATCAACGACAATGCTTACCGACTACGCCTCCCCAGCCATTTGAAGACTTCTGATGTCTTCAATGTGAAGCACCTCAGTCCTTGTTTTGGGGATCCTGAAGACACTCATGTGAACTCGAGGACGAGTTCTTTCCAACCAGGGGCGACTGATGTAGGAGGGTCCGAGTCAGACGAAGCTGAGTTGTCAGATAACTCGTTGATGGCGCTAACGTACCATGAGTTGGCGGATCGACGTAAGAATGGAAAGTAATCGACGACATTTCCTAATTGGGGTCAATTTTGAACACGTTTTGGTATTTTGGCCATAACTTTGGCTACGGTTGTCAGAATCACGCCCGTGACCCCAATTTGGAAAACTCGTTTCGGCGCGCACGTCGTGGGCACCCAGCTATGCTCGGTGTGCATCGGATTCGAGATCAAATTCAGCTGTTTTCCCTTCCGAATCGTCAATTTAAGTTATTTTTTGCTATTTATGGTAATATTTCGGTTTCCCTTTTGACATAGAATAATTGCTCGATTTGAGCCGAATTTTGGTGATATTGTTTCTTTTATTAAGTATTTTATTTTGGTATGAATATTAGGATTTTGCTATTTTTGGCAAAATTCCGATTATTATTATTTTCTGGCTATTTAACCCGGCTTGTGGGTTATTTTCATTCAGTTGTTGAATAATAAAGAATTTTCTCGTTTTTCTTTGTGTTTCTCTTGCGTTCTTCTCTATTTTTGTCAATTGAACAGCCTGCAGAATAATCACTATTCTGTCCGGCGTCACAACATGATACAAAAAAACACATCACAGACATCTCAACCTCCAAATGCAAACACTACACCAAGCAGCTCAACAATGGAGACACCCTTAACACAAGAAGCTGACAAACATCCAACCAAAAAACAAAAGCAAGAGTAATAGTCCACAAGTTGAAAATATGTATTTTGAATCTCTTTTGCATCCTTATAGCTAGAGTCTACTGCCTAAATCTCTAGCACTATTTGTCATACCAAATTTTGTTGATTGTACATATAGACTTGTTAAAACCTATGTATCCAGTATGACATATAAGCTCTTTTGTGTTCTGCTTTATATTACTATCACAAATGTAAGTATCCATAAAACAATATAAGCATCCTTCCTGCAAACAGATTCCATTATTCATTGAAAGACCATATACCTAAATGTAAACATTATCACTTACACTGCACTACCACTACACGTGCAACGCACGTGCACACACTAATAATATGACAAATGGTAAATAATATGGACTTATCTTAAAATACAAGAATCTTGAAAGTGATTTAATTTTCAACACAAGTAATGGAGGCCCTAAAGAAGAACGAAATTGGGAACTGATCATGTCCCCAAGGGGGAAACGATTGGCTGTAGATGAGTATACATCCTGAAACACAAAGTTGATGGCTCTTTCGAGAGGGCTCATATTGTGGTGAAAGGTTTGAAATAAACCTATGACAACAGATTATTTCGAGATGTTTGCATTACCAATATCTATAAGCTTGTTTGGGAGAGATTTTTGAGAGAAGAATTGATTTTGAATAGTGATATGATGGAAAATGTGTGGTTGAAAAAGAAGAAAAAATTATTTATGTGATAAAAAATATTATTTTATTGAAGAATGTGTGGTTGAAAATGAGAATTGATTTATTGTAAAAAAATTTAATTCCTCCCAAACAGGGCCTATGGGTTCCAAAGTAGCAACCATCCTTTGAATAAAGCAACACGAATCACAAATGACGAGAACTTGTATTCACAAACTTGAAAGTTATCTTTTGATTCTGATTATGAATCTTACTCGAGAGTAATAGATATTTTCAGCCTTAATTTGAAGAATAAAAAAAAGGGAAAACGAAGGATTCCTTTTTTTCGTGTAAATGAAATTGCAGTTGAAATCTCATTTTCCTATTTCCCCTTCTTCGCGTAAATTACGTGTACAATTCCACGGCCACTTCCTTTCTACTTCTTCCCCGACACGCTGTATAAAAAATCACCATATAAACGCAAAAAAAAAAAAGTCTTTCTTTTTTCAGTGCCCAACATTTTTTCTGGATAAGAAAGGGAGAAAATCATACTCAGAATATTATGAGTCCGATCGTGTTGACTCAACTGGCAACGGGTCTCAGCGTTTTAGCTGGGGCGGTTCTGGTGAAGTCAGTAATGGACCAGAACCCGATGATGGGTCCGGGACAGATGCCCAGATGCCACAGTTGCAACGGAACGGGTCGGGTCTCGTGCATGTGTACTCGCTGGTCGGACGGTGACGTTGGTTGTCGGACTTGTGCCGGGTCTGGTCGTATGGCCGGCCGGCCAATTCCAGTGCAGCTCTCTGTTCGACCTTCGAACCGGCATTCTTCAGAGTAATACAACCCTGTGTACTCTCTTTTGTAGTTTTTAGATTAATTTATGTAGTTTTTGCTTATAAAATTGTAATCATTTCATATAAGTTGATTATATGCCTGAAGAGAAAAATGAGATAAATGGCCTATTAGGCTGTATTAAATCTTCTTGATTAAATTTCTTGGTACTTGCTAGAATTTCAAGGAATTTATTTTAATTTGTTGTATATGAGAGGATATTAAAAGTAATGTCATAATGAATATTTTATTCTAGTCGAACTTGAATTTGACACGAGATAACTTTCAAAAATCACATGTAATAAACGCGATTGCACGTTTTTTATTAAGTTTGGGAGATATTGAATGACGGGATCATAAAGATGAAGTAAATGCATAGGTAGAATATGTATACAACAATTATCTGAAGTGTAGAGGTCTTGTATTCGAATCATGGGAATGCAAATGACTTGGACATGAGACTTGACCGTTACCGTTTCTATGTTTAACAAAGATATGTTTAATAATTGTACAAAGTGACACATCATGGTCCAACCTAAACGAGTAGCTCCTTCATCATCTTTGTTTAATCCAATTGATTTTGAATTGGACAGGTTGATCTTGAATCAGATTAGGCTCAATTTGAATTCGATCACAATCAATTTCAGAATGTTGGTTTAGTTTCAATTTCAAGAAGCCGATTGACAGATGTAGGAACTCGTCAAATGCATGCTGCATAGGCTCCAATTTGAACTTGTACTCAAGCCTATTGATGTTAGTAAAAATAGTACAAACATTCCGCTTCAGACATGCATTTTGGTGCATGTATGTTACTAGTGGACAATACAATGGATGCATTTTAGCTCTCTTTCTTAACACTGTTTAACGTTGTCTAGTTTACCTTACCAAATGTCACGAGGTCCACACTTTCTGTTAGTTATATTTGTGTAATTGCAGTTTCCTTACCTAAGACGTGCCATTAGCATATTTGGATCCTGTTAAAGATTCACATCGATTGTTCATTTTGATTTAAGGTCAGAAGACAGTTACATCAAGATTTTCAATATGCCAATATATTGACACCACATTTTTAATATATCGGAATTTTAAGGTACCCGTTTCGTTAAATATTGAAGTATTTTGCCCCTTGTACAGGGAAAACTGCCAGAGGCCCAACTGTTAATGAGAATCTGCCAAGTGTGTATCTGTAAAAATCCTGACAAAAATCTCATGTACATCAAGCAAGGTTCTAATTTATTTCAACATATGCGCTTTCTATATCGAAGGTTACTATAAATTTCATTCTAATTCACATACCATTATCCAACCATTCACTTTTTAATCTTATTTTATCTTTACATTTACTATATATGAATGAAACTTCTTGAGCTTTTCCTTTCACTTTTTGTCTAATGGAAAATGCAACTAGAACATTAAATTGTATCATATTTAACCATAAAACATTACAAACGTCATAAAATAATTTAACTAAAATTTGAAATTTTATTTTAAAAATAATTAAATTCTACATAAAACCTTCAAACTTGATAAATGTTTCTCAATCATATTATAAATGAAGATTTATCCAAATGTTGAAACCAAAACAATTGGTAAACATTTTGCATTGAGATTTTACATTTATTTATTTACTTTTTTCTTGGTTAAGCATAAAAGTAATTTTTTTCCTCAAATGAAATTGTAATTTTCTAGTAACTTGATTTTATTTCCTTATGCAGTTGAAAAATATAAAAAGGAGTCCTCGTCTGTTACTACAGTTTAACTCTCGACATTCTTCATTTTATTATGAAGTCGGGACAACAAGGGACAAGGAACATGTTGTCGACCCAACCGGGGCTGGGAACCCCTGGCCCAAATCTCCTGAATGGTCCTGCATTTTTTATTTAATTTTTATTTAAAAATAAAATTAATTAATTAAATATATATGAAGTTTTTTAATCTCATCTAATTGCACTTTCTAAGCCCTTGTTTGAGCTCCATTATTTGAAAAAAATTGATTTTGGAATAGTGCTTTTTGAAAAATATGTAGTTAAAAAGTGATGCTACCAAAATTTTTATCTGGATTGACTTGAACATGATTTTGAACATAATTGTTGAACTCCGTACGCTATGATCCTCAATACCTGAAATAAAGGCGTCGATGTTCGTCCTCGCCGCCTCTCCGATACTTAAGTCAGAGAGAGGAATCACAAAATATATGCTGAAATGTTATTGAAAACGTACCTGAATAACGAGGACTGGATGCATATTTAAAGAGGCTGGTGGTTAAGTCCTAGACGGACTAGTAGGTGTTTGTATTGTGGTAGGATCACCTTGACTGAGTTAAGGTGAAACTTAAGGCAACTGGAGAGTTAATGTTTGAATTGAATTAGTAATCTAGGGGCACGTGCGTTGAGGGGAGGACACGTGAGTTTAGAGGTCGAGGGGCCTTCCATTGATGGGGCCCGACTTTATAGGCCCGACCTTGTAAATGTCCTAAATATTGAGATGTGGTCGGGTCATTTGGGTCGATCGGGACGACCCTCGACCTCGACCTCGACCACAACCCCGACCTCATAAGTGGGCCAGAACCCATTTTAGGTGGGTCAAGGTCGAGTTCGGGTTTGGTACCATCAAAAAGTAATGAGAATTTTTGGATTTATGTTTAATATTTTTTTATTGGAAGAATGTGTGATTGATAAAATGAGAGATAAATAAATTAAAATTTAATGGGGGGGCCAAGCATGGGCTAAGTATTCTCGGGATGAAGATGGAAATGATTATTTGAGCCTCAACCCCACCAAGTTGCCATACTTTGAACTCGATAGCCCCCATTTGGCCTTTATTATTTGGTATTATAATTTTTGAAATAGCCTTTTTAGAGAATGGGTAGTTGAAAAAGAAGAAAAAACTTTTGATTTGCGTATAATATTATTTTATTGGAGAATATGTGACTGAAAAGAAGTAAGAGAAAAAAATGTATTATAAAGGGAAAATTGCAGCGAAGGTCCCAAACCTTTCATTTACTGCAGATTATACCCTAACATTTCATTTTCACGACCACAGTCCCAAACATTTATATTTAACTGCAGCCATGGTCCAAATCATCGATTCCGTCCATGATACCGTTAGTCAACAGTGAAATTACGATTTTGACTTAAAATGGATAGATTAAATAAGGGACAAAATGGTATATTTACAATTTCCATAATAAAATAATTAAAATAATTAAATAAAAAAAAATTGGTTTATACTTGTCATGCGTTTTCCACAACGTGAATTTATGCCGCAAGTGTACGGTGTCAAGTTTTATAATATAGTATGAAAATTAGGATGTCGAACCGACAGAGATTGTAATTTAATTTCTATCAAGTACTATAATTGTATAACTTCTATTTTATTTAGACAAATGAATGGTTGAATAATTTTTTTTTAAAACTAATCAAAAGTAAAATGTTACGATAAAATTAGAGAATATATAAATTATCAAAATGAGAAAGCCTAGGGAATGATTTCACCAACTTTCAATTATGATTAGATGACATCAAATTATTTCAATTAATTTTTCCATATTTAAAAGCAAGAATCCAATTTTATTTCTCTCCCATCTCTCGAGTGTCGGCTAGAAATTAATCCTAAAATTCAATCACAATATCTCTATTCCGAATTAAAGTTTAGAATTTATCAAAGTCCCGATTCTTTCGTGGAGTAAGCTTAGCGGTGGCAAAAAAGCTCGGAGGCTCGGACGGCCCGGGCTCGGCTCGGAAAAAGCCCGAGCCGGGCCCGGCTCGGGCTCGGTGGAACCAAGCCCAGGCTCGGGCCGAGCCCCACTTTGGGAAGTCGGCTCGAGCCCGGGCCGGCCCGTGGCCCGGGCGAGCCTCCATTAAAAAAAAAAAAATTTTTTTTTTTGAAGCAACAAGTTTGCACTGCAATAGGCGACTTCTTCTTTACACTATGACGACTATTTTTAGCTGCCTGCAAAGGCAGCTAAAGAAGAAGGGAAAAAAAAAAATTCGAGCCGGCTCTGCCCGGGCTCGGCTCGGCCCGCTAAGGCTAGGGCCAAAAGCTCGGGCCGAGCCTCTCTTTTTTTGGCCGGGCCCGGCTCGGGCCGAAAAAAGCCCGGTCCAAAAAAGCCCGAGCTTTTTTTTCCCGGCTCGGCTCGGCTCGTTGCCACCGCTAAGTAAGCTTCATAAATTTTACACTTTCTCTCGAAACCCATAAAACTTACGTTGTGTCAATCTTATGATCACCCCTAAATTCCCCTATCTCGAGTGCCGGAATTGACTAGCATCTATTCATTCAATTATTGATCAGGTAATTGAAAGCATTAAAATCATGACACAATTAAATATAAGCGGGAAATTTCAAAAGAAATAATTCATATATTCATCAAACCATAATCTCAAGTCGCTACATCAAACCCTAGCTAAATTATTTAGCTCTTGAAGAATTCATAAAATTTAAACAATCTACAATGGAAAATATAAAGGAGAAGGTAAGAAAAACTCTTTTTGGAGTGTTGCTCGAAGTCCCCTTTGATATTTCCATGCTTTCTTCAATTGATTTATTCCATTCTTTGTATTGCCTCCAAAGCCGTCTTCTCCCCCTTGAATTAGGTCTTCAAACTTGTATTTATAGCCTCAACAGATAATAACACGGATTGAAGTTGGGTCGGGCTGAAAAAAATGTAAAAGTTGCATTTTTTTCCTTTTCTCGGTATCCGGTGCCGAGGCGCCCAATCTGGGCGCCACGTATTCTGCTGATTTTCATCATTGTGGGCTCCAAGGCGCTCACCCTGAGCGCCAGCCCGATTCGCTGAAATTCAGTTTATACTTCTTTCAGTATTTTTAATATAACTTTTTCTCATGATATCCGATTGAGATGATTCAAGACTCATTGGAAAGCTAACTCAAAGGGCCACAATTTTGCTTCAGACATCATTCTCCAATTCAATTGTTTACTGTGTCAAAATGAGTCTCAATATGAGACTAAAAATTCGGAGCAAAACTTTTCGGTTGGAAATTGATTTGTTGACTATTTTTGATCCATTTGACATCTTTCTCCTTCCGATTGACTATTAACACTCTCAAATCTCCATCATGGGGTTCGGCGCAACTTTTGAGTATTTGCACTTTAGTCCCCAAACTTTGGATCTCTTACAATTTAGCAATTTCTCCAATTTTGTCAACTTTTGCTTTTTTTTTTTTTTTCAATCTTACCAACCTACATCACAACATCAAAACACATAAAATTACTCTAAAACTTTTTCAATGACAACAAAATAATGAATTAAATGGCATAAATATCATGAGTGTGGAGCACTAATCAGTACTGTTCATCTTCCCCAACATTCCCACCCCTACCGCATTCCCTCAACACCTCAACCCAAACAAAATCAAAATCCCAACCCCCGTCATCATCACCACGACTACTGCATACCACAACCACCGTCAAAATCCCCTACCCATGACCATTGCATAAAACCAAGATGTATCCCCTTGCCTTCTCTTCCTCAATATCCGCAAACACAAATCTATTGGTGAAATTGCGGCCAAACTCACTTGGGATTCTTGCTGCTTAGAAGCATTAGCATTTAATGCTTATGAAGTCCAAGAATTTGAGATTGTACAACTAATGTTTCAACTTGAGCACTAGATGTTGCACGCTCCACCGTGTATCCTCCCTCAGTTATACCACTCGAGGAGTCAAGATTATTAGGCGTCATCTTGTTTTATTTCAAAGCTCACGCTTCCATCACAACTTGACGTTGATAGTGTAAATCTGTTCGAAGATTCATTATCAGTGCCACGAGCAAGTTCCTGCTAGACTGTATATGTATCTATTCCACCGGATTCATCAACAACTATATTGGGGCTATTTAAATTAGAAACACCAAATGGTGAAGTCTCTTTTGTATATGCTCTCTTCTGATAATTGACGATTTCAAGAATAAAAATTGATGGTGTCTTTGCCAAAAACCTTAATGGCCATTGCAGTGATGACATGGTGGGATTTTGATTTAGTTTGGTTTGAGGGGAGGGGCATAGAAGTAGGGAGATTGGGGAAGATGAACAGTACTTTTGTTTTTTTATTTAATTATTTTATTATGGAAATTATAAATATACCATTTTGTCCCTAATTTAATTTGTTCATTTGAGTCAAAATTGCAATTTAACTGTTGACTAACGGTATCATGGATGAAATCAATGATTTGGATCACGGATGCAGTTAAATATAAAGGTTTAGGACTGCAATCGTAAAAATGAAAGATTATGGTATAATCTGCAGCAAAATGAAAGGTTTGGGACATTCGCTACAATTTTCCCCAAGTTCAATGTGGCCAAAAGGGAGTGAGCAATTAGGGATCTGGTCAACGCCTTTTCACCATGTTCCTTCCCTCGGTAAATAAAGCTAGAAGTGAATTGTTCGGAATTTTTTATGACTACAATAACACTAACACTAGGGTTTGCCTGAGAGTTTTAGGATATGGATTATGAGCGTTTTTTTAAAATACTAATTTTAGTGGGTTAAGAGAATCGATCAAAATTACACTACATCAATTTTGAGTGATTTAGTGCTAAAAAAAAATGAGTAAGCACCGATTTTTTCAATCTAGGACAAAAAAAAAAATCTCGAGTAGGCCCTAAGGTTGTTCGCTTACATTCGTCCATGTCGCTCCCTCTCTTATATATATAAACCCTCCACTTCTTTTCTTTTATCTCTTCAGATTTGAGATAGAAAGAAAAACAAGAATCACACAACCAATAACCCTGCAACATACATCCAAAAGTGAATATGTTGAATGAGAGAGAGATGGAAAGAAGAAGGAGAATGGACTTTACCAGTGAGCAAATGGGCTGCCGGAAAAGATTAAAGGGTTCGCTGGAATCCGCCGGAGAGTCTGATTTCTTCGATGCCTTGCCTGATGATCTTGTCCTCTGTATTCTCTGTAAACTCAGCTCCACTGCATCCTGCCCTGCAGATTTCATCAGCTTTTTGATAACGTGAGCACTTGTACTTCCTTATTTTTCTGTTTCAATAAAAAAGAAATGATTTTTCTGTGCTATTTATATGGGCTTCAATCTAAAGTTTGTTGATTTTTCAATGAATAGATGCAAAAGATTTAATGGGTTAGGACTCCATTCATTGGTGTTATCCAATGCTTGTGAGGAAATGATATCAGTCAAAGCTAAGAACTGGTCTGAGTCAACTCACCGATTCCTCAAACTCTGTGCCGATTCTGGGAATGCTGAAGCCTGTTACACTCTTGGCATGGTAAATATATTTGTTTTAGAAATCATTTTATCAAAATGTGATAAGGATATTTCAATTACTGTGATTCATTGTAAACAGATTCGTTTCTACTGTTTGCAAAACCGAGGGAGCGGCGCGTCTTTAATGGCGAAGGCCGCCATTAGTTCTCACGCGCCGGCAATTTATTCACTCGCTGTCATTCAGTTCAACGGAAGCGGTGGTTCGAAAAACGACAAGGACCTAAGAGCTGGTGTTGCACTTTGTGCGCGCGCCGCTTTCTTGGGGCATATCAACGCGCTTAGAGAGCTCGGCCACTGCCTGCAAGACGGTTATGGAGTGAAGCAGAACATCGCCAAGGGGCGCCGATTCCTCATCCAAGCCAACGCGCAGGAGCTAGCCGCCGTTTTGGACACGGCGGCTCCATCGGCTCTGAACGTCGGTTCGTGGCTTACGTGGAATCCCCTGCATCTCCATCGCTACGTTTCAGTCGCCGGATGTACGTTTTTGAGTGACTTTGGGTATAATGTTCCGGCGCCGGAGACTCATCCAGTGAACCGTTTTTTATCCGATTGGTTCTCGGGTTTTGAAGGGATTCCGGGTCCGGGGCTCCGGTTGTGTTCCCATCCGGGTTGTGGGAGGCCCGAGACTAGGAGGCATGAGTTTCGGCGGTGCTCTGTGTGCGGAGCAGTGAATTATTGCTCCCGTGCTTGTCAGGCTCTAGATTGGAAGCTCCGCCACAAGGCGGAGTGCACCGCTGCCGAGAGGTGGATCGATGACGGCGGCGAAATTGAAGCTAACGGAATTGACATCAACATTGTCGGCAATGGGAATGCTGAGGAGGCAATGGAGATTTGACTGTAATGGCAGTGGAGTTTTTGAAAATGAGGATTGAGGCAAAATTTTGGGGACCAAAATTGAAATATATCTTTGTTGTTGTAAATGTTTTTGGTATTTTGCTGCTTTGCCAGATGGTTTTACCATAATTAGGTTGTCAAATGAGTTAGCAAATTGTGATTCAATGGTTTAAGAGTAATTTTGGTCCAACTACCAATGAAATGCTGATAAGTGTTAATATGACATAAGGATCATGCTACAAGTACATAATCATTTACATAATACATTACATAATTGACATGTGACGCGCATCTATCGATAGTTTACAATTTTTGATTTTTCCACACTTCACATCTACAGTCGAATTTCTTCCACATGGACTATGTAATCCATTATGTATGATAATTATGTACATATAGATTTATCCATGACATAATTGTGATAAAATTAGTTTGATAATGTAGCATAACTCATGTTTTTGCATAGAATCAATCCCCTTTTGTCACAGCTACTCAATTTTTAAATTAAAAAAAAATCACATAAATATGACATGATGATGGCTTTATTTTGGTTTGTGTTCAAAAGTATGACCAAATAATATGGGAGGTTTCATTTTGCTGCTTTTTTTTTTTGACAATATATTGGCAATTAATTCTTGATTTTGTTTAAAGAAAATTTGCATACGATTTCGGAAATCGAATAAGCATTAATTATATTGTATGAGATTAAGGCCTAATTCAAATTGTAAAAATGAATTTTACCAACCTAATAATTTATATTAATTCAAGTCTTATCCGTATGAAATTCAAAATAATAAATTAAAGGTCAAGTTGAGACAAGTATTTATATGATAAATAATAGGGAAAATTGCTGAAGCAGGTCTTAACTTTTTTAATTTTTGTGGACTTTACTCTAATCTTCAATTTGTGTCAGTAAAAGTCCATAATTTTTTAGAAATATGCATCTGGAGTCCAAATGGATGGAAACTATTCAATTGATCGTTAGTTGACAAAAAAAATTAATTTTGACTAAATTTAGTAAAGGCAAATTGGTACTTAGTTAATCCCATATTATAAAATTAAAAAATAATAAAAAAGAAAAAAAAATGTTCTCCTTCACCTCACAAACCCCTTTCCCACTCCCAAGGCCCCAGCCCTGCAAATCAATGGCGAGCACTGCCGCCTAATGACGTCACCACCTTCGGTACCACCACCGACGTCAAAGCAATCAATTGCAGAGCCTATTCGATAATCCCAGAGCTGAAACCAGCAAAGTAGCAAAACCATCGTTCTTAAAAGCCCATTGTCACTTCCACAACCCAGTCTCTCTCGCTTCGCAAACCAACCCCAAAACCTCATTCTCCACCATCTACGGCGGCGTAAGCACTTGTTTCTTCATCAACCCCTCTAACAGTGGATATGGCCTAATCCTCCGAAATGTCTAACGGACCTATGCAATCAACAAAATCCTTCGAGCCCTCCACAAAAAGCAAAATCGCATTGTCTAGATGGAAGAATCCCTTGCCCAAGGTAAAACTCTCCACAAGGAACAAGAAGAAACACTGCGCTCCAAATCTACAGTCCTTGCTGGCATTAACGAGCTCGAGAAGCTTCGCCGGTCGCTCATGGCCGCTCTCTCCTAGGAATTCTCTCTCGCTTTGGAAAAACTTCAAAACCCTGAAACCCCAATAGGAGAACATCCAATTGAAGTAAATCCAACTAAGGAAACACGGAACACCGAGTAGAAGAAGCATGCGAAACCAGCTGTGATGTGAAGGAGAATTTTTTTTTTTTTCATTTTTTTTCTTATTATTATTATTTTTATAATATGGGATTAACTAAGTTAACAATTTTCTCTTACTAAATTTAGTCAAAATAATTTTTTTGGTCAACTAACGATCAATTGAATGATTTCCATCCATTTGGACTCCATATACATATTTCTGAAAGGTTAGAGACTTTTGTTAGCATAAATTGAAGGTTATGATAAATTCCACAAAAATTGAAAAGGTTAGGGACCGCTACTGCAATTTTCCTAAATAATATGTTTCGTCAGATATATTTTTCATTTGGTAATTCAAACCAATCAAGGGGAAAAATATTTAGTATAAAATTTAGCAAGATAAAGTACTATATAACTTTCGAGGCTTGATATCCAATTACGAAGCAAATCATAATCAGACTAAAAGATTCGGAATATAAGGTAAAATGACCTAGTCAATAGTTCGGTCATCATTCCTCTTCGTCATGGGTCGAGTTTGGATTCATAACCAAATCGTCGTCTAAGCTTGCCAATGTATGTCCATATACTTGCACAATCTCGTGCACTTGTCATGAACATTTGTTCACCAGACCTATCTAACTTTATTCAATGTGATATAATTGACACGGTATATGAGTCATATTGAAAAGAACAAAAGAAAAAGTACGTGCAAAAAGATAAATTAGTGAAAGAGAGAGCATCTCATGGTGGAAGTGCACTTATTCCTTCTTTTATCATCATCATTATATACTATCCCAACCAAAACCTAAGTATTCAAAATACAGTGAGAAAAATTGAATAAGGGGGTCCAAATCAGGTCCATTTAAAGCCATCTTTAGCAATTCAACTAATTCTGGTTGAGAATGTGAGGACAGCACTAAACTGGGTGAAGAATATGACATTTTATTCCCAATTTTTGAAGGTTTTCTCTATTTAGGGTTAAAATCAATCCTAATGTGAATATGGTTTATATCTGTCCCTACTTGCCAAGCATAAGGTACAACTCGAGCAGCTGCATTGATGCCATAGCAATTAAAATTGTGAAATTAAAGTTTACCTACTTGCATGACTAGGCATAATCAATATACTATTGCAATTTATGGAGTTTTTTTTTTTTAAAAATTTTGGCATGTGATTTGTTGGATTTGAGATAATGGGTTTGTGATTTTGGAAAGAGACTTTTCTTTTCTTTGCATTTAAATTTGATGTAAAAGTGGCCACGAAAGTCCCATCCATAAGAAAATCAATGCATGACACAATTTGTCACTTGTGATATTGATCACCTCATCGATCAGTAAGCCATCGAAACTTAAATTAGATGGTTAAGCAAAAGATATCTTGACTTTCGGGTACGACTCCTAAATGATCTCAGTGATAAAGGTACATGAATTATTTGGTCCCTATTAAATGTGCATTGAATCCATTTAGAAACTAATGGATGTAAAGAAATAGCTAACCCCTCTACTAAATCGGGCTGGATGTGTGTATGCCTAATCCATTTAGGGTGTTGTATTCAACAAATAATTGGTAATGTCAAAGTTCCTATGCTAGATGGGCTGGTCGATTTTGTTCGCCATGGTTACAACATCGACTTGATAAGCTAAGTCCTGCAAAGAGAAGGGGTTGGGAGTCTCGTCCCCAATCCCCCGACGACATAAGAAAAAGTTAAGAGGGTCAAATATTTATAATGACTCGAAATATTAGGTAAGAATTATTATGTTGAGTAAAAAATAAACAGTTGTGCTATATGTATATTATCATTTATAGATTGGTGTATACATACACATGATGTAGTGAAATATTGGGCTTGTTTGATCCTCCATTTTTTTTAAATGCAGTTCTATCTCTCTTCTTTTTAATCACACATTCTTCAATAAAAGAATATTATACGCAACCCAAAAAACTTTCATTCATCTTTAACTACACATTCTCCATTAATCTATTATTTCAAAATGCATTCTACACAAAAAAATGGGGCACAAACAAACCTATAATTGCGTCAAAATTTCTTCAACCAAATGAAAAAAAAAACTTCTTCACTATCTTTTTAACATCTCATCTATATGTAAAACTTTCTATGTGGGTGTTTGGTGGGGATTCAAATTATATTTTTATTAGATTGTGATAGAAATTTTTAAAATGTGTGGTTGAAAAGTTGTGGGATCCATGAAAGATGTAATTAATATTGATTATTTGATTTTAACTTAGATTAAAATCTGATTTTAATAAAAAATAAATAAGGCCTATATCTTTTTATATACAAGTAGCATTGTTCAAAAATAAATATTCCCCAACCAAACTTTTATAGAAGTGCGGTTGAAGAGGTAGTGGGGCAATTTATCCCCTAAGTTGATGGGTCCATGCATTCATGTGATAACCGCTCTCGCCCATTCCCCTGTTTGCTCTTTAGGACCATGGGCTTAAAAATGAAAGTTGCTCGGTTCGAATAACCTTACTGGTATCATAAGTCCCGTCACTCGAGAGGGGTGGGTCATCGTTCGAGAGCGTAAAAAACACTCGATTTATCCATATTCGCGTCCACACAGACTTCTTGTATACTAATCATATCTGCAACCATGTTGACACACAATAAATCATAGCCCCCAATCTTATATGGGAAGGATATTTGTTTGCTCTAACTAAGGACTTAGGTACTTACTTCGAGTCAAATCTTATGTTATTGATTTTGATCGAATCTTATTATTTACTAAATGTAACCACCCGATATGAATCAAGGCTTATGTGCTCAATCGGATTCAAGGCACGGATGTTTACCATGCTTAACCCGACTCAAGGCTTATCGTGCTCGATCATCGTCAAGGCTTACCATGCTTGACCGGAGTCTAAGTGTTTAGAATTATTGTCATGCTTGATCAAAATCAAGGCTTACTGTGCTCTATCGGAGTCGAGGTATCAAGTCTTATAATGCTTAACCGGGAATCAATGCTTTATCGTGCTCGATCAGAGTGGATGGCTGTTTACCTATGGGGCCTGAATTGGAGACGAGATTTGATGGCATAAAATGGAAATCATAGATGTTGTTTGATGGCTCAAGATATTGTTTATGATTGTGGCGATTCCCTTAAAAGTCCCAAATGGAACAAGTACTAGAACTAAATGAGTTAGTGGCTGCATAGCAAGAGCTAACCAAGTTGGTAGCCACTGAAACTGAACATGGTATCGAACTCCAAATGCTGGAATTTCAAATCACCAGAACATTTGAGCCACCTAGACGGGACGTAATATGAGCCAGGAATCAGTTGCTACAGCTGGACCTCTTGATAGTACGGTAGTAGCATCCAAATGTGCAAATGTCATAGCAAGAGCAGAGTCGTCAAATATCCAAGCTTTTGGAGTCTATCTGATGCTATTTTTCCTGCTTTTTACCGTGATAGATCAAATTCAACAGCAAAATTCTAGCTGAATTGCACTCGTCAAATTCTGAATAATCCTCTTTCACTTATGCATCACTTGGAAATGATAATTTCCTATTATTTTAAAGACCATCCGGCACCAAACTTCCCACATTTTTCATTCAAATTATTCTCTTTTCCGTACTAAAGATCGAAATCCAAGTTAAACTGCTACATATGCTTACAGTTACAGCCGAAATAGTCTTTAATTAATACTCGAGTATGATCTTTTAAAGAGCCCCTCAAATTCCTGTGAATCGTTTGGGTTTCATATCAAACTAAGGTGAGAGAATGGATGAAGCTTTTGACCTCAAAAGCTCCTTCATTTACCCCAATGATGCTGTGGCTGATTTTCCTTCCTAGTGTCCTAGCTAGCTACCATCCATGGTGGGTCAAGAAGCTTGCCTTCGTTTATCATGACCCCCTTTGCGTGTTTATGCGCTTCGAGAGAAAAGTCACACAAAAATCAACCATTTTCAGTAAGTGAGATCAATTACGACCACTGCGGGAAACACCCATCTTCGAACATTTAGTATCTGTAATTTCTAACACTCTAATTTGAGCAGGATAGGCCATTGAAATTTTGGATAAGCAGGTGTTCTAGCAATTTAAACCATATATTGTGGCCATCCCTTGTGATAAGAAAGGCAGCTGATGATGTATTGCATCTGTAGACCACAAATTGACAGTAGCCTTAAGCCTTTGAAATATTTCATCTGCATTAAAGAGCCTCAATATATATGTTGCAAAAACTCCCACTGTTCCAGCTGATGAAATTCATAGCTAATTAATTGTTCCAGCTCCAATCTGTAGACCACAAAGGCTCAAATTGTTTGAACTTTCCTCCCAGGAATAGCCTTAAGGAACTAGTAACATGCCACTTCAAGAAATACCAGAGCTAGTAAGAAATATCATGCATGATAACTCCAACAAAGTATCCAAATGTTGAGATAAAATCCCAATCTTTAACAAATCTATTAGGGTTTTCAAACTTTAAGGTAGATAATCATTCGACTTCCTTCGAATTATCGACTGCAAGCAGCTAAACACAAAGGTTTATAATTAATGAGCGAGATCTAAGTAGGTAATTAAATTCTTTATACGAGAGAGGAGGTAGAGAAAGAGTGAAGATAAACTATAAAAAATTAAATGGACATATATTTCAATGAAGATAATTTATAAAAAAAACTCAAGTAGATGATGTCTAGGATGGAATCGTATTAAAAAATCAATTGAGCTCGAGAAATTTAGAAATAAATTGTTAGACATTGATGAACATATGAAGTGATGTCTTGATTATGTAAAAAAAGTGATTCTAATCGGAAAATTAAAATTCGTGATAGAGGAGAGTCAACTGAAGAATTTATACGCAACCTAATAACAATAAATATGGGAAGCCCCTATATTTAGAATCATATATTTACAAGTTTTGTTACCGTATTTTTAGAATATGTAGCTCTTCGTGTGTGTGTGTGTGTGGGGGGGGGGGGGGGGGTGGAGTATCCCTTTTTCAATACTTAGCACACTCAATATTTGGTTAGTGATAAATGTGACTTATGAATTCTTGTTGTGGACATTTGGTGTGTCCTTACTTCAAGAATTCCTTACAACACAAGTGCAACATCATGTTTAAAAAAAATTAAGATTGATATATAGTTTCTCCTTCTTCGTAATTTTTTAACTTGTAAATATTTTCCTCTGTGTATAAGCACTTAATTAATTATGATTAATATGACAATTTTCACTTTTATGCAAAAAGGTTATAAATATTGTAATGCAAAAGTGAGAAGATGCAATAGAGAAATAAGAACGAGAATACACAAATTTACGTGAAAACTCAAGGCGAAAAAAATCAAGTAACTTAGGAGGGAAAATTTACTACATCAAAGATGAGTACAAGATATCGATGTTTTGACGACTACACCGAATAATACAATGAAACCCTAACATACACACACATACACACACACATAATATATACATATACAGATGCAAGAATAAAAAAAGAGGTAATTAGGCTCACTACTCTGAAAAAGAAACCAATTAGATTAATGCACTTAACATAAATTTAAACCTGTATACACTCCAACACCCCCAAAGAGCTTCAAAACCAATTGCTTAACTAGAGAGGAGGAGGAGCGGAGAAATCTCGGGACGTCAGCATGTCTTCGGCAAGAGCCCAATCACCTCCATACCCAAGTGCAGCTCGTATAGCCGATTCTGATTGCTATCCACAGTACACTGCTTCTCTCAAAGGTAATTGTCAAACCCCCAATGCACAATTTAACTTCTTTTTGTTTGAATGAATTCTTGTTAGTTTTACACTGTATTTTTTGTGTCAAATATGATTGTTGTTTGATTTTATGTTGAATTGTTGTTTTACAACGTAAAATTGAATTATTTCGTGGGCGATTAAGAGTCTCCCTAATTTGTACGTCCAACTACTTGCCAGTAATTGATTTTTACATCGTAAAATTTCCTTCTTTTTGAGTGGGAAATATGCCAGGTTATAATATTCAAAAGGAATTAATTTTTCATTTCTGTTGTTGGCATGTATTGAGGTTCTGTGAAATGTTGGTTTGCAATATTCCCAATTTTAGGTTTTGATTCTCATTCCCTCCAATCTGGACACAATTATTAGGGCATTACTTCTTTTGCAGTTGTGATAAAATTGGCTCCGAACACAAGGTTGTATAGCAGAAGTATTACCCTTTGCAATGTAATTATTCTAACTAAGCTAGCATATTACTTAATGGTGTCAACGTTAAGTTGGCTAAGCTTATAAGTTGCAATAATTTTTGCCAACCATGTTTGCAATGTTTTAAAAGCTTCATTTTATTTATTTGTTTATTTTTTGGAAACTTGAGTTTGAAATCTTACTACGTACCTTCTTTTATAAGCTTAGCGAAACATGCTTATAGCGAACTTTTTTTGGTCATATTTTAGGATTTTGAAATCTTTGTGATTGTTCATATTGAATGAATTCTTTAGTTTATATTCATGTAAAACCTCGTTAATGGGAGTAGGAATAAATGAAATCAGTTGTCGGCAGGTTAATCATATTGACTCCTAGAGGCGAAGTCTACGTGGTTTCTAATCATTTGTGGTATTGTAGTTCTTGCCATGTCCCTTGATGAGTGAGAGTGAGAGTGAGAGATAAAGAAATAGAGGGGGTGGTGGAGTAGAGTCACATTGATGCTAATGAGAGCGTTCTCTGGTTTTTGAGAATAATTTAAACAAAAGATTTTTGTCACTTTTCCGAACATGTCACTTTTTTTTTCTTTTTTGGAATTCATGTCACTTTTTTCTATTACATTTTTTTTATTGTTTGTTACTTTTTAAAAAAATTTCCGTCACTTTTTTAGCGACAAATATCACTTTTTAATGAAAGTTAGACCAAAGCAAGAAGAGCAGTGGAAGAAGGAAATGCAGCCAATGGTTTTCCTGAAATTCAAATCCATAACAGAAAGAACATTTTATTCTTTTGTTTTCTATTATGAATGATTATCGTGAAAAAATCCACCACCACCTCTAAGTTATAATAGAATGTTTCTAGAGAAGGTAAACAACTTCTATGGACGAGCAAGATGTTTAAGCTTATTTAAAGATGCAATTTTCTGCATTTTTACTGCAAAGTTTTATAGTATGCTGGTCCTTACTTTTCCTTAGCTTTGGAGTTATACAAAACTTGTATTCTTGGAACTTGTAATCTTGGATAGAAAATCCACCTATAGAACTACAGATGCTTTGTAGGATTTTTTTTGTTATGAATTATATTTGCGTTCTGATACTTCACAATTTGTTTCCCATTTTCCGTACAATTAATGTTATGGATCTAAAGGGGGGAATATTTGTTTTCCATTTTCTGCCTCCCGTTCTTGATTGCTAACTAGCTACTGTTTTTTCTAAGTTCTGTCACTTTTTTTGAGGTTCGGTCACTTTTTATAGTGTTTTTCACTATTTTCTATTACTTTTTTAGTTTTTTGGTCACATTTTTGACTAAAAAAATCTTTTTTTTTTTATAAAAGTGAGATTGTATCATACTGCCACTTACTTAATTTTATGGATTACCATCTAGAGATGTCAAAGTTGTTCGTCAATTTTATAAAAGTGATATTGTGTCACTTTTTAAAATTGGCGGTGGGCCCAAGAAGAAGCCGGTTTCTTGCTCCGTGAAGATAGGTCTACAGTTTTCGATCGGCAGGATCGGCCGGTACTTGAAGAAAAGTCGCTATTCGCAGCGTGTCGGTACCAGAGCTTTGGTTTATATGGCTGCTGTCCTTGAGTACCTTGCTGCTGAGGTACCCTTTTCGTCATAGGATGTGCACTCATTTCAAATTCCATATGTATTATTGTTGTAAATGTGATTTTTTTACTGAATAATTATGCACTTTGTGAGTTTTGTTAAAATTTGTGTTTGATTTGAGTTGGTTTTCTTGAATTACATGAGCCAATATCTCTCTGTTGTGTGGATGATTACTTTTGGAGAAATTAGATTAAGTACTTGGATTTAGGGTCAACTTTAGATTCATTACATAAGCCCTAATCTCTCTAATCTCAATTACAAGAGTAATATTAAACAAAACATTATCGTAAACACACAAAATATAGATGAATTTATAATCTTGAACAAAAAATGTGAATTCATTGAAATTATGTTCAGGTTTTGGAATTGGCTGGCAACGCAGCCAGAGATAACAAGAAAAAATACAAAGGCATGTGCTACTCGTTGTGAGGAATGATGAGGAGCTCGGAAAACTTCTAGCCGGAGTGACAATTGCTTATGGAGGAGTTCTACTGAACATCAATCTAGTACTTCTGCCTAAGAAATCTGAGAAGGCAAGAAAGGAGCATGCGAAATCCCCTACCAAGGCAACTAAATCTCCCAAGAAGACCTAATCTTCGGGCTGCAATCGTTGCACTGTCTCTGAAAATTCAAGTTCAACATGTGGTTTGTGGGATGCTTCTTTTCCGTTTGATGAAATGTCTAGCTAGGAATTTTCTTTTTTGCATTGTCAAAGTTCTGATAGTTTAAAAGATTTGATTTGCATATTATCCGTGGAAGGCAAGTTGTTGATCGAATTGATTGTAGTTGAAGCAAAAAAAATGGTTTTATGAAAAATCGAGATGGTATAATTGAAGAGAATGGGAAAGTTGTGTGATTTTGAGGTCTAGGAATGACATAGATGTAAATATTTCTTTTATTGAATTGATTCCAAAGTTTTGATTGGTATTTTGTCACTTTTTTAGTCGTCACTTTATTAAACTGATTCTAAGGTTTTGATTAGTGTTTTGCCACTTTTTGAATATTTATCACTTTTTGGAATTTTTGTAAAAAGTGTCACACTCACTTACTTAATTTTATGCATTACCATTTAGGGATGTCAAAGTTGCTCGTCAATTTTTATGTCACTTTTTTTAATTTTGTCACCTTTTAAGTTTTTGTCACTTTTTAAGAAGATAAAAAAAAAATGATTACTGGTGTTACACAAATGAATGGTGCTATTTTGGTATTTGTCACTTTTTTTGAGTTTGTCACTTTTTGAGTTTGTATCACTTTTTCAGAGTGTCACTCTTTTTTTTTTTAGTTTTGTCACTTTTTAAAAAAATATAAAAAAGTGACATTGTGTTACTTTTCATTTTACACAGTGTTTCTTACTTTCTAAAAACTTTTCATATGATTTTTTAAAACATTCCTAATTTTAAGGATATTTTTGTAAATACCCCATAAAAAAATAGGTCCTTTCGGCTCGGGCCTCTTGGCCCAATCCCTTTGTTACCATCACAAATCCCAAAAAATTCTTATAATTTTGGTTTCATCACATATATAGCACTGCGAACTTTTCGGATTGAGCCTAACAAAATTCGAATCCCGTCTTCTAACAACTACGAATTAAAAAATAAAAATAAAAAAATGAATATTTTATGCACGATGAGCTACACTATGGGTCCCAAATCAATTAGAAAACACATATGTGGAGCATTTACTATGTAATTTATTAAAAGGTTGAAAATAAAGATTGAAAGACCTATGCCTTTCATGCTTGCTTTAGTACGGAGAAGAAAAAGAAAAACGAAAGAAAGAAGCAAAGATTTGGATCTGAAAAGGCAAAAACTTTAGTGCAATGCCCAAATAAATCTTCTCTCTTTAGCACTGAATTAGAGAAAGATTCTTTAATTCTACTACATACTTAGAGTTTAGGCAAATATATTTATTTAAAGTTCATCTCCAATAATTTTGTCTATATTTCATGTCGAATTTTTAAAACTCATTTCTCCCCAAATTCATTTAAATTACACGGTTCATGACATCCATAACTTTTGTCATCTTTTAATAAGATTTATTAAAAATCTAATTTTTACCTGAATTTAATAGTCTACGATGCCCAACATGACTCATCGGCGTGTCTCATCAACTAGACAACGTTGATTTCTTTTTTTTTTTTTAAACCTTTTTAAGAGAACATGGATGGAACGTAATGCATATTTTTTTGCATAGCAATTCACCAGAATACACACAAACAGTGGGCCCCACCGTGTATTAAAAAAATGCGCAGGACCCACATGTGAGTCTATTATGTGGATTTTCTGTTGCTTCTTCTGTACAAGAAGCAGATCTCATTTTTTTGGGCATACTTTTTAGTGATTGATCTTCCACACAAACTCTTAAGAGTCCATTTAATTTCACAATAAGGATACAATAGTCAAAGTTCTTCCAAAACTTATTCTTATACCAAACTTTCTCGTACATAACTCTTACGAGTCCTTTTAATTTCACAACACAGACATGAACTCTTTATGAGTCCTATGATATATATAAATTCACAACACGGAGAAAATGGCTGAAGTTCATTCTAACCATGAATAAACACTAGCTAGAATCAAACATCCACTGCCCTATCGACTAAATGCACGACATGTTAGGGGTTTGTTCATCTCTAGAGAAAGTTTCAAGCATTCTGAAAGATTGACGGGTTGGGCTGTTGGAACCCATTTGAACTCTTGGAGTAGTCGTGCAAGCCATAGGTGGACCGTAGCCAAGCCCAAAGCCTTTCCAGGACAGACACGACGGCCCGACCCAAAGGGAGCAAGCCTTAAATCTGAGCCCATAATAGAAACCTCTTCCTCTATGAACCTTTGGGGCTTGAAAGCCCATGGGTCTGCCCATATGGATGGATCGTGGGTTATAGCCCACATGTTGACCATAGCCGTCGTGCCAGCTTGGATGAAGCGTTTGTCCACGTGGGTATCATGGGTTGCTAAACGGGCCCAAGAGAGCAATGGGCCTGGAGGATGGAGCCTTAAGACTTCCTTCACTATGGATTGGAGATAGGGAAGTTTTGCAATATCCCAGTCTTGAACTGGCCCGTTTCGGCCCATAACTGTATCAATCTCACTTTGGGCTTTTGCTTGAATGTCTTGGTGCAAAACCATTCTTGCCATGATCCATTCAAGAAGGATGGCAACTGTGTCTGTTCCTCTAAACACCATCTCCTACAACCAAATATAGATACAAATAAACAATTAGTGAATATATGTACGAGTAAGATATTTGAATTACGAATTGTGTGAGACGAAAGTTTTATGCACGGTTTTGAAAATAGAGATACAAAAAATAAGAAACTATACATTAGATGGCTACTCTTCTACTTTTGTTGTTACTTTCCTTTCTATTACTTTGAAAGAAGCTAATATTTTAGCTTCAACTTCTCGATTTTGGTATATTCTTCATGTTTTCCTTTGGCGTCCGTATTTTTGAGGAAAATAAGAAATTCGAATGTGTTTGGGATTACGTTTCTACAAAAGTAACCTAAAACTTACTTCTTTCAAGGGTTTTAATGTCGAGGTAAGATGTAATTTAACTACTTTGGATAAAGAAAAAAACCCGCTTCTTTTATAAAGCGAAGCCAAGCATGATTTAGATGTGCTTAAAAGATGCTTTTTTTTTTTAAAATACCTGCATATGAGTCGAATCTTTTAATTACTAATTGAGAATAAAGAAACCGAAAAAAATAAAATCTTAAGAAAATCTAATTTATTTATATTTCTTGCTTTTTAGTCGCTTACGACTATGCTTTCTTTTTGTGTTGGTCGGTGAAGAAGGTGTGTGAAAAATGAGAAATTCTGTACTGTAAAGTTGCTACTTTATCCAAAGGTAACAAAACATGATTTCATGTGCATGTTTCCTCGGATGCCATCAATTTTACATGGTCTAATCTACGAAGCAACAAAAGCTATTATAACAATTCTATGCAGACAGAGGGTGGGGTGGGGTGGGGTGGCTTACCCACAGAACAGCCACCGTGTCTGCATCACTAAGTTGATCCTCTTTGGGCAACGAAAGCAAAAGACTAAGGAAGTCGTCTTTGTTTTCATAGACTCCATTTCTTCTTCTTTCGACTATGACTCGACCCACAAGATCGTTAACTTTCGTCGCTAATTTATGACACCTTCTCTTTACACCTCGAAAATCTAAAAACCCTAAAGAAAAATAATCTGCCCAGTTGAATTCTGATATCACCTCGTACCCTTCCTTAACCATTAAACCTAATTCATCACCTTGTACTAAACCCAAATCACAACCAAACACACTTTCTAGTACATTTTCTAATGACCCTTTTTGTAATATCCCTTTTACCTCCACAAACCCTCTCATTTTCATCTCACTGCAAATTCCCTCTATCATATCATTGGCTACACGTTGTCGAATGCCCTCAAGAGACGAAATCCTCCTCGGAGAGAACATATGATTTGCAGCGATTCGTCTAAGATGTCGCCAATAGTTTCCCGAGGGGGCGAATCCAATGGCACGTTCGAACATAAGCAAACGAGCCGATTCCTTTATAGGACGATCGGTAAACGAGCTACCACATAAAATCTCTTTAGCCGTATCAGGGTGACTACTGATTATGATTCGTGTAGTACCAAGACTAATGGCCATGAGACGATTCGCATCTAATGAAGTAGCTATAGAAGCTAATTTTTGATGAAAATGATACCCCATTTGAGGTAAGAACCCTAAAAAAGGCCAACTTATAGGACCCTTCAAATTTTTAGGGTTTCGAAAATAGTTAAGATTTCTCCATGCAAAACCACCTGGTACTAAACATAGATTCAGGAACAAGGGAAAAACATAGAAGAAGAGTAGAAGAAGAGTAAGGAACCACGCAGTTTCATAAATGGCTACAAAACATAGGACAAGGAAAAATAAGTTGGCCAAAATAAGTGGTTTCATGATTAAGTGATTCACTTAGAAGCAGATGAAAATAATTGGAATTGGATATAAAAAGAGCCTTTCAGAGCCTAATAGAAATGTCTAGAGATGGATTCATGTCGTGTGAGGATTCCATATGAATTGGTACATATATATAGTGCATGAAAAGCTATTTGAATCAATGATTTGGTCTATATACCTTGTTTGATTGGTGCACGTACGTAGTACCCTAAAGTGAGGAAATTTTGGAAAAAAATAAAATAAATTTTGGAGCTTAATATCTTCTTAATAGTGAGTTGATTTATTGTTTGTAATTATAATTACTTACTAGTTAATTTATTGTTTTATTTGACAGTCTAAACCCTTCCCAAATTAGCAATATTTAATTGGGATAGCCATGGGTTTAGCCAAGCCATCTTGGTCCTAGGATACACGAGCTTAGCTCATGTTCACGAAGTAGGCTCGGTTCGGCCATTTGGTTCCTAGGCCTCATGAGCTCAGTCGAACCGCCCACGAGCTCATGATGCAGCTTGAATTTTTCTTTTAAAAAAAAAATTAATAAAACAAATTCAAAATTAAACTCTCTAACCCAAAAAGAGCCCAAAACAATGCTGCATGGCTCGGTCCATTGCTTATAACGAGTCCGAGTCGTCCATGGATCGAGTCGGAACTAGGGATGGCAAAAAGCTCGTTAGCTCGGGCTCGGGACGAGTCCCATTTTGGGGCATCGGCCCGAGCCCGGCCCGGCCCGTGGCTCGTCACCAGCCCGTCACTAAGTAATAAAAAAAAAATTTAAGTTTAAATGTATTTTTTTTTTATAAATTGCACAAATTTTAAATATATTATAAAAAATTATAGATTTATAATGAATTTGAAAAAAAAACACGAGCAACTAACGCTCAAGCCGAAAGCTCAAGCCTAGCCTCTTTTTTTTGGCCGAGCTTTTGCTCGGCTCCAAAAAAGGCTCGGACCTCTTTTGCTCGAGCCGAGCCCGAGCTTTGAGTTTCGGCTCGGCTCGACTCGTTGACATGGCTAGTCGGAACTAGTCGAGCCTTAAAGCGGCTCGATCAGTTTGTCATCCCTAATATTGAAGCGTTCTTACTTGTATTTTTATAACTAATAAGCTTTATTAATTAGGTGAAGCGATTCAGCATACCGTACTAGATCAAGGCCATCATCATGCGTTTTTGAAATGTTTTGTTAGTTATTAGAATAAATACAATTAGGGTTAGTGGAGAAAGTGATTGAAACTATTGATAATTGGAAGTGGATATCAGTTCATGTCATGAACCAAATGGAACCAAAACCCTTCAATAATAATTCTGAAAGAAGTCATTGCAACATATCTTTTAAGCACTTGCATTGTGTTTTCCATATTTGGAAGATAGAGTTTGACATTTGAGCTTCCATTCCAATAAATTAGATATAAGGTGAAGTATCCATTCATCTTCCTCAAATCTTTGGAAGTCACATACTCTATCGAGATGCAAATAATTATTCCACTGCGTGAAGTTGTCACTTGCTACCACCTTCATTCAACTGCAATTAAAAACCTAGTGCGTCTGCATAGTTAAGTTTAGGATGACCTCAAACCCCATTCTAAACCTGAAATAGTAGCCACTTAGCATGGTTAAGGTGCGATAAATTAGACCGTACACGAAATTTAGTATGAAATTATGATAAATAGTATCATATACATTGTATTATAGTGGATTAATTTAGAAAATACTCTTTTACTTTTCATTCAAAAGAATGTTGTTGGAGTTCGACCTCGTAACTTATTAAATAAATATTTCAGAGTACTGTTCTTGTATTAGTTTTAAGATCGGACACCAAAAAAATGAGATCAGGTCGGTCAAATGGCCATCATAATTTCATGTGACACCATGATTTGTATTCATTGCCCCACCTCATCACCAGCCACTCTCAGCACAATACGTGGCAACTATGACATCAACGCCTCACTCTCAAACCATTACAATCAAGTAATGACTCCCTAGTTGCTAACCACAGTACTAACGCCATAGCTGTAATAAAGGCGTCATGATGACCTGCAGGCATTTCTAAGTCAATAATGTAGCTAAAATGACATCGGGCGGCCAAGTGGGGGTGGTCTTTCTGCCTATAAATAGGGATGAATGGTTCACCTCCTAAGGCAGAGCTCACGGGATTGGGCAACAAACACTCCCAAACTTGTATTTAGTGCAATTACTTGGTAAACTAAAAACAAGTACAAGTAAATCATCTCTATCTCGGAACCTCTTCAACATAGTGTCGAGAAAAATGCACCATAGGCAACCTAAGTGGCTACTGTTTCAGGTTTTCCAACTCGGTTTTCTTCTTGTCCGAATGAACAGAAAAATGCCAAAAAAAGGTCTCACATCGACTAATGTAGGGATGATTCCATATTTGTAAGGGCATAAAATAGGAGATATTATCAACTTATTTTGGACTAAAATAATAAGCTCGTGTATCTAGTTTTACTTGAACAATCGAGAACGAAAATTCATTGATATAGTATCGAATGAAGAATTTGTCTGCTGAATAGCCATGTCGCTTAGCTATTGTTCTCGAGAAATGACCAATCTTCCCCATTCCTCCCCCAAAAAAAATAAAAAAAATAAAAAAAATAAAAAAATCCAACTTGAGTCATGTCAATTCCACTATATCAATTATCCTCTCAAATAAACTACTGATCGTTACACAATCGATAAGCTATTGCCATAACAATTCACTACTCGATAGACCCAAAAACAAATATCCCACTAAACATTCCATTCCAATTTTTTTTTCTTACAAAACCTCAAAAGTATCCAATAGCATTCAAGTCTTGGGCTAATGCATTTATATAATTGCAGAAGCATTTTATCCCATAATCTTTTAATAATAACATGATAAGTAGAAAGTAAAGCAAACGCGTGGACGTTTTTCCATCTTTTTCTTATATAATTGACATACCTTTACCAAAAGCATTGGCTTTAATAAAATGTAAAACTTCCCACTAACTCCAATTAAATTGGCTGCCTATGGAAGAAATGGGTAATGGGATGTTAAAGTATCTAACAAAGACCACCAATTGGAACAATTGAGCCTGTATTCAATAGGTTGTATACAGTTGTAAATCTTAAAAAGCAAGAAATCTTTGCGGTCGAAAAAATAATTTTATTTTCCTGCTGGAATCATCTAAGAGTCTCCCGCAAGAGAACCACGAAAAGCTTGCGGGAAAATTGCAACCACGGTACCAAATCTTTCATTTAGTTTTTGACTTTGTCCAAACCTTTCATTTGTATCAATCACAGTATCAAATCTTTAAAAAACTCACTCCCGAAGTCTCAATTGACAGAAATCGTTAGTTGACCAAAAATAAAAAATCCAACCAACCGTTGACTAATTTTTTAAATGGCAAAATAGTAACTTTACATTTCTTCATATAAAAAACTAAAATAATTAAAAAAAAAAAAAAAAACCTATCTTCTCCACCCACCCTACCCAAAACCACCCAAAATGCCGGCACCACCACACCCACCTTCGCCATCGTCCTTCAGCTCCGGCGCCACCTCTCCAAACTCCAAAAACTAAAAATTGAAAAAAAATCAACCATCCACCTCTATTTCATTTCTCTCCCTACTAGAGTTGATTGAGAGTTTTGGAGTCTGGAGAGGTGGCGCCGGAGATTGGTGACTAAAGGACGGTGGTGGAGGTGGAGTTGGGTGTGGTGGTGCCGACATTTGGGTGGGGGGGGGGGGTGGGGTGGGAAGAAAATAGAGTTTTTGGGTTTTTGATTTAATTATTTGATTTTAGTTTTTTCATATGAAAAAACGTAAAGTTACCATTTTGCCCTTTAAAAATTAGTCAACAATTAGTCAAATTTTTAATTTTTGGTCGACTAACAGTCAAACTAACGGTTTCTGTCAATTTGGACTCCAAGTGCGGATTTTGTAAAAGTTTGGTACTGCAAGTGGTAAAAATGAAAAATATGGACAAAGTCTGCAACTAAATAAAATGTTTGATACTGTGGTTGCAATTTTCCCAAAGCTTGCTGAAGTGGAAGGAATGAGTCGGACCATTCATCTAAAAGCTTGTCATATATGTGTAGGTCGAATTTATTTCTTTATACAGTTGTATGCGGACCCACACAATTGTATATGTTGTGCTAGACACTCTCTAGAGTCACGTTAAACTCAAACGAGAGAAAAAAAATCATTTAGCCCCTGTTTGGTGGGGGATTAAAATCAGATTTTTAGTAAATTTTGATAAAAGTTGATGAAATGTGTGGTTGAAAAATTATGGGTTCCATGAAATATGTAATTACTTGGATTTAAATTAAAATCTAGATTTTACAAGAACTTTGTTTAAAAGCCCAAACGAGCGACCAAAATTCATAACCAACATATAAGGATTTGAGCTATTACTCTTAACAAGATAGAACTTTTAAAATGGAATTCCAAATCTTAATCTTCTTTATGGATTGTTTAAGCAACTGAATTAGACGAATGAAATTGCAATAATTGGATGACACTAAGACTTCACGTGATCATCTCGTCTAAAACTTAAGTTGTTATATACGAGAATTGACAGTTATTTATTCTAATCATGTTTCAACATACTTCCTTAGTTGACAATTAAATTTATTTTTTCAACGCGCACACAATTTTCATAAATGTATGCGACTACAAAACTCGAAAAGTACAGATATTTTGCATAACTCTAAAGCCGTCTTGTCAACCATTCCCTCCGATAGATAACAATTAGTTTTCCTATAGAAAGCTAAAACTAGTAATTAGGTTGAAATAAAAATGGTAAATAAAATCGTCCACTAAGAAATGGATACGTTTACCTTACTTTTCTATATTTAAATTGTTTAAAGAAAGGATTAAATAAAGTTTAATTGTCGGTATATTAGTTTTAGTGAGATTTATTTCCACTAATAGCAAATGGGTCCCCTTCGAATTTTCCAGATCAATAGCACTTACACACCATAAAGAGAAAGTAGAGTTATGCTAGTTGTACAATTATAATTGACAATATTAATTTTGTCGAAATTCGGGTCATTGATTTAAAAAAAAATATTGAAATGAATGAATGTGATGTTGTCAAGTTTGAATTGTCAATTAATATTGTCAAATTAGATTGTACATGTAGCATGATTCGAGAAAGTAACTCACATGTGGGATGATGTCAGCAGATAAACAATTTAAAAAATTACAAGTATTAAGTTGTACTAAAATAAGTACCCCATATGGGAATCGGTCTCAATATACACTAACACCTCGTGTTTCACTTGATGTATTCTTTTATTAAAAGATTCTGTTCGGGTAGCTCGATCTTCAAAAGTAAAACATTGAGTCGCTAACTTGTTCAAATATGCAAACCTAAGTTCTTTCGTGATCAAAATTAAATCATTTCTCTCGAGCCTTAAAAAGAGAAAACTTTCTATACGTTTCTAGGGGTATTGTTCATCTACACGTCAATGTAAATGTTAAAATCGACCATGACTTGAAATTTCAGTGCAAAATCGTCAAATCACTTAAAATTCAATACTATTTTGTTCTTGTTCTAAGTAACGTGAAGGTCGCATGCAATTTTAACTTGGTATGTCCAGATACATGCGAACCCATATTCACCATAGATTTGAGATTCAAATCTTCACTTTTGAACTTATATCCTATAACCAAATCACGTGAAAAGCTACAAAGTACGACCCCAATTTTTCTCATTTTTAACCTTATTAGTATAAACAAAAAAATGCCATTAGTGTGAAACAAGCAATCACACTGAAAAATTGGATGATGGGATTCCGTGGACGGGTCCCCTCGGAGGGGAAACAAAAGAAGAAGTTAAAGCTGAAAAAATTGATTTCTTTAAAGGGGAAAGATGCCACTACTTTTGGCATATATCTTAGCTAGTAGTGGATACGCTCTAACAAATCCAAGCACAATTAGTAAAATATTATCCATTTTAGCCAATTTTAGCACTCAATTTGGATGGTCCTCAAGGTAATCAATTTTTAATGTAGGAAAGCCAAATAAAGATAACAACAAACGAGTATGATTAGGGTTAGACAAAATTCTCGAACCGAATTGGATCGAATCGGATCTGAACCGAACCGAGGGATTCTTCTTAAATTAAATATCTGAATGGGTATTTGAATCGAGAACCGACGGATTCGATTCTTAGTTCTAGACCAAGAATCGAATAAACGAATCTCTCTAATTTTTAAAATTTTTTATTTCAAATAAGTCAAATTATTTTATTCTTTTCTAAATGAATTTGTTAACTAATTAATTTAGCTCAAACGTAAAATATGATTTTACTATTTTTAATTTTCAGTCAGTCCAAATTAATCAAATTGACCCAAATTTTACCAAAATCT
Source organism: Fraxinus americana (assembly GCA_035079005.1). Lineage (NCBI taxonomy): Eukaryota > Viridiplantae > Streptophyta > Magnoliopsida > Lamiales > Oleaceae > Fraxinus > Fraxinus americana. Next base: position 2,816,460 of record CM068710.1, on the reverse strand, counting down.
CTTATTCTACCGTAGTATCGTTTTTGCCGTTCTATTATTGTGAACTAACTATCTTCCTCTTATAATTTTAATAGCCAAATTTATGAAGAACTCAACTAAGAAATGCGCAAAAGATATCACCAAATTGGACTATATTATTTTGTAAGAATTAATGTTGAACATGTTATAGTCGATCTAATACAGTGTTGTTATAAATATAAAAATAATAATTATTGTACGAAAGTTGGGAACCGAACTGAACCGAACTCGAACGGATCCATAATTAAATTTGGACCAAACGATTCCACTTACTAAATACCCAAAAATTTTGGTTCGGTTCGATTCAGTTCGGTTCTCTTCAGAATCTAATCGAACCGGATCATGTCCAGCCATAAGTATGATAAGATGGATGTGTGGTTATATTAAACACAAGATTAAAAAAATAAGAATACAAGCCAAAGAAAGTGCCGCCAACCGAAGATAAATTAAGGAAGGGGAGATTTGGGTAATTAAGTCATGTTTTGCGTCAACCCAAAGAAGTTACAATTAATACAAAGAACGCGATCTCGGATCGAGTTAAAAGTAGGGAATCATAGACCAATATTAACTCAAATGGTAATAGCTAACAATATAATTGCTTTGAATTTAAGTAGCTCGTGTCATGTTTTCCATCAACTTAGAGGGGACTATCATTGATAAGAACTTGGGGCCCCTTTGGCAGGTATTATGCATTTTGTAGAAGCACTTTATAAGAAAATCTCATTGGATCAATTTTCTCTAAACGTACTTTTAACCGGACAAAATATTTTCAAAATATTATTTAAACATATTTAAAAACAATTTTTTAATCTCTTCTTAAAAGCCCGACCAAAAAATGGTAGACTAAAATTGACTCTAATCGTAATTGCTCACTAGTTACGAACAAGTTACTTTCAATTTTAGTAGCCCTCGTAGATAGAGGATAGCTAACTTGACTCCATGTAACAACGCATTTCCTCGAAAAGACAAAAGATACATGCTAGCAGGGACGGAGCTAGGATGAAAAAAAAATTTGTGGCGGCAATTTTCACAAAAACATAATTGTGGGGGACATAAATTGTAAACTGTAAGTATTTTTTTAGAAAATCTTGAGCAAAATTTGAAATTTGAAATCTAGCGTGAGTGCAGCTGACCCCACACTAAATCCGTCCCCGCGTGCTAGTGTTGGAAAATGCACTCAACAAAGTACGTCCATCGTTGGTATTCTTTCTGATCTCTACATGTTTCACCAGTCCACTGAGAATTCCCTTTATCGAAATATTTCCAGCCATGTCGGTAAAGGAACCTAATATGGCCAACATACATCTCAGCCGAGTTATGAAGCATCTTTGCTTCTCCAAGTGCAGACTCTTTGGGCAAACACGACCAACTACAAAGGACTAAACAGAATTCCTACATTTCAAATGACGCTTTGGAAGAAACTTGTACGGTTTTGGAATGGTTTTGATCGATCATTTTAACCCATAAAGCTGAAAGCAAGTAAACAAATTTATACACTAGATACCAGATATTGGAACAGCTACACTTTTCACAGGAAACGATGTCATGATCGAGCATTATTGAAGATACAAGAACTACACTTATGGCACTTGACCCAGTCGAAAGACAAAAATATTCACCCTAAGCAATGAAAGCCCAGTTCTGTCCCAGATAGACAAACATGCCATTGAGTAATGAATGATCGTTCATGCGTGCACACACATACGGAGAGAAATTAACGAGACGAACAAAGTAAAATAAGATTTCAATTATCCAATACAATCAATAATATCAATATCATCACAAATTATTCACATGTTGTTTGCATAGACCATAAAAGTAACCTTGGTCCGTTTCTTTGGGCTAGTAAACAAAAGAAAAGCAAGTCATCCATTGATGCAACATTAAGTGTATTGATGACTACTTGAAGCATCCATGAATTTTAACATTTACCGGAAAACTTCAGAAGGCAGAGCAAAAGATCTTTGCTAGTAATGGCATCTCAGTATTCTCATTTTTCGTCCACCACCAAATGGTAGAAGTTCCCTATCACATCAGAGGGCAGTTGATGAAAGAAATGAACGGATTCGCTGCAGCAGTTCTGCTTTTACCGTATCAGGAACAGAAGCTGCATAAACAAAGAGATGCTTATTTAATTACGATGTAAGTTCTAAGCAAAGCTTTATAAAGATTATCAGCAAGGAAAGAAGACAACAACCAAGCAGTGGAGTCCAAGAGCTCAGGTCATCACAGGGAAGAATAATTGAAATTGTTCTTACACTCTTTTTTTGTATACTAACTAAACATCATCGACATTACAATTTAGATTATGGAGCTGGACTGCTAGAGTAATTACATACTGATTATGCAACAACCTTATGAAAGACAACTTAGAAGTTTACACAATTTTTCATCAAGAACTCAAAATTTTCAGATTCCTCAATTTCCCAAAATTAGAGTAACAATAATAGTTAAAAGTGCATGTATACATGGCATATCCTTATGCAAGATTTACATAGAAGCATAATCATGTAATGGTAGCAGCCAAACGTCTGACATGTCACGAAATGACGGGTTAAGAATCAAATTTATGTACTAGGGTGATTTAGAAACAATGAGAGTGAATGTAGCATGAGATTATGTGTGGTACAAAGAAAAATATTCTACATTTTAGCTAGAATATGAACTATAATTATGCGAGGCAACTCTTTCAGATTCTTCATCCAAGTTTTATTTACATGCACACATCCTTAGTAGGTTGCAACTCAATATGTGCAATGAAAGCCTCTGTGGCTAACGCAAAATAAGTATTTCTTTCGACAGTTACCACTTCTCAACTCTCTCATAGTGAGTATGATTTCCAGTATACATTAAGAAAAATATTTCTCAAATTAAAGAGAAACAATTATTGGGAATCAATTAACAAAATTAACAAAAACATTTTACAAAAATGTTATGCCCATTCACTATCGAAACTTTTAAATGATAAGTGGCAAAACATGCAAGTTCTATCATTTAAGCACCATATGTTATGGTTATAAAAGCATTCATCTTCAGCCACAAGCATAAATCTTTTATTCTATATAACATAGTGGTAGAGTTGATTATTGGCACGTGCATAAGGTGGTTGTTCTCAGACCCTAAAAACACAGCCATATGTAAGCAATCATTTAACACTCACTTTGCAAAAATTGACAATGTAAATATGTAATTAATCAAATTTTATTTTTACTCATTCTTGTAAAATATACAAGAGCATGTCAATTAATACAGATTATAAAAGGATGAAATACTAGTTATAAGCAACCTGTCCCAACATTGAGAACCGTCAAAAAAGAACAGAGGTTGCAACAATACAAGTACTGTTATAATTATGAAATCTAAATAAAATCAAGAAATTTAAACAATAGATCAATAAGTGTATGATGAATGCATAACTAAGTGAACGAACCTACCTCTTCCCTTCGGGGTAATTACATGAACAAGGTCATCCACAGTTACATTATTTCTTCCCTTCTTCCTTGCATGTGCCCTTGTAAAAAATTGCACGTGAACAAGGCATTATGAGCTTGGAGAAAGTCAAGCAAATCTTATGAGGACTATACCCCATAAAAATGGAGAGAAAGACGCATTGTGCATGCTGACCATATAAGATTCATCATAACTCGTTACTCCATCCAAACAGTAACTTCTCTTTGATTTGTAAAAAACTCCAATTATTATTTTTTATCTTAATACTAATCACAAGCATGCATACTCAAATTAAAAGAATGATATATTATGCATATGAAGAATCGAAATCTCCACTAAATATAAATTGGTATTCACTATATATTGGCTTAATTAATTTTGAGTCAATTATTCACAAATTCAACAAGCTTTCATCAAAATTCCCATCATGGATGAGTTTAATAGGATCAATTCAAAAAAAGTTCTGTAAATATTTTTAATTGATTTCAATAATTTGAAGAACTCAAACATAAACATTCCCTCCAATAAACCAGTTCTTCAAATTAAACCAATAATATTATCAAACTCCGACTGCAGAAAAATTAAACAAAAACCTGCAAAGAGCTTTCATTTCATCTCTCCAACCGCATTCGATAAGTCTTTCCCTCAAAAGGTCCTTCAACCGTTCTTTTTCTCCACTCTCAATCAGCTACATAAGCAACCATATCAATTAATCAATTCATATTACTAATGCTCCAAGAACTGGTACTTCTCTAAATTAAAAGCAACAATAATTAAATGCACACACAAAAAATAAAAAATAATAATCACTTTAATATTGATAATTAACATGCTTATCAATTAAAAGTAATAAACTTAAAATAGTAGTTATACTTCTCTAAATTAAAAGCAATTATAGTTAAAAAAAACTAACAAAAAAAAAAAATGATTAAACAAATCCATAATAACTAAACCTAACTAAAAATATACCTTGATATTGATGATTTCCTGAATTGTTGGTTCGCGATCGCGTTCATCTTCTGCATCTGGAGTTGGTGGACGTTTAATTGAAGCCCTCCTTTTTCGAAGCCCAAAAAGAGAGAAAATTTATTAGATAAAACAGAAATTAACTTCGAATTATAATCCTGAAGTAATATATTGGATAACTGCTTCAAGATTATGATAAGAAACTCACATTATATTAATAATTTCAGAGCAGCAAAATATTGAAGCTTTGGAAATAATCGATTTTTCGCAGTACTACCTGTATTTATATATATTTTTTATACGAACCTAGCCCCAAGAATTAGACGGTCATTTTTCGAGTAAATTGTTTGAACAGTCATTGAACTTTAACATGGTCACGACTTACTCACTGAACTTCAAATCGCCTCTAAATGGTCACTGAACTTTCATTAATTGCATCACATCCAACACTCAGAGGGCAGTAGGGTGGGCAATTAAAATCAAGTTTAGTGACCATTTAGAGGCAATTTGAAGTTCAGTGAGTAAGTCGTGACTATGTTAAAGTTTAGTGAGTGTTGAAACAATTTACTCGTCATTTTTTTTGGGGAAAAATTCACTTTCCCTACTTAATCTTTACCTTATTTCAAAAATAACAAAACAACTTTTACATTTCAAAAATCAGATTTTTTAACCTATATATACACATATTTATAAATATTTATTTATTTATTTAAATATATAAAAAGATATAAATAAATAAATATATATATATAATATATATATAAAATTAACCCACCCCCACCACCACCACCACCCCACAACGCCGGCGACTGCTCCGGCGACCACTCCGGCGACATCTTCGATTCCGACGACTTCTCCGGCGATCACTCCAATTCCGGTGACTATTTCGGTGACTGTTCCGGCGACTGCTCCGATTCCGACGACTATTTCGATGACATGAATTTTTTGTACGGTCACAGTCCAGGTCACAAGTCACGGTGACAGGTCACAATCGACCACAAACGATCACAATTAGGTCACAACCGATCACAAACGGTCACAACCCCCATCCCATGCGCATCCCACTTACAACCAACGCACCACCGCCATGACCACCACTATCATCACCAACCCTCACCGCCAATGCCACCACCAGCAACTCCACCTACACCATCAACAAAAATCAACCTAAATCCCCAACACCACCAAAATATGGAAACCAGCACTACCACTCCAACAACACCGTTCGGAAGAAACCCCCACAGATCTGCAACAATAGCAAAAATCAGACAAGCAACCACCACAACCATCAGATAAAACAAACTTAAAAACTTAAAAAAGGAAACTAGTAGCAACCACAAAAATACAAACTGAAAAACCCATCACCACCACCACCCCATTTCACTATCACCCACTACCACGACCACCACCGCCACCGCACAATACAAATCAAAAACCAAAAAACCACCACCGCATAGCACAAATCAGGAACCCATTCTTCCAGCAGCGGATGCCCCAGCAGCGAAATCGCTGCCGGAAAACCAGCAGCGATTTCGCTGCTGGTTTCCCAGCTGCTCTAGGCAGCGAAATCGCTGCTTTTCCTGCAGCGATTTCGCTGCCAACAACTAGGGTAGGGTAGGGTAGGGGAGGGGAGGGGAGGGTGCGGCGGCCGAGAGAGAGGGGGCGGCAGTAACTTTTGAGCAGCGATTTCTTCTCGTGATTCAGGGATTTCCAATTGGAGAGAGAGAGGGGAGACGTAGAGAGAAAACGAGCTTTGGGGGAAATGAGAGACGTGGGCTTGATTTCTGAATTAATTGAATTAATAATATATAAAACATCTGATTTTTGAAAAATTAAACTTATCACCTCATTTTTGAATATGAATTTTGAAAAGTAGGGTTTTGGGTAATTTTCTCTTTTTTTTTTTTTTTTGGGTCTCTTCGATTAGTCACTGCAATTTTAAATGTCAAGTTTTAACCATTAAACTTTTCAAAATGTTGAACGTCACTAGAATGACTTACATTCTCTAAAAAGTCAGTTTTTACAAAATTTATTCTAAAAAATTGAGGCCCTAATCGAGCTTAATATCATTTCGGATAGTATTTGTTAATGTCAAAATGAATTTTACCTTAAAAAAATCCACCAAAAGAGCTTGGCCTTCATAAAATTTTCGAGCCAAATATACATAAATTCATTACTTGTTTATAGATGGTGTACAAAATAATCATACGGTGACCTTAATTGCTGTTAAAAATAAAATTTGTGTCTAGTCATTCTTTACACGTGTAATTGTCGAATTAGATGCGCGCAATTGTCATTTGAACATTCACTATAACTTTGTAGTGACAATCGTGTAGGATAGGTGAGAGGCGGTGACACTTCACAAACAATCTAAAAAGACGACTCTTTCATCCAAGGATTTTTAATCACCGTACGTATCATTCGAAGGGGAGCAAGATGCTGCGAGATGGGTATTTTGTCTTGGACGAATGCCTCCTAATCAGTAATAAAGGTATGTGAAGGTAACCTCAAGTCCAGATTTTATTCGAGAACGTAATGGTACAAGTTCATCGACTGAAAAACCAACTAATCGAAAGTCAATCATAGTAACCCCGAGAGTCCCATGTGGAAGGACTCTCACACTACGTATCAAAGGTACGCCGGCTCATGTTTATCAATGTCGAGAATCTTTTTACCTTACATCATATTCACGACATATTTGGCATTGTAAATCATTTTAAGAATGTCAAGGTTAAGTCTCCTCATATATCATATGCCACATAATGTAAAATTGTTGTAATCGGTGCAAGGACATTAGTTAGAAGTGAAGATAGTCTTGAATACATATGAAATTCGAGGAAAACTTTTGGATGAAATCTTGTCTCAATGAAGCCCTTCAATCCACTTCGATAATAGCAAGTTGGGAATGCAAATAATTAAGGATAAATTAATAGTTCTCTTTCATTTATTACATAACAATGTAAATAAAGGAGAATAAAAAAATGACAAAGCTAAACAAAAATGGTAACAGCTAAAACATTTTAACTCATGTTTGAGTAACTTATGACATATTTGATCGGTTGAATTGAACGACGCTTATAAGAGTTATAAACGAGAAATAAATTAAATTATAGTCTATTGTCCTGTGTGTGCAGTGCTGACCAATACTATGTACGAGTACTAAGCATGCTCGATGTTTTATGTCAGGTAACATTAACAAAGAAGGCTATAGGAAGGCATGTCCTCGATTCGCAATACATCTTCCATCAGAAGTTCTTTCTCCAGCTGAGATCTTGCCGATTTCAAAATCTCCTGAGGAACATAAATTTGGGAGAAAAGAAAAGAAACATATAAGTGAAAAATCAGATCAAAATTAGAATGTGAATTACAACTATCAATTTAAGGACCTACACTGTCCTACATAGACAAAATTGGTAAAAATGGCAAAGATTCGCGTCTACAATGTACAGTCTCAACGAGCAGGCTTAACTTCGTGAAGATTAGGAAGGAAAAGAAACTTGCATACATTGAACTCCATGTAAGTAGCATTTTTCTCCAGCCACAATTTGTCCATTATCAGGAAAGCCACACAATATAGCAAGTCAAAGGCCCACTCGTTCTCTGAAAACGCATCAAGACTTCAATTTTTGAAGCATTAAGATAAAAATCGATGTACATACCATGAAAATGAAACTGTTCTTACCCGACAACATCTTTAGAAAAACAGCTCTAACAAATTTTCTGGGTTTCACTGCATGTAGTTGATCTCACATTAGCCAGTTGCCTAGAGATTTATGTAATTTTTCAAATTTCACAAATCTGCGATGTATTTTCCCCTTACAGGCATCTAGATCAAGCATTTGCATAATCATGAATGTGATATTTACACCGGCGACAGCAAATGGATATTCCCAAATAGCTCTTTTGCCTGCTTGCTTCTTCAATAGACTTTGAAAGGATGTCTGTGGCATGGAACAAAGAAATTATTTTGACCCAAATTGCTCTCTAAAAAAAATCAAGAAAACAATTTATCACAGGTTAATCCAAAATTGCTCCAGGCCATTGTTTCAATTTTTCCAGCAGGACTGTCTTTACGCATCGTATTGTTTCTAACAGCAATGTGTCAAAAACTGAAGCCGAATGGCAAACTCGGAACCCCTTCCCTCCAAATATAACAGAAAAGGAATAACAAAACAATAAAAGTATCCTATGCAGGTCGTAAGCATATTACTTAGAAAAGTGAAAATGGAATCTTACAGAAAATGTCTCGGCAAAAAACAGTAAATTCTCCAAAGAAATGAACCCAGCTCCTCTGCATATCAAAATTACAATGTTAAGTATGACAAAAGAAACTGAATGAGGGGGAGAATGGATGAAGAGTTTAATACGATATAGACACAGGGAAGAAAAAACAAACCTGAAGTCCGTTGATGGATCTCTTCCTTGCCATCCCATTTGTTTCCACTGATCAGATATCAAACTTTGTAGCTTCTGACCAGGGTATGTAGCAGACCATAGTGCCCTTAAAGCGTCCTGAAATTATACAAGTTTGATTAGACAAAGATAAAAAATCTCAATATTCAGTGAATTTTCAGACACATGGTTAAAAATTACAAAAAGGAATGCTCTGCTATCCTTTTCTTGTGGATTCACGTTGAATCCATCACTTGCAAACCATATACTGGTAATGACTATAAAGCAACAGGTATATTACAGATTTTATCAAATGATGAGAGATAATAATACTGATTTGAGAATGCAATACATGCCTGATGGGCTGGTCTGGAAGCATCAAAGTTTACTTTTGTCCTATGTCTCAACCTTCTCAGTCTCTCTTCCTGACAATTTTAAGAGAGATTTATGTCAAAAAAAATAATCATCATCAAGATTTTAACCAAAGAAAGAAAGAAAATCTTAGACAACGCAACAGATATTCAATTTTCTCAACATTGAAATGTCAAAAGCTGTTAGGTCCATTATGGAAAATTATGTATAAAAAACTTCTTACTCTAACTACTCCTATTTTAAACAAACTGGTTTTTAATGATATAATACGTGTGGTCCTTTAAAGATTACCCATCAAACATTTTCAATGATCCATTTGCCAGCTCTGCAGGGCCCAATGGTTGAAAAAGAATGATATGCTATGATTAATATTTCCCTTTCTCATAATGAATAGAGATAATTGCCTGTAGGGGTGTCAAATGGATGCAAATTCGTGCATAGCTTCCCTTTCGATTGAAGCAAACAAAAGTGAGGCCTTTTACCATCCACACTGGTTTACCACAGGTTGCATCATCTGCACTCAAACCAGCGGACTTACACACTCAATGAAGAATGTCAAGTATTTTACCATAAATAACTAGCACCACGATGATAAAACGTTATCCACAATGAGTACAACAAAGTACAACAGAGACAAAATGCGAGAACTGTGTCAGTAGTGGATTGAAGCAGATTAGTGCAGGAAGCAGGTTTCTAGGACTAGGAGATTCCTATGAAATTCACCATTGCCTCCTGTACTTTTAAGATACAGATTTACGTATTTAATGCAGTAAACCTAAAACATTCTGCTCTAGAAGAATTCAACTCTCTCATGTCACTGGACAAACATTCCGCTATCTTCTCCTCCCACGTGAGATATTCCAATTTAATCAAAAAGTCGGGTGCTTGGCAGTATATGTACTTCTATAGATTTCTCATTTCCAATCTATTCCCACAAAATTATGAAGAAATTTATACAGATTTCCGTCAGTGTTTTGGTTATATATTTTTGACGTTTTTCATCATTGGAAATATCAATGGACAACTGTGTATAGCTATAAACAATCCAATCAAGGCATAACTTCAAAACATTTCAAGGCCAACGTGAATGGAGCATTGACTCGCCTTCCTCTTATTGAAGGCATGCCTGAAGTATTGTAAATCACATGACAGATATAAGAATCAAGCTCCAAAATTAACAATTCGTAATGTTGAATCAATCTCAGTATCAATCTAGAATTGCTCAAAACAACTATATATATATATATATATATATATATATATATATATATATATATATATATATATATATAAACGCGCATCACAGGGAAATTATACAAATTTCAAGAGCATATCAGTAACGAGTACTTGAAGAAACAGAATTAGACTGGCTACATTTTGAAAAAGACGATGAAGGACTGAATGCACGAATAGCAACACAGCTCCCCTGAATCCTCTCTGGACTCATTTCAACACTAACAAACGATTATTGATTTCTCTCTTATCCTTTGCCCGAGAGTGTCATACTTTCTTTGTATGCATATAGTGTACAGTGTGTGTGAGAGAGAGAGAGCTGGGTACTGTTACGTCGTCGTTTTGTTTGTTCGTGGTTCTTCGCTTTGTATTCTCTGTCTGACTTCTTTTTCAGAGGCAAGATGACGAAAATGACCCTAGACTTTATTCAGTTTTGCTTGTTTGTCCTATATTGATTGGCCTTGGATTAGATTTACTTAATTACCATTAATGCACCTTAATTATTCATAATTAAGGATAAAATAAATAATATATCTATCTTTTGTTCCGATTTTACTCAATGACTTCAATAAATTCGATGCAGACTTGATTTAGTAATCAAAATAATAATAATTAATAGAAAATAATGACATGTTCATTTACATACGATAGTAGAAAAGGTTCATTCAGAACAATTATTTATTTCGGTTCAAAGTTCCTCCTTTCTTAATTTTAAATAGCCATCTTTGACTATTTATTTTAAGTCCATCATTCAATGATTTTTTCGTTTCGAAATCGAAATATGCTTTATATCGTTGGTCAAAAGTTCTTTGAAATGCTATAAAGAACAAGGTTGTGCTACTTGTACATTATGTCATCCATAATGGATGACATAATGTACAAGTGGCAGTACATTATTGGAGGGTGTGCTTGCCCACCGGCACACCCTCCAATACATTATGTCATCCATAATGGATGACATAATGTACAAGTGGCAGTACATTATTGGAGGGTGTGCTTGCCCACCGGCACACCCTCCAATAGGATAATTCCACTTGTACATTATGTCATCCATTATGGATGGCATAATGTACAAGTAGAATTATCCATAAAGAATATACCATCACGATTGAAAATATAACCCGTGAATAAGTCAAAAGAAAATGACAAGGAATTACATTTATTAAACTCACCACTACGACATCATCATCATTTATCAATTTTACATATTAGAAAGTGTGTTACAAAGTACGTCGTGAGTATTTCAAAACAGTATGAAAAATCTTTCCTAACAATCGAGAATTGTAATTCAAAATTGACTTGCAAACTAGCTCAATAAAATCAACAGTACCCTAGATCCTCCACCAAATGCATTATCCAATGGATTACAAATGAGGGTACAATGGACATTTTGATGAAGCATAAAAATTGTTAAGAGTGTGTTTGGTAGAGATTTTTGGGGAAAGAATTGATTTTTGAATAGTGATATGATGGGAAATGTGTGGTTGAAAAAGAAGAAAAAAGTATTGATGTGATGGAAAATATTATTTTATTGAAAAATGTGTGGTTGAAAATGAGAATTGATTTACTGTAGAAAATGAAAATTTTTACCAAACAAGCTCTAAATTTTTTGTCCGTGAAGGGAGACAAGTAGTAGTCAACACATGGGGGAATGGTTCTCTGAACCCAACCAAATCATATTATATTATGAACAATGTTTGCTCAATTGCCTGAGCCATTGTCTCTAACCCATGTGATAATGACACGTAGTACCAAATCATTATAAAATTCAACCGTTGAAGAGATGGAACTATTTTTTTTTTTAAGTAAAAAAGGAAAAATAAAACTATCAAAATTACATTCACAGTTCCAAATGTTTAGCATCTTTTACACTTAAGGCCTACAAGTTTTGAACTTTTAAGCAATCTACCTTCACTTTTCACAGCCAGGTGTCTTTTTAAACAGATTCCAAATCCATAAGGATAACTTTGCCACTAAAATAACAAGTGATATATTGTGGACCCAAATGCAAAAGTTGTTAATCTTCAAAGAAAAGCAAGACCTTTCATATCTGATCGGGCCAAATCTCGTTCCCTTTCAATCTTTGGTCGACATCCCAAATGTACTATATGTAAGGAGAAACTCATCAACTATATAAGAATTCACTTTACATGCCATTTTTCTGCTTTCGCATATATATCTATATTCACTTATTATGTTTCAAGCAGGTCTGTTGCAAAAAATGTGATGAGAACCATGGTACGTGAGCTAGTAAGGACAATGACTCGTTGATCGTGGAGAAAGGACCAACGACTAGATCACGAACAAAAGAGGTCAAAGAAACCATGAGATTATTTGTCCAAGTTACGGTGGATGAAACATCGATCACAACAAATAAAATAACAAGTTTCATATTAGACTTAGAAGACAGAATAAGGTGAATCAACTTGGTTCAAACAAGGGACAATGGAACTGTAAAGGTTAACTATGCGACCGCATATTATTCCAAGGCATGCGGCTGCATGAATCCATACTGTGACCAAAGAGAGGGCAGAAGACTGGCCTATGCGACCGCATGCAATAACCGGTCACATAGCACAATTCTGGGCGCGTCTTTTCCAAATTTTGCCTAAAATTCCATTTTAATTAAAACTCTTTTATAGTATTTTTTTTTTATATGTTTTAGCTGTAATTCCTTTTTAACTAAGTTTTATGGATTCCATATAAATATGATTATTCTTTTATGTTGTATATGTGGCTCATATAGAGTGAAATATAAGTTTATTGGATCAAAATGGTCAATGCTGAAGCGGAGTGACGACATCGGCCTTGTGGGTTTAACTCACTGTTTGTTTGTCACACGGTACATGTGTACTTTCTTGTACGGGCCCTAAAGTCTTGTATAAGCTCGAGTTTAGGCTTGGGCTTGAACTAGAGTTAGTATAAATATTAATGATGTAATCCTATTATTCATACTGAATAAAATTTTCGCTTCACTCCGTGTGGACGTAGGCACATCGTCAAACCATGTTAAATACTTGTATTGATTTCTCTATTCTTTTTGCGCTTAAAATCCAACATTTTCATTGTAAAGAAACACACAATTTGAAATATATTTTTACAATACATATTGCTTTATTCTCGTTCTTCATTAAATTAATTTCGAACTTATCGAAAATTAAATTCTTATAGCGTTTAACAATTTAAGTAAGGTTCACAAATTTTGTGATTACGGGGTCAATATATTATTAGCGATTGTTTTGGTTATTTGGTTCAATAATTTATTGGATCGAGTTTTTCAAATTTTGATTCTTGACTTTCTTGGGTTTGATCTAACATGTCTGGGTTTTATAACTTCAATTACTACGTGTGTTCGTATTAGTTGGTATCAGAACTTAAACTCCAAAAATTAAGGTTATATAAGTTAATTCCTTATTTGTTTTTATTTGAATCTTCATCTTTGTTCTTCGTGTTCTTCATCTTTTAAGTCATTCAATCCAATTAAAATACCAAAATATTCAAAAGTTGTTTGTATGCTAAATTAGGGCCCAAATCAATTCATTTTCAGTTTTTTGGGTCTTTTATTGAATCATCGCGCATTTAGTAAAAAAAAATCGAAATTAAAAAAAAAAAGTGTCCGAATTCAAGAAACACTTTCTTGAATTTATCTTTGGCGTTTCCATTCAAAGTTCAAATTTTTACTTTCTTAAATCATTTTAGATCACTTCCCTTACTCAAATCTTTGTTTGAATTCTACAAGGGTTGAATTTTTTTATTGAGATCGAATTAATTCTTTGAAACACTTGTAAGGAAGCATTGAGTGGAAAAATGAAAAATTGTGAGATTAATAGAGAGAAAAACCAAATTGAGTGGTACACAAGTGTACACATGTGAGGTAGATATTATTCTAGATTTAGGATGTCTGACAGAGACGATTCTACTTCAAGCGGGAAAATAGTCAAGTGATCATAACGGTGGAGATACGATGATTTGAAAGATTGTTTGGTGATATGGGAGATAGAATGGATAGGCAAGAGGTGGATAGAGAGCCAGGACGCATTACTTTCTAATTCGCGTATGGAACAATCTAAAGAAGTTCCTAACACAAGGGGGCAATGTAGGTAGAATCCTAGAACGGATATTGGTGGTGAAAATGAAGCGAGTAGTGGAATTAATGATGATGCATTAGTGGAGGTTGAAATAGGAAGGATAAGAAATAGAGGAGATAAGCAAGATAGGAGAGCTAGAGATTATGTTGGAGATGGAGTTGATAAAAATATGGGCAATATAAACATGACAATTCCTTCATTCAAAGGAATGAGCGATTCGGAGGCATATTTGGAATGGGAAAAAAAGATAGAGCTTATATTTGATTGTCATAACTACTCGAATTAAAAAAAAAAAGGTAAAACTTGTCGTCGTTGAGTTTATTGATTATGCTATCATTTGGGGGATCAAATAGCAACATCTAGGAGGATGAATCACGAGAGATTGGACATGTTACGTGTAGTTATGAAGGTGGAGAAGCAGTTGAAGAGGATTTGAGCAGCTAGATACCCATCGGATTCTTCGGGTTCTAACTCTTCTTGAAAATCGAAGTAAGATAATAATAGAGATGATGGGAGTGTTTCAAAGAGTATAATTGAGCTACCGAAGGGAAGTGAAGAAGTTACTAGCAAAACTACACCTAAGGTGGATCCCCAACCTCCAGGAATCGGGATATCAAATGCTTTAGGTGCTTGAGATTGAGACACATTGTTTCTCAATATCCAAACAAAATGGCGATGATCTTGCTAGACAATGGAGAAGTGGTGAGTGATAGTGAGGGTGATTATGAAGACATACTGGAATTGGAAGACGCTATTAATGGTGAAAAAGTTTAGTATGCAATGGAAAAGCTGTTGGTTACACGACGAGCTATTAGTGTTCGAATCAAAGTAGATGACTTGGAGGAAAAAATAGAGAATATATTTCATACGAAATGTCATGTCAACAACAATGTATGTAGCATGATTATTGATGGGGGTAGTTGTATCAATGTGGCTAGCACTACATTTGTTGAGAAATTAAGATTAACTATGCTAAAACATCTTAAACCTTACAAATTGCAATGGTTAAATGGACGTGGAGAGGTCAAAGTGAATAGGAGAGTGTTGATGAGTTTCTCAATTGAAAGATATCATGATGAAGTGTGTGATATAATTCCTATGCATGCCAGACATTTTGTTGGGAAGGCTACGACAATAGATAGGAATGTGATATATGTTGGGTACAAAAATAGGTACAACTTTACTAAAAATGGGAAATCTATTACTCTTGCACCGTTAGCACCAGAAGAAGTTTATGAAAATCAAATCAAGTTGAAAAATGAAGAAGAAAAAAGATTGAGAGAAAATGACAGTGAGATTGATCTTTCATAACAAGAAAACAATAGAGAAAAAAGAAGGTGGCTAATTATGAGAAAAAATAGCAGAGCCATATGAGAGTAAAGAAAAAGAGTCTCATGAGAAGAGGAAAAGTCGAAAGTGAATTTTTTTGCGAAAGATAGTGAGTTAAAGGTGGTGGTATTTGAGAACCAACCTATAATCTTGTTGGTTTATAAGGAATCACTCTTCAACTTTGAGGAATTTAAAACATCCCTTCCAAATTTGACTACTTATTTGATGCAAGAATTAGAAAACTTGTTTTCGGAGGACATGCCTAGTGGGTTACCATCCATTCGAGGCATTGAGCATCAAATTGGCATCGTACCTGGAGTTGTCATTCCAAATAGGATAGCATATCGAAGTAATCTTGAGGAGACCAAGTAACTTCAAAGGCAAGCGGGAGAATTGATGAGCAAATGGTATGTGTAGACTTGTCAAGATGGGCGGGCTGGCCAAGGCCCGCCCGGAGGTGAACCAGCCCGTGATTCGGCCCATGAACCGTGTGGGCCAAATCACGGGCTGCCCGGACCTTGAACCGGTCCGGGCCGGTTCAAGGTGTAACCGTTGGCCCGGTTTTAAAAAAATTAATTATGCCTGCAGCTGCAGTCAAAACGGTCAAAAGACCGTTTTGACCTTTTTTATTTTATTTTATTTTATTATTATTATTTTTTGCATAGTTAACGGTAATTTTTTTTTTATAAATTATGGTATTGTGAAGTGAAAAAATAGCAAACTCTCACACTCTACAAGTTTGAAAATTTGGAATCTCTATTTTCTCGTTCTCTCTTAATATTTTCAGCAAGTATTTTTCATATTCAATAGTTTGTACTTTTTTTTCATCTTATTATTTCAAAAATTTTTGTTAAATTGTTATGGATTCTCACGATTTTTCTTCAAGAAATGTCAATTTACATGATAGTTGTTCTCCAATAAATTTGGAAGATGATAATGATCCAAATATTGGATCTTCTCAACAGCGAAGAAATAAAAAGCACACATCTGATGTTTGAAAAATCTTTACAGTGGATGAACCAAACAAAAGAGCAATATGTGCTATTTGCAGAAAGAGTTAATGTATGGGTTAAAGGTCAAGGCACGGGCACATTGCGAAGACACAAAGATAAACACATGAATGAAAGATGGCATTTGAATACTAAACAAGCTCAAATTACTCCTTTTACTAATACTAGTGGAACAGTTACTTTTTCTAATTTTTGTTATTCGCAGGATCGAATGAGAGTAGTAATGTTTGAATTTTTGGCAGCAAGCGAGATGCCTTGTACTTTCGCAGAAGATCGATATTTTGAGGAGTTTATGCAAAAGTATGTTCAACTCGCTTATTGGTCTGTAAGTAAAAATACTGTTCACTCAGATATCTTGAAATTATTTCATACAATGACTGAACATTTGAAAACTGAATTTAACAACTTTGTTGGAGTTATGTGTTTTACATTTGATCGTTGTTCTGGACGTAATCACAATGGTTATGCATGTGTCACTGCACATTTTATTGATAATAATTGGTTACTTCACAAAAGAATTATTACTTTTGGCTTACTTGAATATCCACATAATGGAATAAATTTGTGTGAGAATTTATTACAGGTTTTTAATGAATTTAATGTATTGAGCAAATTATTTAGCATTAGTTTTGATAATGCTAGTGCAAATACTCTATGCATTGAACTTTTGAAAATGAATCTTAATCCCTCGTTTGACTCTAAATTATTTTATATGACGTGTGTTTATCATATATATAATTTAGTAGTGTAAGATGGTTTAAAATTAATAGCACCACAAATACATAAAATTAGATAAACTATTAACTACATTTCTTATTCAGATTCTAGACAACAAGAATTTGAAAAAATTTGTAAAAATCTTGGATTGAGGAGAAGAAAATTTATTGATGATATTCCAAATAGGTGGAATTCAACTTTTCTTATGTTAAAATCGTGTGTTGGTTATACGGATGTTATAAATGCTTTCATTATTTCAAAGCAACTTCAATTTCATATAGATGATTTTGATTGGAACATTGCATTTAAAGTCATGAATTATTTGAAACCGTTCTATAAGGCAACAAAAACTAGTTTCGGAGTTTATTATTCAACAAGTAATCTTGTGCTCTTACAATTTGTAGAAATTGCTAATCAATTTTCAAGCCATAAAGATGATCTATTTTTCTATGATATTGTTTGTACAATGGAGGACAAGTTTCAAAAATATTACGAAAATATGCCAATGATTTTTCCAATTGCAGCTGTAATGGATCCTCGTATTAACTTTTTTGGAGTTCAGTGTGCTATGGACCAACTTTCTGAAACTTTATCTTTCAATATAAATTTTACAAGCCGGGAAATAGAATGTTTTATTAATGAAATGTACAATAGTTATGCTATGAAATATGGTAATAATGAAAATGTTCCTTCTACTACGAATTCTGTTACAAATTCTAAAGGTAAAAATTCTTTATTTTCTTTAATAGCCAAGAAACGCAATGTGTCTTTTACTTCATCCACTAGTTCATTTTCAAATGAGAATGTTACACCAACTGAATTAGAAAGATATTATCAATTTGATCACTACAGTTTAATTCCACAAGACGAGATTGACAACTTAGATATTTTACAATGGTGGAAGATAAATGAACGGTCATATCCAATATTATTAAAAATGGCCCGACATCTACTAACAGTTCTAGTCTCAACAGTGGCATCGAAATCTGTTTTTATTGCAGATAACAGAGTGCTAGATGAAAGAAGATCAAGACTTAAAAAAGATATTTTAGAAACTCTCATCTACGTGAAAGACTGGTTATTTGCAGATAGAAGAATACAAGATAAAGTTGCTGACGATATTGCTCAGGACTTTAAAAATCTTATCGTAGATGAATAGAATCTGATTTGTAATGACGAAATTATAGTTAAGTAGGTGCCAACCTAGTTGGGATGTACTTTAACTATAAGTTTATAAATAGTTAAAAACTGTTTAATTTGTCAAGTTAGGCAAAATGTTGTTCGAAAAATTGTAAATTTTTATGTTATTTAGTTATTGATGTAAAATTTGTCCAAAAATATATCAATATAAAATTTATTTTTATGTAACTTTTATCGATTTTCACTATAATTATTTTTACCATTTATTTTTGAAAAAAAAAATCTTGCCTAGCGGACCGACCTGGCACATGCGGGCTTGCGCTCTGGGTCAGGTCAGCCCTTCCTCCCCCCCCCCCCGGGTCCCGGCCGGACCTGCCTGGAAAGCCCGCATGGGCCGGTTCTATTTTTTTAATCGGGTTGTACTCGGGCTTCTTCATCTGCGGACCGGGCCGGCCCGCCCGTTTTTACATATCTAGGTATGTGAGAGAAAACATGAGTCCATGGCAGTGTTGTGCTACTTGTGTCGAATAAAGATGGGACTTAGAGGATGTACAAAGACTGTCGGGCGATCAATAAAATAACGGTAAAATATTGTCACCATACATTGGATGAATTACATGGATCATGCATTTTTAGTAAAATAGATCTTAAAAGTGGATATCGTCAAATTAGAATGAGAAATGTGGATGAGTGGAAAACTGCTTTTAAGACTAAATATTGTTTATATGAGTAGTTAGTCATACCATTTGAACTAACTAATGCACCTAGCGCGTTTATGAGATTAATGAATCATGTCTTGTGTGCATATATAGGTAAATCCATAATAGTTTACTTTGATAATATCTTGGTATATAGTAAAGATTTGAATGAGCATATAAGGCATTCAAAATGTGTAATTGTAGTCTTAAGGCAAAAACAACTTTTTGGTAATTTTAAAAATGGTACATTTTGCATGAAAAAATTTGTTTTTCTTGGTTATGTTATTAGTGCTAAGAGTATTGAAGTGGATGATGAGGAAATCAAGGCCACGAATGAGTGGTTAACGTTTAAAAGCATAACCAAGGTAAAAAAGCTTTCATGGTTTAGCTAGATTTTATAAGCGTTATGTTAGAAATTTTAGCACACTTGTCACCACTCACGAAAATTGTGAAGAAAAGTATAGAATTTCATTGGGGCGTTAAATAAGAACATGCTTTTAGCACTATTAAGGATAGATTGTGCAACGCACCGATTTTTTTACTACCTAACTTTAACAATACTTTTGAGATTGAATGTGATGCCTCAGGAATAGATATTGAAGTTGTCTTAGTGCATGAACGAAGGCCAATAGCTTACTTTAGTGAAAGCTAAGTAGAGCAACTCTCAACTACCCTACATATGACAATGAGTTGTATGCACCTATTTAAGCTTTGGAGACATGGCAGCGCTACCTATAACCAAATGAGTGGTGATTCACGCTGATCAGTCCTTGAAACATTTAAATGGTCAAAGTAAACAAAACAAGAGGCATACAAGGTGGATGGAGTTCATTGATATATTTCCATATGTTATTCGGTACAAACAAGATAAAGAAAATGTGGTAGCGGATGCATTGTCAAGGAGGTATGTACTTCTAATATTTTCTTTAGGTGTCAAATTACTAGGATTTGAATATGTCAATGACATGTATACTATCACCTGGACTTTTCTAATATAGATGAATCATGTGATAAATGTGCTATAGATAGATTCTTTAAGCATGATGAATATTTATTTGGAAAGAATAAGTTATGTATACTTAGGTGTTCATTAAGAGAATTTTTAGTACGTAAAGCACATAGTGGAGGTTTAATGGGTCACTTTGGAATTAAGAAGACTTTGGATATGTTAAATGAACACCTTTATTGGCCTAAGATGAAAATTGATGTAGATCAAGTTTCTATGGGCAAACTAAGATTGTTAATAGGACTATGATACAACTATTGCGCACTATAGTCAATAAAAACTTAAAGAGTTGTGAGGATTGCTTGCCATTTATAGAATTTGCATATAATAGGGTCACACATTCTACTACTTCTTATACTCAATTTGAAATTGTTTATGATTTTTTTTTAATCCACTAATACTTTTGGATTTAATTCATTTACTTGTTGATGAGAGATGTAGCTTAAAAGGAAAGAAGAAGGTCGAGTTGGTAAGATCCCTCCATGAGAAGGTACGGCTTCAGATTGAAAAGAAAAATGAGCATTAAACTTCTCAAGCAAATAAGGGATGAAAGCATGTTAAATTTGAACCAGGAGATTGGGTTTTGGTGCATATGAGAAATGAACACTTTCCAGCTAAAAGGAAATCAAAGTTGCAACTGAGAGGAGATGGACCACTCTAAGTGCTTGAAAAAATAGATGACAGTGCCTATAAGTTAGATCTTCCAGGTGAGTATTTTTGCTACTTTCAATTTTTTTTTATCTTTCTTCGTTTGATGCATGTAGAGATTCAAGGACGAATCCTTTTGAAGATGGAGGAATGATGAGAACCATGGTACGGGAATTAGCAAGGACAAGGACCCGTTGATCGTGAAGGAAGGACCGATAACTAGATCACGAGAAAAGAAGGTCAAAGAAGCGATGGAATTACTTGTTTAAACTACGGTGAATGAAACATTTATCACAACAAGTAAAATGATAAGTTTCATATTGGAGTTGGAAGACGGAACAAGGTGGATTGAAGCAAGGGACAATGAAGCCGTGAAGGTTAACTATGCAACCACATAGTATTCTAAGGCTCGTGACTGCATGCATCCATACGCGACCAAAATTGAAGGCAGGATATTAGCCTATGCGATTGCATGCAATATACCTATGCGGCCGCATAACACGATTTTGGGCGCGTCTTTTTCAAAGTTCGCCTAGAATTTTATTTTATTTAAAACTCTTTTACGGTATCTTTTTAATATCTTTTAGGTATAATTCCATTTTAACTACATTTTATGGATTCCGTATAAATATGATTATTCTTTTCATTGTAAAAAACACACAATTTGAGAGATATTATTGCAAGACATATTACTTTCTACTCGTTCTTTATTTAATCTATTCCAAATTTATCAAGAATTAAATTTTTGTGGTATTCAACAATTTAAGTAAGGTTCATAAGTTTTGTGATCACAGGGTCAAGATATTGTTGGTGATTATCTTGGTTCTTTGATTCGATAATTTATTGGGTCGAGTTTTTCAAACTTTGATTCTTGGTTTTCTTGGATTTGATCTAATCCTTCGTGGATTTCGTAACTTGAATTGCTACGTGGTTTGCATTAGAATGACTTTAGTTCATTTTTCTTCCTTTAACACTATCGAGCACTTTTTAGCAACTTCGCCAAACAAGAAAATAATGTATAAAATACAAAAGCAGGCTTTAGAAAACTTATCTTTTCCACCAATCCGGCACTTTCAGCCTCCTGCTCCTATGTACAGCAAGATTTACAGCAGGAAGTTTATCCCGAACCATCGCCAAATCATATCAGCATCTTCCTTCTTCGGGGGTACTGGTATTCAAAGTGATGTGAAGTGCTCCGAAGTCTCAACCACATTTTTATCCATTTTTCTTTCAGGATTCCCTTCAACTGATCAAACATGTAGTTCGATTTTAATGCCTCTTTAACCGAGAAGAAGATTGAGAACTCCTTGTAGTCTATTTCACTTTCGTAGGGTAGTTTGATTTTATCACTCACTATAACAGGAACACAGTGGCTCACGATGGCATCAAAAAGGCGGCAAGATGATGGAGTGTCTCCCATAGGATTTAAACAGAATTTGGATGAACGCATTCCTTCAGTCGACTAGTTTAAGAAAAAAAGGCGGATGAAGTGTTAGATGGAGAAGATATTAGTTCATTTTGTTCAAAAAGAAAATTTTATGGGAGAATTTGTAACGACTCTACTAAAGGAGCTCCTTGCAGCGAGTATGGTCAAACTTTTCGCTCCCTTAATAGAATTTACAAGAAGAATGCTTGTTCACAACATTACAATATCTCAGGCAGATGATTTGGTTGCGAAATGCATTACTTAAGGAAGCAAGCACATTTGGCCAGGCTTAAAAAAGTGTTGTACGTAAATAAATGAGTTTTATTAAATGATTGTTTTATTGGTCATAGTTGTAAATAAGCTACTTATTTTGATAGTAAGCTAAAAGTCACTTTTTACTCAAAAGTTGGAAAAATATTAAGTTATCTAAACGTGATGAAGACATAATTTTGATTGAAAAATAAATTTACTTCTCTTAAGCTTAGCCGGACATGCTTTACGATGTTTGCAAATGTCTATGGCATCGAGGAAGCAAAGGAAAGCAAATGCAGCACCCAAAAGTAAAATTTCTAGTACACTGAAGAAAATGTGGCCATAGACTGAAAATAAAAAATAAAAATAAATAAATAAAATCGATATTTCCATATAATTGAAATAAAAAATACCACCTAGAACTTGATTTTATTCACAGATTTTTTTCACTGACAGAAGAGAGGAAATTACAAGGAAAACTTACCATTCTAAATCCTTCTTTGATGCAATGTCTTCTTCATAAATGACATGTTCATTTTTTCCTTATATTCTTTCAGTTTAGCACGAACTAGTCCCTTCTGCGCATGAATACGTCACAAGAATATTTTGCTTCATAAAAGCATAAGGGTTACTTTTTTTAATTGGCACTACGCCATACCTCTTTCCTCACAGTACTACTCATACGGATCCTCTTTGTTATCACTGAGATATGATTCCACCATGTGTAGATATGAGGCGACAACATCTTTTGCTAGTCGAGAATACTCATTATGCGACCAAAATCAGCAACAATAAATATGGAAGCATTCACTTTATCACGATTAATTCTGAAAGCATTAGGATGATTGTTGTGAAATAAATCACCGGATTGAGATGTTGAAGTTATATGGCACAATAATGATGTGAACACAAGTAAAAGAATAAAAAAGACAAGAAATATGACAGAAGAATTAAGAGATTTTATTGGCCAAAAATAATGGAGAAGAGAGAAAATTACAATGGATCCTATAATTCTAGTAATCTATTTTTTCACACTTACAAAATTGGATAAAAGAGCCTAATATTTATAGGGATCATGTAGGGGACATTCAAACCCTCTTAGTAGAATTGTTAATGAAGTAAGATACCAAAAAATTGAGTCCAAAACCAAGTAGGAGAAAAAAAAAGAGGAAAAAAAACCTGAATGGAACAGGTGGCGCCGCGGCACCCACCTCCGGGCACCACGGCACCGGGCAATCTGTCCGAAAAAAATATTTTTTCTCCATCACAAACTCTTCTTCAAGTCTATACTAATTTTCAAGTCTCAATGGACTTCCAAAATAAAACTTCAACTTGACATATGACTCCAATAGCATTCCAAACTGAATTCTCTTTGACGTGCACTTCAATTAGAATTCTTCAATACTTCAAACACTTCAACAAAAGAATTCGGGTCACACTCAAATTCCAACAATCTCCACCTTGACACGAATTTCATTCAAGGAACGAATAGACTTTTTCAACAATAATCAAAAATTAACTTTTCCAACAAAACACAATACTCCACATCTTCCAATGAATCTAAGCACTACTCTTCTAGAATTATATCAGATTTCCAAAAATCATAATGATTTTATAATTTTCCAAAATGGGTTGTAACATACCCCAAAGCAGAATCAAACTCAAATGTTTTTAAAGAAGGCATCTTGCTAGATTGTACGTCATCTACTCCACTTAAAGCATGCTCTACAAAATCAACATCCACATACATTTTCCACTGGGTTCGTCCCTAACAATTGAATATGATGACACTGCATGTGATGGTGGAAAAATGGCATTATCCATATCTCCTGAACTCCACTGAGCAGTATTCTTCAAATCCAACCATTTATGAGTTCCTAAAGGTGTTATACCAAACTGAATGTCCACCATGGTATTGAACCGTGCTGATTGACTCTTCTAAATTCTGCACGACCTTGCAAGATGTATAATTGAGACCTTTTATATCCCTCCAATACAACCTGGGCACCTTTACAAACATTCAAGGCTTCACCTCCACCAAAGAATTCATATCCTTTTGAATCAGGGATAGACAACGAGATGAGATAATACTTCAAATCCAGAACATGTCGAACCTGGCCAAGTGTTTTAATTGTTTCATCCAAAAGCTTCAATCCGATCGTACCAATTCTATTAACGGACAAGGTGCATTGTTTCCCATAACCACGACAAATTTGGAAATGGTTTCATATGTAGTAAACAAGTTCTTATTATGACACATATGAAATATACATGCTGAATCAAGAATCCAATCCTCCTTTGGTTTAAACTCAATATCAAAAATAGTTAAGAGATCTCCATCACTCACAACGTTCTCCGCGATTTCTGCTTCGCCTGAAGTATTTGAATATGAAAAGTAATTTCACTCACAACGTTCTCTTCGAGGTCTGCTTCTCCTAAGTTTTGATACCACTTGTTGTGAAACAAACTATCGAATTGAAATGTTGAAATTATATGGCACAATAATGAAGTATGTGACACAAGCAAAAGAATAAAAAAGACAAGAAATATGGCAGAAGAATTAAGAGATTTTATTGAACAAAAATAATGGAGAAAAAAGAAAATTACAATGGATTATATAATTCTAGTAATCTATTTTCTCACACTTATAAAATTATATAGAATAGCCTAATATTTATAGAGATCATGTTGGAGACGTCCAAACCCTCTTAGTAGAGTTGTTGCTGAAGTAGGATGCCAAAAAATCGAGTCCAAAACGAAGTAAGAGAATAAAAATGGGGAAAAAAACTCGAATAGAACAGGTGGCGCCAGGCAATCGGCCCGAAAAAATATATTTTTTTTTTTATCTCAAACTTTTCTTCAAGTCTAATTCTAATTTCCAACTCCAAATGGGCTTCCAAAATAGAAATTCAACTTGACATAGAACTCCAATAACATTCAGAAATGAACTCCTTGACGTGCACTTCAATTAGAATTCTTCAATACTTCAAATATTTCAACGAAGGAATTCGGATCACACCCAAATTCCAATAATGATGTATAGGAATTACATGGTCCCGTCTAGCAAACCTCTGCCACTGTTCAGATCCTCTTAAAATCTCAACAGTTTCATGTTGCAATAAGTATCAACGAATATCTAATTCTAACCCTGTAAAGAAAAATCAATATCGGAAGCCTAATGAAATGAAAGATTACTCATAATTCCAACCATCAGACGGTATAATTAAGTCCATCTACATGTAATATACTGATGGGGATAAAACTACAATATTATCATTTATGCCTAATCCCTTTTAAGTTGATAAATTATTGTACCTCAGACAATTTTTTTCATAATTGACTAACTTGTTCGAGATAATAATAACAAGGTGATCAGAACTCATCTAATAAAGAAATAGACGAAGTGATAGATGAGGTTTTGAGCTCCCCAACTTATTAACAATCATTTGGCCTACAAAATCAAAATGACCTACACCTTAATTCTGTCAGTTGACAACTACTTTAAGGAATGAAATTGAGAGAGAATTTATCTCGTTTGCTAAGATCTACTTACAGTCACATCCAGTGAAACAGTATTGCTTAAAAGAAAGTAAATGATTGCATAGTCAAGAGGAAAATGTTGGCAATATTTGGGCCTAAAAATAGGAGACGGAGAACATATTTGGATAAGCTTAAAAAGTTTGCTCAGGTATGTAACCATCAAAGTAACTTTTTATGTTCATAGTTGGTAACAAGAGACATATTTTGTCAATGAGGTAACTTACTTTCAAAAAATGTAACATTTTTTACTTGAAAGTAAGAAGAGAATAAGTTATCTAAATACGTTCATTAACAAGATTTGCTAAAGCTTTGCCAAACATGTTGTCTGATCTTAGGTTTTTTGTTTCAAATTACCATTACACAAATCACATCACATCACATCTTAACACTTGAATGCACGTATATGAAACCATATACGTTGTTATTTATTGAGAGATTTATGTTGTTACATTAGAAGGAGATTCTTCAATAGTTTAACATCTCTTAAGGATGCAAATTAATGATAATCAATACTCATCAATCGCTAATCTGTTAGCTTTGATGGATGATGTGGTTTTTAATTAAATTGAATTAAGGATGTTAAAAACTTAAAATAACATGGTTTCTTGCAGGTTTGGCAGATGAGGACAGGACCTAGATTTTTTACCATACCATGAGCATGTAGGGAAATGTGGCTTTCTTACAAGTCATGGGACCCACAAATTGTGTGGACAAAAATGCACACAACTTAGGGTCCCACATCTTATAAGCCAAATAGGTTGGGAATCTCGAAATCCATTTTTGCACTAAAAGATTGACGAGCATAGTTCTACTTGCTCCAACAAACAATATTTAAAACGTGCATGACCACCCGACGGAGATTGTGTTCATTATGTGGGAGATTAGGATAGAAAAATACACACTTATTGTAGGTGCAAATTTAGAAAGTAGATAGTAATTTGTATTCTCATTATAATTTCTAGTCAAAAAAGTTGAGAAACCTTTTCATTTGATATTTTAATATTAGAATTTCTAAGTTTTTCAATTTTGCTTTTCTCCTCTCTTTATCTCTCTTTCTCTTTTTACCTGTCAACATCAATTAGGATTCGAGCTTTCTTTCTTTTGGTCAAATTCTTCTAAAAACAGAGATATTTTGTGAACCATTCAGGAAGCAAGCAGAATATATGTCGGCCAAGTCTGATTTTCTCAGCTGATCCGTCAGCCCATTAACATGGTCAACCCAACCAGCACTTAGCCCAGTAAGATTCTACCAGTCAAATTCATCATCCCATTAATCCTTCAAATCCACTGAGATCATCAATACATATACGACCTTCATGCATCTTACGTACAACTGTGTTCATGTGCCGCCAATGGGTCCATACTGCTCAACTTAATGTACTTAGAATTGCTTGGTCTGCATAACATCCTCATCTCTAACCTCCAGTAACAATCAGGAAACTAACCATGATCCTCTACATGGGGTGACCTTGTGTGACCAATCAGTGAACTTTCCAACAATTCTTCTAGAATATGCTAGATGAGTCACCTCCAGCCCTCGGACCGTTGTAGGCTGAGATGAAGCTAAAATTAAAAGAGAATTACATACAACATATCATAGAAACTGTTGACCTCAAAAAATGCGCCAACAGAATCCATGTCACCTCTCCTTCAACAAAACATCACATGCACACTGGAACACCCCGTTAGGAGGCAAAGGTCACCGATCGAAAAAAAGGTTCAACGAGTTGTACATTCATGTACGGGTCGGACTTTGAAATATAAGATGTCAAGTAGATGATGTCAAGTAGACGATGTCTTACAGATTGCCTCAAAAAATATACATCGATCCCAAATAGGCGAAGACTTACGATTTGCCTCGAAAATATAAAATGTTCCAAATTTCCAATAAGTGAGGACTTATGAACCTCCTCAAAAAATATATGAGCGAGTCTGAATAAGCGAGAACTTACGAATTATCTCAAAAGATAGATGCTGCATATAATTTGTCCAAATTTCGGTAGCATCTCCTCTATAATATGGACTAAATCAATCTGTAATACAACATAATATCTCTGCCGTACATATATAAAATAAATCAGGATCCATTTGCCCCTCAAATTACTCATGATGATAAGGTGAATAATGATATATCACATTTCTCCAAGATATAATATGTAGAAAGTCTATCATGTATCATAACAGGTCATATGCTTGCACAACTTAATGTAATAGTAGTGCTATAGTGAAGTAACATGTTGAGAACATAGATAATGTGACATACGTACTAGTTGTAGTGAAAATGGTGTCATCATGCTACCAATGATGTGGCATGTGTACTTGGCAGCAATAATATAATGCATATGTTAATAGTAATAATGTAATGATACAAAGATATTAGTATCACAATAGTCCCCCAAGTTTGTGTCGAAATATACTAGTCGGACTTGGAATATAAGCAATTGTGATGAAGTTGATGTAGAGATGAGACTAAATATATAAGCAGCTGTGAGAAACTGATACAGAGGCAATGCTCTGAATCTGTAAGTAGCAGAGACGGTACTTTGAATCTGTGTAGCGGAGGCGATGCTCTAGATATGTAAGTAGCATAGGCGATACTTTGAATGTGTATAGCTGAGGCAATGCTCTGGACATAATTAGCTATAATAAGCTGACATCCTTAAATAGGGGTGGCACATCCATGTCAGGGGCTTCCTCAATGGTATTTGATCCAGCCATGGAAGGCTTCGTCTTTGTAGGTATTAAGGTGGGCCCACTCATCTCCTTATGAAGCGGTAAATAATATAAACTCTATGAAGATTAGTAAATATAACATAGCTGAAGCAGAAACAAATCTCTAAAAGATAGGTAGCTATAATACAATTGATGTTGAGGCCTAATAACTTCTATCGATGCAAAAGTACACATTTAATGTAAAAGTTCAATTTATTTGACTCAAAGTCTGCAACACAGCTGTAAAGAACCACCGACCTTTCTTTGCACATGCCACACCTAATACTATCATGTCACTATCAAATTCAATGCAAACCCAATAAACAAAAGCAAGGATAATACACTGTAGTCCATATCTTCTACTGCCGAGTGCCGATGATCAATGGTCGCCGGAGAGCGTAGCGTGCCACGCGATAATGACATGAAATTTCATCAACCAAGTTGCACGCAGATTCATGGGTTAAATCATTTTCATAGCAACATGAATTAAAGACTCATTAAAATTCTAGAAAACTTACCGAAGTGACCCATTCATGAAATTGAGGATCGTCGGAGGCGGGAGGTCTCGAAAATAGCTAAAGACCAAAAAATGCAACTTATCTCTTCTCTTCTATATCCGCTGATTGGTGGTGGATTTGGAGCTTTCAACCATGACTGGAGGTAGAGGAGTGGTGTGGTTGTTTCAAATATATTGCAGTTGGAAACAGAGCATAGTTGCAACCAATTGAGTGATAGAAAATCAGATTTGGTTGTTTGATTTGGGGATTTTTCCCTATTTTTCCTCCGATTTGAAATCCAAATAATCAATGAACATTTTTCATTTTATTTTTTCCTATAACAAAGAACAAAAGTTCATCCTCTTAATGTTGTGTCCTGGTGGTTGACCTCTTTGTTTGGTTGAAGAAATTGCTTAGAAAATCCCTCTTTTTTCGGTGGCTTTTTGGTATGTAGTGGAACATGGTTAACGTACCGTTTCCTATAGATGGAGCCAATCTGTTGACCTTAAAAAATGCGTCAACAGAATCCATATCACATCCCCTCCACGTAGACATCACCTGCACACTGGAACACCCCATTAGGAGGTAAAGGTCACAGATCGAGAAAAAGGTCTGGCGATCGTTTACACTCCGACAATCAAGTCAACGGCCGGACGAGAGGAAAAAAGAGTGCAAGAGAGGAAGAGTGAACTTGGATAGTGGGCCAGTGGTTGATGGGTTGAGTCCAAGATACAATTATTTAATTAAATAGCTCGATCAATTGAATAGTCGATACCACGTCGACATATATGGGACTCCTTCCATCTGAGCATACCACGTAATTTATATGTGTAACAGAAACCAATAGTTTGATCAATTTAAACCATATTTAAGATACTCACATTGCTCAGGACCATACGAGGAGCAAAGGTTCCATGACGACTTTTATGAAATTTCTCACCTCGCATTTTCCATATTTACAAGTGGTGTGAAAACTGAAAATAACAAGGTCTTAGAAGTAAGAACTAAAAATATACCTTTGCTCTTACCATGTAAAGCATGCACCTAACATGCCCATTGGTTCTTGATATTCTTAACCAAGTTCCTTCATTAAGTCTAGTAATCTCAATCTACTCCTCGAAAGAGCATCCAATAAGGCTTGCTGGAAATCTTAAGCCTACTCAAGTAAAGCTTGCTGGAAAAATGAGGAAATGACTGACTTTGACATAAATTTTGAGTGGGACCCTTTGTTTATTTTGGAAGATCAACATTGATTTGTATTCTCCTCCGCGAGAGCATCGAAATCATGTATTTACTTCCCAAAAAATGAAGTTCAGGTGAATAAGAAATTGGAATTCAAAGTAGACCATTGGAATATGGTTTATGTTGGAGGGAAAACTAAATTTGAGTTTATCCCACATAGGAAATTTATGAAAGTAAGAACCACTTTATATATGGCTACACTTTGAAAGTGTGTAATCATGTGTAGCATAGATGCTCTCTTCTCGTATGGGTGTGCAAATTACGGATCGAAATAGGCTTCAGATCTTGAACTTCTGTGCGAGCGCGACCTGCGTACACGAATGTGTGACCAAATTGACCAAAATTGTCTCCTTAGGATGGCCTACGTTTTGTCAATTTTTTTGCTTTCAACAACTGACTTTTGATTTCTGAAACTCCAATGATTATTATCATTAAGTTTGAAACTGTTGGAACTCCAATGGTTATTGTCATTTTGTTAATGGACAGATTTAACTCATAATTATTTGGGTTAAGTCTATATAAAGCCTCTATTTTTCACTGTTCCAAACATAAAGAAACAGTCTGCATTATAGTTCCAAAACACACGAAATTGTCATTTGTTTGCATACATAATTTATTATATGTTAAGGTCTTGGTGGTGATATTATTTAGATACTAAGTCAGTTCACCGGAGTAGAATCTGCAATGCTCGAACTCTACTAGTTTACCGTTGCATCCTGAGAAACATACGCTCAAATTAAAACTGAAGCTCCTACGGTGAGAGGGCAAATCTATTTTAAGGAAATTGTATTCACACAGGCTTCGATTTTAAAATTCAATTGAATTTTTATTCTCTACTATTTAAATTATTTGTTCTATTTTATCGTGTTTTACATAACTTATATTGTTTGTTGTGATTAGCAAATTATATATCTTAGTTATTATTCGGTAAGTTATTATCTAAACGGTAAACTGCATATATTGTATCTTAGTTGCATATACAGTATGTTGAGTTGCATATCCGGTAAGTTGCATATATGATAAGTTGCATATACAGTATGTTGGTTACATATATGGTGTGTTGGTTGCATATCCATTAAATTGCATATATGGTAAGTTGCATATCCAGTATGTGTTGTAAATCTGGTATTTGTTAAATCGATATTCATTTACGTTTATTTTTTCTAACAAACTTAAAACAGAATCAGAAAAAAAATTAGTTTCTTATATTGTTGATTTCAGAAACGAAGAAATGGCAATCGAATCAACCAATATGGACATAACCCAAATTGTGGGTACTGAAAATCAGGATGTGGGTTTTACTATAGCTTAAGGGCCAAATTTGTTGTGGCTTAAGAGCCAAATACTGGTGTGGCTAAATTTTCAGCTATGCTATGAACCAGATTGTGGCTCAACCAACTAGCCATGTCGTTACTGTTCCGGTAAATCATGGAGAAAATCGAAGAAATTCAATGGATTGAATTTCAAAAGGTGGTAATAGAAAATGTAGTTTTACCTGACCACCTTGAATCTTACGAGGTTTTTGACTGAATCTACTCCGAAACTCAAAGAGGGTGAGAAAGATGTGCAAGCGTCAATGCATTGGATGTGTGGAAACATTCAGATTTTCTATGCTGAAATTACATTATGAACAGTTTAGCATATTGGCTATACAACGTGTACAGTATAGTACTTTGAAAACTGCTAAGGAGTTGTAGGAGGTATTTGATGTTGGGACCAAGAAATTCATTATTGGCCAATTCTTCGATTGTAAGAAGGTAGACTCCAAAACAGTAATCAGTCAAGTGCAAGAACTCTAAGTGATTCTTCATAAGATTCATGCCGAGTGGATGATTTTAAGTGAAACATTCCAAGTAGTTGCAACTATTGAAAAATCGCCACCGGTATGGAAAGATTTCAAAAATTATTTTAAGTACAAGTGAAAGGAAATGAACATCGAAGAACTGATTGTTAGACTTCGAATTGAAAAAGACGACAGAAGTTCAAAAAAGAAAGTGTTCAATCCTATTGTAGCTAAGGCCAATATTTTTTAGCACGGTCAAAGTTCTAAGACCTTCCAGAACAAGTGTAGGATATCTGGTAGCAAATGTGCTAAGCTGGGACCGAAATGGGGTATTTCTAAGAAGAAATTTCAAGGAAAATACTTCAATTGTGACAAAGTAGGCCACAAGTCTTCGGAGTGCAAATTGCCAAAGAAGAATAATAAAAATGAAGCACATGTGGTTGATTACATTGTACATGATGTGTTAGAAATGAATCTTGTTAGATGTCATTGCTGAAGTGGACACGGTGGGTTCTAACCCAAAAGAGTGGTGGAATGATACTGGTGCTACGAGGCATGTGTGCTCTGATAAAGAGTTGTTTGTAACTTTCGAAGCAATTGAGAATGGAGAGAAGTTGTTCGTGGAAAATTCTAGGGTCAAGGAAATGTGATTCTGAAGATGACTCGGGAAAAGAGCTACCTCTTAACAATGTGCTGTAAGTGCCGGAAATCCGCAAGAACTTAGTGTCCGGGTCGCTTTTGAATAAGCATGATTTCCGTATTGTATTTGAGTCAGACAAAGTTATTTTGTCAAAAAGTGGAATGGTTGTCGGAAAAGGTTATGTTTTCGATGGTATGTTTAAACTGAATGTAATTGATATCAAGCCAAAAATAAATAAAGTAAATTATTCTGCTTACTTGCTTGAATCTTCCAACTTGAGGCATGGTAGACTAGGACATGTTTATTATGATATACGTAAACTAGTTAACTTAAATTGCATACCCTCGTTCCATATTGATTTCAACCATAAGTGCGAAACTTGTGTTGAGACTAAATTAACAAGGTCGTCGTTTAAATCAATTGAATAGAATACAGGACCGCTTGATTTAATTCACAGCGACGCATGTGATTTAAAACTTGTACAAACAAGAGATGGCAACAAGCACTCATTACTTTTGTTGATGATAGTACAAAATACTGTTATGTGTATCTGCTTAAAAGTAATGACGAAGTTATAGAGAAATTTATTCTCTATAAGAATGAAGTTGAAAATCAACTCAATAAGAAAATTAAGGTGTTCAGAAGTGATCGAGGTGGTAAGTCTGAAACACCATTTGCTGAATTATGTGCACAACACGGAATCATACATGAAATCACCGCACCTTATTCACTACAACAAAATGGTGTTGATGAAAGAAAAAATCTTACCTTAAAAAAATGATAAATGCAATGTTAGTAAGTTCTGAATTACCTCGGAACATGTGAGGAGAAACTATGTTATCAGCAAATTACCTTTTAAATAAGGTGCCCCAAAAGAAAATGGAAAAAACCACTTATGAGTTATGGAAATGAAGAACGTTTTCCTATAAATACTTACGAGTGTGGGGATGTCTTGTTAAAGTGGTCATTCCAACACCTAAGAAGGTATGTAGATTGCATTTTCACTGGCTATGCACATAATAGTGTTGCTTATCAATTTCTTGTGTATGAATCTAAAATCCCAAACATACACAAAAACAAATAATGAAATCTAGAAATACTTTATTCTTTGAATATGTGTTTCCGTACAGATCCAAAGAGAAAGTAAGATCTTCTAAACGGACACATGAGACTATGGTTAAAAATAGTCAGATCAAGAATTAGAAGAATAAGTTGAGATTAAATCAAGACATAGCAAAAGGGAAATAACAGAAAAATCTTATGATCCTTATTTTCTGACCTATATGCTAGAAAGTGAACCTCAAAGTTATCAAGAAATTGTGAACTCTTCAAAATGACATCAACGAAAAGATGCCATTAAAAGTGAAATATATTCCATACTACAAAATCATACATGGGAGCTAGTAGATCTTCTTCCAGAAGCAAACCACTAGGCTACAAATGAATTTTCAAAAGGAAAATGAAAGCAGATCGAACTATCGAAAAGTATAAGGCCGGACCAGTAATAAAATGTTACAGACAACGAGAATGCCTTGATTACTTTGATACATATTCTCCAGTAACGAGAATAACATCTATTAGGATGATACTTGGATTACCGCTCTGAGAAATCTTGAAGTACATCAAATGGATATTAAAACTGCTTTTCTGAATGGAGAGTTAGATGAAGAAATTTACATGGAACAATCCGAGGGTTTTTTATCACCGGGATAGGAAAAAAAAGTCTGTAAATTAGTAAAAACATTGTATGGCTTGAAATAAGATCCAAAACAATGGCACGAAAAATTTGACAATGCTATGCTATGATAGAATGTGGATTTAAGATTAACGAGTGTGGTAAATGTGTCTACGTCAAAGACAACAAAAATGGTTATGTCATTTTATGTCTTTACGTTGACAACATGCTTATTATTAGTAGCAATGATAAGATGATTAAATCTACTAAAAAT
The DNA here is from genome assembly GCA_035079005.1 of Fraxinus americana. NCBI lineage: Eukaryota > Viridiplantae > Streptophyta > Magnoliopsida > Lamiales > Oleaceae > Fraxinus > Fraxinus americana. The sequence continues at coordinate 2,781,352 of CM068710.1, read as the reverse complement.
ATGTTAAATTCAAGGTTTGACATGAAAGAATGGGTTTGGTTGATGTCATACTTGGAATTAAAGTTAGCAGAACATTAGAAGGACTCGTTCTAAGCTAGCCACATTATGTGGACAAAATTCTGGAAAAGTTCAACAAGGATGATACTGGAATGGCTAGAACATCAATAGATACGAGTCAGCATCTATCTAAAAATAAAGGTGAGAGTATCTCTCAAGTAAAGTACTCTAGAATAATTGGAAGTCTGATGTACTTGATGAGTTATACAAGATCGGACATAGCATACACAGTTAGTAAACAAAGTAGATACACGAGTAATCCAGGTGTTGACCATTAGAAAAGAATACTAAGAATATTAAGGTACTTAAGATATATTCGTAATTTCGGACTGCACTATACCAGATATCCAACAGTCATTGAAGGATATAATGATCCAAATTAGATATCTGATATAAAAGACTCCAAATCTACTAGTGGATTTGTGTTCACACTGGGAGGTGCAACTATATCCTAGAAATCCTCTAACAAACTGTTATAGCTAGATCTATCATGGAATTTGAGTTTATAACTTTAGATAAATGTGGTGAAAAGGCTGAGTGGTTACGCAACTTCTTAGAGGATATTCCAAGATGGCCGAAACCTGTGCTATCAATTTGCATATATTGTGACGGTCAATCAGCAATTGGAATGGCACATAGTAACATGTACAATGGTAAGTGTAGACATATGCGTCGTAGATACCATAAGATAACTAATCTCAACTGGAGTTATCACTATTGACTATTAAGGTCAAATGATAACATTGTAGATCTGCTAACCAAAGGGTTAAATAGAGAGTAAGTTGGGAAATCATCAAAAGGAATGAGACTTAAGCACTTGAACGGATAAGTTAATATAAAAGAAATCCAACCTTGTTGACTGGAGATCCCAAGATCTAGGTTTAAAGGGACAACCTAATTGTAAACACTTAATTAAATCACTATGGAGGGAATGTTGCCTCTTGTCCATTCCTATGATACAACAGTGATGTCTGTGAGGATGAAGGATAAGCAAATGCTTTTAATGATTCTTATGCGTCGAAAATCGAGCCAATTAATGCGGGTTACTTGTAATAAAAAATCACCTATGGGAAAGAGAAGTGGGATAACTTCTAAGAGAATTGTGTGGGTTTCAATTCTTAAGAACTCTCACAAAACTAGACACATTTTCATGGCAAAAAATGAACATGATAATAAGAGCTGAATTGTGTTGGGAAGAATCATGTGTGAAACGTATTATCACTTACATAAATGGCAAAACAATTCAAAGACAGCGCATCTATTGGTCAGCTAGTAAAGTTAATATGCTTCCACAAGGGAAGATTCAAAGGGTAATACCTATCTATCATATGCAGGTTTCAACCATTGAACTTTATCACCAAGTCTTTGTTTCACATTTCACATGGGGGATTGTTGGAAAAATGAGGAAATAATTGACTTTTGCATAAATTTTGAGTGGGACCCGTTTGTTTATTTTGGAAGGTCAACATTGATTTGTGTTATCCTCTACGAGAACATTGAAATCATGTATTTACTTACCAAAAATAAAGCTCGGGTGAATAAGAAATTGGAGTTTATGGTGGACCATTGGAATATGGTTTATATTGGAGGGAAAATTAAATTTGAGTTTATCCCACATAAAAAGTTTATGAAAGTAAGAACCACTTTATATATGACTGGACTTTGGAGGTGTGTAATTATGTGTAGTATATAGACTCTCTCCACATGTGCGGTTTTGGACCTTGAACTTGTGTGGTGCGCGACCTGCGTACACAAATATCGGACCGAATTAACCAAAAATTGGTTCCTTAGGGATGGCCTACGTTTTGTCAATTTTAATTTTTTTTTTTTTTTGCTTTCAACAACTGATTTTTGGTTTCTGAAATTCCAATAGTTATTGCCATTGTGTTAATGGACAGTTTTAACTCGTAATTATTTGGGTTAAGTCTATATAAAGCCTCAGTTTTCCACTATTCCAAATATGAAAAACAGTCTGCATTATAGTTCCAAAACACACGAAATTGTCATTTGTCTACATACATATTTCACTGTATGTCAAGGTCTTGGTGGTGATATTGTTTAGATACTAAGTTAGTTCACGAAGTAGAATTTGCAGTGCTCGAACTATACCGATTTACCGTTGTATCCTGGGAAACAAACGCTCAAATTAAAATTCAAGCACCTATGATGAGGGGGCGAATCTGTTTTAAGGAAACCGTACTCACATAAGCCTCGTTTTAAATTTCAATTGAATTTTTATTCTCTACTATTTAGATTATTTGTTCTATTTTATCGTGTTTTATATAACTTATATTGTTTGTTGTAATTAGCAAATTATATATCTTAGTTATTATTTGTTAAGTTATTGTCTAAACGGTAAATTGCATATACAGTATGTTAGTTGCATTTCGGTAAGTTGCATATACGATATGTTGGTTGCATATCCAGTATGTTGTATATCCGGTATGTGTTGTAAATCCGGTAGTTGTTAAACCGGTATTCGTTCATATTTGTTTTTTCTAACAAGGCTCATAGGTATTCTTCCTCCATTTCGCATCTAGGTTCTCTCCAATTGTCTCACCATTATCACACTAAATGCCATACAACTTCTAAGTATCCACAAAACAATATTTCCCAAAAATATGGTTGTGACACCCCCAACCTAGAAAGATGATAAGCACTTTACTCTTGAGCATATAGAAAATTTTAGCTTACCAAGACAAGAATCTTGAGGTTTATGACGATGATGAAAATGTTGATTGAGTCAAGTGATGTATTTTCGGGATAGCTCTTGCAATTTTGTGGACAGTTGGGTTGGTACCATGACTATTAATTGATCATCGGAGTCTCATCCTACATTGAACCATCGATCATCCCCACATTGAACCGCCACAACAAATCGTACATATACCCCCGGAGCGATGATCCAGTGCAGCAGAACGTAGAATTACTCAACTGGGGTAAGAACGAAAGAAATCTTGATTTGTAATCAACAGTTCCTGTAAATATTAAAGAAACACACAAGAAAAGAAAGATCACAACTTGACAAGCAAGACTATTGTTGATAACATCCTTCATATTGTTCTTGAACCCAATTTTTTCTAGTTATCTTGAAAATTTTCAAGGTATATTTACACGTTCTTTGTGTGTGTACTGTGTGCTGATCTGAAGTGGGATTTTGGTAGGAGTGAAGAATGAACAAAGGGAAGACTGGATTCGAAGGAAATGAATAACAATTTCAGATTTTGGATTTATATAGCTTCCAGCACGAAACGGAACAGGACAGGACGAGACGAAAAGAAACAAGACTGATGAAATGTCATGGGATGGGTCATAATTGAACTATAAATAGAGAAGCAGAGATTAAAATATTCTAATTCGAGAGAGCTATGTTCTCTGTCCTTCGTGGTGGAATTGAGTGCGATGGGGTAGGACATTTTGCTCCCAATTTGTGGAGCTTTAGACATTTGGAAAAATAGCGTGTCGATATTCGATTTATTCTCTAGGTCAATAAGTTCATTCTTAATTTGAAGGAAAAAAAATGTTCAGGGAAATTTACATTCAATATTTAACTTTCTCTATGACCCATCTAGTCACAATAAATTAAATTGAAATATTCTATTTTTTAGCGTTATCAAGATAAGTAAAGTTGATCGTGCTACTCAGAAATTTAAATGAATCAAATTGAATTGTTTGTTACTTTGTTTTATTGATCTTAACTTTAAACTTTACAAGCAGATGAACAAGATAAAACGATCAAACTACGTCCAAAATTTGTATGTTTGACTTACTATTAGAGGTAAAGTACGCAATATAAAATGAATTTTTCAAAATAATAATAAGCAACGTAGGTAACAGCATAAAAAATAAATGCAACCCAATTACTAGAATACTTTTTATTTTCCTTTTCTCGCTAAAATAATAATGAATGTGACATATGGGTCAAATTTTGGTTTAAATGTACATAAAAATATTGTCTAGTGAGTCGTATTTTCATTATTTTGCACCAAAATGTTGAGTTGTGGCAGCCTCGCTTTGTTCGAGATGGGTTGGGCCATGAATTGTTACTTGAAATTACTTTAAAAATACCCTACTTTTGTTTTAAAAAAAGTACCTACTTTTACAATTTTTTAAAAATATTCTTTTTTTCATTAAAAATCAATATTTTATATTTACTTCCACATAATTTTTTTAAGAATATACATCATTTTCATTTAAAATTGATATTCTAATTATTATTTTTTAATTAAAAACCAATTTTTTTACAAATTACCCGTTAAGGTAACATGTGTGTTATTATGTTGTGAAGTAACGTTAAAATGTTTTGGTTTTTATATTAGAATACAACATTTTAGGAAACATATACATTACTATTTATCAATTTTTTTTATTAACAAGTCAATATTTAACACGAGTAATGCCATATAGCGTTACTCTATAGAATTTTTTCTCTTGCGATAACTAATAAGAATTTGATAAAGAAAAAATATCAAGAAAATGACGATGTTCATGAAGAAAATTATTTAAACCAGCTTGTTATTTCGCTTGCACCGTGTACGATTTCCAACCATGCCCCGATTCTCAACAACACGTACTAGCACATAATGCATAACTCTTGCAAGACGCTATTGCCATTTCCCAGTGTGATCATTCCAATACTACTCCAACCCGTCATTGGGAGCAACTTTGAGAGATCTACCCTTAAGTCATCTCTTCTAGTGCTAGTTTCTTTAATGCAAGACCCTTCCCCTTCCATTGCATCGTCCATTTTCTCACACTTTAGTTTCAATCCAAATCGGATCAATTTTAATTAAATTCAACAAAAAAAAGGTGAATGTGCAAGTTTACTTAAAAACTCAAAATGTCAAAAATCTTAGAGAACACGTCCTATCTATTGGTTAATGACTTAATGGTATGATACCTACTATCGGTATACGGTATATCTATGAAAGCTCGTATGGAGATTAGAACTTTTTAACAAAAATAAATAAAACCAATTGCTATTTTACTATATATAGTGTTAGATAGAAACCATTTTACTATTTTACTATCCGCAGGAAGGCCATTTTAAAAAATTCTTCTTATTAGGTTGTTTGGTGCTGTCAAAATATAATTACAACCGAGTTAAATCACGCGGTTACCTGCTCGAATTGATTCTTTTTCTACACTCGTATCAACGGTTAGCATAATCTCCGTCTCCTTGTGCCATTGCTTCACCGGACAATCCTTTCTACCGCAGTTACTTCTCCGGTGAGAACCCTAATTACATATGTATATATACAGGTGTTTATTAATTAATGGTTCTCCGGTGAGAACCCTAATTGCATATGTATATATACAGATGTAAGATTTCTATTATTTTTAAGTTCCATGAAATTCATTTCTTATATCGAGTCTCTGAAGCCCTGCATAATATTCGTAGTGTGTTCATGGTAGAAATTTACCAAATAATTGCTTAGAAAAACTGAATCCCTTTCTGTATGGCTACTTTCTAGCAATATTTCATGTTTCCGTGAGGGGTTCGAAGCCTTTATACACAAACTAGACTGTTGTTGCCTCCTTGGAAGGCTTAGAATGTAAAGATCTGTCATATGTAGAAATTATATGTTTACGGGTAGTGTATGTCTGCATACTGAATAATTTTTAAATTGTTAACTAACTTTTGCATGATCGTATGGTAGATGGATTGGCAAGGACAAAAGTTAGCAGAGTATCTGATGCAGTTGATGCTGATATCTTTTGCTGTGGTGGCATTCATCATGGGGTACGTGTTGGGATCATTTCAAACAATGCTGCTTATATATGCAGCTGGTGTTGTCTTGACCTCTCTAATTATAATTCCCAATTGGCCCTTCTTTAATCGCCACCCTCTAAACTGGTTGGACCCAAGCGAGGCTGAGAAGCATCCCAAGCCGCTGGCTGCTAAATCTGGTCCAAAGAAGAAGACTTCTAAGAAGTAGGTCATTTGGCTTAGCTAACATGATGTGTTACGTTATCAGAGTTCCTTTTTCACCTGTTTTGGGAAAGGGTGGCCTTTTGGAATTTAGGAAGTTTAGTCTTTACGGTGCCTCAATATTTGCCCTTTTGCTTTCATTTTTCCCAAGTATGATCTTACATGTATTGGTCTTTGACATCTTGATATGTTGATGTGATTTTGGTTATAATTGTCATTCGTTTTTGTCCATTAGGGTTAGGGATGGCAACGGGGCGGGTTCGGGGCGGGGCACCCCCGCCCGCCCGCCCGCCCGCCACGCCATCACCTCACCCCGCCCCGTGCCCCCCCCCGCCTTAAACGGGGCGGGGCGGGGGCTTGCCCCGTTAAACCGCCCCGTTTAATTTTTTTTTTATTTTTTTATTTTTTTTTCCTTAAAAAATCCACATATATATTTATTTTTTTTTTTTAAATCTTTCACGGGCCGGGTTCGGGGTGGGGCATCCCCACCCCGCCCCGTGCCCCGCCCCGCGACGGGGCACCCCATATCGCCCCGCCCCGCCCCGCCAACCCCGTCGGGGCGGTTTTTTTCGCCCCATTCGGGGCGGGGCGGGGCGGGGCGGGGCGGTTTTTTTTGCCATCCCTAATTAGGGTTAGTTAGATTTTTAGTCCACCATAGCACATGTTTTTGAATCTATGGAAGGTGATGGTATGTAAGCCTCGAGACGGTTTGAGGCTTAAGCCTCACAACAAACAAAAAATTTAAGTGAAAAATTATAAAATAATACAAAAAATCAAAGATGGAGCATATAGTAAATAGAATATATAGCCATTAGCATATAAAAATATAGTCCATCTAAATAAAGAAGATGTTTAGCAAAAAAAAAAGAAAAATTACAAAAGTTAGCAATCACTCCATTTGCAATGGAAAAAAAGAAGCAGCTTAAACTAAAAAAATGCCTAAAAGTCTCCGCTATCATCACTATTACTAGCATTGTTAACGGAATCATCATCATATCTAATTTCCTCATCATCTTCCTATTCGCTACTCTCAATTTCTACAAAATCATCTTCCTCATCCACCAATTGTAATGTGACCGTCTCCTTCCCTATAAATTCAATAAAAAACAATGTGTTAATATAATTTCATTAAAAAAAAAAAAAAAGAATTATAAAAGTATGAATACCTTTTCGTGAAACAGTTTTTTTCCTAATTGGTTGACTTTGTGTACGCGAAGAACTTTCAATCATAAAATTTAGACTCGAGTCGTCATCATTTACATCGCATGTGTTTGATGGAGCTCCAATATCGTGATATGCAATCCATTCATCATCGGATGGTGTTTCTGTCAGAATCAAAGGATCTTCACCATCTTTAAGTGACTTCAATCGCCTATGTCGATCTTTGAGCTTCTTGTTATAATTGATGTAAACCAAAGTATTCAATCTCTTTGTTGTCAAACGATTTCTTCTCTTAGTATGCACTAAATTAAATGCACTCCAATTGCGCTCACATGCGGAAGATGAGCAAGTAAGACTTAAAACTCTCGTTGCAAACTTGGTTAATTCTGGAGTACCAACACCAAATTGAGTCCACCAAGCAACTGGATCAAAATTAAGAAAAAAATGTTACATGCAATTTTGCAACTATTAAGTATAGGCTAATCATTTAATACATACCAGGAGACCGCTTAGTGAAAGTTAATTTTGCTGGTTCGAGACCAAAGAAATTCTGTTTTTCAACAAATTGGTCAACTGGAGATCTGCTCTCTCTCTTTCAGTTGGATCGGAAATGAGTCTCACCATACAATTATACGAACCGGCCATAACTTCAAAATGCCTTGAAAAATTATCAGCATATTGACAACGTGGATTCAAATAATAAGCAGCAACATGTAGGTCTCGATGCAATTGAAACTCCCACTTCTCATCTATGATATTCCAAATTTCCTTGTACGCCGCTTCATCTTCACCTAAATTTTTAGCTATTTGTTCCTTTGCATTATCCATGGCTCCATAAATAAATCTCATTGCTGGCATTTGTTCAGAATCAACAAGTCTTAAAACACTAACTAGTGGATCTGTGGTCTTCAAAGCATATGCAACACTTGGCCAAAAAATTTTATCTTTCAAAATGATTCCCCTAACCTATTTCCCTTCCGCTTTCCTAGCCCAAGGAGAATTTATCCACTCATCCGAAGTGAACATAGCTCGTAGTGAGTTTCTCAACTCATAGATCCTCTGCAAAGTCAAGTAGGTACGTAGCAAATCTTGTAAGCAGGTCGAACTATTTCCTTCTTTGCGATTTTTCTCATTAATGCCAACACCCATTGATGATTATAAATAAAATTACTGATCTTTTTAGCCTTAATCAATGCATGTTTGTGTTGTGGCAACTCCCCAAGTTTTTCGAGCATTAAGTCGATGCAATGTGCAGCACAATGAGTCCAATATAAATGCTTGCGTTTTTCCATCAATTTCCTCCCAGCAGCTTTGTATGCACTTGCATTATCGGTCACAACTTGAACAACATTTTGTTCACCAACTTCTTCAACAACCTCGTCTAATAATTTGAACATGAAATCCGCATCTTTAATTGCATCAGAAGCATCAATAGATTTAAGAAACACCGTTCCATGTGGATTATTCACAAGAAAATTGATCAAGCTTCTATTTCTCATGTCAGACCACCCATCAAATAATATCGAAACTCCAGTTTTACTCCATGTCGCCTTTATATCTTCAACTATTTTCCCCGTCGATTCCTCTTCCTCTTTAAGAATCCACATCCGGAGTTCGTAAATTGTAGGGGGCTAAAAACCTCTACCGTATGAACCAAGAGCCCGAGACATGCTGATAAATGAAGGAGATTCAACGGCATTGAAAGGTATTGCATTTTCAAAGAAGAATCTGCCAACATCTAAACAGACGCTAGTTCGCATCTATTTCATCTTCGCTGCATTCATCTTTGGATGTGTCTGATCATCACCACCAATGTTTGACACAAACCTATCCATTGGTCCTCTAATGCCTCTAGAAGAATCTTTTTCTGTATCATTCTTCTCATAATAAGAACCAAGCTCGACCATATCTTCAAATTGTTGTTGTGATAGTTGTCTTTTCATGTTTCCAGCATTCATATACTCCGCAATCTCTTGTTTAACTTCCGCCGGAGCTCCAGGACATGGGGCTACATTCTTTTGAGTACATGCTAAGTGTTCCTTCATCCGCTTCACCCCTCCGGTAATGGTTTGTGTCTTTGAACTACTTGTAGATAAACTATAAGTACTATTGAATGTAAGATGTAAATATGTAATGGAATATAAAATTTAAACTGGTCCTCCAATCCACATCACCATAAGAGCTCCCAATTGCAATTTGAAAATTAGACAGACTACGGATGATTGGAAAGCTTGTTCCCAAAGGTTCATAGATGATTGGAATAATAGGATTATAGGATATTATTATATCAACAAAAATGGATATTAAGAGCAATCGACAATTTCAAGTTATTAGCTATAGAAATCTCCAATATAAGTGACTTAACGATGTTGCGATCTCCGGGGAATTAAAGAGATTTATTGCATGCAAGAGAAGAGGGACTGTAATTTCATAAATAGAACTTAGAACAAGAAGAAAACTTTTAAGGAAATATTTTCATGCATTTTAGTATTTTAAAACTCAACTTTATAAATAGAACCACTAAGAAGTAAGAAGAACAAGTATGAGAAGAAGGAGAAGAAAAAGAAGAAGAAGAATACGATGTACGATCGATGAAGCCGACGAAGGATGAAGAAGACGGGTATTACGACTTTTAGAACTGTTTGTTCATTTTCTGGCTGCATATATGATATATAAATTAGTTTTTTAGGTTTTTTTGGGCCCATTTTTTTAAGAAGTGCCCAGTCAGTTTTTTACTAATAAAGTTGAAACAAAAAATATTTCAGCTGAGGCGCATGCCTTGAGGCGTGCGCCTCAGTTAAAGAGGCGTTTGCCTCACATAAATGGCCTCGGCAGAACCGCCTCGAGGCAGTACATGTACGCCTCATGGTCAAGGTGCGCCTCACGGATGCCTTTTTATACCATGTATGTATCTGATAGTTGTTCTAGAATTGCCTTGTCCTTTACAGTTGATAGGTAGATCGTTATCAAGCTCTTACAAATATACCTAAGCATATAATCTCACAGGCTAGTTCGCCCATTTCCAAATTAACTTGGCTACATAGTGGTGAAACTCTATTAGGTTGGATGCCTATCGTGATCATCTTGTTCAGGAAAATGATAGGTCTAGAATTTGAGTAACGAGTATGTGCACTGTGCTTTAAACTTCGGTGCTTGTGGTCTCCTTAACCAGTCACGTTTGCTCACTATTTATGTATTTGTTAAGCCTGTTACTCATTGCTTTTGTATATTAGAAGTTTTGGTTTAGTGCCTTGAGCTCGGAAGGTTTTAAATATCTCCTTTGCCAGTCTAGATCAATGTCTGTCTACATAGTAGAAATCTGAAAATAAAGAACAAATTAGTTCGTGATCCTTTTCTGGAGAGGTTTCTATGCTCAGGGGATGACAAATTTGCTATATCTTTATGTCCTTCCGTAATTTATTAGTATGGGAAACAGTTTTTTTTTTTTTTGATTTTTTTTTTTTTTGGGGGGGGGGGGAGGGGGGTTGTAATTGTGGTGGTATGTGAACCTTAGTTCCCATCTTGATGACTCAAGCATTAGGGGCAAGTCCCAGTAATTTGTTGTGACTTTCTCAATTGATTCTCTGTACAAAGGGATGTGACCCTGGTGTTGGTGTATGTGCTTAGATTATGCTCACGAGTACGGGAGTTAGGGTTATGATAACTTGTATAAAACTTAGCAAGTCCTATAGAACTTGGTTTGGATCATCACTTTCGGAAAAGGGTAGCCTGGTGTGTAAGCATGATGCTGCTGAGGTTGCTGGCAAGGAACTTCATAGTTTTGTTGACTTTGCGGATTTTTCTTAGAACTAGAATTGACACGGATTTGTCTTGAGGGATGAGTCCACGGCTTCTTGTTTCGCGTTGAAACTTATTCCTGGTGGCTTTTCAGTGTTAACATGTCTGGATTTGTAGGGTGAAATGAAGACATGAGAGTGAGTTTTCAAATTCTGACTATTGCTTGGAACGTATACTCTCTTTGTTGTATTTGACATTTTCGTCTATGTTGATGCAGGCTTATATGCTAGTCAAACATCATTTTTAACCAAACATTCCTTATGACCCACAACGTCATCTACTTTTTAACCACATATTCCTTAGCCAAGCAAGCACTCTATATAGTGTGTCATGGATAAGTTGATTGCTAGCCTAAGCTGATTCTAGCTTGTAGAACCTCACCCATTGTTGCTGAAATCTCTAGAAAAGATATCCAAATTTTCTTTTACCGAGTCAGTTACCAATTTTACTGGTCTTGATCTGTAAAATATTGTTAAGTAAAAGCTGGTTATCTTAAGTGGTTCAAATTGGTAATTGTCAAGAATTTTGTGCGCATGTTTTCGAAATGAGCAATGCTAGAGGTACATCGGGGTGTACATCACGGTGTACACCCCCCTCACATGGGTAAGGGGTCCACTTGAATATTTTATTCGAGTGGGCCCCTCCATGTGAGGTGATGTACACTTTGATGTACATCTTTTGATGTACATCTAGCATTTTTCTTTCAAAATATACCAATGGGCTGTTAAATTCTACGTCGGAATAACTCAACGCATAGATAACTCTAAGACACACAAAAACAACATATTAAATTCCCTTTTTTTGGGGAAGTTTTGGCTATTCGGTCTGTATTTTTTATGTTCTAAACTTGCATCAGCTTTGAGTTCATTTGCTATTTTAAAATATAACAAGAATGAGGTGATTGGAGCATGTTGGCTTACGACAGGTTTGGCTCCTTGATATTTTGATGACTTTTGTATATGATTAGGATGAACTTTTCTGCTTGATTCCAATTTCTAGTTAGAGCGTGCTTGGGTGTGATTATGTGTCTCATGAAATGTGCGGACAACGAGTCAGCAGTGGTTGTAGGTCTTACGAAATGTGTGAATAAATTAGTGTATCTTTGGTAAAGCTTTTTGTAAATTATAAAATATGAGTCTTACGGAATATGTTGATAAAAAATGTGGGTCTTAGGAAGTGTGTGGATAAATTCGTGTATCTTTAGTGAAGTATTTTTTGTAGAATATAAGATGTGAGTTTTACGGAATATGTTGATAAAAATTGTGGGTTATATAAAATTGTGGATGCCCAACGAATCTCCATCCATAACTTTGGTGGGGCATGAGTTTGACAGCTTTTTGTACTTTCTAGAATTCTTATAAGATGTGGGTTTTACAGAATATATTAATAAAAATTGTGGGTTCTACGAAATTATGGATACCCAATGAATCTCCATCCATAACTTTGGTGGGGCATGAGTTTGACAGCTTTTTGCAATTTCTAAAATTCTTATCAATGGTTCGTGACGATGTAATGTCTCGTTTCGATCAACCACGTGAAGCTAGTAGCCACACACTTAGTCCCAGACAATTGGTGTTTTTACTTCCACAGCAATTTTTAAGGTTTACGTTTTTGAGGTTGTAGGTTTCAGTGGAATCAGCCACACAAAATGCTGTGTGTAGTATAGGATGACCTGTCCATGTCAATGTTTTGTTAGAATCACAAGTGGAATTTTTAGTATCTCTTGAGATATCCTCCTTTAGTTGTTAGATAGTTTTCAATGATAATCACTCGAATATTGACTTGAAAGAAAATGAAAGATTACGTGAATTATTGGATCAAACAGGTGGTAGAAACTGGTTCTAAATATGGCATATAACTTGATCGAATATCGAACTGATTTCCATTTGAATTGGCAATCCAGTCGGATTTTTATAACAGTGACATTCACACCATAATTGGTTCATTAAATTTTGTTACATCGTTTTTTAATGTCGATCTAATTTTGTGACATAAGTAGCTTTCCATGGTGTCACGCATAGTAACCATTGTCGATATTTTTCATTAGTATGTGTGCCCTTTTCTCCATTTACAAAATGATATTTTTTTATAAATAGAATTTTGTCAGTAAACCTTAGGGGTTGTTTTTTATGTGTTTCAGTTTTGTGTTTTGAATTTTGAATTCATTTTGGGTTTTGGGTTGTGTTTTGAGTGTTTATTTTGAGATTGTTGTAAATGTGTTCTTTTTGGCATTTTGAAAATTTTGACTTGATTATAACGTAAAACACCCAAAATGACAAATTTGTCGTTTTGAGTTTTCTTTGTAAATTTTTAACTTGTTTTAAAAAACGTGTTTTCGAAAATAGGAAAGAGAAAGCGTTTTCACTGTTTTGAAAAATTAAAAACAAAAAAAGGCTTGAATTTAAAATGGTAAAGAGAGCAGACCCTTAACTTTTCCAATTAAGGTCCTTACAAATATCTTCTACCTCAATCATATGTTTTGATATCGTGATAAATTATAAATTAAAGTCCCCGTTGGCAAAGATATTTTAAGATTATAAGTTGTTCAAACTTTATTTTTTAAACCTATATTTCTTATATTTTTTATTGACATTTTCATGTAATTCACCAACTTGTAATCTCACAGCATTTTGTCAAACAGGTATTAAAAGCTTAAAGCGATGGAACAATTTACATTAATTGTTGAACAGAAAAATTGCACCAGTGGTCCTCAATATATCTTTTCACTTACGACTTTGTTCTCATTTTTCGAAAGGAACAATTTACTTTCAAGTTTTCATCGTTGTTTTACATTAAGTTCAAAATGGCACAAAATACCCGGATTTTCATTAAATTATCACGACATTTCAAATAATTTCATTTTGATTTATTTGATGCAAACCTTGACTTCTTAAAGTATTTAATGATTATGTGACAATTTAACAGAGAATTTAGATGATTTCTTTTACAAAACGTTGATTTAATGATTTATACAACTATAAAGAAATGATGGGAGCCAAATCGCTAATTTTTAAAGACGGTTTTCATGGTGTATTGGATGACACTCCCACTTTGTGACAATTCAAATTTTGCATCTTTATATTGAAGAGGTTTTCAATCATTTTAGAAATGTAAATCACAATTTGGATCTATTTTACAACACGATTGAAGATTATCTAAACCTCTATTAAATTCAACTGAATGTCTATATTAACGGTTGTCATTGCATGAAAACTCAAATCGATTGTGCTATATTTACGTAATGGTTTACGTACACGTGTGGATACCCAAAAAAAAATACTCTTTTTTGACATGTCATCTGTATGTAAATTGTAACGACCCGACCCAACATCGTGCCGAAACAGTTATCATATCATACGTCTGTCCGCTTTGGTAAAGTTTAGGTTCATCTTATCCATCACTGCTTTCTGACGTGTCCCCCAAGATTCGAATTCAAGACCTTCATCATATGAGAGATTTAAGTTGAATTTTGGTACCAATTGAGCAACATGATATGATAATGGTTTCGACGCGAGGTCGGGTCGTTACATAAATCATTATGTAGCTACTTATGTACAATTAAAATTATTCTTACGTGAAAGGTTGAAAAGCTCTATTCTAATTTTATGATGAATTTTGCTATTTGTACATCGAAATTTTTTCACAATTGGAGGGGGTTTCCGCTCTATAAAAAAAAACGTGAGCTAATATTGTCACGAGCTGTATAATAATGGACACCATTATGGTGCCCATTATGTACAAGAAGAATAACCCAATCTACAATACCCTTGTTTGAAAATATCTATCTTCTGACGCGTTTCTGCCATTTGCCCATTCTGAATTATTTAAATCCCTGCACCTTCCATGCTCACGAGAGATCTCGACAATTTCCCTCAATATTCTTTGCCCATTCCTATACATATCCTTATCCAACAAATCTGTCTTCTTTTTTCAATTATAAATTTATAATCAATATCTCTTCTTTACCTCAACTGTCTAACAAGGATTCCGACTGATTTTCGGGTAATTTTTAGCTTTTTTCGATATTTTTTCAGCTGAATTTGTTAGATTTAGTGATTTGCTTAATCAGTTGCTATAGAAATCACTATATGTGGATTCAGTTTCTATTTTGATTAGATGAACGGTCGATCTAATTTTGGTATAAATAATCGAATTTGAAATTCATAATGTAATTTTGTATTTTTGATTTTTACAAAACCTTCGTTTTATTTTTGGCCTTTGATTTTGTATATATTTTTCTATTCACGAAATTTTAACTGCTTAAATCCTTGATTAACATATAACACTCGTTTATGAACAGTAGTTAGTGTTTCGTAACTGAAATGTTAGATATTTATTCTGTAACGTCGGTGACTTCTGTAACTATGAAAATGGCATCTAATATTCTATCGAATTTTTTTGTTAGCGAATTATTGTATCAGTGGTGTTATGTTTCTTTTTGACTTAGGGTGCGTTTGATTTTAAAGGTGGAAAATGGGTGGAAAGAAAATGAATTTCAGGGAAAGTAATTGCCTATAAATTGTTTTGCAGGGAATTTTTAATTAAGTTTGTTTGATTGGTATAATTTTCCACCTGGAAAATTTTTAAATTTTGTGTTCGTTTAGCTTTGTTTTACATGGAAATTATCCATTAAAGTGATATTTTTTTCACAATTGGTTATAAAATTTGTTTTCATTGCAAAAAAGTAAAAAGAGAAAAAAAAATTGTTTCCTAAAAAATCAATTTTTTTATCAAAGTTTAGTGTTCGTTTGACTTTGTTTTATATGAAAATTGTCCATGAAAGGGAAATTTTTTTTTGCAATTGGTTATCAAATTTGTTTCCATTGCCAAAAAAAAAAAAAATAGAACCTGGAAAACAGTTTTCCCCCCAAAAAGGTGGGAAAACCATTTCATCCATTTCAAGGAAAAGGGGGCGCGTGGGTCTAGGGTGGGAAAATATTTGGGTGGTAAAATTTTGTCCATCAAACACCATTTTTTGAGGAAAATGGAATTCCTTTTCTAACTACCAAGGAAAATAATGCCTATCAAACATACCCTTATTCTTTTCCTTACTTTTGACTGTTTAAGGGCGAGGCAGGTTGAGGTGAGGGGGTTGGTGAGTTACCAATGAGGTTGTGGGTATGGGGTGTTTGGTGGGTGACTAATGATAATAGTTGTTGGTGGGTTGGTGAACTTGATATTTGAATCTATAAAAATATTATTAAACATGTGCCGATTTTATTGTTTGTTGATGCATGTTGGTTGTCATTTGACTTTATGTTATTAACTTTTATATTTGGCTCGTGCCAATTATATAATTAGCTTCATTATACATATGATCGGTTGTGTCCTAAAAATTTTGGAATGACTTTCTTATTCTAGTTAGTTATTCATCGAAAACTCTTATTTTGATTTATTTGTTTTTCCTTCTCTTTACGAATAACTGTAGGATTATTTAGCCGTCAAAATGGAAGTCACCGCAGGTTAAAACGTGATAGGTTATGGCATTGGCAGGTATTTCAACCTTTTACAGATTTTTCCTTATTTCAACTATTCTTTCAATTTAGTGTCTGGGAAAAAAAATTTACTTATTTTTTATGTTATATGGCTTTCTTTCACATGTCTGTTATCTATTAGATATTTGGGCAACGTGTGCAGAAAAAAACGCATCAGGAAATTTTAAATTTGGTATCAACCTGGTTGGTGCGAGCAAGCCAAATTACTGTAGGAGAGGTGGTATGGAATTTGAACACGGTTGGACGAAGCATAGGAAACCGATGCCCTTTACAGCTCATTTGATTCGATTTGCGGCATTGTTTATGGCTTGGTCTTGTAGAATTCCCATAATCGAAGGATATCGTGAATTTATTTAATTAGGTGCCAATCGTTTAGTTGCATTGATAAGTTCTAAAGACACTTCCTTTTTGCTTGAAGAAGTGAATTGCTGTATCCGATATGTGTTTCTCCAATTTACATGAGCAAGATACCCCAGCTTCAAAGATTAATGATCATTATTATTGTCCCATCTTGCCTGGATTGCCTGATGATGTGGCGAAATACTGTCTTGCTCTTGTTCCTCGATCTAATTTTCCAGCCATGGGGGTCGTAAGCAAGCGATGGAGGTCATTTATCAAAAGCAAAGAGTTCATAACTGTTAGGAAATTATCAGGGGTGCTTGAGGAATGGTTATATGTCCTTAGTATGGATTCTGAAGGAAAAGAAAGCCACTGGGAGGTTTTAGATTGCTTGGGACGTAAACACCAGCAACTTTCACCAATGCCGGGTCCTGCTAAAGCCGGTTTTGCTGTGGTGGTTCTTCACGGAAAGCTTCTCGTCATTGCTGGCTATTCTATGGTCGACGGAACTGGGTCTGCCTCAGCAGATGTTTGCCAATATGATTCTTGCCTCGACAGGTGTATTTTCTTTCTTTTCCACCTTTCCCCTTTTCATTCTGTGCATCATCGTTAGGATTTGTATTTGTTTTTTTTCTGCTTCCAACTTTAGCTAATCGAACTTTTGTACTTTCTAGAACTGATCTATGTTCAATTTCTATCATGATAACTCATTTAGCTTGGGGGTTAGTTAAAATCGAACAAGCCCAGGTCCCATATTTGATTGACTTCAAATTTGAGCAATCAGTGTACTTTTTAAAAGCTGCATCATATTAAACTAATAAGAGTGTGTTTGGTAGGGATTTTTGGTGGAGTAATTGATTTTTGAATAGTGATATGATGGGAAATGTGTGGTTGAAAAAGAAGAAAAAAGTATTGATGTGATGGAAAATATTATTTTATTGAAGAATGTGTGGTTGAAAATGAAAATTGATTTACTGTAGAAAATGAAAATCAATACCAAACAGGCCCTAAGCGAGTCTATAACAGTTCAAATTTATGCCTTTATGGTATTGCCTTGTTATAGTGCCCCTCTCCTCTCCTACTATGTTGATTTTACTGTGTTCTGTCGTGAACACCAGAACAAGTTCTATATGTTGGCATATTTGGTAGGGTTTTGCGTGTTCGACATCGTGGTGAATATTCATGAATGGCTGTCATTTTTTTCAACACTTTCCTTTTTCCAGCTTTAACCCCTGTTTTGTTTAGCTAAAAATTCAGTTTTTAGTAGATTTAGATAAAAGTTGATCAATTGTGTGATTGAAAAGTTGATAAACGTTGTAAGTCCTAGAAATGCGTGGTTGAAAATGCATTTGGGGATAAAGAGTTTTTGAAAATGAGGGCCAAACAGGGGCTTAATTTATCATACACTTGACTTTTTAGAACTGAACTGTGGTAATTGGCTCTATTATTTAAGCTGGGAGTAGTTCAATTTAAATCGAGATTACGAGATAACTGGCAAACGTTGGGGGTTAGTTAAAATTGAATACACCCAGTTGCCTTATTTGAAGATTGGCCTCAAAATTGAGCTATCCATGTACATTTTATATTTGTTTGATCTCCATTTGTTTCAAAATACATTTTTCTCTCTTTTCTTTTTAACTACACATTTTTCAACAAAATAATATTACAAGCAACCCAAAAACCGTTCCTGTATTTTAACCACATATTCTCCATCAATCTACTCTTCCAAAATGCATTCTACACCAAAAAGGGGCACAAACAGGCCCCAAATAATAAGTTGCGTCTATAACAGTTCAAAGTTTATGCCCATATGGCATTGCCTTGTAATAGTGCCCCTCTCTCTGCTACTGTATGGATATCACTTTGTTCAATTGTGAACATCAGAACAAGTTCAATATGCTGGCATATTTGGTAGGTGTTGCGCAGTTAGCATCTTGTGGATATTCGTCAATGGCTCTCGTATTTTTTCAACATTGTTATCTATGCAGTCAGTCCTTTTCTATTGGTAGGTGGGTGGAGCATTTTTGGCCTCTCTTTGAATGTACATGAATTTCTGTCTCATTTCTAACTGCTATTTCTCAGCTGTCTTTTATGCTCTTTTCGGGATACTGCCAATTCTTAAACTAGATTTCTCCCTCAAGTCAACTGACTTCGATCAGATCTGTAGCTTGCTTTTCTGATGATTCATTAATTTATTTTCATACCTAACACTGATTTTTTTTCAAGCTGATACTGGTTGAGAATAGATCAGCTGGGAACTGAACTTGTGGTCATCATGAATGGTGATAAAATCCTCATACAACAATTAATTTGCTAGGCTTTTACTCTTGAGAATCTTAGCTCATTAAAAGATACAATTCCCCCTAAATCATTTATCGTACATTGTCAACTTGCTTCATAAACTTGTCAGATTAATTTTGCAATAGGAAACGTGCTACCCCATGATAAAGTCTGCATTCATGAATTCTAATACTCCACTCGATGCATCAAACATCGAGCTAGAAATTTATCACGTGTAATTTATCTTTTGATTATCTGCTTGCTGGAAAACGAAAAGATCCTGAAAATATAATAGCTTCGTCTTTCTTGGTCTGATTTAGACATATATCGACTAATTATTTTTTGTAGATGGAGCAAATTGGCTAGCATGAATGTGGCACGTTATGACTTTGCTTGTGCCGAGTTAAATGGCATGGTCTATGCAGTTGGAGGATATGGCATAGATGGTGAATCTCTCTCTTGTGCTGAGGTCTACGACCCAGATACTGACAAGTGGACTCTAATTGAGAGTCTACGCCGCCCAAGGTGGGGATGTTTTGCATGTGGGTTTGAGGGAAAGCTATATGTTATGGGCGGGAGGTCAAGTTTCACAATTGGAAACTCAAGGTTCATCGATATTTATAACCCCGATATGCACACGTGGTGTGAGATGAAAAATGGTTGTGTCATGGTTACTGCACAAGCCATGCTCGGGAAGGAGCTCTTTTGCATGGAATGGAAGAATCAACGGAAACTAGCTATATTTAACCCAGCGGAAAATTCATGGAAGATGGTGCCAGTTCCTGTGACTGGGAGCTCGAGCATCGGGTTTCGATTTGGCATACTAGATGGTAAGCTTTTGCTGTTCCCAGTACAGGAGTATCCGGGTTATAACACCCTGTTGTATGATCCTAATGCTGCCCCCGGGTCTGAATGGCAAACTTCCGAGATAAGGCCGTCGGGCTTGTGCCTATGCAGCGTGACAATTAAGGCTTGAGTCGAGTATGGACGCCACACTAGATGGTGCTTATCGTCGTAAAACTAAGATTCCATTAAGCTGTATTACGTTGGGATTAATTTCGTTTACTGTAATATTTTTTGGATCATCAGATTACCGGGAAGAAAAGACTTAGTGCTTTTTTATAATTATTTTATCCTTCCATTAAAGTTAATAATTAATCATGATATTTACAACTTTTCAATAATAAATCTCATCAACTTTTATTAAAATTTATTAAAAATTAAATTTTTATCCTTACCAAATATGGGCTAATCTTTAGTTGTCTGCGCCAAAATTTGAAGTTTTCTATTATTTTGGACTGAACTGAAAATCATCTCTGACTAAATACACCAAATGAACAATATTTTAGCATTTTCTTCATTTTTTTCATTCTTAATAATTATTTATCTTAAAAATTATTTATTTATTTATTTATTACGACATAAGTTACTAAATAAATAATTACGTTTAGTTAACGAAAATATTAAATTCATTCCTTAATTATTATTAACTACATGATTAAAATTTATTACTGATCATGTCAAATTTTACAGTGACTGAGCCGAGCAGTGTATCCCTGAGGATGTCTCCCCCAACTTTCCACCAAAATGCCAAAGATAGCTCGGGCAATGTTCCTCGGGATTGGATAAACCCCGAGGAACATCTGCCTTGACATGGCTCTAACCCAGGAATGAAACCCTACTGATCACAGTCTGTCCTATCCTGAACGAATTCTACAAGGAGAGTCCTGCCTCTATCCAAGCACCCAAGACATACCATATCAACTAAATAGTGACTCCTAATGACACTAGGAGTCTAAGACTCCTAAGAAGTCCAGCGTTCTAGTCCTACTGGAGTCAATTACCAGCCTCTATAAATACACCGCCATCATTCATTGTTAAGGTACGTTTTTAACACATCACTGGCTGCATATACTTTTTCCCTACATTCTCTCTCTGATTTAAGCATCGGAGGGGCAACGAGGACACACCTCGGCGTCTTTGTTTCAGGTATCGGAAGGACTCATTTCGTGCTCATTCTCAGTTGTCGATCTTGGAAGTAAACAGGTACGACTTTTGGTAACATCAATTACAAATGCACATAATAATAATAATAATAATAATAATAATAATAATAATAATAATAATAATAATAATAATAATTTGTTGTAAAACAAAAAATGGACACAAATACCCTAGATAAAAATTTGATGCAAAATGACATTAACCATTTTGGTGCATAGTATGGAGTTAGATTGGATAGAGTTTACAACATTCTTTTGGTGCAAAATGGTGTTTTCGGATGGCATTGGAGATGGGTTTAGGCCGGGAATCGACTCATGTAGAGCTGATTATCTAATCCATGAGAGTTCACATAGTTGGTCTACCCAACTTCCAAAGAGGGCCCATCCAATGTGCTCTGAGCATTAAAATTTGAAAAGAGAAATTTGGTGCCACGTGGACCCGTCAACGAAATGGTTTTGAACCAAACCAAACCGGTCAAAAACGGTTTGGTTTAGGTTTGAGAATTTTAATTATGGTTTGAAACCAAACCGGACCGGCGAAAAATATATAAAATAAAAAAATAAAAATTTGATTTTTTTTGAAAATTTATCCAAAATTTCAATTTTGTAAAATTGAATAATTTTGTCATTTTGTATGTATTTTTGTCAATTTCTAATTTTCTATTAATTATTAAGATTTATGACCCGCCCAATCCTAATTATATATCAAAAAAGGCTCAAATTTGAAAGAAGTAGCACTAAACAGCTCAACTCAAGTCCATATACTCACAAGTCACAACCTTAATCTTCAAATTTCCATTTCTCTCACTCGCAACTCGCTGGTCGCACCCTCGCTCCCCGCGGCGCCTCCTAGTTTCCCCCAAATTGTCAACACGCTCGAAATCTCTAACCTGCGAGTCGCCGGTAGTGTATGTTCGCCGGTATTATTAGACTATTTCAGGTTCTTGCATATTTATTTGATCGTGAGTAAGTCTTAAAATTGAAATTTTGTCACTTTCTAGTTGAAATTTGTTTACATATTTATTGATCGTGAGTAAGGTTTAAAGTTGAAATTCGGGCTATCAGGTGCGCAAAAGACATTTGGTTACATATGAGAGAATATGTATAATTCCGTGTTAAATTATAGAAGATGAAGGTGGGTATATATAGTGGAATGGGGGAGAAAAAATATTTGCAACTTGTCTTTTGGAAGCCATTATTAGATGGATCCGTGTCTTAATTCTTTTTTTATTTTACAATTTGCTAATTAAAATTTTTTTTGTGTATGAAGGACAAAATTGATCATGAGTTCTATGGCTTCTTGAGTATGTGAATGTTTCTTCATTTTGCTAGTTCTGTGAGTTCTGTGACAAAATTTGATGTTTCTTGAGTTCTGTAACAAAATTAATTCGTTTATTCCTTTTGCTAGTTGAAAAAGGACATTATTATATTTTTTTGGACCTTATATTTATTTTAGTGGACTTGTATTGTATCTTTATCGTAAAGTATTATTCTAAAACGTCAAAAAGGCGAATAAAAAACTATGCTTTAGTTTTTTGTGATTTTACTTTTATTTTGTTGGTATTTAAATTTATAGTAAATCTTTTTAGTTTGTTTTAGATTTATTTCTAGTAAGATATAAATATATATTGAATTAATGGCATAAAGTAGATACTAGACAGGAAAAAAAATATACGCGAAACCGGCGGTTTAAAACCGGACCAAACCGTTAGGTTTAGGTTTGAGTTTTTTTCAAAATGGTCAAAACGGTTTGGTTTAGGTTTGAGTTTTTCTCAAACCGGTCAAAACGGTTTGGTTTGAAAATTTGTCAAAAACCGCAAAAATCGGACCGCTTACACCCCTAATCCATGAGAGTTCACGTAGTTGGTCTACCCAACTTCCAAAGAGGGCCCATCCAATGTGCTCTGAGCATTAAAATTTGAGAAGAGAAATTTTCTTTAAATTTCGTTTCAAAATTATTTTACCAATAATCAGATAATTACTTTTTAAAAAATATGTACACCATTTCTCTCTTTACTCTCTTTCCCTAGAGCTCTTTCATTGTTCCCCAAAATGGTGAATGTGAATTCAAGCAAAATTATCTCACGAGCATACCACGGTGGGATACAGTCGTCAGAGATAATCGTTCTTGCAGTATATTTAATTCTGGTGCGTCGTCGAATTCCTAAAAAATTTAATGAATTTAGACTTCAAAAATTTTCATTTCAAGGGAGATGAGGTTTTGGGTACAGATTTGATTTCGATGAGAAATGGATAGAGCTAAAGATGGATCGAGAATCGAAAAAACATGTGACCGGACAATTTTTGAAGACAACGTCAAGGCATCATTTGTGAATTACCTACGACGCCCTCGTCGATTGGCACCCCCAATCTCATTTATCTAAGGATTCGGCCCTTGAATCTCATGACCTATTGGGAAGGTGAGTGATTTTTTGGGATCTATCTGGTGCTTTCAAACCTATCAGCAGTTTCCCCGAGGACATCAGAGACCCGGGTGAGATGTGTGTGTGACATTGGTGGTTTGTTATCAGCCCCTTAAAGGCTGACATACGCAATGACATGAACACGCCTTACACTTATGCTGGGATTTTGTGGACAGGTGTGTTGGTGCATACTTCGAATTTCGGAGCAAGGAAAACGTGGGTTTCAATTTGTGGTAATGATGCTTCAATTTGGCCGGTGTCAAAGTGTTGCGGATTAGCAAGGCATGGACGAATCCAACTTGCTGTTAAGAGTGTTTTAGTCCACAAATTCGGGTGTCCAAATCAAGCACATGTTTGACACTTGTGTTGGGCAGTTTTCGTGGTCCATATAGGTGGAAAGTATGGATGGTTGCTGAGAATGGTTATGCGTAAAGGTGGGCAAAACCCGACCGAATCTGTCAAAACCGCCCAACCCGAACCAACCAGACCGATTTGTGTTGGTGTTTTTTTGTTGTTTTTACATGAGTTGAGTAGGTTAATTGTGTAGTCGGGTTATGGGTTAACTTATAAAAATCGAATAAACCCACTCAACCCAACCCGACTATATTTATGAATTTTACATGTTATGATATTGTTTGGAAACTCTTAGAATAATATTATAAAATTTGGATAGAATGCATTTTACGAAAAATAGTATAAACAAATACACATTCAACACAAAAATATTTTAATTGTAAAAAACATTTCTTGACTTCGTATAATTTAATATCAATTTGTCCATATAACATTTCCGGGCATGAAGTGCCAAAATAATTCATATTTTTTTGTTCATTACAACTATGGAGACCAAATATTATGAGCGTGTTTGGTGCATATTAAAATGAGAGGATGCATTTTTTTGAAGTGGTGCGATGGGGAATATGTGGTTGAAAATGAAGGAAAAGTTATTGATGTGATGGAAAATATTATTTTATTGAAAAATATGTGGTTGAAAATGAGTAGAAGAATGATAATGAAAAAAATAATGTGGCTCAAACAGGGCATATATGAGTCAATTATAAATTCGTCCAACTCGACCCACCTACTTTAGTCTATGTTGACAAGTTGTTCCAACCCGACCCTACCCTATCCTACTGTACCTATACTTGATTGGGTTGGGTTAAATTATAATCAAACCGATCATGTTGAGTTGGGTTTGGGTCGAGGCAAAAACCTACACAATTCAACCTGGATATGTCAACCAGCCGAGCCGGAAAAAAAAACTCGGGCTCGGCTCGAGCTTTTTTGGGCCCGAGCCGAGCAAAACCCGTCCAAAAAAATGAGGCTCGGCCCGAGCCTGAGCGAGCCGAGCCGACTCGGGTTTTTTGGATTTTTTTTTTAAAAAAATTGAAGGCTGCTTTGTTGCCTTTGCAAGTAGCTATTTTTAGCTACCTGTTGCAGTTTTTTTAAAAAAATTAATTTTTTTAAAATAATGGGCAGGCTTGCCCAGGCTCGAGCCGACGTCCCCAAATGGGACTCGGCCCTAACTGGGCCACGCTCTGGCTTTTTCCAGGTCGAGCCCGAGCCAATGAGATTTTTTGCCATCCATAATCCAACCCATGCCCAACCCTAGTTATGGGAAGCAGTTTTTGGCAATTCTAATCCTATTGGGTTAGTTTATCCCTAGGCAGTTAAGGGTGTTAACTGCACACGAATTTTGGCTTATATATTTTGAAGGTTGGGTTGATGAGATACAGAGGGTGTTGTGTTCCTTCAATATTCCTTCGTTTTCTTATATTATTGGGAAGTAATAAACGAGTTGGGTTTTACTCGTAAATTCTGCATTCCTTTACATTGTTGCATTTATCTTTCCTTGTATGCATTGTGTAAAGTCGTAGGCTGGCTAAGTGGAACCTCAGTACCAGCATAGGTAAAAATTTGGCTAAGTATTTTACCAAGAATTCGTCCCTGTAATAATTAGTATAGGAGCTCCCAGGTTGCAGTTACTGGGTTTCGTTTGCAGACATGTCTGCAAGTCAGAATCTTAAGGATGGGTTGTTGCGTTGGAGGTTTTTGTTGGTTCTCCTATGACTGACAATGCAGTCAGTTTGGCTGCACAAATCCATGCACATAATGATGTGCACATAGAATTGAGGGCTCAGTTCGAAGAGTATACCAGCTAGGTAGATGAAAGACAAGCGTCTGTCATGAAAGATATGTTCGATCTTGCTGATAACACAAATGCTCGGTTTGATGCCCTTGAGAGTAAAATTTCCTTGTTGAAATTGGCCCTAAATGGTACTACTGTGCGGGATGCAGTAGGTGCTTCAAAAATTCATGTTCTTGAACCAAAGCAGTTCAACGGTGCTCGTAATGCCAAAGAGTTGGAGAATTTCTTGTGGATATGGAGCAGTACTTCAAGCCTGCTTATATTCCAGAGGATGAGCAGGTAAATATCACTTCAATGTATCTCTCGGGTGATACAAAGTTGTGGTAGCGAACTCAGGTGAAGGATGACGAAGCTACGTGCAGTTTACCGGTTGTTACTTGGGAAATGTTGTAGAATGAATTGAAAGATCAGTTCCTGACTTGCAATGCGGCTTGGGTTGCAAGGGAATCTCTCAAATAGTTAAGGCAGTAGGGTAGTGTTCGAGAATACGTGAAGGAATTCAGTAGTCTCATGCTGGATATCCAGAATATGTCCGAGGAGGATAAGCTTTTCAATTTTATGTCGGGATTACAGAGTTGGGCATAGGCAGAATTGCGAAGGCAAAAAGTAAAAGATCTTCCTTCAGCAATGGCCGAAGCGAATTGTCTTGTTAACTACAAGATGGGCAGTATACATTGATGCATCTGACCATGCTATTGGAGGTGTATTGGTACAAGGGTCATATGATTGCTCATGAAAGTCGAAAATTGAAAGAGGCGGAACAATGATATTCAACTCATAAGAAAGAGATAACGGCGGTTGTTCATTGTCTTGAAACTTGGCGCCATTTTTTGTTAGGAACAAAATTCACCGTTCTAACGGATAATGTAGCCAACACATATTTTCGGTCTCAAAAGAAGTTGTCGGCAAAACAAGCGAGATGGCAAGAGTTTTTGACTGAGTTTGATTTTGTGTGGGTTCATAAGCTAGGCAAGTAGAATCAAGTTGCTAATGCACTAAGTCGGAAATCCGTGGAAGCTTATGTATCGGCTTTGATGACACTCGAATCTGATTTTCTTGACAGAATCAAACAGTGGGATGAAAAGGATGTTGCTTATACCAAGTTGTTGCAGGAAATTAAGGATGGTTTGGTAAGATGGTATTGGATTGAAGACGGTTTGATCTATGTCAAATGCAGCAAATTATATGTGCCTTCAGGCAGAGGACTGAGGCAAGTACTGTTGAAAGAAACTCATAATCCACAATAGGTAGGCCATCTGGGCATCTAAAGGATGTTAGCTTTGCTCTCGAAATCGTATTAATAGCCGAAGATGGATGACGAGGTAGAGGCATATGTGAAATCTTGTTTGGTGTGCCGGTAGGATAAAACAGAAATGAGGAAAGAGACATGTTGGCTCCAGCATTTGCCAGTTCCAGAACGGCCCTGGCAGTCGATTTCTATGGATGTCATTTCAGGTTTCTTGAAAGTTGATGGGTTTAAATCTATTATGGTGGTTGTGGACAATTTTCTAAATATTCGATTTTTATTCCAGCTCCGCATGAGTGTACGGCGAACGTTGCTGCTAGATTTTTTTTCAAGAATGTTGTGAAGTACTTTGGAATACCCGAGGATATTGTGAGTGATCGGGATTCTCGATTTACAGGCAAATTCTGGACCATGTTGTTTAACATGATGGGGTCTGAATTGAAGTTTTCAACAGCAAATCATCTGCAGACTGATGGTTAGACGGAAAGGATAAATGCATTGTTAGAAGAATATATTAGACATTATGTTACAGTTAGTCAGAAAATTGGGTTGCCTTGCTTGATACATCTCAGTTTTGCTACAATCCACATCAATCATCTACTACTGGTATGTGTCCAGCTGAGTTAACTATGCGGCATATGCCCAAGACGCCTCTTGAGATTGTAAAACAAGGGGGACGCAGTGTGTATCCAGCTGCTTTTCGATTTTCTAAAGACAAACAGGAGATGATTGAACAAGCTAAGGACAAGGCTGCCCAACAAATGAAGAAATATGCTGATCAGAACATGAGGGATGTGGATTTTCAAATTACGAATAAGGTGATGTTGAAATAAAATCCCCAAATTTGGAAAAAGATTTGTAGCAAGATCGTACATCGTAGGCTGGTTCAGAAATATGATGGTCCTTTCGAAGTAATCAAACGTGTTGGGAATGTAGCATATCGACTGAAACTACCCGGTTGTTTGAAGGTTCATCCTATTTTCCACGTGAATTATCTGAAGCCCTTTAATGAAAGTTTGGTAGGAGAAAATCGATTGCAGGCCAAGATGCCTCCTCCTACGATTAGAAAATAGTATGATAAAGAGGTGGCAAAGATTATAGGTCATCAAATAATGGGGGCAAGTAATAAAAAGGGAAAAACGGACTATCTTGTCTTGTGGAAAGGTAGTAGTGGGATTTATGCAACCTATGAAAATGATGTCGATTTGTGGCAATTTGAGGATAAGGTGAAGGAGTATCTTGATTCTCTTTTGACGAGGACGTCGGACTCTTTCGGTAGGTTAGGTTTGTCAGCCCCTTAAAGGTTGACATGCGCAAATGCATGGACACGACTTGCACTATGACGGGATTTTGCGAACATGTGTGTTAATGGTGCACACTTCTGATTTCGAAGCAAGAAAAATGTGGTTTTCAATTTGTGGGAATGATGTTTCAATTTGGCTGGTGTCAAAGTGTTACGGATTGGCATGGGCGAATCCAGCTTACTGTTAATGTGCTTTAGTCCACAAATTTATGTGTCCAAATCAACCACATGTTTGACACGTGTTGGGCAATTTTCATGGTCCATACAGGTCAAAAAGTATGGACAGTTGCTGGGAATGGTTGTGGGAAGCAATTTCTGGCAGTTCTAATTCTACTTGGTTGGTTTATCCCTTTGGCAATTATGGGTGTTAACTGCGCACGAATTTTGGCTTATATATTTTAAAGGTTAGGCTGATGAGACACGAAGGGTGTTGTGTTCCTTCAGTATTCCTTCGTTTTCTTGTATTATTAGGGAGTAATAAACGAGTTGAATTTTACCCGTAAATTCTGTGTTCCTTTACATTACTGCATTTATCTTTTCTTGTGTGCATTGTGCAAATTTGTGAACTGACTGAGTGGAACCTCAGTGCCATCATAGGCGAACATTTGGCTAAATATTTTACCAAGAATTCATCAATGTGATAATTGTACCTTGTAGCTAGTGGTGAACGGGGTAGTCATTGCAGAATTAGTACACTTCAGAAATTTTTTAGGTACTGGTTGTTGATACATGAAAAGCAAGAGGTGTGATAAACATTTAAATTCTTTATTTGAAACAATTTTACACGTAAACTTACAACTTTTAACCACATTCAATACTCCAATTAAGATAACAATAAAATATGTTTTCAATTAATTATGCTGACTGAGGAACAACTTCATCAGAATGCTCAACTCCTATTGATATAGCAATGATTGAAGAAAATAAAGAGTCGAGCAATCCTCTGCTCAACTCCAACGTAAGCCGTAGGCTCCAACAAAATGTGAGCTTATATTTAAGACTCCAAAAGACAAACCAGGGTTTCAACTGCCCAAGGCACCGCGGGCATCGTCAATGGGATAATGGTTTTCATTGCATAGCCCTTCACGGAGTTCAAAAAACCAACTAGAACAAGATTTAAGCCGCTCCAATTCAACATCCTCTAGTTGTGCATTTCAACTGGACGTTTCATCAAATGTCAGTCGCAAAATCGAACCCCAACAAAACAAGTTTTGGACTTGCTCTCTGCAGAATCTCAAAAAAAATTACTTTTGGAAAACAATCTCAAAATTGTGTATGGATATTTCTCTCTAACTTTACATCAATGTTCAGATTGCTTTCCATATTTGTTTTCCAAAAGCAATTGTTTCGGAGATTTTGTAAAGAACACATCAAGAGTTCATCTTATTGAAGGGGTTCGATTTTGCCGACTAGCATTGCATGAAATGTTCGGCTAAAATGCACCACTAGAGGATGATGTTGAAACAACTTCATGAAAACCTTTCAGCTAAATCACACCACTAGAGGATGATGTTGAAACAACTTAATGAAAACCATTCTCCCACGTACGAACAACAAGAGCATTTAAAACCCCAATTTTTTTTTGGAGCTTTGAATGTAAACTCACATTTTGATTGAGCCCACAATGACGTGTTGCCGCCGAAGTTGAGCGGAGGATTTCCCAACTCTTTATTCTCTTCAACCATCTAATTGAATCGGAGTCAAGCATTTTGATGGAGTTATTCCTCTGTCAGCCATAGACAAGTATTATTCGATTCCAGTCATTGCTATGTCAATTAAACATATCCCTTGCCATTGCCAAAATCATCTCTAAAGCTAAAATATTGCTACAAATAAGACGTGCCATTAATGGAACAATAAAAATATTCAGTAAATAACCAAGCTCTTCAAAGAGCTTTTTAGGAAAAAAGTTGGGAAAATGTTCGTTAACTATTCCCAGCCAGTAGGAGCAGCAGGAGGAGCCGGCGGCATTACATCAACTCCAGGTGCTTCCATTGGAGGCGGGGCAGCCTGGTCCCATCCATCAGCAGTTACTCCTGCAATTTAATGGATTCTCAAATATTCAAATTCTTGGAATTTGAGTGAAGAACTTCAACCGAGAAAACAATATAAATACTTGAAGATCCTTCCGACTGGAACATGCAATAGAACATAAATCACCTAGTAAAAGTTTCACAGCTCATTTTTTAAGATGATGAGGATAATTTTCAGATTTTCGCATTTATAAATTTCACCAATTAAACACAATAAAGGGGATGTTGAGGAATGTAATTGCACAGGAAATCAAAAATCAATTCCTTGGCACAAGAGAGAACACTAACCAACATCAGCAGTCCAACCACTGGCAGCCGGTGGAATAGCACTTGCCGTCTCAGGAGCCCATTGACCTTCGGGAATTTGAAGACTAGACCAATCCGCCCCAGCAAGTGCACCAGCTGTATAATCACCATAATCTGGGAGTGCAGGTACTTCCTCTTCCTCTTGTTCCTTGGCTTCCTCTGGCTCCCTGTAGAAAAATAGATCAACCTGCCAACAGAGATTAAATCAAGTGTTAAACACGTATTGAAGCACTGAGATATCAGTAAAGACATTCTCCCATACTCATGTACGTTTTTTTAGAAAACTGCATTGCAATTTAAGTGTAACATAACAGACCAACACTTGAATGGAAGATCAAACCCATCTTGGCAGATTAGAGTCTTGTGTACCTCCAAGAATGGTTAAAATTTAGCCAATTAAACAAAAGAACAATACTATATATAACATTTACCATGATATCCCACTTGTGTCCAGGAGCAATGACACCACGCATTTGAAGAACCATTCTTGCTAAGAGCCAAAACAGACAACCAATGCTGTGCTTCCCCTTGTTATTGGCAGGGATACCAATATCAACATATCGCATAGGGGAATCAGTATCACAGAAAGCAATGGTGGGGATGTTCCCAAGTGCAGCTTCCTTAATAGGCTGCAACACATTCATATTAAGAACCAGAATAATGATTATTATACAATGTTTGCAGCTCTATGGTATATAACAGATGCACCAAGATGTAAAAATATAAACAACTGACCTGGTGATCAGTCCTTGGATCAGTAAGGATGAGAAGACGTGGCTCGCTGAATGAGGTCTGAAGTTGGTTGGTGAATGTTCCAGGAGTATGGCGTCCAGCAATTGCATGAGCCCCAGTGTACTGGGCAAACTTCAAGACAGCCCTTTGCCCATATGGCCTTGCAGATTGAACAATGATATCCTGAGGGTTCTCGATAGCAACGATAACCCTTGCTGCAATCTGAAGCTTTTCCCATGTTTTTCCAAGGTTGATGATGTAAATTCCTAGACAGCAAAATAGAATAATTAAAAACATTTATAAATGAAATCCAGAATATCAAATCTATAGCTCGGCACATACATTCACATTACATGTCACGGCCAAAAGGGAAGCAGAACTCAGTTTACTATTAAAATTTGTTGAATATAAAGAAACAAAATGAATCAGAAAAAGAGATCGAAACTAAAAATTTGTTTTAACTTGATCTGAGATCATTATGGATTCTCTTTGAATGTTAACCTATGATGCACTGACACGAACACGTGTGTCCTACACTATACTTGTTGGATACACAGATACGTGATTTTTCAAAAAAGTACCGATACGACACTTCATCAACACATTGATTAAATTCTTTAAAAAATTTCATTTATATAGTATAAATTTAATTTAATAATAATAACTTAAAAGAGTTAAAAATATAAAATATTTTTAATTAAAAAAATGTGCAGTAAAGTGTCTGAGAAGTGTCGATATAAACAGTGTCCGATACGTGTCGGACACACACACGCTACCCTAGTTAGAGTGTCCAAGCTACAAAGATGTTGACTTAGCTCAGCTGCATAACATTAATATGCAGCCGAAGCCCATTTTAGTTTCATTGAGTTCTGACCAAACAAAAAAATATTGAAGGGAAGTGACTACATTTGCTAAAAACAATCATCATATGCTCAGTTGATTCTTAATATACGATGCATCATATTATTGTAGCATGCATAACAGAAGGATTAACCAATATAACATATAGCGCAGCAAATTTAAGCATCCAAAAATGAGACTGGCTAAGTCTTACAACATGAAAAACAATAATCAGGAATTTGATCTGAACAATTAGTCCAGAAAAAAAATCATTGACAAACCTACACAAGAAATTTTAGAAAATTATACATCTACTATAAACATCTTGGATCACAGGGCAGCTCATAGGAAACATAAAATAGGAGTAAAATTACCAAAAAAAATAAAAATAATAGGAAAACATCCTAATACATTTGATAAATAACAAAGTAGTCGTTTAATATTCAAAGCAGGGACATCTAATCCGGAACAAAAGGTAAAAATTTGATTCATTTATTCCTTTCATGCCATTAAATTGCTGTATCGCTGGCACATTACCTATCGAATTGACAAAACTAGAATTCCATAGGACATATCACAACTCAAAAAATTCAAACTAATCTAATCTTACTGACAAAAATAAACCATCATATATATATATATATATATATATATATATATATATATATATATTTATATATTTATTTATTTTTTTTATTTTTTTTTTTATTATTATTATTTTTTTTTTTTTTAATTATGCAGAAAAATAAAACATCGTCTAATCATAAACATAACCTAACGTTCCATTTGGAAATCACAGTTTTTGGTTTTGCACATTATTTATAATTGAAAAACTAGAATTCTATAATATAAATCACAATTCACAAATGAAAAGATTCACACTAGAATAGATCTCACTAAGCAAACCGTCTAATAACAATTACAAATGCAAATCTACGCCTATATAATAATTTACGCAAATATATCTACCGTCGTTTCGGCGCTTGAAGACGTAACGTTCCATTTGAAAGTCACAGTTTTTTGTGCCGAGGTGAACTTCGGCGGCCAACATCATCTGAATGTCGGCCTCTTTTGTTGAAAGAATCCTTGGTCCGGTCGCCATTTTTGGTGCTTCCTCTTGCCCTTCGCTTTGCTAGGGTTTTGGATTTTGACTGGCCTAGAGTGACGTAGGCAAAATGCTATAATGCGAAGGCTTTCTGGATTGGTATTTGTGTAAATTATTAGAATGGAATTTAAATACTTTGAAAACCCTAGTGAGATTTGGTTTGTTTGGGCCCTTTCAGAGTTTGGGCTGAATATATGGGCCTGACTTCATTGGATCTGGATTCTGTAATTATTTGGGCCATTGCGGCCGACAATGTCGTAGGGGAAGCATACATAAATCCTGCTTTTACTTATACACATTTCAAAATTAAGGTTTGATGTTTTAAATTTCAAAAATCAGGTTTTTATTTAAATTTATTTATGAATTACTTAATTAATTATATATTTTATTAATAAATATATAACGGTCACAGATCTATACAATTTGGTCACAATTCAAAATTTTTTAGGTCACAATTCAAAATTTTCATAAGTCACAATTTGTTCATCGATCACAACTTAAAATTTTTAAAGTCACAGTTTTTTCATCGGTCACAAAATCACAAAATTTGTAAGTCTCAATACTTATTTACGGTCACAAATATCAATTTATTGGTCACAAATTAATAATTTTTAGGTCACAAATTAGTAATTTTTAGGTCACACAGCTTGTACTCGTCACGGTTTATTGAATTCATTGGTCACAAATTGTTTATTCGTCACAATCACAAAATTTATATTGTGACCACCGAATTTTACATTTGTGACCACCGAATTTTATGGTCACAGATTATTTCTCCACCACGAATTAAATTTTTTTATAGGTCACAGATTGAAAAAATCAAAATTTTTGTTGGTCACAACTCTGTTACAGTGAGTCACAGTCACAATTTCTAGGTCACAGACACCGACCCTGCTAAATCCATCCACAAACCCATCCCAAATCACTACACAACCACCGTAGCCGCTCCATCACCGCCTCCAACCCCACCTCAACAACACAAACCGCCACCACCACCATCCAAATCACACCACAACACAAACAACACTAAAAAATGGAATCGACTACAACCACCAGCGCAACCGCCAGTACACCACACCTCAAATCACTGCCACACCATCACCCCTTTCGCCACCGTCACTGCCTGTAGATTCACCAAACTCACGGTCACAACAACAGCGCCCGCAACAGCCACAAACCGATCTGAACATGTCACCACCTACCATCACCATCCTACAGTCGCCGCCACAACCAGACCCACTCCGTTGCAGCCAAACCACCAAAACCCCCCAACAGCACCGAAACCACCACTACCACCAGCATAAGCACCGCACCGCCCCTGCCACCACTATCTCCACAAATCCACCATATCCGCCACATTGAAAACCAAAACACAGATCTCATTTGTCCAAAACCATCCAAACTCGAAAAATTAAAAAAAACAAAAGGAAATAACAGATCGCGAACGGCAGCGTCGGCGGTGGAGCCCAGAAGAAAGAGATTAGAGAAGAGTGAAGATGAGAGATGGAGCGTCAGCATCGGCGGTGGCGGACTGCAGCTGCTTAAGCGGCGGTGGATGATCGCTGCTTTGGCATGATCACAGAGAGAAACGGGGAGAGAATGGGAGACTGAGGGGAGAGGCGGGAGAGTTTGGAATGAATTCTAGGGTTAACTTATTTTATTTTAATTGGGATGAAAATTATATAATTAATATTAAATTAAATATAAAAAACCTGATTTTTGAAATGTTAAAATGAAAAGTTGATTTGTGAAAATGGTATTTTAAAAACCTGGCTGCCTGTAATTTCCTCATGTCGTAGTCCCTTCTTATTTGCTCGGATTTCGAAACATTTGGACATTGTCAATTCGCAGTCACACAATAAAAGATGGGAAAAATTCATAAATAAGGTGTATTCTTTACACCAATTCAAAAATAAGGTTTATAGTTTGAAACTTCAAAAATCAGGTTTTTTTTTTTTTTTTTTTTAAATTCTAATATAATATAATATAATAAACCCACCCCACATGCACCACCCCCCTACTCCGGTGACTATTCCGACGACAATTCCGACCACCACTTTTCTCCCATTCATTCCGCGATCAAGCTCCGATTCCGGCGACCATTCCGACGAGGTCATGATTTTTAAAGAGTCACGTATTATTATAGTCACCGGTCACATTTTGGTCACAGATTTACAATTTAGTTAGTCACATATTATTTTTCAAATACGGATAATAATTCTTATAGGTCACATATTATTTTACGGTCCACAGTTCAAAAATTTTGTAGGTCACAATTATTTCTTTGGTCACATATTTCAAATTTAGTTGGTCACATATCAAAATTTATAGGTCACACGGTCACATATTTCAAAAAGCTGTTTGGTCACAGATTATTTTTGAGTCACATATTACTAAATTTTTAGGTCACGCTTAAGTAATCGATCACGTATTACCAAATATTTGGTCACATACCCTCAAATACTTGGTTACATAACCAAGTAATTGGTCACATACACCAAATAGAGGTCACACATCACATCACACCACACCATACCAACACCGCTTGTCACAGATTAAATATTTGGTCACATATAACCAAATATTTGGTCACACACCACCAACAATAACCACCAACGTGGCCGCCCCCGCCACAAAATCGCCACCACCACCATAGATCCACCAACAATAACAACCAACGCACATCACACCACCAACAATAACCACCAACGTGGCCGCCCCCGCCACAAAATCGCCACCACCACCATAGATCCACCAACAATAACAACCATAGATCCACCAACAATAACATCACTGAATAGCCAAAAAAAAAAAAAAACAAAAGAAAAAAAAATGCGACAACGAAATCGTCGCAGGGCAACGATTTTCGCCGTTTCTTTTCCTCGGCCGATTTATTTCTTGTGGCAAACGATTTCGCTGCCCCTTTCCGGCAGCGAAATCGCTGCTGTGCCGAGGGGGGGAGGGAGGGAGGGGAGGAGAGAGGGAGGCGGAGGCGGAGGCGCGGCGGCGGCGGCGGCGGCGGTGAGGAAGAGGGCGGCAAGAGAAATGGAGAGAGAGAGAGAGAGAGAGAAAATATGGATTGAAAATGAATTAGGGTTTGAAAAATTAGTATTATAATATTTAATTTATACCTGATTTTTGATTAGATAAATATTGGACCTGAATTTTGAATTTGAAAGTTAAAACATCTGCTTTTTTGTAATTTCCTCATAAAAGATTAGTGAATGGTAAATCTGAACAGACATTTGGATTCAATTTGAAACCGAAAAATGTTATTCATCCCCAGTAGGGATACATCCCCAATTTATGTGGATGTAAATGATTGGTTAAATGATAGGTGAAATTAAATGACTTATCTAATTTCACCTATCATTTAATGTCACATTAACGTCACATAAATTGGGGATGCATCCCCACTAGAGATGAATAGCATTTCTCTTTGAAATCTTACAAATTGACTAAAAGTTTATTTTAAATTTAAAATTGAGAACAAATTATGCTCATGTTTATCATCCATTTTATCAAACATTGTTTACTACAGTAAACAATTTTCACCACATATTCACTCAATAAAATATTATATCCACAAACCAATAAAACTACTTTACTTTTAACCATACATTCTCCAAAAAATATTATTCAAAACTCTATTTCTTCTTCCAAAATGGGAGACAAACAGGCACTATATAGAACGTCGATTATTTTTTTAGATCTCGACTTTTCAAATATTACTAGGCAGAGGGTATTATTATAATATATAAATGTGAATAATAATATTTGAATTTTCATTTTAAAAAATGCCACTCACTATCTCCTTTTTCATCCTATCTAAATTCATGTCGACCACCTTAACCCACCCTATTACCATCTATGTAGTATTATCCATTATAATTTTATGTTAAATAGTTTATACAATCCAATATGTAGCATCAAGCATAACCAATGTTCATGAAAATATATTTCGAATAAAATCATCGAAGTGTACGGTTCCGTTAACAAATAATAAAATGGAATTGAGTCCAAATATCGTTGTATGGAGATTGATTAGTTCAATTTTAATTATCACAACTTTAACCGAAACAAGAATAATATTTTGTGTTTGTTGGTGACCAAATTATGAATAAATTAATCTACATATGCAATAATGAGTAAATTAACTAAACTAAATGTAATTTATACTTAACCCCTATTTGACACTCATTCTATTTTTCATTTTTTTTTTTCTATTTCT
Source organism: Fraxinus americana (assembly GCA_035079005.1). Lineage (NCBI taxonomy): Eukaryota > Viridiplantae > Streptophyta > Magnoliopsida > Lamiales > Oleaceae > Fraxinus > Fraxinus americana. The sequence goes on along the minus strand of CM068710.1, from coordinate 2,743,919 downwards.
TCATTTCAATCATACATTCTATCAATAAAATAATATTAAACATAAACTCAAAAATTCTCCTTACTTTTTAACCACACATTCTTCCATCAATCGATATTCTAGAATTTATTCTTTTCCCAAAATGGATGTCAACACAAGCTTAATGTAAATTAATGTATTTAATAATTGACAAATACACCTGGATCCCGAATTCCCATACAATAATCATTTTTAACCTTAGTTCTACACTTCGTCGACACGATTGAATTTTGAAATTTTATTCACATGCAATAATCATAGAAGAGTGCATGAATTTTTATAAACACTTGAAAATTTACATAGAGTATAGTGGTACATTTTTATCCCCTATCGGACCTTATGAAAATTTATATATATCGAACTTATTTTCTTTCTTTCAAATGCATAAAATAGGTCACCACACTCACACAACTATCGTGCATAATAATTGTGGAGAAAATAAAATCATATAAATAATTCAATATTCAAAAACGTGTTTTTAATGTCAAGTACGTAAAACTAAAGATTAAAAATTCATATTAAATGGTTCATCATTCTCCTAGTACAAAGAAAACTAGCATAACATGTTATGAGAAATAAAACAACAGAAAAATTGAAGAATCGACATCACCCAATAAAATTTGAATTGAATCTTCGAGTTTTGGAATCGATCTTCGTATTTCCTGCTTCCTTCTATACTTTCAAAAATTACTTAAAATATGTTATAATGCGTTGTCCACACTTCTGGACGACAGTAGATTTTTAAAAGACGTCTCAAGATTTGTTTATATAAGAGTTGAAATCATATAAAAAAATCAGAAATTTTTTTCCTTAGCCTGGACAGGCGCCCAGTGGAAATGGGACAGCCACTCAAGCATATCAGACTGCCCCTATAATTGAAGTTAAGGGCCAGGTAGCAGCCCAACCTACATAACTGGGCGACTGCCCAGTTATAAAAACTTCAAAAAAATTCTTTCAATTATTTTCTTCGTTCTTTCTTCCACCTTGGTCTTTTACATTAAATTATTTCGATTTTAGTTTTCAACTTTTATTCAAATGTATATTAGTCCCCAAACTTCCATTCATTAACTAATTGATCATTCTTTCTTTTTCAATTGCTTAGAAATAAGTTCAAAATTGAAATAAAATAAAATTAACCCAAGTTAAAGTAGAATTCAATAACTAAAACAATACAAAAACTTAGTAATATGACATGAATAAGTGCACAAAAATGCACTTATCAAACAACACATATCGAGCTTCGTAACTCCAAATTCCCAAATTCATCGAGACCATCTTCTGATACTTCAACTTCTCCATGATATTGGTTAATTCCTAAACAAGTAAAATTATGGAATCTGGATCGAGAAATATTAAGTTCTTCATAGGTTGAGGACGCTTGTATATATGGTCATAAAACCAAATAAATAGCGTGATAATGTGCTTAAATGCTACTACTTACCGATTTTCTTTTATCTGAATAGTGAGATTAGTGGATTTGAGTATTTGAGCTTCATTGACTACGTATTTCCTCTTTGTTGGTTAAATTAATAATATGTCATATCTAACGCTAAAAAAAGATCTATTCTTTGGGATCCTTCCTTTTTTTCTTCAAACGAAAGGAACAAAGATAGAATCAAACTGATTCCCGAATGCCTTTTGAATATTCCTCAATATTCAGACTATTCAAGGCACGTGATCATCCACTTTCGAAAGAAATTGAGAACCCCAAAAGGATTTTTAATGTTAACATCAAAAGGTGCATGCAACCAAACAACCCATATGTCGATCACATGCAATGGATGAATGGACGCATCTATGTAGTACCAAGGAGGAGAAGGAAGACCCTACAACTTTAAATTGGTCAGCCACCTCTAGTCTTTGCCGATGCACCATGTTTTAATTTCAATATGAAACAGAAAAATAGAATGACTCAAATATGTACGAATACGTACACGAAATTAAGATTTGCCATTACAAACTCTATGATTTAATTTAATGTTAAATTAAATAGGGTTGGTCCAATGAGATTTATTTTTATGACTTGTATAGCAAGAGGTATTGACAAGATATTTAGGAAGAAAAAATTAATTTTTTTGTTAATTGTAGTATCCTAACTTGTCCGATATTAAACTCAAAATGAATTACTTATAATCTTTTGAGAAATGACATTTTTAACAATGATTTTGTTTATGGGTAAATCTCTTTCGGAGTCTCTAACTTTTTTGTTTGTACTGTTCCACGTTTCTAACGTTCTATTTGGGTCATCCCATGTCCCCAATCTTTTTTATTTTATTTTTTTAAATCCTTCGATGTTCCAAAACAACGAAAACTGTCCATTTAGATGTCAAAAGGACACAATGTAGGCAAGATAAATGATTGATGGGTAAGACCCGTTCAATAGATTTAAATACAGGGAGCAGATTATGCAATGTTAAACATTGAAGACAAATTACGTAGTTAGTAGTATTCAAAGTGAATGAAATTATTATGGACAATTATCACATCGGTCATTTATCATATGCCTACTGCACGTCCTTTTTGCCATCTAAATAGAAGGTTTTCGTCAAAAGAAAATAGTGACAAATATTGTGCGGTCAATTTTGAAAGATTGGGGGAGATACAGTAGCCTAAACAAAAGGTTGAGGACATAGAGTGGCATAAATGAAAAGATTGGGATCCAAATTTACCATTTTGTTTATTGTGAATTTGTATTGTATGCTTTATTTGGTAAGACATTGGAATTATGCATGTCAAATTATATTGGGCGGCTCCACACTGGAAAATATAGCATGTTAATAACCTAGCCCGATCATATCCGGCTCGTTAGGTACCAGATGTGTGTTAACTTGTCCATACAGTCGAGACGACTGTGAGGTCTTGAAATGGCTCTATTGAACCTTTAATTGAAAAAATAGATTTACTAAGGAGTTTATACTTTGAAACGATCCTACCCACTCTCTGAAACGTGTCATTTCAAGATCGACTCGTATTGTATCATAATAATTAATATCTTAAAATTGCTGTATTAAAATGAATCCAAGGGACCCTAAGTAGGATATAATTGTATTCAAATTATGACCAAATAGGGCTTGGGACATCCTCAATTATCACATATATAATAATGCTAGGAATGCATGGTAGTAAACACAGGATCTGAGTGAATCCAGATGCCTTCCTTTAAATGTTCTGTGGCTCTAAATTTGACAGCTGCTAATGGAGAGATATGTTGGGTAAGTTTTTGATTTGGTGGGCACATTATGCTGTTTTTTTCTGCTTTTTTATTTGACTTTCAAAAAAGTAAAGAAGTGTCCTTTTTAGCATGCATAAGGCTTTCAGAAAATTATTTTTATTTTAAAATGATTTCATACATTTTAACTAGAGTTGAACAACGAAATCATCAAATCAAATCGAAATCACTTATTTAAAATCGTTGATTTGGATCCATGTGAATCCATCAATGTTTTAATTTTGAATCAAACCAAACCATTTAGAAATTGTTTGATCTAGGTTTTAATTTTTGCAAACCTTTCAAACCACAAATCATTTACAAAAAATTTAAAAAGTAAATTTAAATTTTATCCAACCTAACACGTTCCAATTAAAAAGATACGTCCATGCTAGATATAATCCAATTAAACTTAATATCTAAATAGACAATTATTCATCCCAATGAATTAATTAAATCATACATAAGTGTGTTTGATGGATATTATTGAGAAAATAATATATTTTAAATAGTGATATGATGGGAAGTATGTGATTAAAAGTAGTGAAAAGTTATCGATATGATTGAAAATATTATTTTATTGAAAAATGTGTGGGTGAAAATGAGTTTTGAAAGAATATGTACCAAACGGAGGTTAAATACCCATCGATCATAACAACAGCGAATACAAAACTCTCAAATTGGGTGAAGTGTTGAACAACTAATGTTGGATCATATTCATCGACGTCCATTACAATTGAGTAGACAATTAAATCTTGATTTTAATTCAAACTCACACATTTTTTTCCTTCTACTAATAATTTTCTCGAATTTCGGGTAAGTTTTCAAGTAAGGTCATCCATATTTTTTTATTTTTTGGTAATTATTTGTTATTTATTTAGTATGTGTTCGAGTCACATTATTTTGGAAGAATATATTTTAAAATAGTAGATTGATGGAGAATGTATTGTCGAAAGAAAGAAAAGTTATTGATGTGATGAAAAATATTATTTTATTGAAAAATGTGTGGTTAAAATTGAGTAGATGAATAATAATGAAAATTTTAATGTGACTCAGACAGAAACTTAGTAATTGTGTTGTTTTGTTCTAATTTGTGACGACTCTTAAATTTTTAGTGGAAAACTTTTTTTATTTATTTGCGTCTCAAATTTTCGATCAGTTACTCAATTAATTATTTGCATTTTAACTTAGTTTCTAAATTTTACTATTAATTACTATAATGATTTGATGAGTTACTTAAACGGCTGTTTGGAAGAGTTGACCAATGAGCACCTAGACAAATTACTTTGGTAAAAATAAAAGATTGTCCCTTCAAATTGTTAAAGATGTGTAACTATTCACATATCAACATTGTTTCCAAGTCTAAATAGAATTATGCCATTGTTTGGATTCCATTTTATTCAAAATAAAAAAAAAAAAACATTTATTTCTCTCTTCTTTTCAACCACACATTCTCCAATAAAATAATATTAAATGTAAATTCAAAACTTTTCATTCCTTTTAACCACAAATTATTCAAAAAATTACTATTTCAAAATATTTAAAAAATATTTTGATTTTAATGGAGCCCAAACAAGGGTATATAACTTTGATTTGTAAAATTTTATAATTGTACTATTTATTAGGGCTGTCCGTGGGTCGGTTCGGTTCGGTTCTGAAGATACCCGAACCGACCCAAAACTTTCGGGTATTTAATAAATGGACCCGTCGGGTCCAAATATAATTATGGAACCGTTCGGGTTCGGTTCGGGTCGGTTCGGTTCGGTTCGGGTCGGTTCGGTTCCATACCATAATTAAATTTTTTAATATTTTCAGCAACACTACATAAATACAATTAATAACATTTCATTCGTAACTTTTACAAATTAACGTAACCCAATTCAAAAAAGGAAAATACTAGATGTACTCCATGAATTACTACATGGAGTACATCTTGGACAAGTGGCGACCACCTATTGGAGGGTCGGCTGTGGGGCCGAGGCCCCGCCCGACCCTCCAATTGGTGGTCGCCACTTGTCCCTTAAGTCATCCATGTAGTAATCCATGGAGTAAGTGTAGCATGGTCCTTCAAAAAAATATACAAAACTAGTCATTCAATAAGATTAATTCAATAAATACAAATACCAAAAAGTAGATATTAATATTACAGTAAAACTACATAAAGTATATTCATTTGCTTCAAATTAAAATGGGTTAATGGATTTTAAAATGATTTGGGCTTAAAAATTAAAATTATGAAATAATCTAATTTATTCAATTAATTTGCTAATTTGTATAGGAAAAAAATAAAATAATTTAATTAATTCAATATAAAAAATAAAAAAATTATTTAGTTTCGGTTCTTGTTCGGTTCTTCGGTTCTTGGTCTAGACCCGAGACCCGACCCAAACCCATCGGTTCTCGATTCGGGTACCCGTTCGGGTATTTAATTTATGAAGAACCGCTCGGTTCGGTTCGGTTCGGTTCGGTCCGGTTCGGTTCGGGACTTTTGGACACCCCTACTATTTATGTTTTAACGTAAAATTTTAGATTAATATTTATGATTTAATTTATTCAATATATGTTATTTTTTTCTTTGTTAAATCGTGGTTTTAAACCGAACCAAATCGAAAAAAAAAAAAAGTGATTTGGATTGGTTTTATTTAAAATTTGAAGTGGTTTGATTTTGTTTGGAAAAATTCCAAATCGCTTAAGTGGTTTGGTTTGAAAATTTATCACGAGGGCTCCAAAAATGAACCTTGTTTACTCCTAGTTTTAATAGCGGTATGGCAGTGTCCGACGAAGTACTCGAGTTGATTCGATCGATTGGAGATTACACGTGCCTTTATCTATATAATCCCCAAATTTTAATTTAGCTCGCGTTTGGTTCAATTACAAAAGAAAATTAAAATTTAAGTCAAAGTAAAAAATTAATTTAATCACACATTTTATGAATTGAGATGAAGATGAACTTATTCTCAGAGCATTGCCACAGCCTAGACAGACTTTCAGGACTATCTTCATATGAATCGAGATGTCTTTTATATTTTCTCGTAGTAATTTGATTGTATCGTCCTAACCTAGGAATTTTTAAAATTTAAAAGTTTATCACCCTTCCAAATTCCCACCACTAGAAATTCAAAATATAAAAAAATGAATCTTGTTTCTAAATTTGAATTCACCATGTGATGGTAATTGGTACGTTACATTGGAAACAATGATTTATCACTTGAAAATATCTAATTCAAGATTAAAGAACTATTCGATCCCTAAAGAATTTTAAATATTTAAATGTCAATGGGGACAAAAGGAGGTCTTTAATTCCCTTGTTAGCCAAATTATGCATGCCTAAACTTTTTGACTTTGAAAACGTTTGAAACCTCATTATTGAATGGCCAAGTTAAAGAATAATTCAATTAATAACTAAAATTTCCATGTTTTTTTAATGTGGGGAATATGGACCCATTAATATGGAACACAATCATTGTGGGCATCGATTAATTTTGGGCACTCAATTATCACTTTGGTGAAAAAACGACCACACTGGATAAAAAATCCGGAGTTTGTATATACTGGTCCGTCCTCGGATGGGATTAATCAGATTTCAGTAGATTTTGATAAAAAGTTAATACTTCATTCGTTCCAATTATATAGGCTTGTTTCATTTTTCACATGAATTAAGAAAATTTCTTTAATGTCATTGGAAAATTAATTTTTACCAAAATCTTTCCTATTTTATCCCTATTTAATTTTTGAAAAATGTTATTCATCCCCAATGGGGATGCATCCTCAGTGTATGTGGATGTAAATGATTGGTTAAATGATAGGTGAAATTAAATGACTTATTTAATTTTACCTATCATTTAATGTCACATTAACGCCACATAGATTTGGGATGCATTCCCAGTGAGGATGAATAGCATTTCTCTTAATTTTTAGTATGTAAAATTAAATTATTGTTGGAACTAATAAAAAATTTGATGATGAAGAAGAAGAAATGAGAGTCATTCCATATTTTGAAGAAGTTGGAAATGTGTATATTTGGATGATTTCAAGAAATTGGCATATTAATTGAAGAAAATTTAATAAGGGTATATTAGTAAAGAATACAACAAAATATTATATATTAGAAAACATGCTTGTATATTTGGGATAAGAGAAAAATGAAACTCGGCCTATATAATTGAGATTGAGAGAGTAAAATATATAGTTAAAAGTTAGGATTACGTGAAATATGTGATTAAAATTTACCACTGACTTTGATTTAAATTAAAATCTGAATTTTAATCCCTACCAAATAAGGGCCAAGTATTTATAGATTTTGACAATTACTAACGTTCATTTTTCACTACATTGAGAACCCATTTTCAATTTAAATAAATTTTAAATTATACCCCGCTACGGACTTGATCGCTCCAGTCAAGTTACAGAATCGATTAGGTGAACTTCACACCAAGCCCCTGTTTGGCCTCCATTAAATTAAATTTTTCTATCTCTTTATTACAACCACACATTCATCAAATAAAATAATATCACACACAAATCTAAAATTTTTTATTACTTTTCCACCACACATTCTCCTATCAATCACTATTCAAAAAAATTTTAACTATCAAAAATGTCAAATAATGGGGGGCCAAACCATCACTGATAACTATTTTTGTAGAGCTAAGTGGTTACATAATTTTTACATCGAAACATTTCTCACCAAATAAAAGATAATATTAAACAAAATTTCTCACCAAATAATAGATAGCATAGCATTACTCTCATTTTGTACAAGCTAGAGTGGATAATGCCATTCTCAAGTCAAATTTTCGAACATATAATGCAAGTCTTAAGCAATACCCAATGTATATGTACGAGAATACGAATAAATATCTATCTACAATGTCCTTTGTTGGTTACATAGATACGATGAAGATGAATTTTGTCCTTGAACCATTGCTAACGCGACTGTTGGACGTTCCTCTCCTAAAATATAATAAACTTTTTTGAAAATCAATACCATATATAGGCCTGGGCGTGGTTTGGTTTGGGTTGGTTTCCACCTCAATCCGAAACCAAAACCAAAGTAGTCGGTTTGGGTGAATTTAAAACCAAAACCTACCCACTCTCTCTTAAACTGAACCAACCCAAATCACATCGGTTTGGTTTGGTTTGATTTGGTTTGGTTTCTCGGTTTAGATTTTTAGATAATATCGTATTCTAATTTATAAAGAATGGACGCAAACAGTGAACAAGAGATCAATAATTTAGACTCAAAACGTATATCCAAGTACCAATAACTAAAATAAAATACCAATAACCAATAAAATCCAAATTCAATCACCAATAAGCAACATGAGATAGCATTGGAAATAAAATCCAAGTATCAATGACTAAGTCAAAAACCACAATATCATTTTGTTAACATCTAATGTCTAGTAAACAAAAAAAATTAGGAAAGTGAAATGTATATCCCAAATGCCAATGCTCAAAAGTTTTGTTAACATTTAATGTCTAGTAAACAAAATGTTTATATAGTATTCAATAAGACTAATCAAATAAACAGTTTGAGCACATCCACACTCTGGAGAACATCATTAAACTTTTGATTTTGACTTTTCTTTTTTAAAAAAATAATAAAATGGAAACATGTGTAAATAGGTTGGATCGGTGAACCAGTAGTTTAAGGCTTTAAACCATGACCAAACTGAACCACCGCGGTTTTGTTTAAAATAAAATCAAACCAAACCAATATATGTCAAATCGACCCAAACCGACCCGAGTCGGTTTGGTTTGGTCGATTTTTTTGCCCACCCCTAACCGTATAGTATTAAGTTTTAACCTTGACGATGAATCAAAGCTTAATCGTACTCTTCTCCATCTGAATTTTTTCTTACCTTTTTGAAGACTATGTACAAAACTCGAAAATAATTTGTTTTCTCAACGTAGTCGAACTCACGATGAATTAGGTACGAGTGGTTTGTTTGAGTGTTTTTTTTTTTTTCAATTAAAAATTAAGTCAAAGTCAATAATTTGTTTGAGTGTTTTATTCACCTTCAGAGCAATGTGAGGAAAAAAGAAAAACATTAAGGTTGTGCTTTGCAAGCTATTCGCAAATTTTACTTACTTTTTAACAATGTATTCTCTGAGATTCACTGCTTTTAAGCAACTATGTAATCATTAAAAATGAAATCTCGTTCCTTGACTTATACAATCGATATCATTATTTCGTAACAAATATTCCAAGTAACACTTTCTCTGCAATTCTTACTTGTAGATGAGGTAACGACTTTAAAAAGATGAGATAAAAGGAAGTACGTGAATCGGGTGGATAAATAGATGAAGACAAAGAGTAAATCACTTTAGAATTATTGTTATATTTTTTTACCTCTTTTTCAGCTTTTGTTAACTTATAAATGAATCTTGAAGAAAATCTTTTCCTTTTTTGTTCAATTTTCATTTCAATCAAAACGACAAGCGACAATGACAAGGATTCAAACTTGGAGACGTCAAATCCATGAAAATCAGCCCAAATCTTGTTTGAACATTTGTCTCGTGCTACGTCCGGCACTGTGCAATTTTTAATTAATTTTACGTGATAAAATTATTATAAAATAGTTATAAATATATATAAACCTTCGTTGCTTGTGCGCCACTTGTGTAATACAACAATAAAGTCAAACTTGGAGATATTTTATAAAATAGTTAAGTTTACATTTATAACCTCCCCGTCAGAATACACTTGTACAAAACAATGAGTAGAAGTCAAACTCGAAGAAATTGAGGATGTCGATTACATGAAAATCAAGATAAATTTTTTCAGTATTGGAATTTTTAGTGTGTCGTATTGTACCTAGGGATGGTGGGGCAGGGTGGCGACTATTTCCGTCTCTATCTTTGCCGAGTATTTTTGTCACTTTATCCGGCTCCATACCCAATTAAGACATAGCGGCAAGGGACAAGTCATATGTTCCGTTTATCACCCTCTTCATTTTTTTTTTATATCTTTAGATGGTGAAATTTTTTACTCTTTTATTATTATTATTATTATTATTATTATTATTATATCTTAAGAACAACCCATATTCCCCTTAAAAAAGAATGAGAATGTTTTTTCTTTTTTGTTTGGTAAAAATACATAAATTTGAAATGAACTTTAAATGTGGTGGGTAACGAGACAGGAACCATGTTTCTTGTACCCATCCGTTTACACGATTAGGTGGATAAGCTTTGCTCCGTTCAAAGTGAAACTCTTGGTGTGTTTGGTACCCATTAAAATTTTCATTCTCATTCTTCTACTCATTTCCAACCACACATTTTTCATTAAAATAATATTTTCCATCACATCAATGATTTTTCCTTCTTTTTCAATCACACATTCTCCATCAATCTACTATTCCAAAATACATTCTTCCAAAATAATATCCATCAAACACACCCAGGTGTGTATTGGGTTTAATGTGCTCTTTAACATCCTTAAATGTACTGTGTATGTTAATTAATTTTATATGATAAATATATTATCAAGTAATTGTATGTATAAAACAACAAAGAGTAAAAAGTCGATATTGGAAAAATTGAGGATACCAATTACGTGAAAATTAGGGTAAATTGTTTTGAGTATTGGTCCTGTCACACGTTTAATGTGTCGCACTTCATTGAGAGTGTTAATTAATGTTACGTGATGAAGATATCATATAGTTGCTTGTATAACCTTTTTATGCAAAAATGCACTCGTATTTGTATAATAAATTATAAAACAGTGACTACAAGTCAAACTTGGAGGAATTGAGGATATTCTTTACATGAAAATAAGGTGTCTTATGACGTTTTGTTTTGTTTTGTTTTTTGTTTTTGTTTTTTTTTTGTTTTTTAAAATTTGCAGTTGCTACCTGCTAACAGAGCCCTGACCACCCCTGAAGTGCTCATTAGGTAAACCCCGTTCTATGTACAGTAACTCGCAAATCACACAGGAGAGGTAAATCGCACTAGGCAAGCTCGGTGCGACCGAGAAAGTGTTGGCAGGAGCTTCGAACTCGTGACTTTTGGTCTCCGCGTTTACCTGCTCCACCAACTCGACCATCTCCGAAAGGGTGTCTTATGACGTTTTATATTGGGGTTAAATTATTTGTACATCAAAAGCATACATCATTTTTGACATCATCAAAGTGGCGTGATTTGATTTGTGAAAAAATTGTCTATTTTTTAAGGACCAAGCTACAAGCACAGGTATTTGAATCTTTGTACTTGCCAGACAACTCACACCATAGGTGGGTGGGGTGGGATTTTTGTCATTATTTTAATCATGTGGGGACACTATCATGTGAGACAATTTTTGAATTTCTGTATAAAATCTGTAAAAAATAATCCGTACTTGAGGAATTATTCTTTTTTTAAACTGTCCAATTACGTATTCCCATGTATCACAATGTAAAAAATGATGTAAATGTACCATGATTCTTTATACTGTACTGTCTTGTACATTATTTTAATTAATTACGTGATAGAGATATTATAAAATAATTCCATATACAACCTCCTTCCATGTACATGCACGGACACGTGTGTAAAACAATCACGACTAAGAGCTTGTTTGAGCCCCTAATTTATTGTAATAATACGGGTGTATTTGACCCGTATTTGAGCCACATTAATTTGGAAGAATGTATTTTGGAATAGTAGATTGATGGAGAATGTGTGGTTGAAAAAGAAGAAAATGTTATTGAGGTGATGCAATATATTTTTAGAATAGTATATTAATAGAAAATGTGTGGTTAAAAAATACGGAAAAATTTTGAATTTACGTGTAATTTTATTTTATTGACAAATCCGTGATTGAAAATAAGATATAGAAAAATATAGTTTGAAAATAATGAATATCAAACAAGGGCTAAAAGTAAAACGTGAAGAAATCGAGAATGTCGGTTACATGAAATTAGCATGGATTGTTTGAATATTCGTGTACATTTTCTGGTTAATATTTGATACATGGTAAAAATTTATAAAATAAGTTCATAAATTTTTTGTAAGTATCTTTTTGCTGAAGTGGTAAATTATTAGAATCATGTTACTCATACAATTTTATTTGATTATTTTGATTAACAATTCATATTTGACAATATTACATTTATTTATTTTAATTTTTTAAAAAAATCAATTATTCAAATTTTGACAATACCAAAATTGTCCACGTGGATAGTTCAAATAGGTTGACTGAAATTATGTACCGTGCATGACGACATTTTACCCATTGGAGAAACCTACAGTTGCTCCGGGAGTGGCGGATCGGGGGTGGCAAGGGTAATATTCGGTACAGAAATGTCTTTCGGCCAAAATCAACGGTGAAATGTACACCCACGTGGACTGTAAAAAAAACTAAACAGTGAATCAGATGCTGCAGTACACCGTACGCCTCCCATGAAGGCATCGGCTGACGGGAATTATTAAATTTTATGTAGATTACCAAATTACCCTCCTCGCGATCCCTTTATTTATTTTTGGGTTCTGTATATATTTTGATTCTTTCTAATTATTCAATCTGACAAGTGGCGACCTACTTAGTTTATGAAGTTGTGCATTTCGGACAAAAATATTTTTCTCAAAGAAAATTACTTTTGTACTTTAATTATTTTTGAGAATCTTTCAACAACTTCAATTGAGGTGAAATTTTATTTATTTGATTCAACGATTAATGCATGTGATAACATAAATCAAGGTAGATTAGGGACGTGATCTCCAACTTTCACGTAATATGGTTGTGGATTTTTATTTTTAAAAGTGAAGTTTTGAACCCTTAACCTATTTTTACATTCGAGTCCACTTATGAATAAAATCGTCCATTTAGACATTAAAGTTCCACGTAGTTTTAAGTTGAATTGGAGATAAATATTTAAATCTATGTAACAATGAGGTCAATGCCGTAAAATGAGACGATCACAAGCCGACGGTGATGAGATTGGGGTCAATGATTCGGGGGAGAGGCGACCCATTTCAGGGCCCAAGGTTGACCTTGGGCGTTATACGAATGGGGTCGTGGCTCCAAGACTCTCCCGATTGGGTCTGAAAGTCGTGGCATTCAAATTTTGGATTCCGTTAAAATTAAATTTTGGGAAAAATGTATGGTTAAAAAAGAATTTTTTTATTTATATGTAATTATATTTTATTGAAGAATATATAATTAAAATGAAGAGAAAAAATGTATTTTGATATTAATGGAGTTCAAACGGGACATATTTTTCGAGATAAAATTACTTGGAAACCAAAATATGCTGAGTGGGTTGTTGGGGGCGGGTGTGGTGGGGTAAAATGGACATTAGAGGCACATTTATGGCAGACTTGGTAGCCGACAAACTCGGGGTCGGCAAATGTCGGCCGGTGAACCGGGGATACAACATGGCCTTAAAAATCTTTCATTTTATCCCTCCAAAAATAATATTTTAAATCCCCCATAAATCGATTATTTTAAATTAAACCCCCTCCTTTCCTCAGTTATTTCATTTTCACCCTTGTAACTTATTATTCCCAATGTTACTTGCCAATTTACAAAGCCCACAGCAGCCTCAAAGCTCTCTCCTAAAAATTTCCTGATCCAAAAGAAGAAAATTGTACTGATACTAGAAAATATTTGTTATTAAATCCACAATACAGAGAAGTGTTCATTACATGAGCCTCCTTGGATTATTTGATGATTTATGTGTTATTTTCTGGTATGTTTCTCAGTTACGATTCACAACACTGCGAATAATTTGGATATAATGTGGAAATAATAACGAGGTTTCGATTTGCAGTACTTGCATCAATGTAGTGTATTTCCTTTTTCTTTGATTTTTTATCTTTATTTTTTTGTGTAAAAGTTTTGATTCCGTCAAGTTTTTTGCTTTTTGGAAAAATGTATGAATTCTGAGATTTATTTGTCGCTCGCTTTGAAGTTATTAAAGGGAGGAAAAGGTGTTGCTTTCAATTGATTTTTTCAAGTATTATTGTTATGTTTCCTATAAATGGCTCTGCAATGGCTGTAAGTATAATCAGTTCAACTTGTTAAGTTGCTATGAGAAATCTATTAATCAAGAAGTAAATCAATATATGATAAAAAAGGAAAATAAACTCGTTTTTTCTGTGATGTTATATAGAATTTTATATTTTACTTTTTGTCTTGCAATGTTGATGTTTACTTTATTTCTATTTTCCAGGTGATATACAGCTGTACTATTTTCTTCCATTCTATCAGTGAAGCATGGAGATAACTGAGATTGAAGATAATTTACCCTCAATTGGTGAGCCAAAGGTATGGTGGCATCTATGTGGGACTTTTGGATTCTCAAACGCGATATATATAGGGTGTACAATTTTTGTTAAATGAGAATCAAATGTTGGATCCAACATTTTGAAGTTTTACGAAGTTAGAATCTTAGGTGTTTACTGTGTGTTTAATGAAATATATAGTTGCTAGTTTGGTGTGTAGTTTTCGTTATCTCCGCTAGTTTGTAGATACATTGATGGAGATGTTATCTGTGTCGCAGTTACATGGTGGAATGTGTAAGAGTCTTTGTTCTGTCTATGTGAAAGTGTTGGCAATATTTCCTGAACTGGAAGCAGCTCGGCCAAGAAGCACTTCTGGTATTCAGGCTTTATGTGCTTTGCACATAGCGCTCGAGAAGATAAAGAATATTCTTCAACATTGTTCTGAATGCAGTAAACTTTACTTAGTAAGAACTGCTCCTTCATTATTACTTTTTATTTTTTGCGTGAGATGTTAGATACTTTCGTGAAGATTTTTCCTCATTTAAACATATTGTCTCTGAAGTTTTCTCATTACTACATAGTTTAGTAATGGATATTATCTTTGAAAAATTTAACTACATTTGCTCACATAACTAATTATTATTAATGATCTGTATGTCTCCATTTTAATGAGGACTTTATGGTTTTCATTTGATGAAGTAGAGAGTCTTCTTCATTTTTATTTATCCTCCTAGCTCTCTTTCTCTCTGGCTTAATGTGCAAATATATTCTTGTCATCAGGCCATAACAGGAGATTCTGTCGTTTTGAAATTTGAGAAAGCAAGATGTGCCCTTCAAGATTGTCTAAGGCGGGTAGAGGACATCGTACCTCAATCTATCTGTTGTCAGGTAATATAGGTTTTGGTAATTTCTGTGTGTCATTTCACGTGGGATGTGCTTAATACTCAAATATTTTAGTAATAAATTTCCTCCCTGGAAATTTGCGTTTAAATTCCTTCAGCTTCTAATAGTGACTTATCTCAGATTGTTGATATCTTGAATGAACTTGAGGGAATTGAATTCTCACTTGATCCTATGGAGAAGCAAATTGGGCACGACATCATTGTGTTACTCCAAAAAGGGAGAAACTTCAATGGCAACTGTAATGACAATAATGAGCTTGAATCTTTTCACCAGGCTGCTTCAAAACTTGGTATTACCTCTTCAAGAGCTGCACTTAGAGAAAGAAGGGCTTTAAAGAAACTCATAGAAAGAGCCCGGGCTGATGAAGACAAAAGAAAGGAGTCAATAGTAGCTTATCTTTTACATCTTATCAGAAAGTACTCGAAGTTATTCAGAAGTGATTTCTCAGATGATAATGATTCACAGGGCTCAACACCTTGTTCGCCCACTGTCCATGGATCTTTGGAGGATGGTTGTGTGCCTGGACGCAATAGTTATGTGTTCGACCGTCAACTCTCGAAACTCAATTCTTTTAATTTTCGACCAACCTTCAAAAGATCAGAGCACATGCCCTTACCTCCGGAAGAGTTGAGATGTCCAATATCATTACAAATTATGTACGACCCCGTTATTATTGCTTCTGGGCAAACATATGAAAGGATTTGCATAGAGAAGTGGTTCAGTGATGGACATGATACTTGTCCAAAAACTCAGCAGCAGCTACCTCATCTTTGTTTGACTCCCAATTACAGCGTTAAGGGTTTGGTGGTCAGTTGGTGTGAACAGAATGGAATTCCTGCTCCAGATGGCCCACCAGAATCTCTTGATCTTAACTACTGGAGGTTAGCTTTTTCAGAAAGTGATTCTGCTAATACAAAATCGTTGGAAAGTGTGGGGTCCTGCAAGTTCAAAGGTGTTAAGGTGTTCCCGTTGGACGATAGTGGTATTATTCAGGAGGCTGAAGAAAATGAAGCAGACTCTGTTTCTCAAAAGGAGGATGATTGCGAGGTTAATACCTTTGAACGTTGTGATTATTTTTTGATGGTTTTAGGCAGGGAAGATGACCTAATGAGGAAGTGCAAGGTAGTAGAAACTATAAGGCACTTGCTGAAAGATGATGATGAAGCCAGGATTTATATGGGGGCTAATGGTTTTGTTGAAGCATTGTTGCATTTTTTGCAGTCTGCTGTATGTGCAAGGAATGAGATGGCTCAGGAACTTGGAGCAATGGCCCTTTTCAACCTTGCAGTAAATAATGACAGGTATGCTCTTGTATTATACCAGTTTTGAAGTTGTTATTAAGGAATGACTGAGATCTGTGCAGCTTTAAGATTTCTTTTAGGAATTGTCTACTACAAATGAACAGACATAACAAAAGCATCGTAAAAGAAATTTTTATTACCATCTGACAGTCTGACTATAGAACGATAATTGTATCATCTCTCTTAACATCTCAAAGTTTTAAGAGGTAGTTTAACATGGCATTAGAGCCTGCCAAAAAAAAAAAAAAATGGAGTTTAAGTTTGATGTAGGACAATCCTATTTGTAATGGGATTTCTTGTTGTATCTTTCTTTCTTCTTTCTCTTTAGAATATGATTTCTTCTTCTTTCTTGTTGAGAAAGGGGTTGTCCTATATTAAGGTTTCACCGGCCACCGCCTCTCATTTATGAAAATAGTCACGTGCCAAGCTTTTGATGGAAAAAGAAACCGGCCTACATGCTAGGGGGGCTTGCTAAAGACTAAGTCCTTGTTTGAAAGTGATTATATCAGAAAGTCACTTTTTCCCACACTCATTTTTAACCATACCTTCTAAAAAATAAATCATTTTCACGTTTCCCCTTAACTTTTTACTACACATTCTAAAAAAAAAAAAAATCACTTTTCAAAAATTAATTTCGCACGCACTAATTTAAACGAATTAATTGTCCTTTCTATATCAGCTTAAATTTTAGACAAGATGGTGCAACAATTTTTCAGTAATCTTTAATGTAGAAACTTTGCACTGAGATTTACAGAGAAGTTATGCAATTAGATTAATGATTGCCTTCCAACTGTTGTTGATCGTCCAGATGAAAAATGTTCTAGTACAAATTTTTTGTCAATGTGAAGACACTGGATTGTATCCATCTTCTAATGGATAAGCCGGAGTATATTGATAATGGAAACTTTGTCTCGGTGATTTACATGATATTGTTTCTCGTGGACTTGGCTAAGTATATTAAGCCTCCGTTTCAAATTACTCCGTTATCGACTCGGTGGAACCAATCAAATATATGTACATATACATGCATGTCTGTATGTGTATTTAACTTGACTTAAAGTGAATTTTGCTCACTACCTCTAACTAAAGTTATGGGTTCACAAATTGATACAGTCTTCTGGTGCATATGTTATGAGCATTATAATGAACTTTGCTGTCCTTCTTGCTTTTCAGAAACAAACAAATAATGATGGCATTGGGAGTACTTCCGGTGCTGCAGGAACTCATTGCTAATTCCAATTTTGTTGGAGCAGCAACAGCACTTTACTTGAATCTTTCTTGCCTTGAAGAGGCCAAGCCTGTCATTGGCTCGACTGAGGCTGTCCCTTTCTTGATCTGCGTCCTTCGACATGAAAATGATCCTCAATGCAAGCTTGATGCGCTCCACGCCCTCTACAATCTTTCCAGTCACCCAACCAATATTCCCCGCCTTCTGCCATGTGGCATCGTCGAAGGCCTCCAAGCTCTTATTACACATTCAACTGACAGCACTTTCACCGAGAAAAGCATCGCAGTTCTTATAAACTTAGCATCGAGTAAAACTGCAAGAGATGAAATTATACTGGCTCCTGACCTTGTTAGTGGGCTCGCTACGGTTTTGGATGTTGGTGAGCTTGTTGAACAAGAACAAGCTGCAGCATGTCTGCTGATATTATGCAATGGGAACGAGACATGCAGTCAAATGGTCCTTCGAGAAGGGGTGATACCTTCATTGGTGTCAATATCGGTAAATGGAACCGTAAGAGGGAAACAAAAAGCTCAGAAGCTTCTCATGCTGTTCCGCGAACAGAGACAACGTGATCCATCACCATCTCCTGTCCGGCAGCCTGAAAGTAGTGACACAGTCAAGTCTGCTCGAGATTCAAAGACACCGTGCAAGTCAGAGTCGAGGAGAAAAATGGGAAGGAGATGGAGTTTTTGGTCGAAAAACAAGAGTTTTTCAGTATATCAGTGTTAAGAGTTGCTAGGGTTTTTCTCGTCAGTGTTGTAAATTTCTATCATACAATATCCCCTTTTCGTCTTTTCTGCCCTTTATATGGGCATTGTTTCTTGTTAGTTTCTCATAGAAATGTATATGCCCTTCAAGTCAGATGGTTTTGCCTCATCCTGCATGCTATGAAGTGGTGTACCTTTGTAATCAAGATGCGTCTAATGCATATATACCAATATGGAGATCAATCTAATTCAACGATGTACGTGAACGAAGTACGAGTCTCACTTGTGAAGTTTGCTCTTTTTTATTGACAGTTTTATAAGAATATCGGACAATGCTAGGAAGATGCCCGGAATCGATTGTATGTGCCGATTCAAGGCTAGGAACGCTGGCATTTGGATTTAAGGAAAGGTCTATCTAAAGTTCTAAACAAGTATAGATTGGCAAATAAGCACAAAAATAGGTAAAGGAATGGAAACACAACTTGCACCTTCTACGATCAATTCCATCTGCCTTTGGCGTGAAGATGGCACACACAATGGAGTGTTGAATTACGATATGACTTGCTTTTGGGAGGTCGACTTGGGCAGCAAACTAAGCCTTCTCGAGAGCAAAAGTCGGCTAGGATTTGTTATGTGTATGTTAGAATTCATTTCATAAGATTTGACAACATGTGGATCCTTTGGTTTCACGTATTAGTAATTGTATAAATATAATCGTAGGCTTTAAAAAGCAAATTAATTAAAAGCAAATGTTAATATTTTTTGTAAGTAATGTATATTATGCCATTGTTTGATGGGAATTAAATCAAATTTCTTGGCAATTCCCTTTTTCATAACTAATGCATGCTAGATGTGGTGGTCTGGACTGGGTTGGTCCTGCCAATATATGAGCCCGGTAACGGGCCGCGTGAAAAAAGCCCGCCCGCTACGGGTTTCGGGCCGGTTCCGAGTCAACCCACAAATTTTGGACTACAACCCAGGCCTGTCCGCTGACCCATCCGGGTCGAGCCCATGCAGGTCACGGGTCGCGGTTTGTTCCATATGATTGTATAAATAAAATTATAAAAATATAGAATTTTTCATATTTATAAAAAAAAAAAATATTTTTTTTGTTAAATGTAAATTAAGAATTAAACAAAATGATAAATTCATATTTATACCAAAAAATGTTTACATAGAATTCAAATTTAATACTACATGAATTATTTATAACTTTGTAAAGTTAAATTTAATTTAAACAAATAACAACTAAATGCATTTCTAATTACTATTATCAAATATTTATAATATAAGTACATCACAACTAGGTTGACACCTATTTTTTTTCAAAAGTTTTTAATTTTTAATTTTTTTCATAGGCCAGCGGGTTAACCGCGGCTCGTGAAGGTGCAACCTGCGAAACCCACGGGTCACACCTCCTTGACCCGTGAACCGCCTGCTAGGGTCATGGGTCGGCCCACAGTCCTGGGTTGATCCGGGCCGATTTTCATGGGTCTGGATGGTTCGTCCGTCTGACACCTCTAGTACATGCTTGGTAAAGTCAAATTTTAGAAGTTTTTAAACTAATCTTTGTTATAAGCAATTGTTTTAACTTGTCAAAAATTGTAAATAAGTAAACAATTTATAATCATTATGTTCAAGTAGCCCGTCTAGCTCAGTTGGTAGAGCGCAAGGCTCTTAACCTTGTGGTCGTGGGTTCGAGCCCCACGGTGGGCGTATACAAGTTTTTAGATTTTTTTTGAAATCATTAATATATTAAAAAGTAAAAATTTAATTTTATATTATATATAGTTTACATAAAATTGACTAAAAAATTAGTATCCCATTATTACTTATTTAAATTTGAAAAATTTGAATAATAAAATTATGTTATTACATTGAGTATTAAATTTACTATAAAATAAAATAAGTACTCAAATACCATAAAATGAGTACATCAAACATCTCTGAAGACATTATTTTGCTAGTTTATTAAATAGTTTTAACTTTTAAATATTCATTTTTCATTAATGAACCTTTTTTGAAAAAATTAATAGCTAACTAATTATTATTATTATATTCTGAGATCAATATTATTTATTTATTATTATTAATATGCTATGCCCTGTTTGGGCTCAATTTTACAAAAAAAAAAAAAAAATGCATTTTGAAATAGTAAAATATTAGAGAATAAGTGGTAGAAAAATAAAGAAAAATTTTGAATTTACGTGTAAATTGTTGAAAAAATGATTTGCTTTCGATTATTTAACATTTTAACTACTATGACAATGAGATCGGACTGTTAACAGAATACACGACAAAATATATTAAATAACTGTTTTCTTAAATACTAAATAAATAATTTCAAAAAATTATAAAGAGTTATTCGACAAATTTTTGGATAAAAACTTATAAAATATATATTTAAAAAATATAATGGTTATGAATAAGAGAGCGATTAAAAAATATAAACGTGTTTATTGTGAGCGAGTCAAATCGGAGTCACCTGACTCAGTTGAGTCATCGTCTCCACTGCACATTTGTAAACCACTTATCGATGCTTGCAAGTGTCAAATTGCGCATCGAATCTCTCTCTCTCTCTCTGATCAAATCGTCAACTTTACAATCTCAGATTCTCTTATGGTCATATCTATCATTTTCATCACATTCAGGTAATAAATTAAACTCAATCAGAATAGGGAAAACTTGATTATATGCCAAAATTTGGTTGTTTAATATTTTCCATGCCGAAATCAGACAGTTTGCTCGGTAAAAATCTACGTATCATTTGTATGATGCCTAGTTTTAAATTTAGGTTTGTTTATTTTTTAAAATATACTTTACTTGCCGTGAGAAATGTTTATAGTTTTTTATTCTTTTCGTATGAATTAAACTTTGTTTAGCGTATTTCTGTTATTTTGGTTTTACTATCGGCTTCTATAGTTGAATATTATGTTCCGCTGCTTATTTTTTAAATTTCACATGGATTTAGGCTCAGGTATGCAAAAATAACTTCCTTGTTTTCCAGAATTCTGTTTTTACGTGATTTGTAGATGAAATTCAAAGAGAAAAAAATATGAATCACTTTTGCCTTTGAGGTGTGAATTTTGAAGCATATAGTAGGATATAATGAAAGTATTGTGGCAGTTTTATGATTTTACAATGGAATTTGTTATGGAATTATTTTATGATGGCTTTGTATTTTGCAAAAAAGGTGGTGTTATGATAATATAAGCTCCTTTGCTGCAGGGGTACCTGGCGACGGTAGGTGTTTGTTTCGTTCGGTAGTTCATGGAGCTCATTTGAGAGAAGGAAAGCCGCCTCCAAGCGAAAGCCGTGAAAGAGAACTTGCTGATGAGCTTAGAGCAAAAGTAAAATATATTACCTTTTTCTCTTCCATGAATACTAAGTTTTAATCAAACGTATAATTAATTAATATGAAACAATGTTGCATTAGGCAAGAAAGGCATACACCTCATTTAAACGCACCAACCGAATATAAACTCACTACAAAGAAGTCAAAATGTTTAAAGATAATTACTTGTTCCTACCAATTGCCTTAAGCCTGGGGAATTTTTCCTCCAGACGACAACTTTCTCTCTTGTTACAGCCATGATCATACTCGGCAACTTATGCCTGATAGAAATTATAACTGGATTACTTGTGATTATGAGTCAAATTATAAAGTTGTACAGACAGAGACATTCGGAACTGCAAAATCACTATGGTTACTTTATTGGCATTTTCATGACTTACAGTCACGAGTTTTTTGCTAGTGGAGAGTCCAATCAAACGAGGGCTCCTTTTCCAAATTGAGTAAAATAGGGTTTTATGTGGAAACCATGGATTTTTGAGTTTTCATTTCCGTTTTCACCTGAAGAAAGGATGCATTTTTATGTTTGCAGGTTGCGGATGAATTTATCAAGAGGCGGGCAGATAGTGAATGGTAAAATATGTTTGCGGATACTAGATTGGCGTGAGAGACATTTGTTTTGAGTTATTTTTTTGACTAGTCAGCTATGTGCTTTTTCTTTAAAGTTTATTTTAATGGGAGATTTGAAAAATTGAGACCATTGTACAATCTATCCTTGTTTTAAAATTCAATAATTATTCTGTCTACTGTTTATATTAGGCACATAATTAAAATGCTGTGGAAAATCATATTTTGTAAATTCTACCTTGCGTACTTTCCATCTTCAAGTCATTATGTCTGTTCTCAATCAGGTGCCCATATTATTGACTATTCAGGTTTGTGGAAGGTGATTTTGATACTTACGTTAAGCAGATGCGACAACCCCAAGTCTGGGGAGGGGAACCTGAGCTGCTCATGTCGTCACATGTTCTACAGTAGGTCTTTCTTTTCCAGTTTAAGGGTTCCATCTGAATTAAATTATTGAACTTGACAAATAGTTTAATGAAGACCAACATCTAAGTGAGCGACCAATCTGATATGTAGGAAGGAGTTCATTAGCTGTTCAATAATCCGGGAAGCTTTTATAAATGAAGACACTTCTATGCTTTAACTGCTACATTACTTGAATTTTTAGTTAATATAAGATGGATTTCCCTACTCTCACAGTGCTAGAGTGTCCTCTTTACACTCTTGACTGTAACCAACATTGGCCATTGCCATTAAATTTGGCCTTCCACTGGATTCTCATGACTAAATTACCAGTTGCACCTCATGCAGTTTGCTCCCTACTATGAAATCAGTGTAAAGTTAGCTTAAATATAGAGCGATTTTCCCATCACCTACTTAGTCGGAACAGTGGAAGATAACTCATAATCACTGCATTAGTTCATTATAAACTCAGAATAAGAGGAAAGTTTGGTATAAATACTAATATAAGGAAAATTTATTGACCTTGAAATTTTCAGGATACCCATAACAGTTCACATGTGGGATAAGAGGACTAATTGCCTCAAAATTATAGCTGAATATGGGCAAGAATATGGGAAAGAAAGTCCAATTCGTGTGCTGTATCATGGTTATGGTCACTATGATGCATTACAGAGCCCTTTTGGTAGTCCAAAGTCAAAACTGTAAGTTGTCTAGCTTTCTTTTTACTCTTTTTTTATGACACCGCATTTATGGAAACATATTTACATTATTTAACTCTAGCTGCAAATGACAATTTTTGTATTCTTGATCAGTTATATCATTTATTGATTCATAAATTTATAATCGTCAGCAGATGTGTAGTTACATGTTTTTTGTCTGAACCATGATTGCTAACATGAAACTTGTCTGGAATTTGTTTGGTGTGTAGAAATGATTCCAAAATGTTGATTGAAATGCCTAATAGTTCATTTACGTTTATGACATCATGACCTGAACTTAACAATAAATACATTTCCAAGATTAAACTTACAAGAACCTGATTTGAATGTGTGATGACTTTTTAACAATTGAAAGGAAATTATAAAGAAATTACATTGAACAACGAAAATGAATTACAGCAAATGGCCAGCTTTTGAGAGGGTGCCTCTGTCCCAAATTTTACCCTCAATGTATGCCTAAATGAAAATAGAACTCCCTCCCCCTATTTATAGTGTGCTGGTGCTCCACTTATTTTGCAATCTAGCCAAAATACCCTAACCCATTAACAACCTAACAATTAAGTTATGACAATTAGAATATTTGGGGTTCCGAAGTTGTAACCAGATTTCGACTGAGATTGCTTGCTAATACAGCTCAAGAGGAAGAACAGGGGCATTTGTGTGTTTTTGAAGGAGTCCACGTAGTCTTTTTATTTTTCAAAACAACCATAAACTACACAGTTTCCTATTTAATTTGGAGTGAGCTATGGAGCCATTAAGGTTGTTTCTGAGTAACTCCATATGGTCTTTTTATTTTTTCAACAACCACAAACTATACAGTTTCCAAATAAGTTTTAAGGCCCTGTTTGGGAGAGATTAAATTTTTCTATAATAAATCAATTCTCATTTTCAACCACACATTCTTCAATAAAATAATATTTTCCATCACATCAATAACTTTATCTTCTTTTTCAACCACACATTTCCCATCATATCACTATTCAAAATCAATTCTACTCCCAAAAATCTCTCCCAAACAAGCTCTAAGTGAGCTACATGATTTCTTTTCTCCACTTCATTATCCATGTAAAGATCCAATCCGTCAAAACATTTGCGACCACATTAGGCGGAAGTTAATTTTATTTCACCTCTCCTACTAGCGTTAATTTATCCCTTGACATTCACTAAATTTCTTGAATAGCTTTTCTGATAAAATGTCAAATTAACAGGTGATAAAATGTCAAATTAACAGGTGCAAATGAAGTTTTGCCTCATTTTTAGTTCTCTCTGTACTGAATATGGCTCCTGATTATTGTTGTTGTATACATTTCTTAGTCTATACCTACAATGTGGCCTTTTCACTCGAAAATTTGCTTTAGTATGGTTATCTTTTCGTATTCGAGTTGCATAGTATGATACAAAAAATGAACTCGTGTGCTGCTACGTGCTATTCCTGGATATAAACCGCTTTCCCGACATTTGATATATGTTTATGAAATTTGCATATGTTCTGAAGTAAGGAACAATGCAAGCTATGCTGACTTCACTAATTTCTGTCTTTTTTGCAGGATTAAGAAAAGGTGAAAGGAATTAGCATAACATAGTCATTTTAATACCAAAATGATCTTTTAATTAAAAATTTCTTCAGGCTTGTGAAATTTGTTTTTGCTCTCTCCAGCACCTGGCTATTCTCCCTTCAAAGCAGAATGGGGATTTGCAAAATAGGCGAAATGAAAAGGAGATTGCTTTCTATTTGCTTGATATTTAAATCTTATTATCATTTTCTCAAATTACTTTATTGTAACATGAACAAGTCGATTTCTGCTGTTGGTGTTGCGGGGTTGAGGATCTAAATACTTACTTGTATTGTCGTGTAATTGATATCTTACGAAAATATAGATTTGGATGAAGTGAATGTAACAAATTAATACTAATTCTTTCGTTAGGAAGATGGGAGATTCTCTAATTGTTGATTAGGCCATGTTTGATTGTATTTAAAAGTTACATAATGTTCACCTTATGATCTTGTCCGATCCATCTTCCAAATGAACAAGCTAGGTTCCCGTCCGTCTGCACGATATAGAGAACACGTTAGAATGCTCGATCATTGTTGGGGTGGGGAGATGGTGATAGACGCTCCTATGCTCAAGTCAAAATTATAATTTTGTGTAGAAAGTTAAAATGATAAAATATCGAATTAGGTGAAAAATATTAAATATCGTAAAGTGAGAATAATTTAGGTATGTAAAGAGAAAATAAAGTTGTAGTAGGCAAGAGTCATGTCACCCGTATTGAGTTTGCCAAAGTGTTGTGTTTTTGTCAAGTCGCAAATAACTTGTATGTCTATGCTCAACTTGAATTGTACAATAGAGTCGCTTGTAGAACTCTATTTGTTGTAGCTTTTCGTTCGAATCTATCATATTTTCATAGATATTTGATGGCAATTCTATATATATTAATTACCTACTATCTGAACGTTTGAATAGGGCAAGTATGGTAAATATTTATTTCCTCAAAATTGTTAACTTCCCTTTGTTATATATAAACTAGTCGTTGTGTCACGGGCAGCAGCCTTACTTAAGCCCCGTGACGCTATTGCAGTCGCTGCACCTTGTAAATATTTCATTTAATTGTAAAATAGTTGATAATTAGAAAATTTTAGTATGATTCCTCGGCCAAAAGACGTCTACTGGTGTCATTTGGGTTTTTGTTGCTAAGTTTATTATAGAGGGTATTAGTCTTTCAAAAATCTTTCAAACTTTCTAGTGTTCGCCCCCTGCACTAGCCATTGTAATTTCTTGCGTTCAATCAATTGTAATTTTCAAGCTTTCTAGCAATCAATGATCAAGTTTAATTCAATACACTTCAATTTCGTGTTGTAAGGTTTCTTTAAATTGTGATCAAACTTACTTTCGTCCCGGAACGACCGAGAAAAGGCGGAAGGTAGTCTAGCGGAGCAGACTACTGCCGCACGGTGTCCCTTTCTGTGTTAAGAAGAAAGGTAACCCGTGAAAGTTGGTATCAGAGCTGCGACTCAAGACCCTCGATAAGAAAGCTATGGATGCAATGGAATCAGAAACCACGGAGGTGGTGGATCCTCAAAAGAGGACTACGAAACAGCGTTTGAAGGCGCTGGAGGTGACAAATACTAGGTTGTGTTTGGCCATGGAGGGCCTTGGAGAAAAGGTCGAAGTGGCAGAGACGGAAACTAGGGAGGTACGCATCCAACTGGATGAATGCCAAGAAGCTTGCGCAGCTATGACTGAAGCTGTTTCTAGCATACCTGATCTGTAGGAAGAAGTGGGAACGTTGAGAGCTCAACTAGTAGTTCTTCAACGCGCGTTTGGCAATGGGCAAGCCATCGCTCAAGAGTCTATGCATAGGCTCAGAATTCCAGAACCGTGTACCTACGGAGGGGCACGCGATGCTAAAGAAGTTGAGAACTTCTTGTTCGACATGGAACAATACTTTCTTGCGGCTTCGATTCAAGACGAAGCGAGAAAGGTTACTACAGCTACCATGTATCTAGGTGGAGATGCAAAACTGTGGTGGTGGACGAAGCATGCTGATATTCAGGCCAACAGGGTCCGAATAGATTCTTGGGACCTCCTCAAGGAAGCAATCAGATCTCAGTTTTTCCCAGAGAATGTGGACTATCAGGCACGACGTGCGCTGCGAGATCTGAAACATACAAGCTCCATGAGGGAGTATGTGAAAACCTTTTCCGGGCATATGCTGAATATTCGAGACATGTCGGAAAGAGACAAGCTATTCACCTTCATGGAAGGGTTGGAACCGTGGGTGCGCACGGAACTTCAGAGACAGAAGGTCGCTGATTTAAGCACAGCTATTGGAGCTGCTGAATGTTTGAGTGACTATCAATCAGAATTGAGAGATGATCGATATTCAGGAAATAGTCAGTCTATCGGAGGTGGAAATAGACCTCATAGACCTAGCTCAAGCTCAAATGGGGGAGAACGCCACTCTCAGAATCGGGGAGGAGCATATCAAGGTAATCGTCAGAATAACAACTTGAACCAAGGAAAAGCAAAGGATGGCAGATCTGATGCCAGTCCCAAATTGAAGTGCTTTTTATGTGAAGGACCACATCGGGTGGCAGAGTGTCCTCAGAAACGGATGGTGAATGCATATTGCAAACTAGCAAGTGGCGGGACCAAATCAAAGCAAGGTACCCCGCAAGGTAGTTGCCATGGCGAGACTGACTCCGAAGAGGACGAGGATGTAGTTGGTGCATTCTCACATCAGTGCAATACACTATTGCATCGAGTTACTAAAAGGGACGATGGTCCCTCGAAAGAGTCGAAGATGGAGGAATCGAAGACTCGCACTTGTAGGGCGAAAGGCCTGATGTACATTGATGTGAGGATCAATGGAAAGCCAATCAGGGCTATGATAGATACCGGTGCTACCCACAACTATGTTGCCAGTACCGAAGTAGAGCGGCTCGGACTTTCTCTAGAAAGAGGTAAGGGAAAGGTCAAAGCAATCAACTCCGCTGCTCAACTGATAGCGGGAGTAGCGAAATCTGTGTCGATCAAAGTAGGTCACTTCGAGGGAAGGACGAATTTGTTGACAGTTCAGATGGATGATTTCAAGCTCCTTTTGGGATTGGAATTTCTTCGGGACACGAAAACAGCAGTGTTGCCGCATTCTGACTCATTAGTGATGATGGGGAGTAAACCATGCATTATCCCCACACAAGCTATGAAGGCAGGCGAGAAGGGTATCTCGGCCATGCAATATAGCAAGGGTTTCAAGAGGAATGAACCCTCATTTTTGTGCACTCTTCGATTAGAGGAGATTGAAGAGGTGACTGGTCCTATTCCAAAGCATGTCAGAAGGAGTGTTGAGGAATTCGAGGACATCATACCGGATGAGTTGCCAAGGAGGGCGATTGATCGCGGGATTGAGCTTGATTCGGGTGCCAAACCTCCCAGCGAGGCACCATACCGTACGACTCAGCCGAAGCTTGAAGAGCTTCATGCAGGTCATCAGAAAAAGGCAGGCTTACTGGAGCCCCTTTCCGTCCCGAGTAGACCAGTCGAGAGTGGATCGATGGACTACATTGGTGGATTGCCGAAATTAGGAGATTTTGGCACTATCACGGTCAAGATGGACCGTTTATCTGAAGATGGAACCGTTACCACAGCGCCTAAGTATACATCAGCCGAAGAGACAGCTCAACTCTTCTTCAAGCATATTGTCAAATACTGGGAACTGCCTAAAGACATCGTCAGTGATCGGGATTCTCGGTTTACTGGCATACTTTGGACCGAGTTGTTCAAACTTCTTGGTTCAACTTTGAGCATGAATTCTAGTTTTCACCCACAATCAGACGAACAGACAGAGTGCTTCAACTCCATGCTGGAATACTATTTCCGGCACTCTATCTTTGCTCGACATGAAATTTGGGTAAAACTCTCGGATGCGACCCGGATGTGTTCCAATGCTCAAGAGACCTCTTCTCCCAACAAGAGTCCTTTTGAGATTACTACTGGCCAGCAACCGTCCCTCCCTCATACTACAGACATCAATCAGAAACAGTATAAGAAGTCTGAAGATCTGAAGCGACTTGTGTTTAAATTGAAAAGATCATAAATGAAGGTTGCTGAAAAGATTCTTGGCCATCGAGTTTCTAGGAATTATCTTCAAGAATACTTGGTCAAATGGAGCGGAATCAACAACGAGAAGAACAACCAACGGCTCAGAGGACTTCGCCAAAGCAAATGGGGGAGAATGTCACGGGCAGCAGCCTTACTTAAGCCCCATGACGCTATTGCAGTCGCTGCACCTTGTAAATATTTCATTTAATTGTAAAATAGTTGATAATTAGAAATTTTTTGTATGATTCCTCGGCCAAAAGACGTCTACTGGTGTCATTTGGGTTTTTGTTGCTAAGTCTATTATAGGGGGTATTAGTCTTTCAAAAATCTTTCAAGTTTTCTAGTGTTCGCCCCCTGCACTAGCCATTGTAATTTCCTGCTTTCAATCAATTGTAATTTTCAAGCTTTCTAGCAATCAATGATCAAGTTTAATTCAATGCACTTCAATTTCGTGTTGTAAGGTTTCTTTAAATTGTGATCAAACTTACTTTCGTCCCGGAACGATCGAGAAAAGGCGGAAGGTAGTCTAGCGGAGCAGACTACTGCCGCACGGTGTCCCTTTCTGTGTTAAGAAGAAAGGTAACCCGTGAAACGTTGACACGTGTGTTCCACGAATTTTGTATTTGTTGTGTTTTTATTAGTGTAGAAATTGTAGATATTAAAAAAAAGTAGTGTAAGATTTATTGGATTATTTAAGAGTCTTGGGAGCATATTATTGCTTCGCTACCGCTTCATCTAACAAGATGATTATTTCAATAGCTGATATTACTGCACAGAGAAACTCACCAAAAATAAAATTGAAAACATTACGTGTATGTAGATGATAATATAAACGTTTGACATGCATAAAGATTGCATGTTTACAAGGGTAAGAAATATTTGATTAAATCTACTGTAAATACCAAATAACATTAAAATAAAATGAATAAAAAAGTACTGAAAATGAAAAATTATATAGTTAAATATTAAAAAATGAAGTAAAAGAAGAACAAACAATATGGAATGAGCGAAAACAATTTATGAGAAATAAGCTTTAGCGCATTAGGAAAAATAATTAACACGCCTAATAACATTCTCCATCACATTTTGTCGGGCAATTTAGTTTCTGCCACAATAGCCAATTCTGTATGCATCTTATCAAATGAATTTTCAACACATATAAGTTGATCAGATTAGAAACTATACACTTCATTAAAATAAAAAGGAAAACCTTAGAAAAAGTACATTTTTAGCAAATTCGTTGAATATTTCAGACTATGTTCCATTTTCTTGATATCTACAAAATCAGCACTCTTGCGCTTAAACATCAATTCAACATATTAAGCAACAATTTTAGCCTGTAACTAAAAACTACTCATTTTCTAGAATGAGAAGGCCATGTGATTGATGGTCCTATGGTTATGAAGTAAGAATATCAACTTATAACTAAATTATAATTTAAACAACAAACATGTAAAACATAAATAAAATGAACAGTTTTGGAAGCTTTCGTTAATAAAAAGTTGTTAACAATTTCTTTTGCCAAACTTAACTATAAGTAAATTATTAACTTTTTGAACGATATGCTACAAAAAATAGCATATCTAAGCTTATTTAGCACAAAAAGCTTTTTAAAACTTAGCTAAACATGCTTTCAATAAATAGCTTTTTGAACTTTAGCTAAACATACTTTTAATAAAGCGATGAAGTCATTAGAGAATCACCATAGTTATCATGTGAATAAATTCTTTGAGACTTCAAGCGAGATGTTAAGACTTCCACCCATAACAAAAAGAGCGAATCAAACACCAAAAATATAAACATTAAAAAAGTGAATTACAGGTGCTGCAAGAAATAGAAAAGTTTTACAAACTCTAATAGTCTTTATTGTGTGTGTGTGTGTGTTCCAAATGTGTACATTTGGCAGATGAGCACAAAAGACAACTGATTTCATATGTTACCTTTATGTTTGCAACTGTACTGTTGGAGTCTCTTTAGTTGTGTTCTTTAGTATGAATCAAATGAGTGTAACAGATATTTTCAGCAATTTTTTGCTCAAATATGGTTATCCAATAATAGCAGGATCAACGAGAATGTAAAAAGTATTCATTATAGCAAATGTCTACCTCAATGTTTCGTCTGTATATAGTCATCCTGTCTGGAGAAACTAATTCTATTGGATATCCAAAAATGAAGTATTCTATATATTTGAGCAAAAAAATTGCACAGTTTGGCCTCAAGAAAGTTTTACGTTTGATTAAAGTAGTATCATAGATATAAATTTAAAGTAAGCAAAAAATGAAATATTATAGTAACAGTGAATAGTTTAAATACTCACCCATTATTTGCACAAGATAATGTGCACTTGTACTTCCTTCTTTTATACTTCTTTGCAACATCGTCAGGCGAGTACACTCATTTTCAAAGCCGAAATCTTGAATTGAATATTTCTTTGAAACAACGGTGCAACTGTCCTTGATAAGCCATCTCAATAGTTTTAACTTCAGGTCAAGATTATAATAAAATAAATAAATGTAAATTAAATATATTAAGTATGTAAATAGATTTATTACGATGAATAAACTTTACTAACCCCAATATTCATATCTTGATGAGATTTTGTATTATAAAATGTTAATGACTTGGTGTCAGGAAGATCATTGACAAATTGTAACATTAAGGAATAGAAGAGTAAGTCATGTTAGAATTTTTCAATACAATGACAATACAAATAACATTTTTTTCATTGTTAAATATGCCAGTCTGAAAAATGAATCCATGAAATACAAATCTTAGAATCAGACCTCATATTTCGATGGTTATGCAAAAGTCTTTCCATCAGGTTGATACGTTGACACAATCGTAAAGCTAAAAAAATGGAGGAAAAAAATAATTGAAGTGCCTGCATAATCACTAACTTTGGAATAAAACTTTGTCAAGTTTTATTGCTAAAGTTTACAGTGGCTATCGGAATACCACCTTATTGAGCAAACTTCAAATTTAACAGAAAACTATTAGTTTGAAGATAATATATATTTTTCATAATTTATTTATTTGTTTATTGTTGTTATGCAAATGATTTGCTACTTCGAAACGGGGATCGACCTACCTAGTCAGGTCGCAGGAGTCGAGGGGGCGTGCCCCTCGTGGGGGTTCGGGGGCAACGCCCCCGACATGAAGAGATATAATTAATTTATAAGCAAATCTAACTTAAATTTCAATATATCCTACTATTATAAATAAAACAGTATATAACAAATTATTAATGTGAAATTGTATTTAGTTTGTGTAAAATATAAGCAAATGGTATCACCTAAATTTAATAACAAGAAAAAGAAGTCAATTTGAAAAAAAAAAAAAAAAGGAAGACTTGTATCCAAAGTAAAAAAAAAAAAAAAATTAATTATAAGATGTCTCCACACGGAATTTCATAATGTTGTTTCACCATAAGACCGTTCATCATTTTTCTTGTATGTGTTGCATCTAAATTGGGGTTTACTGGTGTATAGGAAGCAGAAACTGCATTGGGTGCTAGTATACAAAACCTAGTGTTTTTTCGGGTTAGAGATGTTGCTCCAAACAAGGTAGAAGCTACAACAATATTTTGTTGACTTAGTTCATCTATTTGCATCGTGTGTGAAGTCAAAATCTAAGAGGCAATGTATTGTTTAAGTTTTAGATTACCAGATGAAGCATGTGTCAGACATCGTTTTTATAGCAGATTGGGAAAAAAAATGTGATATAAAACTGAAGGACTAGAGGTGTGAAGATCTGGGAAATGAACACTAACATCTCACTGGATAACTGTTGCATCTACAGTAACCCAAAACCGTCTTTTTTATTATAGTAGGATATGAAATATTTCCCATGCCACATTAAAAGTGGAAGGGTGAAATGGATATTTCAACAAAAAAGTCACCAACGTTGACTTCCATGTTCGTTTGTCACTTGTGAAAAATGATCATTGTTCTTGTAAACAAAATGGAACCCACTTGAGAGCTGTAATTAATTGATTTTTTAGGAAATAGTGTGTCCAAACAGAGGCATAGTGTGGTCTATATGACTTATGACTTCGAGTAGACTCAAGGCATTAAGAAGGATTGCCAATTGTTCATGACAAATCACATATAAGCTACATATAATGGTGTAACACATTTTTTAAAAAGTATGTTTGTTGATAAAAAAAAAAAATTAGAAGTAAATTTTACCTACCCCTACAATTCTAACACAAATGAATACAATTACAGTGAATACAGAACATGTTTCCCGCCACTAGATTGAATGGACATATCATCTCAATCCTCGACAAATGCAACAACCTTAATCACCTCAAACAACTTCAATCCCGTGTCATCACTCTCGGCCATGGCCAAAACCATTTCTACACATTCAAATTGCTCCGTTTAGGTATAGAAAACCTCTCAAATACTACCTACGCCAGGTACATATTCGACCACTTCAACTGCACCAATATTTATCTTTACGTCGCGATGATTACTGCATACAATATACTATGTGATCATACTTCATTTGTGGAAATTACTTCGAAACCTAACGAGTTTATATTTCCTATAATTTTGAAGTCTTGCCTTGAAGTCGGTAAGCCTTATGGGGAATCAAATGACGCACACCTAGATTTAGAAATTTGGATTTTGGCAATACACGGTTGTGCAAACATCACTTTTGAATGCGTATTCGAGATATGTTGTTGATATTTTGTTGGGTTATTTCACCCAAATAACACGTAGACAAAAATAAACACACCCAGAATGCACACTGTAGAAATAAAAGTAACACCAAAAATGTTGACCCAGTTCGGCAAAGCTTAATTTGGGGGGCTCAGTGGTAAAATCGAGCCCGTCACTATGCAAGAACCTTCCAAGAGAGAGTGAAATAATCAGTCCAACTAAGACTCAGCATTCAGTCTCAGCCTAAGTGGCGATTTTCTCGTGGCGATTTTTCTTTGATCAAATCCAATACAGCCTCAAATTAAGCTCCAAAGAAAGATAAATCCTCAAAAAACGTGGTTTTTCATACGGTTGATCAAATCCAATGGCCCAAGAAAGCTCCAAAGAAAGATAAATCCGGGTGATGGTCAAGAGACCAATAAAATCACTCCAAGTGAGACTAAAGTAAAAATGTATTTTCTCTTCCAAAATCGGGTTTTAGAAGCACAATTCACTTATATATTTTCGAAAAAGATGTTTGATAAAATGCTCGAAAGGAATGTTGTGTCGTGAACTACAATGCATTCGGGTTACAAGAGGGGATTACAGTTCTTCTTTCTGAAGAAATGCCCGAGGGTATTAGAGACATGCCGTTTTGGAATTCTATTGTTGCCGGATGTATGCAGAATGAGTTGTTTTCGAAGGTTATTGAGTTCTTTAGGAGGATGATTTTGAGAAGGGGATTGAGGGAAGGAATAGGTCTAATCAGGTGGCAGTGGTTTATACGCTTTTTGCTTGTGGGCATTGTTGGATGATGCAGCTTGGGAAAAGCATTCGTGCGTATATTCATATGATGCTTTTGGTTTGGATTTGTTGCTTGTAAATTCTTTGATTGATATGTATGGGAAATGCGGGAGCTTAAAAATAGCAATAATAGTAGTTGATCGGATTAAAAAGGTGAATTGGACTTCTTGGAGCCCTATGATAAATTGTTTTGCATTATACGGTTAGACTGAGAGAGCTTTTGGTGTTATCACGAATATGCTGCTTCATGGGGATGAAGTGAAGCCAGATGGAGTGACTTTTATAGGGTTGTTAAATGCTTGTACCTCTTGAGAGTTATTCAAACAGGGGCGTTGTTATTATGAAATGTTATAAAAAAGAATAAGATATAGCGAATGAGACAAAAAATAACGAAAAAGATGAATATGTAGAAAGATGAAGACTTGGACACGAAAAATGCATCGTTGTTCTCAAACAATATTTGTCTCCTTCACAATGCTTTTAAGGATTGAAATTGACAAATAATTTGTAGGATTAATCAAATCTAATTGAACAACACCAAAAGCAAAGTGTTTCTTCAAGGTGAACAAGTGAAAATGTGAAATTTGATTATGTAAAGTGACAATTTCTTCAAGGTTTTTGAATGAAAAATGGAATGAATTTTTATTATATTTTGGAATGAAAACTATCATGTATTTATAGTTTCCAAACATCCATACGATATGGTTCCAAACTCAAGTGAATAGGTGTATTGATTCACTAATAAATCACCAATTTTTTTTTTTGAAAAAATCCAGCCAACGGTAAAAAAAAAAAAACTTGAACTATGCAACCGTATAGTTATAGCAACGGCGCCCCAAAATTCCCTGTGGGCGACTATGCGACCGCATGCCTATATGGCTTATACGGTCACATAGGCCATTTTTATGGCGCCAAATAGATTTTTTCTTCCTTTTTTCAATTCATCTATTCACGATCTTTTTAATTCATCCAACAACGTTTTTGAACAACAAGATTCCAACAATCCCCCACTTGTTCAAAATCAACTTTAATCACATAATCAAATGTCAACACTCATGCAGAAGAATTAAATCTCATAAAGTATTATTGAAATTCCAGATAACTAAAACGCTTTGAACCAGTTATTCCTTGTGACAATACCGATGAAATTACACACACAAGTGTTAAATTTCCACAAGTTCATGTAACTCGATTAGTGCTAACATGACCTTGCACTTATCCTATTTCTTTGAACTTTTAAAGAAAGAAATCTCCAACTTTCTAATGGGAAACCACCTTGAAGTTCACATAGGTGAAATTTTTCCAATATCTTTGTTACTTTTAGATATATGTGTACTCTATACTGAACTTCATCAAGAGTTTTAATTATAACTCATCCATCCAACAGTGACAACCAACACTATTTACTAAAGATTGGGTTTAATAGTGTTGAGATTCATCCACTTATCAAATGACTTGTTATTACCATAGTTGTCAGACCTGACTAGGATACTAACTCGGACAATCAAAACGGGTCAGTGGGTCAGTGGTTCGATCGGTGACTCAGTGGTTGGACCGATGGGTCAATTCTTGTTAAATATATTATTATCTATTTATTGAATAATAAAATTTTGATATTTTCTAATACTAACTAAATTAACTTTATGCAATTTTGTCAAAATTCTTTTCACCACTTTCCAGTAACAGAATATGTTAGGCTTATTTGATTCACCAAAAGTGGAACCAAACTATAAATTAACTGTAGGAGGAATAAATAACATTAGTAAATTACATATTTGATTCACTGATAAGTGTGTTTTTACACACTTATTTAGCACTTTTTGCATTTAATTAGAATTTAAATTGAGTTGATTTCTACGCATAATTGTGTAAAATTGTATGTTTGTAGGCTTGATACCCGAATTCGCGAAGAACGGAGTGAAAACGTGCAAAAGGGGACTAAAAGTGTACAAATTGGTGAAGTTAGGGACCAAGTTTCACATGCCACAAAGATGAAGGACTTGCCATGCAATGTATAGAGGGCCTAACTGAACTGAATGTCAAAAATCAAGGACCAAATTGTACTAAATCAAAGTTGAGGGACCATTTTGCCACTTTCCAAAAGTTTGGGGACCTTAGTTGCAATTTTCCCTAGATCTTTTGGTTAACTTCATGACTAAGCAATGAAAATATCTATGCCAAAAAAATCAAGTTGCTGGAGACGTTTTTTTTGGAGTATAATATATTAGTTTTTATTTTTTATTTTTTGGATATAGATAGATTAGTTTAGTTTCTATCTTTTTCTCTCTAGCTTTTCTTCATTTTCTTCTCTAGTTTTCTTTTAGTTTGTTAGGTTGTTGTAATCTTTGCTCATTTTGGTGATGAAAAGTGTATAGCAAAGGGGATTAAGCTTGAAGAAACATGGAAAAACATCAAGGAAGGACTCAAAACTTGGCAACAAGGGTTGTATCTTGATACTTTTGTATTCTTCCATTTATTTTCCATATTTTGGCATGTATAATATTGTTGATCTTCTTTGTTATGATTTTATGATGATGAGTTAAGTATTTTTGTTGGAATTTATGGTAGAACTTAACCAAATGCTTCATTAATGTTGATTATATGTTTGTTAGAATTTTATTATGCATTGATTATCAAAATAATAGTGTATCAATCATCATGTTTAAAATGATTTCATTTTTGGTGACGCTTAGATGAAATTGTTAGGTTTTACATCATTTTTGGTGACGCTTAAATGATTGTAATTAATTAATGTGATTGTTGCAAGATAGTTGCATTTAATAGACCAAAGTGTTCGATTCATCTAATCGACAACTATGAAATTATTAGGTAATTATGTGTGACTGTTGAACAATGATTGCATTAATTAGACCGAAATGATTGATACCATGGGTTTGCTTGGTGTTCCAAGCGCGTCTAGGTGATGTAGAAATATACACCTACCTCATGTGATCCGCTGAGTATTTTCACATAAAATCATGCAATTGGTCAATTTTGTATCAACATAGAAATATGTGGTATGAATTGACTAATTAGGGTTAATATTCGCTTGAAAGAGGGTATTAGCTAAAACTGGAAAATCGGGTCTGACTACTTATTTTGATGATTAGCATTTGCACGTGAATGAATTGACATTAATGAAGTATAGGTTAAGCAAAACATAAATTCCAATATCTTTTCAAAACCAAAACCTTTTTACTTTTTTATCTGCCTTTTTATTAGTTTTTTTTAGTCTAACTGTAGTCTTTAGAATTTTAAAAGCATTTTTAAATCTGTGTGTGTGTCATCGTTAAAATTAAGACTGATAAACGTCGAATTGAATTCCACACTCTCTGAGGGATCGACTTGGACTCTTTAGGTCCACTTTTACTACTTGTTCTCGACCCGTGCGCTTGCGGCATAGAATCGAAACCCGAACATTCACCAAAAGTGGAACCAAACTTGCTAATCTGCAAGTTCACTGTCAACTACAAACATTACGCATTCATGGAAAATTTTCCATCTCAGCAGTCGGAAATTGGAAACAATAATCAATGAATCGATTCCATATTCACCCATAAAATTACATTTAAAACAGTTATTGTATAAAGTATACAACATATAGACAACAATAACACGAAATTATGGTAAAAATCTTCAAAAATTCAGCTATCTTGAGAAATATTTTTGACATACTGTAATCGAACAAAAAAGTGAAAATCACAAAAAAAACCCGCAAGTTTGGGACTTACATCTTCTTATTCCATCTAATAAAACTTGAAATTAGAGCTTTGGATTCTTGGGAGTTGAATTGCAAGCGACGGATGATGGAATTCTGGGGTTCTATGGCATCGAATTCGACTGTAAAAGAGAATGGGTTTTTATGGTTTTTATATGGATCGGGCGGGTTAAATGAATTTGGGCCAACAGTTTAACGCAAAACCCGGCGGTTCAGTTGTGTTTTTTTGGGTTGATTGCTTAGTTAAAAAATTAGGCTGCTCGGACCGGACCATGGTTCGATTCGACGGGTTCCGGATCGAACCGGCCGGTCCGATCCAGGTTTAATAACACTAGTTATTACCCTTGAACCTAAATATATTTGTTTAGTATTTTTTTTTGGTAGGTCTGCTATCATTAGTGGATTTAATTAAGGGGTTTCAACCCCATCCTACTTGATGTCAATCTTACTAACTCTTACATGAGAGATTTAGTAAACAAATTCGCTAAGATCTCACTAGACTTAACAAATGTAAGAGAAATTATTCCATGCTTTATTAACTTCCTTACATACTCATGTTTTAAACTCATATGTCTAAACTTTTCATTATATACTTCATTATAAGGTCGAGCAAGAGTAGCCTGTCTATCATAAAAAGTAGGTATTGAAGAAATATCCTTTATATCTAAAGGTATTTCATATAATAAATCTCTTAGCCACTCAACTTCTTTTCCAGTTTCGGCCGATGCTACAAACTCCAACTCCATTGTTGAGTGAGTAATGCCAGTTTGTTTCTTAGACTTCCAAGTAACTGCACCTTCTCCAAGAGTAAATATCCAACCTGAAGTGGACTTATTTTCTCTTGCACCCGATATCCAACTTGCGTCAGTATATCCTTCCAATATTTTAGGGAACATTGTATATTGTAGTCCAAGGTTTTTTATTCTCTTTAAATAACCAAGAACGCTACCAATGGCCTTCCAATATTTGGAACTTGGATTTCTAGTAAACCTACTTAGTTTACTCACGGCAAATGCTACATCAGGTCTTGTACATTGTGGTGCGTATATAAGACTTCCAATTGTACTTGCATATTCTAATTGAGATATTGCTCTACCATCGTTCTTTATCAATTTGAACTTGGATCTAACGGGGTATTAGCCTCTTTAATGTTCAAATGTTTGGACTTATTTATCACATTTTCAGTATAATGTGATTTGACTCAATATAAAACCCCCAACTATCCTTTTTAATTTTGATTCCAAGAATAGTATCCACTTGTCCAAGATCTTTCATTTTGAACATGGAGAATAGAAACCTTTTCGTTTCTTTAATTCCGTCTATATTGTTTCTAATGATCAACATAGAGACATATTAATGTGATTACACTATCATTTATTTTAGTGTAAATACATTTGTCTATCGAGTTATGATTAAAACCATTCGACATTATTTTAAAGTCAAATTTCTCGTTCCACTTTTTAGGGGCTTGTTTTAATCCATATAAGGATTTGATTAGTTTACACACCTTATGTTCATTTCCCAGTAGAACAAACCATTTTGTTCGTTTCATATAGACCCCATCTTCGAGATTTCAATTTAAGAACTCATATTGACATCCATTTGATGAACATGTAAATCATATATAGATGTTAGTGCAAACAATATCCTTATCGAAGTTATTCTAGCCACAGGTGCATATGTGTTAAAGTAATCTATTCATTCCTTTTGACAATACCATTTAGCTACTAATCTAGCTTTATAGGTATTGAATGTTCCATTGGAATTATATTTCCTTCAAACACCCATCTGCAACCAATGGATTTAGAACCCTTTGGTAAATCAACTATTTTTCAAGTGTTATTTAAAATAATAGAATCAATTTCATTATTTATTGCTTCTTTTCAAAATATGCAATCTCTAGAAGATATTGCTTCTTTATAGGTTTTAGGATACTTTTGACTTGAAGAACGAAATGAATTGTTCTTGCAGCATCACTTATATCTCCATCTACTAGGTATAATGAAATGAATTGGGAATCCAATTCATCCGATCCTAGACTATTTTCTTTTCTAATTCTCTTACTTTTTCGAGGTTCACTTTCAACATGTCTTGTAGATGTATCTCCTTGTGATTCTCTAAAAGTCAGAATGTCTAAATAAGTTTTATTTTGAGAATTTCTTGTTGCCAATATATTCTCAAAGAACTCCACATCCCTTGATTCTATTATAACATTTGATTCCACGTTTAATAATATATAGGCCTTGCTATTTAAAGAATATCCTACAAAGACATATTTAATACCTCTAGGGCCTAGTTTAGTTCTCTTAGGATCCATATTCTTGCAGTAAGGAAGACATCCACACACTTTGAAATAATCGATATTTGGTTTCCTATCTTTCCATATTTCATATGGAGAAGTTTTATTTTTTTCAAAAGGAATCATATTTACTATTTGACAAGCACTAAGTAAGACTTCACCCCATAAGTTATAAAGTAATTCAAAATTCAATAACATGTCATTTATCATCTCTAAAAATGTCATATTCTTTTTTTCTGCTAGACCATTTTGTTCACGTGTTCGTGGTGTAGAACATTGATGTATTATTTCATTTTGTTCACAAAAAAAAAAATTGAATTCATTAGAGAAATATTATCCACATCTATTACTTCTTAAAGTTTCAAGTTTCCTTCCTAATTGATTTTCAACTTCAATTTTATATATTTTAAAAGTACTAAAAGTTTCATCTTTATGCTTTAACAAGTACACATAAGTATACCTAGAAATCATCAATAAACGTAATAAAATATTTATTACCTCGTCTTGTTAGCATGCCATTCAATTCACATATATCAGAATGAAAAAGTTCAAGTAAGTTTGTTGATCTTACTACACTATGAAATAGCTTTTTAATCATCTTATATTTAATACAAGTTTCACATTTTTCTAAGTTATCAATTTCACATTATATCAATCCACATTTAATCATTCTTTCCATAATAATAACTCCTATATGTGCTAATTTACCATGCCATAAATTAAATGAATTAGTAATATAGGCAAATGATTTGTTTTTATTTTAATTATCCTCAAGAGTACAAAGCTTGACCGTTCCATCAATAGAATAGTCATTTCCAACAAAATACTCATTATGAGTTAGTACAAGTTTTTCGGACTTAAATACAGTTTTAATTCCAAGTTTTCCCAACAAAACTCCACTTGCTAAGTTCCAATTCATTTCGGGTATATGAAGGACATTGGTCAAAGTAATCTTCTTTTCCGAAGTGAAGATGATTTTCATATTGCCTTTACCAATCACTTGTGATCTTCCTTCATTTCCTATTTGGATTTCTTGACAATCTTCAATGTCATTATAAGTTTTGAAAAGAGACTTATTAGAACAAACATGGATGGTTGCACATATGTCATATCGCCAACTCGGAACTTTCCCTTGAATTGCATTGATTTCGCTCACCGCGGTGATAATCACATCGATGGAGTTCACTTGTCCTTCCTTCTTTTGTTATTTCCTATGTCTGCAATCTCTTGCATAGTGTCTCGATTTCCACAAACATAGCAAAATCCCTTGATTTTGTTTTTGAATTTCCCTTGATCCTTTTTGGGATCAAGAAGTTTCACTTTCTTCTTGTATTTGTTGGAGTTATCAACATTATCCATGACATTTGCTTTCGAAGAGCCATCATAAGAACTTTCAGTTTTATCTCTTGCCCTTGATTCTTCCTCTATGTGAGGATGTTTTTGAATTTGTTCCAAAAAAAAAGTCTTCGGAATTGTGAAGAATCTTCTTCCTATATCATTTATAAGATCCTGGGAGTTTAGCAATAGTTGTTCCCACTTGAAAAGTTTCGGGAAGTTCGATTTTCACCACTTTCAGTTTGTTAACAATAACTTGTAGTTTATGTACTTAAGGCAACAAATGAATATTATCCAAAAACTTGAAATCAAAATATTTATAAATTAAAAATTTCTTCGTACCTTCCTCCTCGACCTTATATTTACTTTCAAGTACATACCAGATTTCTTTTGCCGAAGTGGTGTTGGTGTAGAGATCATATAATCGATCCTATAGTGCATTTAGAATGTGGCCACGACATATTAATTCATCATTTTCCCGTTTCTTTCTTTCTGCACGAACTTCATCAGTATCTTCTTCGGTTGCATCAGGAATAGGCTCCAATTTTAGATCA
This sequence comes from Fraxinus americana, assembly GCA_035079005.1. Classification (NCBI taxonomy): domain Eukaryota; kingdom Viridiplantae; phylum Streptophyta; class Magnoliopsida; order Lamiales; family Oleaceae; genus Fraxinus; species Fraxinus americana. The sequence goes on along the minus strand of CM068710.1, from coordinate 2,701,347 downwards.
AGCACGTAGAAGATCTTCAATGTCATGAAGAATTTGAGTTTGTCTTGCCATCTAGTGAAATTTGCACCATCAAATCTGTCCAAACGTACTAAGCCCCTGTTTGTCTACCATTATTCCAAAAAATTGTTTGCTACAGTAAGATTCTCCACCACACATTCATCCAATAAAATATTCTACACTAAAACCAATAAAGTTACTTTACTTTTAAACCAAACATTCTCCAAAAAATACTATTCATTACTCTATTTTTCTCCAAATAATGGGAGACAAACACACCCTAAGTCTTGATTCGTCATCTTGATTGTAGCAAGTGTAAATTTCGTATCCATCGCAGTAAAATGAGAAGTGTCGTTTGAGAATGTTATAAAAAAGAGTAAGATACAACGAATGAGACAAAAAATAACGAAGAAGATGAATATGTAGAAGGATGAAGACTTGAACATGAAAAATGTATCGTTGTCGTCAAATGATATTTGCCTCATCCACAATACTTTTAAGAATTGAAATTGACAAATAGTTTATAGGATTAATCAAGCCTAATTGAAGAACACCAAAAGTAAAGTGTTTTTTCAAGGTGAACAAGTGAAAAAATGGACATTTGATTATGCAAGTGACAAAGTTTCTTCAAGATTTTAGGATGAATAATGGAATGAATTTTTATTATATTTTGGAATCAAAACTATCATGTATTTATAATTTCCAAACATTCCATACGATATGGTTCCAAACTCAAGTGAATAGGTGCATTGATTCACTAATAAACCACCAATTTTTTTTGAAAAAATCCAGCCACCGATCAAAAAACTTGAACTATGCGACCTCAGAGGTTATAACTATGCGGACGCATAGTTGTAGCACCCGACGCCCCAAAATTCCCCGCCGTGCGCCTATGCGACGGCATGCCTATATGGCCTATGCGGTCGCATAGACAATTTTTATTGCGCCAAATAGATTTTTTCTTCCTTTTTTTAATTCATTTATTCACGATCTTTTTAATTCATCCAACCACGATTTTGAACAAGATTCCAACATGAAATGATGATTCAGGAGTATGGGATATAGCCCTAGGTTCGGCATTGTGGTTGCATGGTAAATCTTCTAGGTCGAGCCCGTCGATTTGAAGATGTTATGGATATTGTGAGGGGATAAAGATTCTGCCTGAAAATGTTGTATGGGGAGCTTTGCTTAATGGAGGGGAATTTTTGCTTAATGGCTGTAGGATTCACCATTGTACATACATTACTGAACTTGTGATCATAAATTTGATTGAGATGAATCCTAATAATGGAGGTTATTATGCAATGTTGGCTAATTTGTATGGGGAGTTGGGGAAGTGGGATGAAGCATGGAAAGTGAGGAAATTATTGAATAAGCATAATACTAGTAAGATTCCTAGTTGCAGTTGGATTGATGTTGATAATCAAGTTCATCAATGTTACTTTGTTGACAAATCTCATCCTAGAATAGTGGAAACTTGTTTGATTTCTTCAATTTGAACTCAAAGTTGTATTTCAGTGTAATTCGCTGCACAGCAAGTTGCAAATTTTTTTTTGTTTCAAACATTTGCTCATCATGCAAATCATCATCATTTGGAACCACACGCGAAGAATTAGATGACGGTCTACTCAATCCAACCTGAGCTCACACCCTACTCATGTATTTGATGTGATAAAGCAATCAAATCATCATTTGTAAATTCATTTCATTCTTGTTGTCGTGAACTATCGACGAAATTCTGTGCGTAACAGCGAGATCAAGATGATGAACAACTATTTCGGGAATAGGCACATCATTCTCACGACCTATCTTCACTGTGTCTAAAAAATTATTGATATTGTGATCCCCTCCGTCAGAATCTTCATATTTACCTTCGATGACATTCTTCCTCACTAAAGTAACTCAAAGATGAGTCGTGTGCATTTTGTTTAATTCAAATAGATAATTCACTTCAATATTAGAAGTAACATTCATAGGTGGAATCAAAATGGATGAATGCTCGTTGAATTGAATCCCAGTTCCATATCATATCGATATGGATTGACTTTCAACTTGTTTTGTAAATATGATACATTTCCACATATCATATACTCGATGTTATGGAAATTGAAATATTACCACATATATCACTCGTTTATTTCCATATCCATTAATCATTTTCATCCAATTCGAAATCACCAAAATAACAAATTGAAATTAGAATCATATCTGTATGACGAAACAAAAATTTTAATTATAAGAAAAAATAGTTGAAAAATCTGCCCAACCACTAGGCAATAGAATTTTATTCAAAAAAAAAAAAAAGAAGTTGGACCAGTTGTTAACAGCCTAACACCCGATTGCCTAAGGCTGTTAACAGTCAACTGTTAAGGTTGACTCGAATAGTACATTGACATGAATCTCGTCTGAAAAAATATATATAAAGATGATTTTTTTTTTCTTATTTATACTTAGAAAAATATAGTTCTGTTAAAAAAATTATCTACACGTTAACATATGTCGAAATAGCTTTATCGATTACAAATATATACTAATTTAACGTGAACGAAATTAAACATACATAAATATATTTACCGATTCGAAGTGAAAGATATAATTTTTTTCTTCTTCAGTGTTTGATAAATTTATGAGATTTTGAGATTGAAGCAGAAGAAAAATAAGAGTTTTTATCTGTATTTGAATAAACAGATAACAAAAATTAATTGATTTTGAAATTTTAAGTGGAAGTGTTTGATTTTTACTCGTTAACTAAAATGATAGTATTGTTTTTTAAACAAAATAATGGGCCTGTCTGGCCCCGCTTCTACCAATTGATTTTTGGAACGTTGCTTCCTCTGATGGGACCCATGCAAGAGAGAACTAGTCAACAAAGGTGGGCTGATTTGGTGCCCAACGGTCAGAAAAATGGCATTTCTTGGCTTTGAACGGTAGGAATTTTAATTATAATCAATCACAGACAGGCCCAATATTTGTAATTGTATAACATATTTAATTTCATTTTTGTATTTTAACATTCAAAATACATAGTGAAAATATGCCATTATTGAAAATTTAAATTGAAAATTAGAAGTTTGACCAAATCAACTACCTAAATAGAATAATAATTCACATCGTCATACTATCATTATTTCATTAAAAGAATTTCTGTGGATCTTTCCTTTTCTTTCGACCCTCTAAAAGCCATTATCGCCGTTCGATTCGATTCGATTCTCCCCCGATTTTTGAACCTTCCGGTTTCTCTAGAATTCACGTTCAAAACGAGTAATTTCTATCCCTTTTCCTTTTTATTCAATTTTAGGATTGTATTTTCAATTCCAACAATAGTTGAAAAGGAGTGTTTTTATCATTGGTTGGACTTTTTTATTTGCTTTTTCTGTATTTGAATCTATTATTGATCACGAGATCGGTATTCAAATTTAAGTACCCAAATATACTCTTCTGTTGTGTGAATTAGGGTTTCTAACTTTTTATTTGAAAAAGTTGTTGGGGTTTGATTGTGAGAATTCAGCGTTAGGGTTTTCGTTCGAGAACTGGTTTAGGGAAGTCTAAAATTAATGGCGGCTGGAAGACATGGTGGTTTCCGAGACAATGAGTTCAGAGAACGTGAGTCTGATTTTGAGGCTTCGAGGAAGGAAATTGAGCATTCTAAGTGGGGTTATGGTCAATTTAGGAACAGGGATCAATATTATGATAGGGGTCAAGTCCGGGTTCGTAATAGTCAGGATTATAGAGGTAGGGTTAGACAGAGGGATGTTAAGGAGAGGGAGAGAGAGATGACTAATGGTGGATATCGATCTGCTTCTAGTAAGAGTGATTCGCGAAGCAGTGGCGATGAGCCTAATGATGACAGATTTTCAGTTCGGGCCATGGACCGAGAGCCTGGGGAGCTGTCTAGTGAGGGGTCTGATGAGGCTGTTAATTTGGAAATTCAGGTAAATAAAAGGAGTAAAGTAAAGAATTCGGAAAATGGTAATCACTCATTGCCGGTGCAAAGTAAGAAGCGAAAGTTTTCTCCTATTGTCTGGGATAGAGACGATAGGGAAGTCAGGAGAACAGTTAAGAGTAGGAATGTTCTAGAATCTAAGTTACCTCCTCCACCTCCTTTGCCAAGGTCAATTTCAACTAACCCTTCACCTAATGCAGCTGTACAGATTTCACCAACAGATTATGCTAAGGTTCAGAAGTCAGAAGCGTTGCCTCCTCAGATAAGTGTGGAACCTGATGTTGTGCTGGAATCCCCAACTCAAGTATCCTCTTCACTTCCTGAAGACGTCCCCGAGCATGGAGCAGAGATACTACATGATGACGATAATGCAACTACACGAACCATAATATCCTCTCGATGGGCAAATGATGCTGACTCACCAGCTGATGAAGGCGAAATTTCTGATGATGAAGATTTGCAGAAATCGAAGAAGTGGAATTTAGGTTCCGGGTCTGCTGAAGGAAGGGAACTTGGAAAATCACTGACTCCGGAACTTAAAGTAGTCAAAAGAGAAGGTTCTGATAGAACAAAAGAAAGATCCTATGGATCTGACGAACGCATTAGGTCTTCTAGTAGAGATAGTTATACTGACAATGATGACAAAAATGACTACATTGAGATTGGTGTGGACCGCAATTATGATGGTGCTAGTCTTATCCATTATGACACAAAATCAGACGATCAAAATTGTTCTAGTGGTACTCCGGAGCCTACACTACCCACACAGAGGTGCGTGAATATGCTTCAGGGATGCAGGAGTGTCAATGAGTTTGAGAGACTGAACAAAATTGACGAAGGCACGTATGGGGTTGTTTTTAGAGCCAGAGATAAGAAGACTGGAGAAATTGTTGCACTAAAGAAAGTTAAGATGGAAAAAGAGAGAGAAGGTTTTCCTTTGACAGCTCTTCGGGAAATAAACATTCTTCTCTCTTTTCACCATCCCTATATTGTGGATGTTAAAGAAGTAGTTGTGGGGAGCAATCTTGACAATATTTTCATGGTTATGGAGTACATGGAACATGATCTTAAGGGATTGATGGAGACAATCAAACAACCATTCAGTCAAAGTGAAGTTAAATGCCTTATGCTCCAGCTTTTAGAGGGTGTTGGGTATCTTCACGATAACTGGGTGCTTCACCGAGATCTGAAAACATCAAATTTGCTTTTAAATAATCGCGGTGAGTTGAAGATCTGTGACTTTGGTTTGGCTCGTCAATATGGAAGCCCGTTGAAACCATATACTCAATTGGTGGTTACTCTGTGGTACAGGTGAGCATCTCTTTATCACATCATCTTTGTTTCATCTTTGTGTTATTTTCTTTTTGATCTCAGATTTTTCCCCAATCACGCATGTACCATTCACATATTTTTTCATTTCCTAATTAATCAATCACATTGTTTAACAATCCTATATCGTTGTGCGTTTGCATGTTTTCTTCTATGCAGATCTATAGTTGATTCAAATTCCAAATTTCCAATTGCCATCTTCTTTCATCTTTTGTTCATTGCAATTATAATTCCTATATGAAGGAAATTTGTATGATTCAAAGTCGAAATCATAGTTATTGATGTTGTTGTTGTCTTATCCTATTCTCTGTTGGTAGTAAACAGTTTGATATGTTATTATTATTTTTGACCGATAGCTCGTATTATAAAGACACATTTTCTTCTCTTCAAAGAATAATTGAATTCTAATTTCACTTGCAGGGCACCGGAACTTCTTTTGGGAACCAAACAATATTCCACTGCAATTGATATGTGGTCGTTGGGTTGTATTATGGCTGAGCTGTTATCAAAAGAACCTTTGTTCAATGGGAAAACAGAGTTGGATCAACTTAACAAGGTAAAGGTCAATAGCATCATTTTGTCTTTGGTTAAATATTTATTACGTTTCTGAGTGGATAGCTGAATTTGATAACAGAGATAGATCATATGTCACTAACACCGTTTTGTATTAATTAATTATTTCTTGCAAGTTTTGAGTAGATTTATACCAATAAAGTGAGAGTTTGCCTGATCAGTTTCTTTTGAATCTTAAATAACTACAGATATATAGGATCCTTGGCAAACCAAATGAGGAAATTTCGACTGGTGTTAACCATCAGTAAGCATCTATATCTCTCACATTCAATATTTGTTCCAGTTGACCGCAAGATTCATGGTTTCTTCTTGCAACTGTTTTCCCAGGCTTCCAGCTATGGGTTATTCTGCTCTGGCTTTCTGGCCTTCATGGGTGACAGTTTCAGTTACATTACAAGAATTTTATGTTTCTACTAATTGGTGATATATTTCATTTCAGGTACAATCCTTTGCGTAGGAAATTTCCTGTCACTTCTTTTATTGGATCACCAGTACTTTCGGAAGCTGGATTTGACCTGTTGACCAAGCTTTTAACTTATGATCCCGAGAAGGTATTTAATAGTTAATATATCTGTGCATCTATTTTAATGATAAAGCCCCTGTTTGACATCCATTGAATCAAAACTCTTTTTTCTCAAAATCATTTTCAACCACGCATTCACACAATAATATATTTTGCACGTAAATCCATAACTTTTTCTTACTTTAAAACCACATATTCTCAAAAAAAAATTCCAAAACTCATTTTCCAAAAAAAAAAAAAAAAACTCATTTTAATGGATGTCAAACTGGGGCAAAATATCTTGTCAATACAGTCCCTAATTGTGTATGTGGTAACGGTGCAGCGGATTACTGCTGAAGCGGCTCTCAACCATGAATGGTTCCGTGAAGTTCCTCTTCCCAAGTCTAAAGAATTTATGCCTACTTTTCCAGCTCAGAATGCAAAAGACAGGTATTATCACCCTGTCGACATGAAATTCTTTGTCATGAATTCTTTGATATTTTTAAAGTGAATTAACAGTTTTTAGTGGCGTTTCAGGCGCACTCGTAGAGTGTTGAAGAGTCCCGATCCGTTAGAAGAGCAACGGAGAAAGGAGTTGCAACGAGGGGAATTAGGCACTGGCGGTGGTTTATTTTCGCAAGAGTAGTGACCAGCTTCAGAAGCTTTATTCTTCATTAGTTTTTGCTATAGTCTCAGACAAACATAGTTGAGGTGAGAGCTATGGATTGAAAGGATTGCAAACATTGTTGTGAAACTTGTGCTGTTTTTTAGCAGGCACCATTGGAAAATTAGGTGGAAATACAATCCAGTTACCTCTGCTCGTGAATCAGATTTGTGCAAACTGACATTTTCTTCTTCTGCTCTGCTGTTCTACAAAAAAGTGTCTCTGACACTGCTTGCATGGCAAGGTCTGGCATAATGTACTCCCCCGTCTTTTCAGTTGAAACTCATGTATGTGACATTTTTATATGGATCGATATAATCAGTTTTCTTAAATTGGTTTTGAAGGCCACAAGTATGGTTTACTATTGTACTCTTTAGTGCTGTCAATTTTAATCCTCATATTGTGTTTGCAAGAGATGATGATGTAATGCAGAGGGGATATTCTTAGCCTTGTCATTGTTGAAGAATTTTGAGAGAAAGCATTTCACTCTTAAGGTAATTATTAAATCTGAATCCACGGATGTAGTTATAGATTAGATATTTTCCCTCTTTTCATGTTTATTATAGGTTTTTCCCAATAAGAATTCTGATTTGTCATTCAGTTGTAGGTTTAATTTTCTAGTGCTGATAACTTATTATTTTTAACCTCTCCAGCTTTAGCGAATCTCAACACTCTGAAGCAAAGTGTTTCATTCTAACATGCTAAGGACGAACGTTTGTTGATACTTGATATGCTTGTTTAATTATTGTTCTTTTGATTATTTGTTGACAACCCTAGCCATATATAAATGAAGAGTTCTGATCAATATATTTGATTTCCAGTTACTGAAAGTACCGAGCTTATTGTGTTTCTTATTGGTATATAATAAAATTAGTTAGGGAGCTTATGATTCCTTTTGGGATTCGACTGATTTGTATGGTGTCCGAAGTGCATCTGTTATTCTGATGTAACCAATCAAACCGGGAGATGTCATAAGGATGCAACAGTAATACGTCAGTGCCAGTGCTCTATCTGCTACTGGTCTTTTTTTTCCATATGGTGTAGTTAACCCTGAGATTATTTGTTGAGGCTAGGCCATATGGTCGGATGATAAAAAAATTTAGGTGGCTAGATTCACATATTTGGCCACTACGAAATAAAAAGAAAGGTTTATGTGGTTACCTCTATTAATTAATTTATATCGTGTGTAACAGTGGTATACTGGCAATCATCTGTTTATATGGACCTATGGGGATTTGAAATTATAAATTTCTAAGTTGATGGAGTCATATTGTGCTTGTTTTCATTCACATAAATGTAAGGATGGTATTGAAGCTCCTAGCAGACGATAAACATCTCTCGAAGTTGATTATTTGTCGTTTTCTGTTGAGTTGAAATGATGTAGTGTTTTATTTTCTTGGCCATGGTCATTTTTCATGTATTGACCCATCAAAAGGAGTGGTTGCTTTTGATTTACAATTTCTTGTATCCGGGGAGATTAAACAATATTTTAAGAGGTTTTATAGCTTGAACAAAATTTGAACTTTTGTGATGTAGTTTCTTGTATCCCGGAAGAACAACCGATTCTTTTCGAGTTTTTATGGTGTGAACAAGATTTACACTTTATGACATTCATCTGCAAATGTCACTGCAGCATCAAAGCAAGCAGGTTGAGGAGCTCTCTCACAACCTGGCATGCATTGAAATTCCAATATTTTTTCATTATTCAGACATTCTTTGATGTTCTTTGATGTCTGCTCAAGCTCAAGGTATGTTATCAACCTTTTTGTTACAAGTGCAATACTTATTCGTCTTGCAGTAAAGTTTTTCTGAAGTATTATAAATTATTTTTTTCTTTGTTTTATCGTAATAGTAAACTTATAATGTGCAATTCTTTATGCTGAGGAAGATTTTTGTTCCTATTTTTGTAATTGGACATACAACTGACCAATCAGAGAACTGGAATCAGCTGGCTGTTGGTACAACTTGTTTTTGTTTCTTTTTTCTTTCCCGTGTTTTTGGGGCATCATTCCCGCTCCTGATTTAACAAGTGCGTAATGTAGCAAGGGTTGTCGCACACCTATTAGTTAACTGGCTTGAAAATTTTGCAATTTTAAAGAGATCCTCAAGTCTTTATGAAGTCGAGATAGGCACGCATTTGCTACCCTGTTACATTTCTATACTTAATTGTCTCTTGACAGTTTTAGTTAAAGTTCTATAAATGAATTTTCGATTAGCAGTTACAAATGATAGGTACACACACGGTGCTTGATTTACCATGGCATTTAAGAGCTTTGTGTTTTCTGGACAGTTCATACATATGTTAAACTTCGTATGCTTTCTAGGGTGCTTGTGTGTCATTGGCGAAACCTTTGAAGCATCTAAATTTACATGCCTTGTGCATGGGGCTGAAACTTTTACCGTACTTTTTGTTGTATACTGATTGATATTTGTGCTGGCAATTCAAGCCGTGTGGATGCAGAGCTTTGGGCAACTGTGTTTTTCTAGTATTTCTTTTTAGAATATGGAGCATGTCCGGCTAAGCTTAATTATAAAAGTACCCTTTGTCTTCAAACATGTTTGGGTAAGCGACTTTTTCACACTTTTAAGAAAAAGTTTCTTATTTTCGAAATGGTTCTTTTGTGAGTGGCATTTCCTATGGCTTCATGTAAAGAATTCTCACAATCTCTTCAAGTTATCCCAACTTATTCGAACTTTTTAACTTATAAACTTTTTGAACTTAAGCCACACACACACTCTCTCTCTCTCTCTCTCTCTCTCTCTCTCTCTCTCTCTCTCTCTCTCTCTCTCTCTCTCTCTCTCTCGCACACACACACACACAATATGCATACCTAACTGGGTATCCAAGTACGCTCTCTTCCTGATGCCATCTGTGGGTTTCACGGGTCATAGGCCGACCCGGCATGCGTTCTGTCTCCGAGGCCAAGTTAAGTTGAGGAAACCAGATACTGATGTAATGGTTGTTATGAGGTACGTATGTCCATGATTATTGAATCGACTGCTCATGCATGCTAGAATCTTGGAGGAGATAGACGATGGAGACTAATTTTGCTGTGTAGATGATAGTTTTGAGCCCCATTTCCAAGGGAAATAGGTTTTGAAATAGTGACTTTAGAGAATGTGTGTGAAAAATAAGGAAAATTTTTGGATTTACGTGTAAAATTATTTTATGGGAGAATATGTGGTTGAAAATGAATTTTAGAACAAAAGAGTTTTGAAAAAAAAAGGAACTCAAATGTAGACAATCTATCTTTTATTGCATGTATCCATGACTATATTTTTGATTTGCATAAATGAATTCCCTTGTTTATAGTGCAGTGCAAGTTTTGTAAACCAGGTATTCTTATAGAAAAATCACCAAATAATGAATCAATTGCGTATAGGCACTTTGGATGCTGCTAAAATAGCCCCCTTTATCCATATTTTTGGTGAAGAGTTTTGCAGTTGGAAGCAATGGAAATCAGACGCAGCTTTAAAGATTCTTCTTATACACGGATTGTAAAATCACGTGCTACCCCGAATCTTCCTACAAAATGCCTTCGGCTAAAAGATCATTGATAATCGATATTTCAATATCTAAATTAACAATGGTGCTTTGGGCATAATAAAAAGGCTTATTCTAGAGGTGTCAATCCGGGCCGGGTTGGTCCGCCAACATATGAGTTCGGTAACGGTCCGCATGAAAAAAAGTCCGCCCGCTACGGGTTCCTGGTCGGTTCTGGGTCGGCCCACAAATTTTAGACGACAACTCAGGTTTGCCCGTTGACCCATCCGGGTCGAGTCCATGCGGGTGCGCAAGTCGCGGTTTGTTCCGATTTGATCCGTATTATTGTATAAATAAAATTATAAAAATATAGAATTTTTCATATATATAGCAAAAAATATTTTTTTTGTTAAATGTAAACTAAGAATTGAACAAAATGATAAATTCATATTTATACTAAGAAATGCTTACATAGAATTCAAATTTAATATTATATGAATTATTTATAATTTTGCAAAGTGAAATTTAACTTAAACAAATAACAATCAAATGCATTTCTAATTACTATTATCAAATATTTATAGTATAAGTACATCTCAATTAGGTCGACACCTTCTCCCTTTTTTTCAAATTTTTTTTAATTTTTTTTTCATGGGCCAGCGAATTAATCGCGGTCCGTGAAGGTGCAACCCGTGAAGCCCGCGGGTTACACCTCATTGACCTGTGAACCGTCCGCTCGGGTCACGGGTCGGCCCGTGGTCCTGGGTCAATCCGAGTCGGTTTTCACGGGTCTGATCGGTCCGTCGGTCTGGACACATCTAGCTTATTCGTTGTTGAATTTGAATTGAGTGTTTAGTTTCAGTAAGAAAGGGGAAATAGTCTACCAAACGCAAACTTAAGCTCGTTAGAAAAAGTTTATTTTTTTTAAGATATAAATAAGAAGTTAACATGACAATTAATCATTCAAAACTTGGGATGCATTTGATTTTTTGTTTTCGATTTTCAGCTAAATATTGAAAACATGTTTGATTTAGTATTTTTTAAAATGTATTTTTCAAAACAGCTTATAGCATAAAAATCAAAATTTATTTTTACTCCCTATTTGAGCCACATTAAAATTTTCATTCTCATTCATTTACTCATTTTCAACAACGTATTTTTTTATAAAATAATATTTTTCATCGCATCAATAATTTTTCTTTTTATTTTTTCAATTACACATTCTCCATCAATCTAATATTTCAAAATGTATTCTTTCAAAATAATGTGGCTTAAACGTACCCTTATAATTTTGAGTGTGTTGAATTAAAATTTTGAAAACGCTTTGAACATAAAAAACAAGTATTTAAATAAAATTTCAAAAATTAAAAATTAAAAATCTTAAAAATAAAAATAAAAATATTTCAAACTCTCAATGATTAATTTACATAAAAAATTTTAAAAAATAATTAAATGAAAACAAATTAAAATGTTTTTGGTCGATGCTATAAATTTTTTTTTAATTTTTATATTTTGAATTCAATTTATTATTTATTTTTATTTTACTTTTGTATTTAGAAAAAAAAATGGTAAAATTTACCAACTTTAAAATATATGTATTACTATTACTTGATAATGGTAACATAATTTTTTTTGGAATAAAACGTTGTAAAATAATTTTTCAAAATTCACATTGAATGTGTTTTCTAGTTTTCTATTTTGAAAATGATTTTTCAAAATGACAAATTAAACATGTTTTTTAACAATATTAAATAGATCCTCAAAATCAAAAGTTGAAAATAAATTTAAAATTCATAACTGAAATACAAACCAAAGGGGTTGCATTTGAGAAAATTAAAAGTCAAATAATAACAGGCATGCATGTGGTGGCGTATAATAATAATAATTATTAGCCTGTGTTCGATAATCATTAAAAATAGATTTTTTAAAAAATGAATTTTAAAATAGTGATTTTTTGGAAAATATTTAGTTAAAAAATAGGAAAAAAAATTAAATTTACTTGCAAAATATTTTATTGTGAGAATATGATTGAAAATGAGTCCAAGAAAAAAGAATTTGTAAAAATGGTTGTCAACTAGGGGCGTAATCCCACCTTTCACTTGCTGAAATTAATTGAAGGGGAAAATACAACAGTAAAAGGCAAACATCTTAGGGCGCGTTTGATTGGCTTTCTTTTCCAGGGAACTAGGAAAATATTTTTCGTTTTCCATCTTTTGCGCTGTTTGATAGCCTAAATTTTCCCAACCCACCCGCCACGTCAGCATTTTCCTTGATTTCCTTGAAAATATTTTCTCATTTCCCAACCGGCTGATGCAATTTTTTTTTTTTTTTGCAATGGAAACAAATATCATAATCAATTGTAAAAAAAAAAAAAAATTCACTTTAATGGACAATTTTCATGTAAAACAAAGTCATACGAACACTAAATTTCGATAAAAAAAATGATTTTTTAGGAAATAATTTTTTTTTTTACTTTTTTGCAATGAAAACAAATTTTGTAATCAATTGTGAAAAAAATATAACTTTAATGGACAATTTCCATATAAAACAAAGCCAAACGAATAGAAAATTTTAAAATTTTCCGGGTGAAAAATTATACCAATTAAACACACTTGAAATTATTTTCCCTGCAAAACATTTTCTAAGCAAATTTTTTTCCTGTAAAATATTTTCTTTCCACCCATTTTCCACCATTGCAATCAAACGCACCCTTACTGAAATTAATCGAAAAGTTGTTGGAAAAATAAGTAAAAATGATTAAATCTTCAACAATTACAACGAACAAAGAATAATTGGGACGCACAACAAAAAGAATTCACACTTGATTGAGGAACTTCACCACAAATGAATAATAACAAGCAAGAATATGGCAATTGGAGCAGTCCATAATCTCCAATTCCATTCACTATCATCAGCCTAGTAAAAATTACACCTTTACAAATGATTATTATCACTAAAACGACGTATTTCTTACAAAACAATTACAACAAGAAGAAAAAGGCATTCCTCTCCTGAGAATAAGCTCAACCGCTGAAAAAGAAACCACTCACATTATTATGCAATTGCATTTCGACTCCAGCTTCGGAGGTCTCGTGCTATCACCTGTATTCGGAACTCCAACAATACGTGTAGTAGCTATATCGGTTTTCTCCTCGCTTTCAATGTTGTTCACTGGAGGAAGTTTTTTATCTGTTTCCAATTTATTCAGTCGAGCTTTCTGGGACTTAGGAATACGTTTTCCCATTGCTCTGGAACGTATATCCCTTCTATAAACATTGGCCTTCCCAAAAAATGTTACCGCTGGCTGCAAATCTACCAACGGGACCGAGTTTTCTTTCTCTATTGCTATATTTGCAGCCTCATAAGCCAGATTGTGGACAATGGAGCCGCAGAAGAGTATGGTATCTGTTGCTTCTTCTAGGGTCAGGCTTCTAGCCTTTATTCCTCCTCGGTTCTCTAGCATGACAGTCGATTCCTCTGTTAATACAAAGAAAGTTCTAATATCAACACAAAGAAATGTAGAACTGGAAGTCATCTACCAAGAAAGGAAGATGTCAATAAGACCATGAACTTCAAGGCATTCCAAGTTATGCTAAACAGAAGTTGTAAACTACAATTATTCATCAAAACTTGGTTAGTTAATTTATAATTCACTAAACAGACTAATAACAATATGTTTATTATGTTTTTTATTTTTATTTTTAATTTTTTTTGTGGAGAAAGAGCAAAGATATCACTTGTGCTGGTCATGCTTTAACTCTGGAAGTAAGGCTGTCATGTCTCCCTCTCCTTTATCGGAATTATCTTACCAATCAACATGTAAGAGCCCTTGTTGTCAAAAAAATAATAAATAAATAAAATAAAATCACATGTAAGAGCCAAAGCCAACCTCCCACTCCACACCCCAACGCACAGATGGGATTTCATAAGAAAAAAACACGTGCAATAAGATATTTACGTATTCAATAGATCACTAGTCAAAATACCAAAATAAATGAAACAACAAACTTGTCACGACGAAAGCTCACTAGATCTGAAACAGGTGCACAAAAAGTTGTGTAGGTAAAAGCCAGTTAATAGTTGCTAGTGGTGGGAGAGAAAGGGTAGAAAAGAGAGACTAGTATGAAGCTAAACTAAAAACCCACAGATGAAGAAAAAAGGAATATTTCCCTAGATAATTGAGGAAAATCCTGTTCGGTATTACTTATTTGAGAGATCAGCCAACCGTAGATCATCCTCAGAGAGAGTCAGGAGAAAGAGAAAGAGAAGTAAATTTATTAAACCCTTCATGACTACATACAGTTATACCTATGGGCATTTTTTCAACCTTTATACATGTGCGCATACACTTACCAGATAAACTGTTGACAACATGAGATGAAGATCTCAAATGAAATACAATTGTTATTCAAGAAAAATCGTCAGCACAGATATTTTTATCTTTAGCTTCAAAATGATGGTAAAGGTGTGAGAACAGTTTTGTTGCAAGGACATTCTGAGGCCCCCTTCCAGTTAATACTTGGAAGTTTTCACTAGAAGTCAAATGCAAAATCACTAGGATCATAAATAAGACCACAGATACTGAGAAGCAAAAAGAATTGTAGGATCAAAGGTGTCATGGCCATCGTCATCTATAGGGAAGATTAATGCAGTTCGGAAGGTTTTGCGACTGTCAGTGATCTCAGAACATTGAAAATGCCATCAATTATGTCATTGTGAACAACAAAAGCAATTAATGCGCACTGCAAAATTAGTATATCTAAATGGAGGGAAACAGAATCTCCAAAACCATATGCAGAATGAATTTGAGATATTCTGCTCTAAGAAATTATGCTTCGAACATGCAATATTACTTGGTGCCAGTTAGATGTTCAGAGGTGGGGGCAGAAGAGTGAAAAAGGCTAGATATACTTACCAAGGATGTTGCATGAATGACCTGAGGGGTCAGACTCTTTAACGGATGCTGTTATAACGTTATTGGATGTGGCCAGAACAGAAGAATCCTGCAACTCATTAATGTTGCTCTTCGAATCAGCGGAATCAATATCAGATTGTGAATCAGGAGAACCAGTATCACCATTCTTAATTTCAATTTCTGATATAGCATCCAAAGAGCTTCGATTAGGAAGCTCTCCCACATCCACCCAATCAGCATATATATTTGGCACGGCATCTTCCTCTTGTGTGCAACCCTCAGGAAGGGTAGATGATGCTTCTATATTCATGGGATTACTAGAATTCTTTGACACATTCTCACCATCCTCATGTGATGCTGGCTCTTCAAATTCTGAAACTGACACAGAGGGAGTATCTCCTGGATGGATGTTCATCACATGTCCTGACAATTCTGATTCAATTATAAAATTCTTGCTACTTGCAACATTAGCAGAGGTACTTTTGTCTTCTGTAAATTCTGAAGGCAATGATTGTTCATGAGGATCTGTGCGTGTTGCCTCCCTGAAATCTTTTTCTTTGTTGACAGAAACTACCTCAAAACTATCTTCATGAGTGTTTACCGTGACACTTGGGACTCTCAAAGCATGACTTGAAGCACCAGACAAGGAAGATATGGAGCGTTTGTGCTTCATAGGCATCTCATATCTGTAATTTTCTATATCCGATTTATTACTACTTAATTGCCGTTGAATACGAGTCTCTATTTGCCTAGATGACCCCAAGTCAACAGAAGACGAAACAGATGTACTGCCATGCCCAAAGGAGCTTCTCATGCTGTCTATCCTGTCTGTCCCACGGGAGAAATCATCAAAATTGATGTTAGTTGCTGAGAAACTCTTGCTTTGAACAATAAGTCCTTTGCCACTGCTTGATCTCTTAAACAATACAGATATACCTGCACCTTCTGAAACATCAACTTCTAAATTAGGATCACCCCTTCCAAGCTCCAACTGCTGATGGGCAGTGTCACCATCAGTTGGTAGACCCATTTCTTGCTTCTCGGTATTTAGCTCAACTTTTTCAACGTTCAACAGTTCAAGCAAGTTATCTAGCAAGAAATTCACTCCACAATGTTGACCCTCGACGGAAATCTCATTAAGATGATCATTACTGGCTTCACCAACACTTATAACTTGCAGTGGTTCTGAAATTAGTGCAGAGCACTCCAAAGCCTCAAATGACCCATGTTGTAGAATCTTCACCGAATCTCCCAAAGCGCTCTCACCAGCCATCATGACCATTGGAAGAGTATTTAAAGTTGAAGGTGCTTCCAAACTTCTACATCCCGGACAAAATTTTAGGTCTCCTTCCATTAACATTTCCATGGAATTCAAATTTTGACCACACTTCGAGCATATTGCCATATCCTCGAGAACATCAGCATCAGAATAATCACCTTTCCCGTCCAAGACAAAAACAGATGTGGCAACATCTATAGTAGTATCAAGATGGCTGCAACTCTCATCAACGACAAACTGAGAACTGTCCACAGAGTTGACAAAAAGTTCATGATATTGACTGTTAGGTGATCCCTTGTATATTTTCTGCCCAACACCTCCATTTAAAGCATCAACCTGATCCAAGACAAATATTTCGTCGTGCACATCTGGATGCTGTCCCTTTAAACATTCACTGGTTACATCATCTTGGTTTTGCTCACTTTCTTCAGTATCATGAGCACCACTTGTCCCTTGATCAGAACTGGCATTACTGCTAGTTGTGATTGAAGAATTTCTGGATATCATAGAACGGTGGGATGCACTTGCTTTTCCAGCATAGAATGTAGAACTGGGGACACTGGACAAAAGCGGCCTAAACATATTTTGAGGACCTTTCCGATGATCCTGCATACAAAACAGGAAAGCCAATATGAGTACTACCGTTCATGCGTAAAAGGTGCCGTGATAAATCTTGATTCGAAAAAACTAGCCATCAGATTTACATGTCCGAAAAGTAAATAATGAAGGCAATTTGAGTTTATTTTCCCTTTCAATGCCATCAAAATAGTAATAGTCATACTTAATGATTACATGTTTTCACTATAAAAATTTGTTGAGGTCATCAAGCTTAAGGAACGTTCTCAAAATAGAGAAATATAATTTTATTATTGTCAGTCAATTTTTCTTGCTCTCTTTTGCAGACTGCGCTAGACCCCAATCCCATAAACCAGAATGATTAATAGTTCTATTTAATTTTTTTCAAAACTCGTGAAACTTAAATATTTGCATCATTTCCATTTTATGTGAATACTTTTAATGTTGGAAAAGCATAAACAAGAATCAGACTAACATTTAAATCACGATAGTTATGAAGATGAGAAATTACTGCAGATAGAGTAAGCCTCCTTTTGACAACCATTAAATTGGAAAAACAAAGTTTTGAATATTGATTTTTAGGAAAATGTGTGCTTAAAAAGTAGGGAAAATTTTTGGGTTTACGTGTAGAATATTTTATTAAGTAAATGTGTAGTTGAAAATGAGTATGTAGAAATTATTTTTTTCAAATAATGCTTGTCAAACTAGGTCTAAGTTATTTAATACATGTACAAATGTTGAGTCCTTTTTGGTCACTCCGTTCAGCCCATCGCTACATCCATTGGAAGATAATTCACAACCACAATATGTCATGTTAATTTAGGTCCACAGTTTCATCTTTCAACCTATTCTACTAGGATCATTTCACACTTTATACAGGAGCTTCTTTAAGCAGATGCAACATACGTTCTAACTACGTCAGCTGTCAATCCTATAAATATCCTGTATTGGTACCAAATGCACTCGATATATATTACTATATTCAGCTCCTTGACACATATTCTTATCCTGATGGCATGAACCACACTAAAAGACTAAAGCACATAACTCAGAAACATTACACTCAAAAGATCTTGCGATCTAGTAAGCAAATTGGCAAGAAAGTGAATAATAGAAATAAGAACAAATTTTCCTAAGACCAACACATTATTTTTTCCTTTACCTCTAAGCAAATGCATTATAATGAAGTTATTTAAACTCGATTGTGATGTGGACATGCACGAAGCATGCATAAATGAGTGCCATCATACAGGCAAATAAGAGTGTTTAAATGCAAGTAACCACACGTATACAATAATGGAAATAAACATCATAAACTTCACAAATTAGTAAATGCAATAGAAATATAAATATAACAGCACCAATTATATACTAAAATGTGTAAGCTGACAGAAGCAAACAATGGATAGCTAGGACGGGCCAATGAATTTTACATTTGGCCTGTTAATAGGGATGGTGCAGTCACAAAAGGACAAAAGACCCCTGGCTTTCTGCTGATAAAGTACATGCAAGAAAGAGGACATGACAGATTAGCATCACTATTTCACATTTAGGGGACCATATTAAGACTGTTAAGGACGAGAAAAGGAATGATGCTAATGCAAAGTGTTTGTATTCCACCAAAATGCCAACTCCAATATGTCATTTCTCGAATTCAGGATCAACCTTATGGTTCAACATTTCAAATAGATTTCAGATTTGTTCAGAGAACTTCCACAAATTGGTCAAGGCTAGTAAAAAATACAAAAGTTCATCCAGAAAAATCTTTAATGGGCCCACAGAATTATAATAAACATCAAGAATAAATCTCAAAAATAACGGTCAATATTACGGCATAACCTCTATAAATTAATAATGTTAGGACCATGCAAAATCTATTAATCAAAAGAGTTATTAATTTATAGGATAAATTTATGATTTAATACACATATATTTGATAAAATAGATATTGAGTATTATCATATAAGAGCATCCCCAAGAGCATCTCTATTTTTAAAGATCATATTCTACAATTTAAAGGGCATCTATAAATTTATAGAGTAAAAATTTTTAAACACTCTAACAGGCATTTTATATTTAATACTTAATTTTACCACTCCAAAAAAATATTTATTGTTTTTCCATATCTTTATTATCACTAGCTTCCCTCCAAATTATTATATTATTTTTCTCCATTAAAAATTGAAATACTATGATTGCATTTAATTATAGAGAGGCTCTCCAAATTTGGAGAGTCAAACTCACTCTCTAAATTAAAATGTTAATTTAGAGAATATCTTGAAACACAATTTTAAGGGTAACTCTTTAAAATATAGAGCATTTTATATTTAATACTTAATTTTACCACTCCAAAAAAATATTTATTGTTTTTCCATATCTTTATTATCACTAGCATCCCTCCAAATTATTATATTATTTTTCTTCATTGAAAATTGAAATACTATGATTGCATTTAATTATAGAGAGGCTCTCCAAATTTGGAGAGTCAAACTCACTCTCTAAATTAAAATGTTAATTTAGAGAATATCTTGAAACACAATTTTAAGGGTAACTCTTTAAAATAGAGAGCATTTTATGTTTAAAAAGTCTTTTAGAGATGCTCTAAACACTACATTTAACACATGCATTTATGACTCAAAACACATACATTTAACTAGGCAATACATTGCAAGAAAATATCATAGTAAATTTTATTTGTAACTTTTAGCAAATTATTTAGGCTTATTAGCACAAAACGTCCATACGTTTCAATTTTTTACATTTTTGCTCTTATTTCCATGTTTCATTGTGGAAAACGTATTTTTCATCAATTTTTATCCAATTTCTCAATAAAAATATATGAAATGAAGAATTTATTCTCCTATTTAAATTAAAAAAAAAAAAAACTAATTGTAACCATACTTCCAAACCTTTTAAAAAGTGCAAATAAATCTCAAATAAATTATTAAAAAATTCAAAATAAAAAAAATTCTCCCTCCCTCCACCATTGGCGACTCAATGGAGCTGCCACCTTCAACCAACTCAAACTCCACCCTACCGTCACCTAGACCTCCGGACACCACAACCGGATACACCTCCATCTTGCCATTACATCTCGCCCACCTATCAGACCATACGCCACCACAAACGACCCCCATCGCTGCCAAAACCCCCACTCATGGACCAAAACCAAGGCAGCAACATTCTTTCCGACAACACCCATGCCATTAGCCACCAACCGGTAACATTTACTCCCCAAGGCGCTCCCCATTAACGATCCTATTCTTAATCAAAATCTGCTGCCTCGAAAATTAAGCCCTAACTCTCCAAAATTGACAATCCAAAATTTGAAAAGATGAATCTAATGAGCCCCGCTTCGATGAAATCTATCTGTCTGATTCAAATGGCGCAACAAAACGAATTTCTCGCGTCAACCGTCCGGAGTTTGTCTCGATTTTTCTCCACTAAAGCTGACGAGGCAAGCAAAGGTCAGAGGCAGGATCTATTTCTTCAAACCCCATCTTTGGGTCTGGTTTATGGGAGACTAAGTGGCATCACAAAGAAGTTCAGGGTATATTAAAGCTCTAATGCTTGAGATTTTTTGGAAATTGTTTATTGTTTTGGAATATACCGTGGAATTCATGGTCAGATTGTTGGGGTATCGATTTGGAGCATATTGTTGGAAATTGTATATTGTTTGTGGTGGTGGAGGAGAAAGAAAAAATGATTTTTTAATAATTTATTTGAGATTCATTTGCACTTTTTAAAAAGAGTTATTAAGTATGGTTGCAATTAGTTATTTTTTTTTCTTTTTGTTTTATTTGAATAGAAGGGTACATTCGTCATTTCATACGTTTGTATTGAGAAATTGGATAGAAATTGATGAAAATGACGTTTTCCACGATGAAACACTGAAATAAGGGTGAAAATGCAAAAAATTGAAAAGTATGAACGTTTTGCACACTAAAGACCAAACGTGATGACATTTTGTGCTAATAAGCCAATTATTTATTTATGGTATGCATGGGACCACAGATGTAGATAGACATCTCTACAAAATTATTATCTTATTAATTTTTTGAAATATTAACTTATCCCCTTGGCCCAAGTCAGGACCAGAAAATTTTATTATATAATAGGGGTTATTAAGATATATTTTACAATGGCTCCATACAAATAATTTTCCATCTTCAATGCCATGAGAGTATATACCAGCATGCATTTTTTTTTTTTTTTATAGATAATCAGAAAATTTTATTAATCAAAAAAGAATACACAGGAAGTGTATTATCAGTTTAAACAAGAAAGAAAAGATATGAAGTTAGGCAGCCCCTCTATATACCAGCATGCATTAATACACATACATTAATACGTATGGTCTAACCATCACGAAAGCATCATTATATCAATAAAAGAGAGGTTAATTACCATTTGTCGAAGTGCCAAGTCAAAGGATCTTTTTGGAGCAGAACTAGACACAATTTTAGTTGGCTTCTTAGAGTAGCTCAGAGCTCTATTATTTGGGATAGCACCCACGTTCCTTGGAGCTGAGCGGTCTGAGCTGGTCATAGGAATTGATTTTAGAGACTCTCTGTCATCGTCACCAGATGATGCAACTGAACCTTTGCCATGGGAACTAAATAGGTCCCGGTCAGGAGTGTATGGGGAACTGACACTTCTGGTAGCAGTTGGAGACATTGATTCTCTGCCAGATCTGGAGCCATTTCTAGATGCTGGCGAGGATCCCCTCACATATGATGCTGGCCTATCAGCCAGTGAGGTACGAAGATTAGGAGGTGCTTCTGATGAAAAGCCTGGAATGTTAGATTGCCATGCCCTTATTTTGGGTGAAGCGGAATTCCCTCTACTTGTCTTGACAGGGGAGGTGCCTTTGGTCCGTAAGGGGGCCGCAGAACCAGTGCTCATCCTCCGAGGATTTGGTGAACTAGACCTCACAGCAGGAGCAGATGGCTTACTTGGTGGGGGAGATGGTCTCCTTACAGGAGCCAGATGCTTCAATCTAGGCGGAGGACTTAAACGAGGTTCTGAAGATGCCCCGCTCCTTGATTGTGATATACTATTGCCAGACTGAGGAGATAGGCTTAGGCGATGGGGACTCGCACTACCTCTACTGCTTCTATAACTCTTCTCCATCTGAAGACGAACATATATTTAACAATTTTTTTCAAAACAAAAGAAGTAAGGATTAGAAAAGTTTGAAAAGAGATCATGCATTCATTTTATGGATAGTGGTAATATAGAAGTTGTCAGTTGATTTCATTGACTTTTAATGAACTTACAGTAGATGATCTTGAGATTGAAACAGGTTGACTCCTCGGCCTGCCCCTCTGTACAACATTAACCGGTAGTGTCTCGTCATCCAAAGAAGGAAAAAGTGGGGTCTCCGGAGGAGTTATTAACCTTTAATCAACGGCATTGCATGTTGTGAGAAAAAAATACTAAATAAGAAAGTAGGCCAGTTATATAGCACATCAGAAACAAACTTTTCTATATGTTAGCCCGTAAAGGGAGATTATATTTTCTTGATTTTGTTTTGAAATTAAACAATGCAAGCTTCTGCTTCTGTTATTATCATTATTTTCTTTGTCCGAGGAAACTTCAACTATTAGCCAAACAAATTGCATTAACTGAACATACGTGGAACCTAACAATATCTACAGGATCTTTCAGAAAGGGAGACAGATCTGTATAAAATATTCTCTCCAAAAGAAACAGGAAAAAGGTCAAACTCATGAGAAGAGAAACACGACTAACCAATCATAATCATTTTTATCTCCTTCTGCTTTGAGCAGGTCGCTACTCTCTCCCCGAGCAGGAATGGTGATTCCGCCCTTATGATCCGAAAAGTGTCTTAATTTTGTCACTGTCAAATGCCATAAATAAAAAGATAATTGTCAGTCAACAAAACAAAGAATTCCCAGTACACATATTATACTTCATTAAATGCTAAATCAAGAAGCAGATTATATAGTATGCTAGAAATTACAGAAGGCGTCTTCAAAGTCATCATTTGATTGAAGCAAGAAATTCTCTTTTTCTTTGTTCTGCACTTCATTGAACAGAGCAAGATCATCATCTTTCTCTCGACAGAGAATCACACTCTCAAGACTACGTCCCCTCTTGTGTTTCTCAGCTCTCAGCTCCCTCCTTGGAGAAATTCTCGTTGCTGGGGATGGAGGCATCTCTGTATCCGCAATTCAATTCTCGTAATAAATTTTCAATTAAATTCCTCCTAAAATCCAAACTCTAGGCAGCACATGGTGAGAAGTACAAGAAACTTTTCGCTTAAAATTTACTGGAACCTGTTCCTCTACCATTCGGACAATCAAAACCCGCAACAAATTTGCACCGCATCATTGAGAATTCACACTGACACCATTATGAAGAACCCGCGAATCATTTCAATTGCACTTCCAAATCTGTAAATCACACCTTAAAAGCATAAAATTGCTCAAAACGCAAACTTCAATTGAAACCCCAGTTCCACTTCAAAATGTGAAGCAAATAACAAATGAAATTCACAAAATCCTGTAAAGAAAAAAAAAACCCTAATCACATTCACAAAATTTAGCACCTCCAAACTATAAAACAAGTAGAATTACTCCACAGAGTAGTCACTTGCACAATTAACCGAAAAATATTCCCTTATTGCCAACTAAATCAAACTCTTCTGCAGTAACCACTACTCTACAGCTCATTATTTCACAACTAAACCCTCAAATTCTCAAAACGGGAGAATCTTGAACTGAATTATCTGTACAGTGCTGTATCTATAGTCTTGGATCTGCAGTGCATTGAATAGATCCGAGCAAGAAAAGATCCGATAGAAAACCCGAAAAATAATTAATGAAAAGCTGAATCACTCACGTGAGAGGTTAATTGTGAAGAGAGAGACGCAGCAAATTGTGCACCAGCAACTGCATTTTTTCTTTGAATAATCTTTGCTTATAATTAGAAATAATAATCATAAGCTCAGTTTAATTTGATAAATTTCTATTCTTGATTTAACATATGCATGGCTTTGCATATTGACCTTTTTGTACTTTCACATTGACTAATTGTAATACTAATCTTCATGAATTTAGGCAATTTTAAGTCCTTTGACCTATGTGTGTTTTTTTTAACTACCTAAAATGTACACCTATGACTTACTCTCAAGAAATAAGTTTTAAAATATCTCGACTTTGGAAGAATTTAATTTATTTCACGTTACGGCGATCGATGATTTTGTTTGAAACGTTAAATCGACCCCAAACTTAGTTACGTGAGGTGAGAGTTTAGCTGATTTGATTTTAATATTGATCGAAGTTTAAAATTATGATTGTTTCTCGAATCGTGGGAACCATATACTAAGATCTATGGATAAATGACCGTTTTATTTTAAAATTAATATTGTAAAAATTAGGAATATTTTAGGGTGTTTTAATGAGTGAGATAAAACTTAAAAGTGATAAGTCATTCATTATACATGGAGAACCTTGACATAAAGTGAAAGTTAACTAGACAAAAAGGCAAAAGTGTGACAAAAGTTATATTATCTTCAAGCACAATCTAACACTTGGCACAACAGAGAAATGAACTTAGGATGCTTCATGGACAATTTGTACATGGAAAGGAGCTTCGATTGAGATCATGCTCTTGAAGTCACTTAAACCTTGATAACTTTCATGTCATACCGACAATGTCGAATTCATTAAATCTTGTTAGTCACTTTGCAATCATCTCTGTAGGATATATATTCGATTCTTCTCAATTAAAAAACGAATTTCATTGTACGTTCTTGAAACAATTGATATTTATGTTCCGAACAATCGGTTATACAGTTGTACGCCGTCAACTTATATTGTTTTTCTCCATTAATTCGAGTTTGAAACCATTAAAGAATATTATATACTCTAAACTGAAAAAATAAAATAGAAAACATTTATTTCTTGTCCCACATTTGATCAACATGACCATATTCAGATTAATTTAATGAAGTGTATTAAAAAAGGATCATTACATAATTTGTGGACCATTTTTAAATGGAAAATATCTTATTTTTATATTTAAGTTTGGCTGTTGCAAATATTTGATTGATTGGAGGAATATAACTTTATTTTAATTGGTTTCATTTTCTTTGTGATTTGGTTAGGAATCATTATAAAGTTAGTATTTATCCCCAAAAGTATTTAATTTTGAAATTTTTAACTTTTTAATTACTTGTTTTGACTAGAATTTTCAAAATTACTTTTTCTTTAACGAAACTTTTTTTTTTTTTTGGACAATCAAACATCATCTCGAGTGATAAATAAACCTATAGCCCACCTATAAGTTCACATACACTAAATACCCGACTTTCATTACGTTTTGATAATAATAGTTCATACATTATCTTTATATTGTTCGTCATCGTAAAAACTAAATGCTACATTTCTCTCGTACAGATCTACATTTCCTTTTTAATATACAATTAACGTTTTGTACCAAAACCTTAGCCCTTGTTTGATAAATTTTTTTTGAATACTGATTTTTCCTAAACTCGTTTTTAACAACACATTTTTTTTTTAAAAAATATGAGCATCCTTTTTATATTTTCCCATATATGTTCCCTACTTTTTGATCAAATATTTTTTCAAAACAAATACTTTTTCACTGGCGGATTTAGGGCAGCCCAAGCCCACTTCTTGGTAATTTTTTTTGAGGAAATTACAGCCAGCCAGGTATTTAAAATACCATTTTCACAAATCAGCTTTCCAATTTAACATTTCAAAAATCAGGTTTTTTACATTTAATTTAATATTAATTATATAATTTTCATCCCAATTAAAATAACCTAAATCAACCCTACAATTCATTGAACACTCTCCCCCCTCTCCCCTCCGCCTCCGCCTCCGCCTCCGCCTCCGCCTCCCATTCTCTCCCCGTTTCTCTCTGCAGTTCGTCGCCGATGCCGACGCTACAGTCCACCGCCGTCGACGCCGACGCTCCATCTCTCGTCTTCACTCTTCTCTCATATCTTTCTTCTGGACTCCACCGCCGACGCTGCAGTCCGTCTATCTCTGACGCTTTTTTTTTTTTTTTGTTATTGTGTCGCGCGGTGGTTGCGGTGTGGCTGGGGGTGTTTGTGCAGGTGCGGCGGATCTTGCGGTTTGGTGTGTAGGAGGAGCGGATCTATTTTTGGTGGAGGTGCGACGATTTTTGCTGTTGGGTGTGTGGGAAGAGCAAATCTCTTTTGGGTGGAGGTGCGGCGGTTTTTGCGATTGGGTGTGTGGGAGGAGCATATTTGTTTTTGGTGGAGGTGCGACGGCGGGTGCGGCGGTCGTGGGAGGGGCAGATCTGTTTGGGTGAGGTTAGTTGTGCGGCGGGTACGGTTGGTTGTGCGTGTTCTGTATGATGTTGGGTGTGTGTTCTG
Organism: Fraxinus americana; assembly: GCA_035079005.1. Lineage (NCBI taxonomy): Eukaryota > Viridiplantae > Streptophyta > Magnoliopsida > Lamiales > Oleaceae > Fraxinus > Fraxinus americana. The sequence continues at coordinate 2,674,691 of CM068710.1, read as the reverse complement.
GTGATTATAAACGGTGCAGTGCCGTGGTGTTGGCGATGGATCGGGTGCTGCGAAATTGAGGATCTGAAATTGGTGGCGGTTCTGCGTTGTTTTGGCTGTGCCTGTGGCGATGGTGGTTTTGGGGCGGTAATAGTGGTGTGGGGAAGGTGGTGGAGGCCGTGGCGAAGTGATGGTCACAAATGATTTTGGTGGTGGTCACAAATGCTGTGGGTGTTGTGACCAATAATTTAGTTGGTTGGCGACCGATAAACAATATGTGACCATTGAATTAGATAAAATGTGACCAATACATGATGTGTGACCAAAAAATTATTAATTGTGATCAATAAATTGATAATTTGTGACCTAAATAAGTATTGTGACTCATAAATTTTGGGATCTGTGACCGATGAACAAATTGTGACTTTCAAATTTCTAATTTGTAATCAATAAACAAATTGTGATTTATGAAAATTTTGAATTGTGACCTAAAATTTTTTGAATTGTGACCAAATTGTATATATCTGTGACCGCTATATATTTATTAATAAAATATTTAATTAATTAAGTAATTCATAAATAAATTTAAATAAAAACCTGATTTTTGAAATTTAAAACATCTAACCTTAATTTTGAAATGTGTATAAGTAAAAGCAGGATTTATGTATTATTCCCATTTTTTTTTTCCTTTTTGTGTAAAAAAATTTTTTTGTGCAATTTTTTTATTTTTACCTATTAGCCCGTGTTAAATTATTTTTGTCGATCCTGTATCCGTCCCTGTACTTTTCAAAAATGTTTTATCAAACAAGGGATTAATGTAAGCTATGCCAAAAGTTTTGTAGGAGCCACTGTTTACATTCACAGTTTATATATATATATATATATATATATATATATATATATATATATATATATAATCTTATGTAAATTTACCTAAATAAATATATATGAAATTAAATAAAAATATATCGTTCTAAATTCATCCACTAATATTTGTTTTCATTAAATTCTTTTAAACATTTTTATACTCTTTTAGAATTTATGTTTAACTAAAACTTTAATAATCATAAAATATCAACTTCAACTTCAACTAAAATCATAAATCCTAATAATCATAAAATATCATCTTCAACTGAAATCAAAACAACAATGTAAGGATTACTATGAAGAAATAGCAATACACAAAGAAAAATTTGAAAAGGTAAGGATTATGTTTTTAATGCTGAAGATGGGAGTCTTGCTCCCACCATTAATAGCTTTTAGCTCTACATTCCTTTTCAGTTACTTTACATTAAAGTTTGGATGAATATGGTGATTTTTTTTATAATTTTGAAATTGTATTAGGGATGAATATATAAAATTTGTGTGGATTTACAGTGTTTAAATGAATGAATTTATTAAGTATAATATTGAAATTTAACGAGGATGAAAATAGAATTTTTTTTTAAAATATTATGAACATGGTTAGGTCCACTATTAGCAGCAATTTTAGTCCTGTCATTTTAATTGGTAGGTTTAACTAAATTCTCATCATAATTAGATGAGCCAGTCAGTAGTCTTTCTCCTTCAAGGATGTGGATTGCCAAAATTTATCATTAAGCTTTAACCAACCATTTTAGAGGATGTGGATAAACGAATTAAGCCTCTATCCAACAACCAACTTATAAAGAGTTTATATACTCAAAATCGAACATTAGTTTCAATCATGCATTCATAGATACCGTTCATTATTTTTCATACAGTTTGTGGAACCATACTATTCCCATTTATAAAAAAGGTTGAACTCCAACCTTGAGGGCCCTCCACCACCCCGCCCCTAGAGCATTGTGAATGAGGTAAATCGGGGAATGTTTCTCAACAGGCCAGGGTACAAGAGCTTCCATACTGGTATACTATTCCCATTTATAAATTTGCCAAATGGAGGCTAAATTGGAGATTTGAAAGGTGTTATAGGTGAAGAATAATACTCTATCTCGTTTGAATATTTAAGTTATGTCGTCTTAAATTTTTTATTTTTTTTGATAACCGTGGATGTCCGGGCCAGCTTGTGCGCACCTCGACTAATTCCACGGGGCTCTGAAGTTTACGACCGGGTACTCACCTCAGTGGCCCTGAGGGGACTCGAACTGGTGATCATTGGGGAGCAAATCCAAGGCCTGACCAATTCGTCTTAAATATATAAAATATCATTTTATGTCACTCAAATAAATCTGCCATCAAAACATAGAACATTGTAAATGAGTATTTGAGTTGTCATTCAGTTTTTTATTTTTTGACAAAGTGGTTCCCTTTCTTCAATTTTTTTCGTTGAAATTTGTCAGTAAAAAGTCAACCAATTTAGAATAATGTTATTCATAATCAGAACTTATTCATAAGCAGCTATGGCGATTTTAAATGATTTATCATCTTAATTGTCAATCTTAAATGTAGAATTTAAGATAACAACTTAATTGATGGGAGTCGCTAATCTATCCTTATTAAAATTTTAACATTTCACATTAATTTCAACATTGTCCTTATTAAATGCATTCATTTGAACACTATTCACGAGAAGTTTATATATGTATTTCACTCTAAATCTATTCTTATTACAATTTTAAAATTTTAATAAAGATGTATAGTTTTCATGTGAAATAATATGGGATTTTAGAAGTTCTAAACTTCTAGTTGATGATATTAGTAGTCTGAAGTGTCGTTGGGTGGTGTTGTTTTGCTTGATAATATTAGTAGTGTGAAGTGGCATGGGGGAAATTTGACATTCTGCAATGAATGGTCACATGTGTGAGGAAATTTGATGGGGAGGGGGAGGAGGAGGAGGAGGAGGTGGAGGGAGGAGGCACCACCTCGTCCTCACTTATAATTACGATTCTCACAATTGTACATGAAAATGTACAGGGGATTTTATAGGTGTTGAGATGGCAGCACCTGTATGACAGTGTTTTTTTTTTCAACACCCAATGAAAATCTACCAAGTGGAATTTTGTACATTTTCCTATAAAACCCTCTTGTACATATAGCATTGTTCAAATAAAAGTGATGCGTTTGTGTGCTTACCCTTCATTGGTTATTGCAGAATCCATGGGAAGGTAAAATATGAAAGGAGGTATCTGGGTTTGATCCTTCAATGGTACTTTTCAAAACTTGGTCAGGAACCACTTTCTTGGCAACAAGAATGACTTAACTATGACAACTTAAAAATTTCCGTGACCATCTATGCATAAAAAAAAATTTGAGGATTTAAATAGGACAATTCAAAAGTTTAATCCTCACTAAGAAAAGACTTTGTTCACATTGCCTACACTCACAGCGAGCCTCCAAAATAGGGATGGCAACGGATCGGGTCGAGGCAACCTCTCCCTCACCGTCGGCCCGGATAATTTCCCGCCCATACCGCCCCGTTACCGATTTAAGGCGGGGCAGGACTACTCGTTTAATTTATTTATTTTATGTTTTTGATAAGTTATGTTATTGTCCACATTCATTAAAGTAAAACAATAATATATTTATTAATTTTTTTTATTTTTTTTAAATGTTAAATTATTCAAATATATTTGGTAAATTAAAGCTTTTATTATTTGTCATATTTCTTAAATAATATAAATTGTCAACTTCCATTAGAATTAATAAAATTTCGTGAAGTTTTCCATTTAAAGTATTGATTTTTTTTTTTAAATTAAAAATTGAATAGGACGGGACAGAACCCTTGTTACTCGTACTTGCCCCAAGACGAAGTCTCATGCCTCGTTCCCAACCCGAATACTCGATAAAGCGGGTAATCCCCGCCCCGTTTAGGGCGGGGCCCTATGGGTATCATGTTTGATTGATTTTTTTTTTTTTTTTGCCATCCCTACTCTGAAAAATTCCAAAGCATTTTTTGACTCAACTATTCAATTTTTGTTTGAACCGCTCTCTATCTTCCCTTGGTGACTCTCATTTCCTTTCATTTTTTCTATGCATTCAAGAATCAATATGGCTTCTCCACCATCATCGACCAATCTGGGTGCTTGTATTTTTGCCACCACAACAAGACCATTTCCTTCATAAAGAGCGCAATGAGACACGAATACGTCAAGAGTGACTTAAAAATAACAACTTAACAAATTATGTGACCATCTATGCTTAAAAAGGGTTTTGCTACATGTACATAAATATTTACATGAAGGATCACATAATGTCATGCGACGCTCCGCCAATTGTCAGTTTAAAATACAATTAACTTTTTTACCCAATCTTTTTCCTCCACATCATTTTATGTAATTCCTTATGTACTATTTTTATGTACAAGCAGAATAATTCGCTTAAAAAATATTTGAGGACTAAAGTAAGTAACACAATTCGAAAGTTTAGTCCCAACTAAGAAGAGACTTCGTTCTCATCATCCTCACTTAGAGCGAGCCTCAAAAAATTCCAAAACATTTTTTGACTCGTAAAAGTTCAATTTTTACAAATCATTTTCTCTGTATCTTCCCTGTGGCGACTCTCATTTCCTCTTATTTTTTCAATTTTCAATACGCTCGAGAATCAATATTGTTTGCTCCATCATCGTATTGACCAATCTGTTGTGCCTATATTTTTGCCTTCTCACCAAGACCATTTCCCTATAAAGAGCGCCATGAGACACAAATATGTCAACAGTGACTCTACGCTTAAAAAAAAAATATTTGACGACTAAAGTAACACAATTCGAAAGTTTAGTCCCCACTAGGAAAAGACTTTGTTCTCATCGCCCACACTCATAGTGAGTCTCCTGGGTACTTTTAAAACAGGCTATGTCAACATAAATTTTTTCCACAAGTCAATTTTCTTTGTCATTCACCAGAATAGCCTTTTAATAATTAAAAGACAAATATACCTTTAACTATGTTATACAATTACAAAAATATGGCGTTGTTTAAAAGATAATAATGTCCTTTAAGTTACAAAGTAAAAGTCACTTCTCACTTAAAATTTCAAAATCAAGTTATTTTCTTAATCTGTTAATTCCAACACACACACACACACACATACACACACACACACACACACACACACACACACACACACACACATATATATATATATATATATTTTTTTTTTTTTTTTCATTTTTCACCTGTTTCAATCTTAAAATCTTATAAATTTATTAAATGCTCGACAAGAAAATATTGTTTATAGTCATCATTTCGAAACAGCGAGTATATTTATGTATATTTAATTTCGTTTTCGTTAAATTAGTATATTGTTTTAATCGTTAAATCTTATTTCGACATAATTAGATAATTTTTGACATTTATTAAACACATTTATAATCGTCTAAGAAAAAGGAGAAAAAATTCATTTGCATGTATGTTATTTTTGCGAATTTTAAATGAATGAAAATGGACAAGTGAAAGACGTGGTGCTATCGAAATTGTGATAATATCGAGTGTATCATATGCAAAAATGTACCATAATTTACAAAACAAGCTCACGTCTAGAGGTGTCAAGACGGGCGGGCCGACCATGACCCGTGAAAACCGGCCCGTGAAAACCGGGACCGCGGGCCGACCCGTGACCCGTGCGGGCGGTTCACGGGCCAAAGAGTTGTGAACCGCGGGTTTCGCGGGTTTAGGCTTCATGGGCCGCGGTTAACCCGCGGCCCGTGAAGAAAAAAAAAAAAATTTCAAAAAGGCGGGAGAGCCGTTGAACGGGAGAGCCGTTCAACGGCTCTCCCATTACCGCAGCCTTTGTCACAGTTAGCCAGCATGTGTGCGTAGCGCCAGCTACGCCTGCATGCTATTTTTATTTTTTTATTATTATTATTATTATTATTATTATTATTATTTTGTAATCTAACGGTAATATTTTCAACATGTATAAATTCAGTTAATTGGTAGTATTAGTTCACTTCATTTTCGCATTTCAACTACAAATTTATCATCATCTCTATTATATTTCTTTCTTCTTACTACGAAATTGCTTAATACTACTATATTATGGATTCTCACGATTTTTCGTCTCAAAATCCTATTTTCAATGATAGTTGCTCCCCAATAAATTTAGAAGATGATAATGTTGCAGAAGTTGGATCATCTCAATCATCAAGGAAAAAAAACAAACATCAGAGGTGTGGCAAATTTTTGGCGCAAATGAAAAGGATGGAAAAGCAAAGATGCAATATCTCGCAAAAAGATTATACTCCGGAGATATGGTCAAGACACCGGCACGCTACGAAGGCACAAAGAGAAACATCTAAATGAAACAGGACATTTGGATCCTAGACAAACTCAAATTACCGGTTTTACTAATGCTAGTGGATCACCACTTTTACTAATTTTGTTTATTCGCAGAACGAATGCGAGTTGGGATGTCGGAATTTTTAGCAAATTTCTCGTGAGATGCCCTTCACATTTAAGATCGCATTTTGAAGAATTCCCGCAAAAGTACATTCAACCTTCTTACAGAGTGTAAGTAGAAATACTGCGTTTCGATTCTATGAAATTATTTCATACAATGGTCGAGAATTTAAAAAATGAACTTAAAAAATTGATGGAATTATGTGTTTCACGTCCGATTGTTGGTCCTGGACGAAATCATAATGGTTATGCTTGTGTTACAGCACATTTCATTGATAATAATTGGTTATTGCATAAGAGAATTATTGCTTTTCGTTTACTTGAATATCCACATAATGGTGTAAATTTGTGTGAAAATTTATTACAAGTTTTTAATGAATTTGGTGTGTTAAATAAACTATTTAGTGTTACCTTTGATAATGCAAGTGCTAATAATGCATGTATTGAGCTTTTAATTAGGGCGATTAGACCCCTATATGATTCTAAATTATTTCACATGCGTTGTGTTTGTCATATATATAATTTAGTTGTGCAAGATGGTTTGAAATTAATAACATCACAAATAAGTATAATTAGAGAATCTATTAATTATATTTCTTGTTCAGATTCTAGACAACAAGAATTTGCAAAAATTTGTAAAAATCTTGGATTGAGAAGAAGAAAATTTGTTGATGATGTTCCTAATAGATGGAATTCAACATTTTTAATGTTAAAATCGTGTGTTGGCTATACTAATGCTATTAATGCATTTGTTAATTCAAAGCAAAGTCAATTTTATATAACTGATCTCGGACCTGGGAAAAAGCATTTCAAGTTATGAAAATTTTGAAACCTTTTTATAAGGTAACAAAAGTTAGTTCGGAGTTTATTATCCAACTAGTAATCTTGTACTTTTACAATTAGTAGAAATTGCCGTAAACGCTTTCATCATTTAGAGACGATCCATTTTTCTTTCAAATTATTTACTCAATGGAGGAAAAGTTTAAAAAATATTATGAAAACATGCCACTAATTTTTCCACTGGCAAATTGTAATGGATCCTCGCATTAAGTTGTTTGGTGTTCATTGTGCTTTAGAATCACTTTCTAATACACTAGCTTTTAACATAAATATTACAAATCAACAATTGAATACTTTTATTAATGAAATGTATAACGACTATTTTATTAAATATGGTAACAATGAAAATATTTCTTCTACAAACTCTACTACAACTTCGAAAGGCAAATCTTCTTTTTTCTCCATGATAGCTAAGAAACGTAATATTCTTGGTTCTTCATATACAACTTCAACTGCAAATCCAAATACCACACCTGCTGAATTAGAAAGATATTATCAATTTGATCATTATAGTGTAATACCTGAAGATGAAGTTGATAAATTAGATATTTTAGGATGTTGGAAATTAAATGAGCGGTCGTATCCTGTATTATCTAAAATGGCACGAGATCTACTAACAGCCTGGCCTCAATAGCTTGCATCCGAGTCTCGTTTTTAGCGCAGTAATGTGGTATTGGACGAAAGAAGATCTAGACTTAAAGAAGATATTTTGGAAGCTCTCATATGCGTGAAAGATTGGATATTCGCGGATCGAAGGATATAAGATAAAATTATTGATGATATTGCTGAAGACTTCAAAAATCTTGCAATTCCTGAAGATTGCAATTCCTGAAAATTGATTGGAAAACAAAAATTATAGTTAAGTAGGTGCCAATCTAGTTGGGATGTACTTAAACTATAAATTATAGTAAAAGTAGGTGCCAACCTAGTTGGGATGTACTTATACTATAAATATTTGATAATAATAATTAAACGTGTATTTTGATGTAGTTGTTATTTGTTTAAATTAAATTTAAGTTTGCAAAATTATAAATAATTCATATAATATTAAATTTGAATTCTATGTAAAAATTTCTTGATATAATTATGAATTTATCATTTTGTTCAATTCTTAGTTTACATTTAACAAAAAAATATATTTTTTGCTATAAATATAAAAAAATCTATATTTTTATAAATTTATTTATACAATCATACGGGTCAAATCGGAACGGACCGCGACCCGCGCGACCCGTGACCCGCATGGGCTCGACCCGGATGGGTCAGCGGGCAGGCCTAGGTTGTAGTCGAAAATTGTGGGCCGACCCGTAACCCGCAGCGGGCGGGCTTTTTTTCACGTGGGCCGTTACCGGGCTCACATGTTGGCGGGCCGACCCGGCCCGGACCACCCGGATTGACACCTCTACTCACGTCGACCCCTCTTAGTACGATATGAAATTAAGATTTCTATTCAATGAGGACACATCCATTTGAATTATACCCGTAAAAGTTATTTCTAAAGCTGAATGAAACTTCTAATTGAATTGAACCAAAATCGCACAACTCATATTTGCCTAACTTTAGTGAGGAATAATATACTCAAGAGTGAACACGAAGATTCCGATGGAGTGGATCGTAATGTGAATGAGTTTTGGGATACGGAAGAGATAGCTCATGATGTTGATGTGGTTATTTCCGATACAGTTGTTCTCCACCATAATTTCATTGTTACGCATAGAATTCCCTTGATAGTTCAAGACAACGAGAATGAAAATGAATTTATAAATGAGGATTTGATTATTTTATCCCATCGGAGACATGAGTTGGGTGGGAGCTCACAGGCTGGAACAAGTGCACGTCTAATTGTTCGCGTGTAGTTCCCAAAGATGAAGATTTGTATTTCAATTAACTGTTAGAAACAAAGAAAGATTTGTAGGAACTGTGCATCGGATTGCATTGAGACACAACTTTGAATTTAAAGTGAAGAAATCAAACAAGTCGACGTACACAATTATTTGCGTCAACGACAATTGTCGTTGGCGTTTACGAGAGATGAAGATAGACACGAATGCGTTCTTTGTAGATTGCAAGTATGCGCAGAAACATATTTGTAAAGTAGTTATTCTTAGAAATGATCACATGCAAACCCTATCATGGTTTATTAGTCGACATATAATGCACAAGTTTCAAAACCTACAGATAATCTACAGACCTTCAGACATCATTAACATCTGTCTAGAGCATAGATTGTCACGAGCTATCAGAAGGCTTGGAAGGCTAAATAATATGCTCTTGAAGATTTAATGGGTTAGAAAGGAGAGTTATACTAAAATGGCCAAGTATTGCTATAACACAGGGATATCGAATCCTTGTTGGCATTTTTTTTATTGAGATGGAGGGAAAGAATCGCTTAAGGTGTTTCTTCATGGTTATTGGACAATGCATTTTGGGATTTTGAAACATGATGTGCCCCTAATTTTAGTCGATAGTACAACCCTTAAAGCTAGATACGAAATCAAGTTTATTATTACTACATGTCAACAAAACAACATCCAAATTTACCCTCTTGCATTTGGCATAGTCGATGGAGAGAATGATCTAGCAATGCATTGGTTCTTCACAAAGATGAGGGAAGTAGTAGTTGGAGACGTCAAGAACCTTGCATTTGTAATTGATTGGGGGCAGTCAATAAATGATATCGTTGAAGTTTTTCCCGAGTCACATCAGGGTTATTACATATAGGGCCACCTGAAGACTAAGTATCGGGGCAGTGTCATTGTTACATTGTTTAGGAGAGCTACATGTGCTTTCAATTTTGAAGAGTTTGATAAGTTCATGGTTGAAATAGAAAATAAATCACATAATGCATGAGATTATCTAATAGAGATGGAGATCGAACATTGGGTGAGGTCACATTTTTCAGACGTCGATACAACATGATAAGTTGAATAATATAGAGTTGCTCAATGGATTATTCAAAAAGGATCGAGAGTTACTAATTCTCGCAATGATTGAGAATATTCGTAGCAAGTTGTAGCAGTTGTTTCATGATCGATGTGATGAATCACAGACTTGCATAAGTGTGCTAGCTCTGACTCGGGAAGATAAATTCTTCAAGACTCTAGAGGTGGTGAGAAAGGTATGTGTGGAACCACTGGATCAATTTCGCTTCTCTGTGAGATGTTGACGTAATATCGGATACATCATAAACTTGAATGATAACACGTGCACATGTAAAAAGTTTCGATTGGAGAGTTTTCCTTTTCCATGTGCGCATGTAGTCGAAGTGTCTATGCATAGAGGATTTCCAACACACATCTTATGCGATTATTATTACATGGCTAATAATTGGAGAGCAGCGTATGCTAATATATTTTTTTGTACCAAATGAAATCGAGTGGGAAGTTCCCAACGACATTCTTCCACTTAATAATTTGTTGCCACCTGAAATTGGATTACATACTCCTGGATGTAGACATACGTCTAGAATATCATTTGTCGGAGAATTTTCTTGACCTCGTAAGTGCGGCTGGTACAGCGCAACTGGACATACTTGTCAATTTTATACAAGTCAGATTTCCTTACATGATAATTTGTCAGATGTGTAATCTCTATAATATTTATTGTAATTTGTTTGTTGCGTAATTATTGTCGTCGTTAAATATTCGATTACATATTCCATTGACTTAATTGCAATTTTGTAATATTTCATTTCGAATTTGAAATGAAGATATAGTCTCAAATGGATGAAAACTAGAAGTTTAGAAGATGCACGAAAGATCAAATAAGCTTAATTGGAAGAAATTTAGAATATAAAACGGTGATGAAAGACTAAAATTCATCCAGAAAGTTGGCCCGGATGACTTGTTAAAAGCCGACCCGGCCGGTCGGGCCTTGTTCCCGCCATTTTCACGTTCGAGTAATTTTTCGTTCAATTTTTAAACTTGCAATTGCTTTCAATTAGGTCTATTTGATCTTCGATCACTGTTTTATGTTCCAAACAAACTATTTGAAAGTTACAATTAGGTTCCTGTACTTCGTTTCCCGTCATTTCGCATTCGAATAATCTTCTTTCGATTTTTACACCTGCAATTATACAGTTAAATATACTCAGAATTACATATACAATTTTTGTATTAAAACATGAGTCACAATTTTATAAACAACATTTATATTTTTTAATAAAATAATATACAATGTCCTAAGAATCACAATTGCATTCATGCAAATCACAAGATAACTTCAACCTTCACCTATCTATCCAAAATTGGTTGATTGTATTAACCTTAAGTCCAATGCTAAAAAATCTTATATACTTGGTTGCGAATATGGCACAATCACCCCTGCAAGTAAATAACAATATGCTTGGTCGATAACATATAGCTAAATATAGCTAAGGATCACAATTGCATTCATACAAATCGCAAGATAACTTCAACCTTAACCTATCTATCCAAAATTGGTTGATTGTATTAACCTTAAGTCCAATACTAAAAAAATCTATAAACTTGATTGCGAATATGGTATAATCACCCCTGCAAGTAAATAACAATATGCTTGGTCGATAACATATAGCTAAAAATTAAGTTTTCAAATTAAAAAAATTATAATACTTATGATACTGCTTGTCTCACCGTTATCCTGTCCCATAAACGGCTAGTCTGTCATACACTTAAATCATAACCCCTCTAGCCATCATGAGAACGATCACATCCATCGGCTCCAATATTTATTCCAATTGATCTTGTGTTAGACAGTTATGATCGAAGTCGTATACATATATACTATAATCAGCGAATACAATTTCAACTTCAAAGCAGCTTGAGTTTGCGATCACTGGAATGCACATATGTGTACAATCCATTCATGATTTTCCACCATTCAACTCCAACCCTATAACCTACTCGGGCATGTACTAAAGCACCACGTTCCCATTCCCCTAGAATAGGAGCGTGCTATACTTAATGCCAACGGCAAGTGCAAACCTGGTGCTCAAAATGACTCGATTAAATGATATCGGGTGTCTTTGAGCCCGATCGCTTAACAATTTCATAGTCATGCCGATATACTACAACAGGAAACACCAATAAAAATGGGAGAAAGTCATTTAGTTAAATCAAGAACCAATTATGTAAACATTATAAATAACAACGAAAATAGACTTACATTATCAACGAGTCAGCTGACTTCGTCGTTACATTTTCAAACCACGTTCTAGCGTTCGGTATCGTCTTCTCCCAATCGTATAGCTATCTCTAAAAAAATAAAAAAGAAATTTTTTTTGCAAAAAGCATAGATGAGTTAGTGAAATATAGTAAAATCATAACATTCTTACTCGGGCTTAAGGGATTTGAACTATTCATCGAATGCTTTCTACCTAACAGGGTCGACCTCGCAAAAAAGATTGGGGAACGTTCTATGCACAAACGTCCCCCTTTTCACCTCAGTCGTGAAAGAAGAAACAATGTACTATGACAACAACCTTAGTCTCTTGTCAACCACCAGTTCTGAAATGTTAATAGCATGCTTCTTATCTTTCATTACCACCGACGCCCCCTCTAACAAAAAAATCACATCCTCCGTCGTGTTGGGTGTCTCTCATCATCTGCCACCCTTTCCGTCACATCCTCCACCACCTCCTCTGTCACATATTCTACCATCTCGTAGGTCACAGATTTTGTCACCATCGGGGCCATGCCCTCCGTTATTAAGACCTTTCTCTCCATAGATGTCAAAAATGACTCGAATGCAGCATCCGATGGCCACGACGAATCATCATACCCTATGCGACCCCTCTCCTCCAGTGCCTTCGCACCTCCTCTATCTCGAGAACCGTCAGTCCCTCGGGTACTGGCACCTCCGATCCCTCGGTTACCCCCTATCGCTTGCCACTAAGTTGCTTCGTAGCCCTATGACCTCAGTATGAAGATCTCCTATATCGGCTCGTAGCGTTCTAACGTCATGTCTAACTCTGCTACTCGCCTCTCATCCCCCGTCATAGTTCCCATATCTCCTCCCTAATAAATGTTATCGAACGTACGAACAAACAATTGATTGAGGTACTATGAATACGTTCACGAGATCCACGAAGAGGTGTCTGGATGCGGGAAAAGGTGATCTTACCGATGGAGGTGATTTCCTCGACGAAGGTGATCTCTTCGACGGAGGTGATGGTTGATCTACAAGGTGGCGCTCTTACACAAATAAAAACATTACAAATGAATAACTTAATTAAAATATTACAACATAAAACGGTAATCAACAAATTATATTCAATTAATATACCCTATCTTGATTCAGGGCGGACTCATGCATCTAGTCATCTTGAGCAGGCGAAATAGATAGTTCACTCACATAACTTCAACCCTCATCCTCCATAGAAATAGTATCAACTCAGTGAGAACTTGAAGTTGACTTATTGACATTTCATCGAGTTAATGATCATGTATTGAGATTTTAAAAGGACATATAATATAAATTGCAAATGTATAATACTTACCTCAAGATTATCAAGGAGAACTGATAATTCATGGCAAGTGGCTTTTCTTGTGCTCGTCAATAATGCATCTGAGGGCAGCATGTCTTCCCCCTTCTTGTATACCGGCCAGCCAAGATGGGGACGTCTCGTGTACCCATATCTGCAACACTTACAATTATTATATATAAATTTAATAAATTTTTTTTAATGTTCATTATGTTAAACATTTGCTTGCAATGTCAAGAACAAGCCACATGATCGAATTGCCCCTCCTGAAGATGCGTAGAGTATCTTCATAATATTTCTACCCCATGGATAGTTTTTAAAGACATCAAAATCATCTACAACTTCCAAATGAAAAATGTCAATTGATGCCCTTTTAAGATGAGTCTTAGTGCGATCTCAAAGATTAGTACCAAGCCTAGCTTCAATTTGACCAACATCTGGTCACATGCCCTAAATGCATCTCCTAACTATGTCGGAGTTGCTATCGTTTGCCAATGAAAATGTTTGTTCAGCAGCCTCTTGTTTCTCGGAATATGGGCCCCCTTTGCTTCTTCGTCCCATACACTTCAGTCCAGTGATAAATGCAAACTCAAATGGAGAGAATCTAGCTACCTTGCCTCCTAAGATCGAAATAGAGTGCATAATTGTCGACTGACTTAAGCAGTTGACATAGTAATGCGTCAAGGAGCTGCCCAAAAAACTGTACATCTATCAATGGATACTGGGGCCATAGGCAGGAATGACGTAGCATGTCTGTGTGCTCATCATCGAGCAACTCTAATATGGTCGTAAAGCTGGAAAAGCTACATTTTGACGTAACTTTGCCTGTAATCTGTCTTATCACAACGTCGATATGGTACTCCATCATGTAAAATTTCAAATGTTAAAGGAAAATAAAATAAGGGAAAAAAATTTAAGATTTTTGAAATTGTTAGACAATAATTAAAAAGACATTCATTAAAGTATAATTAAAAAAGGTCAACAAAATTAAAAATTCAAGAAAAAAATAAATTTAAAAGACATTCATTAAACTATAATTAGTATTATAAGAATTTAAAATAAATAGTTAAAATTAAATTTTAAAAAAGAAATTAAAAAAATTATATCGTTAAATAAATAAATTGAATAGATGAATAATGAAAATTATACATTTTAAATTAAAAAAAGAACAAAAATAAAAAGTAAAGAAATAAATAAATTAAAAATGAATTTTTTTAAAAATAAATAAAAAGGAAATTAACCAACAATTAAATTGAAGAAAAAAAGAAATTATAAAAAGCTAAAACAAAATTTCGAGAAAAAAAGGTAAACTGGAAGAGAACAATACATAACTAAGAGGTTTAGTTTTACTAATTTCAAATTTAAGAATTTAAGTTTAAAATTTCAAATTTCAGATATTTTTAAAATTTATTTTTAAATTAATTAATTAAACATATATTTTATCAATTAAATATATTAATGTCACAATTCCATATAATTTGGTTACAAATCACAAATTTTACATGTCACAAATTATTTTACAACCACGATTCAAAAAATTTATATGTCACAATTTGTTCATCGGTCGCAGATAAAAAAATGAAACGTCACAAATATTTTACGATCACAATTCAAAAATTTTATAGTCACAATTTGTTCATCGGTCACAAATCAAAAATTTTATAAGTCACAAATCAGAAATTTTACGTGTCACAATTTGTTCATCGGTCACAAATAAAAAAAAATTATAAGTCATAAATTATTTTATGGTCACAATCCAAAAATTTTATGTGTCACAATTTGTTCATCGGTCACAAATAAAAAATTTCATAAGTCACAATTCAAATTTTTAGGTCACATATTATTTATTAGTCACAATTTATCAATCAAACGTTATTTTTTAGTCACAGAATACTAAATTAATGGTCACAATCCACCGGCCACCACCACTTCCAACAACTAATTAGTTACAAGTTATTTTTTGGTCACAACTTAATAAATAATGAGTCACAATTATTTTTTTTAAATTTTATTGGTCACAAATTAAGTAAATTATTGGTCACAATCAACTAAATAGTTGGTCGCCCACCCATCTCCACCATTACCATTTGTGATCACCACCATCGTTGACAACATAACCAACAACAAGGCCTCCACCACTAGATCCAATAACCCCCAACAAAAATCATCACAACCACCCGTCACCGCTGCCGCCGCCACCATGTTTTTAACACCACCATCACCACATCACACCAGCAACACCACCGCACATGCCGCTGGTCACCACCAACACTGTCTAGTCGTTGCACAATCATAGCTAGAACCACCACCTCACGACAATCGCCAGCATCGCCACTATCTCAAACAAACCAACACCACCATCAAATAGCACCACTACTTCACCATCGCCACTACCACTTTAACCGCCACCACACAATCGTATGGTGGAAATAGAATTTAGGGTTAGGAAGAAATTGAATTGGGGATATAGAGTGGGGGTGGATTAGTTTAGTTTTATAATATTATTATTAATATTTAAAATGTTAATTATATTTGATTTTTGAAAGAAAAACATGTAACTCTTAATTGTGAATTCAGATATTGAAAACACTTATTCCATGTAATTTCGACAAACTGGAATCCAGATGACCAGTTAACTAGGCCTTATGGACTGGTTTATCTAAAATCCAGTCAGCTCAATCAACTATGCCAGCTGTTGATTGGATTCCAGGCGATACAATCTACGCAACTTAGGCGGCGTTGCAAATGGCGGAGATCGTCATTTTCGATGATCTTCGTCCCTAAAAACTTTAAAATCATATATATCTACACAACCATAAGCCACTATACACATTAATCACGTGAAAATATCTCAACGGAGAACATGGACACAAAAATAATTGATTTATTCAATTAAAAGTTAACTACAAAATGGAACAAAGCTAACATTTGAGAAATGACGATCTTCGACAATGATCAATGTGGGTCCGATCTGAGTCGTCGGCATCGGGTTGAATTCGAGAGATTAAAAAAAAACGTTTTTTCTCTCATTTTTCTTTTCTCTTGTTCTCTTTGAGTAGGGTATTTTATTTAAATTTTCAGATTTTTATCCTTTTTTTTCAAACTGGTTGGCCGGTCCACTGTTTCCTCGTGAGCCTCCGGAGATTCCAAAGCAATTTTTTTTTGACTCAACAGTTCAATTTTTACGAACCATTTTCTCTGTATCTTCCCTGTGGCGACTCTCATTTCCTCTCGTTTTCTTCAATTTTCGATACGCTCGAGACTCAATATGGCTTCCTCCGTCGCTGGATCAGCTGCCGTCGCCTTCAATTCTGCCGCATTTTCCTATAAAACCTGCCGGAAGATGTCTCATCTCAGGCAATTATCGTCTCAGATTCAACTCCCACGCTCCCTTAACTTGCAATGCAGACCACTAACCTCTTTCTCTTCCTCAGGTATTTAAGAGTTTCAAACTTGCTCGTAATTGTTCCAGATGTATAAAAGTGCCTGTAACTGGAAGATGGAACATTTCTGCTGTATAAGTTGGGGTTTATTCCAATTAATTAATTAGTAACTAAAATCTAATGCTGGGGGAAAAAAAAAAGTCTTGATATGGCTCATGTTAAATCTGTGAAAGGCCAGTTTATTTTAGTAAAACTTTCGCTGTGATTAGCTAGTAAATACTTGCATTATTCTCATCGTCATGTATTATGTAGCTTGCACAATTGATTATTCGTGATGATTAATACTTCATTTGGTTACATTTAAGCTTTTCATCAGTATTCTTGGGATTTAAATATTCTGACGTATAAATTCTCGTTCTTTGTTCATTATTTATCTACATTTTAGATGTTTACATGTGTTAATAAACCATTTAATTCAACATTCTTTACACTATTCTTTTTCCTGAATACTTAAATCTTACCAAAAGCATCCCATGCTTCTTCATAATGGTGAAAATCCTGGAAGGAAAAATTATCAGAAAGATACAAGCAACACTCTAGATTTTATCCAAAATGTGTTATAAACGAGTTCAATCTCTGTTATCCACGAAATTCTTGATCATCATACAAATAATATGAAGGTTGTGCTTTTTATATTAATGCATCTAAAAGTAACTCCTACATAAGATGTATTCTGACCCCGAACCTTTTGTTTTCGTTCATACTTTATCTGTATGAATATCCCTTATATACTTATTCTTGTATCTGATGGCTGAAAATTTCACTGTGTATTTGAACGAATCATATCTGTGCATATAACAGACTCAAAAATTTTCCTTTTTTAAACTAATATACCTTGAAATAGTACTTGAAACTACTTTCAAGTCATAGATTCAAACAACTTTGATTAGTTTAATATGACACAATTTGCTTTTTTTGTGGCTCATCTGCCTTTTGGTATGGCTTCTATTTTTAATTTATTGGTATGTGCAGGTGTGAGAGCACAGGTTGCAACCATTGAACAACCAATCGCCGAAGCAGTGCAAAAAGCAGATGCTCCTGTCGTTATTATCACAGGAGCCTCCCGAGGAATTGGCAAAGCAATTGCTTTGGCTCTGGGGAAGGCTGGTTGTAAGGTCTATTCTGAATCTTATCAGCAATCAAGGGTTCCATTTAGAATATACACTATGTAGGCCTTACAATGTGCAATTATGGGCATAATAGTTTTTTAGTGTTTGATTTGAATGGCACCTGTTGCTCATATAACAATGCAGTTCTTAAAGATAAGATGAGTACTGTCAATATTAATTGATGTTCTTATATTCTATAACTATTTGTGGAATGACTCAAAGGTTGTCTTGTTAAATCTTTTTATGGTTTTGTCCATTATTGCAGTCTCTGAAGACTCCTTTGATGTTTTGTAATCCCGTTTAGTTTAATAAAATAGTGAACTTATATAATCACCATATACAACACTATGGACCAACAAGTAGTCGCTATAGGCTAGAATTTAATCCATGGGCACATACCATTTGTTCTTCTATCCAATCTTTATCACCATGCTGTGCAATAATAATAGTGTAATGGTTTGCACTTTACCTTTCCTTTTGCAAAAGATGATTTTGATTCTATTTCAGGTTCTGGTGAATTATGCAAGGTCATCAAAGGAGGCAGAAGATGTATGCAAAGAGGTAGTGCAACTGATATGAATTAACAATGAAACTATGAGTATTATAATATAATATTTATTTAAACGTACATTCCGTGCATTGCTTGCAAGAGTTCTTGTCAAAATTCTGTAGATACTTTTAGATAAATATGCCAATTCCTTCCGTTTACTATTTTACTTGAGCTTTCCTGATTGAAAAATCCTATATAGAGCAATTATTACTCTATGCTGCTCCAACACTTGAATTATGGATGTTCATGCATCTGACATGACACAAATTTGTGATTTGTAACATATGTGACACTCCAACACTTGATAACGTGACACAATATATGCGACTTGACTCTTTCGGAAATATATGTGACTTTCTAACACCTGATACAATTCCTAAATGCTATTCTACTACTGTAATTCTCTTTCATCTTTTTTTTTTTTTGGTCTTTGATAAATATATATTCTCTCTCTGACTATTTTCTAATTTTCTATTTGTGTAAAACATCTTTGGAGCCTCCAATTTTAGCTACTACTATTACAAGTGATATGTCCCCTACCATATATGAAATAAGTTTGACCAAATCCTCACGTCTGACATTTAGATCCCACTTGTGTCCAAAGCCCCTGCTCAAGTCTAAGCAACATGACTAATTTTGGAGAGAAAAAAAAAAAAAAGAAGCAAAATGGGAAAAGCAACAAAGAAAACAAAAAATAATGCGTCAATAACCTTATCAGCATTTAGCAATATGTTTTTAACTACCAATATACACCGTTTCTTTGTATTATTGTTAAAATAGAAAGTGATTGAGAATTGTCTACTATACTACTTGCAGATTGAGGCATTTGGTGGACAAGCTCTTACTTTTGGCGGGGATGTTTCAAAAGAAGCAGACGTGGAGTCAATGATTAAAACTGTAAACAATCACTCTAGATCTCTTCTTTTTTAGTTTTTGTCTCACATGTCATGTCATTGTGTTAATCTTATGTTATTGGGACATGCAGGCAGTCGATGCATGGGGAACTGTAGATGTTTTGATTAACAATGCAGGTTCCAAAAGTGCAACTTTGTATGGTGGCATATCTAGTTTTCAAGTTCGTGGTCTTTTAAACATTTAATCGGTTTCAGGTATTACAAGGGATGGTTTATTGATGAGAATGAAGAAATCTCAGTGGCAGGAGGTCATTGATCTAAATCTTACAGGGGTGTTTTTGTGCACACAGGCGAGTTTTTAAAAAACTCTACCTACATGAAGATACAGATAGTTAAATTCATATAATTTGATATGAGATCTTTATTCTCTGCAGGCAGCTGCCAAACTAATGATGAAGAAGAAAAAGGTAGCCCCATCTTGTTTTCTGTTATTGTAGAGCTAGTTAGAGCATTTTTAAGCTTAAACTGTTGACCATAAGTAAGTTCTAAAATAAATCAATCTTTTGATTGATGAAAATTCGAAGTTAGCACGTTACTAATTTAGACGGCGACTTACTTTAAAATAATAAACGTTGTTCACTCATAAGTAATAAATATTGGAAACATAAAGTGACTAAAAAGTAACCTTTTTTTTTAAGCTTAGCCAAACTTGGTCTTAGGCTAGGTCACAGGCCAACTCCAGCATTTTTTTTATTTTTCCTGGGGGGGTTCCTTTTGGGAAAATTAGGGCCTGAATCCCCAACATTATATATAGGCCCTGTTTGGTCCACATTATTTTTTTCATTCTCATTCTTCTACTCATTTTCGACCACACATTTTTCAATAAAATAATATTTTCTATCACATCAATAACTTTTCCTTCTTTTTCAACCACATATTTCCCATCACATCAATAGTAAAAATGCATTCTTACCTTCAAAATGTGCACCAAACGTGGGCATAGTGTGGATACGGGTCCCCAACTTATGTAACTCCATGAATTTTGATGTTAAAATGATGATTATACCCTCACTTTAAATAAATCTTAAATGGAAAAACAATATAATTAGTCCCCCCACCTCCCTCTTTTTTTGCCACCATCCTGCTTCGCTAGGCAACAGATAATGCTTTTCATATCTTCCTTGGAAAATCTCCTAATATGCTAAATGCCTGCATATAGCTAAGAGTATATCCCGTGGAGGATCCCTGCATTATTTCAATAGATTTCTGATTTCTTGAGATTTCAAGTCAACAATCTTTTTTAGGTCAAAAGTTGAGGCCAATTTTATTACCCAATAACAAAGATCCAAATCTAATTAAGGGGTTTAGGGCCAATAACTGCATTGGTTAGAATCCTCAATTTCATGACTTGATCCAATATTTTAAGTTCCAAACCGTATCCAATTTTGTCCATTATCTAGCTAGAGAAAATCATAAGCTGATGAGTTGTGAAGAGAAGATTAATTTGGTGATTATCACCATAACCACCTTGGTCTCCTATTTATGAGTAGAGGAACAGAACACGTGATGATAATGTGAAGAGGTTTGAGCATCTTGGGGCCTGATTTCTAAGGCTACTGTGGGAGTGCTTCTGGTGGGGAAATAGGCTGGCTGCTGGTGGTGGTCGGGTGGGTTGGTTGGTTGAGGAAGAAGAGATTTATTTTTTTGTTTGGCAGATTCATTTTTCGTTTTTATTTCTTTCTTCACAGAGTTACATGGGTTGAGGACCCAGAACCTCCTTTTTGAATGTTGGGACTTGTATTGAGACTACCTCAAAGGTTGGGGATTGCCAAATTTTCCTTTTCCTTAAATCACAAGTTCAACTATTCAATCGTCTTAACTAATTATGAATGCAGAATTCTCTAGACTCAGGTTTGGAATTTATATGTAGACCTGAAGATCTGGGTAAGTTTGTTATATTGTCTTGGTCTTAAGACTAATATAAATGGTCAACTTATATTGCAGGGAAGGATTATCAATATAGCATCAGTTGTTGGTCTCGTTGGCAATGTTGGGCAAGCCAATTACAGTGCAGCAAAAGCTGGCGTAATTGGCTTTACAAAGTCAGTTGCCAAGGAATATTCGAGCAGGAATATTAATGTGAGGGTTTCAAAAGTTGTTAATCTACAAATATTTTAGTTTGTGGAAGTTAAATTTAATTGAGGCTTCAATTGACAGGTAAATGCCGTTGCTCCTGGGTTCATTGCATCTGATATGACTGCTAAGCTTGGGGCAGACATTGAGAAAAAGATTTTGGAGACTATTCCATTGGGTGAGTTATTTATCTATTTGATCACACATAACTCAATCCATCCATTTGGCTTCCCGTTTCATCGGTGGACATCCACAAAATTGCGGTTAACATTATTATATCAGAATTGATTAGTCAAATTATCCAAATGGTTGTCACTTGTTAGTTGTGGACTGACAACTAATTTCCACATCCAAGTTACTTTTCAATACAATCTACTTGGCTATTTTATCTGGCTCGTGTTAGATTGTATATCATGTATTGATATTTGACCATTATACTGAATGGACTGTTTCTTGATTCAGGAAGGTATGGTCAACCAGAAGAAGTTGCTGGACTTGTGGAATTCTTGGCCCTTAATCCTGCCGCCAGTTACATCACTGGACAGGTTTTTGAAACATTACTGTCTCTTGAGTTCCTTTTTGTCATGACGTACTTATCATTGTCAAAAGAAGCTATAATATCCACAAGTTCAATTAGGCAAATGCCATGTTCAGTAGGAGCAGAAAATTTGGTAGGAAGGAAAATGAGGAAGGAAATTAGTTTCCCATTGTTAAAATGTTGGAGAAATAAGACCTGAAACAATTATTTGTTATCTATTTTCCTTCCATCACCCCGAATACGAGAGAAATTTTGCTTTCAACCCGTACGAGGATGGAAATTGGTATTTTCCGCCCCACCTTCCTTTAAACCTTTTTTCCATTCTACCAAACACATCCTAATATGCGACTTTTAACTAAAATCTTGTGGACTTGACAGCACTCGCACTCTCCTCACCCCTGTCAACTTAGTTCTAAATGGCTCGGAATTTTTCCTTCCCTTCTTAACTGTTTGTCGTTGCATGCAGGTATTTACCATTGATGGAGGTATGGTGATAAAAAAAACCAAACTTGATTTCTATTTGTACGCAGTTCTTGACTTGAAATAAAGTAGTGGTAACGCGAATTTTGATATGATTTATTCTAACATTAAGCTTTATTAAGTGAGGTTTATACAATTCTCTTTGCTGCTGCAATGAATATTTTTACAGTGATGACATGTAGTATCTTGAATCTGGGCATTTTTCAACTATTTGTTTCCTCATTCAATTCGAAAGATTTTTAGTAGATTTTGATAAAAATGTTGAAATGTGTGGTTAAGAAGTTGATAAAAGTCATGGATCTCATGAAATGTGTGTTTAAAATTAATGTTGACTTTGACTTAGAATTTTTATTCACTTTTTAAGCAAAATCAAACTGGACTAAATCGAGGACGTGGATGGCAAGTGGAAAATGGTCATTTTCGTAACCGAATTGAATGGTTTGCTACAGGCCACAAGGCTAAATCGGACAATGTACTAAACAACAAAGAAAAGAAGAATTATTCTATATATACACAAAGTTACTTAAGTTGGTATTTCGAATATCAAATAAGGAAAAGAGATCATGAATCAAGATCATTTTGTTTTTTCGAACGTAGCCAATGCTTATTCTTCGGGTCGCTCACTTAGCTGCAGTGGCCGTGGCCAACCTTCGCGCAGCATTGTCCAGTAAGCCTTCGTTTATTGTTTCATGTACGTGTCTGGACCATCCAAATCTAAGTGCACTTGATCATCTTCTTAGATCAAATACTGATCGATTAATTCTTGCTTAGGATGCCACATAGTTTTTAAGGGAAAAACACAGAACCAGTTGACTAAAAGTGCAACAATTAACAATGTCACGAGGAAAAAGGAACATCTGCAACAATCTAAACAAATAATCTAATTAATATTTTAACTTAAGTTTCTTCACACTACTAACACTACCTTATTATAAAGACACCAAGGCCTCCAACATTTCTATTATTTGTGTACGGAGAACTTGCAGAGGCTACGAAATATTTGGTACGATTTATTAATGTTGTCACGCCATGGTGTAACCATAGATCGAACATAATGACAAGACCGCCTTAAAATGCTGCGAAATCGAGCCTAAATCTTCAAATATAAAGCCTCATTGGTAGAATTTGTAGTTGCTAGCAGACAAAATTATGTTCCTCAATCCACCAATGGGTGCAAGAATCATCAATAGAACCCCTACGACGATGAAGGACTGAAATTCGAGAATTCAAAATAAATATTAGCAGTCTTTAAGGAAGAAAAATGGAATTATGTATGATAATTTGATGTAACATACCCAATTCATCCACCAAGAGAAGCTGAATCTTTTGGGTTTTTTGATAATGAGCCACATGATGCAGGGTAGCTGTGTATAAGCAAGAAAAGTAGAGGTGTCAAAAGGGTCCGACATTCGAGGTATGAGAAAGCCCGACTCGTAAACACGAAAAAGAAAAAACTAAGCACTTACATAGTATGTTGTTGGTGCCAAAGCAAAACCACCAAAGAATCCAAGTAGACCACCAAAAAATGGGAATGTCATGCCAATGAACATTGTAATTCCTGCAGGGTGAAGTAAACAAGAATCCATAAATCCTTTTTCGCGAAACAGACGAGTCTATTCAATCTATCCTATGTCAAGAGACGACGTTCTTACCAACATATAAGGTACGAGTAGTGAACCGAAGCTTGGTTGAAGGCTTAAACTTGTATTGCTTTATCAGACAAGTCTCCATCATGTCAAACACCGGCATGGCATATATCTGAGTTTTCGAAAAACTAAAGATGAATAAACACGAAAAAAATATATCTCAGCGAATAAACAGGAACAAGAAATTTTCGAGAAAAACATCACCTGATAACTTCCAATGACATGAATAACCACAAACATGTTTGCCATTGCAACAAGCCAGTTGGGTTTTTCAAGTGAGAGAAGAACATTATCATCTACTGTATTCCCAAATGTGTGATATCCAATGAATGCAACTGGGAAATAACAAATGGCAACAATAATATATGCAAATATTACTCCTTTCCACATAGGCCCTTTTGAAGGTTTCTCAGGAGTTGAAGGAATTGTTGCCTGAATTTCTAACGCCACATTGTGTCCAGCATAGGCAAAAGCCACATCACCCAATGCATTGAAGAAGTTGAATACACTCCCAGATGTAGTAGAGGCTCGTGGGCCATAGCTCACGTTTGCCGTAGGTCCCTTAGCGAGCGAAGCCCCCCAAGCAATAACCGAATAACTGCAATTGAAAGGGAAAACTTAGTAGTAAAATTTATGTCAAAACAACCATCCTTTAGGCCTTGGGTATTATCGTTCTCCAAAGTCACGTCATTGGGACTTGTAAAGTCACCAAACTTATAATTAGTTTCTTGAGTGTGGTATGAGGACGCACTCAGAAACTCATTATACAAAGTGGTGATGGTTCGAGTCTTGTGGACGTCACTTTTTGGGGACGATGCTATCCATGACAAATAGTGTTATGTCAAAACAACCACCCTTCGGGCGTTGGGTACTATCATTCTTCAAAGTAACGTATCTGGGACTTGAAAAGTCACCACTCGTATAATGGGTTCTTGAGTGTGGTACGAGGATGCACTCAGAAACTCATTATACAGAGTGGTGATGGTTCGAGTCTTGTGGACGCACTTTTTGAGGATGATGCTATCCAATACAAATGGCATTATGTTAAAACAACCACCATTTAGGCCTTTAGGACTTTTGGGAATGATGCTATCCAGAACAAATAGAATCCCAACATAAAACATCATCATAAAGAAGAATTCAAGGATTTTTACGTTAGGGACATCACTGCTGCAGAAAAGGAAACGACTGAAATCGAGTTGAAATTAGGCAGATGGGATAGCACAAAGTGAACAGATGCAAAGATCAAGATGAAAAGGGTGAGTCTGATCTCCTTGCAACTTGGACAGACTGTTTCATGGAATTTTTTCAGAGATTTTCCTCCAGTAACCATGTAAACTATGCAAGTACTGACTTCAACGACAATCTGTTGAGGTACAACGATCCAAAGCCCGAGCTTTTCACCAAAGGCATGTTGGCCTAGTTCGTGGTACCTGTCGAACCTCTTACCAGGAACCATTTCGTGCATTTCAACCATTTGCCATAATGTGTAGAAGGTGATGAGCCATGAAAGGATCAGAATTGTAATTCCAGGTCCCCTGCAAATCAAAGGGATAGAAATTGTTTAGTTCTAAAAGATGCATCTGACAATAGCAATAACAATGTCTTGTTCTTAATACATTTGGAATCGACTATGCGAATCCTTGTTCGAGATTTTGTCCAGTTCATTACTGCATCGAAAACAGCATCCAAGTTTGGTACTTGAATGAAAATTTTCTAATGCAGGGAGATGAAAGATTGCTTAGTTTTACGAAGGGGTGGACATTTTTATCCGAAACCTACTTACCTAAATCAGAACTGAACCAAACTAGTCGGTTCAGTCCAATTCAAGTAAAAATCAGGTTCTCATATGAGTACTTGTTCTAGCTACAAAACCAATTTTTGATTCGATCCTAAAATATATTTTTAATTAAATCGTGATTTATATAAATTCATATGCATTGAGAATAATTAAGAGTTTTACGAACATAGACCGTTTGGTTGAAGTCGAGGTCGGTTCATTTTTTCCCTTAGAACCAATGTTACCAACCAAATTGCAAGTAGTGATTGGTTCGGCCAGGTTCTCAAGATATCACGACCGAACCACTCGACGCTCACCCCAGGAAAGACTCGTAAAACTCCGACTACGTTTCTCATTAGGGTTTCGGTAAATTGTGAGTGAGCGTAAAACTTCATCAAATCCAATATCATGAATCCTAATACACATTTTTTTTCGTAAGATTCGTAAGAAAAAAAAAATAATAAATCCAATATATAAAGTTCCGATGCATGGAAGACGAAGAGATGATATACCATCCAAGTTCCGACATGGCGTACGGGAGGCTGAGGACACCGGCGCCGACCATGGCGGTGACGTTGTGAAAAGTCGAATACCACCATTTCGCATTCCGAGAAGAAGTGATCGGAAGCCAATCATCAATTGCCTTTTGCTCTGCGGTTCTCTCATCGTTCTGTGGTTCATCAAAAGCCATTTTTTCCCCCTGAAAGCAAGATTTCAAAGAGGACTATGAAAAAAATCAAGAAACTGAGAGAATCTTGCAACCACAGAACGATAAAAATAAACAGATGTCAAAGAAACCAATATATGCATACAGATTTTCTTGAATGTACGTACAATATTTACTCAAAGGATGTCCTCTGATTTTTGTTTGTACACTGTTAATACGATTTCCTAGTTTTCATTTAAGGATTCTGATCCATTGAAATGCCACTTTTTATGGTGCTTTTTAGGGTTTGTGAAAGTTAATATTGTTCATAGAAACTTCCGAACTTATTGGAAAAACATTTATGGGCTAACAAAATTTGACCTTTCGATGAAATTTAAAGATCCTTCTAAATTTATAATTAAGATTTAAATGAAATTCATTAGGTGTATCCAACAAAGATTTTAATGAAATCCAACAACTTTTTTGAAATTTCACCATTTTTAATGAGATTATTATGAAATTTGTAAAAGTCCATTCAAATCCACAAAATTCATTAAAATTTTAGTAGAAGACACCTCGAAAAATTTAATGTTGGGTTTCAAACTCGACTCGAATAGAATTACAACATGATATTTGACAATTTGAGGACCATAATATCCCCATATATTCGAAAAATGAATATCGTAAAATTAAAATAGCAATAAGAAAGAGACACAAGAATTTTACCTTGTTTGACAATGGCTACGTCCGCCCAATGAAAGATTGTCTCATAATATACTAAGCATGGTAGTATTTATAGCGATTGATCTTCATTAAACACTGCCCAAGTAGGATAATAATAAAAAATCCTAATTTGGCTAAAGTACAACGATAATTAAATTCCTAATTTGGTTAGAACTCTTAATGGATATTTTTTTTTTCCTTTTTGAATAACGCTACTTGTAGATAAGAAGTTTCAGAAAATTTTACAAATAGATGATGTGTCCATAACAGAGTGGATAACGTATTCTTTTTGGTTGAATAAATTCTGATCCAATCATATCACGCCACATCATATGTAGCACACGTATTTTTTTTAAAATATAGAATATTAGTTCAAAGTGAACTGTTAACGTGCAGACCAAACATGTATAGAAGTTTATGAACATTAAACATTTAACAAATTTTGTGAAGTCGGTCACTTCATGTGTTTACCAAATTAAATTGTATGGCATTTTTGTTGCCCGTATTTATTGGAATGATTTCCAACCTAATTTTCTTTGTTTCAATGTTTCTGCTAAAATTTCCAATATGGGGAAAAAAAAAAAAAAAACTATCCACATGACACTTTCCAAAAAAGATAGTTTTTTTTTTTCCATTTATTTTGGTGTTAGTATATTTTTTAGATTTACACGTTTCATATAAATCAATTTGACGAGAAACTACGATATTTTTTCACACTACAACATGTGCGAAAAAAATTTGTCGCTTGGGAGTGTCAGTTGCATGTTTTCAATTGCAAAATTAGTCTTCGAAACGATCAGGAGAAGATTCATGAATTTAGGATGTAATGACTGAAATTTATGAAATTCAAATATAACATTAAAAGTCATTTGTTTGAAACTTAAAATTCAGTTAAGATAAAATCTATATCTTTGTAGCAAAATCTCGTTTGATGAAGAGTCATATATGTTGATAATATAATGAATTTGACTGACAACTTTAAACAAAAAATCAAACTTGCCAACCTCACCGAAAATTGAATAGAATAACGATAAGAAAATGAGTAATAAACACAAAAGAAAAAGAATGCCTAAATAACACCAAGTGAAATGGATGCAAAGTCGAGGCAAAAGTTGAACTTTATGTCTTTAAATCGAATTTGCCCCGCAGTACATATGAATGATGACAATCAACTCCTAAAATACAACGACAATCTTCTTATTTTAGTAACACTCCAAAACCCAATAATTAACAAATCAAAATTAGGTTATTACAATCATTCAACTTTTGAATAAAATGGAAAAATTCAGTACAATCGTAAGGACATTCATTTTGAATAGTCCATCTTTTACATAGTCTTTGTCTATATGCATATTATTCTTGGTAAGTATAAACTTATCTGATACAAAGATTAATTTAAAGTTATTCTTACTTAACAAAGAACCCGACACTAAGTTCTTGCGAATATCCGACACATGAAGAACATTGTTAAGGCTAAGTTTCTTGCTCGATGTCATTTTCAAAATTACTTTGCTCTATCCTTCAACCTTTGAGGTTGAAGAGTTTTTCATGAACAACTTCTCACCATCGGTTGGAGTGGAGGATGTGAACATTCATTTGTCGGCTCAAATATGACGGGTAGCACCCATGTCCACCCACCATTCAATGGGATTTCCAATACTTTTGCATTCTGAAATAACGACTGACAAATTTATGTCTGATATACCATTAGATATTGCGTTAGATTCGGTGATATTCGCTTGGGCTTTCTTCTTAGGTTTGCGACAATCAACCGACTGATGTTCAGCCTTTCTACAATTATAGCAATTGCCCTTAAACTTCTTTGCATTCTTCTTGGATGGTTTGACGGAATGCTTTATTTTCTTGCTCTTGTTATCTGATTCCACCACATTAGCCTTAACTTGTGGTATATGACTCCCAACACGCTTGTCCAAATATTGGTTATCTTCTTAGATTCTCAATCGGACAATGAGTTCTTCAATATTCATCGCCTTGCGCTTATAATTGAGATAGTTCTTAAAGTCCTTCCACATTATGGAAGTTTCTCAATAATTACAGTCACTTGAAATGATTCACTTCGAGACATATTCTTGATGTGAATGTCATAGAAAATAACTTGCAATTCTTATACTTGACTGATGACCGTCTTTAAATCTACTATTTTGTAGTCTAAGAATTTTCATACAATGAACTTCTTAGTTCCGACGTCTTCAGTCTTGTATTTCTTCTCTAAGAATTCCCATAGTTCTTTTATAGATTTCATGGAATTATACACATTACATAATGCGTTTTCCGACCCATTCAAAATTTATTTTTTGCATAAGAAGTCGAAATGTTTCCAAGCATCCAATGCCATCAACGATGTCACATCATTTTTCCCTTCTTATACGACCAGAGCATCTTCTCTTAAGAGTTTTGCCAAATTTAGGGTTGTGAGATAGAACAACATTTTCTGCTGCCATCTTTTGAAATCAACCCCACTAAACTTCTCTGATTTTTCTCCACATGGAACGGAATTTGTATGAATTATGGGAGGGTCAACTGCAACTTGAAAAATCACAACGATAGGAGCCAAGTTAGGTACAATTCCTTCTGAAGTTCCCATGTTCAATGTATCATTCGAAAAAGTATCAGTATTTTTAACTGTATTCATTTCTATTTATACGAAACAGAAGATAAAACAACAAAATCAAAATTCGAGAAGAAGTAGAAGAAGTTAAACTGAAACGGAATGAGTTTAACCGAATAGAAATGAAAAATAAATTTATCGCTCAAATGGAAATTTGACTTAAGATTGTTGATAATGTAATGGATTTGAGTGATGACTTTAAACCAAACATCAAACTTACAGACCTTACCAAAAATTGAATAGAGTAACAGCAAGGAAATGTGTAATAAACACCAAAGAAAAAAAATAAACACCAAAATAACGTCAAGTGAAATGGATGCAAAGTCAAGGCAATAGTTGAACTCTTTGTTTTTAAGTCGAATTTGCCTCGCAATGGTGCTAACGGATGATGGCAATCAACTCCCAATATATAACAACAATTTTTTTGTGTTAGTAGCACTCCAAAACACAAGAATCAATGAACAAAATTTAGGTTATTGTACTCTTTTTGAATGAACTGAAAAACAGCTTTTATGTAAAGGTTTGTTTAAGAAATATGAAATTTTATGTTATGCTATGATTGCATATCATTAGGATGATTAAATAGATGTTCCAAGGGTTTTGTTTATAGAGGAGGAAATGTTGTGAGCGAAGTGCAACGCCCCAAAACTCAAGGATCGCAATTTTTGCTGTCACTAGTATGTCGTCCTTACGTCGCTCGAGCGTTAGAAACAAAGACTCTGTCGCTCGCCGTCGCTTGAGCGTTAGGCAAGCGACGGAGTTAGATAAATACCTAGCCAGTTTCCCTCTCTTCCTTCTAATTTTGGACCGTAATTACTCGTTCACGGGAATTGGTTTGGAGATTCCAAATATACCCCGACGAGTAGAACAAGTTAGTTTATTTATTTTCATAATTTGACTATTGGATCAAGTCCAAATATTTGATCAAAGTTGACACGAAAGTCACTTTTCCATATTTATACTTAAACCAATTCCAACAATATATCAACAAGAAAGTCATCCTTCGTTTTATCACTAAGATCTGTCTTCATATATTTCATTGCTGAAAGTGTTCGCTAGCTAGTTTCAATAGAAACATGTAAAGTCAATATGATATTAACAACCTAGTTACCATAATATAAGTCTTCAACATTGTACTCTCAGTCATTTGTCGGCCTAACTCAATAAGTGTAGATACTTGAAACCGATGTTCACCTCGTATTCTAAAGGCCGAACGTCTTGCTTTGAAAAATCTTCATAATATAATTTCTCTGTAGGTTTACCACCATCACAACTGTTAAATAATTCACACCCCAATCTCTAGGATCCAAAATTGCACGGAGAGGGATAAGTTCTATTGATGCTTAGAGAGAGAAGTTCTGCTAATGTATTATTAAACATTGTATTTAATTCCTGATTATGAGTTCTCTCCAAAATTGTTTCTAATTATGGTTTCTCTCCCAAAATTTCTTTGAGATAGAATAAAAAACTCCTTTGTCCATTGTATTTCTAAATTATAAACAAATTAGGGCTTGTTTGAGCCCCATTTTTTTTAAATGTATTTTTAAAAAGTATTTTTGGAGAATGTGTGGTTAAAAAATTAAAAAAAAAATTGATTTACGTGTAATATTATTTTATTGAAAAATGTGTCGTTGAAAATGAGTTTTGAGAAAATTGATTTTTGATTACATGGGGATCAAACAATATATAAATAATATCACAAAAATACAATTAAATATTTGACCCTCATTCTAAAGCACGTTAATAATATTTTTGGACGAAAATCATGATTAATGACCAAATTTCCAGATCAATGAAGCGTTAAAAATAAGAACGTTATGAAGAAAAATGTTAACGATGTAAACGTGATAAGGAATAAAGGTTAACGACCTTTAATGTAATTAAAATGTGGTGTATTTATAAAAAAAATATGATGTGAATATAATCACCCTTCTATGACCACTCCGAATTTTTTTGGTAATTATATTTACATCATAATTTTTATTGATTTTACTATTTTTTAATTGGACTTAAGGTCTTTATCATTTTCTCATTATAAAAATTATATCATTTTTAGCGACTTTTTCCAACCCTCCGATAATTGTTGGTAACAAAAATCACATGTAGTGAGTCAAAACCCACAAGGAACTTTTTCTTTCCTCTAGACCCAAATATTCATAGAAAAATATATTTTTTATTTGACGAAAAAGAGATGAACGATTTTAGCCATTTAGGATACTTTCTTATGTGGATACTGGTTTACAATATATTTGGTGATATAGTCATGGTGTGTATTTTTAGAAAAATGATTGAAGTATAGATTTTTTTATCTGGGATAGTATTATCACAAAGTGAATGGTGTGTAGAAAACGATAATAGAGCAGTGAAGGAAATAGTGAAATTGAGTGAGTTATAGAAAAATGGATAGAGATGTCGGAATTTATCGAAAAGTGTAAATTTTTGGACGCATTCCCGAATGATATCACGGAGGTAGCTGTCCAATTTTTGTTGTCTACCCAATTAATTATTAATGCATCATTTTAAATGAACATGCACAATTTTTCTCACTACTTATGCTTAAAATTAGATGACATTTTAATATAAAATAATTTGACAATAATTAATTGATAGGCAGCAAATTAAACAACAAAAATTGGATCTCAACTTGAGAATGTGTTGTGCTTTGTTTTTTATGTTTTACTTTTTAATTGGGTTATTGTTATATTTGTAAATCAATGTGGAGTTATTTATTGAAGATATATTTTAATTGGTGTGTTTCTATAATGTTGTGTAATAAATAAATATTACGGTGGTAATATCATTAGCGTAATTATATTCACACTAGAGTTTTTACTATTTGCTTTATATTTTAATTGAAATAAATGTTCCTAATTTTTGGTCATTTTTGCAATTATGTCTCCAATTTTTTCTCAAACATTATTATCAATAACGTTAAATTTGATGAAGTTGATTGCTTAACCTTGGGGTGTTTTACCTGGTCCTTTCTGTTAGAATAAAGTCCTAGTCTCTAGGATTGTTGTTATTTGAATTAGTCTGCGTTACATTTATCACGTTGCATGATTGTTGCGTAACGTGAGCTATTTTCCCATTTGTGTAAAGGCTATTTAAGCCGAATCAGTGTTTCAATAAACAGTAAGGAAATTCAGCCAATTTGTGTAAGCTTACGAAATTGATTCATAGTTCATAACAAATTGGTATCAGAGCCAAATAGAGGGGCCTGATTGTGAGGGATTAGGAACTGCAGTATCCTAATAAGAGAGAAAGAGTGTTTGAGCGAAACACTGTGAGGAAAACAAAAAGGAAAGAGATTAAAAGAGAATGGTAGCGGAAGGAAATTTTCTGCCAACGGCAATTCCACGGTTCGATGGTCATTACGATCATTGGGCAGTGCTCATGGAGAATTTTCTCCGATCCAAGGAGTTTTGGGGCATCATCGAGCATGAAATTCCAACAGATGGAGCAACACAAACGTTTGAACCAAGGACCTTTTCTACGGTGGTGACAGAGAGAGCACAGCTTACGGAAATACAACGTAAGCAGGCTGAGGATCAACGTAAGCAAGCTGAGGATCAACGTACGCATGCTGAAGCTGAAAGTGAAGAACTATCTCTTTCAGGCCATTGATCGCACAATTCTCGACACCATCCTCAACAAGAACACTGCCGCCAAGGATATCTGGGATGCCATGAAGAAAAAGTTCGAAGGAAATGCAAGGGTCAAGAGGTCTCACCTTCAGGCTCTCCGCAGAGAATTTGAAACTCTTGAGATGAAGATCGGTAAAGGCGTGACTGATTACTTCCTAGAGTTATGACAGTAGCAAACAAGATGCGAGTCTACGGAGAAGATATGCAAGATGTGAAGGTAGTTGAAAAGATTCTACGATCTTTAACCGAGAAGTTTGATTTCATAGTTTGCTCAATTGAAGAGTCCAAAGATATTGACGTTCTCACAAACGATGAGTTGCAAAGTTCACTCATAGTGCATGAGCAGAAGTTTCAGAGACACAAAGGAGAAGAACAAGCCTTGAAGATTACAACTGAAGGAGGAAGAGGTCGAGGTCGAGGAGTTTATAGGGGCAGAGGAAGAGGTAGAGGGCGTCAGATTTTCAACAAAGCCACAGTAGAATGCTATTGGTGCCATAAGCTTAGACACTTTCAGTATGAGTGTCCAACCTGGGAGGCTAACTATGTTGAATTAGATGAGCATGAAGAGATGGTACTGATGTCCTATGTGGAGATGAATGAAGCAAAGAGTGGAGATGTTTGGTTTATGGATTCAGGATGTTCGAATCATATGAGTGGAGATGCAACAATGTTTTGTGAGTTGGATAAGGGATTCAGGCAACATGTCAAGCTCGGAAACAACACCAGAATGTCAGTGCAAGGGAAAGGAAATGTCAGGCTGCACTTGAATGGCATGAGTCATATTATCACAGAAGTGTTCTACGTACCGGAATTGAAGAACAATCTATTAAGTGTGGGACAATTGCAAGAAAGAGGACTTGCAATTTTAATTCAAGCCGGAATGTGTAAAATTTATCATCCAGAGAGGGGAATGATCATTCAAACCAACATGTCTGCCAATAGGATGTTCATGATATTAGCAAACACACAAGAGCAAAAAGCCACCTGCTTCCACACGAGCTCACAAGATCTCACTCATGTATGGCATTGCCGTTATGGCCACTTGGGTCATAGGGGTTTGGAGACTCTTCAGACTAAGAACATGGTGCGAGGGCTGCCTCAACTTGCTTCTATCACAGTGATGTATACTGATTGTCTTGTTGGGAAACAACATCGAGATAGCATATCCTAAAGAAGAGTACATGGAGAGCTACAGAGAAGCTACAGCTTGTGCATGCCGATATTTGTGGACCAGTAACTCCTATTTCCAACAACAAAAAGAGGTATTTCTTATGCTTTATTGATGACTTCAGTAGAAAAGCATGGGTTTACTTCTTTGGAGAAAAGTCAGAAGCTTTGAATTCATTTAAATGCTTCAAGATGTTGGTAGAAAAGGAAACTGGTATGTATATCAAATGTCTACGCACAAATAGAGGGGGAGAGTTCAACTCAGATGAATTTAAAGAGTTTTGTAGACATAATGGCATTAAGAGACAGTTAACAACGACATACACTTCACAACAAAATGGAGTAGCTGAGAGGAAAAACCATACAGTGATGAACATGGTACGTTCAATGCTCTCGGAAAAGAAAATTCCAAAGAATTTCTGGCCTGAGGCCTGAGGTAGTGAATTGGGCTATGTACGTACTGAATAGATGTCCTACCTGGCAGTCAAAGATGTCACTCCAGAAGAAGCATGGACAGGTGTGAAGCCTTCGGTGGAGCACTTCAGGGTTTTTGGATGCTTAGCACATGTACATGTGCCGGATGCCAGACGAACTAAGCTTGAGGATAAGAGCTTTGCTTGTGTGCTTTTGGGTGTTAGTAAGAAGTCTAAAGGCTATAGACTATATGATCCGATGAGGAGAAGAATAGTAGTTAGCAGAGATGTAGTATTTGAGGAAGAGAGGCACTGGAATTGGGATGCAACTTATGAGGAGCAGGTGCTACTTGATCTAGAGTGGGGTGACATTGATGGTGACGTGGACGAAGAGGTAGAAACAGATGACTCTGAAGGTATTGTTGGTGAAGAAAGTGAAGAAGCAAAGGAGAGTGGTCAAGTTCAAGCTGCAGGGAATGAGCAAGTTGCTGTGAGTGGCACATCAAATGCAGAGGGGTCCAACGCAAGGAATAGCAGAGTCAAACAAAACCCAAGATGGATAGGAGATTATGTTAACGGGGAATGACTATCTGAGGAAGAGAATGAAGTCAACATGGTCTCAATTCAAGCTGCAGATCCTACAAGTTATGAAGAAGCTATAGTAAGTTTGAAATGGAGGAGTGCAATGGCCTCGGAGATCGACTCAATTGAAAAAAATCAGACTTGGGAGCTTATAGATTTACCAGCAGGATGTAAGAAAATTGGGGTTAAATGGATTTACAAAACAAAATTGAATGAACTCGGAGAGGTAGACAAGTACAAAGCTCGGTTGGTGGCAAATGGGTATTCTCAACAACATGGAGTTGATTACACTGAAGTGTTTGCTCCAGTAGCAAGGATGGACACAGTAAGGATGATTGTGGCACTCGCAGCACAAAGGGACTGGAATATATATCAATGGACGTAAAGTCGGCGTTTTTGCATGGTGAGCTCAGTGAGGACGTGTATGTGGAGCAACCAAATGGATATGTAAAGAAGGGCAATGAGGATAAGGTTTACAAGCTACACAAAGCTTTATATGGACTAAAACAAGTCCCACGAGCTTGGTTTAGTCGCATAGAAGCTTATTTCATTGATGAAGGTTTTGAAAGATGCCCAAACGAGCAGACGTTGTTCACTAAAAGGAGTGCAGAAGGTAAGGTGTTGATTGTAAGCATCTATGTCGATGATTTGATATATACTGGTGATGATGAGGCCATGATGATTGATTTTAAAAATTCAATGATGAGTGTTTTTGATATGACGGATTTGGGAAAGGTGAGGTTTTTTCTCGGGATAGAAGTCTTGCAGCAGTCAGATGATTTTTTCATTTGTCGAAAGAAATATGCCATGGAAGTGTTGAAACGTTTAGGTATGATTGAGAGCAATCCAGTTGGTAGTCCGATTATAACCAGGTTTCAAGTTAAGTAGGGATGATTGTGGAGTACCAGTTGATGAGTCCTATTATAAGCAAATTGTGGGAAGTTTGATGTATCTCACTGCAACTCAACCGGATATGATGTTCAGTGTTAGTTTGATTAGCAGATTTATGGCCAAACCCACAGAAATGCACTTACAAGCTGCCAAAAGGATATTGAGGTATCTGAGAGGTACATCCAACTTTGGAATTCTATACAAGAAGGGAGGGGCAGAAGAGTTGCTTGCATTTACAGACAGTGATTATGTCGGTGATGTAGATGATCGAAAAAGCACCTCAGGCTATGTATTCTTATTGAGTTCAGGTGCAGTCTCTTGGTTATCAAAAAAACAACCCATAGTTACACTTTCTACTACAGAGGTGGAGTTTGTGGCTGCTGCAGGCTGTGCATGTCAGGCCATTTGGATGAGAAGAGTTTTGGAGAAGTTGGGGTATGCTCAAGAGGAGTGTACCACTATTTGGTGTGACAACAGTTCCACAATCAAACTTTCAAAGAATCCAGTAATGCATGGGATGAGCAAACATATTGATGTAAGGTTTCACTTTCTGAGGGACCTAACAAATGATGGCACTGTTGAGTTATTGCATTATGGTACTCAAGAGCAAGTAGCAGATTTGACGACCAAGCCTTTGAAGTTGGATGCTTTTCAAAAACTCAGACAGAAGCTGGGTGTGTGCGAGATTGCAGGTATAAACTAATTGCTTACTGCAATTAGTTTAAGAGAGGGATTGATGAAGTTGATTGCTTAACCTTCGGGTGTTTTACCTGGTCCTTTATGTTAGAATAAAGTCCTAGTCTCTAGGATTGTTGTTATTTGAATTAGTCTGTGTTACATTTATCACGTTGCATAATTGTTGCGCAAAGTGAGCTATTTTCCCGTTTGTGTAAATGCTATTTAAGCCAAATCGGTGTTTCAATAAACAGTAAGGAAATTCAGCCAATTTGTGTAAGCTTACGAAATTGATTCATAGTTCATAACAAATTAAATTATCATATCTTTTCCTTGATCATGATTTTTTGTTTTCCAAATATTTTACTAATGTGGGTCGAAATGAGAGGGAAATATTTTGGGGAAATTTTCCCTTGTTCCCACAAAAATGAAGAAATTCTAAACTTAACGTGAGAGATTTTATTCCCAAAATACTGAAAACTTGGGTTAAATTTTCATAACAACTGGAACCAATCTATAACGTAAATTGTGGTAACTGACTCAACATAAAAGGAAATATTAAAATATTTTAAAACAATTCCATCATATTAGGTTAAATTGAAGATGACAATAAATTTGTGTAAAATTTTCTCAATATTTTGTCAAATTTTATATTTATTATTATTTTGCTTATTTAAATATACAAGTGATGTTGGATTTTGTGACCTAAATTAGGTAGGAGTTTTTGGGAATATATTTTTCATTCTTTTCAAGTATTTGAAAAAATATTATTTCCTTTATTTCATGTGTTTTATTGAAAAATATTATTTCATTTATTTCAAATTATTTGTTTTTATCTTGTTTTCATCTTGGGTTTGAACATTTTCCCTATAAGTAGTAGACTCTTCATTTAGTTTTTGTGAGCAGAAATTGCTGAAATTGTATTTTCTCTCCATTGGTTATTTAATAAAATATCGGTTCCCTACTAATTTTTTCTTTTCTTTAATTTAAATCTTGTTCTTGTTTGGTGAGCGATCAATACTTCATATTGCTCTATTAATCTCTTCCGATTTTTCACAACAAGGGGGTTCAAAGGATCCCAACAAGTAGTATCACAACTATAAATTGTTGAATTTATTTGAGATTTTTAGTTTCGATAGCTGCCATGAAGTATGACATTCCACTTTTGAATCGCAAATACAAGATTTTCTCTGTGGCAAGTAAAGATGAAAGCAATTCTGGCGCAGATAGATTTGGACGATGCCCTGTTGGGTTTTGATAAAATGCAAACAACTTAAACAACAAAGGAGAAGCAACGAAAGGATCGGAAGGCACTGTCTATGATTCATCTTCATCTTTCTAACAACATTCTTCAGGATGTGGTTAAGAAGAAATCAGTTGATGTATTGTGGTTAAAACTATAGCAACTGTGCATGACGAAGACATTGATGAGTAAGTTGTATCTGAAGCAGATGCTTTATTCTCATCGCATGGCAAAATGGAGTTCTTAGGAGGATCATCTGGCTGTGTTCAAGGAAATCGTCGCAATCTGGAAACGTTAGAAGTCCAGTATGATGAAGAAGATCTGACCTTGATTCTGTTGTTCTCACTGCCCGCTTCGTATTCATCGTTCAGGGACACGATCTTGTACAATCGTGACACACTCACCATTAACGATGCTTATGACGCTTTATTTTCAAAAAGGAAGATGAAGTGTATCGTTGGAGCAAAGGATAAGGAAGCTCTACTTTCGTACGGTAATTGACGGAGGGGTAGGTCGA
The DNA here is from genome assembly GCA_035079005.1 of Fraxinus americana. Taxonomy (NCBI): domain Eukaryota; kingdom Viridiplantae; phylum Streptophyta; class Magnoliopsida; order Lamiales; family Oleaceae; genus Fraxinus; species Fraxinus americana. The sequence continues at coordinate 2,635,432 of CM068710.1, read as the reverse complement.
GGGTGAACTTCAGCAATCAGGTTTGCTTCTACTGCAGGAAAAAAAGGACACATCAAGAAAGTTTGCGACAAGTTGCATGGTAAAGATAATTTATCTACAAATCATGGGAGCCAATCTGATCATTCAGACGAGACTAATATTGCCGAGAGATTTACGGATGGCGAAGATGTGGTACTGATCGTATTTGACATGGAATCTAAGCCGGATGAGGAATGGATTCTGGATTCTGCGTGTTCGTTCCATATGTGTCCCAATAAGGTCTGGTTTGAAACATATGAAACGGTGAAGTAAGGTGGAGTTGTCATGGGAAACAACCAATCTTGTAGGTTGCTAGAATCGGTCGGGTCAAATTGAGTTTATTGGATGGGACCGTTTGAGTTCTTGACCAGGTTCGACATGTTCCAGATTTAAGGAATAATGTCATCTCCCTGAGTACCCTAGATTCTAATGGGTACACATTCTCTGATAGAGGTGGAGTCTTGAAGGTCCAAAGGGGTCATCGTGTTGTGCTGGAAGGACGAAAGAGTTCTCAACTATATATCCTGCAGGGGCGCGCAACACAAGTGAAGAGATATCTGGACATGTTTAGTACCGTGGAAGAGATCTGTTTGGTACAATACCTTTCGTATTGAGCTCTGAGTCATTTGCTAGGGGAGGACTCATAGAGCCGGTACCGGGTTTCAGATGTGTGTGATCATGCTTTCGAGATGTTTGAAGGTGACAGTTCTAGCAAGGGGCCTTCAGTTCAAGCATTTGGTATGGATTCTACTACAGGGTATGCTTCGACCCTATTTGGTATTTGTTGAATTCTTTGTTGAAATTTTGGGAACCCGGGGTTGGGTTCAGGTGTCCTTGTGGACACTGGGAAAATGTGATGTTTTTCGTAAGGTGAAGAGTTTTGATACTGAATGAAGAGATTGGTTTATTCTGATGCAATCGGACTTATTTTTCCAGGTGGATAAGTTGGAGTTTTTTCGTTGCAGCGGAATTTGTGTCAATATGAAGATTGTTGGATTTTGTGACCCAAATTAGGAATGAATTTTTGAGAATATATTTTCCTTCTTTACATGTATTTGGAAAAATATTATTTTCTTTAGTTCACGTGTTTTATTGGAAAAATATTAGAAAAATATTGTTTCCTTTATTTCACGTGATTTGTTTTATCTTGGTTCCATTTTGTGTTTGGACATCTTCCCTATAAATAGTAGACTCTTCATTCAGTTTTTGTGAGCAGAAATTGCTAAAATTGTATTTTCTCTCAATTTGTTATTTAATAAAATATCGGTTCATCTGCCAATTTTTTCTTTTCTTTACTTTAAATCTTATTCTTGTTTGATGAACGATCATTGCTTCATATTGCTCCATTAATCTCTTCCGATTTTTCACAACACGTGGATTCAAAGGGTCCCAACAAGTGATAGAAGAGTCTTTTTACTCCTTTCCAACGAATATTATGGACAAAAACCATCAACATAGATGAGTTGTGCAAATTAATAGGAGATTGAGAAGATTGCAATGAAAATCTCCAATATTTGCTCATTTTCTCATTTATGTTCCAAACTTTTTCGTTATTTCTCAATAGTTCCAGTTTAATTGGTTTCCATCCATGGAACCAATCGATTCGGTCCAATTTCTTTAGTGTTTTATATTATTTTTAAAAGCTCGAATTTTAGTTTTAATTTTACATGAAAATGGAAACTCGTTGATTTTAAGATATTGATACCCCAAAGTTCACGAGGCAACTTAAAGATATTTTTCTCTTTATAAAAGTTCACAAACTGGAGCATAAATTTCATTTAATTGGTTTGGTACATTGAGAGTATAATTTTTTATTTTTTTTAAATAAAAATATAAGTGGATTGGTTTAAAGTTTCATTATTTAGCCCTCGTTTGATCTACATTATTATCTCATTAAAATGAAAAATATGATCGTTATCCATCACATCAACATTTAAATTCAAATTTTCTATCTCTTATGTGGGCCCCAATAACGACTATAATTTTCTTTCTCATTCTACAATAATTTGGCTCAAACAGGACCTTAATTTGTACGTTGTGGCTTGGTGTGATACTGTGATGCAACACCCAAAAATAAAAAAAATTGATCTTAGTGTAAAAATTTTAGTTCGATGGCGAGCACCAAAAATCGATCAATTCTTGGTTCAAAGCATCAATTTTAATTATTGTTTTCCTAGTTTTCCTAGAACCAATACCAAAGGAGACCGAACCGCTCGATTTTGATCCTTTCCCATCCCTAAGTGAAGGAAACTTGTTGATGAATAAGGAAAATTAGTGCAAATGGGTCCTAATCTATGGGGTTGCAGTGCAAATGGTTCATAACCTTCAAATCTTGGCACAAACATCCCTATTATTTCACTCTGCAATTGATCCTTTCGGAAACTATCCAAAAATATCTTTAATTTTATTGAATAAATAAAATACGTAAAAAAGGTTGTTTTCATTTTTGTAATATTTTTAATCTTTCTTTTTCACTTATTTTATTTTATAATATTTTTATAATAATATTTGACAAGCACTTGATAGAATATTGTGTCTTTTCTTTTTCTTTTTTTTTTTCCTCATATTTTCAATCTTTCTTTTCACTTATTTTATTTTATAATATTTTTATAATATTTGACATTTTAAGGTCAATTGGATGAAAACTATCCAAATGACAAATTCTGCCTATTAAATGAAAAGTTAAGAATATTTGTGTTGAGATTTAAAAGTTAGGGGCCATTTGCACAACAATCCCATAGGTGAGGGACCATTTTGTGCCAATTCTCCTAAGAATAAATAATAATCCTCTAAAGCATTAGATTACAAAAGAAAAGTTAATCTAGCATAAATGTGAAAACATTGTTGAAGAATCAATAATAGTCTTGTAAAGTATTAGATAAAACACTTAACGATAACAATTTGGGATTCTAAAAATAATGTTAGTATATGGTGCTTAACGTTAGTGACTATGAAATTACTGATGTATTAGATAATACGACAGTGGCCTTCTATCATGTACTGATGTTAAACATCAGTAATGTTGTATTGAGCAAAAAGGAAGAAAAGTCTTGAATACAGAAAAACAAAGGAAAAAACATTTAAATTGTAAAAATTTGAGGATCTTCCATGAATAGGAGCCTCAGACGACAGAGACAAGAATCCACCAAAGCACTATTCATCCGTGCCTTGAAAATTCACATGAAACAGACAAATTCAGAGGGGAAGATTTTCAAGTGAAATTTCATTCTCACTTCACAAGAGAATTTTTTTTAACGACTTGAGTAAATCGACAAACATGATCAGAGCTGCAGTACAGATGCATCTAGATTTTATTCAACATCAGCTAAAACAACTAGAACCTCGAGACGCCGGAAAGGAAAAACTTGCCGAAAATTATGATATTTCTTTGAAGCTTGTTCAGAGCCTCAAGCTTTAACCGAAGCCATGTGGCGGATCAAATCAATAACACGAGAACTGCAATGGAAAACCATATCGATGTTGGTAAGACTACACGCGCAGAAAAAGATCAAGAAATTTCAAGTTTAGCGCGAGTTTAGATGAGAATTGAACCAGAGAAAGATAGATTTTTACCTGTAACCCCATTCATTGTCGTACCAGGAGACAAGTTTAACGAAGTTTTTGCTCAAAGCAATCCCGGCCTTGGCATCAAAAATGCTCGACCTGAATTAGAACAACGGATTGAATAAGCAAACATATTCTCGTCGCATTTTAGATATAATCCATAAGGTTCGAAATTAACAATTTTTACCTGCTATCACCTACAAAGTCCGTGGACACTACATCGTCTTCAGTATAACCCAAGATACCCTTGAGCTTGTTCTCTGACTCCTCCCTGAGAAAAACCGAGCAAATAAGTTTCAGTTTACATCGTGCTCTACAAATGTATTGAACCGAGCTTGTTCATTTTATTGAAAATGGATTAATCCTTTGAGCATAACATCAGAAAAAAAGAACTCACTTGATAGCAGCTTTGATTTCATCATATGTGGCTTCTTTCTCTAGTCTTACAGTGAGGTCCACCACTGAAACATCAACAGTAGGGACTCGGAATGCCATCCCGGTCAACTTCCCGTTCAGGGACGGAAGCACTTTACCAACAGCCTGCACAACGACACACAAGAGTTAATCGGAGGGCAAACTAATCGAATCAACCTTGTTCTTTTGAAGAACAAAGATATTTAGGACAAGAATTATTCAAGCAAAAGTTCGTCAAATCTTATAAAGGGAAGTTCCCCTACCAGAACCCATATAACTGACCTCAAGATTTATATGTTAGTTTGTCGTTATTGTATTAGCGGAAACAGTAAAAGTTAGCAACGAAACGTTACCTTGGCAGCTCCGGTGCTGCTAGGAATAATATTGAACGAGGCCGCTCTTCCACCTCTCCAGTCCTTGCTTGATGGACCATCAACAGTCTTTTGAGTGGCTACAATATCACAAATGGCAAAAGTCAGATGCGAGAGTCAAGACCGAACCTCACAACTCATATTTCAATTAATACGATAAATAACCAATTGTACAGCCACTCACCGGTAATGGAGTGGACTGTGGTCATTAAACCCTCCACAATACCGAACCTATCGTGAATAACCTAACAGATTTTAAACCAAATAAAAGTTTAGCATAGAAAAATAAGTGCAAAAATTAATAACGTGCAAGAAATAATGTAATGCTAACAAAACCTTGGCCAATGGAGCGAGACAGTTCGTGGTGCAGCTAGCATTGGAGACAATGTCTAGCTCGGGCTTGTATTCCTTCTCATTCACGCCCACGACAAACATGGGAGCGTCCTTGCTTGGAGCAGAGATGACAACCTTCTTAGCACCGCCCTGTTTTCTTTAAATCAGCAAAAGGTACATCAGGTGAAACAATTCACAATCTCCACGAGAAAGGCGTCAATAAGCAATTGAATACAAAATCAAGATCCCCAGTAAACTAATGGTGATCTGATCCAAATGAATGAGCATCGTGATTAATATATTATCGACCAGGAAGACGTATCCATGCCTAGAATTTCAAATTAACATCATTTGAGCAAATTGCACAAATAATAGCCCTAAGATTGAACCAAATAGTGTACTTGCAAGGGAAAAAATAAAGTGAAACATGATATACAGCAATTTAAATGGCCACCGCAAACCAAGTACGATGTAATAAAACTGATACACAAAGACAATTCAATCTAAAAGAAAAAAAGCACGAGATACGACCTTCAAATGGGCAGCAGCCTTGTCCTTGTCTGTAAAGACTCCAGTAGACTCAACAACAAACTCAGCACCAGCTTCAGCCCACGGAATCTCCTCCGGATTCCTAAAAATTCCAACCGAAACATACCATTCAACTTCCTTAAGAAAGTAGCAAATTCCACATAACGACACTAATTGCACATTTTAAAAATACAAATTAATGTTGTATCCATTGTATTGCCTAGTCCAATAATGTGTACCAAACACATCCTAACTAGTGTACTATTATTATCGAAGTGGCCATGAAAGAGAAAGAGGGGATTAAGTAGAACAGAATTGACTGGGTGGTAGAGTAGTGGAAACTCTTCTTGCCTCGCCCCAGGCAAGATCTCGTTAGACAACCACTATGTCTATATCATTTTTCATAGTAGTGCTTCTTCCCGTATGCTGCCTATTAGTACTAGTGGAGTAGGATTGACCCATAATATACTACCTCATCTAAGCAACTCATTTATTTATTTAAAGTTAACCTCCAAGTGCAGGCAAAGATCTACATTTTCATTAAAAAAATAAATGTTATTTTAATTTTCATAAATCAATGGAGCCTGACTTGAACTCATGACCTTTGTCTACTCTGCTTAACATATTAAGTCGAATTATCTCGTCTAAAATTATAAATTTAAATTTAATCTTCAATGAGGTGGGAAAGTTCTACCTGAACCCAAAGACTTTGACTGGGTTATCACCAAAGAGAAGGGTCTTCTCATCTTTCACTTTAACCTCATGGTGCTTCCAGTTGCCGTGCACACTGTCATACTTGAACATGTATGTCTGCATATTTTTCACGGCAAACAAATCAATTAATAAACATGCACTGCAGCAGATCACAATACCAGAAAATGTATGCACATTATACACACACACACACACATCACTGTACATTTGTTCGAAAAGGCTATTTGAGACGGGCTTTGATACCTGTACACTCAGGTGTACACTCTCGATGACATAGTGCACGAGTGACATTCTATCATCGGCTCGTGAAAAAAAAAACAATTTTCACACTTAAATGTACAAGTAGAAAATCCATTGAGACTTACTCCTCGAGTTCTGCCTCATGTAAGACTCTTGTCGCACGCATCAAGATCTTACGAAATGTGTAGATAAAAACAATGTTTAACTAACTTATAATCTTAACAAAAAGCTTTACCAAACATACTCTTTGAGACTCAATTGATTACATTTGAGACTTACGCCTCGCATCACATAGCAAGATAAGTACCTGATTAATCGTATTCGAACATTAAGTTTGTTTAAATATGAGGGGTGAAATACCATGTAATCAGTGGTGATGAATGGATCATTAACAGCTACAAGCTCAATATCATCCCTTTGCAGAGCAACTCTTGCAACCAATCGACCAATTCTTCCAAATCCTGATAAAATATTAAATAAAAAAACACAAAAGATCGAATCTTTAATAGATATATGCAAAACCCATTTTGCAAAATCACATAAAAATGAAAAAAAAAAAAGCATCTTGCTGATTATAAACAATGTAGAGACTCCCAGACCCTTTTTTCCTTTTTTTTTTTCAAAGAAAACTCCAAAAAATTCGAATTACAAGAAAAATTAGAGAAATCAACAGGAAAAAACACTACAAACACAGAGTGTGTTTGGGAGAAATTTTTGTGAAATTTTAATCAAAATTATAGTCGTTAAAGTCTCCACATAGGGAAGGTCAAAAATGGTGGCTCATGGTTAACGGCTAGAAATCATTAAAATTTCTCCAAAACAGGGCCTCAAGCAATCTTTAATAGGTATATTCAAAAATCCATTTCATCAAATCACAGGAAAAAAAAAAACATCAATGCTAATTAAAAAGGGCAGTATACAGAAAGACTGGCAGTCATTTCAAGAAAAGCCAATAAAACAAGAAAAATGAGAGAAATCAAACCATTAATTCCGATCTTGATCTTCCCCATTTCTTTGAATAGAGAGAAAATGCAAAAGAATTTTTTTATAGAGTGATGAAAGGCAGTTTTGTGTGGAAGAAAATGAGAGATCGGACGGATAATTTAAGGAGGACAAAAGACGGTTTTCAGTGAAAACCGGTGGGTAGATTTCACTTTTCAGCATTGGAATCTTAGAATATTACTAATTGATTCCTACTGTTTTCAAAAAACTGGATGAGTCAACTGATTTGAGATTACAAGGATTATGTTGGGAACTGATTTTCATTTTTTTTGAGGAACTTTCGGAGTTTACAAGGTAAGCAATAATAATTAATTCTTTTCCTTTTATTGAAGAAGGCAGTAATAATTTACATGATTAGCATCTAGAAATAATTAGTAGCAATATAATTATGGGTTTGCTTCAGCCTTCCTATTTTTGGAAGAATAAATTTTATAATAGTAATTTTTTGAATAATATTAAAAAAAAAAATTATTTTATTAAATGTATGACTGAAATTCATTTCTCGTAGTTAAAAAAAATTCCCTCTAAATAGTAAATTCGCTGCCTTTTTGGTTTTGCACTTTTATGGAGGAAATTGAAGGCCGTATTCCAAATTTTTATTTGGATAATTATATAGTACTAACTATTCGAATATTTTCACTATAATTTTAATTTAGTACTCTATATTTTAAGGATCTTGTTATATGTACATCAACATTTATATAATGGATTAAGATAATATCACGTGACACTTTATCATTTGTCAGTTTAGAGTGTGCTTGGGACACATTCTTTTGAAAGAATGTATTATTGAATAGTAGATTGATGGAGAATGTGTGGTTAAAAATGAAAGAAAAATTATTGATGTGATGAAAAATATTATTTTATTGAAAAATATGTGGTTGAAAATGAATAGAAAAATGAGAATGAAAAAACTAATGTGTACCAAACAGAGAATACAATTAATTTTTTATCAAATCTTTTCTATCCATATCATATTGTGTAATCCATTATGTATATTTTTATGTAAAAGTAGCAAAATTCATATTTTAATTACACCGAATGTTTGTTATCTTTGTTCATTGTAATATTTATAATCCTATTTTTTTTTAACGAATTCTTATGTTTCGACCTTCTATTAATTAGCATATTTCATTTTATATGATGATTTATTTCAAAATATTCTATTGCATATTTTGAACTGAGGGGAAAATGATATTGTTGAACTTTTTTATTTATCGTAGTTGTCAAATATATGATGGGCAAACGAGTCGTTTTATGTCCTCTCACCGTTTTTTCTATTTTGGATGGAATTAAAGACGAGATGTGCTTATTAATTGAATGAGGGAATAAAAATGCGTCAAAAAAAAGTTAAAGGATATAAGAAATAAAATTAAGTACTTGAATACAATTAAAATGTGACGGTGTTGATAAAATTATTATTGAAAAAGACATTTTGATCCTCTAATAATGGTAAAGAAAAATAAACATTAGCAACAAAAGCAAAGAAAGAAAAATAAAGTGGAGCTCTATTGTATGGACATGTGAAATGAAAACATGATCCATGACTTGATCGATTGCACTTCTCCAACACATGCTTCTTGCCTCAGAACTTTCTACTTTTAAATGCATTTCTTTTTATAATCATGCTACATGTACCGAATCTTTTACTTACTACTCACAATCGAAAATGAGACTACATTGTCGGAATTTTTAAATATATACGGGTCCCGCGCATTATGTGAGAGGAGGTAATCCATTATGTACGAACTATTATGTACAAATGGATTAACTCTTTTTTAAAATCTTTTTTCCCGACTCTTTCAACCTCTTTCTCTCTCTTCCTTCTAGGAGAAGTGAAATAATGATATGATGTTACAGAGAATGATAGTAATGATTTCTTTTGAAATTTTGTGCGAAAACGTTGAATCTATAAAAGCCCCTGTTTATTTCCCATTGTTTTAACATAAAAATAGAATTTTTTTTTTTACCTTTTTTTCAAAGCATTAGGACCCACTATGAGAGAAATACGTCAAATATTGCGGCTCTTTTTACTGTTGCAACGGTAAGAATTTTTATTTTTAGTGGAAACAAATAGGGACCAAGTTAATTAGCTATTTTGGTAAAACTTGTCAATTCAAATGAATGCCAAGTCTTGCAAAATTCTACCAATATATTAGCATTGACCTTAATACGAATGAATAGTTACTTACTGAACAATGTTCTATGATCGGTCCAAATATTCCGTACACATATAAATAAATATATTAGTGAGCCATATTGTGGAATTTATGAAGTGAGATTAGTTGATGACAGGCTTCAAAGAGCCATCATAGTTGTGTAGAAACAAAATATTGTTGTAATTTCTCTCTCCATTATAGTTGAATCAAATTTTCAATTCTTCTATCAAATTAAATTCTTGTTTCTTGTGTTCTTGTTTTTATGATCAATACTTTATATCGTACCGTATAATCTCGTTCATTTTCTAACAAGTGATATCAGTGTTTTGATTTGATTTATTCGAGGTTTTTGTTCTTGATAGCAATCATGAAGTATGGCCTTCCGTTTTTGGATCGCAACATTATCGGTGGGTTTATTTCAATGTCTCGAAAAAATCCCAATGAAATACGTTAGATCATGAAATTGATTGAATTATTTTTACTTTTTTCTATAATTTTGTGAAGAACAATGCTTCATATACAACATATGTATTATAACATTGGGTTACAACCTCTCACGAGGGAGGTGGACCACACGATTAAAATAATAGTTGGCCCCGCCTTCCTTATGAGAGGTTGTAATCCAACATTGTACAATGAACATTATTCTTTTGTGAATAGAACATACTAGACAACAAGCGTTGATTTTGAGTTTTTTTTTAAAAAATATTGATTTAAATTGTAGAGAGGAAGATACATGCATTTTTTTTGATACTCACCCATGAAATATGACATCACCCACGAAGTCACACTTCACAATTCTTATTATAATCTGCAGGCCAGGTCGAAGACGTCAGTGGGCCCTTTTTCTGGTACAGATCGGCCCATCAGAAGTCCATAAAATATTTAAAAAATAAATAAAACAAAGAAAATGAGAAATGGCGTCGCCCGGACTCGAACCGGAGACCTTCAGTGTGTTAGACTGACGTGATAACCAACTACACCACGACACCATTGGCAACAAACTTTAAAATTATATATCTAATTTATACGATAAATTTCGCCTGAAGTCCCAACCTACAATTTGTTGCATCCACAAGGAAACAAGTTAAATACCTATTTGATTCTCATTAATCGGGAAAAAATGAGTTTTTAATAATATTTTTAGAAGAATGTTTGATTAAAAAATATAGAAAATTTTTAGATATATGCATAGAATATTTGGTTGAAAATGATCTTGTAACAAATCATAAAATAAATTAATGTGTGTAAACCATCAAACAGGCACTAAGTAGCCACGTGGCATTCACATGATATTTGAATTGATTGAAGAAGTGTGATAAATTTCATGAATATCGAGAAATTTTATTGATCTTTGTTTCGATTGTTTTGAGATGATTAAATTTTTTGGGACAATTGTACTCCGAGGCCGACATCACTTGAGTTGCCGCTAATGTTTAAATGAACGTTTCCATTAATTGGAATATGGGTGTGCCGTTTTAAAAGTTGGGAGCATAGGTGCCACACTAATTCTAGACTGTGTTTATAATCCCACTGAGAATGAATAACATTACTCTTAAAACTTAGCCCCCGTTTGGGCCACCTTTTTTTTTCTCATTAAAATGAAAAATATGATCGTTATTCATCACATAAATTCAAATTTTCTATCTCTTATATGAGTCTAATAACGACTATATTTTTCATTCTCATTCTACAATAAAGTGGCTCAAAGAGGGCTTTAATAACCTCTTGTGGAAATTACCCAAAAATAATGTAAATGCAAAAAAATTCAAATAATTCGACCGTTAACTCAAACCCACTAAGAACCCCCAACAAAAAACTAGCCGTTGCCCGCTGTCTTTCATATTATCAAAACCGTAAATCCATCTCTTCATATTCCACCAACATTCCTAACATAACATCATTATCCTCTACTGTCAAAATCCCACAAGATTTTATTGCTTTTAGCCCTGAATCAAATTAATCTCTTCATATTCCACCAACATTCAAAGCGTATCCATGGCTTCAAGAACTGCCACTAAAGACATAATCACTCTTCGCGGATCGGCCGCCATAGTCAGTGAATTCTTCGGTTTGTGTCTCTTATTGTCATTTTCTTTTAAATTTATTTTGTGGGTTTTCAAGATTGTGGACTAATATTTCATTTAATGGAACCCCTTTTCAGGTTATGCTGCAAACAGGTAATAATCCAAGATTCCTTTATTATGATTTTTTTTTTTTTGAATGTAGTTTATGGTTGGGGATTCAATTTGAATTTGAATTTTTTTTTTCAGTATTTTGTACAACCGTGCAGTTTACCCCGAAGAAAGTTTTGCAAAGGTCAAGAAATATGGACTTCCAATGCTACTTACTCAAGATGAAGGTGTCAAATCATTCATTTCAAACTTAACTGCACAGCTTTCTGGTAAGTTTGAATATTTACGCGTTCTTTGTGATATTATGATTTTTCTCGGGGTTCCTCGTGATTATATTTGTAACAGTTTGATTGTGTAATTAGTATAGAATCTTTCATCTTTAGTCTAGACTTTATTCAGTTCATATTTCTTAAAATTTTATACTTGAATTTGATGAAGAGTGGCTGGAATCTGGGAAGCTGCAGAGGGTAGTTCTGGTGATCATGAGCAAGGCCAGTGGTGAGGTTTTAGAGAGGTGGAATTTCAGTATTGAGACGGATAAGGAGGTTGTCGAAAAGGGGTAATCAACTTACAATTTGTTTCTGAATAAAATAATTCTGGGTTGTGAAAATTGTTTATTGGTTTGAATGTCTGTTGAATTTGATTTTTGTTATAGAGTTTCAAGGGAGAAAAGCGATAAAGAAATTATGAGAGAAATTCAAGCAATTATGAGGCAGATAGCATCCAGCATTACATATTTGCCATGCCTTGATGAACCTTGTAAGAATCTATTAGATTAATGTAATGAGATTGTTATTGTCATTTGATGTTAATGAGATTGTTGCTTGGGCTCATCTGATCTCGTTTGGAGCGCTCTTGTTCTTGCTGCCCCAACCGCCAACATTAGGGTCTCGATATTTGTGATGTTAAATTTCGAGCAACATCCATATTGATTCTTTTTGAGTGCTCTTGTTCTCGGTGCCTGACCACCAACATTACGGGGCTCCTATTGGTGATGTTAATTTCCGAGCAACATCCATAGTGTATTCTTTTTGCGTGCTCCTGTTCTCAATGCCCAAGTACCAATTTTGAGTGCAAGAATCTTGACCACCAACATTAGGGGCTTGATATTTGTGATGTTTATTCTCTAGCAAAATCCATTGTGTATTGTTCTTTCTGAGCGATCTTGATCTCGGTGCCCGACCACCAACAATAGGGGCTTGATATTAGTGATGTGTTGATTCTTTTTGAGTGCTCTCCTTCTCGGTCCCCGACCAACAACATTAGGGGCTTGATATTTGTGATGTTCATTTTCGAGCCAATCCATCGTGTATTATTCTTTCTGAGTGATCTTGATCTCGGTGCCTGACCACCAACAAATAGGGGCTCGATATTCGTGATGTATTGATTCTTTTTGAGTGCTCTTCTTCTCTCCCGACCAACAATATTAGGAACTCGATATTTGTGATGTTAATTTTCAAGCAACAATCCATCATGTATTATAGATTCTATAATTGATTTGGTTGTTGTGCGATGCAGGTGTTTTTGATGTGTTAGCCTACACAGACACAGATGTGGCAGTCCCGTTTACTTGGGTTGAGAGTGACCCCAAACTGATAGCCAACCCACAGATGGTGAAATTGCATTCTTTTGATACTAAGGTGAAATCTGCAGCCTAAGTCTGGGGTTCACTTATTATTCTTCTTGTCTTTCGGTTAACCATCTGTTTTCGACTTCATGTACTGAATTATGAGTCAAAATTGAGACAGGTATCTTAGATCATTGTTAACGAATTTCCTGATTTACTTTTGCAGATACACAAAGTTGACACTTTGGTATCATACAAGAATGATGAATGGGATGAGGCGTAAATGAAGGAGCAACGTTTATGTTCACTCTTTGAGTACCTTTTACAGTGAATAATTGATTCACATTTTGTAAGCTATTAACTATGGAAAAATGGATTCAATGAAGTGAATCATTGATTCACATGTATTTCAGTTGCGTGTGGAATTGCAAAAAATCGAACCATTTTTTTTCATTTCCTGTCTTCCGTATTCTCCTTGTATAGTGACACATTTGAGCACACTCTTTTATATGTCACCAGAGCTCAACGAACATGCCTTGAATCATACTTCACATATGAGTGTAGGATCATACTTGTCGAATTTTTGTTACACGATATATGAGTCTGAACTAGATGGTTGAAAAATTCAGAAATTTAGTTTGGCTTGTCTTTTGAAATTTCAAAAGTTTGCTTCTAAGACTCAGAAGTTGTTCGCTGTTGAACATGTTCTTATAACAGTTGTCGCAGAAGCTCGCTCCAAAGATCTTCTAAACAGTGTTTTTCGAGCTCAGTTTCATGTTATCTTTCTCTATCAAACAACCAATCAAAACAACTACAACTCACAACTAATATATTCGCCTTAGTTGCTCCTTAATCTCACCTATAAAGGACAAGATAACGGTGTTGATTTGTAGCCACAAAGGTAAGGACGGGAAGTAATGAAGAAGCTCATTGATCTAGAATCAGACGCGCAACATTTCTCCACACATCCACTTTGAAATTTCATTTGGAAAAGTTTTAAAGAAAGCTTATTGCTTGCATTAATTTGCCAATAAGAGTAACCTAAATAAAAAATAAAAAATTCTTCAACCAAAACATAACTCGTTCGTTGATTATTCAATAATTTGTCCATCCACACCTTCACTTAGTTAAGATAAATATTCTCTAGTCGAAATTATGTTACCATCTATAGTTGATGGACATAACGATCATCCATCATTCGAATCGTTGCCTCTCTCGACTATTACATTCACCACAAATAAAAAACGAGTTCTCTTATTTCAACCTTCCAACAATTCAAAAAAAGAATGTTGTGAAGAAGGGAAGTATTGAAAAAATTGGCGAATAAGAGTGGAGCTTGGAACTCAAATTGAGACAACAATTGACTATTTTAAGAAAGCAATATTTTCAATAATTATGGCATTTTGCCCATTTATAAAGAGTAATGCTATTCATCACCACTGTGGATGAAAACACAGTTTACATGGCGTCAATGTGACATTAAATGATAGGTGAACTTAAATAACTCATTTTATTTAACCTTTCATTTAACTTATCATTTAAAATCACGTTGACTGTATTTTCATCCTCAATGGGGATGAATAACATTACTCATTTATAAAAGTAAATATCAATGAATATATGATTGGACGGTGAAAGTTTCTAGTTCGATCCTAAAATCACCTAATAGGTGAATAACACGGAATAAACTTACCAATTAAAAGCAACAAATCACTTTAATTGTTCTAAATGTTTAGTCAATCAACTCAATTTTATCATATGTTGAATTGCTACAATATTAATTAAAGCAGTTAAAAAAAAAAGAAGATTTTTTAACTTACAGTATGATCCAACTTAATGAACCTATTATAGTCACTGATCTAATTCCTGCAATCTTCAATATCCCCTGAAACGTGCTTTACTCACACCTGCTCCCGATCTTCTTGAATTGTTTATTTCATGTGGATCACCAAGAACACCTTGTTCTTGTACTCTTCTTGTGCTTTTGGTCCAACATCTCTTAAATTTCATCAATATGTGAAAGGTATTGAAAAAGTATCTTCTTGATTATATTTAGGAAGTAGATGTTTTGAATTAGTTGACTTTAATGTTTTTCCCAACTTGTGGTTGATTGATCTCAAGACTCAAAGAGTTAATCTCAATGTCGGATGTATTCTTGGATCTTAGATTGATTTTATGAGGATGTAAAATAATGATCAACCACACATAATAACATACTAGGCATTGATTATTTATAATAAGAGGTATTTTGGTAGTATTTGATAGATATAACTCTTGAAAATCGCGAACTAGGATTTCACGTATAACACCATCGCTTGAGCGCCAAGCTAACGATAGGTGTGTCGCTCCAGCGAGAGTCGGGTGACAAGTATGCGACACTGATTCCACTTTTTCCGCTCGAGCATCAACTAGGCGACATGATAGCGTAAATCCGACGATTCTTTCTCCTTGTTTCACACTCGAACAAAAAGATTGTAGTTCATCTATACGACCCCCCAAAAGATTCCTTGATTTTTACAACTCTTTTATAATAATCATTTTGTCTAAAGAATTGACAATACAACTAAAGACCTAACAATCTCCTCATTTGGCATTTTGTGACAAAATTATGTAATATAAGTCAAGGAAGTAAAAATAAATTAATCTACTCTAACTTAAATTGAATGTCTGTCTCTTGCATTCCTTAACCAATGAACTTTGACACCCCCAAATCTATAGATTTACCAATTCTGTCAAATTCAATGGGACGAAGAGTTTCCTTTATCAAATATATAGAAATTAAATAATCATTTCCTAAAAATATTTATGCAAGTAAGCTTTGTAAATAAAAATCAGGCCGATCTCAAGGAGGTTATGGTGTTTCGTTTATCCTAAGTCCAAATATTTGTACATGTTTGGCATAGCATAAATGATTATTTAAGTTGATCCAATATTCCATTAATTTTTTTTTGAACAATTATTGAAGACACTCTCCCAACAATTTTGTCTAGAGTACGTAAATTTCTTGAACCGCCTACTTATACTATGTGTTTTGTTTTGCACGAGAACTGGAATTCATGGGCTCTCTTTCCATGAGAATAATAATGCACGGGCTTGTTGTTGGGCCAGAAATAATAGGCCCAGAAGTGAAGTCGAAGTAAGAATAATTAAAAGAGGAAATTACACATACCCCTGGAATTAGATTTCCAATTTTACAAATCAGATACTAGTTTAATTTTTCAAAAATCAGGTTTTTTATATCTAATTAAATACTAATTATAAATTTTCATCCCAATTAATAATTTCATCCTAAAATCAAAAACCTAAATTCATCTCTCTCTCTCTCTATCGTCTCTTCTCCTCCCGCCTCTGTATTCCTCCTGCCGTTCCTCGCCGTCTTCTCTCTTCTCCCTCTCCGACGACCACCGTTCTTCTCACTCTCTCACACTTCTCTCTTCGATTCGGCAAAATAGCAAAGTTTTCTACGGCGTATTTCGACGGTTGGCCGAGTTTTCCACAGCGGATTTTGGTGCTCTATGCTCTGCTAGGCCGTCGGCGCTCACATCTGTTACACAGCGTCGATTTGTGATTCAGTGTGTGTGAAAGACGACGACGACGCTGATTTGTGTGATTCAGTGTATGTGGAAGCCGATTGTGTTGGTGCAGTGTAGCGGTAACAATGGTTGGTGGGGTTGCGGCGGTGACGATGGTCATGGTGTAGGTGGTGGAAGTGGTCAATCCGTGGTGTATGTGTGCTGATTTGTGCGAGTTTTGTGCGTGTGATGGTGGTGGCAGCATTACCCTTGTGCATTGGTGTTTGGTGGGTAGATGATGGTGGTGGCGGTCGACGGTGGTGCAGGTAGAGATGTTGATAGTGGTGATGGCGGCCGATGGTGGTGGTGCTGTGTGCAATGTTGGTGGTGGTTTGGTGAGGTTATGGTGTTGTTGGTGTTTTTGTGGTGGTGTTTCTATTTGTGGTGGTACGTGCGGTGGTGTTACGGTGCAATGTGGTGTTGGTGGCAGTGGCAGTGACGGGTGGTTGTTGATGTTGGTGTTCGCGGCGGAGACGACGATGGTATTGTTGGTGGTGGTCGCAAATAATTTGTTGATTATGACCAATAAATTGGTTGATGTGTGACCAATAAAAAATAAATTGTGATAAATAAATACTGTGTGACTTACAAATTTATTAATTTGTGACTAATAAAAGTAATTTGTGACATATTATTTGATATTGTGACCATATAATAAGTTGTATGACTTATAAATTTTGTGATTTATGACCGATGAATAGATTGTAACTTTTAAATTTTTAATTTGTGACCGATGAACTAACTGTGACTTATACAATTTTTGAATTGTGACCAAATTTCTTATATATGTGACTTTTATATATTTATTAATAAAATACATAATTAATTAATTAATTAAATCATAAATAAATTTTAATGAAAACCTGATTTTTGAAATTTAAAACCTATAACCTTAATTTTGAAATAGTGTTTACTAAAAACCTGATTTATGTATTGTTCCCTAATTAAAAAACAGGAAATTGAACCCCCAAGGAGAATAGAAAATGAAACCTTATGATTTGGAATCAGACGCGCAACATTGCTCCATGCATTCACTTTGAAATTTCATTTGGAAAAGTTTTAAAGAAAGCTTATTGCTTGCATTAATTTACCAATAAGAGTAACCCTAAAAAAACATTTCTTCAACCAAAACATAACTCATTCATTGATTATTCAATCATCTGTTCAGTCTTCCAGTGCTCTTACCAGTTGCGGTAGTAGAGGTCATACAAAAGGCGGGGGTACGGGTAGTCGGGACAATGGAAGTCAGGATGAAAGGGGAGTTGTATGTTACTACTGTCATAAGTCGGGTCATACCAAACGCAAGTGTCGAAAATTGCACAATAAATCTCCAAAGTTACACCCGGCTCATGTTGTAGCTACTACTGCTACACCCATCTTATCCTCTCAGCAGACCATTACAGTTTCTACAGATAAATTTGCTAAATTCTCTCAGTACCAAGAAGCATTAAAGAGTTCATCTCAACCTATCTCTGCCATTGCTGAAACATGTAAAACCAATACATGTCTTCTTTTCTTCCTCCAAATAGGTCATTGATTCTGGTGCCACAGATCATATGACAGATAATCCTAGTCTCTTCTCCACTTTTCAATCGTATACATCTTCTTCCAATGTTACTTTAGTTGTTGGTTCTACTCTTCCGTTCTTGGTTCTGGCACTATTAATCCAACCCCATTAATTTATTATTTCCTATCTTAAGTCTACCCCAATTTTCTTTCAATTTAATGTATGTGAGCAAACTTATTTGGACCCTAAACTGTTGTATTTCATTTTTTTCTTGATTATTGTCTTTTTCAAGATTTTATGACGAAGAAAATTATTAGTAAAGGACATGAATCAGACGGTCTCTATATTCTGGATACCTAGGTGCCCAAACCCATTGCATGTTCAGGTGTCTTAACTCCTTTTGAAGCACATTGTCAGTTAGGACATCCATCTTTAACTTTGTTAAAAATTATGTCCGCAATTTCAGAGATTGTGAGTCGTGTTAGTTTGCAAAACATCATCGTTTGTCCTCAATTCCTCGAGTCAATAAGAGATCCAGTTTTCCTTTTGAGTTAGTTTATTCAGATATTTGGGGTCTTTGTCCTGTTATGTACAAAACTGAATTTCGGTATTTTGTTACCTTTATTGATGATTTTACTCGTGTGACTTAGCTTTATTTAATGAAGAATTGTTCTAAATTATTTTCTCATTTTAGTGCCTTTTGTACTGAAATTAAAACACAGTTTAATATTTATGTGCATACATTGGAGTAATAATGCCAAAGAATATTTTTTCGATTCTTTTCAGACTTACATGCTTCAGAATTGTATTCTTCACCAATCTTTGTGTGTTGACACACCCTTTCAGAATGGTGTGGCTAAACGAAAAAATAGACATT
Organism: Fraxinus americana; assembly: GCA_035079005.1. Classification (NCBI taxonomy): domain Eukaryota; kingdom Viridiplantae; phylum Streptophyta; class Magnoliopsida; order Lamiales; family Oleaceae; genus Fraxinus; species Fraxinus americana. The sequence continues at coordinate 2,616,431 of CM068710.1, read as the reverse complement.
TGAGACAGTAAGGGCACTCCTGTTCCAAATCCAAGTTCCTAAACAGTTTTGGGCCGATGCGATCTCCACAACTTTTTTTTTTAATTAATCGGATGACTTCATCTCTTCTTCATGGCGAGACTCCTTATAATTTCATTTTTCCTACTATACTCTTATTTTCTATTGAACCTAGAATATTTGGTAGTACTTGTTATGCTCGTGATGTTCGTCCCCACGTAACTAAATTAGATCCCAAATTCTTAAAATGTAGTTTTTTGGATTACTCTCGTTTACAAAAAGGGTATCAATGCTACCATCATAGTCTTAACAAGTATATTGTGTCAGCTGATGTTACCTTTCTGGAACATATTCCTTTCTTTCCTACTTCTTATACTTCTTTCAATAAGGGGAATGATGATGATCTGTTGGTTTATCATGTCACTTATCACTCAACTAATATTGTTTCTATACCTATTGATACACGACCACCACCATCTATTCGCCAGGTCTATTCTAAACGACGTAACCTACCTGATGCATGTTTGGCACCTATCTCTTCTTTGGTATCGGATCCAATGTCTGTGATCTTGATATCTATTGCTCTTCGTAAAGGTAAATGTCAGTGCACCTATCCAATTTCTTCTTTTGTTTCTTATAATCACTTTTCTTCTTGTCGTTGTTCTTTTGTTGCCTCCCTTGACTCATAACTCTTTCGAAAACTGTTCATGAAGCCTCATCACATCCTGGTTGGCATGATTCTATGATAGAGGAGATGAATGCTTTAGATGGTAATGATACTTGGGATTTAGTGAACTTACCTATAGGGAAAAAGGCTATTGGATGTAAGTGGGTGTTTGCCATCAAAGTCAACTCTGATGGATCAGTGGCTAGGCTTAAAGCTCGTCTTGTGGCTAAAGGCTATGCTCAAACTTATGGCGTGGATTATTCTGACACTTTCTCTCTTGTAGCTAAATTAATATATGTTCGCTTATTTATTTCTATGGCAGCTACTCATAATTGGCCTTTACATCAATTAGACATAAAAAAATACCTTCTTACATGGTAATCTCCAAGTTGAAGTTTATATGGAGCAACCACCAGGGTTTGTTGCTCAGGGGGAGCATGGGAAAGTGTGTCGTCTCTGAAAGTCCTTATATGGTTTGAAACAAAGTTAATGTGCTTGGTTTGAAAAAATTAGCCAGGCATTGGAAAAGTTCGGAATGCAGAAGAGCAAGTTTGACCACTTTGTCTTTTACAAACGGTCTGAATTCGGCATTATTTTCCTTGTTGTGTATGTTGATGATATTGTTATTACTGGCAGGGATACTATGAGAATTTTATCTCCGAAGTCCTTTATTCAAACCAATTTCACACGAAAGATTTAGGGATGTTAAAGTATTTCTTGGGAATTGAGGTGAAAAGAAGCAAGAAATGCATCTTCTTATCTCAGAGAAAATGTGTGCTTGACTTATTAACTAAGACAAGAAAGTTAGGAGCTAAACCAAGCAGTGCTCCAATGCTTCCTAATTTGCAAATTACTAAAGATGGCGACTTATTTGAAGATCAAGAGAAGTATAGAAGACTAGTTGGAAAATTGAACTACCATATAGTAACTCGTCCTGATATTCTATATTCTGTCAGTATTGTAAGTCAATTCATGTATTCGCCAACAATTCACCATTTGGCAGCTTTAGAACAGATCCTATGTTATTTAAAGGGAGTACCTAGACGTGGGATACTGTACAGAAATCATGGAATACTCACATCGAATGCTTCTCAGATGCAGATTGGGCAGATTCCAAGATTGACCGAAAATCCACTACTGGCTACTGTATTTTTATTGGAGGAAATTTGATCTCATGGAAAAGTAAGAAACAAAATGTTGTATCTCGATCCAGTGCAAAATCAAAATATAGAGCTATGACATAGTCTATGTGTGAGATAATGTGGATATATCAACTCTTAACTGAAGTCGGTCTTAAGGCTTCAATACCAGCAAAGTTGTGGTGTGACAATCAAAATGCTCTTCATATTGCTTCCAATCATGTGTTTCATGAACGAACTAAACATATTAAAATTGACTGTCATTTTGATTCATGAAAAGATGCAGGAGACTTAATCTCTATAGGATATATGAAAACTCGAGAATAACTATGAGATATTTTCACAAAGGCTCTAAATGGAATTCCGGTTGATTATATTTGTAACAAGCTGGACATGAGTAATATCTATACTCCAACTTGATAGGGAGTGTTAGAAAGTGTAAATAAATTATAAGCTTAATTGTAGGGATTTGCTTAATTATCGGGATTCCTAATTAGTATATTTTCATATGTGTGTGTGTGTGTGTGTGTGTGTATCGTTCCTATGGAAAATATATCAAGAAATTATTTTCTTTCTTTGTTTCATACTCAAATACTAAATGTAAAAGCACCTGACACATGAAATATAATAATTGAAATAGACTATCATAAATATGCTAGCTAGATTGAGAAGTAATTCTAATGTTAATCAAAACACTAACTGAAACATTAGTATCACAAAACATCAAAACTCAAAAAATCTAAGTATTAAAAATGATGAATGAATGTTATCCCCTTACTGCAAACTCTCTCTAAAATACAGTTACATTATCAAAGAATCACAAATGACGAAGGGAACTATAACAACAAAGTATAATAACTCAAAGATGCAATCGATAGCATGTACAAGTATAATTGATGAGCAGTAAACTTTCCCACATACTCCGTTCAACTCTAAATGGAGGAAATTGTATAAGTGACTCATGTGTGTTAAGTGCTGCTAATTCCTTGTAATCAAGACTTCAAATCTTAAATTTGTAAGAGATGACATGCTAAATATCACTGTTAAATAAATTTATTCCCCTATTAATGAAAACCAAACCAATAATACATATTAGGACCTATAAATAAAGTTCATTTTTCATGTATATTATACTTTTCTCCCCTTACTTTGAGCATATATATATATATTTTCGTATAATTTTCTTTTTAAACTCATCATTTTTAAAATTTTTCACATTTTATGTGCAGACTGTTCTCCATTAAGCGATTAAGTTGACCCATGTAACGAGTTTTGGGCCGACAACTTCAAATCAGTTGACCATAGGACATTAAGTTATAAGAAACTCCTTGAACTTAATTGCTCGGGTCAAATAGGTTTCGAAAATAAGTATAAGATGAAAAAAAATTCTTTTAAGGGGATATACTAGAGTTTAAGTCTACTAAATTAAGGTCAAGCCATGTTCAAGATCACCTTACCAAGAGATGAAGGCCGTCCCAAATTTCACACACGCAATCAAAACTCACTCACAAGATTTAGGCACTCTTATTTGTTTAGTTTACTTTCAGTTTAATTGATGTCTTGTATATATTTTCCATTACTTTCTTTGATTTTACTTGAAAGTTACTTGTTCGACTCTAAAATCACCTAATAGGTGAATTACGAGGAATTAAACTTACCAATTAATAGCAACAAGTCACTTTTTAATTGTTCTAAATGTTTAGTCAATCAAGTCAATTTTATCATATGTTAAAATTGCCACAATAGAAATTAAAATAGTAAAAAACATAAGATTTGTTAACGGAGAAAAACCTTGGTAAAAACTCCAAGACCTAGCTAGTAGTTTCCACTATAGACAATAAGAACTTACATTATGATCCAGCCTAGGAAACCTACTAGACTCGTTGATCTAATTCCTACAATCTCCAAGATCCCCTGGAACGTGATTCATTCACATCTGTTCCCAATCTTCTTGAGTTGTCTATCTCCTGTGGTTCACCAAGAACACATTGTTCTTGCACTCTTCCTATACTTCTGGTCCAACATCCCTCAAACTCCAGCAATCTCTGAAAGTCATTGAGAAAATACATTCCTGATTATATCTAGAAAGTGGGTGTTTTGGATTATTTGACTTTAATGTTTTTTCCATCTTGTGGTTGATTGATCTCAAGACTTAAAGGGTTAATCTCACTGCCTGGATATGTTATTGGATCTTGGATTGATATTATGAGAATGTAAAATAATGATTAACCACACACAAAAATGTATTGGGTATTGAATATTTATGATAAGAAGTATTTATGTAGTATATGATAGATAAAACTCTTGAAAATCTAAACTAAAGTTTCACGTATAACATCGTTGCTCGAGAGACAGGCTAGCGACAGGTGTGTCACTCGAGCGAGAGTTGGGCAACAAGTTGGCGACACTGATTCTACTTTTTTTTGCTCGAGCATCAGCTAAGTGATGACTAACATAAATTCAACGACTTTTCTCCTTGTTACATACTCGAACTCAAAGATTTCTAATTCATCTATATAACTCTTAAAAGATTCCTTAACTTTTACAACTCTTTTATAACAATCATATTATTTTATAATAATCATTTTGTTTAAAGAATTTTCAATACAACTAAAAACCTAACATACAGTATTTTCAACTAATCTAGATTAGGCCGTAATTTGAATTTTGTCCACTTTTTAGTGTATTTATCAATTTTTCCCAATAAAATTTTATACAAAACAAGACCAAGTGGATTGATCAGAATTTGGTGAAGGCCTATTTATCATCAACATGTCAATACTGAGAATTACACATTGTGTAATTTGTTAATTAAAAAGTGACACATTATGTGACTTTTTTAATTCATAACAAATAGCAAAACAAAGAAGAACTATAAAATAAGCTCATCTCAAAATAAGCACAAAAATTGCATATTACTCAATGTTCAACCTCAATTACAACATTCTATTGAATAATTCAAAACAAAATTGGGGGAAAAAAAAAAAGAAGCAAAATCCTAAAATCTCAAATACATAAGCCCCTTACTGAACAAATTTAAAAGTCATAAGTATTTTATTTGTCAAGTTTTGAGTTTGAGGATCGAGGTTTGGGTTTTTGTTTATGGCATGATTGATACGGTTTTACTAGTAATTAAAGCATAACTAATAGTATCGCCTAACTTTTATAGTAAATGTTTCAAAATAGTCCAAATTTTAAGGGTCATTCTCAAAAGTCCCCCTTTTGAACTAAATGATCCAAAATTCAGCGAAGTTATTTGCTTGACGAGAACAAATATTTTATATTTCGCTGGAAAAAGAATTCTTTGGTCAGAATTCGGTAGTCGTAAGGTTGTTAGTTGTATGTGTTAAGGGCTTTTGATTGGTGGGCTTCTATGAGAAAGACACTGCACGGGCTTACAATTACTGGGCCGGAAAAAAGCCCAGATATGATGTAGAAGGAGAAAAACAGAAACAAAAAGCGGGAAATTGAACCCGACGTGAATCGAACACGCAACCTTCTGATCTGGAGTCAGACGCGCTACCATTGCGCCACGGATCCACTTGCTGCTAAGTTCCAGTAAATCTTAAATAATATTAAGACGAACAGAATTGACAATTTTACAACACCCAAAAATCCATTTTAATCCTAGACAAGATCTCAACCTTAAATTTCTATTTTGCAGAAGTTTTCTTAATGTAAGTTCTTATTACTTACTTTCATTTCTTATCTTGGAGTACCCTTAAAAAAATAACATTTCTTGACGGAATAATAACTCATCGGTTCAATCTTCAATATTAGTCGGTCCAAACCGTTGCTTACTTTTACGGAGCTTCATTTCAATAATGCGTAGATCTTTGAATACTTGTAGCTCCTCCAAAACATTTTGATAAAAAATGATTTGATCGATTATAAACAACAATCAAACGAGATAGGCGGAATTCGAACACCATTCAACAAAAAATTATAAATACAATCAAGGCGTCATTTGTTCAAGAACTTGTTCCATATTATCTTCCCATAAAAATATAATAGCCGTGACACCTATTGCATCGTAACTTTTGCAAGATGCAACTTCTTGAGTTGAAGTCTTTTTTCTTTTAACAATTATGTTGCTTGTATAATTTTCTTACAGCTTCACATTTGACAGGTATATCACATCCGTCTATTTTAAAAACTGTTTTAAATCAATGACACAGATTTTGACAGCTCACTAATTGTACAACTAGATTAATTTTTCTTTTAATACCAACCAGGAACAATCCATTCTACATTATTTGCAAGCGAAATTTATTTCAAGTCAATCATGCAACTTGTACAATCTCTTTTAAAATCACGTTGATATCACATTCATTCATGTTAAAAATTATTTTTTAAATCAATTGTCCAAATTTTGACAGCATCAATGTTGTCAACCACAATTATCAACAACAATTGTACAAATAAGTTAAAGGGAAATGTTACGTGTACATAATATTATACACAAAGTCTTACACCCCTCTCACATGGAGGGGGGCCCACACACAATAAATTATTTGTGGGACTCCCTCCTTGTGAGAGAGGTGTAAGGGATTGTGTACACCTTGAGGTGTACACATAGCATTTTTCTAAGTTAAATCATTCTAGGTTTTCTTTCAGAGGAAATTAGAGGGGAGGATAAGAGAAAAAGAAAAAGAAAAAGCGGCAAAGAAAATTTCTTTGCAAAACTTTTAACTTTAGAATATTCCTACAATACTGTTCTTCCATTTAACACTAGTTTTCAGCTTTAGTGCCAGCTTTTCCCCATTTCTGCGTCCTCAAGCAATTGAAGTCATCAGACACGTCAGCGGTGCAATGGTTTTTTTTTTTGGTCCTAACCTTACCTTTTTTTACCCAACCAAACACCCACTCGCCCCAGTTATCACCCCACCCACCCCTTTACATGTAAATGATTTCTTTTTTATTTTTGTTTCAATTTTCGAGACTATTACAGGAATATCAAACGAAGTCAAAATATTATATTTTTAATATTATTTCAAAGTGCTCACGATTTAGTTTCCTCCATCGCTAACAACATGCAAAATGACCAACCGTACCAAAAGTTATCACTCGTCGAAGTAGGTCTTTTCAAAATATATTGACGATTTTTTTAAATTTTGTCTCAATTTTTGGGATTATTATGGGATTTTCAAAAGAAATCGAAATATTGTATTCTTAATACCATTTCGAAGTGTTCACGGCCAACCTTTCGACTTCTTTTGATAAATTTATTTATATAACGTTAATAAAGTATTGGTTGGAAAGATAAATTGTTTTTAAACTATCCATGACAAGAATATTGTCACAAACATTGTACACCAAACATGATTGATATTTACGAGGTATGATATGGATTTTCTCTAAGGATTGGACTTTTTTTTTTTTTTTGATGTAGGAACCTGCAGCCGCTACGCGCCAACGGAGTCTCGACCACCCTGAAAGGGGCGGAGGCTCGACCATTGTGAGTGCTAACTGGATAAACCCCATTCCATGTGCAATAACCCACAAACCACACAGAAGAGGTAAACTGCACTCGGCAAGTCTGGTGCGACAAGCTCGACTGAGGAAATGTTGGCAGGGGATTTGAACTCGTAACTTTTGATCTTCACGTTCACCTGCTCCACCAACTCGACCACCCCGAAGGGGTAAGGATTGGACTTTTGAGTTTGTGAAAGAAAGTCAAAAGACGATGGATGAAAGGCTGTCCCAAAATAGACGGTTGGGCAGGTGAGCTAAATCCATTGGCTAACTATAGAAAATAGCCATATTTAGCAAAGAGGCATATTTTATTGGGCTCTTTTTGCAGGAATTCTTGTCTGGGAATGCCAAGGAACTAAAAACGAAGACAAGAACATGGACATATACGGCACCGAGGGGCTGTCTTGGGCCGATCAGTGGGGCCCGGAACCGCTGCCACCTGCATCAGAGGATGACAAGAAGAAGAAGAAGAAAGATGACAAAAGCAAGTCGGGAAAGAAGATATTGAGCCTGAAATGGGTGAAAAATCTCTGCAAGAAATCTCAAAAATAACGATAATTTCTTCTTTCAGAAGCCCCTTTGAGATGTGGAATGGCTTAATTACGGTATCTGTAAGCCTTTATATCATCTTATATGTTTCACCATTAACGGTTATGGGTGTTTTATATTTTGTTCTGTAACAGGTCGACGATGAATTACCTTTGTAGCGTTCTTTTGTAATTTATGTAAGCTTCAATATTAACATTATGCGCTCTTCTGAATATCCATGATTTGATTGAACAGATACTTTAAAATGATAATGTTTCACTTAATTTTACAAGTTTCGCATTAATTGTACGTTGTATTGAGGGCAAAGTCATAACTGTAACGAATCATACTTGTTGCATAAACATTCTCCTGCACGTTTTACGACATTTAGTCGAGCTGATGTTAATTTTTATTTTTTGAGTAATTAAACAATTATCATATCTTCGGTTGAGATTGAAATCAATATTTTTTGACAATTTTAATTCAATTTATCGTTACTTCATCAATGTGTACAACAAGCATTTTCCTTCTACTTTTGAGGCCTACAAAATGGCTAATCCAAGTAATGAAACATCATGAAGGGAATACCATACACATGCCCAATCAAGAAGCAGCAGAGCTCTAGATATATTTTTCAACTTCTTTTTCATCTTTAGTACTGCTCCGTCTCCATTCCATGTACCAAACAAGATATAAGTATATATTATGGACGAGACAATATATAATTTCCCTTTTGCAAAACAAATAAGCTAGAAAATGCTTTAAGAATGCATAACCAAGAAAATCGAGTTTACATGCCTCGTTCAGCAAGAAAATATTATACTTTGTATAACAGGATACTATGTAACTGTCGTTTATAACAATCAAATCAGAAAATAACGGAATATAGAATCCGCCAAGGGGCTGCAAAGAGCAGCCATCTCCGTCTGAAATGATTATTAGACATCCCAGAATCCAGACCAAAGCAGGAAAGATCCTGCAAAAATTTCCAATTCCAACAAATCTTTCAATTATCACAACACGAACATATCCTCAAACATCTCAGATTCCATGAGACTTAAGCTTCAAGACTCGTATGGTCAAATCACAGGCACCAAATAAATTGATGGCCTGCACTTGGAAGGGAAGATGCTACTTTCAGAAGCACGAATGACAAACCTATTGATCATATAATACCATTTGTCCAGAATAAAATATACTCGAAAAGTACATAATTTGACATTGTCATCATTTTCCTATAGTTTCATGAAAGCATACTTCACATTTTCTTTTCATTTTTTCCCTTTTCTTTTTTGTTTTCTTCTTTTAAGTTTTTTTTTTTAATTTCCTTTTTTTGCCTTCTTGCTCCATAAATATCATACTCTGGAACTGCAAGATCAAATGGTCTTCCAGACTTTCACCTCCTAGAGGCAGACATCTGACCTAAATAGATAAGCAACATCCCCTGCCCACAAAGGCTGGAATTAGAACTTGGCATGTGTGCAGTGCCATCCTCCAGTTTATCTCAGTAGTTATCTGGCTGCTGCTTAAAACAGCCTGAGCAGATCAATTCCAAACAGAAATTTTCTTCATATTCAGTGTTGTTAAAGCACCGGCCACACTGCACGCATCTCGATATACAAAGTGTACATGCCCTGCAGACTTGAGCAGCATGATCTTCAACCTGACAGCCCTTGGCTGTACAGTCATAAATGAGCCTCAGTTTTTCACATCTCGGGCACATTTCAATATCAATTGCCCGATCATCATCACACAGAAGATAAAAATTTCCCCGATGATAGAAGTGTGGTTTGTAATGATTTTGGAGCTTGTCGTTATCAGCACCGAGTAATAGTTTCAACACTTCAAAATGTTCAAGTGTCACCCCATATAGCCCACCAATTCTCAGGTGCTTTATACCTTGGACACCTTTAGCAGAGTTGAACATCTTGAGATTATTTAGAATACCTTCAATAGTAAGCCTTGTACATCCAGGAACACACAGCTGCAGGAAATAATAAAACTTAGTGACTCGTGTAATCTACAAATGATGTAGAATATCAGTATCTTGCAGTTCACCAGAAAGTAAGAGCATAACTAAGAGCACAACTGGTGCTACAATTACTTAAAAGTATCCACTAGAGACCGCTTCAAGAAAAAGGAGGGGAAGTGATGGGTGACAAGAACTTCCACAATTCCACCAACTCCATTCATTGTAAAATATTCCATCCATGAAAATATCATCGCCATGGGTAGATTCTTAATCTATGATATTAACAAATGATAACAAACTATTATGGATTTGACTTACATCTTATAGTAAATTAAGAATCAATAAATTAGGTAACATGTATTTGAAACTATTTTAAATATTTCGTCACGTAAGTTTTATTATTTCCTGCAGCTGTGTTCCAGGAACACATTAACATAAATGTAGTCTTCAACACACACCCTCACTTCCAGCCGGATTCATTTAATGCATGACACATGACAATTTATAATACATGGTTGGCGGTGATGGTGAAACCTGAACCCAGGTCGTTATCTTCATCATCACGTCATACAAATGCTATTTCTTCAATTCTATTTGCTATCCTATCCTTGTAGACACAAGAACACCACCAGAGCAGATATCACAACTCACAACAGAGCATACAACCCCCAAAAATGGCTAGAAAGCATAAACGTTCATTAAAAGTAGGCATTGGTGTAGTTACAAACACATTTTAAACGTGTCAATTGATTCAAATGCCAGAAACTAGGAATCATGATGAATAAGGAATACCATTCTTTTATTAGAACTATGTCATATCATCAATAGTCTGATCGCAAATAAATCAACTTAAGAATTAAAATTGCAACAGAAAGCAACATTAGACAATGGTGGAGCCACTGACCTTAGTCAACTGTGGATTAGTTTCAAGTACACGCCTCAAACCATCATCTGTGATCCTCGGACACTCCACCAAGCTTAGGCATTGGAGACTACCTTGAGATCTGCTAGCCAATTGCAGCAGCACATCATCTGTGATCCTCTCGTTGAGTGGCTGATCAATGTGGATAGTCCTCCACAACAAGGGATCATCTTGGACTGTGGAACACAGAGACCTACAAACCCTTTCAACAGACAGAAGGTCCTTGACTCCCAGATAACTAAGAGTAAAGGTCAAAGCATCATGGGGTACTTCCTCCTCGGCACAACTGTCAGCACCATCTCCTTTCTCTTTAACTTGCATCTCAGAGCTGCAACCATATTGGACTGATGCACCCCCCATATCTCCCACCTCACTATACAGATTCAACTCATTACCCACATTCAATTTCTCATTGAAATGAGCATTGTCTGGAAACGACTGGATACACCTGTTCAGATTCTTATCTCCCTGAAGATTTCTCACAAAAGATTGGATACCCATATTCAATTTCTCATCAAACTGAACATTGCTTGACAGAGATTGAAATTTTATGGCATTTTTCCATATCAAATTCCACTGCGCAAACCGATCATAGTCATCTTGATGGGATGCACAATTGTTGTTCCTCACATATCCTCCATAATTGACATCTGAATCCTCGAGCCATCCTGTGATGGCTGTGAAAGTAGTTTGTATATCCATCCCAAATGGATCAGAAGGCAAGAGGTTGGCAACATCATTGGAAGCTGACTCCGGCGAACTACACCTATCAACACTGTCCGTCCCACAACAGAGATTACGCTCCTCAGTTTCCCCTCGGCTCTCATGTTTTGTCATTGTAAAACCTTCCCCATTCTTCACTGGAACACCGTCCACAATATATCCGTTCACAATTCTCGTGGGAGATACCAAACTATCTTCACCAATGTGCGCAGGAAATATTGGCCTATGTGAATAGTTCAAGGCCATCCCAGAAACCCCAAGATTTTGTATATTTTCTCTATATACCCAAATAAAATAATGAAAAACAGTAATATGCTCTACAGCAAAACCCTAGATTTTTTTTTTCTCTCTCAAACAAGAAAACCCTCAATTTTTAATGACAAACTAAAACAAAGCACCAAAAATCTCACTGAGTTTTTCTTGCACAGAACCCTAAATATATTTTCAGCTGCAAATATAATCCATCAACGAAAGAAACTCTTTTATACAAAAGAATCAACGAATTTCAATGTAATTAATCATAAAACAAAAATTATATACCTAGGGTTTCAAAATAACCAATTCGAAACTCAAATAATGATGAAATTGGAGGAAAAAAAAAAAGAAATTTAAAGGGAAAAAATAGCCCTAATTTTTGGTCCGTCGAGATCAAAATCGACAGAGATAAAATTGAGTCCTTGTGGAATTTTTGTGTGGAAAGGAATCCGATTTGAAGAGAAAAATAAAAATTCCCTGTCGATCGAGTTCACCACATTGTGTTCCCGGTATATGCGAAGGGTAAAAGGGAATCCGATTTCGATCGAGCGATACGTGTGAGGAAGGGAAGATTATTTTCCCGGTATTTGCGAAGGAAGGAAAATTCGTGGCGGGAGAGTAAAGGGGAAGGAAAACTTCGACTCTAGTTTTAGCCTTGTTTGTGGGCTTCGCTGCTTAACATTGAATTAAATTTCACTTTTGGTCCTTGAAGTAATAAGATTAATTGATAATCCCCAAATGTTTATTTTAGTTACATAATCGACCTCCAATAACATAAATCATATAAATTACTTGGAATGGATTCTACCTCTCGACACAAGTTGGTACTTAGAAATTTAAGGTAAACACATTTTAATGAGAATCGTGTAATAGTTAACTAAGATTTAGTCCTCGTTTGGTTTGAATTAAAATTTTGATAAAAATCAAAGTGAAAGTCAATAATTAATTTTAATTAATATTTCACGAGACTCATAATTTTTATCCGATTTTCAATCATACATTTAATCAATTTTTATCAAAATATACTAAAAGTATGAATTTTTAGTTATACCAAATAGGGGGCCTAGACGGCAAATTTTTTCAAGTTTGATTGGTAACCATGGAGGCGAACTTGTTACTTTTTAAAGGTTTAGACCAACTTGATACTGGGCTGATAAATTGGGAGAGTAATTGTGAATTTTTTTCCTTTTGCGAGGAAAAAAAGGCGGTGCGAATTGGATTTTTGTGGAGCAAATTGATAAACTATCCACATATTCAATTTTAGGCCTTGTATGGGAAGGATTAAAATTGGATAAAAATTGAAAATATAGCCGTTATTGTTGACTTTATTAGACTAGTGGGACCCAATAACGACCATATTTTCAATTTTAATTGGCTTTTAATCCTGCCCGAACGGGGCCTTAATAACTAGATTTTACTCTGAAGCAAAATATTGAAACCTATGATTGATACTTTAAATTCCTAGAATGAATGAATGAATTACATCATACGAATATTTGCCCAGGCACTAAGATTTGATCTCAAGGTTAAAGTTTTTTATAAGTGTATCAAGAAAAGAGAGACTGAGCTATCAAACTCTCAAGGTTCACCCGAACGGATACCCGAATCGACAACCGATGGGTTTGGATCGGGGCTATACCAAGAACCGAATAAGAACTGACACTAAATAATTTTTTTTATTTTTTATATTGAATTAATTAAATTATTTCATTTTTTTCTAAACAAATTAGCAAATTAATTAAATAAATCAGATTATTTCATAATTTTAATTTTAAAGCCCAAATTATTTTTAAAACCCATTAACCCATTTTAATTTGCTCATAACTATATAGTGTTGCTCTAGATATTAAAAAATTTAATTATGGTACGGAACCAAACCATACCGAACGGAAACCCGAACGGTTCCATAATTATATTTGAACCCGACGGTTCCATTTATCAAATACCGGAAATTTTTGGATCGGATCGATTCGGTTCAGAATCGAATCGAACCGACCCACGGACAGCCCTAAGCACCATGCACATTGATTAATATTAATGTATTTTTGATAAGTAGATGTTCAGATCCAAAATATACCTTCATTTATTCAAGAACTTGGTGAATTTATATGAGAGATTTTCGAATGTCATTCTTCTTAAAATGGTGGAGAATTGTTGGAAATAACATTTTCTAAGACATTGTGCGAAACGGTTTTTGGCCCATTTTTATGTATTCTCTTTTCTATAATTTGGAGTTCAAGGTGTAAAGAACCCCATGAAGTGTAGTGAATCCTAGGGAGAGGTGTAAATAAGATTGATGATTCTTTGATTAGGATATATGATAATTTTGTTGGTGATATTGTATGGTTAAATAAATGTTTATTTAAATGATAAAGTAATAGTTAAGTTTAATTCGTAGGAGCGTAATTAAACTCTATGTAAATAAAAGCAAAAATAAAGAAAGTGAATAATAAAATTCGAGACTAGTGATTAACACTTCCTCCTTAAGGCAAAATTGCCTCGCAACGGTGCTAACGGATTACGATACTTCCCAACTTGTGGTGGAAGCATTTCAAATCACATGCAACTGCAAACTCGAACAATTTTGTTCTATCTTAAAGAAAATAATTTTTGGAATGATTTTTACAGAGTTTTTACAAAAGTTTTTAACATAATGCTCAATAAAAATGATATGTGATGCATAATGGACATTCAAATGGTCCTATTTATAAAAGATGAGAGCTTGTGAATGAAGTGTCATACCCCAAACTCAACAACATTCACGAAGGGAATCATCCCTTGTTGCCGCTAGCTAATCGCTCAAGCAACGATAACACCTGTTCAACATAGACTTCTTCGCCCTCTTGTTGCTCGTGCGCTAAGCAAGCCATGGAGCTAGACAACTTTTCGGTCCAACTTTGGATCGCAATTTCCTATTCACCCGAAATTGATTTTGAGATCTCAAATATACCAGAAGATCTACTCGACAAGTAGAACAAGTTAGTCTATTTATATTTATAATTTGACTATTGGATCGAATTCGAATATTTAGTCGAACTTGACACAAAGTTACTTTTCAAGTTTTATACATAGGCCCCGTTCGGTAGGGATTAAAAGCCAATTAAAATTGAAAATATGGCATTTATTGGGTCTCACTCGTCTAATAAAAGTCAACAATAACGGCTATATTTTCAATTTTAATCCGATTTTAATCTCTCCCACACAAGGCCATAATCAAATTTTCAATTTTTAAACCAAATTCCAACATTCCCCCACATGAATGAAATTCAAATATTTTCATACTATACGAAAATATGATGTATTGTAGAAAGAAAGAAAGAGCAAAAAAATACTGCTTCAAATAAGGTAGCTTCTGACCTTAAACTTTCCTCAGTGAAATACTATTAGATTTACTTGATTGATTGGTGAATGTATGCCTTGAACTATTCAACTGTTGATGTAAACCAAGACAATAATACTCACACAAATATCTTTTCTAAATCGTCCATGGTTCTCATGATTTGGTTCATTTTGGCCATAAACCACTCTTGAATTTTATAAGTGTTTTCGAAAATTTCAACATTGAATAATTTTAATTGAGGCAGCCGCACCTTACACTTACACATAAAACTTCTTATTAAAAGTATTCTGCATTACTCCACTTGACTTAGGCCATGTTTGGTTCACATTATTTTTTTCATTCTCATTCTTCTACTCATTTTCAACCACACATTCTTCAATAAAATAATATTTTTCATCACATCAATAACTTTTCCTTCTTTTTCAACAACATATTCTCCATCACATCAACAGTAAAAATGCATTTTTACCTTCAAAATGTGCACTAAACGGGAGCTTAATCAAGATATAGGAGTCATTAAAAACATATTTTAACCTTTAACATTCTGCAAAAAAACACTTTAACTATCACATGAATGAGTTAGGAAACATTTTCCAAAGTGCAACACCGGAGATCTTACGCTTCTTGTTGACGATTTTTGAACTAGTTTCAACAAAATTTGACAATTTTCTTTCGGTATTTCTATCGTCTTCATCCTCAAACGGACTATCAATTCCTCCAAGTTCATCTCATTGCGTTTTTCTGGAGATAGTTCTTGAAATCTCTCCACATGGGATGGAGTTTCTCAATGAGTCCAAAAACTTGTTAAAAATGAACTTCTTTGCGCTGGCATCATTGATCATGTACTTTTTTTTCTAATAAATCCCATAGATATTTGGTCGAGTCCATTAAACTATACACTTCATAAAGTGTATTGTCCAATCCATTCAAGATGTAATATTTGTAAAGGAAATCCGGGTGCTTTCATGTATTTAATGCAATAATCGATTCGCGATTATTTTCTCCTTCTTATATCGTAGGAGCGGTCTCTTTTAAGAACTTTGTCAAATTTAAAGTAGTAAAATAGAACATCTTTTATTGCAATCTTTTAAAATTCACATCTCAAAACTTTTTCGGTATTTTTCCATGTGGGATATGAGAGTTTGGTATAGGTATAACCAAAGGCAGAACCACATGGTTCATATCATTCGTTGTTTGACTCGAAGTAGTCTCAACAGTATCCATTTCTGTTGCAAGTAAAAGTTCAATGCACAAAAAATGAAAGAAAATGAATAGCACACGGATGTTTATTCTAAAGATGAAGAGAAATGATTTATACAACAACAACCACAAACAAAATTTTGTCTTAAAATTGTTGGTGATATTACGTGGTTAAATGTTTGTTTGTTTAAATGACAAAGTATTAGTTAAGTTTAATTCAGAGGAGGGTAATTAAACTCTATGTAAATAAAAGCAAAAAGAAAGAAAATGAAGAGAAAGTGAATAATAAAATTCGAGGCAAGTGATTAACACTTTCTCCTTAAAACAAAATTGCCCGAAAATGATGCAAACGGGTTACCACACTTGTCTTCCAAAATACAACTGATACAACTTGTGGTGAAAGTACTTCAAACCATAAGCAACTTTGAACTCGAATAATTTTTCTTCTCTCTACAAGAAAATGATTTTTGGAGAGTTTATGCAAGAGTTTTTGATATAATGTTCGATACAAATGATATGGGATGTACAATGGACGTCCAAAGTATTCTATTTATAGAAGAGGATAAGTTCATGCCCCAAACTCGAAAACCTTCACGAAGGGAAGCATCCTTTGCTGTCGCTAGCTTCTCGCTCAAGCGACAATTTCATCGCTCAAGTGCTAGGCGAGCAATGGAGTTGGATTTCCCAGTCAGTTTTTTCCTTTTTTCTTTCCAACTTTGGATTGCAATTTCTCATTTATCCAGAATTGATTTTGAGATTCTAAATATACCACGATGATCTACTCGACGAGTAGACCACGTTAGTCTATTTATATTTATAATTTGACTATTAGATCAAATTCGAATATTTGCTGGAAATTGATACAAAGTCACTTTTCAAGTTTTATGCTCAATCAAATTTTCAATCTTTAAACAAATTCCAACAATTGTTCTTCTTTGTAAAACTTTCCATTCATTTTTTCTCTTCAAAAACATATTTTATGTCTTGAATATTTAGAATCAGATTACAAAGACTCGTATATTTCTCTGTACATTCTTGGTGTTCAGTTTGTGTCCATTAAATGCTTAGACGCCAGTAAACACCTTCTAAGCATTTAAGTGTATTTTGAAAGCAATTTTGGTTTCCTTGTGCACTATATAAGCAAGGGATATATATTTGTTGACACACTAAAAGTGTAGCTCAAATTAAATAGTCCAAAGAGTGAGGTCCAATTGAAAAGTCCAGGATAAAGGCCCAAATAAAGTTATTGGTGAATGCAGAGGAAGTCCACGAACACAGTAACATCATAACACAAGCCTGCAAGACGCTCAGAATTTGAGTGAATGGAGTGCCTTACGGTCGCGCAGAGCGACAACCTTGTACTTGCCCAAACCTTCAAGTCGCCCAGAATCTTAATATATGAGATATTATGGTCATCCGGAATAGCAGTTACTGAAACAGTTATCGAGCAGATTATCACATTCTACGATTTAAGGAGCCCATTTGAAGGCAGTTGAAGACAAAGAGTAATGACAGCAGTTAGAGATGGCAGTTCCATGATAAGTTAGCCACCATGAAGAAAGTGGATAGTTAGAAAGCAATCAAGCAATTTTCAATTGGTTTGTCGCGAAAAAATCATCATGAGAATATAAAAGGAAGAAAAGACATAGAGGAAAGGATCTCGAATCAAACACTCTCAAATAGAGAATATGTAATTTCTATTTTTTAGATTAACTTTAATTATCCTTTTTCAGTACTCGTGTGCTTGCGCCCCCTTGGAGATATTCTGTTTATTTCCAATCGTAACTCTTATCAATAAAGTACCCCTTTTTGGGACTTTGTCTCAAAAGGTTTGTCTCTTACACAATTGTCCAAATTTCATTTTTAACTGTTAGCGACAACCCACGCGAAACAATATTATTCTAAGGAGAGCGTCAACATGCAACTTGAAATCCACCGAATTTTTTTTTGTTCGAGTATGGTCTGAGTTGTCCCACCAATATCTAAAAAATATCATCATCTACCTAAGGGAGATGTCACCCATCCTCCTCACCTCTCCCTTCTTCCATTTCATCTGCATTTTCCCACGTCCCCCATCGTATTATTAATTGCACTGCAAGTTTCGTCGCCATCTCTTCCCTCCACTACATATCATAGCCACCCAATTACATAAGAGTTGCTCGAGAAATTCCCGAACTACACTCGGATAGTTAACTGAGGGTCTCTCTAGCTCGAAAAACCAGGGCTAGGAAAGGAGCGTTGCAAATGATAGGAGGAAAAAAATAGAACGAAAAAAAAAAGAGAACTTTTTAGTCCTTTTCCCCCTGCATTTGTCGACCGCTCCGTTAAATTTTAAGATCAATGTCAAAACGAAAGACATAACTGAAAGCAACGAAAACTTCTAGATCACTTTTATCTTTTGCTATCATTTTACCGAACCTATTCGTATCTAGAGCCTGATCAAATGATTTGCTCATTAGATTGTGTTTGGTGCGCAATATTAGAGAACAATTTGGTAGACAAGATTTTTTAATATCATTTCTATATTATTGTCCAACACTTTACAATTCACCTAGCAAAACATGTCATAAATGAATGTTCGGATATTAGACAGGATTAAAGAAGAGATAACCGTTACAAAAAAATAAAAAAATTCGGCGTACTGAATATGTTACTTATTGAAATGTTTATACATGTTTAAGCTAGATTATGAACACTGCAAGGTGATTCTTACCTTTCACTTTCCAAGTTATACAAGCTTCAAGAAAAGTTAGTTAAAGGCTAAATATCCTAGAAATTTCTCTCAAAACAATGTTTAAAAGTACTCTCTTTTAAGAAAACAATTGTGTTTAATTTTTATATTAAGAAAATTTGGCACGAACACACAGTGTTTCTCTCTGCTAAATTAAACCTTAATTCATGTGCAAAACTTTGAAATTACATGAAACGATCCCTAATTCCGGTAAATTAACTTGCATTAAAAAATCGTCGTATCTAAGCAGATAGAACAGTTTGCTTCTGTGGTGAATCCTCAGCCTGCAAGCTCTCATAGTATTTCACCAATACTTGCCATCCTCCAGGACACATAAATCCATCAGGAGGGTTTTCACCGTTTCTCGCGTAAGTCCGCATCTGCAAAGTATACACAAAATTTACATGAGAAGTTCGGGGTATTAGGTACACAATAGCATTGGGCCCATCTATCTTCCATGGCAGATACAAATAACAAGAAGCATTATTCCCAATAAGCTTAAGCGCTCTCTCTCTCTCTCTCTCTCGTATACACGCCAAAGGTTTAGGCATCACCAAAATAATTTACGGACATATCATGAATTACAAAATAATAGAGACATTTAAGGCCTTAATTTACGCAATATTCTTTCGAAATTTCTTTAAAAGGACGAGCAACAGCTAAGAATGGAGTCAAAATTGTACTTACCTTGGTTCCCGATATGAAGAGAAATTCTTTAGCGCGTGAAGGGTCAAAAAAAGCCATCTTCTTTTCTACAGTATCATATGCAGCTACCTGCATTATTGTGTCAATGAGAAAATGCAGAGAACTCGTTATAAATCCAAGGAACAAATTTTATGGAAAGCTTTACATCAAAATAGTACATATCAACTATCAGCATCGAGGAATCAACTATTGAAGGAATGAATTAAAACTATGTCCTAAGAAACTTTGGACACGAGACAAGCAGATAGATGACCTCTTTTGACTACAACAGGTCATTCAATTCACTCACTTCAGTGTGAAAATACGCATGGATAGAGTCTGAAATGGACACAAAATTGGTATGTTCAGTATGCCGGAATAGGCAGAAATGGACATGACCAATGAAGAAAAGAACATTAAAAGTTGTTCAATACTGTATAACAGCGTCCAATAGTAGGTAACAAACATGCCCAATATGTTAAGTGGTGATATGAGAAGAGACGTGAAATGATGGTTCGAGTGAACACAGGATTGGTTACGAGCAAACTAAACATTTCATCTACTATGAAGTCGGAAACTTCTGCAATTGCAGATAGAGCTGATGCAGGTTCATGAATGCACAATATTTAGAGTTACCTACCCTGAATGGCAAGATGTTTAGTTTCTCCAGACCTGGAGCCATGCTTAGCACCTTCTTCCCATGATCCGGATCATACAAATCCCTCTTTTCTATGGGGTGGCCAATACCGGCAGGATCACGACCTACAATGTAGAAATTAGCACCAGCATTTATCCGTGCCTTTGCATGCCATTGTACTTCAGTTGGTCCAGCATAATGCATTGGTGAGGGAAAAATAGCTACAATTGTAGTCGCAGGATCAAGAACCCCGTCTTCTAGTACCTATGAAGAATGAAAACCTCATATAAATCTGAACGGCAAGTACGATTTATTTTAGGGTCCAAAATCATCTCGAATATATTTGTTTCAATCTTCATTGTAGAAATTTGCAGTTCCAAAGATCCACGTTAGAAATGTAAAAGAGATTATGAATTTTATCTCCCCTCAAAAAAATCATTATCTTATCCTGAGAAGGCACTCTACTGTATAATCAATTTATGACTAACACGTTACATATTCAATATTGAAACATCCCTTTAACATGTCCTAAGGTTGTTTTACGATTATTCTGTTTCTTCAGGGACAATTTTCCAAGCACGTGAGGTTGACGTTTATGCTCATAAAGGGCCATGTTATCCAGTATATAATTTAAATTAAGAGCAAGTTTGGCAAAACCTAAAAAAGTGATGGTACCTTTCTTGAAAGTAAGGACTTTTCAAACCAAAAATACCCACCAAAATGTAACTTCCAGAAAAGTTCGAAAATTTTGGCAAAAACAGTTGGGAAGTAAGTTTTAAGCTCGGCCAACAACGTATAAGAAATGATTATGTGCAGAAGTTGTCAACAAGACAACAACAAACAAACCTTGCTATGTTGTTCCATACGAACATCAAGTGGCACGTCATCAGCCTTTACGAAACCTCCTAAAGGATGAAGCAAAAGAATTGGATTCTTGTACCCTCTTTCTAGAAGTCTCCTGCGAGTATCATTCATTAACAAAGCATGACCATTATGCACAGGATTCCTTAGCTGAAAAGCAAAAACCGCATCTGCTTGGCGTTTATCAAATTCTTTGCGCAGTTGTTGTGGAGAAAGTCTGTAGTGATCGAGGCCGTCATTGTATTTGATAGGCTGTAAAACTTCCAAATCTCCACCAATGAGCCAATTTCCAGCAGGCGTAATTACCTCTTCAACATAAGGTAATCCAGGAGCTGTGGTACCCCATGTTCTAGCAATTCTCTCTTCTTTGTTATGCTTGTATATTTCAA
This sequence comes from Fraxinus americana, assembly GCA_035079005.1. Classification (NCBI taxonomy): domain Eukaryota; kingdom Viridiplantae; phylum Streptophyta; class Magnoliopsida; order Lamiales; family Oleaceae; genus Fraxinus; species Fraxinus americana. Next base: position 2,594,911 of record CM068710.1, on the reverse strand, counting down.
TGCTGTTACCAAGAATAAAATGTCATAATACACTCCAAGGGAATTTTTGTCTACACATTAAAATAAGTAAATGTTATTTTTAGAATCAATTACGTGTCCTCGAATCCTGAACATTGTTTTCTCTTATAAATGATCAGTGTTTATCCACAAAACTAGAAGAGGATTAGTTCTATAAAAAGAAGAATTTCATTAACCTTAAATTTGAAAGAAATCATACTGTTTCTCACTTCAATTATCCATACAAAGTGTTTATTGTCCAATCCATTAAGAATAATCCAGAAAAGGCCAAGGAGGCTTTAGTAGAGTGGTAGAAAGGAAATAGGCTTAGACTTGACTGTCAAAAGATCAAGCTAAATCATTGAATGGGTTATTTATTCGTTCGTTTTTAGTTATTTTACCACCATAGTTTCTTACGTATTGAGGTATAAAAATTTGTTGTTGTGATTGCAAATTCAAAGGGAGCGTGTTTAATGCGCTAGTAAGCCCACAAGTCGGCTTCCATGAGCGAAGGGGACTCACAAGTAGTTGACGATTGAACCTTGAACCACCGTCTAGGACAATCTATATTTCCAGCAGTGAGACTCAATAGAACGAGTCTTCTAACCACAGTAGCACTACCAGAGTTTCGATACCACTTTTATATGCATTTGAGCATAACTAATCCTTCAAACCAGCTTACAAGGGGTTGGGGGTTGCCAAATCTAATAATAAGTCCACAAGGTAGCCTTGCAAGAGTGATGCAGGATTCAGAAGTGTTTATTATAAACCTTAATTTTATTCAACTTCGAAAGAAAAATAAACACTCAAGAATTCGCAAGATTTACATAGGTGGCGCCTCAATGCAAGACTACATCCTCTCCCGCCGCTCAATAATTCATTGTACTGGAAAAAGGTTCACAAAAATACAAATTCCTAAACAGTTCTTAATGAAATTGCGGTCTGGGGCGAGTTAGATCCGCAGCCAGTTTCTCGAAGTGGCAATAATTAGACCCCAAACTTAACAAGAAGTATTATTACATGAACAAATACGTAGAAACAAACATATACAGACAATAAAAGAATAAAAAAAGAGAGATCGTCTTTTATATACCATGTCGTAACGAGATACTAACCTTCTAAGAATGCCAACCAAATCATCATTAGGACCAGTCAATGCAACATTATTAGACACTCCAATTCTTTCCTTACCCTCATCATCAATGGCCAACACAATAGGAAGGGACATATTCACAACACTCCCATTTTTCATTCTCAAACAATTGAAATGCAAACTCTGCAAATACTCATCTTCTCTCATGAACCCTTTAAGTGGGCTAGCCCAACCCTCACTAATAACGTGAACCCACTCAAGATCAATCTTTGTAAGCCTCACCTTCGGCATTGTCTCAGCCTCTGAAACTGTGGCTGCTCTTTGGATTTCTGGCACCACAAGATCCACCAATTGACCCCCATCTGGCTCAATCAAAGAACTTTTTACTACGAAAGAACCCTTATTAGAAGGAGATGATAAAGAAGCCATTTCTTTATGGAAGAGCACAAATGGGGCAAATGGATTGAAATTGTAGATGGGTTTTGTCTTAAATTTGGTTCGGTAATGGCATTTCTTGATTGTGGAATGCAACTGTGTAGTATTATTGAGGTGTAGCCTAATTGTTAGGGACATTTTTGGTCTAATAATTGTTAAAAATGGCTTCTTGGTTTAGTTCTTGAATGATAGAATGAAATTGTATAGGGATCCGCGAAAGTCGAGTGGGTGGGGTCTTAGATTTGGTGGACACAATTTTATGTGGGGAAAATGAGCACGAGGAATAGTCTAATGATGCCACAAACTGAAAAGATGTCCACAAGTTTGTGGATTCCTAAGCTAATGGTCGGAGGTGTTTTTGCTTATTTTTTTAATTTATAAAAGAAAATTCCCCCTGTACAATCATCAGGTGTGGGCCCCACTAACCTCCCTAATGATTGTACATGTAGGAGGATTATTTATATATATAAAAAAAAAATTGAACCCCAAGAGGGCTCCCCGCCGACCCTGTTCTGGGCCATTGTGGAGGAGGTAAATAGCAGGATGTGCCTCCCAGGAGCCAGGGTGGAGAGCTTATGGATAGGCTTTGGGCTATTAAAAGCTATGGTAACTCCCGCTTACAACAAAGCCAATTCCACCTTGTGGGGAATCGAACTCTACACACTACCGCGCTGAGCCCTAACCGCCCTCCCCTTTGCCACTGGGAGATATGCTCTGGGGGCATAGGGGGATTATTTATAAAGTTTACATGACTATGTCTATGGTTTATATTTAGATTAATGTTATTCATTTTCAGTGGGGATGAAAACACAATTTAAGTGACTTTAAATGATATGTTAAATGAAATGTGAAATTAAATGACTTATTTAATTTCACCTATCATTTAATGCCATATTAACGCCGTCTAAACTGTGTTTTCATCCCCAATAAAAATTAATAGCATTACTCTTATATTTATAACTTCCAAATGGATGCCTTTTTTTGTTGTGCTTTAGAATTCATTATTTGAAAGTTAAAGTAGACGTAGTTCTAAGAGAACTAGTACTAAAATATTGTCATAATGACAATGTCGAGAAAATTTATTAATTGTGAAATACACAAGGATAGAAAATATTTCATGTGATGCTAGTTTAAGAAACATTTTACGATCAAGGATTTCTTTTCTATAAATCCAAATTTGTAATAACAGTAATTATTGTAAAATGCGTTTGAGACATTTCAAATATTACTCAAAATAATTTTAATATGTGTATTATGCAATACTGCTCATTAAACAATGTGGTAACCTCAAATAGGGATGGTTAGGAATCATCACGAAACCTATTTGGGATTAGAGATAGTACGATGAAATAAGAGGCAAGTTTTTGCAAAAGTGATGGAGGATTCAACACCTCCAAATAAGTGGGAGCGATGGAGGCTTCCAACATTGCTAAAGGTGCCTGTCTTTCTTTTGCGGGTGCACAATAAGGCCATCCCAACTTGCTTAAACCTAGGCCGATAGAGGATTTTAAAATTGGCAAGGAATGCGGGAAGTATGGGTTAAGGACAATGCTACTTGTACATTAGCATGTACATAAGCGTGTACATAATGTGAGTGGAGGTAGGGCCTACGCTACAGTGTCGTGGGCTCCACCACACTCACATTATGTACACGGTAATGTACAAATAGATAAATCCATGGGTTGCCAGGTAGCAAAGAGAGCGTGGAAGGAGTTGGGGTAGTGCAATGATTAAAAATTGTTCTAGAGCTCGAGATGCATGTGGGACCTTTTATTTGGCATATCGTAGCTATACTCTGGGAAGGAGTTGGGTCGCATTGGTAGTGCAGTGTGGGTGATATGGGGAAAGGAATAAGGTAGCTCACGGGTATGTCGCTAGGGAGATGATATTGTGATCCATCTCACAATTGACGAAGAAAAGAATCGTGACGGACACCTCTTTTTGCGGGCAGCGTGGTGTTTGTCTAAAGCTGAACATGAAAGTTACTATTAGGCAGGAAGAAGGGTTCATCGACTTTCAATTTGCTCCAAAATATAGTCATATTGGTTAGTATATCATCTTTAATTTCGAATCTTGGGAGTGGTTCTTACAACTTTATTATGTGCTAGTGGAACAAGGTGACCCATAGTCATGTTCTCTATTAGTTTTGAATATCTCCATGAATGTTCTTCAACGGTGTGAAATTCACCTTATTATCAAATAATCGATTATAACGCACTTGACAATACATTGATTGGTAGTGCATTCAACAAATCTGACTTTGCTTTAATCCTGTCATATCCAAACATACAATTTTTAACCCAATCTTTATTGGGGTAAAATGAAATTTTAAATAATTACTTTTTGAAAAATGTGCGATTAAAAAGTAGGAATTTTTTTTTTTAAATTTACGTATAAAACTATTTATTGTGTAAATATGTGGTTAAAAACGAGTATATAGAGATGACGCTGCGTTTGATGCACATTAAAATGGAAAGAATGCATTTTTTTTGTGATGTGATGGTGAATATGTGGTTGAAAAAGAAGGAAAAATTATTGATGTGATGAAAAATATTATTTTATTAAAAATGTACGGTTGGAAATGAGTAGAAAAATGAGAATATGGCTCAAACAGGGGCTGAAATAATGATTATCAAACAGGGATTTGTCGCATAGAGATAAAATCATAGAGATAAAATGATAGGACGTGATTAAGAAATAGAAACATATAAAATCTTCATTTATTTCTGTATTTATACCCAATCCCACATGACCCGCACATAAAATGTCTTCAAAATTTTGATAAAATATTGATAATAATCTTAATCTTGGAGCTTGTGTAAGGGTATAAAAATACTAATCTTGATTTGGAAAGATTATTATTCTAATACTAGTCAAATTTGCACTTTTTTGACATTTTGACTATTATGAAACAATATATTTGTCACCTGAGAAAAAATATTTAAGAATTTGTTTGGCATCATTTTACAAAAGGTTGAAATGACATCCATACAGGTATTTAGCATTTTCATTTCAAAAATCAGGTTTAGGGTTTATTTATGCAAAAATCAAGTTATATTTCCATATAATAATAATAATAATATAAATTAATTTATACACACACCCCCTACCCTATCCACCCCAATCAAACCCTGTATTATTTTCTCTCATCTTCCTCCCCATTCTTTCATGTCTAGATCTCCGTTATACCACGCTGCCGCCGGAGAACCAACTATTGGAAACCAACCCCATTTCAATACAAATCCATTTACATTTCTTTTTTTTCCTTTTGTCTCTATCTCCCCATCATCTCTCTACTCTACATATCATTCTCTCTTAACCAAAGATCTGGCCAAAGATCCAGTTGTTTAGAAAGAGATCTAGTCGCGGACGGTGTGTCGCGCTCAGTTCGTCACGTGCCTTCTTAACTGGAGTTCCAGCCAGAGATTTGGCCGGCATAGTAGCGCCCATCAACGGCGCGCGACGCACAATGGACATAGGGAATGAGTTTGAGATTTATTACAATATTTTATGAAACCAAATGTTTTCTATAATTTCACTTTTAGCTTTCAAAAATTTTCTAAAGTTGGTGGTGTTTATGGTGTGGTGGTTTTTTGCGATTGGTGGTGTCTTGTGGTGGTCATGTAGTGATTGGAGAGGTGGTGGTAGAGGTGGCAATGGGCCAAATCGAGTCGGCTCAGCCCTAATGCGTACAATTTTGGCTCGTCCTCGTTACGAGCAAAGCTTCTGCTTGCGAGCTCGTCCATTTTCCAATTTTTTTTTATATAAGACAATCCTTTTTTTTAAAAAGAGATAAACCCTTGTAGGCTGGCTCGGGGCGAGCTCGTAGGCTCACCCAGGAGCTACTCGCCTGTTGGCGGCTCGGCTCGTGTTCGAGCTCGTCATTTGATAAGCCCGAGCCACCCACTAGCAGACCTTTCCCTAGCCGAGCAGTCGAGCAAACGAGCCGCTCAGCCCATTTGCCACCACTAGGTAATGGTGTTTCTGGTGGTGTCGACACCGCGACTTTGGGGGTTTTTTTTGGGTGGGGATTGCAGTTTTGGTGTGGTAGAGATGTAGGCTTGGTGGTGGTGTTGTGGGGTGGCTGGATCGTTGGTGGTGCATGTGGTGGTGGTAGGTGATGGTGCTCGAGCGATGTTACTACATTGATGGTAAGTTGGTGTGTTGTTTCATTGGTGCCGTATGGTGGCTGTGATGTAGTGGTTGTTTTTGTGGTGGATGTTGGTTTGTTTCAGGTAATGGTGTTGTTGCTGGGAGGTAGTGGTGGCGGTAGTGTTGGCGACGATGCAATTGGAGGTAGTGGTGAGGTGTGGTCACAAGTATTGGTGGTGGTCACAAATTATTTGATTGATTTATGACCAAGTATTGGTGGTGGATCGAGGATAGAGTGTTTGGTGTATGTGACCAATTATTTAGTTAATTTATGACCAACTATTTGGTTATTTGTGACAAACTATTTATTTCTCATGATGGAGAGCGCACTGGTCATAATACTCGTGATCGACAGCTTATAGTGAGCCACTTGAATCAGACTTCATCTGATCATTCACCTTTATTACTTCAGTGGGCATCTGAGAATGATTTGGGGCCTAGACCTTTTAGACTCCTCAACGCTTGGATCAAGTATCATGATTTTTCATCATTTGTCGCTTAAAAGTAGTCATTCTCAACTCATCTTACATGGATGTCTACTATTTGGGAGAAGTTTTTTAGGTTGAAACAGGGATTGCGTTAGTGGAATTGACAAGTGTTTGGATATATTTTCCAACGGGTGCGTGATGCTGAGGATAGGGTGGATGTTGCTGAGACAGTTTATGATAGAGACCCTATACCGAAGCATCGTGACCTATTACATCAGCCACGGGCAGCTTTGAATCGGACCTTATCTATTGAGGAGGGTTTTTTTAAGCAAAATGCCAGTTCACGTTGGGTATGTGAAGGAGATCACAATACTCGTTATTTCCATGCGATGGTTCAAGAACGTAGAATCAAATCCTGTATTTGGTCCATCAGGACACTGGCATGGGTATTCTTAACAACTCCTGTTGACATTCAAACTTCAGCTATTGCATTCTACCAAGATCTTCTATTTGCTTCTACATAGTCGTTGGACCCCATTCACCCTAATATCATCCCCAGGCTTTTGACGGAGGATGGCAATTTGGCACTAAACCGCAACCTTTTGATTCATGAGGTTTGGGAGGCAGTGTTTAGTATAGACCCTGACAGTGCTGCCGGACCGGATGGATTCTCATCCTTATTCTTCCAACATTGTTGGGACATTATTTAGGATGATGTATGCAAGGTAGTCTTGGATTTCTTTACTGCGACTACTATAGTTTTGCTCCCTAAGAGGGACGGTGCTTGTAGATGGACTGACTTCAGATCTATCAATCTTTGTACTGTGTTCAATAAGCTTATTACTAAGCTTTTAAATACTAGATTGAGTACATTGTTACCGCGCATTATCTCTCCACAACAGAGTCGGTGCATTCCAGCTAGCCTAATTGGGGACAATGTTCTTTTGGTTCAGGAGCTCCTCCATATGTTGGCTAATAGAACGCGAAGGGGTAATGCGATGCTAAAGGTAGATATGACTAAAGCATATGATTGCATGGATTGGAGCTTCATTTATTCTGTATTAGAGGTATTTGGATTTGATCGGATATGGATCGATAGGATTAGGCGATGCATCTTGGAGTGTCATTTTTTTGTATTCCTAAATGGCCGCCCATGTGGTTTTTTTTCCATCTTCACGAGGGCTCAGACAGGGAGATCCTATCTCACCATCCTTGTTCATCATAGCTGCAGATTACTTCTTATGCCTGTTCACTCAGAGGTTTCAGGATTATCCCAGTATCTGTTATCGACATAGAGATAGTATTCTTGTATCACACCTTTCATTTGCGGATGATATGATTATATTTGGCAACGGTCAGAAACAGTCTATTAGGAGGATTCTTAATTGTCTGGAGCATTATGAGGGGGTCTCTAGTCAGTTGGTAAATAGGGATAAGAGCGGACTCATACTACCCAAACAGGCATCTATTAGTTAGATCAGACGATTGGAGATTTTGACTGATTTTCGGCACCAGCTGCAGCCATTCACTTATCTAGGAGTCCCTATATTCAAGGGGGCTAAGAGGAGCTTCATTTATGATGACCTTATGCAGAAAGTCATGAACATGATCTCAGGTTGGGCTTCGCGACTTCTTTCATATGGGGGCCGTATTACTTTGCTGAGGTCAGTTCTCTCCTCCATGCCATTACACCTTCTTCAGATCATGTAGCCCTCTAAAACTATCTTGAAGAAACTTGAGAGAATCTTTTAGCGATTTTTGTGGGATTCCAAAGAACAAGCGATACGTTTACATTGGTGGAGCTGGAAAGAGATTTGTCTTCCTACTGATGAAAGTGGTCTTGGCCTAAGGAGATTACAAGATGTGGTGGACATTTTCTCCATGAAGCTCTGGTGGTTGTTCCGTTCTCAGAGATCTCTTTGGGCCTAATTCTTATGGGACAAGTATTGTACGAGGAAACACCCTTTATTTGCAGTAGTTCCTTACTCAGCTTCTCCTATCTGGAAGAGGCTGAAATTGGTTGGACCCCGGACAGAGCCATACATTGCATGGCACCTTGGTGTAGGTCAGATTTTCTTTTGGCATTATTTCTGGATGGGTGAGACCACATTGACATCTGCGAGGGTGCAGGATTTTTTTGATGATACTGGGTAGAACATTGGACATTTATTATTGGTTATCCCTTCTCATATGGCGGAGCAGATAGGGGCTATACCTTATGTGCAGATGCCCCAGATCGAATTGTTTGGCGAAATACATCGGATGGTACTTTCACTACCAAGTCTGCATGGCAGATCGTTCGTTCGAGACACCAGTATCAGGATTCATACCGATTACTATGGAAATCCATTTTGCCCGTCAATATCTCATTCTTCTGCTAGAGACTATGGTAGGACATCATTCCAGTAGATGTGGTTATTCAGGGGAGGATTGGATACCGGTTGGCTTCTCGCTGTCAGTGTTGTTCTGTGACTGAGACTATCAATCATATTTTCAATGGCAGTAGCATCTCCAATCAGGTATGGCAGTATTTTGGGGATATTTTTCAGATACCTATAAGTTTAGGAGAGGGAGTCAGACAGAGATTCCAGAGATGAAGATATTTTGGACATTATGTTCGTTGTGAACACATTGCATTATCATTCTTCTACTGATATTTTGGTACCTATGGACAGCAAGGAATGATGCGAGCATATGAGGATTCGCATTGTTGCTAAACATATCATTTGGAAGGTTTATCACACGATCTCCTTCTTTCATATGGGAGGACTGCTTCGTGTGATCCATTGGCGATGAGATTTGACACTTGCACCCATATTTGGTATTTTTATGGACCCCCTTCCCCACCATTTGTCCATATTCTAGTTTGGTGGCGTACTTCACCAATAGGATCTGCCCAAATCAATACTGATGAATGCGTTAAGGATCATTTTGTGAGAGGGGGAGACATCATCAGAGACTACACAAGACACTGTATTAGGGCTTTCTCAACTTCGTATGGACCATGCTTGATTTTAGAGACAAAGCTCCGAGCTATCTTTGATGGGATTTTACTAGCTCATGGACTTGGGTTTTCTGGGATTTGGGTAAAGTCTAATTCTACAGTAGCTATTCACTGCATCACTAGAGGAGGATGATCATGGGCTATTCATGGTATACTCAGACGTATCACATATATCATATCCTTCGACAAAGACAAGATTTCTCACATTTACAGAGAAGGAAACCAGATTGCAAATGCTCTTGCTGCGGAGGGTTGAGATCATCGATGATATCAGATTTACTAACTACATGACCTACCACGACATATTAGAGCACTAGTACAAACTGACAGACATGGATTGCCCAGTGCCCAATTTTAATTTTGATTTTTATTTCCATTTCCTATTTTTGCCTCGCATTAGTTCTTATTGTAAAGGAAGTAGTATTTCCTCGTTTACTGCTTAAATTTTCGTCATTTATTTTCATTGTAAGGGAAGTAGTATTTTCTCATTTATTGCTTTCAATTCTTTCATGTAACCACAGTATTCCTTCACCACAAGTGAGGGCAGATTAATAAAATCACGGAGATACCGCTCTCCTTTAACTAAAAAAAAAAAAACTAATTTACAAATTTGTGATTGACGAATAAACTGTGACATATAAATTTTTCAATTTATGATTATGAAAATCTTTAACCAATTAATTTGATAATATATGATCAATAAATAAGTCGTGACCTATAAGTACGTATTTGTGACAATTAATTGTAAAATTGTGACCTCAATATATTTAATTAATAAAATATATTTAATTATTTAATTGTCACTTGAGTTTTGAATTTTGAAACTTAAAACCTGAAAATTGAATTGGCCATAGATAATACTTGAATTGTGAATTTTTTTCCTTTGAAAAGTCAAAAAGAGATTTTAAGATTCAAAAGCTGATTTTGAATCCGTTTGACTAATTTTATAAAACTGATTTTTCTAGATAGTGGAGCTTTTAAAAAAAGTTGATTCAATTTGACTTCCTCTAAAAACACTTTTGGTTCCAAATAAAAATTAATGTAATTTTCTCACAAAACTCTTCTACGAGAAACATAAACAAACGCAAAAACTATGTCAAACAGACCTAATTTTGTTTTTTTCTCATCATTTTTTTCAGTGTCACATACAAATCAAATAAATTTGGTCATACATTGGAACTATTCTCGGCAACATATGTATTTGAATGAACACATGCACAAATAATAGAAGAAAAACAAACCAATAATCATAAATAAAAAATAAGCAGAACCCTTGATAAATATTCAAAATTGGTCCAGGTTTGGCCTCAATTTATTTTAAATTCATTTTCAATCATACTTTTTATGAAAACAAAATTTTTTATCAACTTTTTAATTAAATATTTCATCAACTTTTATCAAAATCTAATTTTTAGTGAAATCAAATAGGAGCTTAGGCTTATTAATTTGAAGCACATTATTATTTGTCGTAACATCAAGGCATGTTATTATATTTTTTACAAAAATCTAAAAATATTTTTTATGACTTAATTCTTAAAATTTGTTTGACCATGAATGTTATTATTATGGTGTCAAAACGGGTAAGTTAGCTAAATCTCGACCAATCTGCAGGGGAAAAGTTTATGCATCAGGCATTTTCTTTACCAAAATTAAAAATCAGGTCCTCAAGTTTAAAATTGTAAAAATCAGGTTTTATTTTGAATTAATTAATTATATTTCATAATTATTATATTAAATTAAATATTTAATTGTAATATAATTAAATCACCCCACCCCACCCCACCCCACCACCATTGCTCCGGCTACTACTCCGACGATCGGTGGATCGCTTCCGATCCGCGATCAAGTCGATCCGCGACTTTTCGAGGTCACGGATCAAGAAATTTATAGGTCACGGATTATTTCGAGGTCACATAAAAAATTTGTAGATCGCAGACTATTTCGAGGTCACGTATTTAAAATTTTATAGGTCACGATTATTTCGAGGTCACGTATGAAAAAATTAAGGTCACAGATTCCTTTTTTAAGTTACAAATTATCAATTTCAAGTCACAGTCAAGAGTAAGGTCATAGATACCAAAAAGAACCACAATAGCTAGGTTACGCCACCTAAACTTTATTTCAACGAGTCACGTACACAATTCCTAGGTCACAGACACCTACCTAGGTCACAGAGACTCGCGATCGCCACCTCCAACGCCTTCGACCCGTCACAACAACACAGAACCATCACCACAACAGTTCCAACACCACCAAAACGTAAAAATAATCACCACCTCACCATTTTCATTTCCAAAAAAATCACAATGTGCAAATCACTAACAAGATTTGAAAATGAATAAAAAGCAGCGTCGCGACGCCGCTAACCAACGTGGCAAAGAACAGTCGTCGCAAATCGCAGCAGCAGATTTGGCAAAGAATGAAATAGGGGGGAGGGGGAGGGGGAGGGGCGGCGATCTGCGGGGGAGAGGAAAGGGAGGGGGAGGGGAAGAAGAAGGGGGAGAGGAGGGTGGAGGCGGCGGCGGCGGCGGGCGGTGGTGGCGGCGGCGGGTGAGAGAGGGAGGAGGTGTGAAATGAATTAGGGTTTGTATAGACGTTATATTTAAATGAAGTTGGTGGGGGTAGGTAGTAGGGTGGGTATATATTTAATTTAATTTAAAAATATTATTATTAATATTAATTGTAAAATTAAAACCTGATTTTTGATTAAATAAACTAAAAACCTGATTTTTTAAAAGTCAAAACTAAACACCTTGTTTATGGTAATTTTCTCAATCTGCAGCCTAATCGAATTCGGGCCCCTTTAAACTAAAAGTTCACTCAACGCAATTTAGGCCGACTTTTCTTTTTCTTTTTCTTTTTTTTTTCAATTATTTCACTAAAATTTATTTAAAGAACAAGAAATAAATAAAATAAAACACTAAAAAAAGTAACCCATTTGAGTCTCACCATTCTGGATACTATATTTATCATAAAATGTCAAATGCTTATCTTTGAATCTGTATATTAATATTAAATCTCAAGGTACTTGCAAATGAAGTAAGATAAATTAGAGATCATATTAAATGGAAAAATGTTATTCATCCCCAGTGGGGATGCATCCCCAGTCTATGTGGATATAAATGATTGGTTAAATGATAGGTGAAATTAAATGACTTATTTAATTTCACATATCATTTAATGCCACATTAACGCCACATTAACGCCATATATATTGGGGATGCATCCCCAGTGGGGATGAATAACATTTCTCTATTAAATGTTCAAAGTACGTGCAAATGAAGTAACACCATTTTGGTACGGGTTAAACAATTTGTACATAATGATTTGTATATAATGGATTACCCCCTCTCACATAATGCGCGGTGCCCGCGTGTATTTAAAAATTTCGACAATATGTTCTCCATCTCCATTGTAAGTAGTAGGTAAAATATTCGATAAAACAATTCGGTACATGTAGCATGATCCGGTTGATACTTAGTACCCATTTGGCCCCATTATTTGATTTTATAATTTTTGAAACAATGTTTTCCGAAAAATGTGTTGTTGAACAAGAATGAATTTTTTTTATTTATATGTAATATTATTTTATTAAAAAATGTGTGGTTAAAAAGAAAAGAGTAAAAAAATATATTGTAAATTTAATGGGGGCCAAACAAGGGGCATGCACCCGTTGATCCCCATTATTTCACATTATAATGAGAGGAATTGTAATTTTTGGAAGAATGTGTGATTATAAAAGAAGATTTTTTTTTTTTTTTGAATTTATGAGTAATATTATTTTATTAGAGAATGTTTAATTTATACGAATAGTGAGAAAAATGAATTAAAATTTAATGGAGGCAAACATAATTCTAAATTTGACTGCAAGGTCCTTAGCAGACATTCGACCTTGGCTTGATATAATGGTTGAGCATATTTGGCTAAGCTTTAAAAAGTCACTTATAAAAAAATTATTTTATTAACGAAAGTTGTAAATAAATAAGTTCGGACTAATAATGATGACCCCAAAAAATGAGTCAACAGGTGCCGTGCCCAGTCTCGCTACGTCCAATCAATTCCGATGCATTTCTACCGGAGAAACGGTGAGAAATGAGGCAAACTTGGATGCATAAAATATTTTACGACAAAAGACAAAGATGTTCGAGTTTCGATGGGTAAAACAAATGCAATCACAATAACAATGATCATCGAATGAGGACAAGACTATTAACCAATGACCTTGCTAGAATATATGGAAGGATAAAAAGAACAAAAGTGTCTTGTATCATACACTTTTTCTACTAAGTGTATGATGTAGAATGGAAACACAATCAATTTGTAAGAAAATTTGGTCATTTCTCTCCTTGATTCCATCTTTTTGATTTCAAGACATCACAGGATAAATCCCTTTAACTCCAATTTTTCCCAACCCCTTCTAAGTTACAAAGAAGATCTATTTATACTGCCTTGACCGACTGGAGTCTGTTGGATCAGAACTACAAGACCTCATCTCCTTAGTTGAGACCTTACATGATTGTCTATTCATACAATTAATACCTTGATAAGGGCCCAACCGCCCTATACAAAAGGCTGACATCTTCTATTACAAATGTTACATCAATCACTTCTCAAAGATACTCAAATATTTTGCAAGAAACGACATTTCCTTATGTGCTTCGGTTGAACTGAGGACCTCAGCACCGATCCTTTGGGTACAAGAACTTCGTCTTTTTCTTCGTTTCTTCCAAGTAGTGCTTCACTAGGTGAGGCAATGCTTCGACAATCTGCACTACTTTGCCTTATTTTGACCGCTTGGGTGTTTGTTGACTTTTTGTCTACATGGCAAATTTGACTTTGAACTTCGTTGACGCGGTATAACAAATTATGTAAATGAATCATGGATTTTACTTCTGGTTTAGTCATACACAAATCGAACTTCGTTTCATAATCACAATTTTGTTTTCCATCCATAAAAAAATTAATATCCACTGGTCCGATTTGATGAGACAATTGATGTGGTGAATAGCGCACCTAGTGGTGGTTAAATTTCTTTCATACCACATGATTAAATACACAAATAGTACATGAAATTTTACACTTGTTTCCAAAAGGTGTTACTTTCAATTTCAACAGTCTGTTGTGGATATCTGTCTTTACTTGAAATTCTAAAAACTTGTACCTCACTTGGTCGACATGATTGTCACTTATTAAGGCCCGTTGGATAGAAATTTAAATTTAAGTCAAAATCAATAATTAATTTTAACCATACATTTTATGATATTCACAACCTTTTAAACACATATTTTATCAACTTTTATCGAAATCTACCAAAAAATAGATTTTAACCCCCACCAGAACTAATTTATCAACGACAAATATATAGAAGATTTATCTGAGTTTCCGTCATTCCCACCGATGTAACCTTGCTATATATTCTATCCAAATTTTACATCTTCTGTAGTGTATTCAAAAACCAACTCATCAACGCTAAAGAAGTCATTGTTAGAATCGCAAAATGTCTCATCCTCCTCCTCGTAAATAAATAATATTTTAATCACCGACATGTTCTATGATTAAATTATTTAGAAAAATAGCAATAATAGATAGAAACCTTACGTGTTTATAAGAAAGAATTATGAGGGTTATTTTGGAAAAAAATAAACAAATCTATTCAAGTACAATTCTGAAACAAATGTAAAGTTTAGGTGCCATTTGTACTTTAAACCCTATGGCTTAAAAATTCTTTAACGGCCACGTTAACATGCAGTTTGCAACGCACGAAGGGATAACATTATATGAGGTATAGGGCTCTTTTGGAATAAAACCAGGTTCATGTATGATTTTTTGAATAAGTTTATTGAGTAGGGGTAAATATGATTCAATTTAAGTAATTTGTGATAAATTTTCAAATCAAACTAAACCACTTCAATTTTTAAATCGAACCAATCAAAACTATTTTTTTCGATTTAGTTCGATTTGAAACTACTATTTAACAAACAAAAAAGTTATATATATTGAACAGGTTAAATAACGAATATTAGTCTTAAGTTTCGTATTAAAACATATATAGCACTATTACAAATATTACAAACCAAAGTTCTACACTTCTAATTAGGGGCGGATGCACACTTTTTAGGTTAGGGAAACACAATTACAATTTGAAAAAGTGATGAAAAAAAAAATTAAAGTAAGAGATATCTTATTACAATTGTTCTCTACGTGTTCTCAAATTTTGATAGTGTTCTGTAATTACGTCATTTCCAATCTTATCAAATACGTCTTTCTCAATTTATGCAATCAAATTATCATTCAACCATTGATCTCCGATTCGATTGCAAAGATGATTTTTGACGTAAGTCAACACAGAAAATGATATCTCAACTGTAGCAATAGACACGGGAAGAACTAAGGCTGGTATCACAAACTTGTAGACTAATGGATACACTTCATGTTTATTATTCGCAATCAACTTCTGTGTAAAATCACTAATGCCTTGTAATCCTTCAAAGTCTTTGGAGGTGCGCATGTCAAGGACATATGTATCTAATTGATCATCAATTTCTAAGATATTTGCTGCGTCAAAATCTACCGGATAATACTGACATAGTCGAATCACTTTATTCTTGTCAAAAGTATCAAATGAGTTATTTGGAGACAAATACGTAACACAAATGAACAAGTCACTATTTACTTTAGAAAAACGATCATTCAGCTCTTGAAATTGCATACCAATGGTAGCATAAAACATTTCCACAAGATAATGATGCAAATTTGTCACTGTCTCACGTCGTGAACTACCTAGAGTTATGAACATATCATCCATATTGAGAACATTAATCTTGTGAACTTCACAAAACAAACAAATCATTTCAAAAAAAGAATCTCATCCATCATTTTTCATCTTTTGGAACCGTACTTTACATAATTGCACCAATCTCATAGTACTGACAATATCTTGATATTTTCTTTGTAATGCTTTCGAAAAAATTTATTTGAAATCTCCAAAATCTTTTTAATGAGATGTAGATGAAATGTAAATTCAAATTTTAACATCAACTTAAATGAAATACAAATATCACCTCTTGTTCCGATACTTGTAGTGTCAGTACAATCATTTCAACAACGTCAACTATAGTTGAAAACATGACAATCAAGTTAATTAAACAACTATAGTGAGAGCCCCAACATGTATCAGCAGGACCTCCTAGAGTAGTTTATTGATTGAGACCCCGTTCCCTTGATAATTCACTGACATTGAGTGATTCAAGAACTTTCAACCTTTGGTTCTTTCAAATAAGATCACTCAGTTTAGCTGATCCACTAACAACATTCACCAATTTTTGTACTGTAGTGATGAAAGTTTCAATCTTCGGATGTTTCTGTGCCACAACTACAAGAGCTAATTGAAGTTGATGAGCAAAGCAATGAATAAAGTTCTTTGATATACTTAAGCTATGCGTTGAGAATAATTGATCAATTACAGCCTTAAGTGGGGTAGCTATGGTACTGCAAACATGTTTCACACCAACAAAATGTTCAATACATTCCCATTCTTCACATAACGAATGGCAACCGACATTTTCTCCTTAACTGAAACGTCTCGAGATTCATCAACTAAAATTGAAAAGAAACTATCACGAACATCTTCCATAATCATATTTACACATTCAGAAGCACTCACAATATCTTTTTACGCTCGTGGTGATGTTAGTTTGAAATTCTCAGTTGCATTCGTCAAAGCAACGACCTTAATCTCAACATTATGATCACACAATCAATGCAATAGTTTAAGAAAGTTTCCTTAGTTGTTTGAATCTTCAGATTCGTCATGTCCACGAAATGACATCCCTTGTCGTAGAAGAAATCGAACAGAATCAATTGATGTACTCAATCGAATTTGATAATCTATTCAAGCTTGATGCGAATGCTTAACGAGACATGATTGAATACTTTGCTCTTGATTATTGAAGAATTCATATTTGACTCGAGCCTGATTGCGTGCACTACATGCAGCCCCAATTTGAGAATCCATCATTAAAAAATAAACCACTACTCAAACTGAAAAATAGCAGTAAAAAAAAAAACTTCATCTTTCGCTATACTATATTCGAATAAGGTAGGATGCTCATCATACCATGAAACATAAAAATGTATGTCTTTGTTACCCATTCTTGTGGGTAGAAACGCATGATTACGAGGTGACAAGGACCCCTTTGCACATATACTCTTCGAATCACATCTCGATCATTAACATCATAATTTTGTATTGGAAGTCTCAATTCAGAATCGACGAGAAGATGTGCAACATCATCCCTGACTTCTCTGATATCCCCAACTTTTCCAACATCAACATCAACATTAACATTATTTTTATCACTTTTATCTCGAACATTCCTTTCATCGATATTAATATCATCACGAGAAATCATAGATTTATGTTTAAAGTATTTGTCCATAACTGATACAAACAAAAAATCAACCACATTAGAAGTCCCTAAATATGTTTCTTCTTCTCATAAGTCATACCAAACAAATTTCAAACATATTAATTAGCAAGTTTCAATCTTCCTAAATCACTTCACATATAAATAAGAAAGCCCTAATCAGAAATATCTAAATTTCTAAATAAAAAATCCCTAAATACCTAAGAGCTTTAATCAGAAATCCCTAAATTTTTAGATCAAATATCCCTAAATCCTTAAATCAGATAATACAATTAATGGAAACATTGGAAAGTCAGTGAGTCAAACACCTTCAAGAGGACGGGCTGACCGCTGAAGGTAGTGGTCGGAACTGAGACTGACAGGGGCGCATGGGTAGAGTGGGCAGACTATCGAGTGTCGATGGATACGTGGGTGGGTGTGGGTAAACTGTTGACTGATGTGTGGAAACGTGTTGCGTGGGTAGATGGCATCGTGGTGAAATGGTAAGTGGTAACTGTCAGGCCATCGACGGATGCGTGGGTAGACCGTAGACAGCGAAGCTTGGAACCGGAAGAGAGAGAATGGAACATGAAGGAGTCAAACTTCGAAAAAGAAAATGGAGCTTGGTACAGGAGTCGGGAAGAGAGTGGGAAAGATGAGAAAATGAAATTTTCAATTTCATATTTTTCTTTTCCTATTTAATAAAAAAAATTCAAAATCTAGGTGGTCACATGACCACCTAGGCCCCCAGTCTGCCCTTGCTTCTAATCATTACAATGCAGCAACATAACAGAAATATTTTTGTTCTAACTTCTTAGAGCATTTCAAAGAAACTTTTTAAATGAGTTAAATCCATCAATGGTCACCCAACTTTATAAATAGCGTCATCATGATCACTCAATTTGATTTTGTTTCATAATGACCACCCAACTTTATACTTAGTGTCACCATGACCACCTAATTTTATTTTATTTCACCATGGTCATCCAATTTCATATAACTACCTACTTTCATATAACATTTCACCATGACCATCCAACCAATTTTCACAATTTTCATTAATTTTAAAAAGGGTAAAACGGTATTTTTGCATTATATGTATAAAATAAATTTTTAAAAAATTAAAATAAAAACTTATTTAAAAAAAAAGGTTACTTAAAAAAATAAAATAAAAACTTATTTTTTTAAAAAAATGTTACTTCAAAAAATAAAATAAAATAAAAACTTTTTTTTTTTTTAAAGTTACTTAGAAAAATAAAATAAAATAAAAACTTATTTTAAAAAAAGTAGCTTAGAAAAATAAAATAAAATAAAAAATTATTTCAAAAAAATTAAAATAAAATAAAAACTTATTTTAAAATAAATTTTTTTGAAATTTGCAAAAAAAAAAAAAAATTGTAAAATTTATTTTATATATATAATACAAATTTACCATTTTACCCCATTTAAATTAGTAAAAATAGTGAAAAGAAATTTGGTGGCCATGGTGAAATTTTATATGAAATTAGGTAGATGGCCATGGTGAAACATTATATGAAATTGGTAGCTATGGTGAAATAAAATCAAATTGGGTGGTTATGGTGATACTAAATATAAAGTTGGTGGCCATTGTAACATTAAATATAAAGTTGAGTGGCTATTGGTGAATTTAACCCCCTTTTAAATACAAAATACTCTTTATTTGAAGAGTTAAGAGTCTTCAAGAGACTTTATTTTTAAAGAGCATATTTTACAATTTAGACTATATCTATAGATTTAGAACATAAAGTTTTTTAAGTACTCCAACATGCTTGTATATTTAAAACTTAATTTTACTATTCCCAAAAATATTTATTATTTTTTCATATTTTATCTTCACTAGTTTTCCTCCAAATTATCATATTATTTTCTTCCATTGAAAATTGAGAGTGGATTTGACTTTCCAAATTTAAAGAGTCTACAATTTGAAGGGTTGCCTCTTTTAAATTTTAAGGATTGACCTTTTTAAATAGTCTCTTGCATTATGCTTAAAAATAATTTCTAAAAGACTATTTTAAAATGTCCAACTTTTTAAAATAGAGGGTCAAACTCACTCTCTATTTTCGGTGAATAATGATTACATTTAATAAGTCGCAAATTTCAATATTCTAATTTTAAACTATTCAAATCACATTTAAATTGGAGGTTATTGACATATTAAAAATTATGTTAAATAAAATATGAGCATAAATCAATAAACGCTTCTTTGGAAAAGTAAAATAAAGAGTATTGTTGGAGCACATAAAAATTTTGACTTTCTAAATTTAAATATGCCATCTATAATAGTTTAACGCAACATATGCAGCTGTAACACACTATTTGTTCTTTGAATAAAGATTAGAATATAGTAATTGTATCCATTAAACAACTAATAAAATAAAATGAATAGAAGGATCAAATACAATAATTACAGCTTTTTGCGAATCATCTAATACATATACCTTATCCAAATATTAACGACTATAGGTTTCTTGTTACTAAGTAACTAAGTTTTAGGGCAGATCATCGCATCCACAATCTCTGCACTCAACGAACTCTTACAGAAATCAAAAATCAAACCACTATTAAGGAATGTAAACTTAGAAACAATGGTGAAATTTGAATAGCTAACAGATCTTTGGCAATTTAAAGGATAATCTTGTAATTATTTGCATTCAATTTCTACCAAAGTAACATGTCGAAAGGCTCATTGGTCAAATTTTCATAGCGGCCATTTAAGTAATCCATTAAATTATTCTAACAACTAACAGTAAAATCTAGCAACTAAGTTGAAGTATAAATAATAAATTGAGTGGCATAATCAGAGAATTGAGATGCAAATAAACAAAAAAAATACCGTTCAACTAAAAATTTAAGGTAGTCTATCACAAATTAGAACAAAACAACACGACCATTCATTAAAGTAGTAGACAATTAACAAAAAGTAAGAAAAATAGATAAAACGACTTGAAAAATTAGTGAAATTTCAAGAAAATTAAATTCTAGATCTAATTATCTACTTAATTGTGATGAGTGGTCTATGAACATGGTTTAAGAGTAGTCTTCAACGCTTCAACGATTTTGTATTCAAAATTGCAATGAGCGATGTGCATATTTATATATGGTTTAATTAATTATTTAAGATGAATAATTGTCTAATTGTGTACTGACTTTAACTGGGTTGAATCTAATATGGATGATTTTTTTTTTTTTTTTTTTTAACGGGAACGTGTTTAATTTTAATGAGGATTGCATTTGATAAAATTTAAATGAATTTTCTTTCAGTTTTTTTTTTTTTATCTAGCGGTTTGACGATTTGAAATGATTTTGCAATGATTGCAATCTAAATCAAACAATTTAGAAGTAGTTTGATTCAATTTAAAATCAAATCATTGACGGATTCACGTGGATCCAAAGTTATGATTTCAAAAAAGCGATTACAATTTGAATCGTGATATGATAGTTTCATTGTTTAACCGTATTATTGGGTTAAATTAAAAGTCATTTTTAAAAGTAATATTTTTCACTTAAAAGTAACGACCATATAGTCCCTGTTTGACACCCCATTAATTTCTCATTTTCATTTTCATTTTTCATTTCAACAACACATTTTTCAAATAAAATAATATTACACACAAATCAAAAACTTTTTATCACTTTTTCACCATACATTCTCACATCAATCACTATTCCAAAATTTCTATTCTCCTCAAAATTAGATTCAAACACAAAAATATTAACAAAATAGGTCACAAATTTATTTACTTAAAATTAATTGCAACTATTTTTCAATCGAACAATTCTACACTTCCAGAAGAAATAAAACTAGAAAGCTTCCAGATACACACATGGGGGTGGGCCCCATTTTTTAAAATAATATTTAATTCACATGGCGCTGACCTCCCATGTGAGTATCTGTAAGCTTTCTGACAAAGGAAATTCTGTACACGCATAATTTTTGTTTTCAATCTTTGCAGAACATAACTGTTTGGTTGATTAAGGGAAAAATATCCGTTTGGCCCCCATTATTCCAAATTATAATGAGAGGAATAATAATTTTTTGGAGAATGTGTGGTTAAAAAAGAAAGAAAAGTTTTTGGGTTTATGTGAAATAATATTTTATTAAAAAATGTGTGATTGATAAGAAGATAGAGAAAAATAAATTATAACTTAATTAGAAATAATGGGAGCCAAACAGGAGCATACTGTGACCGACAAGACAAGAAAATAGTCCACGTCAACTAAGAACAATCAAGAGCAAAAGGAAATACTAAAAGCATTTTTTTTTTCACTGATTTTGGGGGTACCGTTTATAAGGAGTTGAGAAAATCGGTAATTACTAATTTTTTTGGACACCGATTTTGGATAGTTTAAATCGGTGTAGTGTAATTTTGATAATTTATCTCAACCCACCAAATTGATAGGTTTTGTATATTCTTTTCTAATTTTACTTTTTATAAAATAATTATTACATATTTTGTTTGAAACCAACTTATAAATAAAAACACATTAATTAAAAATTTATTTATAGCAAATAATTAAAAATTTACTTATAAGTAAAAAAATAATTATAAGATAAAAATCACTTATGTGTAAAAAAAAAAAAGTTTATAAACTAAAAATACTACTAATCAGACAAAAAAATTAATTATAAAATACAAAAAAAATATTTGTAAGTAATTTATACGTAAAAATTGTTTAAAAGTAACTTATGATTGTAAAATCTACTTATAAGTAAAAAAATACTAACTTAAAATGTTAAGTAAATATTTTAATTTTCAAGTTAAATATTAATTTATATGTCAAAAATTACTTATAAGTAAAAGATCACTTATGAATAAAAAAACCATATAAGAAATTATAAATGGAAAGATTCACCAAGTATTATATATATGACTTTATTATTTTAAAAAAAATTCAAAACCGATGGATAATAAATTTTGAAGCATTGGTTGGACTGTCTTTATAATCGTTAATAAAACCACGCAAAATCGGTATGCTCATAACCACTCAAAATTTGTCCTTTAAATCAAATTCATTATACATATGAACAATATAATGAAGAGTTGGGCTTTGACATAATTCCATCACCCACGGGAAGCAAGCAAATTTCGATCCTTGGATCTATAGCCCTTTCCTTATTTACTGGTAACAACAGAGCGGGTATGAGATTGTTTAGCTATTCTCACCCCATCCGTCAGCCTTTCCTTATTTATAGGAAACAACGAAGCGAGTATGAGATTGGTTAGCCATTCTCACCCCATCCGTCGAGTATTTTGTCACCTTGCCCGCCCGTGTATCCAATTAAAGCGGGACAAGTTGTGTTCAAGGTGGAGGCGGACTTGCCCCTCCATTAATCACTGTTTATTTTTTATTTATTTTATTTTTCGCTTTTTTTTTAAATATTTCTTTAGATAGTGAATATTTTTACTTTTATTTTCCAATTTGTCAAGAACAATTCACATTCTCTTTAAAAATGATGATAAATCTTTTATTTTTATTTGATAAAAAACTTAAATTTGTAATTACCTTTAAATGGATAGACAGAGGGGCAGAGGCTATGTTTCTCTTACCCATCACGTACCCATTAATGGCCAACCTACCCCGTCCCGAATGGGGCGATGCCCACAAGTATCGAGTTTAACGAATTTTTTTGCCATCTTTATCGTTATTGAGATCCAGTACAAAATCCATGTAATTCCTAAAATACTTTCTCATTGATATATCAGGATGGGCCACCACAGACCAGATCCACAAGGTGTTGACGTACTCGATCACTCCCCCAACTTTAGTCCATGTTTAACAATCATTATTTCATAACTCTTTTTTCTACATACTCATTTTCTACTACACATTCACACAATAAAATATTGTACAAGTTGATAACTCAAGAATAACTAACCAAGAGGGGGGTGAATTAGTTTTTGAAACTTTTTCGATAATTAATCTCAAACTTGTTTAATACACAAGATATAAATGCAAAGTATAATACGAGAATTAATTATGCACATTCGATAACTTAATTTAAGTATGGATGTAGCACAATATAAATAACAATTTAAAGTAAAGTGCAATAGTGTAAAGATAACAAGTGAATTTAATGGGGTTCGATACACAATGTATTATACGTCCCCATTACCAAACTCTCTATCACGAGCAAGACCAAATGAACTATAATGGTAACTTACAAACAAGGAATATCAATATTTAAGTGACTTACAATAAGAATCACTTATCCTTAGGTCACTTACAACAAGGAGCACCTATTCTTCACACAAATCGAGTTTTCACTAGGCTCTCGACACCACCACAATATGAATGATAATTTTACAATTGAAAGAACTCTATTAACAAATGATATAATCAAGTCAAGTATTTAGAGAGTTAGGATAATACATCAATAGATAGCAAATAATAAAGTTCAAGTGTTTATATTGTAAAACTTCGATGAATGATGGATAATGAAATAGTTTGTATGTTTGTATCAAAATTTTCAACCAATGATCTCTGTTAACAAATAATACAAGTTAAGTATGAAGAGAGATTTACACTTCAATATAAGTATTGGCAAAGAAAACCTTTATCTAGAATTGAAATGAGATTGAGAAGTTTTCTTGCAAAATTGAATCATTGATAAAATAGATGAAATTAATTTTATCAATCAAGAGATTTTTTGTAACAAATGAAATAGAATATATAATCAAGTAAGCGGTTGAAATTGAATCCAAAAGAGATGGCTATTTATAGATTAAAAGATTGAAAGTCAAGAAGTTTCAGTTGATCGAAGTGTGAATATAGCCGTTGTAAAAATTCAAACCGTTGGAGTTTCGGCTGACACTTCGATCGAGCAGATTGATTGACCAATTTATACTTCGGTCAACCGAAGTATATAGATATTGTAACTTAAGTTTCTATATCAAAATGTTCATTTTTCTAAAATCATTTTATACCAAAAATATTTTTATGCAAGTGATGAATTATGAAGAATAGTTTGAGCTTTATGCACTTGCTGAAAATCGATGAGTTAATACCTTTATATATAAATTGAAGTTTCGATAAATAACTTCTAAACTCTAATTTTCAAAGTTCTTATTCTATTCAAGTCTCTTTTGATTTTTTGTTCTTCAACGGATGACGATTTGAGTTTTTAAATGTTTAAGAAGATTTATTTATAAAAAACTCAAGAAACAAGACTTGTTAGAAATATAAGTGTATTGTTTATAATAATCAAAACAAGTGGAGCTATATTGAATCATAAGTCAACACAAGTAAATTGAAAACTTTTTCCTACTTTTTAACCACATATTCTTCTAAAAATTAACATTCAAAACACCATTTTCCACAAAAAAATTGTTGTCAAACAAGGGTTTAGTTTCTTATGCTTGTTAACGTAGTTGTCTTTGGTCAGAATCCATAAATATAAGGTCGAATGTTCTACGATAATGATAGATTTGGTGAAAAGTAACAATCATGCTACAAAAACATTATGGCTGACATAATTCTTCATATAATAGCATATCTTGTCATTGGATTATTTAAAATACAGTCAATTTTTTCAATCAATTACATCTTGCCAACACCTGTTATACCACTCTATCCGTTACCTACTTCCTAGCAAAATAGCATTATTCGAAAAGTAAAGTGGTACATAGGGCACACCTACAATTTTACATTGCACCGTATAACTTAATAATAATTCAGAGGCCCCCTAAAACAATTAATCTAAATGGCCAGGCTTAGTGATAATGCTGGTGATAGGATTTTAAAAATTATTGACGTGGCACTGTTCGAAAAATGAGGGAAGGAAGGATGGGAAAGGGGGGAAATAATGAACCCGGTTGACTTACTCCCCCAAATTGAAAAAGCAGAATAATGCAAAATGGAAAACCACTGCTCCCCTATTTCTAGACCATCAACACCCAGCAAATCTCACTCCGATGTCCTCAAATTCCAGCCAATCCATGTGAGCCCATCCACTCCTCATTACGCGTAGAGAAGAAGACTATCCAACTATCCAAGCTGAGTGACTTTTCAATATTCATGAGTAGCACGTATACTTGAAACATGAGTTATGTATTAGTTTATGTAAACATAAATCAAATTAAGTGGGGCAAAAAATATTTATGTAAATTTTCATCTACACGTCTCTTCATAAACGTCCCATATTCTTTTTCAACAATTTAAAGCATCCCATGTAGACAAATTTGACTCTAAATCGTGCTAGGGTTGGAGGAGTAGGGTCTTGGATATGCCATTAAAGTGTAATTTATACTGCATTTAAAAAAAAAGCTTCCAGCTTAAGAAAGATTCTTGTTGATGTCAAATTTGTCCAGAAATCATACTCATTGCATAAACTTTATCGAAGCCAAAATTAATTAATATTGCATTACTGGAACTTCTAAGGATGTTTATGTTCTTCTGTATTCCTTGAAGTATATTATATTAATAAATGTTAAGATATTTGGGTTCAGACCAAATAGAAACAGGAGGAAAAATAAGCCTAGGCGTACTATTGAAGTCGGTGTTGAGTGCAAATGAAGTTTTTGTTTCACAGAATTGAGTTGTCACCTTCTTACATGGGAGTTTCTGTATTTCCTTTATCTTTACTATGTCTTTTTCTTGCACATTTCAGAAGTTCTCAAAATTGATGTGTTTTTGTTATGACATGAGATTGGGGCAAGTCGTTTGTGCTTCTAGTTTTACTTTTATAGCTAGCTTTCTCTATATGAGTATTTGGTGCTGAATAACCATAATCATTTGCTTCCATAACTCCATTATATGTTGTATTTATGTGTCTATTTTATGTTGTTATCTTGTGAAAAGCTTCTGTCTTGAATCTCCGATTCTTTATGCTGTAATCTGGTAAAGTTCTTTGTGAAGGAAAGATCGAATCTTTATGCAGTCGGGTTTTGTACAATGAAATATTAGTTTCCATAGAGTGGTCTATTTACTCAGTCATAGTCTATATATTTCCCATCTGTTACTTATATATATGTTTCCATAGAGTGGTCCATAGTGTTCTTTCAAATTAACTTTATTTCACATTTTCTTGCCAAGTCAAATGGATTATAATATTTTGTTTGTTTTAAGTTTGGAGCTTATAAATAAAAATGGACAATACTATATAACAGTTGTTCTATTGGCAAATATAAAATCAAAGAATAGATCATTCCACAAAATGTTGTGGCTCCCATGGCACTTTAGGTATTCGAAGTTCTTCATTTTTTTTAAGTTTTTCACAATTATGTCCAAGACCGTTTAAAAATAGTTAAAGACAGGTTTGGTGAATGAAAATGCTTACACATTATATTTGTTGTTTTCATGATAGTGTGAGAACTGGATTTACCATTCTATGTTGCTTGTTCTCAAAATGGATATTTCAATTTGCATATGCATTCACAATCAACAAAATACACAGCTAAATGGCTACTTAAGTAGAGATTTGATATAATAGAGAACTCAATACTACATTAGATATAACCATCTCCATTACAACAAAATGGTGAAAATTCAAGTTCCATACACATATATAGTTTGTCAATTGTCTAATCTGCAACAAAAGTTTTGAACAATATCTACTAATCAAGAAGGCCGATTCCCTTTTGCATTCCATACAGTGCTTACTTTGTCCATTCGGATTGTTCGTCGACCGAAATCCTAAGGTCTTCTTGGTTAGTCAATCGAATTCGAGATTCAAGACCGTGGGTCATTTCATCAACTGTTTTGTTCATTACAGGGTTAACAAATGTATCTCTAACACTACAGATGCGCCACTTGATTTTTCTTTAACAACACATTCCCAAAATCCACAATTGTTGCTGCAGCAAACAAATAATGTCCCTTTTATTGACTGTCTCATTCTCCACCACAAAACATTTTTCATATCCCCGCTTACATGATGAGCATGGGCGTATCCTTGGGCAGTCGTTGAAGAAGTGGGTCTTAGCTCTACAACTATGACAAATTTTGGATTTCCTTATGACCGTTCTAAACTAACTACAAACAAAGTGAAGCTTCAGAAGCTACAATGGAGAAACTACCTATGCAACCACATCACAACTAAAACATATAGCACCAAACAATAGCAAACAAACACCAAACACTAGAGATTCAAACTGTAATTAATTTTGAAACAACAGCAAAACCAGTAATTCACACCTAACAAACATGTGGGTTACTTACTGTAGGCTGCTGGACAAAATAGGACGATGGAATCAAATCTCAAATCTAAACTTGCAAATGAGCAACTTTTTTTAAAGATTTAAAATAACATTATTTCTCCCATTGCATTTACACACACGTTACAGAGTAATAAACAAAAGTGTTTTGATCTTCAACAATTTCAAGGCTAATCTTGAACTTTTCGGAGTTTTCAAGCTAAGAAATGAAAAGGAATTAGGGGGCCCAAGTACATCCTCCGAAATCAGAGAATCAGTGGCCAGTGACGAGAGAGAATGCAAAACAAATGTGGGGGGGAAGAGAGAGAAATATGAAGCAAGGCGTGGTGGGGTGGTGCAAAAATAAGGCATAGAACCCTTCGACTGTGAGTGGTCGGAGATGGTGAATCACTCGACGATGGACCATTCAATTGGACGGAGTAGGGTTTCGGCTGTAGTCGCGTTTTTCAAATTTTGGGGGAATGATGAAAATGAGTTTGACGCAAATTGAAACCCATTTTCTACCTTTTGTTTTGATTTTTCCTTTTTTTTTTTTTCATAAATGCCACATCAGCTGGATTTCCCATGTTATTAACTCCCTAGCAGTGTAGTGCGACCATCCCTAAAAATCGTTTGGGATCAATTGCAAGCGGGCTTATGTCTGAAAATTAAATAATGGGTCCACAACTAGCATTACTTGGTTCGATTATTAATTACACCCTCTAATCAATGGACACGTAACCTAGTCGGCCATATTTTGGAGAACAAATTGATCTCACGAACTTGGAAGGATAATATAGAGAATTAAGCTAGTTGTAAAATAAATTTATACTAATTTAATAATGTGTGAGGTGTAAAATCATCTTTCTTCTACGGCAGTTTGCCTCTTCTTAGGAGTTTTGACTCTCAACTAGACCATTAACATATGGATTCATGAATATTTATGAGTTTCAACTTTCAATTCTACCTTTAACATATTGATTCATGAATTGCACAAATACGGATTGGCGAAAAGTTAACAATAACGTATCATGTGAAGACATTTTTGATAGTTAAAAAAATTTACAAACTACTTAAAAGTACTCCATTTAAGGGTCTTTTAAGCTTCATGAACATGCTCCAAAAACCCTTTTTATT
This sequence comes from Fraxinus americana, assembly GCA_035079005.1. Classification (NCBI taxonomy): domain Eukaryota; kingdom Viridiplantae; phylum Streptophyta; class Magnoliopsida; order Lamiales; family Oleaceae; genus Fraxinus; species Fraxinus americana. Next base: position 2,566,106 of record CM068710.1, on the reverse strand, counting down.
GGAAGAAACAAAATCATTAGAGACATCCCCACATTCTCTAAGAACATTAAAATCGAACTACTTCCTACCCCACACCACCAATAAAAATATACTTATTTTTTTTCGAACGAAGAACTTTCACATTTGAAAAAAAAATGACGAACACATAAAAGTTGGAGCATCATGGAGTTGGGGAAAGAAATTCTTGCAACTCCATATCTGCTTCAAATTTAGCCATCTCTTCCCTGTTCAAGTTAACCCAGACCTTAATTCCGTTGCCAGATTGCGTATCGAATAAAGAAATTACATTACCGATTCCCCAGTTAGCTGATGACACCCATATTGGCTTACCCCATCCAAAGTCTACGTCATATAAGGGAAACCTGCACAAACTGGTGAACCCAAATCTAACCAGGTGCTCATCTATAATGTCCAGTTTTGGGATGAGACCCTCTCGAAGTTTTGCCACATAATCACCATTCACACTAGTTATGGCTTCTCTAATTTTGCCCACAAGTTTAAAACTTTCTTTCTCATAATCTTTATCCGTAATTGTTAATGTAGCCCCTATTGGCCACCAAATATTCCCAAAATAATAATTGGTTAATGGTGGCTCAAATCTTGGACGGAGGTTGATTATGGGTTCTATTAATGAATAAATCTTGTTGGCATCGGATTTTGCTTGAGTGGAAGCCATGAAACGGCTCCATACGAAAGTTGAGAGTGCCTCAATCCTCGTGGGACGCAGCCTTCCACCATTTATTTTGGCATACTTGTCTTTTAGGGCATCAATCTTAGACTTAGAAAACACAAACAACTTAGTTACAGGTCTTTCCTTAATCACCAGATTTGATTGAGAGCCAAGATTTCTTGGTGGGAAAAGAGTTGCACCCTCAAACTTAGGATATGGAATATCACTATCCCCACGAGTAATGGCGGTCCAGCTGTTTATAAACATGCCCATGGATACGGCATCTGCAATCTTGTGAGAAACCACAAAACCAACAGCCATTCCGCCACAAGTCAGGAAGCTGACTTGAACAGCCGTGCAAAAATCTCTAAAATCATTCGGGTCATGAGGAAGAAATTTGTTGAGTTCGCCAGGGATTGGATTTGAAAGAATTTCGGACAGCTTTACCTCTGCTTTAGCCTGGAAGAACTCAACTCCAACATCATTGCAGTCCACATAGAGACGGTCCACCAGCTTTCCTGCCAGAGGATAAAATCGTGTCAAGGCCTCTGGTAGCGACTCTTTCATCCGGTTTGATCTCTCCCAGTTGCTGATTCTTCCATCTGCGGGATAGAAATAAATGTAAGGCATAAAAAGAGGAGGGGCTATTTGATCAATATATGAAAGCTGGTATTTTCGAAGCAAGTCAGGAGTTGGAGAAGATGGCTTGATGATTTCCTTGGAAACTACAACTACTTCAACCTTCATTATTATTGCCCAGATAAGAACTACTCAAATAACAAAGTTCTTATGTTACTTGAATATTATCATCAATACATATTTATAGACGAAATTATTTGAGAAAGAGTAAAATATGACCTGGAAACATTTGGATATATATTACAGTCAGCACGTGATTTTGGGAGAGTGTAATCAAGTAGAATAATGCTGCACCAGTGGTGCTAAAACACTAATTTAGGTGATCACATGGATATTTTGATTTTACATTTAAATGAATTTATTATGTAATGACATCTAATTATCTGTGATCTGGGGACCATAAACGTGTGTGTATATATATATATGTGTGTGTGTGTATATATATACAGAAATGATCTAATGAACACCGATGCTCATCTTATCCTAAGCACCGATGAGTTGACACATTAATGCTCATCTTATCCTAAACACCGATGAGTTGGCACATTAATTTATTGGTGGATTGGAACTCACAAAATCTTTATCCACCAATGAATTAATGTGTCAACTCATCGGTGCTTAGGATAAGATGAGCACCGGTGCTCATTAGATCATTTCTGTATATATATATATATATATATATATATATATATATATATATATATATATATATATATATCTTTCTATATTATAAGTGGCTATGAAACGGCAGTAACAGAAATTGTTCTTCCACATTTTCCACCGTTTACTACTCTACAACAGAATTTCTTCCACCGTTAACTTTAACTTCTGTGAAGTAGTAATTAAATCACTGTGCCCGTTTATTTTCTGCCCATTTATCTTCTGCCCTCAAGAGTCGAAGACGGAAGATCGCAAGAGCTGAAAGGCGATTCGGCGACGGGCGAACTACGAAGTCGAAGGCCGAAAGCGAAGGGTAAGGGTTCAATATCCAAGAGAATATCGATGCTGGAGAACTCACAAATGGGCTCTGCTTTTGTGTTGAACCAGATGGGGAATGAGGGTAAGAAACTCTCCAAATGGGAGCTTTGTAAAGTTGTTTAGGATCTCAGGAAGTTCAAAGAAGGGCACAAAATTGCCGGCGGGAGTGGCTAAAAAGAAAGCGGATAAGGTAGTGAATCCTTTATTCATGAAGCGCCCGAAGCAATTTGGAATTGGTGGAGCGTTGCCGTCAAAGAAGGATCCGTAAGTGGTGAGGATTTAGCGCAAAAGATCGAAGAAGCAATTTGTCTTGTTTTAGACTTCACTCATGTGGCTGTGATCGGCGGATTTTGCCTCTTTTCGGAGGTAGTGGAAACCAGAAAGACACCATGCCACAGGTGAGTATAAAATTACTATTTGGTTTCTTGATGTCTGTTGCAATTCTAAGACCATGAGAAGATCCGCTTGAAGAACTGCTGGAGAATTTATCATTTGCATCGAAAAATTTCCCTTGAGCAGACTCAAAGCTCCGGCTCTCGATTTGCGAGAATCTTGCTAAGTCAATTGAAGAAAGGAAATCTGTCCAGTATGCATCCCAATCACAGAAAGAAATAGGAGGTGATTTCTACTACACCAGTACCTATTTTAATCTGGATTTTCAAGATTTTCATTTTTAGTTCTTTGATTTCGTTCTTAAGCACGAGATTTGCACGTAGTGAAGTGGGTTGCTCAAGATTTTCAAATTTCCTTCTTTAATTAATTAATTAATTAATTTTTTTTTTTGTGTGTAAAATTTCCAGGTCACTAGAAGTGGGTTTCAAGATCAAATCTCTTGTTGGCTCAGGATCCTAGCAAGAGATGAGGTCTTTTTATACTTGACTACACATTACACACACTTGACTCTAAATGAATTATACATACATGCACGGTCAATTATCTCTTGTAGTAAGTGAAGGCAAAGTTGATTTGATTAGTTAATCCCGTTAAGCAATTGGAGGCTTGATTATGATGTCATGTTGAAAAAACGGCTAATTTGATTAAGGCCTTTTGAGAAAGAATTGATGTTATGCTAAAATCATAATGAAGTTTGAATTCTTGTTTTAAAACGAAGAAAGGAAAGAAAGAGAAGCTTTCTGTTCTTGTGAAGCATATAAAAATGGGGGATGGATCATCAAAAGTGAAAGGCACGATGATATAAATATATGCACGTGCACACTGATGCAAATATTTATATTTAGGTTTTGCCAACCAAGTAATTGGCTATGGTGAGTTAGAATGATTACCTTATAGTCTTACTAACCTACCCTGTTTGGCGCTAAAGAAATTTGAAATTCTATTATGCTTACTGTTGAATTAATGTTTTCTATGATCTTTGAGAAATATAAGAATTATGAAGAGTAAATATTAGTTATAAATTTTCTTTTCTGCTGCATTGGCTCTGGAATAAGGAACTGAGCTATTCTAGAGATGTATTTGTTTCCCTGCTTGGTTTGTGATGAAAATTTCTCTAACCTGAGAACTTGGTGAGGCTCATAGAAGTTCTCTTCCAATATGCTGCCTCCTGCAAAACAATTATTCGAGCTCTCCCCAGTGAAGGCTGTTTCCACAAATACAAATTGATTATTAGGAGGCGTGTATGTTCTGCTAAATTACCAGCCAATTAATTTTTTAAGTAAAAATTATATGACTTAGAATTACTGCAAAAATTAGATGGTTAGTTTGGTTCATTAGGAACATTATTTTTCACTTTCTGCTAATGAATTCATAATAGCTGCAATAAACAAATATCTTAAGCAAATAGCTTTCAGCTAACTTATGTCGCACCAAGCCAATTTAGAAATATTTAGTTTTCTTTATATTAACTGGACTATCCAAATTTTTGCTACAATACATTCTTCATGGACGTGTCTATGTTTTTGAACTATATTCTTGACATACCTCCACTTTGCTTGTGGTGCAAAAAGCACTTGTACTTCCCTTTTCTTTCTTTGTTTTTCTACTTCGTGCTCTAAGTTTTGGTACTAATGCAATTTGTTTGTTCATTTTCGTAGCAAATGATTGAAAGTAGTGCACCTGGAGACGATTATGATGGAGTGATATACTCTCATTCGGTGCACCTACAAAGATGTGGCCATGGGAAGATGGCACGAATTCCCTAGCTATGGCTAAGTGAAGAAGTAAATATGTTTTCCTTTGTATTTTAGCAATATTATTGGTGACAAATGAAGTCGTTTAATTTTTTTTATCTTCTTTGTTGATGATATAGTGAGTGCTAATTTTGAGTTTCTCGACAAGCTTGGAGTAGACAAGTGGTGCTTACATGACAGGGACATTGCTCCTGATGGTAAAACATTTTAGGTAAGTAAACCCATCATTTTTTCTCAAGCTTCCTCTTTGTGCTTTTAACTCAATTGCGAAAAGCGAGGGAGGCTAGGGCCATGTGTATTTCTTCCTAGCTTACATGCCTAATCAATCCAAAAATTTTATGAGATAAATTCTCTCTCTTAACAAAGAGGAATCTACTATTCTGTTTTCATTTTGACTAAGCTTTAAAATGTAATATGTCGATGAACTTCTATTGAAGTTGATAGTAATCCAGTATCTTGTTACAAGAAAGTAATGCTAACTTGGATGAAGTAGTGGCTCTTGCCAAAGAGTTTCAGTGAATTTTACACTCATGAAGGGTGATCAGATAGTATTGTTCTCTCTTTTCATTTTCAATGTTCAATATAAAGTTAAGATGCATCATATTATGAGAAAAGTTTTCCTTTATATTTGCATATGATTTATCTGTTTGCATCATCAGGGGACAAAGATTCATTCTCTCTGGGGTACATCATCTTTGGATTAGTAGTATTTTTCCATTTCAATTCATCTATTCTCTTTGTGAATTGTAGAAATTATTTTTCTTATTTCTTAATATGATGATTTTTTTTTGTTGTACCATCTTATTCTGCTTTTCTACCTGGTTCTGGAACTAAACTAAAAAAACAAAATGGATGTGGAGATTATCAATTTAAAAATGCTACTAAAATGCATGTCTAATGTAAATTAAGTGCACATTGACTCAATGCGAGTTTCTTTCGCACTTTCATCGTGTGTTCACAAGTGAACAATAGTTGATATGGACATTATTTGCCTTTGAGATTTGACCATTTGAGTAAGAATTTTTAGTATGGTCATGCATGTTAAGTAATATGTTTTTATGATGAACCAGAAAAAGATTACATTGACATTATTATGTATTGTACAAGTACAAAAGGCATTCTTTTGGATTTATTTGTGTGTCCGGTATGCGAAGTGATTTGGGTTCGATTTTGCATAGGTGGGATTGTTGATTGAAAGAATTTAACTGACATATAGGCGTGGAGTCCTATTTATCATTAGAAGTTATCTTGTATAGCTGCCTATTTGCCTTCTAGATACCATAGTTAAATTCATCTTTACTAAAAGACAAAGGAAACTAGATGAATCTCTCTCTCAATATTTAAAATGGCTTTTAGATTGACCGCTGATCTTATGGTTTTGCTTCTATTGTTCTTTTGACTTCCATGTACTTTCTCTTGGATTATTCAGAATGGAGCTTCCATGCTCTGCATAACTTATCTATGTTTCTGTTTCTTGCCAACCCAAAATTGATGGGGAAAAGCCTTAGTTTGTTGTTGTATTGTAGTATTAAATATAAACTAAGCAAACGTGCATTACACGTTGCTTACTCCTAGTAAAAAGTAAAAAGTGTCTATCTAACGGAATTTGTTGGTTTAACGAAAAAACTAACGGAATTTCTTAGTTTAACGGAAAAACTAACGGAATTTTCGTAAACCCTAAACCAAACCCTGACCATTCTCACCCTTCCACTTTCTCACTCTACCCCCAAATGCTCTCCCTTCTCTCTAAAAATTCAAGAACACATGAAAATCCATCCACAAAAACTCTAGAAATCGAAGCTGCAAAAATTCTGCCAAAAAAACTGAAAAATGCCGGAAATCACCATTCCAGCCAACTCCACAGCCGGAACCTCTACCCTACAGGCTGTACACATCTGGACGAAGCCTCCCATGGCAGCAATTTGACACAAACAGCTCAAAAGCAACCCCAATCTGCTGAAAATCGAACAACAGTTGCGACTTTAGCGACCTCGCCTGGGAAGAACGTGAATTCCGGCGCTGGTCACTTACATAGTTGTTAGTGTTCCATAATTTCAGATTCTTGATTATTATTTCAGATTCAGATGTTTTATGTTCAGTCATTTGAGCGCAGTTAATTATATTGATGTATCCTTCCAATTGATCATCGAATACTTTCTTTTTTAAGATCACCTTTGTAGGGTTATAATCTTTAAAAAAAAAAATGAAAACTTTCAGTTTATAAGGTGTTTGATGAAATGCTTTTATGGGTTGGACGTGTGTCTATTTGACGTTCAATCCTCAAAATAGGTGGTGGTTTTTCTCGCTGGGCCTCCTACTGGTCATCTGACGGGCAGATCTTCTGTCTCAGCTTCTTGCTTGTGATTTTCCCGGGACGAATAATTCATGGCTCATTATAGAATTTAGTGGATTAAGGGCTGTATGGGAGTGCTGAAGAATCTTCTTAAAGAGATTAAGTTTTGAGTCCAGGTAATACTTGGTAAGTTCTGATCATTTTTACGATTCAACCTGCAAATGTAAATTGAATGTTGATTGTAAATGCAATAGGGCCTTTTTTTTATATAAGAAAAAGAAAGGAACGTGAACAATTGGTACATGCAAAATTGTGGCATCTTAATCCAAAATGAGGACTAATTAATTGGAGAAGGCATTGGCTGTACACCTCTGCCTAACTATTTTGAAAATTTATATGGGGTTTATTTGATTATATATAAAAATGCTGGAATTGTTGTGCTTAATTGTTATTAAAGGGAACATTAAGCTTTTCTTTATCTGCTCAAGTTCATAACAATTTGAAGGTTCTTGTTCTGGATTAAGGATTGTGAAATTGTTGGAGCTGTACAGTTTATAACTCCTCGGAGAGAATAGGTTCTGATTATTGTTGATTTCTTATTTATTTAATTTGGGACTTTGCCTATTGGAATTAAATATTGAGAATTGTAGTACATATAATTTAGTAGTGATTTTGATTATTAGTAGTTTTTTTATTGTGATCATGAGAGGGAGTTATTATTTGTAGCTTGTTCTCAGGCTTGGTTTATTTTTAATTGTTTAAGAAGTTTGAGTTTAGGGTGTGTTTGTCTCCCATTATTAGGAGAAAAATGGTGTAATGAATATTATTTTTTTGAGAATGTGTGGTTGAAATTTAAATTAACTTTATTGGTTTGTGTGTAAAATATTTTATTGGGTGAATGTGTGGTGGAGAATTTTATTGTAGCAAACAATTTTTTGAATTAATAGAATGACGTTTGTCTTAATTTTGATCTTTCGTTCATTTTATTTTGCTTTTAGAATCTAGAATGTCACACAATCAACCTCCTATGAAGAAGGAAAATGATTTGTGTTCATTATTCTTTAAAAGACAGATGGGGCCAAAGACAGATTTCTGTGCACTACCCCATTCAGTTATCTCTTCATAAGCATATATAACTTGCTGAGCAATAATTTAGATTTTGTGATTGATGAAAAGTCTATAATGTCATATTTGACTTTTTGTGCGATATATAAAACTTGTTCTTATATTTACTTTTTAAAATTTTCAGCCCCCCTAACATAGTTTTCTAGGTCCTCCCTTGGATACAGTAAAAGTGGATGACAAATTCTTGAAAGGTACCATTCTAAAGACATATTATGTAACTTTTAAGTGATTTACTTGAACTTGAATTGTTAAAAAAATTGTATTTACAAATTCTCAATGACAGTTGTGCCACGTGAAATGTAAGCTTTTAATCAAGTAAGCCCCCGTTTGGCACCCATTTTTTTCTCATTCTCATTCTCATTTTTCTCTCTTTCTTTATTTCAATCACACATTTTATTAATAAAATAATATTACACATAAACCTTAAAATTCTCCTTACTTTTTAACCACACATTCTTCCATCAATCACTATTCAAAAACACATTCTTTCACAAAAATGGGTGTCAAACACCCCCTAAATAACATAACAAAAGGGGTTGTGGAGTTGTTAAATCAATCAGCTAACTTGATATTGAGTTGTTAAAAAGCTAGAAGTGATATTTAGAGAAATGAATCAAGTTTAATTCTATTCATTTAACTAATTTTCAAATCTATACAGATGCCTTACAGATACTCACAAGGGAGGGTGGGTCCACCCTCATGTGAGAGTGTGCAAGTCTTTTGTAATTTTTTTTTTTTTGTATGTACAAATGGAAATTTCCTTAATATGAAGCATATTAGCATGGCTCATGTCACAAAACATATGGAAGATTGTAGACTTTCATTTAAAACAGAATTCATATGTTTCCAATGCAATAGTTTATAATATTATCGTGCATAATATGAACTTTGAGTTTTCTGTTTGTGATTTTGGGTTGGAGATGACAGAGAGAAGCACTTTATTTAATTATTTATCAATTATATAAACATTACATCATTAATTATTTAATTAACCAAAAAAATTACATTTTTATTAATAACAAATTAATTCTTAAACAAAACTATTAAATATAAACTAAGCAAACGTGCATTGTACATTGCTTGCAGCTAGTATATATATAAAGTGTCTATTTAACGGAATTTGTTGGTTTAACGGAAAAACTAATGGACTTTGTTGTTTTAACGGATTATGTAACGGAATTTCTTGTTTTAAATAGACAGCTGCACCTTCTTTCAATATTTTTATCATAATTTTGTATTCCGATGTACGATTGAGGCGATTCAAAATGCGTTGGAAAGCTAACCCATCTGGCTACAACTTTGATTCAGACATCATTCTCCAATCTGATCACTTTCTATGCCAAAAATATGTCTCAATATAACAGACTACGTAACAGAATTTTTTGTTTTAAACAAGCAGCTGCACCTTCCTTCAGTATTGTTATCATAACTTTGTAGTTCGATATCCGATTGAGGCAATTCAAAATGAGTTGGAAAGTTAACTCATCTAGTTACAACTTTGATTCAGACATCATTCTCCAATTCGATCACTTTCTATGCCAAAAATATGTCTCAATATAACGGACTATGTAATGAAATTTTTTGTTTTAAACAGACAGCTGCACCTTCTTTCAGTTTTTTTATCATAACTTTGTATTTCAATATCCGATTGAGGAAATTCAAAATGTATTGGAAAGCTAACCCATCTGGCTAAAACTTTGATTTAGACATCATTCTCCAATTCGATCACTTTCTATGCCAAAAATATTTCTTAATATAACGGACTATGTAAGGGAATTTTTTATTTTAAACAGGTAGTTGCACATTCGTTCAGTGTTTTTATCATAACTTTGTATTTCGATATCCAATTGAGGCGACTCAAAATGCGTTGGAAATCTAACTCATCTGGCTACAACTTTAATTCAGATATTATTCTCCAATTCGATCACTTTCTATACCAAAAATAGGTCTCAATATAATAGACTATGTAACGAAATTTCTTATTTTAAACAGGCAGCTGTATCTTCTTTCAGTCTTTTTATCATAACATTGTATTCTGATATCCGATTGAGGAAATTCAAAATGAGTTAGAAAGCTAACTCATCTGGTTACAACTTTGGTTTAGTCATCATTCTCCAATTTGATAAATTTCTATGCCAAAAATATGTCTCAATATAACGGACTGTGTAACAGAATTTCTTGTTTTAAACAGGCAGCTGCACCTTCCTTCAATTTTTTTTTATCATAACTTTGTATTCCGATATCCGATTGAGGCAATTCAAAATGAGTTAGAAATCTAACTCATTTGGTTACAACTTTGATTCAGACATTATTCTCCAATTCAATCACTTTCTATGCTAAAAATAGGTCTCAATATAACGGACTATGTAACGAAATTTCTTGTTTTAAACAAGCAGCTGCACCTTCTTTCAGTTTTTTTATTATAACTTTGTATTCTGATATCCGATTGAGGTGATTCAGAATGAGTTGGAAAGCGAGCTCATCTGGCTACAAATTTGATTCAGACATCATTATCCAATTCAATCACTTTCTATACCAAAAATATGTCTCAATATAACGGACTATGTAACAGAATTTCTTGTTTTAAACGGGTAGCTGCACCTTCCTTCAGTGTTTTTATCATAACTTTGTATTCCGATATCCGATTGAGGCAATTCAAAATGCGTTAGAAATCTAACTCATTTGGTTACAACTTTAATTTAGACATTATTCTCCAATTGGATTACTTTCTATGCCAAAAATAGGTCTCAATATAATGGATTATGTAACGAAATTTCTTGTTTTAAACAGGCAGCTGCACCTTCTTTCAGTTTTTTTTATTATAACTTTGTATTCTGATGTCCGATTGAGGAGATTCAGAATGAGTTGGAAAGCTAGCATATCTGGTTACAATTTTGATTCAGACATCATTTTCCAATTCGATCACATTCTATACCAAAAATATGTCTCAATATAACAGACTATGTAATAGAATTTCTTGTTTTAAACGGGCAGCTGCACCTTCCTTCAGTTTTTTTTATCATAACTTTGTATTTTAATGTCCGATTGAGGCAATTCAAAATGCGTTAGAAATCTAACTCATTTGGTTACAACTTTAATTTAGACATTATTCTCCAATTGGATTACTTTCTATGCCAAAAAAAGGTCTCAATATAACAGACTATGTAACAAAATTTCTTGTTTTAAACAGGCAGCTTCTTTCAATTTTTTTTATTATAACTTTGTATTCTGATGTCTGATTGAGGCGATTCAAAATGAGTTGGAAAGCTAACTCATCTGGCTACAATTTGATTCAGACATCATTCTCCAATTCGACCATTTTATATGTCAAAAATAGGTCTCAATATAACGAACTATATAACGGAATTTTTTGTTTTAAACAGACAGCTGCACCTCCCTTCAATGTTTTTATCATAACTTTGTATTCTGATGTCCTATTGAGGCGATGTAAAATGAGTTGGAAAGCTAACTTATCTGGCTACAACTTTAATTTAGATATCATTCTCCAATTCGATCACTTCCTATGCCAAAAATAGGTCTTAATATGAGACTAAAACACCAGAGCATAACTCTTCGGTTGGAAATTGATTTGTGATCATCTTTTGACTAAATTTGATCCCCTTGACATCTTCCTTTATCCAATTGACTCGGAGCACTCTCAAATCTTTATGTGTATATATATTAACGGCATGTTAAACTAATTCGGTCTATCATGCAATTAGGAACAAACCTGGTATCTACACATAAAGGCTCATACTTTAATTAGATGTTTCAAAATCCAAAATACCAAAACATTGTTAGATCACTTTAAACGGATTAGCCAAAATTGATAGCTTTTAATTTAATACACAATAATTCACATATAAGTCCACATGATCGATTACAAAATCCTTACAATTTCCCACTTGGGGCTATATGTATTACCTTGTAATGGTGCATCAAACATAATCTTATGAATACTCAGAATTTTGCTGTCATTGTCGAATGCATCCTCAAAAAATCCAGTCCATCAATCATATCAACATAGGATCAAAGTGACTTTCGCTACTTTTATTGTAACTGAATCCATCAATGGTCACGTATATCAATATAATTGGACGACATGGATCAAGCATGGATACGTAACATGGAAATAATATGTGATGTGATCTTAACATGCATATTTCCAACTGGTCCACCTTAATACCTCAGTGACATCATTTTCAAACATGTTCAGAGATAATAAACCAATTGAAAATAACTGACTATAAACTATATCCAAAATGACAGTACATATGTCTAATATAAAAAGTACAGAAATACAAACTCCCACTAAAACTAGATATCCTCAATAGATATTGCACCCATATGAGCAGTGTGCTCACGAAAGACGTTCGGTATGAATCCCTTAGTAAGTGGATCCGCAACCATGAGTTTGTCTCGATATACTCTATTGACACAAGTTTACTCTGAACTCTTTCTTTAATAGAAACTTGAACTCTATATGTTTTGACTTCGTCGAGCTCCTGTTATTGGAATACAACATTGCTGATTTATTGTTACAAAATAACTTGAGTGGTCTTTCTATACTGTCCATAATGCACAGCCCAGTGACAATTTCATAGCCATATTCCATGGTTTGATACCTCATAACACGTTATAAACTTTGCTGCCATGGTGGAAGTAGCTATGAGTGTCTGCTTAGCATTCTTCCAGGAAATAGCACATCCAACAAGCAGATAAATATGAAGTAGATCTCCTAATATCTTGGCATCTTGCGAAATTGGAATCAGAATAACCGATAATCTCCAACTGATCCGATATGTGAGCATGTAGTCTTTTGTTCTCTGTAAATACCGCATGACCCATTGGCTGCTTTCCAATAGTCCATTCCTGGGTTATTTAAATATCTTCCCAGCATCCCAACAATGTACGCTATATCCAGAAGCGTACAAACCTGAGCATATATCAGACTCCATATAGCCGAAGAATAAAGAATCTTCTGCATTTCTTTAATTTCCAAGTCATTTTTGGGGTTGACTTAAACTGAACTTGTCTCCTTTAGCAACAAGGGTGTTACCTGGTTTACAATCTTACATGCCAAATTCTTTAATTACCTTTTCGATATAACTCATTTGTGATAATCTAAGAATATCTCGAGAACGATCTCGGTGTATCTGAATTCCTAGTACAAAAGAGGCGTTACCAAAATCTTTTATATAAAAATTAATTGCTAAAAATCTCTTGGTTTCGTTCAATAAGTATATATCTTCCCTGGCAAGCAATATGTCATCGACATATGAAACTAGAAAAATATACTTAGCCCTCGTTTGAAACCCGTTTTCTGGTTAATTTCTCATTCTTCTACAGTTTCTTTTTGTTCAAATGACTTGGGACCCATGTACTTTATCTATCAATTCACCTGAAATTGTTCCCTAAGCCTATGCGAGAATTGACTTTTTTAAATTCTTTTAAATTTTTGTTTCCAAAAGTGCCCTTCAAAGTTAGGTAAAAAAATGTGAATTTTTGTGGAAAATTTCAATTACAATATGAGGGTAAAATTGGAAGGAAGATTCAACAGGAATAACGACATTAATTGGAATTCTGACACAATTGGATGAATTTGGTGCGTGTTGTCTATCGAAACTGTAGAAGAATGGGAAATTCACCCAAAAAGGGTTTCAAATGGGGGCTTATCACCACTGAGCTTGTGGTATATACAATCATCGACCAAATTCATTTCTAAACCAAATAAGATGATCACTTGATGAAACTTGTAATACCATTGACGAGAGGCTTATTTAAGTCCATCGATGTATTTCTTTAGTTTACAAACCATTTGCTTTGTATCATCCGACACAAAGTTTTTTGATTGCATCATATAAATTGTTTCATCGATGTCACCATTGAGAAACGTTATCTTAACATCCATCTGATGTAACTCAAGATCGAAATGCGCTACCAATGCCATTATAATCCTAAAAGAGTCTTTCGACTAAATCAGAAAGAAAGTCTCTTTATAATCGATGCCTTCCTTCAGTGTAAAGACCTTTGCGACAAGACGAGCCTTATACATCTCTACACCACCCTTTGAATCCCTCTGGTCTTAAATATCCATTTGAACCCAATGTGTTTCGCACCTTCAGGAAATGAAACGAGGTCCTACACGTTGTTCTCCTTCATGGACTTTATCTCTTCATTCATGGATCATGCCACTTTTGAGAGTTATAACTTTCCATAGCTTGACAGAAGTTGATCGGATCATCTTCCACCACTCCAATGTCAACTTCATGTTCTTGGAGAAATACGATGTAATAATGTGAAATCGCACTTCTCCTCTCTCTAGTGAATCTTCTTAATGGCATTGGTTCTTGAGGCTGTAGAGTTTGTTCTTCTAGAACAACTTGTTGACCTTTAAATGGAGATACAACGACATTGTCTTGATCCGAAGTTGCCTCTTGAACAATGTCAGGGATAGAAACCTGATCTTGATCATTGTCAATGGCAATTGGAGGAATTTTAATGTATTCTTTTCAAAGACAAAGTCTGTAACCCTTTCTCTCCCTGTAACTCAACATCCTCAGGCATTTTTTGTCTAAAAAATTACCTTAGTTGAGAGATCATAAAACTTGTAACCCTCGAACCTTTCAGAATGTCCAATAAAATAGAAACTGATAGTCTTTGCATCCAGTTTCTTTTCATTTGGCCTATAAAGTCTTATCTCAGCTGGACATTCCCAAATGTGTACGTGCTTCAAACTAGGAATCTTACCCGTCCAAAACTTATAAGGGATTTTATCAGTGGCCATAGTTGAAACTTTGTTGAGTATATACGTTGTGGTCTTTAATGTTTTACCTTAGAGTAATTCTGACAAAGTAGAATGAGTAATCATACTATTTACCATGTCCTTAAGTGTTTTATTTCATTTTTCAGTAATATCATTCATAGTGGGCAAACCCAGTATTGTGTACTGTAGGACGATATCGCATTCCTCTAGAAATTTAGCAAATGGTCCTGGACGTTGTACACCCAAACAGTCATATTTGCCATAGTATTCACCATCATGGTCAAATCTAACGATTCTAATCCTTTTGCCGAGTTAGTTCTCAACTTCAGCTTTATAGTTTTTGAACATATCCAGTGATTGTGATTTTTTATAAATGAGATATATATATATACAGCCATATCTTGAAAAGTTGTCTATGAACGTTATAAAATATTGTTGACCATTCCAAAAAGCCATAGGGAATGGTTCACAATGTCTGTATGTATAAGTTCTTAGACGTAAAGTCTTGTTGGCTTGAAATTTCCTTTTATTGGTTTGTTTTCCCTTTGTACCGTTAACATACATGTCATAATTTGTAAAATCAAGGGGATCGAGAATTCTGTTAGACACAAGTCTCTCAATTCTTCCTTTGGAGATGTAACATAATCTTTTGTGTCACAATGAGACAGAATTCTCATCGGTTAATTTTTGCTTTATAGTTCAAGTACTTACATGCAAGGATCCATTAAAAGAAGCAATCATATCAATTAAATAAAGATTATCGTAACCTGATAAAGAATGAGAACCAACTAATTTTGAATCATGAACCAAACTAAATTTTCCATTCCCAAATAAATAAGAATAACCAGATTTGTCCAAAGTAGAAATGGAAATCAAATTCCGTCTAAAAGGCGATACAATAAATGTTTTATTAAGATCCAAATAAAATTCAATCTTTAACAATAATTTAAATTTTCCTTTTACCTTTACTTCCACCATCTTGTCGTCGCCAACATAGATGTATCTTTCACCATCACTTGGTTTTCGACAACTCCGGCAACCTTGCAGAGACACACTAATGTGAATTGTTGCACCAAAATCTATCTTCAAACTCATTTAAAACCACACATTCTTCCAATAAAATAATTTTGCATTCATACCCTCATTTTCCTATTTTTTAACCACACATTCTCCAAAAAATTACTATTATAAAATCTATAAACAAAAAAATGGGGCTAAAACAAGGGCCAAGATAACTCTTGAAGTTACTCGCAAGAGTATTTATGCTAACTTTGTTAGGTTTTGTAATTAATTAGCTAGTCTTAAAAAAATTAAAGTAATTGATAAGTTGTAAAAGTCTAGAAGTCGTTTGGATAGAATTATAGGTCAACAAGGAGTCCAAAAGATCAAAGATGGAACAAAGAGGAAGTTAACCGCAACGTCACTAGATTGCTATCTGGTCAACGCTCGAGTGACATAGAGCAAAAATGAGCAGAACAACTACGAACTAAGCACTCGAATAGTGGTCTAAATTAGCGAAAACCTATTTCGCGATTTTTAAGTTGTTTTCTAATCCTATACAACCCCCAAACTCTCCAAACTATAAATACGCAAGCCCTTGTCCAAGTTAGTGGTTGGTTGATCATTCTTATACAAGAGGGAACACAATGAAAACATCATATAATGATTATATCAATTGAAAATATCACAACCTAGATAACCAATACGCAAAAACACCCACTTTCGTATAATCTGTTAGAGTTCTAAATATTCAAGAAGGTGACTGGAGTTCAAGTTGGAGAAGGATAGGTTCATTCTTGGAGATCTACAAGAGATAAAAGATTCCAAAGTTCTGGAGATGGTGTTGGAGCACGGAGTAGTAAGATTTAGTCAAGTCTGGACCATCTATAAGTTTTACTGTTTATAGTAGATATTACTGGCTTGGGCCCAAAGTTTTTTATCCCACAATGGGGGATTTCTCCATCATCAATTTTGTGGTGTTATTTACTTTTCAGCAATTTATCAATTGCAGTAATTCAACTTAGGATAGTATTGCATGTGAATTCATCTAGATTAATTAATGTAACTTGTTGCTTTTATTAATTGGTAAATTTAAATTTCATATAAAATATCTATTCACATCCCTCTAGGTGATAGTTGGGTCGAACATTGTTATTTCAATTGGTATCAAAGTCTCAATTCGATTCCTGACTCGAACTTAATCTAGACGAGTCAATTTCTTTTCGTGCCTCCATGTTTTGACGGAAGCAATTATGAGTACTAAAAAATTAGGATGAGGGCCTTCATGAAATCTATGGATGAGCAAAACTAGGTGTGTGTTGAGAAAGGTTGGATTACCCCTTCTACTACTGTTTCTAATATAACTATCCCTACGAACATTTCTTTGGACTAAGGGTAAACTAGTTGAGTATAACTGAAATAGTAAAAGGCTTTATGCCCTATTTATGGTTGTGTCCATCGAAGAGCTTAGGAGAGTATTGATGTATGAGATCTCCAAGAGGGTACTAAGATAATTACGTACTCAAAACTGTAGATGTTGATCACTAGGTTTGAAAAGATTAGAATGAGTGATGATGAATCATTTGACGTATTCTATGCAAAGTTAAATGATATAGTAAACTCTAGCTTTAACTTAGGTAAGAAAATCCCGGAAACAAAAATTATGAGAAAAGTCCTTAGATCATTACCCGAGAGGTTTAGACCTAAAATAACAGCTATCAAGGAGAGCAATAATTTAGATACGGTTAAGATAGAATAATTAGTAGCATCTCTCCAAACTTTTGAACTAATCATATCTCAATCTAAGAAAGAGAAGTCCACGACCTTAAATATTATTAGGGAAGGAATTAATGACACATCAGACCATGAAACCCTAAACAATGAAGAGATAGCTTACCTTATTAAGAAGTCTTGAAAAGCCTTTAATAATAATAAGCAATCTCAAGATAAATTTAAGAGTAGCCGTAGCAAATTTAGGGATGATAATCGAGAGAAGAAAGATTCTAGGGCTAGTAGGAAGAAATCACAAGAGTTTAGATGTCATAAGTATCAAGATTTTGGTCATATTAGAGTTGAGTGCCCTATTTATAAGAAAATTCGGGATAAAGCTATGAATGCGATTCTCACTGATGACGAGTCTAACTTGGACAATCAAAGTGAGAAGTCCAATTCTAAAGGTCATAACTATATGGCGTTTTGCTTCTATTGTCAGGAGTGAATCCGATAAGGAAAGTGAGAAGGATGAGGACTTAGAACGTAGTGATGGATTTGAGGAAGACTCTGAGGATGATTCAGAGATTTTTGATGCGTATAATGAGGAGAGTATTAAGATAAAGAATGTGGAGAAAGTCTTGCCTAAGAAGGTCAATAAACTTGAGCAAGAAATAGAGAGACTTATATCTGACCTTCAGGAGTCAACCAAAACTTTTAGTGAGTTAAGATTAGTCAAGGAGAACTTAGAGGCTAAGGTTAAAATCTTAAAAAGTGACCTTGAGAAATCCAATACTCAACTCTATTCTTTCTTGAGTGGATTTTAGAAAATTTTACAAAAATAAAATTTATTTATTCAATCTAGTACATTTTATCTTTTGAAAGTTGTTGGGCTTAGGTGACATATATTAAATTATATTTTATTTGGGTAAAATATCTAGACATTGATAGAGTAATGGTAAATATATCAAAACTGTAATCGTTAGATAGCTTGTAATTAATTATGCATATTGGGCTCGAGAAAAAGTTAATTCGGATAAACGATGGTCAAGTTATTGAGGTTGAAAGATATTGTCTTAGATTGTATTTAATTAAATTGTTAATTAAGGTAGAACAAGCAGTAATCGCTTATTAGTAAACTATTAATAAACTATTGATTGTTTTCTTTAGGATTCACATGTACTAAGAAGATGATGGAAATGTGTCAATTCCATTTATTTAATATGTCTGGAATTTGGGAAATGACAAGGAATCAAGGATGGGATTGTTGAATAGAAAAGGAAGCAATCTTTATGCTTTGATTTGTGAATTGATGGGATTGCTTACCATGTGTCATTTGGTTATGAAAGGAAGTTATATTTTTTTTAATTGAATGCATTTCAAGATTGGGATCTTTTAGGGGAGGGAAAACACGGTATTCCATAAATCTTTCCTCCTTTCAACCTTATATATATACTGTGTAAAAGAAATAATTTTCTACCAATAGCAAGAAAGAAAAACAGAAACGTAATACGGGCAAGGAGTAGAAATTGCAGTCTTAGAACGTGAAAATTTTGCCATTCTTTCAAGAAAACTAATTTCATCAACTAAGGTAGGATACTTATGTGCAAGTGTTTCTTGTCCTTACAATATTTTAATTATTTTTACATAATTTATCTCATGAAATGTTAATTGACCTACGGGTCCCAATGAAATGAAATGAAATGTGAGATCTCCTTTGGATTTTTTCAAATGCTAGAGCTTTCGATTGATATCCGATTGCTCTTGATGAAATGATAGTATGAAATGTTACAAATTTATGTTTAAAGAATTATTGTATTGTTTTGGACGCACGTATCCTACTTAGTCAAATTACTCATTCCTTCAACGTTCAATATTTTTAGGCTAGATCGGTCAACGTGGATGATGGCTAGGCGGTGTACGGGTTGCCAAGTAATAAATTTTCAAGGAAAGACATTTGATAATAGATCATGCTACGATATTTTGCCTTCTTTAATTCTGTTAAATGTTTAGATTTCTTGACATTATGTTTGATTCAGTACTTAAGGGTTTATTTTAAATGGTGTTTGATACTTCAAATAAATTTAAATTTCAAATTTTATTTAAATAATTCTGCATTAAGAAATGATATCGGTAACACCCCAAAATTTAAGTCGATAAAATTTGGGGCATTACAGTATGGTATCAGTGAAAAGAGTTTTAAAATCGATTCTGTAAACTTTTTTTTTAAAAAAAAAAAATTGAATTCACAATTCACGGATGAACAATGACGTAGAATAGTGATTTGTCTTTAAAAAAAATTATTTGTTTTATTTATTATAATTACGCTGTTACCAATATTACTATTTCAATTTCATCTAAATTAAATTATTATGTTGACTTTAGTGATTATGAGAATTTTTATGTATGAAGAAAACTTATCGTTTATCAAATAGTAGTTTATGTAATTATCTCTGTTATTTTATTTATGGTTTACCATATTTGTTTTAGCAAATTAAAGATTTGATTATGCGTGTGTTAGGTGCAATATAAAATTTAGGGAATTAGCCGTATTGATGTCCTCTGTAATTAGAAGGTTATTCACATTTTATTCTGAAGGAGTAAAGTTTGCCTTAGTATTAGAAATCTTGTTCTACCCTACTATAATTATAATGCTGTTATTTCAAATAATATTTTGGATGGATTTTAAATTGATGATAGTTAGAGTTAAAATTGTAATTTTGGTCATTGCCCATGTTTTACACTATTACACATTTACCTATTTGAAATCTTTTTGAAGTGAGGCTTTGAAAACAGTACGTTGAACCAAAAAAAAGGTGTAAATATTTGTTTTTCTTTCTTTTACTTGAAGATAAATGTTTGTTTAAATTAATTTCGAACAATAGTAGTTTAGAATTTAAATTGTTATAGTTCAATGCTCTTAGTTTAAATTTCACATGTGATAAATATTTATGCAATTAAGCTTTTCATGATTAACAAAAAAAAAAAAATTTCACATTTTGAGAGATTTCACGTTCGATTTATTGTTTTGAGTCTCTTGATTTGTGTAGTCACTAAATTGAAAGTTTTTGTCAAAAAGACCTAAATTGTCTAAGAAGAGTATGAGATTTAAGCGGTCCATTGTGCCCCCCTCCTCATTTGGAAACCATTCAGTTGCGCGTTATCCAAATCGACGAAGTGAAAAACAATATATTTTTAAAAAATGTGTTCGTTAAATCCCAAAATATGTGTTTTTGTTATTGGCATTATTTATATGCTACCATTATCCATACATATGAATCTAAGTACAGAGTTTCAGCATTTTCTTTTTTGTATATGTAAGCTCATTAGCAAGAAATATAAATTTCAATAAACATTTTTAAGAAACAAGGATTTTAATAAAGTTCTTGGCACCTAGCATTCACCAATCACATACCATATGACGGACCGAAGATATGTAAAATGCTTATTTAAATTTTGAGCATATACATTCTCATATTTAATTCAAGAAATGTTTGAAATGAAATTAAATGTTATATTCTAGCATAAATTATGAGCATGATGATGATGATGATGATGATGATGATGATATATATATATATATATATATATATATTGCTTCCATTTATGAATTTGTCCTCACACACTTTTAGTCAACTTCGATAGAAATATAACATTTTACTTTATCATGAATTATGCGAGCATAAAAGACAAAGTGTTATCATTAATAAGATATTACGCATAATTGGACTTTGCTTGTATGTGACAGATACAGTTAGAATTGTAGAGACTGCTAGGAAGGCAACGACTAGTAGGGTTGTTCTAAACCATAGGGTAACGGTTATCTAAGCCTACGAGAATTACGAGAGAAACCTGACTCACACACTTATTGAACATGTGGAGGAAGTCTTCGCTATGTGGGATGCGGCAAGGGGCGTAGGACATGAGGTTGCATCCCTTCAAGATGTTAATAATCTTATCTACACACTGCCACCTTAGTGGTGAGACGTGAGCATTGTGGTTGGGGATAAAATACTAGAGGATAATCCTTAGGAGCACCCAAGAATGATTTGATTCGAGCTGTACTGTGAAACCTTCCTAAATAGGTGAATTTCCACTCTCAAACCTGAACTTGAACTAGATAAGGACCCAGAGGAAGACCCAGAAGAGGAGCCATATTATGAATCTGATTCAGAGCCAGGGAACGAGCCGGAGTATGTTCCAAGACTAGAGCCAGAGCACGACCCAGGGTTCGAGCTAGACCCTGAACTAGAAGTTGACCACGAATCTGAGCCTGAGTCATGTATATCGTCGGATGATGAAGCTCCTCCATCTAAGTTACCTAGGATTCAAAATTCTTGGACTAGTGAAGATGAAGACTAGCAACCTAGACATGGTTTAGTTAGAATAAATGTTTTCATTTTTTCAAAAAAAATGAAAAAAATATATTGCATTCAGTACTTGGAATAATCCATACGTTTACTTCATTGCCCACAATTTAATCGTTCCTCATGTATTCTTGGATTTAAAATTTTATGAAACTAAGTTTTTCATTCAAATTGAGATGTTGACTATTTCTAAGATGAAATTTATTTGGTGGATTTAAAGGAAATGACACGTCAACCAACACAAGCTGCTATGTTTAAGGATCTGTTGAGAGCTGTGCAAGATCTTGGTAGGCAGCAAACACAAGCACCTCCCCAGAATGTACAGACAACTCTAAGCCCCCTACTTTTAACGGGGTGGCTGACCCTTTAGCAGCCGAGGAATGGATAAGGGGTTTAAAACGCATCCTCAAACACGTCTCCTGCACTGATACCCAAAAAGTTTTATGTACGGGTTCATGCTAATCGATGCAGCGGGCTACTGGTGGGAGTCCGTTTCACGCACTAAGACTGAGGCACAACAAAGCAACCTCACTTGGGCAAATTTCAAAGAGGAGGTGATGGGAAAATATTTTCTGCAAGCCTTGAGGGACTGTAAGGAGACAAAATTTCTGCAACTTAAGCAAGGAAGGCTGTCATTGGTCATTTATTAGAGGAAATTCGAACAACTGTATAGGTATGCGACAAATCTGGTGGATATAGAGTAGAAGAAAGCTAGAAAGTTCGAACTCGGACTACGCCATAAGATTGGAGGAATCATAGGATCGCATGAATTTACCACGTACAGTTAGATTCTACAGCGAGCTCAGGTAATATCAAATCGATTGGAAATTAATCAGACGGTCCAAAAAAGTACTAAATTTTCTGGAAGAAGGAAATGGAATGGACTGAACGAAGGTAAAGGGAATGAACAAAACAAGAGGGCTAGTTTTGAAAAGTGGTCAGGGTCAAACAAGCCAAATAATGTTCTTACTTCGTGTCCTAAGTGCGATAAGGCCCATAGAGGCGAGTGTTGGTATGGAAAGAATGGGTCAAGCAAGCCGAATAATGTTTTTACTCCATGTCCTAAGTGCGATAAGGCTCATAGAGGCGAGTGTTGGTATGGAAAGAATGTGTGCTATCGATGTGGAAAGCATGATCATATTGCTACCAATTGCCATGAACCCCCACCCAAGCAAGACAATGAACAAGGCAAAAAGGGGACAGCCAAGGTGTTTGCCTTAACCTAACATGAGGCAATCGAGGATTAAGACATGATGGTACTAGGTATCGTACAGGTTGTCAGGAAGCTGTTAGTGTTTTAAAAGTTACTACCCCATTAGACAATACGTTTAACACCAATTGATGACTAGGACTTTTCACCTAGATAAGATAATTTCGAGGACGAAATTTTTTTGAGAGGGTCAGATTGTAACACTCCGAAAATTTTACAAAAATAAAATTTATTTATTCTATTTACTACATTTTATATTTTGAAAGTTGGTGGGCTTAGGTGACATATATTAAATTATATTTTATTTGGGTAAAATATCTAGACATTGATAGATAATGGTAAATATATCAAAATTGTACTCGTTAGATAGCTTATAATTAATTATGCATATTGGGCTCGAGAAAAAGTTAATTCGGATAAACGATGGTCAAGTTATTGAGGTTGAAAGATATTGTCTTAGATTGTATTTAATTAAATTGTTAATTAAGGTAGAATAAGAAGTAACACCGGTTATTAGTAAACTTTTTGTTTTAGCAAATTAAAGATTAGATTATGCATGTGTTAGGTGCAATATAAAATTTAGGGAATTAGCCGTATTGATGTCCCCTGTAATTAAAAGGTCATTCAAATTTTATTCTGAAGGAGTAAAGTTTGCCTTAGTATTAGAAATCTTGTTCTACACTACTATAATAATAATGCTGTTATTTCAAATAATATTTTGGATGGATTTTAAATTGATGACAGTTAGAGTTAAAATTGTAATTTTGGTTATTGCTCATGTTTTACACTATTACACATTTACTTGCTTTAACTCTTTTTTGAAGTGAGGCTTTGAAAACAGCACGTTGAACCAAAAAAAGGTGTAAATATTTGTTTTTCTTTCTTTTACTTGAAGATAAATGTTTTTTAAAATTAATTTCGAACAACAGTAGTTTAGAATTTAAATTGTTATAGTTCAATGCTCACAGTTTAAATTTCACATGTGATAAATATTTATGCATTTAAGCTTTTCGTGATTAAAAAAAAAAAATTCACTTTTTGAGAGATTTCACATTGGATTTATTGTTTGGAGTTTCTTGATTTGCGTAGTCGCAAAATTGAAAGATTTTGTCAAAAAACCTAAATTGTCCAAGAAGAGTTTGAGATTTAAGCAGTCTATTATGACCCCTCTCCTCATCTGAAAACCTTTCAGTTACACGTTCTTCAAATCGACGAAACGAAAAACAATATATTTAAAAAAATATATAGCCGTTAAATCCCAAAATATATTTTTTTGTTATTGAGTTCCTTACTAAATAGTTTAGTCACTTGACTGAGTTGATGGCACAGTTGACTTGGATTAATTCTGCTTCTAGAAAAGTTTGGGTTAAAAGACTGATCTCTATGGTCACATAGATGCTCTAAATGGCGATATTGATATCGTTGCTCTTCAAGGCGAGAGTATTTGTGTACTTCAATGAGTAGGTATTTAGGTGCATGCATGTGCTAGTTCATTGAGTCCATACATTCTTGCATGCATATCATTCTTTGTATATTCATTTTGTTTTGGATTGTTTGTTTCATTTATTTTAAAAAAATAAAGATTTTTTATTTTAAACTACAGCTCATTATGTGATTTACTTGAACATGCATATTGTGAACAAGTATGATTACAATTGATGATCTGTAACGTAGTTTCAATTGCTTGGTTTAGGTTTTTTGTGGAGTACTTAGTATAGGTTTCTTCATGTACCATTTGAACGGCACACACTATGATCTTGTGAGTAAGTCTTGAACATGTGTGTGAGATTTAGGATGGAAGTGTTTGTAAGTGAGGTGACCTGAAGATGAATTGACATTTAACTAGTTGACCTAAGCTATAGTATATCCCCTAAAAAAAAATTTGATTCATCTTATACTCTTTCTCGGGACCTATTGGACTCGAACAATTAAGTCTGAGGGGTTTTTCAAAACCTAATATCCTATGGTCATCTGATTTGGAATCATCAGCTTAAAGCTCGTTACGACGTCATCTTAATCGCTTAATGGAGAAGAATCTGCATATAAGATGTGAAAACAAAAAAAAAATAAAAAAATTACATATGCTTAAATACAAAGGGAGAAAAGAAAAATTTATACATGAAAAGATGAGTTTCATTATTTTGTAGACTCTACTTGTGTTGGGTTTGACTTTTATTAATACTCATTCTGTAGTGATGTTTATCATGTTATTACTCACAAGAAATTAGTGGCACTTTTCACACATGGGTCACTTGTACAATTTACTCCATTTAGACTTGAATTGAGTGTGTGGAAAGAGTTTATTGTTTATTAATTATACCTGTACGAGTGAACAATTGCATTTTTTGAGTTATCATATGATGTTGGTTTGCGTGCCATGCTTACTGCTCGAACGCTCATAACAGAGACTTGGCGCTCATTAGTAGCATTCCCACCGGTCAAGCGACAGTGCGATTAATGTTTAAAACAGGTTCAGTTCCTCGCGATTCATTTCAATAGAAAAATTCAATCCTCTCCAAAATTGAAATACCCATCCACAAATCTTGATTTTGTATCAACATTAAAGTGGATTAACATCATTTCACTTCAAATTACATCCAATTCAAGGTAAAATCTCAAAGAATATTTTTTTTCCCATTTGCTTGAATCTTGGGATATTTGAATTTTAATGCATTTGTTGTGTTAGTAGCTCATATGGTGTGTTGGGTTAGAATTGAAGATGGATTCTTAGATGGCATTGCATTAATTTGATGAAAAAACGAGGTTAATCGCGAAGGAAATGGATAGATGTAGGTGTTCTCTTGGTTTTTCCAATTGCTTTACATAAATTGTGTGGGTCGAGGTGGGTGCCTAGCTCTGTTATGGGCCAACTCTAGCGACCTAACTATTCAGAGCTACTCGTGTAACCACATTGACGCCGTGATGAAGGATGTTCGTAGGAATAAAGTTAGTTTATTTCTGACGGGTGTGTATGGTCATCCTGACGCCTCTCAACGGCACTGTTACTGGAATTTAATTCGAAATCTGTACCTCTCTCGCTCAGGACCTTGGGTTCTACTAAGGGATTTTAACGAGATTTTAAGTAACAAGGAAAAAAAGGGGGTCGGCCCAAACAAGAGAGGCATATGGTTGAGTTTAGAAGGATGATGGATGATTGTTTGCTGAGGGACTTAGGATTCCAGCGGGACAAATTTACCTGGTGTAACTGGAAGAATGGTACTGAAAATGTGCTTGAACGATTGGATAGAGTTCTCGTAAATACTCAAGAGCGTAGCTCCTTTTCATGAGCTATTGTAATACATGGGTATTCCCTGTACTCTGATCATATCCCATTGTGGTTAGAGTTTGAGGGTATAAATGACATGAAGAAATGGGGTACAAAACTTTTCAGATTTGAGGTGATGTGGGTGGGAGAGGAAAACTGTAAGAACATTATTGACAGAGTGTGGAATACGGGGAAGAGAGGACCTGTTGTTGAAGAAGTCATGAGTCTCATTTCCAAATGCGGAGAGGAGTTGCAATGTTGGAATGAAACAGCTTTTGGGAATGTTTAGTCTATGCTTAATAAGGCACAACTGCATCTTAAGTATATGCAAGATAAGGGACTGATGGGTACAACTCAGATGAAGGAGGCGAGGAAACAGGTCCATACTTGGCTGGAACGTGATGAGCTCATGTGGAGACAAAGATCTAAGGTCCTTTGGTTGAAGGAAGGTGATGGTAATACTCGTTTTCTTCACTTAAAGGCTTCACATAGACAAACAAGGAACTGCATTTCAAGATTCAAAGATGAAAATGGAAATTGGTTGGATGGAGAGGGGTTCTATGTCTTTTTTGGAACCCTTAAGGGAGAGAGTGACTACATAGATTAATGAACTGTTAACTACAAGATTCACAGAGGAGGAAGTCGAGCTAGCACTGAAGGAAATGGATCCAATAAAAGCACCTGGCCTTGATGGGATAAGTCCAGTATTTTTTCAGAAACATTGGGCAATAGTTGGCAATAAGGTGAAGGCTGCAGTGCTCCAGGTTCTTAATACAGGTGATTTTCCCCAACATTTAAATCACACTTTCATCACTTTGGTCCCAAAGAAGCCCGATCCTGCTCAGATTACTGAATTTTGTCCAATCAATCTGTGTAATGTGCTATTGAAACTGATCACCAAGACTGTTGCTAATAGAGTGAAAAGCATTACCTCAGGTTATCTCTGAATCCCAATCAGCTTTTGTACCGGGTCGTTCGATTACGGATAATGTCTTAATTGCATACGAACTGATTCATTATCTACCGTATAAAAAGAAGGGGGAAAATGGGTATATGTCTATTAAGCTTGATATGAATAAAGCTTATGACAGAATTGAATGGGATATTTTGGAGTTGGTTATGGCAACTATAGGGTTTGATAACTGAGTGATTAATCTGATCATGGAATGCGTGAGAACAATATCTTATTTTGTCTGATTAACGGGAATCCTTCGTCTACTATCTTCCCCAATAGAGGTTTAAGGCAGGGGGACCCCCTCTCACCTTACCTCTTCCTACTGCGTACTGAAGGTTTAATCACCCTGCTACATAAGGCCAAAGATGAGGGCAAAATTAGTGGAATCTGGTTGTGTCGAGGAGCCCCTATGATAAATAACCTCCTCTTCGCAGACAGTATTGTGATTTTCTGCAAGGCAACCGGGGCAGATGATCACTTTTGAAGATATATGAGTTGGCCTCGGGGCAGATAATCAACATGGAAAAGACTTCAATGGTGTTTAGTAAAAATGTGGCAGCTCAGCATCGACAACAAATTCTAGAGTTATGGCACCTTCAACATGAGAATAATTTTGACAAATATTTAGGATTTCTACCAATTGTGGGGAGGGATAAGTTAAGAGCTTTTTCAGATATTAAAAATCGAGTCTGGAAGAAACTACAAAGCTGGAAGGAAAAACTCTTATCTCAAGGTAGAAAGGAGGTCTTAATTAAGGCTGTCGCGACAGCAATCCCTACTTACTCCATGTCGTGTTTTCTACCACCAAACAGCGTGTGCACTGAACTGGAGTCAATGATGGCTAGATTCTGGTGGGGCCAAAAAAGGTGAAAGGAAAATTCACTGGGTTAGTTGGGAGAACATGTGTCAATCGAAAGGTAGTGGAGGTTTGGGCTTTAAAAGATTGAGAGATTTTAACTTAGCGATGCTAGCAAAGCAAGGATGGAGATTATTAAATGGGGAGGGTACTTTACTGCATACAATATTCAAGGCACAGTACTTCACAAACTAAGATTTTTTTGAGTTCCAAACTAAGAAGTAATCCCTCATATACATGGCGTAGTATATTAGAAGCCAGATCAATCCTTACATAGGGCTACAGATGGAGAATTGGAGATGGAAAAGGAGTGAGACTATGTTCTGATTACTGGATCCCCGGAGTGGAGCCAAAAATAATCCAAGATGCAACATAGCTATTTCCGAAATTAGTGCAATGACAGTTGTTCAGTTACTTGATAGACACACGAGATGCTGGGATTTGGAAAAAGTCAGAACTCTCTTCAATCCAAATGTGGCTGGAAAAATTCTACATATTCCCATTAGTCCAGACTTGCAATCCGACAGACTAATTTGGGAAGCGAAAAAGAATGGGAAGTTTTCTGTGAAGTCTGCATATCGATGGTTGCAGATTCAAAAGTCTAATAGTAGAGCCGAGTCATCTTATTCTCAAGTACTAAAGGAGTTATGAAAGACTGTATGGAGTTTAAACATTCCTCATAGGGTTCGAATTTTTGCCTGGCGAGTGTGTTTGAACATTTTACCGACTGCTATAAATCTGATCAGAAAATAGATAAACATTCTAACTGGTTGTGGTTTCTGTTTAGCGGGGGCAGAGGATCCGACAGACTAATTTGGGAAGCGAAAAAGAATGGGAAGTTTTCTGTGAAGTCTGCATATCAATGGTTGCAAATTCAAAAGTCTAATAGTAGAGGTGAGTCATCTTATTCTCAAGTACTAAAGGAGTTATGAAAGACTGTATGGAGTTTAAACATTCCTCATAGGGTTCGAATTTTTGCTTGGCGAGTGTGTTTGAACATTTTACCGACTGCTATAAATCTGATCAGAAAATAGATAAACATTCTAACTAGTTGTGGTTTCTGTTTAGCGGGGGCAGAGGATCTCAATCACATGTTTCTGATATGTCCTTCTTTGGTAGATTATTGAACAAGATTTCTCCCTTAATTATCCTAGATTAACAGAAACCAAGATTTATTTGAGGTGGTTATGCAGATTAAAAGAGTAGGCAGAAAAGAGGCACTAGGCTTATTTTTTACTGTTGCTTCCAGTGTATGGCTGTGTAGAAATAAAAAGCATTATGAAGTTGTGAGTTTGAACACAAGCTCTACAATCGAACATGCTATTTCGATGCTACATTTGTTTAAAGGGGTCAAAACTCAATCGGGCTCTACTTTAAACAGCTTCTGTGCGTGGAAAGCTCCTCCGGCAGATTTCTTGAATCTGAATGTAGATAGACCGACCTTTCATCACCTTCACAAAGCTGGGATTAGTGCTGCTCTACGAGACCAAGTAGGAAAAGTGTTAATGGCTGCCTCAAAAGAAGAAAATGAAAGTGGCTGATCCGGAAATGATAGAATTTCTAGCGGTTCTCCGAGGGCTTCAGTTTGTGTTGTCGATGGGCATCTCTCAGCTAATCATTGAATCAGACTGCCTCTTCATTGTTTCCTAGCTCAATGACGTGGAATCTGTTACCCTATCCCCTTGAGCCTCCATCATTACTGATATTAGACATCTTTCGTTTGCTTTTTTGGATGTAAAATATCTCATGTGAGTAGACTAGAGAATGGGGTAGCTCATGAACTAGCTAGACGTGCGTGGGAAGTTGAGTCCATTCAAATGTGGTGGGAGGGATTTTCAGACTTTATCTCTCAAGCTGTTTGGCTTGACAGTCGTCTATAATCGTTGATTCTCTCATATATGCAATCCTTGATTATATAAAAAAAAAAAAATGTGATGCATATTGGAATTTCCAATTGTCCAAAATTATCTAAGTTTCCTCTATAAATCAAACCTCCAAATCATATGAAATTTAAGTGTCACACATAATAACTAGATCATTATAATTGTATACATTTGAAATTTGAGAGAATTGTTTAGATTTAGATTGGTAGTATCAAATCTTGTAAAGACAATTTTAGTTTTTTTATATATGAAATTCTCCTCTTTTTCCCCATAAATCTTGTGTTCTAGTGTGGTCCATTATTTTCATATTACTCATATAATTCTAGTATTTAATTATTTGACCGGATTCTCAATAATTAGTATCAGAGTAATTCGATATCTTATTTATCTCTAATAAGTGGTATCAGAGCCAAGGTTTTGTAGTTATTAGGAGTGCTAGATTGGTTATTAAAGAGAGATTTAAACAAAGTTGATTGTTTCAGTGATGATGAGTATGAAATTTGAGATTTTGCTTTTGGAAAGCAACACCAAATTTTGTCATGACAGATTTTTTTTTAGACGATAGAGGGGAAGCAACGTAAAATGTTTTGATTTTATTGCTCGTGGGAATAATTTGAGCAAATTTGTTAACTCAGATGGAGTTAGTTGTGAACTTGATGATTTTGTCGTTCGCAGTGATTTGAGCAAATTTTGTACCTAAGGTAATTTTGTTGGTAAACAGTACTTATATTCACTTCACAGGTGCTGAGTATGCCCTGAGGGGCATGGTGGAAGAGGTGGAGTAATTTGGTGCAGTGATTTGTTTGAAAATTTTGTTGAAATTGAAGAGTTAAGTTTTATTACTTACAATGTAATTCGTGTCAAAGTGGAGTTTATAAGAATTGGGATGTGACCTGAATTCTTGTTGAGTATTTAATTGAAAATACTGTTGGATGAGTATAGAGAGTTGGTAGTAGACATGAAGATGTCTTGAAGAAGTCCAAGGTGAATTCGACACATTTCATTCCAAATTCTCCATTATTGGTTTTATCCTTTGTATTGAGACTTTACCTTATATTAAACTCTTCTTGTATTAATTCTCATAATATGTTAAAGATTTTTTTGTTTTAAATATGTGGTGGACAACACATATTGGAATTGACTAATTGTCCAATTAGTTATTGGTCCAAATAGATCATTTGATCTCTTATCAATTCAGACTTTTAAACAAAAATTATCTAAACTTCCTTCATGAATCAAACTTCCAAATCACATGCAATTTGAGTCACAAATATAGTAATTAAATTATTGTTGTATACATTAAAAATTTGAGAGAATTGTTTAGATTTAGATTGAGAGTATCAAATCTAGTAAAGACAATTTTAGTTTCTTGGTATATGAAATTCTCCTCTTCTTCTATATAAATCTTTGTGTTCTTGTATAATCCATTATTTTCTCATTACTTATAATTATCATCTTTAATTATTTGGCCAGATTCTAAAAATTAGTATTAGAGCGATTTCGATATCTTGCTTGTTTCTAACACCCTTATTTCAAGGAAAAAAATGAAAATTTAATTATATACCAATAGCAGGTTTTGTATGTAATATTGAACAAAGTATAATGATTTTTTTTCCGTTTTGTTTTGGAAGAATTATTTCTAAGAATTGAATTTTTGAGAAATTATCATTTGCTGTAAGTTCTAAATTAGAAAAGTTGCCTACTTGTTTGGAAACTAAGTTTCACAATTCAAATGCAAGTAAATTTTGAGTAACTCGATAAGGCTAATTTAGTAAGTTAGTGTGAGTTCCACGTTCAAATTAGCGTGCGCAACAAAGTTATTTTAGGAATCAATAAACAAAATTCTCCCTTCAAACCCTTACTCCTATGAATTTAAAATGGTCTGTCTAATATAATTTTTTTCCCAAAGACTTCGAGGATTGTGAAATTCATGAATCCATTTGTTTTAACTATTTTCTTAGCTTTCCCTTTAGTGCTCTAATTAGGTTTTATAACTTGTATTTTTGTATATTTCTCTTTAAGCATATTCGGTATCTTTCTAGTAGCGTTCCTTCATAAATATAATAAATTTATACATTTGTCTAACATGTTTATTGTTATTATTATTTTGAAAAGGTCCCATATTTTGCTAACGGCAATCCCAATAATTTCGTCTATTGATAAGTGTATTATATACATTTAATCGGAGTCTAAAATATCGATATTTGATAGTTTTTTTTAAAAAATATATTCTAAATTATTGAATTTTATATTATATAGGTAAAACTCAATGATTGAACGAGAAATCAAAAGAAAGGAGCGAAAATTGATAAAAATTGATAAAATCCAAAATTTAAGAACCAAATTACAAATTCAATAATTCATTCAAACCACAGAATGATACTTTGAAGAGTTCTATAGGACAATTTGATGAAATTAGAATTTAAAAGGGAATCGAATATGATTAAAATAAATTTCCAATCGCACACGTTATATTCCAGACTTTTAGTCGAGGATTGAGACTCATTTTTGGTATAGTAAACGTCTAAATTGGAAAAATTCTATTTAAATTAATGTTGTACCCCTTCGAATTATCTTTTCAAATCGCTTTGAATCAATTCAATCGGATATCAAAAGAGAAAGTTATGACTAAAATGCTGATTGTTGTGTATAGAAAAAAATTCACGCGCGAAAGCAACTTTCCTTATTCGATTGGGACTCT
This sequence comes from Fraxinus americana, assembly GCA_035079005.1. Lineage (NCBI taxonomy): Eukaryota > Viridiplantae > Streptophyta > Magnoliopsida > Lamiales > Oleaceae > Fraxinus > Fraxinus americana. Next base: position 2,533,542 of record CM068710.1, on the reverse strand, counting down.
TTTGGAAGTCAATTTGGACATGATTTTCCACCAATATTTGACTCCTACAAATACCTAACAGTAGAACACATATGGAAGACCTCTCATTTACATCTCATACTCCAATATTCATAAACTATTATCATTAAAGTAGTGAGAGAATTGAATGGGATTTGCAAGAATTCAATCAAGTAAAGATTCAAACTTGATTTTTGGGTAAAGAAGAGAAGGCACGAGTGGAGATTAATCAAGAAACCATTGAAGAGATTCAAGATTCATTTTCATCTTCTCAATTTATAAAAAATTTGAGTTATGTCTTTTTACTTAAATATGATTTCTTGTAATTTCGATATATTATGCTACTTTTATACATTGTTAAGATGAGATGAACCCTTGTTATTATATTTTTAGTTTTTAATTAATTATTTTGAATTTAATTTGATTTGATTTGTGGATATTTATTATCGTTTTTATCGTTCTTTTCAATTGTTTGATTACCAATTGAATTATTAGTGAATTTTACTGTTATCGAAAGAGAAATAGAGTTTAAGCACATTATCATAAATATTGTAAGTTTCAATAGAGTATAATGATATACATATATGCTTTATATGGTTTCAATAGGTGTTCTAGTACTTGTTAACGCATTTATAATGTTTGCACCTTTCATCGAGAAGTAAAAAGTTCATATAAGGGGAATAAATTTGACCGCTATCGAGAGAGGCTTTCAATTAAATTAGGAATATTGATCAACATAAAAAATTTCAAATTATCACTTTAATTATTGCACTAAAAATGGAATAATAAGGGGGATTCGACATCTTAGTAATGCATTTCACATATTTGAAAAATACATTTATTTACTTTCATTAGTTTAATTGATAATTTAGGGATTAGTATAAAAAAATCATAAAATTTGTGATGTAGGGGAAGATTATAGGAAAGACAAAAATCAACACAAAAGAATTTCAACGAAAATAAATTCAAGAAAATTTTGTTTCATTCAAAATTGAGTTGCCTCAAAAGGCTTACAACGTTTAAATAGCAAAAAATCTAAGAAAATTCAGAAAAATTACATAATAATGAAAAAATATTATTTTTTTCAAAAATGGAAAAAATTGAGATAATAGCAGATCTTGATTCTCCTAATCACCAGGATCATCCCCCAACAAACAAAAGTCAAATCCGAGTTTATTTGACTAAAATATTGTCAAAACAAAAATTATCATAAAAGGCAAAAATGATTAATTAAAGGCCTAAATGACGGAATCTACCCAAAATCTAAAGTGCTTCAGGGCCAAAAACCCTGAGTTGTGATCATTGACCCATTTTCAATCTAATTAGACTAGCAATTCACCAAAAACGGACAAATTCGAAATTAAATGGAATTATTATTTTACCTTCATCATTCTCCCCAAATTGAGAAAAATTCGCCCTTGAATTTGATGGAGAAGAAATCTCATCGTCATCAAGATTATCACCATGAAATGGAAGCTCTGGCGACAATCCATCTGGAAGCTCTTCTAGGAAGTCCTCATGAAACTCCTCTAGCAATGACTGAACCCTACGAGTCACCTCCTGTTCACTGTCAATTGAATTTTCAACCAGCACATACACTACCCTATATCCTTCCATATTTATCTTGAACTTCACTTTGGTCAATAAATTAGTGCCATCCCCAACTGTTTTTACTGAGCCCTTATCTGGAAGCAATATACTTTTCTTTTTTCCAATAGTACACCTCGTCTAGAAGAGATTAGTACGCAACCAGCCAGTGTTATTTTCCAGGGAAGTCATAAAACTCAGCATTACCACCAATGCCTGACCTACATCACCAACCAAAAACTCCTCATTCTCTGCTGCTTCTTCTACACTTTCGCTGTCAAATACAGGCGGACCGTAATAATCAAACTCTTCCTCCTCTGTTGCTTTTTCAGTGTCTTCATTGTCAAATACAGGCGGACATTCATAATCAAATTCTTCCTCCCCTGTTGCTTCTTCAATGTCTTCATTGTCAAATACAGGCGGGCCTTCATAATCAAACTCTTCCTCCTCAGATAGACAATGTTGGTGGTAAGGATTTTCAAAAACAGTGAAATAAGAATAGAGATCGGAGACCTCACAATTCTCCAAATCGTGTGCCGCTAAGCTCTGGGTTAACTTTGCAACTTGCATCTGAATATTACGATCATGGTGTTGGACTTCCTCAATCGGAACCTATCCTCGACGACCACGACCTCCGGGCGCATGTTGCTGAGGCATAAGTACAGCAACTTGCTGTGTCAGCAACTCCACTTGTTGACGCAGCTATATGATTTTATCATGTCTATGTACCTCCTCTACTAGGGTTTCACAAGCTTCTTAACGTCTTCTCGATGGCATGGTGAATGAACGATTTTGGCTCTGATACCAAATGATGCAGAGGAAGATTATAGGAAAGACAAAAATCCACATGAAAAGAATTTCAACGAAGAGAAATTCAAGAAAACTTTATTTCATTCAAAATTGAGTTGCCTTAAAGGGCTTACAACGTTTAAATAGCGAAAAACCTAAGAAAATTCGGAAAAATTACATAATAATGAGAAAATATTATTTTTTTTCCAAAAATGGTAAAAATTGAGATAATAACGGATCTTAGCTCTCCTAATCACCAGGATCATCCCCCAACAAACAAAAATCAAATCCGAGTTTATTTCACCAAGATATTGTCAAAACAAAAATTACCATAAACGGCAAAAATGCTTAATTGAAGGCCTAAACGACGGAATCTGCTCAAAATCCGACGTGCTTCAGGGCCAAAGGCCTTGAGTTGTGATCACTGACCCATTTTCAATCTAATTAGATTAACAATTCACCAAAAATGGACAAACCCGAAATTAAATGGAATTATTATTTTAGCTTCATCAATTTGCTTGTTATTCGATTAAAGTTGCAATTAATTTTAACTCGATCAAACACGCAGTCCTCATGGGTTCGACACTCAATTCATCATTATATTATTTGACCACGATCCCGTACACTTGCAGATTTTCAAAGGATTGTCTATAAATATGTATTGATCATCAATGTGTAAGATTCAAGACCTTATAAACTTCTTTGTCTGAGTAGTTCTTACCTAGGCATAATGAAGGTTGAAGTAGTAGTAGTTTCCAAGGAAATCATCAAGTCATCTTCTCCATTTCCTGATTTGCTTAGAAAATACCAGCTTTCATATCTTGTTCAAATTAATCGTTTCCCCAGTTAGCCGATGCCACCCATACTGGCCTACGCAATTCTAACCAGGTGCTCATCTTTAATGTCCAATTTAGGGATTTAAACCTCTCAAAGTTTTGCCACATTCATCATTCACATTACTTATGGCTTCTCTATGTTTTTCCACTAATTTAAAACTTTCTTTATGATAATCTTTATCCGTTATTGTTAATGTAGCACCTGTTGGCCACCAAATATTCCCAAAAACAATAATTGGATATTCGTGGATCAAATCTTGGACGGAGGTTGACTATGGGTTCTCTTAATGAGTAAATCATGTTGGCATTGGATTTTGCTTGAGTAGAAGACATGAAACGGCTCCGTATGAAAGTTGAGAGTGCATCAATCTTAGAGGTAGAAAACACAAATAACTTAGTTACAGGTCTTTCTTCAATCACCAGATCAGATTGAGAGACAAGATTTCTTGGTGCGAAAAGAGTGGCAGCCCAGCTGTTTACAAGCATGCGCTTGGATATGGCATCTGCAATCTTGTGAGAAACCATTAAACCAACAGCCATACCACCGCAAAATCATGTGCTGACTGTTCTATCCATATGGTTCCAGGTCATACTTTACTCTTTCTCAAATAATATCGTCTATAAATATGTATTGATCATCAATGTGTAAGATTCAAGAACATAAAAACTTTGTTATATGAGTAAGGCGATAATAATGAAGTTGAAGTAGTGGTAGTTTCCAAGGAAATTATCAAGCCATCTTCTCCAACTCCTGATTTGCTTAGAAAATATAAGGGGACGTTCTCTTTGTGTTTTAATTTTGTATTTTAGTTTTGGATTCATTTTGAGTTTTGTGATTTGAGTGTCCATTTTGAAATTGTTGAAAATATATTCTTTTTGACATTTTGAAAAATTATTTTTAAAAATAAAAAAAATGGAAAACCCATTTACTTTCCCCTCCCACTTCTCTCTCGATGGTGGTTGGCGGTGATTGAAAACACCCAAAATGCGTCTTGGAAATTTTGGTTTGATTTTAACTGAAATTCTTTGCAAATTTTTAAGTTGTTTTCAAAGACGCATTTTTGAAAATAGGAAAGAAAATGCGTTTTCACTATTTTGGAAAATCGAAAACAAAAAACGGTTTGAAACAGTAAAGAGAACATGCCATAAGCTTTCATATATTGATCAAATATCCCCTCCTCTTTTTATGCCTTATGTTTGTTTCTATCCTGCAGATGAAAAAAATTAGCAACTAGGAGAGATCAAACCTGATGCAAAAGTCTCTACCAGAGGCCTTGACTTTGATTCTATCCATTGGCAGGACTGGTGGACCGTCTCTATGTCGACTGCAATGGTGCTGGCATTGAGTATTTCCAAGATAAATTAGAGGTAAAACTATCCGAAATTCTTTCAAATCGAGACCCTGGTGAACTCAACAAATTTATTCCTTATTGTTAACTGAATTAACTGAACTGATCCTAATCAGCTCTATCATCCAACTAAAGTTCCAGCTGGAGTATTCATCAGCAGCCTCTGCCTTGCTGTTGATTCATTTCTTTTGCTTGTAGTGCTACCACTAAATTTGTTGTAAATATTCTAGACATGATCCACTATTTTAGGAACTAACTTACAGCTGTAAATTCTAGATCCTTCAATTGTAAAGTTCCTCCATTATATGAAGCTCAAGACCTCAGCAATGGTGGTCATGGTTTATAGCATAACTTCATCTTTCTCTAGAGTTTAACTTGGTATCAGAGCACCATGGCAAATGCCAGCAACACACCCCAAAATGCTAACCCTCTTTCTGCACCTACTTCACTCTCGAGCAGCACTGCTACTCCGTTGATAGGCAGCAACAATATTTCACCATTTGGAGTGAACCTCACTTAAGTTATTTCAGTCAAGCTAGACAAAAGCAACTTTCTACTATGGAAGAATATGATTCTACCAATTATATAAGGACACAACCTCGAAGGATACATCTTAGGGACAAAGGAATGTCCCTAAGAGTTCATTGGTAGACAAGTCACAGAAGAAACTGGAACCAGCATCGAGTTGGTTAAAAATCCTGGATACAATCAATCGGTATCCACAAATCAATTGCTTATGGGCTGGTTGTACTCTTCAATAACTCCACATATTGCAATAAGAGTCATAGGTGCAACAAAGCCGAAGGAGCTATGGACAACAATTGAAGAAAGCTTTGGAGTACAAAACAGGTCAAGAATCACCTTCCTTACTGGTGAACTACAGATATCAAGGAAAGGATCAATGAATATTGATCAGTATCTTAACAAGGTAAAGTAATTCGCTGACAACGTTGAAATTGCTAGAAAAACAGTAGCTCATACTGATTTAGTCACTCAAGTTTTAGCCAATTTAGATGAAGATTATACCCCTATTGTAGTTCAAATTAATAGCATATCTTGGGGAGAACTTCGGTCTACACTTATGATCTATGAGAGTAGGCTGGAACATCTCAACTCACTGAGAAATGACATGGTAAAGATCAACATCAACCAAACCTCAGCAAACTTCTCCCAAAGGTCTGGTCTTAACTATCATGTCTCCAAGTCTTATCGACCAAGCTATGGTGAAAGATTCACCAACTTTAGCAACTATAGAGGTAGGAGAAGGGGCAAAAACATAGGAGACCACCTATATGCTGGCAATGACAGACCAATCTACCAAGTGTGTGGAAAGGTTGGTCATAAGGCTAACATATGTAACTTCATATATGATGACAGATATACCGAATTTCCACCAAACCAGATGACAGGGTACAATACCTCACCAGCAACCCTCATTGCATCTCCCAATACCTTGAATGACCCTACATGGTATGTAGATACTAGAGCTACTAATCACATCACATCAGACAAAAGAAATCTCGCCTCCATCAATGAATACGTTGGTAAGGAGAAAATGGTGGTGGGAGATGGAAGTAAGTTACATATTTCTCACTTTGGCACTTCATGTACCTAAGATTAAGAAAAATCTCATCAGTGTCTCTAAATTGACCTGTGATAATGATGTTTACATGGAATTTTATCCTGATTATTGTTTTGTAAAGGACAAGTTAACGAGGGCAGTGATAATGCAAGGGAAGTTTAAAGATGGGTTGTATCAGCTAGATTTCCCTCAGCAAACGACCAAGAGTTCCGGCCATGATCAATTTTCACAAATAAATCTTCCTGCAGTTTATCTTCTATTGTTTCTAGTCACGAGTCTTCAATTTCAACACCTAATGTATGGCACAAAAGGCCTGGTCACCCTTTTAGTCAAGTGATGAACCAAGTACTAAAATCCTTTAATGTCAAAATTAAAGGAAATGAAATCAAATCGTTTTGCAATGCTTGTCAACTTGGCAAATCCCACCTGTTATCTTTTTCTTTATCTTCTTCTCATGTCAAAAATCCATTAGAACTTGTGTTTACAGATATGGGGATAGGCTCCTATCTTATCCACCTCTTGCTTCAAGTATTATATATCCTTTCTTGATGACTTTAGTAGGTATACTTGGATTTACCCACTGAAACAAAATTCTGAGGCCTTAAACGTATTCATTCAGTTCAAGAAACTCATTAAAAACAAACTAAACTGTAAGATCAAAACATTACAAGCTGACTGGGGTGGGGAGTATAGAGCCTTATCAAAATTTTTGAACCAAGAAGGATTGATTTCAGGCACTCTTGTCCTTATACCTCAGCTCAAAATGACAGGGTTGAGAGGAAGCACAGACACATCATTGAAACAGGTTTGACACTCTTAGCCCAAGCTAAATTACCTCTAAAGTATTGGTCGGAAGCTTTCCAAACAGCAACATATCTCATAAATAGGTTGCCGACACCTACACTCCAAAAACAATCACCCCATGAAACTCTATACAATAAAAGGTCAAATTATCAAACCTTAAAAGTATTTGTCTATGCCTGCTATCCATGTCTAAGACCCTATCAAAATCAGAAACTCAATTTTTATTCCACCAAATGCACTTTTATAGGTTATAGTGAATCCCATAAAGGATACAAATGCCTAAGTGAAACTGGAAGATTATATATCTCCAAGCATGTGGTCTTTAATGAATTAGAATTCCCATTCGAGCGCACAACAATCACCAAGAGTCATTTAGAACCTATAACATAAAAAATCACAACTTCCTACTTTCATTTTCCTTCTGATCACAGAATGTCTACTGGAAATCATGCTGATACTACTTATGCTGAAGCTACTCAAGCTGACTATCATTCATCCTTTGCTTAAATGACAATCAGCATGATACTCTTGACAACACTAAAGAAATTGATGAAACAGAACTTGAAGTACCAGAACAAAACATGCCACAAATTAGTGAGGAATCTCTGCAATCAAATGATGATGAGAACAGAATAACATCTCAATACAAAGAAGAAAATATAGCTAGACATCCCATGATTATTAAAGGGAAAACTGGAATATTCAAACCTAAGATTTATCTTGGAAAGCTAATTGAGCATCTATCAGAACCAAGGAGTGTAACTGAGGCTATGATGAGTACTAAATGAGAGAAGACAATGAAGGAAGAATTTGATGCTTTAACAAAGGCTAAAACCTAGGAGCTTGTACCTCCATCTCCATCATACAACATTGTTGGAAACAAATGGACTTTCAGACTTAAGCAAAACGCAGATGGCTCAATACAGAGGTTTAAAGCCAGACTTGTAGAAAAGGGATTCCACCAAACTCCTGGCGTTGATTTCTACGAAACATTTAGCCCTGTGATCAAACCATCAACACTCAGAATTATACTCACCTTGGCAGTAACAAGGGGGTGGACAATCAGGCAGGTAGATATCAATAACATTTTCCTCAATGGAGAACTAAAAGAGACTGTGTTTATGAATCAACCTGAAGGATTTGTAGATGAGTCAAAGCCTAATCATGTCTGCAAGTTAAGCAAAGCACTCTATGGATTGAAACAGCCACCTAGAGCTTGAAATGAAAAGCTGAAAACCACATTCCTGGATTTGAAATTCATGCAATTAATGGCAAACACTTCACTATTCTACTTCAAAAATGAAAATCAAATAATCTTTGCACTCATCTATGTAGATGACATTGTAATTACAGGTAATGACAAAGCTTTGCTGTAGGAATTCATAGATAATTTGAATCCAACTTTCGTATTAAAGGACATGGGAAGGCTGCATCACTTCCTTGGAGTTGAGGTGTTATGGCACGATTCTAGAGTTCATCTCACACAAGCTACATATGTTGCTGATCTACTAAAAATGTTTGAATTGCAAAACATAAAACCCTGCATCACACATATTCCAGCTGGCAAGTCAATGTCCAAAGGTGATGGGGAAGTTTTAAAAAATCCCATAGCTTATAGAAGTACTGTAGGAGGATTGTAGTACTTCCAATACACTAGACCAAATATCACCTTTGCTGTTAATAAATTGAGCCAATTTCTGCAAGCTCTAACCTCACTACACTGGCAAGCACTAAAAAGGGTATTGAGATACCTTAAAGGGACAATAAACCACGGACATTGGATTCAAAGAAGCGACAGACTCCCCCCTGAATGGATACTCAGACGCAGACTAGGCATCATGCCCTGATGACAGACGAACAACCATTGGTTATTGTGTCTACCTAGGCTATAATTTGATTAGTTGGTCTTCAAAGAAACAGTAGGTTGTGGCATGCTCAAGTACTGAATCAGAGTATAGGGCACTTGCTTCAACTGCTTCTAAAATAGCCTAGATTCAATCACTCTTTAAAGAACTGGAACTACCATTGGTTGAAACTCCAACTATCTGGTATGATAATATAATTGCTGGAGCTTTACCAGCCAATCCAGTATATCATGTCAGGACAAAACCTATAGAACTAGACATACATTTCATCAAAAACAAAGTATTAGCCAAAGAACTGGAAGTAAAGTATGTGCCGACATCAGATCAAATTGCTGACTTATTAAATAAAGGACTAAGTCATTCAAGGTTCCTCTTCTTGAAGGACAAGCTTAGAGTTACTCTAACATCTTCCAGCTTGAGGGAGGGTGTTAACTGAATTAACTAAACTGATCATAATCAGCTCCATATCATCCAATTGAAGTTCCAGCTAGAGCATTCATCAGCAGCCTCTACCTTGCTGCTGATTCGTTTCTTTTGCTTGTAGTGCTACCACTAAATTTGTTGTAAATATTCTATACATGATCCACTATTTAGGAACTAACTTATAGCTGTAAATTTTAGATCCTTCTTTGGTAAAGTTCATCCATTATATGAAGCTCAAGACCTCAGTAATGGTGGTCATGGTTTATAGCATAATTTCATTTTCCTCTAAAGTTTAACTCTTATTATACGAATGACTAGAGATTTTTGTGTAACTAAGGTATTTGCATTTTCTACCTCTAAGATTGATGCCCTCAAAGACAAGTATGCCAAAACAAATGGTGAAAGGCAGCGTGCCACGAGGATTGAGGCACTATGTCAACTTCATTCACCCAAAAGCCCGAAAGGTTTAAGAAAGATACCAACTCAAAAATAAAGAATAAGCCCCTTACAGATATTGACTCAAAATAAGGAATTAAAGATAAGTGGCGTTTATGTAAAAATATGGCATGATTCGGGAAAGGGTAGGCCCAGTGCTTCACAATGTTTTGAACCATATTTAAGTCAAATTCCTTATAATACTTTGTGGATGGATTATGGGACTACCTTTCATGTTTCCAAAACAATGTACGAATTCTCTTGAATTTAAATCACAAAGACATATTGATAGTTTGCTTATGTGTAGAGGAATTATATTATAAATGTTGCGATAAGCCACTTTGTGGTGCAGCAGCAATTTGGTTTTCACATTGTGCAGTAGCAATTTTGTGTTCATACTGTACAGTTGCAATTTGTTGTTCACATTGTGCAGTATTCACATTGTTTTTTACTTCTATATATAGGGCATAGAACCATTTACTTGTGGAATTCCATTCTTCAGAGGAAAATAAAGAGGAGAGAAAAAAGAGAGGTTTCCTAAATGCTTATAGTCTTTTTGTCTAGAAGAGAGTATTTTTCCTATTATAAGAGAGAGTTTATTGTTATTTTGTTCTCCTTATAATAAAGAGAAGTTGTTGTTATCATTTTGCTATAATAAAATCCTTCTACAATTTGCCAGTGATTTTTGTTCATCACTTTTTCCCTATTTTTCTCTTTTTACTTTAGTTGCATTTTTGTAATTCCTACTACAACTTCCTAATGGTGGTATCAAAGCGTCGAGTTTATTACTAGTTTTCAAGCTACTGTTAGATCTAATTGGTGAAAAGAAGCATTTTTAACAATGGCGGTGAAATTTAAATAGAGAAATTTAACGAGAATAATTTCTCGTTGTGAAAAATGAAGGTGAAAGCAATCTTAACAAAACAAGATTTCTTGGAGGCAATCGTAGAAAGATCAGCAGAGATTATTGACAATAGTAAATGGAAGAAAATAAATGATATTGTTATCGTCAATCTACACCTAGGTCTAGTTCATGAAATCTTGTCAAGTGTAGAAGAGAAAAAGACCGCAAAAGAAATTTGGGACACTTTAACAAAGTTGTATGAGGTTAAGTCACTACATAACAAAATCTTCTTAAAGAGAAGACTTCACACTCTTCGCATGCCGAAACCAGCTTCAGTGATGGATCACATCAAAACTTTGAATTCCCAATTTTCTAAACTCTCAAAGTTGGGTTACAAAATAGATTTAAATGAGCATGCAAAACTTCTACTTCAAAGTTTACTAGATCCATATGATCAACTCATCAACATAACCAATAATATTCTCTCAGGCTATCTATTCTTTGGCCAAATCGCAACAAGTGAATGCACAATCAATAATGAGGGGGGACACCAATAGAGTGTGTATCCAATGGGAGCCAAAATCACGATAGATCAAAGTCAAGAAGTGAGAAGAATTTTAATGAACTGTAGCAAGAAATGGCTCCACAAGAAATATCGTTGGAGCAACAAAAAGACTATAGAGAAGAATGAATGAAATGTAGCAAGAAATGGCACATCAAGAAATATTGTATGAGCAATGAAAAGGCTATAGAGAAGAATGAAAAAACCCTTAGATTAACGTTGCAAGTACATTAGAAGATGGTGAAATACTATTCAACGAAGCATTAATAAAAGGCAGATCTTTCTTTGCTGATGTCTAGCTTATAAAGTCAGAAACCACATGGCACATGACTTCTTGAATAGAATGGTTTCATCAATATAAACCATTCTCAGAAGAATATATATTTTTGATGATGATCATGATGTGGAGATTACTAGTATCGGCACTCTCAAATTGAAAATGTATGATGATACAATTCTCACCATCTTGGAGGTACAACATATGAAGGGTCTAAAGAAAAATCTATTAACCTTGAGACAATTGGATGACAATAGGTGTAAAACACATGTTCAAGATAGGATTCCAGATAGTGAAAGATACATTTGTTACAATGAAAACGAAAAAAGCATCTTCAAATTTGTACATGCTTAAAGAACAGACGCTACAAGAGAGAGAATTGTATGTTGCATCGACAAGTTTAGTTTAAGAATTAAAGATGATGTGGAACCGCAAACTTGACCACATGCCGAAACAAAGTTTGAGATTCTCTCAAAACAAAAACTTCTTCCAAACCTTTAAAAAAAGGGTTTTATTACCATTTTGTCAGCATTGTGTTACAATTAAGAAGGCACTTTAAAGTAAAGTAGTTCCACTGATAAAAGCAAAGCTATCTTAGAGCTAGTTTATTCTGATGTTTGACAAGTACAAGTTTCATCCCTAGGAGGCACAAGATACTTTGTGTCTTTTATTGATGATTACTCCAATAGATGTTGAGTATATCCAATCAAAAGAAAAATCGATGTCTTTTCAATTTTCAAAGTCTTTAAAGTGCGAATCGAACATGAATATAGAAAGAAAATCAACTGCGTATTAGATAATGGAGAAAAATACACAAGTAATGAGTTTGATGAATTTAGCAAGCATTAAGTCATCGAAAGATAGTTCACAGTTGCATACCCTCTGTAACGAAATGGAGTAGTAGAGCAGAAGAACTGAACCTTGTTGGAAACAACAAGAACAATATTGAAACTGTAGGACTAGCCAAGTCATTATAGGTAGAAACAGTCGTGACCGCCTGTGTATGTGATAAATCAATCTCCATCAATAACAATTAGGCTAAAGACACTAATTGAGGTGTGGATTGGTAAACCCACTAATTATTCATCTCTTCATATACTTGGATGTTCTGCATATATGATGTACAATTCTTAAGAAATGTCAAAATTGAATTCAAAATCCAGAAGATACATTTTCTTAGGATATGTTGATAGAGTCAAGGGGTATCGTCCGTGAGATCCCACTGCCCACAAGGTAATAATTTCAAAGATGGAATATTTGCAGAAGATAAGGTTGAAGAAAAGGAATATGATATTACTTCAAAAGTGAAATAAGAGACTATTACATTTCAAGTTGATATACAAGAATAAGAAGTTTTGAATTCTTCTGAAGCAGCACTAAAGCATGAAAAAGAGAACAAGCTGAGTCTATAGATCTAGAAGTTTGACGATGAACTTAGGAGAGGAGAGAACTAGTTTGACACTCAGACTAGTGTCGTGTGCAATATGGGGGAGTAATGTTCCATATTGTTTACTAACAGAGGATGGAGAACTATCAACTTTTTATAAGACAAGAAAGCTATGACAATAAACAGGTCTATAAGATCAAGTGAGATGGTAATGTCCAAGTAGAGTGGTGTCGTGTAAGATTGATGGTGAAGGGATATACTCAGAAAAAAGCATTGACTTCAATGAAATATTTTTTTGTTCAATTCACAACAGTTCAAGTAGTCTTTACAATGTGTGCTACATTCGACTTGCACTTGAAGCAATTGGGTGTGAAAACAACATTTCTTCATGAGGAACTTGAAGAAAAGATTTATATATGCCAACCAGAAGAATTCGAAGAAAAGGGAAAAAGAGAACTTGGTTTGTAGGTTGAACAAAGCTCTTACAGTCTCAAACATGAATCAAAATGTTTATATAAGAGATTTGATTCCTTTATCACGAGCCTTAGATACAACAAACTCAGTTTAGATCTTGTGCTTACTATAGAGATTTAGTAATAGTAATTTCATTATAATGTTGCTATATGTTGACGAGATGTTGGTAATAGGCCCCACAAAGATCGTATAGAAGATTTGAAGGCACAATTGGCTACGAAGTTTGAAATGAAGGACTTGGAACTAGCAAACAAGATTCTAGGGATACAAATTTGTAGAGATGGAATAACAAGGTGATTGGCTTAATTTGAAGAACTATTTGAAGAAAATCTTGTAGCGCTTTAATAAGCAATATTTGAAGTCAATTTCTACATATCTTCCTATTAATTTCAAGTTATCCTCAAATTTGTATCCTAGCAACGAACTAGAGCGAATGAATATCGTAAGCATAGTAGGTAGCTTAACATTGTACCAGCAGTGTTGTACCAGCAGTGGAAGTGGTTAGTCAATACTTACAAAATCCTAGTAAAGAGCATTAGAACTTTATTAAGAGGATCCTGTGATATGTCAAGGTACCTCAAATGTTGTATTCTGTTACGATAAAGCCACTTTTTGGTGTACACTCTATGTAGCCACGATTTGGTGTGTGAGCAGTCACAATTTGATGTTCACACTGTGTAACCACAATTTGATGTTTATACTATGCAATCGCAATTTTGTGTTTTCACCGTGCAACCGCAATTTGATGTTCACACCATACAGCCGTAATTTGATACTCACATTGTGCATCCAAAATTTGATATTCACAATACGTAATATTCACTATGCTTTTTACTCTTATATACGGGGCATAGAATCATTTACTTGTGGCATCCCACTCCTGAGAGAAAAACAAAGAGAGTGAGAAAGTTTGAAAGAGAGAAAAAAGAGAGCTTTGAGTGCTTGTAATTTTTTTTCTTTTGTGTTTTCTCATATTATAAGATAGGGTTTATTGTTATGGTGTTCTGCTTATAGTAAAGAGAAGTTGTAATCTTTTTCCTATAATGAAATCCTTCTCTAGTTTGCCGGTGGTTTTTGTTCATCAAATTTTCCCTATTTTTCTCATTTCTACTTTAATTCAATTTTTTGTGCTTCCTAACGAGAGCTTCGGTTAAAGAGGTTGGGACCTATTGTTAAGTTTAGATATTGATCAGTATATAGACCTTTTCTAAACACTTTGTACATTTATGCTTATCGTAATTTTGTGTTTTTTTTGTTTTTCAAAAACTTAATGGTTATTGATATAGTTTCAGGATACTTTGTCTCATTAAGTCATTTTTGTTCTTGGATTTAAGTTATAGTTTATAGAAATTAAAATTTGAAAGCAAATTTGTCGAGTCTTTCCTTACCCTCCATGATAATGTTTAAACTAAATCCACATTAGTAAATAAGAATTATAATTGATTTTTGTGTTCCATACGATGTAGCAATGATTTGACGGAAAAAAAATATTTTATTACCTTTATTGATGATTTTTACAAATTATATTAACTTATATATGTTGCATGATAAATCTCAAGCATTGGACACACTTGAAGTGTATATCAATGAGGTTAAAAATGCGGCTAGATAGAAAGGTGAAAATCACTAGGTGATAAATATTATGGGAAGCAATATTCAGTTCCATTTGCCGAACTCCTTGAAGACGACTATATATGTGTGTAAGGTACACTATGCCAACTACGCCATGGCATAATGAAATAGTTGAAAGAATTATTGAACTCTGATGGATATGGATATGATTAGGAGTATGTCAAGTAATTCATCTTTATCATTACTAGGTGAATGGATATTTTAAAGACTATCTATGTACCTGGTTCCTAGCAAGGCAAAGATATATTTTGAACCGTGAACGTGATGGAAAACTAGTTTAAGGCATATGTATGTTTGAGGGTGCCAAAAGGAAGCTAGACTTTTCAATCCACATGAATGACCAATGATTACTTACCTTGAAAAATTCAAAGTATATAGTTGTTACTATTTTAACTATAGTCTAAGAATTTTTGAAACACGAAGTGGTAGGTTCATTAATAACATTGAAATTGGTGGGAATGAAGAACAACAAAATGTGGATATCCAAGAAGTTGGATAGATGTCTCTTTACCTAAAACTTCAAAAATTGTCGTTCCAACTACTTACTTCATGAAACTATCACAATTTATGGACTTGACCATTGTTTGGGAGAGATTAAAATCAAATTTTTAGTATATTTTGATAAAAGTTGATGAAATGTATAATTGAAAAGTTGGGGATCCCGTAAAATGTGTGATTAAAATTAAATGTTAACTTTGATTTGAAATTTTAATTGGATTTTAATCCAAACCAAATAGGGGCTAATGTAAAACCACAACAAAAAATAGCATTGAAATAAGGAAAGCTATTCCTAATTATTATGTTGTACATCCACAAACAAAATTAAAGAAGATCCATTTTTGGTGCCATAGATGTTAGATAAAATGATGTATGAATTATACTATGTTAACCAAAATACGTGCACGCAAAGATGATAAAATCGCGACTTACATTTTCAAAATATCGAATGGAATTTTGACTTACTAAATCAAGACATGCGGACAAAATATTGACTTAGTGAAATATAGAAATTAGAAGGAGATAAAATGAAACGAGGTATTCAAAAGTAAATCTCTTTAAGATGGATTTCATACCTTACACTAGTACTAAAAGGATCAAATGGAAGCTCATCTCCCTAGATACAACGCTTCTTTCAAAATTAATATATTACAATAATAATTTTACCTAACGAATCAACGCTTGAATATACTCTTCTAAAATGGAAGATATCAAATATGAAACTCAAAATAATATGTAAATTATTTTGACAAAATTTGGAGAAGTGAAGAATTTAGAAATCAATTATATATATGAAATTGATTTGGAATGAAGAAAATGGAAATAGGTGGGTCATTTATAAATTTTCATGTATCTTTTTTAATGGTTGTCTTTTGACAAAATTAATTTCAACCATTACATCGCATCATTTCATATTTAGTGATGTAGATTGCATAATATCAAAAGGTCGCGACTTTTCATCATGCACCTTTTGAATAATCATACCCATTTTGAAATAATATAACTCTTTGATATGCATCATTTGCAATTAAAAAGTCGCGACTAATCATTGCACAGATTGGAGGCTTCGAAGAAAGGTTCAATTGAAATATAATACATTAGGATTTGTAGTTTTCGATTTGAACCTTCCTTAGTATGAATCGATCGAACTTACTTGGCTAATCAGTGAACACAAAATTTTGAACTATTGACTGCTATTGTAAGTCTAGATAATAGATCAAACACATTATATCTCATATCAACCTTTAGTTCTCTATTGTGTTTATTATTTCGATCATGAACTTTTTTTTTGGTTCTGCAAGTGCGTTAGAGAATTCATCTAAATAAATTTCTCATAGAACTAAGTTCACACTCACATAAGTAATGTTCTATGAAAAGTACCCTACAATACTTCACTTGTACTATTTATAAAATATAGTCATTGTTTAAAGCATTGTTTATCCTAACCAATTTTTTGTAGACAACACTTATTTGGATAATAGAAATGAGGAGGAGTTAAAACTCTGAAGTGCTTCTCATTGAGCAAATCATAACTAGTTTTCCTATTGAACCTAGTCCATGGGACCTCCTTTCTCTAGGTTAGGTTTCCATTAAGATGACCCATTAGTTTAGAATTTACACTCATTTCCCTTGATACGCGGTACATTCTCTCTATAGAACTCATTTATAAACGGATTCGATAGGTTATTCTTTGATAAAAGAATCAGTATTGTTTTATTTGAGAGTAACTGTCAAAATGGTATTATGTCTATGATACAGAAATGATCTAATGAGCACCGGTGCTCATCTTATCCTAAGCACCGATGAGTTGGCACATTAATTCATTGGTGGATAAAGATTTTGTGAGTTCCAATCCACCAATGAATTAATGTGCCAACTCATCGGTGCTTAGGATAAGATGAGCACGGGTGCTCATTAGATCATTTCTGGTCTATGATATATATATATATATTCTATGTCGTTTCATTTGTAACTAGCTATCTCAATCAAATGATATATCATGCACAAATGTCACCAATTAAAAGATTCTTCCAAAAGCTTTGAAGCCATCGTGCATTTTTCTAACTTTATTGAAAGCTCCATTTCAATCTTTCAATTCTCAAGTTGTATGAAGGATTTTCACGAAACAACTACAGTCTAAATACTATGATATATTTACTAATTGATTTTGAATTCTTGCATTGGATATCCAATTTCTAACAACATGCTTATTTAAAGTTTAACAATGTATTCATCATAGTACAGTTTATTATTTCAAAAATCTCAATATTCTAATTTGAAGAAAACCACTTCCCACAAGTCCTAAGTTAGGTTAGAACTTATAGTTCATCAACTCTTTAAAGTTCAATTAAGTCGTTCATTATATCTATCCATCGGATAAATAATTTTATTTAACCTCTAGTCCATATATAAACGATTAGAACTATCAATATATAATAAAAATCCTTTCATATTTAATAATATTACAGCCTCAGTTAATACCATGATTAACCCAACTTTAATTTGGTCCTATCCCAATCAACATATAATTTACGATTCACAAATGGGTCAAACGAACGATGCATGCAAAATACTTAACTATACAATGAACCCTCTCTATTTTAGCATGTAAACTGCAATTGCCATAACGATATTCCTACAGGTTCATTTTCCCTTAAAGACAAACAGAACCTGTATGATAAAAGCTTATTTACTTTCTTTACAAAATACCTACCATCGTGAAGGGTTACTGGATCCATTTAAAATGAATACACAAAAGAGACACATTGATGGTAATTGATAATTGTATTTTATACACTTATTCGAGAGTCTAAAATATCGATATTTGATAACTCTTTTGACAAAATATATCCTAAATTGTTATATTTTATGTTATATAGGTAAAACTCAATTGTTGAACAAGAAATTAGAAGAAACAAAAGAAAATCAATGAAAAGGCACAAAGTCCAAAGTTTAAGGACCATATTGAAAATTTTCAATAGTTGATTCGGACACAAGAAGATATTTTAAAGATTGCTAGGAGACAGTTGGATTGAATTAGAACTCCAAAATGAATGAAATATGATCAAAATATTATCAAAATCAATTTTTAATAGTACAAGTTATATTTCAGATTTTTAGCTGAATATTGAAACCCATTTTTGGCATAGTAAACGTCCAAATTGGAAATATTATATTTCTAAAAATGTTGTAGCCCTTTGAGTTAGATTTCCAACTCTCTTCGAATTTCCTCAATCGGATATTGGGAAAGAAATTTTTGGCCAAAATATTAACACTGTGTACAGACAAAAAATTCACGCGCGAAAACAACTTTTCTTACTCGATTGGAACTTTTTTGGAAATCAATTTGGACATGGTTTTCAATCAATTTTCTACTCCTACAAATATCTAACTGTAGAATATATATTGAGACCTCTCATATATATCTCATACGCTAATACTCATCAATTATTATCATCAAATGAGGAAAATTCATAGTTTTTGTAAGAGAATTGAAGGGGATTTGCAAGAATTCAATCAAGTGAAGATTCAAATTTGATTTTTTAACAAAGTAGAAAAGGCGCAAGTGGAGATTCATCAAGAAACCATGGAGGAGATTCAATATTTCTAGATTCATCTTCATCTTCTCAATTTATCAAAAATTCGGGTTCTTTCTTTCTACTCAAATGTGATTTCTTGTAATTTCAACATTTTAGGCTAGTATTATACATTACTATGATTAGATGAACCATTGTTATGAGATTTTTGGTATTAATTAATTATTTTGATGACTAGTTTTCTTGGATGTTTATTATTGTTTTCACCGAATTTTCAATTAATTAGTTATTATTGAGATGATTTATTGGAATATATTATTATCGAGAGAGATAATAAGTTTTTAACTAAAAATAATAAAAATTGTAGAGTTCGATAGAGATATACTTTATACTTTACATAGTTTCTATAGGTGTTCTAGATCGTTTAGTGTATTTATTATGTTCGCATCTTTTATCGAGAGATAAGAGGATCACATGAGAAGAATAAATTTGATAACTATCTAGAGAGGTTTTCAATTACAATATGAACATTGACCAACAAGAATGACTATAAACTGTCACTTTAATTTGTTGTGCAAAAAATTAATTAATAAGGGGAATTCGACATCTTAGCAATACTTTTACATATTTTAAAAAAATAATTAAATTGCTTTCTAATTTAATTGATAATTTAGATATTAGATAGAAAACTCAAAACATATTTTCTATTCGATTAAGGTTGCTATTAATTTGAACTCGATTGAATACTTCGCCATCGTGGGTTCGCTGATAATTTAGATATTAGATAGAAAACTCAAAACCTCAATATTAATTTGTTCACGAATCCGTTCACTTGCGAAAAATTAAACAATCAAGTTTTTGGCACCATTGCCGTGGACTATTGTATTTAATTAGTTTTAATTCATTTTAGTTTTAATTTGAATTTTTCTTGCTTATTTATTCAGTTTCATTTATTAGAAAAATATTACAGTGTTTTCTATTTTTTTTTTTCCTTTTCAAGACTTTGTATGCAAAATTCAAGACACGATGATCTTGCTCGATTTGATCTGAAAATTGAACAAGCATTCACGTCGAAAAGAAGAAATCAATTAGAAGCACACCAAAAACAGCAAACAGAGCTTATGGCAAAACAAAAAAAAAAAAATTCAAAATGCCATCGGGGTGAATGAAGAAGCAGCACATCCAATTGCGACGACATGGAATGAGGATGCTAGGTCGATGGGAGATTATATAGTTCCACCAGTCATTGAAAGCCAATCCAGTATCGTGTATCCAACATTTGGTTAGGCAAATTTTTAGTTGAGGACATATGTGATCAATATGTTCCAGAATGCACTACACTTTTTTGGGAGGGCTACTAAAAATCTCAATGCTCATATCTGAAGATTTCTGGACATGTGTGCAACAATAGAATATCCAGGGGTTTCAAGTGAAGCAATCCGGCGATACTTTTTCCCTTCACTTTGAGAGATTTGACTAGGGAATAGTTGGATACTTTCCTCCTCATAGCATCACTAGCTTGAACAGTTTAAGCCAGAAATTCCTGAACAAATATTTTCCACCTAAAAGGATTGCTAAGTTGAGGGATGAAATCACTAGATTCTCTCATCTTGAATCGAAGTGCTACTATAAGGCTTGGGAAAGATAGAAGGGGTTGTTGCTTCTTCAATATCCACAGCATGGGCTGTAAAAATGGCTCCAAGTTCATTATTTCTACATTGGGCTGAATCCGACAACCAGGGCTAATGTTGACTCCGCGTGCAATGGATCTATTACAAAGAAGACAACAGATCAAGCCTATCAGATCATGAAGGATTTGGTATTCACTAGTACACTACGGCCAACATAAAGGACATGTGTACAAAAAGTAGTTGGGATATATGAGGTGATACCATTGATAGCAATCTCAGTGTAGTTGACAGCTTTAGCTCAGAAAGTGGAACAGATGAGTGCAATTCAAACAGTCAGACCAAGATGCAAACATTGTAGAGGGAACCATAAGAGCGTAGATTGCAATGTGGGTAGTCCATTTTTCAAATCAGTGGAAGATGTTAACTACACACAAAACTTCCAGAGGCATCAAAATAATCCCTATTCCAACACATACAATCATGGTTGGAGAAATCATCCCACCTTCTCATGGAGCAACAATCTGGGAGCTCAGATCATACCACAACAGTGCCGCCAGGTTTTCAGCAAACTGAAAATAAATCTTTATTAGAAGATCTTATTACTAAATGGGAGGAAATATCTACTCAACACATACAAAGAACGGATAAGAGCTTGCAAGTTTAGGGAATTGTCATCAAGAATTTGGAAAACTAGATGGGACGGATAGCTAAGGCACCATCAGAAAGGCAGCCAAGAGCACTGCCAAGAGAGACTAACACAAATCCCAAACAACATGTAATGATAGTAAAAGTTGTAGAGAGTGAGGAGATTGAAGCAATCACTACACATAGCGGGGTTCAACTTCCAAAAATCACAGTTGAGAGACATGTGGTAGTGAATAAAAAGGTGTCTTCCACAATTGAGGAGCACTTGGAGAAATTTGAGGAAAATATAGAATCAAAGAAAGAAAAAGTATAAGAGGATCCAAAGGTTAAGATAACCACTCCTACCGAAGAATATGCTTCACAAATACCCTTCCCATAGAGATTGCAAAAGAGGAAGCTGGAAGAATAGTTTGCAAAGTTCTTGGACATCTTCAGGAATCTTCATGTCAATATACCACTGATTGAAGTTATATCTCAAATACCCAACTATGCAAAATTTTTGGAGGAGATCATGTCCAAAAAGAGAAAGCTTACAGATTTAGGACCATCAAGTTAAATGAGGAGTATAGTGCTATCTTGTAGAACAAATTATTTCCTAAACTGAAAGATCTAGAGAGTCTCAGAATACCTTGCTCAATAGGAAGTTATTCGAATTTTAATTGTTTATGTGACCCAAAAGCAAGTATAATCCTAATATCTTTTTTTGTCTATAGGAACTTAGGTTTAGAAGAGTTAAAGGACACATCCATCTCCCTTTGGTGGACAAATCAATCAAATACCTGCGAGGACTATTTAGAATGTGCTCATTAACCTGAGCAAATTCATATTCCTAATTGATTTCGTTGTCCTAGATATAGATGAACCATGGAATGCAGAATTACTTATCTTAGGCAGATCTTTCCTATCAACAAGCCGAGCTATCCTGGACTTTGAGTGGCGAACTGACATTGAGAGTGGATGATAGTAATAGAGAGTCAAAACCCATTACATGAAGAGATTAGCAAAAAAGTTTAGGAATAGTGTAATTATATTGCTCAAAATGTGCAACAAAGCTCAAATGAGATAAAACCTAAAATTTAGGGAGCCTTGAACGAGATGAGAATGGAGAGTTCAAGGTTTGGAAGGCAAAAAAAGGATGCAAAACTGAAAATTGCAAAGAGTGTAAGGTTGCAAGATTACAACATGAGCCACCATAATCAATTTATCCATACAAACTAGTTAAAAACTATAAATTAAGCGCTTATTGGAAAACAACCCAACTTTCTCACCCTTTTATTTATTCTGATTACTGTACCACATTGCATATAGATTTATTTTGATTATTAGTTTGTATTAAACTTAGGCACGTTTCAATTTATAAGGTATCATCATCCTATAATGTTTCTCATTAGGCCATTGAATTTATTGTTGGTTATTTCAATTATTTGGGCTAAGTAACACATATTCTAGGTTATTTGATTTTTAATGTTTGCTTTGACTACTATGTGCAGGAATATGACGCCACGAAATACTCAAACCAATAAAGATCAAGTGGAAAACATGATGAAGAAGATTGTCTAGCCGTCTCACATAGTACCTCATACCTTCTTCATTTTCTTCCACATCTCCATATATTCTTACTTATGTTTTAGGACATTAAGGACAATGTCGGTTTTAAGTTTGGAGGTGAAAAAAAAGTTTGAGTTTTTACTTTACGTATGTTTTTGAGTTTTTTTCTTGTTTTAGGTTGTGCTTGTGTGTGTTAGATAGTCTGGCCGGCAATGATGATTAAATTTGAGATTTGGTGTTGATTTATGAACCATGGATATGATGCATGCTAGACTAATTGAAACTTAATCTTGCAAAATTTGATATTATACGTGCACTAGAATTGAGTTTTACATCATGATGCAAAAAATTATAAATTGATTCCATGTGTGAAAAATTTTGCATGGGTCTTAAATTAACAGGGATAAAATTGGCTGAAAATCTTAAGTTGGAGGTCGGTTTACTTGAGTAAGTGTTTGATAATGGGCATTGCACTGATCAAGGCATAATTTTTTTTTTAATGTGAAACTTCTCTTTGAAGTCTTTTTCACTTAGATTATTAAGCATGTAAGAGTGTTTAAAATTGATACTCTAAAGTCATTTGACTTGAGAGTCATCAGCCTAAACCCTGTTATATGGGTCATGTAGAAAGTTTAAGGGAGAGAATGTAAAAAGAAAAATACTTTTGAAAATCCGAAAAAGCAAGTGCATAAAAAAAAAAAAGCACTAAATGCCTTTGTTAAGCTCCAAACACTTGTTTGAGAGAAGTTGACTTTTGATGAACGATAATTAGCCTGATTGAGTATTGGAGGTCGAAACAATCAAAGAATAGGAGAATCCTTGTTTATTGATGTGTTGACTTACAATTAGTAGAGTTCACCTGAACTAGAGAGAGTGACGATAGTAATAAAAAATTCAACATTAGATTACATACTGGGAAAAGAGTGAAAAAAGAACAAGTTTGGGGGTATATGAATCATACAAGAGGTGAAATGTTATATTTGATCACAGAGGATTGGGAATTGAAACAACTTATAAATTCATGTTTGTCTACTTAATTTTTCACACATACACGCACGTTAGTTTTGCATTGGAAGAGTGGCTATTGGTTTGGTATTGTGACTTTGAAACAATTTGTAGATTTAGTACTGTAATTTCAAACACTAAAATAAAAAGCTAGGTTGTCTAACCAAATATTTTTGCATGCTTGTGTGTTTCTTGTTATTTATGTTATAATTTTGTTTGATGACAACAAATTTTTAAGTTTGGGGGTATTTGATAATTGTATTTTATACACTTATTTGGGAGCCTAAAAATATCGATATTTGGTAATTCTTTTAACAAATATATTTTAAATTATTGTATTTTATGTTACATACGTAAAGCTCAATGGTTGAACGAGAAATTAGAAGAAACAAAAGAAAATTAAGGAAAAGCGCAAAGTCCAAAGTTTGAGGACTAAATTGTAAATATTCAATAGTTGATTCAGACAAAAAAAAAAATTTGAAGATTGCTATGAGACAATTTGATAGAATTAGAACTCGAAAATGAATGGAATATGATCAAAATATTATCAAAATTAATTTTCAATCGTACAAGTTATATTTAAAATTTTTTGAAACCATATAAAGTATAGAGGTAATAAGTTTTTAACTAAAAATAATAAACATTGTAAAGTTTGATAGAAATATATCTCTATATTTTACATGGTTTTCATAGGCGTTCTAGATCATTTAATGCATTTATCATATTCGAATCTTTCATAGAGAGATAGGAATGTCACATGAGGAAAATAAATTTGATAACTATTGAGAGAGGTTTTCGATTACATTAAAAACATTGACCAACAAGAATGATTACAAATTGTCACTTTAATTTGTTGTGCTAAAAATAGATTAACAAGGGAGATTCGACATTTTAGCAATACGTTCACATATTTTTAAAAAATCTTTTAAATTACTTTCTAGTTTCACATATTTTAAAAAAAATCTTTTAAATTACTTTCTAGTTTAATCGATAATTTAGATATTAATATAGAAAACTCAAAACATATTTGCTATTCGATTAGGATTGCAATTAATTTGAACTCGATTGAATACTTAGTTCACGTGGATTTGACACTCTATACTTTACTATATTACTTATTCATGACCCCGTTTACTTGGTAGAAATCAAACGATCAGTAATGACAAAGTTCTTTAGAATAAACTGTCATTCACAAGAGGTCAATCATTTTTTATTGATAGGTAGTAGCTTAATTTAATTGTTTTACAAGCAAAACCAACACAGTATGAATTTCATATCGAATCCGTCATAAGAATGTTGGATAACTTGACATATGAATTATATTTTGTTAACTAAAATACATGCATGTAATAAAAGATAAAATCGCAACTTATACTTTCAAAATATTGAATAGAATTTTGACTTATCAAAATCAAGATACACGAACAAAATATCAATTTTCTGAAATGTAGAAATTAGAAGGAAATGAAATCGAACAATGTATACGAATGCAAATCTCTTTAAAACAGATTTTGCCTCCTACAATGGTGCTAATAGAATCAAATGAATGTTCGTCTCCCAAGATATAACACGTCCTCCGAAATTAATATAGTGCAATATTAATTTTGTCAGGCAAATCAACACTTGAATGTACTTTTTTATAACGAAAGATAAATACAAATTATCGAACACGAAACTCAAAAAATAATATGAAAATTATTTTGACAGAATTTGGAGAATGAAAGAATTAAAAATTGAGTGAAGAAATTGGAATTAGGAAAGTCATATTTATAGATTTTTCCTATGTCTATTCGAATGGTTGCATTTTTTTATTTTTTTTTGCAAAATTAATTTCAACCATTTGGTCGCACCATTAAATATTTAATGGTATAGATTGCATCATATCAAAAGGTCATGACTTTTCATCATGCAAATTTTTGAACAATCACACCCATTTTGAAACAACATAATTCTTTGATATGCACTCTTTGTAATCGAAAAGTCACGTTTTTATTTGGAGCTACATCAAATTCATTATGGCATTAATAAAAAAGGGACTTGCTTAACGATTTCAAATATATGCTCATTCAAATTCATTATGGCATTAATAGGACATTTTTATTTGGACCTACATCAAATTTATGTGAAATCAACTTTTGAAAAAATAGGAGTTCAGTTAAAGAAATTTAGATGGACCAACCTTGGGAATTCATAGTTAAAGGAAAGAACCACATGATGTGCAAACTCAAGAAATCAATATACAGATATAAATCACTTGTTTGGAAGATATTAAAATCAGATTAAAATTGAAAAATTAGCCTTTATTGTTGACTTTTATTAGACGAGTGGGACCCAATAACGGTTATATTTTCAATTTTAATTGGATTAAAATTCCTCCCAAACAAGTTCTAAATAAACTTCTGGAATGACATTTATACACTTGAAAGTCAGTGGGAATAAGCTTATATTTTTTTATACTGTTTATTCATGATATCTTGCTTTCTAGTAGTTAAGTTTGTCCAATTAAAAAAAAAAAAAAGGATAAATATTCATGCAATTGAGTGAATATGTGAAAAGCATGAGTTTTGCTGGTTGTAATCAATGTTTTATGACGATTCGTTGACATTCTAAGCTCATTAATCATAGCTGAATTTTTTATTATAAATTTATTGTTTATCAATATTTGTGTACATGTATGAGGCTGGATGATGATGATGAAAATAGTCTCTAACAAAGAAATTATTACGGGACTATCATGTATATTTCTCACCTATAGACTGAGTTAGGTAAGTTGCTAATATTGTGGACATAAAAAGGAATTATATCGATCTAATTGTATACATGATACGTTATTGGATTTAATAATACATTGTACGGATATATCTTTAAATTTCTATATATAACATGTCTAAAAGCAAAAATTGTGTTGTAAGCAATTAAATATTAAAAATAATTAATATATAAGGGTTGGAGCATTCTTTCTTGATAAGTGTATTAATCGAGTAGAAACAATGAGCAAATATATTTTAATTGATTTCACTAACTATCCCACATCATCAAAAATCGTTATCAAAGCACACGTAAATAAGCTTACTAATGAATGTCAAGCAAGATCTCACAACTAATGAATGAGGAGCACGTGGACTCATAAATAAAACATGAAAAGTTAACAAATCGTGTTAGAATCTTACTAATCACTGGCTAAAATAATTTAATTACGTCTATGATCTTATTAGAAATCTAGAAATACAAGGTCTTGAATTGATTCAGATTCAACCCTCTGGAGTGGCAGGTGGTGGACAAGTTCTGTCAACTGCAACGATGAGGGGGTCAAGTATTTTATCGCTAAAGCCAAGACCAAGCTTTCAGAATTTATTTCTAGTCCAACTCTTCTTGCGCTATCCAATTTTTTTTTACTTATGACTTGAAACATCTTTGCATGTCTGTTCAAGTCATTTCTTTTACCATGGAGGAATGGCTATTGGTTTAATCATTTCTTACAAGGTCTTAAGAATAATATTTAGTCTTTTTATTTGTTCCGTCATTAGGGTTTTACATATATTTTTTTTGTCCTTGAACATGTTTGTCAATACCTGGCTGCCATTGCAAGTAGAGAAACTGTCATTCCATATTCAAAGTTCGATGCTGCCACTATTTTCCCACCTCGAGGTGTCTCTTCCTCTAAACCAATAATAATGATAGCTTGCACTAGTGGTGCTGAGTTACGTGATAAGTTCATTTAAATGTGAAATTGTATGATACATTTAGTTGAACATGTAATTTAATGTCATTACGGTTGCCACCTATACTGGTGTTCAATAGTGCTCAATAGTATTACTCTTAAACCAAGCACGGTGATATTGTAGCCAAGATTTTTGTCTTCTCAAACTCCAAAGTTCACTCCAAGACAAGTATTCATATATAAATGGTGAAAAAAATCATTGTCCCATGAGGATTGAAGCACTTCCGACATTTATAAGTAATCGTTTCGCATCTTCCACTCAATCAAAACTTTAGCAAATTCTTCGAACTTTTTTCAGAATCTTGGACCATGATCTCCTTTATTCTTTATGAGTCTTGATCTACCACAATATTTTCACACCACAATTATCCAATTGTCCAACCTCCAATAGTAATCCATACGGAATAACAAGAATGTGAGATTAGGGTTTATTTTTTTTCTTATTCTAGCAAGATTATGAAAGATGTGTTGTATGTTATGATAAAACTCAAATCCTGATTGCTATTTGTTAATTAATCCAATTAATTAAACTTGGCCCATAAATAAACAATTCAATTAATTCATTCTACAAATGTCCCATACCTGACAATTAATTAATTTTTTATTTCATTCTTCTAGTTCTCTCTTTTGCATGTAATGTATTAGGTTCTCGATCAAGACGTCTAACGCGCGTGAATTATTATTTTGCTCTAGTCAAAAGAAGATAAATTAAAAATCTCATTATAATTATTATTAATTCACCTAGATTAATTAATTCACATTCATCATCCCCTGATTGACATCTAGTAGTGTATCAATACAATACATGTGATGAAAAATCAAATTTGTTCGTTTACTAGGAAACTATAATCCATTAGTCAATATAATCCGATGAATTATAAGATATAGAAGTGTGTCAATATCAGTTATCGATTATATCTTTCATCCCATGCTTAAGTCAATATTAGTCGAAAACTCTTTTCGACTTATGAACACACTTTGACCAAGAATTTTGTTATCAATTTAATTGAATAGAATGTAAATCATAATCTCTTACTAGCTAAGAATGATAAATCATCTATTGATTATTCACAACCTTTATATGATTCTTAACATACTCGAACGATGTCGTATTAGCGATTCTCAATATATCAACATCCAACATTACCAAAGTATGATGTCCTCATATAAGGCAGTATGATGACCTCAGTTCGAAAGACCAATTTCACTACCAAACTTTAGAAATTAACTACTGACACTCATATAGTTATTCATCTAGAATCTCTATAGCAGGTCTACAATGTGTCGTTCTCTTAACAAATATTCACCCGTCCATTTAAATGTCACTACATTTTAGCTTGTAAGACTAGCTATTAACTTCATAAGTGAGAAATACCACGTGTTGTTCTATCTATATTAATGATAATCGTAACTCGTTATTATTTATAACTACGATAATTTAAGATTCAGTCATATGTAACTTATATCTCACAATTAATTATCCTTGTGATTAATAAATTATGAAAACATAAATATACAGACTCTATTAATTCAATTTGTCAAAAAATAATAATTCAATTAAATAATAGATTTGCCGTGAATAAAAATGTATCAATTATATTAAAAGTTTTTATATCTTAAAATCGAATGGATCTAGGACATAACTCCTACAAACTCTTATTTGTAGTAGATTTAATTACTCATATATCTAATACCATAAAAATTTACATGAAGATTATATTTATGCTGCGACAATGTATTGTCAGTGGAAATGCAATATTATCATTTATGGGAACTCGTTTAATTTTTACATCATTTATTTGTATGATCTCTTTGATGAGATGATACGGCCTTAATATATGTTTGGATCGTTGATAAGACCTTAATTCCTTCACTTGCGCAATGACTCAATTGTCATCACAATATAAAGATATATGATCAACAATATAGGAACTACTCAAAAATTTGTTAACGAACGTCTTAATCCCGACCACAACATGTTGTTGCTTCTAAAGTAGCGATATATTAGGCTTATGTTGTTGAATCAATGATTATTTCCTATTTAGAACCTTTCCAAATAACCGCTCCACTATTGAGAGTAAACACATCCAAATTAAGATTTATTATCATTTTTGTGTGACATAAAGGTAGCAACAATATATTTTTGAACTCTTCGGTTCATCTACTCCATATATCAAGAACGCATCCTTGTTCTTCTTAATTATTTAAAGATGTTTTTAATTGATATTCAGTGTTTCTCATCAAGGTTTGCTTGAAATTTTCTCGTAACACTTATAGATTATGAAACGTCTAGTCTTGTATATAGCATCGCATACATGATAAACCCTATTGTTGACTTATAGGGAATCTTATTCATGCGATCTCTCTCTTCATGTATTTTTGGACACATATCCTTTGAGAGATAAATATCATGCGACATGAGACATAATTCTCTCTTGGATTCTTCCTTATTAAATCTTCTTAAAATTTCATCCATGTATGTAGATTGAAATAATACAACCAATCTTTTAAATCTATCTGTATAGATTTTGATCGCTAAGATAGAAGTTGCTTCACCTATATCTTTCATGGAGAAATTGATAATTTCACTGATTGAAGAATAGGAATGTTGTTTCCCATTAATAGTATGTCATCTACATATAATATTAAGAATACGACAACTCTCTCACTTATCTTCTTGTATACACACGATTCGTCTTTGTTTTTTGATGAAATCAAACTTTTTGATTATCTCATCAAAGCAAAGATTTTAGCTCTTAGAAGCTTGCTTCAACTCGTATACAGATCAGTCAAGATTGTACTCCTTGTTAACATCTTTGGATTCAAAAACCTCGAATTGGGTCTTGTACACTTCCTCTTGCAATTTTCCATTAAGGGATGAAATTTTAAAATCCATTGTGATATCTTATAGTCATCATAAGCAACTATTGCAAGCAATTATGAATATACTTAAGCGTGGCTATAGGTGAAGAAGTTTCATCAAAGTCAACTCCTTGTTTTTGTTTGTAACATTTGTCTACTAGCCTATCCAAGTCCAAACCTTGTTTACATACATCGAGATCATCTCAAATTTCGTCGCATCCTGTCATCTCTGTTAGTCAACACTTGACTTTACTTCTGCATAATTAATATGTTCATCATTCTCGATTGTTAATGCTTGATTAGTAATCGTGAATTCATACCTTCTAGGAGGTCGAACTATCCTACAGATTTACGTGGAGTCAATGTGTCCTCAGAAGGCTCTACTCTCTGATCAAGGATTTGTCCATCAGCTGGTGTAAGATCATATTCAATGCGATTATAGAATTGATATTAAATTGTCTCCTTCGATATACAATAAATATGCATTTATCAAATTTAGGCTCTAGCTTATATAATTCATTGCTCATTATATAAATGCCACAACTTTAAACTTTTATATGATACATGTTGGGCCTCGTGCTTTTCCTTATTTTGTTGATCTACTTAGATGTGATACGATTTAATGTGTAACAAGCAACATTTAGTGCATAACCACAAAACGATTTTGAGAGGTTTGAATGGCTTATCATTGATCGCACCATATCCTATAGTATGCGATTCCTCCTTTAAGATACACTATTTTGTTTCGGTATATGTGGCAGCTCCTTTAAATAATCTAAAAAGTCACATTTTAGATATTCTCTACCTCGATTGGATTTTAGTATCAGAATAACTTGACCTAATTGTTTCTCTACTTCTAACTTGAATTCTTTGAACTTTCAATGGCTTCATACTTGAATTTCATCAATCATACATAATCATATCTAAAATAGTCATCAGTAAAAGTGATAAAATAAGAGAAACCCCCTCTAGTAGTATTTGACATAGACCATATACATCATTATATACTAGACCCAATGATTGTGCATCTTGCTATCTCCTTTTTTAGTAAAACGAGATTTGACCATCTTGCTTAGCAAAGACATAATTTGCATTTGTTAAATGATTTATAATCAATTGATTCCAAATATCCATCTTTTTGTAATTTGAAAATGCATTTCTCATTTATATGACCAAGTCTGCAATATCAAAGATATGTATTATTTAGGTTATCATTTCTATACATTTTATTTTCTATACTCATAATAGAAGACTCAATATCTAAAATATAAATATCTTTTTTATAATTTATCTCAATCATAAAATATTTTATCAAGATAAATGAATAACAATTGTCCTTAAGATTAATTGTAAAATCATTCATGTCCAAACCTAAAATTAAAATAATGTTTTCTGTAATAGCGACAACAAAATAACAATACTCTAATTCCTACGTCTAATCCAACAACCCTTGTTCCATTTTTGATGCGTATGTCAACTTGCCCTTTCTGCAGTGGTTTACTTTTCTTTAGTCCCTATATATTTATACAAATAAGATCCAAATCGTATATCTAATACTCAAGAAATTAATGAAATAGAGATAGTAATCTCAATAACAAAGATACCTGAAATAGAAACTTTAGAAGATTTCTTTCCTTCAAGATCGCTGGGTAAGTTTTGTAATTTCCCTTCCAATGACCTTTCATTCCATAATAATAGCAAAGTTCGTCAGACTAGAAATTGTCATTCTTTTCTTTGGCTGCCTTCTTGTTTGTCTTAGATGCTTCCCCAAAGCTTTCTTTAAATTTTTTCTTAGTGCCCTTAGTGGAGTCAATAGTTAAAACTTTCCTATTACCTACCTTGATATTAGGCTTAACAGTCTTAAGTGTGTTTAGCGATTCAGAGGGAGTACACTCAAGTGTGTTCGCGTTAAAATTCATAATAAACTGTGAATAGCATTTTTGCAGAGATTGCATAACCAAGTCAATACTTAGTTAATGGTCCATCACTAAATCTAATTGAGCCAACTTC
The DNA here is from genome assembly GCA_035079005.1 of Fraxinus americana. Taxonomy (NCBI): domain Eukaryota; kingdom Viridiplantae; phylum Streptophyta; class Magnoliopsida; order Lamiales; family Oleaceae; genus Fraxinus; species Fraxinus americana. The sequence continues at coordinate 2,501,243 of CM068710.1, read as the reverse complement.
TCATTGTAATCAATCATCTTTAGTACATTAGCACTAACTGGAGATTCTTTTGCTATTTTGCACTGATATAAGTGTTTGAAAGTCCCATATCTTTTCGCACGTGATTGGTCATCATACAACTTCATATTATGTGACAGAATGATGTGATTTTCCATAATTCAACTAAATTTTGAGTTGTAAGATCACGTGACTATTTCAAAAATAACAAGCTATTTTTCAACAAATGTATAAGTTATATTACACAAATATACATCAATACGACATACCAGATACTTTTTACCGGGTTTTCGTTCACATTTTGGCACTCACGTTTCAGAAAGCTGAAGCAAATGCCTGCATATATTTACTTTGTTCAATTTCATCATGAGTAACATGCTCCTAGATATTTTCTTTCACAACTCACATTATATAATTGTACATCGGTAGATTGTTGTCTGATATCACTTGCTGCAACTTCGTAATATACGGTCAAAGTATCTTATATTTGTTGGAAAAATGAGTATGTGGCTGACTTTGACACGAGTTTTGAGTGGGACCTGTTTGGCTATTTTGGAAGAGAAAGATTTTGTGTTCTCCTCCGTGAGTACATCAAAATTATGCCAAAAAAAAGAAGCTCGAGTGAATGAGAAATTGGAGTTCAAAGTGAACCATTGAAATATGGCTTATGTTGGAGGGAAAACTGAATTTGAGTTTATCCCATATAGGAAGTTTATGAAAGCAAGAACCACTTTGGAAATGTGTAATCATGTATAGCATAGAGGCTCTCTCTACCTGCTTGTGTGTGGGTGCAAATCATGGATCGAAATAGGCTTGGGATCTTAAAATTGTGTACGGGCACGACCTGCATACACAAATATCGGACCGCATTGACCAAAATTGGCTCCTTAGGATAGCCTATATTGTGTCAATTTTTTGCTTTCAACAAATGACTTTTGGTTTCTGAAATTCCAACAATTATTGCCATGACTTTTGGTTTCTGAAACTCCAATGGTTATTGTCATGACTTTTGATTTCTGAAACTCCAATAATTATTCCCATGACTTTTGGTTTCTAAAACTCCAATGGTTATTGCCATTGAGTTATGGACAAATTTAATGGGGTTAAGTCTATATAAAACCTCATTTTCCACTATTCCAGATATGAAGAATACAGTCTGCATTATAGTTCCAAAACACATGAAATTGTCCTTTGTCTGCATGAATATTTTACTATCTGTCAAGGTCTTGGTAGTGATATTGTTCAGATATTAAGTCAGTTCGTCGGATTGGATCTGCAGTGCTCGGATTCTACAGGTTTGTCGTTGTATTCTGGGAAACAAACGCTCAAGTTAAACCTTAAATTTTAAGGAAACTGTGTGTAACACGGGCTTTGGGTTAAAAGTTTTACTGTTTAATTCTTTTTTTCCTTGTTTGTTACTCATTTTTGCATATTGATATTTTGTTGTTCTCTTTAAATCTGTTATATATAATTGAATTTGTTATATTAAAAATTACATGCAAAAATGGTATGTGGAAATCCAGTGTTTAAATCACGCATATACAGTATCTATCCTACAAATACGATATCCAGTGTGTAAATCCAGTATCTAGTAATGAAACACTTTATCTAACAAACTTAAAACAGATTCGTTATTATAGATAAATTGTTTCATTTTGTTTATTGGGAAACTAATATTTGTTTCATTTTCAAATGACGATGATGAAATGGCAACCGAATCAACTAATATGGATGTAACTCAAGATGTGGCTAAGGAAAATCAAGTTGTAGGTTCTGCTGTGGCTCAAAGGCCAAGTTCCGTTATGGCTAGACTGTGGTTAGATTGCCAAGTCATGTTGTGAGTTAAATAACTGGCAATACCGTTAATGTTCCGATTAATCATGGAGAAAAATTGGAGAAATTCAATGATTTGAATTTCAAGAGGTGGCAGTAGAAAATGCTATTTTATCTTAGCACCTTGAATTTTGAGATATTATTGACTGAAAGTGCTCCAAAACTCAATAAGGGTGGGGAAGATGTTCAAGCGATCAGTGTACTTGATGTTTGGAACCATTCAGATTTTCTGTACCGAAACTATATTATGAACAGCTTAGCAGACTCGCTATACAACGTGTATAGTACTATGAAAACTTCTAAGGAGCTGTGGGAGTCATGGACCGAAAATATAAAACCGAGGATATCGGAGTTGTCAGCAGATTCTTAGATTATAAGATGGACTCCAAAATAGTAATCAGTCAAGTGCAAAACTCGAAGTGATTCTTCATGAAATTCATGCCGAAAGGATAATGTTGAGTGAAACTTTCAAGTGGCTGCAATTATTGGAAAATTGCCCCCCGCGTGGAAAGACTTAAGAATTATCTGAAGCACAAACGAAAGGAAATGAACGTCGAAAAACTAATTGTTAGACTTTGAATTGAAGAAGACAACAAGAGTTCCGAAAAGAAGTTGTTCAATTCTAGTGTTGCTAAAGATAATGTTGTGGAGCATGATCAAAATAGTAGGACATACAAAACTAAGCCTGGGTCAACCGGTGGCAAAGGGACCAAGCTAGGACCTAAAGGTGGAATTTCTAAAAAGAAGTTCCAAGGAAAATGCTTCAATTGTGACAAAGTGGATCACAAATTTTCGAAGTACAGATTCCCAAAGAATAAGAAAAAAGAAAATGTTGTTGATTACATGGCATAAGAAGTGTCGGAGATGAATCTTGCAGCCATTATTTTTGAAGCGGACATGGTGGGTTCTAACCAAAAGAGTGGTGGATTGACGCCGGAGCTACAAGACGTGTGTTCTGATAAAGAGCTATTTATTGCTTTCGAAGCAATTGAGAATTGAGAGAAGTTGTTTATGGGAAATTCAGCAACTTTTGAAATCAAAGGTCAATGAAAGATGACTTTGGGAAAAGAGCTGACTCTTAACAATGTGCTATATATGCCAAAAATCCGCAAGAACCTTATGTCCGAGTCGCTTTTAAATAAGCATGGTATCCGTATTGTATTTGAGTCAAACAAAGTTATTTTGTCAAAAAGTGGAATGTTTGTCGGAAAATGCTATTTTTTCAATTGTATATTTAAACTGAATGTAATAGTTGTTAAACCAAAAATGAATAAAGTAAACTCTTCTACTTACTTGCTTGAGTCTTCCAATGTATGTCAGGTAGACTAGGACACGCAAAATTGCACTTTTTTTTTCGTCTTTCTTTTTCTAGTAAGATTTCAATATCATCCTTCGTGAATCTTTAATCGTTAACTATGATACTTTATGCAAACTAGTTAACTTGAATTGCATACCCGCGTTCCACATTAATTCCAAACATAAGTGGGAAACTTGTGTTGAGGCAAAATTGACGAGGTCATCATTTAAATCAATTGAACGGAACACAGAACCACTTGATTTAATTCATAGCGATATATGTGATTTAAAATTTGTGCAAAAAAGAGGTGGCAACAAGTACTTCATTACTTTTGTTGACGATAGAACTAAATACTGTTATGTGTACTGATTATGCCCAAAATGTTACGCGGTGTTGTAGTGTAGCTTTGGGGTGTCGTATGCACAGCGAGATGGAAAAATATTTAAAGGTTCCAAAAAGAATGAATTTGTCCTCTCAAATTTGTAGTAAATTCAATGTTGAAATAACAAAGTTAAAATCAATAGTTTGGGGTAGTGAAGCGTCAGAATTCCTTCAATTGGATTGAATCAATCACATCAATTATTCATGCATTTTCTGCTCAACTAGAAGTTTTTGTCCTAACTTTCTAATCGGAGGATTTAACAATACAAACAAATTTAATTCTAACATGATCCTAATGGTAAATCTTTCATTTGCAATGTTCACACGTGGTTTATTGAAATCAAATTCTAAATCAACTATATACTAAAGCATAAAGTAATAGAGAATCACACAAATAAACTAAAATAACTAAGAATAAGACATAAGTAATTATTTTAATCAATTAATAGAAAGAGCATGACTAATCCTATGACCAATTTAATAAAACTAGGCCAATCTTAAAATACATTCATGATAAGAAGAATAAACCATTAAATCAATATAATTTACAAATGTAATTCTAAAATTTAAGTTTCCTAAATCACATTACCACATTAATTTATTGAAATTAGATTCAAAGAGTGGCTATATATTTCTAACGTATAGTAATAATTAAATCACACCAATAAAGTATTTGAAATTGAAACTTAAACAAGTATTTTGATTGTTCAATGGAAGAAACGTGATTAAATCTATGAAAAACTTAATAAAAGTTAAGTAAATCTCAAAATAATTAATAAAGAGTGGAAACATAAGCTATAGAATTGTTTAAACAATGGAAAACATATTACATGAATAAAAGATGTTGAAATACTCAAATCCAATTGAGTTCCTTCTTTGCTTCACCAAGGTTTTTAGCCTTCCATGGAGTTTCTTGAGCCAAAAATGTGGAGAGAAAGTGTAAAATCGGATTGATAGCATTCTAGGGCGTGTTTGGGTTTAAATAGGATAGAAAATTGGTTTCCAAATCGAAGGGCAAAACCTAAAAATTCACTGCAGATTTACTCTATGTGATCGCAAGGCATAATCCCATGCGGTCTCAAGGAACAAATAATTTCAGCCATTTGAGTTGCTGAAGGCTTCCATGCGATTGCATGGATTTATAACCATGCGATCGCATGGTTTTAACTTTTTCCCATTGGATAGCTTTTAGTATTTTGTCCATAACTTTCTCTATTGATAAGGTGATTCAAGATGCGTTGGAAAGATAACTCAAAGGGATTCAGATGTCAACTTCCAATTCGATCATCCACTATGTCAAAAATCGGTCTCAATATGAGGTTGAAAACCGATGCGAAACTTTTCAATTTGAAAGTTGATATTTGATAATGTTTTGGCTATCTTTCACCTTTTTGACTCCTTGCTTCATCCAATTGACCTCTAAAATTCTTGAATCTTCATCATAAAGTTAGAAATATGTTTAAAGTATTTGCACTTTAGTCACTGAACTTCACTTTCTTCCATTTTGGTCCTTTTTCACTTGGTTCACATCAATTTCGTTACATTCATCATTTTGTCCTGCAAAACATAAATTGTATAGAATTAATTTATATTCCAACATTTTAATCAACAATTGCTCATATTTTGACAGTAAAATAAGTATGTAAAAACGCACTTATCAAACTCCCCCAAACTTGAACTATTGTTTGTCCTCAAACAACAATATAACTCAACCCTACAAACAACATGATTTGACAATATGTCGTGTCTCAGGTTTGGAATTTGGTAGTCAGACAAATGAATATTTACAACAGTACAAAGTATTAAATCAGTCTCCACCTGTTACATGCGTAACCTGACATACGTGTGTGAAAACTCATGTCAACATATCAAGATTGTGATTGGTTCAACACCTGACCCATAGTAGTGAAATATATCATTTCATCGCCCGAGAGATGCACACACCCCCAAACTTTTGATTTTCATTCAATTTTTCTTTGGAATTTGGTAGTCAGACAAATGAATATTTACAACAGTACAAAGTATTAAATCAGTCTCCACCTGTTACATGCGTAACCTGACATATGTGTGTGAAAACTCATGTCAACATATCAAGATTGTGATTGGTTCAACACCTGACCCATAGTAGTCAAATATATCATTTCATCGCCCGAGAGATGCACACACCCCCAAACTTATGATTTTCATTCAATTTTTCCAAGGTGTATCTTAAGTTAAATCCATTCAATTTTATTCCTTACCATCTCTTAGTTTGGATAGACATTACTCCTACAAGTCCACACTTTAACAAGTCTGGATTCTCCTATATTTTTTATTGCTTTAACCCTTAAAACTAGACTAAGTTACTTGCTTCTCATCAAAATGTGTAGTTTTGTCAACTGAATGTTTGGGGTGTAATTAATGTATTTGAATATATTTTTTTCTTTCTTTTCATTTTTTTCTTCTTTTCTTTTTCTCTTTTTATTTGAGTATCTTCTCATTTACTTTCTATATAATCCATGTAACGAGTTTTATGTCAATAATTCCCAAATCAAATGACCATAGGACACCAGATTTTAAATCACCCTCATATGCTTAATCACCCGAGTTATATAGGCTCGAAAAGATGCTTTTTATGTACTCAAAGATTGGTGCAATGCCCTTTTTTCTTTTAAACATCCAATTTTTAAAACTAATCTCTAACTTAAAACTTTCACCTCGTTTTTATCTCAATGAGTTTCAGACAATCCACACAAAGTTTTCATGCATGAAATCCCTACTTATCTATGTGTTTCCCTATAACAGTTCAATCATCTCCAAACTAACATATATTTGGATTTATGGAATACGACACTAGAGGATATTAGGTTGTATCACTAAGTTCCACTATCCTCTACAAAATGAACCGAATCACTACTCAATATGTTAAACATAAGTGACGTGTATAGGAAATATCAAGTTCTACATAAACAAGTTTAGACTAATCTCATACTACACTATTTTCTTCATTCACAGCTGACAACTAATTATGGACAGAAATAGGTTTCGGATCTTAAACTTGTGTGCGAGTACGACCTGCGTACACAAATGTTGGACTAAATTGACCAAAAATTGGCTCCTTAAGATGGCCTACGTTTTGTCAATTTTTTTTGCTTACAACAAATGACTTTTGGTTACTAGAACTCCAATGATTATTGTCATGACATTCGGTTTCTAAAACTCCAATGGTTATTGCCATGACTTTTGGTTTCTGAAACTCCAATGATTATTGACATGACTTTTGGTTTCTAAAACTCCAATGGTTATTGCCATTGAGTTATGGACAAATTTAATGGGTTCAAGTCTATATAAAGCCTCATTTTCCACTATTCCAGATATGAAAAATACAGTCTGCATTATAGTTTCAAAACATACGAAATTGTCCTCTGTCTGTATACATATTTTACTGTCTGTCAAGATCTTAGTGGTGATATTGTTCAGATACTAAGTCAGTTCGTCGGAGTAGGATCTATGGTTCTCGGACTCTACAGGTTTACCGTTGTATCCTGAAAAGTAAACGCTCAAGTTAAATTTTAAGCACAGACGGTGAGGTGGCGATTCTATTTTAAAGAAACTGTATGTAACACAGGCCACGGGTTAAAAGTTTTACTGTTTAATTCGTTTTTTTCCTTGTTTGTTACTTGTTTTTTTATATTAATATTTTGTTTTTCTCTTTAAATCTGTTATATATAATTGAATTTGTTATATTCAAAATTACATGTAAAAACGGTATGTGGAAATCTAGTGTTTAAATTCACTGCATATATGGTATCTATCCTACAAATATGGTATCCATTGTGTAAATTCGGTATCTACTACTGAAACACTTATCTAACAATATTTTCTTTTGCGAGAGTGATATCATCGACCACCTCACAATTATCTATAGAACTCACAGATCTTCAAAACTCATTTCCTTTAGGCTGCATTTTTCAAAAAGGGCAGGATCGAGATCGGACACATTTCAGATGAAAAATTCGCTAATATTTTGAATATTTTAATCCTGGTTACAAATGTATCCGTAAATCTGATCAATTTAAAAAAAAAAGGAAAAAGCAAAAAAAGAAAAAGAAAAAGTGAACTACTTGCGAATTTTAAACTCTACAGACCTTAATCATACTATACACTTATTTTTTCGCCTATGGTGTAATATGGGTTTAGAGTATATATAGCACGTTTCTGGTTGTGATTTATATTATTTTTTAGCAAATCTGATAGTTCGAAAATCTTTCTCTCGATTAAAATATCAAGACATATACACCCACCACGAATTAAAATTTCCATTAGTGAATTTGCCTTTTCACTTTCACCCTTGATTAGGCATCCACTTTCATAATTAATCTCCCAGCACAACATAAATTATTTCTCATTGGAGCCACACAACTGATTTTTGGCTAAAAATCATCACCAGGCAGGCGTTAAGTTTTCTATATTCAATCATGTTACATTTACATCATCATTTATTATTGTGTCGTGTGATAACATATCGTTGAACAATTTAAATTTTTGACAGTTTTTCGCCCAATTAAGAATCGTCAACACTTAACATGTCAATCATAATATCAAAAAAAATGTACAAATGGCATTTCCTTTCTACATTTGTATGGGGACGTACGAACGTTCCCATCATATCTATATATATATATATATCACATAAATTGAGAGACTAGCAGCGAAATACGAGCTACAGAACTAAAATGCTGGAACATGTGGGTAGAGGTGTCAAGACGGACGGGCTGACCATGACCCGTGAAAACCGTCCCGTGAAAATGGGGACCGCGGGCTGACCCGTGACCCGTGCGGGTGGTTCACAGGCCAAGGAGGTGTAACCCGCGGGCTTCGCGGGTTGTACCCCCACAGGCCGCGGTTAACCCGCGACCCGTAAAAAAAATTTAAAAAAAAAATAAAACAAAAATTAAAAAAATGGGGGAGAGGCAAACAAAAAAAATTGAAAAAATAAAAATAAAAAAATTCAATTTTTTTTTTATTTTTAATTTTTTTTCTAACGGTAATATCATCCCCTTCATCTATAAATTCCAATTTATTCTTACAATTATTTTTACAATACCCTCTCTGCCTCTCATTAGTTATTATACATTTATACTTCATAATTCATACTTGTTACTACCTTACTACAATTACAATTATTCAATTGCAAATATCATCATCATCTTGATTATATTTCTTTCTTCTCAGTATTGGAGGAAAGAAGATCTAGACTTAAAGAAGATATTTTGGAAGCTCTCATATGCGTGAAAGATTGGATATTCCAGCATCAAAGGATACAAGATAAAATTATTGATGATATTGCTGAAAATTTCAAAAATCTTGCAATTCCTGAAGATTGATTGGAAAACAAAAATATAATTTTTGAACAACTAAATTATAGTGAAGTACGTGTCAACCTAATTGGGATGTCCTTATGCTATAAATATTTGATAATAATAATTAGATATGCATTTTGATGTAATTGTTATTTGTTTAAGTTAAATTTAAGTTTGCAAAGTTATAAATAATTCATGTAACATTAAATTTGAATTCTATGTAAAAATTTCTTGATATAATTATGAATTTATCATTTTGTTCAATTCTTAGTTTACATTTAATAAAAAAAAATATTTTTTGCTATAAATATGAAAAATTCTATATTTTTATAATTTTATTTATACAATCATACGGGCCAAACCGGAACGAACCGCAACCCGCGCGACCCGTGACCCGCATGGGCTCGACCCGTATGAGTCAGCGGGCGGGCCTGGGTTGTAGTCCAAAATTGTGGGCCGACCCGTAACCGGCCCGGAACCAGCAGCGGGCGGGCTTTTTTTCGCGCGGGCCGTTACCGGGCTCACATGTTGGCGGGCCGACCCGACCCGAACCACCCGGATTGACACCTCTACATGTGGGCATCGCACTTGAATTTTCTTTTCTAATGGGGTTGTCACTAGCCTGGATATTGATGTTTTAGGTTCTTTAGATCTAATAGAATGGTCCAATCCTACAATCTAGTTTAATATTATAAAACTATCACAAAAAAATTTATATATGTTGATTCTCAATATTCCGTACCTCTTAAATTCTACTCTAACATATGCCCCGTCTATAAGAATATATAAACAAAATTTCATTTATGTTCATGTAAACCTAGGGTGTAGAAGATCATCTCTACTTTCTAATACAGGATCGTAAGATCTCTCGTACATTGTAATTAAAAACTATCTTATCATCTGTTTGACTGCATTTTTTTTTGCATTCTAAAGCATTTTCCCTTTTTGGAACAGTAGTATATTATTGAGGAAATTACAAAAAATGTCAACTTTCACACGATCTTTTGTAAAAATGTCCAAAATTTGTTCAATGTCCATTTTTGCAATATTTTAGACCAAAATACCCTTGTTAATAATTTATAATTCCACACTAAAAACAAATGTGCATACAATTAAATATTTTGTTGACCAATAAAATTTTGACACATAAGCTACCCTGCTTATTTAAAAAGTACACATATCAAATAACAATAAAGACTATGGCCCCGTTTGTCTTTCATTATTCCAAAACATTATTTACTACGGTAAGATTCTCCACTACACATTCACCCAATAAAATATTCTACACACAGACCAATAAAGTTACTTTAAATTTCAACCATACATTCTCCAAAAAAATATTATTCATTACTCCATTTCTTCTACAATAATGGGAGACAAACACATTTCTCATTGACAAGGGTATACAATATTGAGAAATACATTTCAAATGTCAAGAACTTTATGAAACGTAGAGAACCCTCATATTTGGAATGAAATCTCGTTTTAGATATTGAAGTATTAAGAAAATACGGTTCAAATATCGATAACAAATTTTAAAAAATCGAAAACGTCATTTTAATGTAACTTCTCATGGAAGTTGTTTATTCTTCTCGAAATTCGTGACAAATTGAAAAAACATGCTTCATTTTTCATTAAGGGTATAATAGACAATTTAATACTGAATTTGACCATTTTTGTATTTTTAATTGACGCTCTGGAATTAGCCATTTTTGTAAATTTCCCTATATTATTTTAAAATGAAAGTGACACGCCATAAATTGAAATAATGCACAACCACCCATTGAAATTTCAATTTCCCATTCCTGCCCTCAATGAAATACTACCAATTTACTAATTTACCCCTGTTTTTCCTCTATGCTCATGGCAATTGCAACAGAGGGCAATTTTGGAACAAATCACAATACCAATAAAAAAGGGCTAGCGGGACAAATGAAAGTGATGTGAAATGATTGTATGGTGTGATAGTCGAACCCACGCGCACGGTAGAAAAAATTAAATTGCGATGAAAAAATGGGAATCAAACAAGGACTTAATGATTCTAATTCAGATTTTCTCTTTATATTGGTGGTGTGGGTTAGATTGTATAGACTCTCAACACAATCAGTTCACTTCAACATGTTCGTGTCGAGCTCAACTTCGTAACACCAAAATTTATATATATTAAAATTTTTAAATAAAAAATCTTATATAGAAAAAAAAAATTTAATTTTTTTGAAAAGTTTGGATATTTTATAAGCACATGGGCTTCTTTTCCATGTGTATGTGGAGCCACATAATTTGACGCCAAACCAACAAATGCTGATTCATTGTATTAATGTATCTTATCCACTACAGTTGCACACATTGACACGTCTCTTAAATTTTAGGCTATAATATGACCAGCAAAATGTTTATTTTCTAATAACCCCTTATGCAAAATAATAATTAATCATGATTAAGTTTCAAGGTTCAATATAATTTTTATTTTATTTTTTTATCAAGAATTTATTGAATTTACGTTTCAATTAAAGCGATGTCTCAACTCAACAAAAGTTGACTCAAACTTTGTCGATTCTTCTCCTCTTTGTCTTGGTATACTCACACTTACTATTAACTCTTCTTTTGAAGATTTATATTAAAATTAGTAAAAACATGTTTGGTTTGTCATTTTGAAAAATTATTTCTCAAACCGTAAAATTAGAAAATATGTTTGGTTTGAAATTTTAAAAATTATTTTATAACATTTTATTCCATGAATTTGATTATTGAGTAAAAATAGAACAATTTTATGTTATTATATTATATAGTAATATATACATTTTAATGTTGGTAAATTTTAAAATATTTTTTCTCCATACAAAAGTAAAATAAATAATAAATTGAGTTCAAAATATAGGAAATAAAAATAAAATTAATGACCTGAATTGAGAATATATTTTTATGTGTGTTTATTTAAATATATATATTTAGAATCTTTATGAAAATAGTCATTAAGAGTTTGAACTATTTTTTATATATAATTTTTGTTTTCTAGAAGTTTTATAATTGAATTTTTTTTTTATTTCTTAGAATTTTATTTCTTATTTTCCAAAATTTTTAAATTTATTTTTTACAATTTATCAATTTTATTTTTTTGAATTTATTTATGTTCAATTTTTATTTTTTAGAATTTTAAATTTTATTTAAATAATTATTTTCCATATTTTGAGTGTTTTCAAAATTTTCACTAAAAATACTCAAAACTACGTTTAGAATTTTATGTTTTAAGTTTATCCTTATTTTTGAAAATAAACTTTCAGAAATATTAGACAAATTATGTTTTCAGTTTTATACAAAATTCAAAATTGAAAACTGAAAATGGTTTGAAAATAATAGATAAAATGTGCACTTAGTTTTTAAGAAAAATAACAGTATTTTCTCACAAAATATGTGGATAATAAATAATTAGTCATTATAAATGTGTAATTGAAATTATTTTAATTCTTATCAAGTAAAAAAATTATTAATAACTTAAAAAAGAAAAAGAAAAAACAGAAACATAGGCTAAAACACCAGTACACCAGCTATAGTCCTTTTCTTTAAACTAGTATTTCACCCGTGCGATGCACGGTGAGATGCACATACTATAAATGAATAATAATTTAATAAGTTACATGGACACTTATCAGTACGAATTTTAAAAATATTTAACTGGTATGTAAAAAATATTGATTAAAAGCAACATCGACTAATATTTTTCTTCGGTATCCACACATGTTGTCTGAGGACACTAATTCTATTGGTCGTCGAAAAATGAAAGATTCTATGTATTTCAGCAAAAACACTCCAGAATTAGGCCTGAAACAACATAAAATTAGAATATATTAGTATTGTTAATACGAAAGTAAATTGGAATTTAATAGCATGGTTATTAGTATGTAAATGCTTACCCACTATTTGTGCAAGGAGTCATAATTTGCATCTTCATATCTTTTTTTGAAAATTTTCTCAACTCGTCTCTAACGTTCAACATCCCAGAAGAGACCACTAACCCCTGAACTAATCTGAACGTTGATTTTGCTCCTTGTCGTAATTGGTCTGGTGTGTGGGTGTTGTGACTAAAATCATATATTTGAAATTTCCAGCCACGTATATCCACAACATACAGATACCAATTGTTGACTGGGGTTGAAGATGGTATGAGTAGATAATTGCATTTCATCCATGGGATTCCACCTACAGGTAATTCACCATTTACGTACTGACGGAGAACCTGATGGTTTGGCTGAGTGCTAGTTGCAATTCCTTGTGTCACATAGTTTTGCCATATCAAATGACGTTCACATTCACCATCGAACGAAAAATCTAGAATTGCACACTCTTTAGACACACCAGGAAATCCATCATGAATAAGTCTTCTCAACAACATTAACTCTGTGTTAAGAATCTACAGAAATAGATAGAGTAAATTAGATATATTAACTATAATTTTACGTTATTATTGTTATCAATTGTAAATTTAACTAACCGCAATATGGATATTTTTGGAGGTATCCTGTATATCTTGTAAGAAATCTCGTCTGTACACGTTCCCACTTTTATCTTTCCAAAGCTCACTGCAAGCGACATGGTGCATGAATTAGAATACAATGGAATGAAAATTGTAAGATGTGAACGAATAAAATGAAAATGGATTTCTTACTCTGGTTGATGCGTCTGTATAAAATCTGTGATAGCTATGTACCTATCCATGGGATAGTATTGTAAAGGATCTGCGGACGATGACGAAGATTCGGTGGTTTTCCTTTTACTCTCTTTGTATGTGGTTAATTGTTCAATTTGATGAACTTGTTGAGAGCTTGAAGGATGAAAGGGTTGATCACCATGACCTCGACTCCGATGGATATGAACATCTTGTTGTAGGGAGTTTATAATGACGTCCATATTGGATTTCAAACCAGAAAATTGATCCAACACATTATTGTTCTGCTCCTGAATAAAAGACTTGATTGAATCTGCGGTGGTATCTACATAGGAGCGCATGGATTGAAATTGTTCATGATAATCATGTCGCAGCTGTTGTTGTTGTTGAAATAGTTGTTGTTGGTTGTCGAGAATTGTTTGGTATCCGACGTCGTGTTTTGCAAATTCTCCAACCATGCGTGCTGTGAAATTATCTACCATAGTGGACACATCTGATACTGCCTGTTGCTTATAGGTGCTAAATAATTCCTCCATGTGTTCTCTAGTGATATAACCAGACTGGGACGACGAAGATCCTGCTTGAAATTCAAATGAAGTACCTGGAATATTTGTCTGGTGTTCATGCGTGGTATCAGGTGGGATTTATGTTGCTATGTTCTGAAATTCCCCACTGATAATAGAATCTAACACATGATGTTCATTATCCGGAGGCAGCGAGAGTGTTGTGTACCACATTGTTTCTAACTCCTCTTCTGTAGGCGTTAGTGTTGCAACTACTTCAATCTACAATGATCAAAGAAATATTGGAATTATATACTTTCACTTTTCTTAACAAACAATTTCATAATGCCATAAAATGTAATAACTAAATGTACATTGGAGTATACAATACCTGTTGGCTGGTCAAAAATGCTAGAAATTCCCTAACTGTTTTCTCAGTCAAGAATTTATTTGGTTTCCACTTATGCATTCTTGGGCATTGTAATGTTCTATGTCTACGACGCCCAAACTGTTGTCCAATCATTGGGAATGCTTCATATATCCAACACTGCAAGATAATTGGGAATAAATATTTAATGAAACAAAATATTTCGTACATACGCGAAATTAAAATATATAATTGAAATACCTGGAATGCAAGCGGGAAGCCATGTAGTGAATACTTTCGTTCTGTTTGCTGAGTTTGCTGCATTCTATGCGGTCGTCGCAGCGAATTCAAGAGAACAAAATATGATACGCGGCCCCATGGATACATGAGAAATTGTTGAAGATCTTCAACCATACCCAGTGTTTTGTGATCAATGTACCTTCCAACTGGTTTAAAAATACACTCCACCAACATGACCAAGCCGAGTTTAAATTTATCATCCGCGTCTTCACACATGTGAAATGCTTCGAAAAGCATTACCATAGTAATTCTTCTCATCCCGTTAAAATAAACCCGTTGAAGTCGGTCGTCACTGGAGTCAAGTTCGAAAGATACTTCATGACAGGGTAATCCTGTGATGAGACAAAATTCTTGCATACCAAATCTAGCAAATTGATTACCTAATCGTATTCATATCTCGTTTGTTTTCCCAGAGTCAACAATTCTCAATATAAATTCATGTATCAATCTGCTACAGAATTGTTGTTGCTCCGCTCTATACACAGCTCCATAAATAAATCCAAATAAACTGCTATTACTGGACAATAATAAAGCTTGTTTATCTTCGTCGATAAGTTCTATGAAATCTTTAATATACTCGTGGATCGGAAATTGGGTAATGGTAGCGGAGAACCACGCATTTGGTGGAAGGATATATTGAAGAGACATCTGAACAAATTAATAATAAATAATAAATTACATTTAAATGTTTGTATTTTATAAATTTAACTACATTTAAATTGAAATTGAAATTGAAATTGCAGAGAAAATAAAATAAAGAAAAAAATAATTCCCAACAAAGGCCCAGCAGCGTCGTCCTCCGCCTGCGGAGGCGGCGTCCTCCGCGTGCGGAGGGAGCAGCCTCCGCACGCGGAGGACGCAGCCTCCGCACGCGGAGGCTGCTGGGCTCGCAGCAGCAGCGAAGCCCAGCAGCCTCCTGTGCGGAGGCTCCTCGTGCGGAGGCTGCTGCCTCCGCACGAGGCCCAGCAGCTCCGCGTGCGGAGGCTGCGGCCTCCGCACGCGGAGGCTGCTGCCTCCGGGCTGCTAGGCTCCGCTGCGGAGCCCAGCAGCCTCCGGCCCAGTAGGGTCGACATTTTTCCATTTCCCATCCATACCTTCGTGTGGTGCGATCCAAGCTGAGATCTGAGATCTGTGATTTGCAAATGGTATGTTGACTTGTGATTTGAAAATGGGTGGTGTGAAAATTGTGACGTGTGGATAAGATGAAGATAAATATATTTATTGAATTTCATCAATAGTCCTCTTTTTAAATTACAGAATTACAAATGGTATACATACTTTTATTTTGTTTATTTTTTTCTTTCTCTTTGCACAGAAAAATGTTCATCCATTTGCAGTCATACAAGTGCAATAGTAAAGTCTCAATTAGTTTTTGATAACCCAATAATGGGGAGGAAAATGTCTCCACATTTGTAGTTATACACGGTGCAATAGTAAAGTCTCAATTAGTATTTGATAACCCATTAATATTAAGTCGCATTGTCAAGTAAATTATTCCATCGATTACAATTCAATTGTATATGAGGACAATTGTTTTTGGATAACGGCGTTGTTATACAGACATTAACTTCACTGACTTTGAGCCAAGAAATCTTGAAAATAGTCCCACTAATTGCATTGCATTTTTTATGCATAGCGGCGCTTTCTTCTTGTTCATCTGGAAATTCTACTTCCGCCGCATCAGAACTAAAATGAAGCTCTCAAACAGCGCCTTAAGTTGGAGGTACTACGGGGGTGTCCGCAACTAAAATTTTGGTGGATCTCTTAAAATCCATCAATTAATAAAATTTGTAAAAATCTACCAGGTATGTAAATTTCAAAGGATTTCATTAAAATTTAAATTGGGGAACTTAAATTTTAATAAATTTCATTAAAATCCATGAAATTCTCAATTGAAAACACTTAAATTTGAAGCATTTTATGTAGTTCAGCACAAAAAACTCCACAATTAGGCCTGAAACAACATAATATTAGGCCTTATTAGTATCGTTACTATGAAAGTAAATTGAACTATAAGTTTAACACTCAGGTAATTAGTATTTTAAATGCTTACTCACTGTTTCTGGAAGGGATATAAGGCATAATCTTCATCTCCATTTTTTTTTTTTTATATTTTCTTAACTCATGTCTGCTAGACAATAAGTTAGAAGACATCAATAACCCTTGAACTAAAGCGAATGTTGTTCTTGCATGTAGTTTTACTTCATCTGGTGTGTGGCTACTTTGGCTACAATCATATATTTAACATTTCCACTCACATTTATCCACGAGATAAAGATATCAATTGTTGATCGGCATTGTAGATGGTATGAGTAGATAATTGCAATTGTAATTTTAACACGAACAACTTATTAGAATATATTTTCGAATCCAATTAGATGCAAAACATTTCATAAAATAAACTTTAAACTATATATACACTACATAACTAATTCAAATTTTGAAAAACTTCTTTGAAAACAACATTTGTTGTTGAATTGGATGGTTCTCCATCTCTATCACAACAAAGAATTTTCAATCCTGAACGGTTTGTAACTCTGGACCTTTGCAACATAAAGTTGGCCATGGTAGAAAACAGGCTTTTTCAAATAAAGTCCTACATGCGATAGTGATTGGCCTTGACTTTTGTTAATAGTCATAGCATATGACACTATCAAAGGATATTGTCTTCTCTGAAACTTAAAAGGTAGTCTTGAATCTGATGGAGTTAACGACATTCTTGGAATGAACACTTTATGTCATGCATTTCTTCCAGTAAGGACCTTAGCTTCCAAAACATGTTTTCCAAGTGTTGTGATAACCAATCTAGTCCCATTGCACAGTCCAGCAGAGTGATCAATGTTTCTTAATAACATAACAGGAGTGCCAACCTTCAACTTCAACTCATGATTAGGTACACCCGAGCATCTTATTCCATTCAAGAATTCTGGAGTGTGTAGATCATCTAGTAAATCAATATTGGAATCTGACTTGGAAGCTGTATCAGAACTTAGATAAGTTGTTCCCTCTGTTTCATTAAGAGAGACCATATACTCGTTGATTGTTTCAACAACATCCAGTGTTGGAGCCAAGATGGCTCTTTCTTGCAAATATGAAGGATCGCCGACTCTTTCTGATAAACTTGGATATGTACTATCCACTATTGATTCAACTAAATCTTCTTTGTCTTTTATCAGTAAATCATCGGGTATTTCAATCGAAACATGCCCATCATTTGGCCCACCAATTGTACCATCTCCAATATTTGAAATCCAGTCTGAAAATGCCTTTATCTCTCGTAGATCAATGTTTGAGTTTGGACTTTGGAGCCTCATGTTCTTAGTCAATTTCAAAACTTTGCAATGTTGCCATAAGTAGGAAGAATTAATAGTTGCAAGAACGATATCTTGCACAGTACCCTTTGGAATGACGGGTAATATTTGTGCAGAAATCTCCTCCAAAAACAATGGTTTTACCTCCGAATGTTTGTGTCAAACTCAATGGATTGCTAAATCTTAATATATCTCGCATAGTCTTGTCTAGAGCTTCAAAACAATACTTATTCATCATAGGAGCTTCATCCCAAATGATAAGATCAGTTTTGATGATTAGCTCTGCAAGAGGACTGCCTTGTTTAATGTTGCAGGTTGAGTCTTCGGTGGGAATAAGAGGAATGGCAAATGGAGTAAGCTGTTCTACCACCTGGTAAAAGAAGAGATGCTATACCACTTGATGCATCTGTTAGTACAATCTGTCCCCTCGATCGTATTGTTGCTGATAGTGTTTTCCATACAAATGTTTTTCCTGTACCTCCATACCCATAAAGAAAGAATACTCCACCTTTACCATCATCAATCGCATGCATTATTGTTTCATAGACGTTCGTTGCTCATTTGTTAGATTCGATAAAAATCTATTATGTTCGTCAACTAAGACATCTCTGTCATAACTTGCAACTCATCTTGAATTAGCTTTGTTTTGGCGAACCGAAAGATCAACCATCAATGGGAAGGGCATCGTCGGAAAATCACGTAAACTTTTGCTAGTACTACGCAAAATTTTTTCAATCTCGACAAGTGTATAATCCTTTAATTCATCGTCATTGAGTTGTAAATACATACGGTACAACATATAAAGAAGTACAATAAAAAAAATGACATAACATGTAAATGTAGTAATTGTTTATTTATTTTTTGTATAAGAAATGAAGTAGGATTTGAATACCTTCATGTTGCAAAATGGTGCGTTGTCTATACAGAATGTCATCTGATAAGTACCGCCAGCACTCTTCCCATACGAATTCAGGCCTTGAAAGAGAACCCGAACATAACAAAGTCGCAAACAGAATTCTCAAACAGTTTGAAGATCCCCAGTGGCTTGCTTCAACAATCCCATCCACATACTCTTTGTCATCATCCAATAAACCAAGAGAGTAGCAAGCATCTCTAAACGAATTATATTGATCACCATTTATGCATTTTATCTCCTCATAACTTCTTGGTCCTTTAACTATGTTAAGTAAAATTCTCAAATAATATTGTTCACCAGATCCAGGAGGCACATAAAAAATTCGTCCAATTGAGAATCCACGCCTTCGTGGATGCCATTCCCTCAATGGAGACTTCCACACAAATTTAGTGGGGAACTCTGCATATGTTAAAGATCTTGCTTCTGGATACTTACGGTTGGCTTCCATCCAAGCTGAAAACATTGACGAATTTACTGTCGGCCTACTGATGACATCATCTATTGCATCATGATCTGAGAATATAACATTCTGCCAAATGCGGAAGATGAAAATGCAATCTTTCAACTGGAGGATCTCTGTAATGAATATCAAAACCAAATATTCTCCAAGCAGCTTCACATGGTGAGATGTACCGGCAATCGTAGTACATATTTATTTCGTCAACCGGACTTTGCACATCATTATCTTCGCTACTTCGATAAAACTCTGCAGTAACACGATCATGTCCTTTGTTGACATATTTGAAGAGATATTTTATAGACCGGGATTGGTTACACCATTCAACATTAATATGAGCACCGTATTTCAGAAGCAAGAAGCGGTTGTGTGGCACCACATATCTATTATCCAAGTCAATCCCATTCTTTTTTATTGTTCTACCGTCATCCCTCCGCCGGTAAGTTGGATACCCGTCTTCGTCAACAATAGTACATTCTGTGTACTTTTTCGGAAAATGCTTTGAGCACCTTCCATCCAACATACATGGAGAATTTTTATTAACGTTGCCGCAAGGGCCATGCATCATCAAATTTTTTACTGCATTGTAGTACACGGGATCGATAAGCTTCAGAAGGAATTTCAGCTGAGATGATCTTGTCAATATCTTCACCAGAGGGATATTTGTCTTCTTGATACAGGAAAAGCAGAATATGTGCATGTGGCAAACCGCGTTTTTGGAACTCGACTGTATATATAACTGCAGTATGATAAACATTTTATATTACCATTACTTATTAATGAATATTATTAAATAGGAATTAATTTATTGAAATATGGAAAAAAAATTTATGGATTTTGCAAAGTACCTGCTTTGACTCTTCCAAAAATCTTGTTTACTCTAAGATCTCTCAACAAATGATCTAATTTCACTTTGAATATTCTACAAAGAATATCTGGGCGATCTTCGGGTTTCAAACATCTACTTTCGACGAAACGCACAATCTCTGGCCATTTGGGATTACATGTAAATGTAATGAATAAGTCGGGATATCCAGCCCACTTGCAAATTGTCATTGCATCTTGATAATTCTGGACCATGTATCGTGCTCCACCAGTGAAAGATGAAGGCAAAATCACACGCTTTCCTTGAGAAGAAGGATCAGTTTCCCCTCTTAGAATTGCTTCGGTCAATCCTTTATACATATCAGATCTCAACTCTTTCTGATGAGCACGTACGTATGATAGACGCGAAGATTCAACCATTGTATATGCATCAACTAAAAATTGCTGGAACAACCTTCTTGCACACAAAATATTCGAAGATTCAGATTCCCTTTCCTGCAATCTGTACGAAAAAAACTCTCTCATTGTTATCTTTTTTCTTCTAGTTGAAGGAGTCATGTTTGAATACGTCAAAGGAACATCCTCTCGATATCCATCCTCACCATATGGGAAAAGTAAGGGATATTGAAGACCTAGATATGAAGCATTCAATTCATTAATTCGCTTTAGTTGCCCCGTTTTTGTTTCAACTATGACATCTCTATCAGCTGGAGATGTTTCAAAGTCTCCAACAATTAATGCTGCAACTTCAGAGACAGATGGAAGATTATACCTTCGACCATCTTGTTCTCTCCTTCCAATGAGCCTCAATTTCAGATCGGACGAAACATTTTGACGAATTGTGTCCCTCACCATTCGAAATGATTTTACTAACACATTGTGCTCATCAAGCATTGCCTTCAAGTTAGCAACAATCTCAGCATGAATCTTGTTGACTTCTGTGTTTGGGCTGGGTTAGCAAATGAATACAAAGTTTTAGTATTTATATAAAATTAAACTGTAATAAGTATTCTAACTACAGAACACTAAATATGATAATTACCAAACAGCTTGAATTCGATTTGAAATTTCATTGTCTGTATCATAAATATAGAGTTGAGCAAACTTCGGTGGGCAACCTTCAGCAGGCAACAAACTTCCAATCCTATGATAATTTTGGCCGTGCATCCGAAAAATAGGAGGTCCCTTGCCTTGGTTTACAGTAGAATCAATCTTTCCACCCAACGAAGTGAAAGAAAACATTGTATTGTACAAACGAATGTTTTGAAGAAAATGTTTACTTTTCTCGCTTGCCCCATTTTGTAAATCAGAAAGGGTTTGCGGAGGATGTCGCATCTTTGGTAGCTCCACTTTTCCTTGCATACAGCACAAAGAAAACTTTGGTTTCGATGTTGTATAATGCTTCCCAATCCTCTCATCATACCAGAATGAAGCCCCACAATATTCACATTTATAAACGGGATCTCCAATATCCCAATATTCTCGCATAAAATATGTATCAGTGTAAAATTCGTATATGAAAAGTCTCGGAAGTTACTCTAAACATAATGAAAGTGGAAGAACTTTACCTTTATTTAAAAGAACTTCAGATTCCACATCCTCTCCTATAATGAAGAGTAAAGAATTTAAAATTTCAACATGTTATACAGTACAGAAATTACGATAAGTGCTTAATCTACACGTTAATTACCTAGATTTAATGCATCCCGTTCACTCTCTAATAAAACTTTATACAGTTTGTATGAAATTGATATAAACTATCTACATTGCTTTAATCTTATGCACAAGTTGGAAATATGATATGGCACCTGAAACGTAATGTTACACAATTGTGAATCTAATGATTCGGTGAGTTTTATTAGGATAATCATCTGCTGTAATTTATACATTCGAATATATTCAAACAGTATAGAAGTAACATGATTGACAATAATTTCAAACAAACCAAAAGATTGCGAAGAAGAAATTTTAATGACAAAAAATTGATAAAAATATATACACTTCAGTCACTATTATGAAGAAAACGAAAGAAAATCACCTCTATTCAAATGATTTCCAGATGCAGCATCGTCTTCTATAACAAATAAAGAAAAAAATATAAACATTGAGCACATTTCACATAATATAATGTTAGCCTAAATTGATAATTAATATGAATATTAATATTTAATATGCAATTAAAACAAAATAACTTACCATCACTCAAATCAAAACTAAGTTTCTCAATTAGACCGTCGTGCATTCTGTGTTTTCCAAACGTAGAAAGATGACGCACTCTTCTACGTTTATTTGCATGCGTTATAGAATTAGATATGTCCCGAAAACCTATAATATAAATAAATATTTGTTAAGACTCTTGTAATTAAAAAAATCAGTTAGAATCATATAACTGAAATTTATGAACATTTAGATTGTAATAAAAAATGTATAGTGAAATAGGTAATCATACTATTTGTAACATTGCTCAATGGTGTTCGTGAGCGAACTGGAGCAGTACCCGTGTGACTGTTCTTATTATTCTGAGCTTGAGTATTTTCTGTATGCAAATAAGACATTGTACAATTGTCACAAAACGTTAGATAGAAATGGTTGTTTCACCGTATATGAAAACATTAGCTCAAAACCATGAAAAATATTCGTACCACTCATTAAGTTCATAGACGCCCCTTGCAGATTAACTAATAGAGTTTCGTCGTCATAACAAACTGACTATGAGTTTGTAGAACTTTCAGAGACACCATTACGTATTATGTGCTTTCCAGAGGGCAGCACATGTAATGATGCACGTGATATTATGGATTACGCCATTTTGAAGTGGTGTGAAGGACACTGAAAACATATTTCATTTCAGTTTTAATGGTCATTCATTACAATTGTAAATGAAAATGGGAATATAATAGGGAAATGAAATCTCACAATTTGAAATATTCGATAATGGAGTTCTTGAGCATTCAGCTGTAGTATCTAGGCCATGTCCACAATCTTTCCTGTAACCTGTACCTTTCCAAAATTAATAGATGACACCTTCTTAATCAGACTACAGGTAATGAAGTCTGTAACTTTCCAAAATTAATGAACAATTAAAACAACACTTTAAAAGAAACCCATTCATTTGTTACAAATTAACGAAATTCTTTTTATGAAGTCCAATTTTTTAATGTTGAGAATATCCACAACTTTGATCAAGCATACAATAAAATAAAATATTGAAGTGAACAGGATTTTAGAAACCTCAATTTATGCATTGTTTCGTGAATTTTATATTTATTATATTTGTATGTGTAACTATAAGAAGCAGGAACAAAAAATTCAGTATAAATTTCGAAATAATAAAGATAAAGGAAAAAAATAGAGGTCAATCATGTGAATAAACATGAAAATAAAATATTGACATTTAAAGTCTGAAAATTCTAACCTCAAAAATAATATATTAACAATATAACATTTTTCAAACTCCGACGGTAAGATTATCAGTGTCTTCTCAATTAATTGATGTCGGTTGTTAAACATATAAGAAAACTATTTTTTAGAGCAAAAAATTATGGTTTCATTAAATTCCTTCAACAGCATATTAGTGGTGTAAACAACGTATAAGCTGACCTCCATTTAGTATCATTCTCTGACATTTTGAATTAGGTCCATTCATGGCTTCAATGTTTAACCTTCCTCGTTGGTTTCAACGCTTAACCTTCCTCGTTCGTTTTGAACGGTTAACCTTCCTCGTTCAATATCAAGTTTATCAAAGTATTATCATCTCCATTTTTACGATGGCATGGCTTTCTCCTCTTTTCTCCTCTGGTAATAACGTATAAGTGAGAGAGTGAGAGGACAGCTTGCTTAGCTTTCGTAGAGATTTTATAACCACAGAAAAGAAAAAAAAAAAGTATTGTACAAAATTTCAAAGCAATATTGAACATCTGTGCATTTAATGTGATTTAATGTGATGTATTGCTCTGTGTGGCCGCCGTACTATGACTTGTTAGGGATCATTTATTAGTGTTTCAGAATATCTCACTACTTTTCCAAAATAATTATTGTTGAAGGGTAACTGTTATTTATTATTAGTTGAAGGTATTATTATTTGAAGGGTAACTATCTCACTACTTTTCCCGCATATTTGGAGGGTGACTGTTCATTTCACTTTTTAATATAAAAAAAAAAAAAATTGTGAATATAAAGGTAAAAAATTGGGCTAAACACGAATTAAATCGATGAAAAATTGAAAAATTGTTTCAAGCCACCGCCTTGCGGAGGCCTCAACCGGCATCCGCTCGCGGAGGCTTCAGCCTCCAAAGGCGGAGGTCGAGGCCTCCGCTCGCGGAGGCTTTAGCCTCCGCAGGCGGAGGCCTCAACCTCCGCCTGCGGAGGCTGTGGCCTCCGCCTGCGGAGGCTAAAGGCTCCGCGAGCGGAGGCCTCGACCTCCGCAAGCCCTACGCTTGCGGAGGTTGAGGCCTCCGCAAGGCGGAGGCTTAAACCTCCGCTTGCGGAGGCTTCAACCTCCTCAAGCGGAGGGTAAGCCTCCGCTTTGCGGAGGCCTCAAGCTCCGCAAAGGCCTCCGCAAGGCGGAGGCTTAAGTATCCGCGTGCGGAGGCCTCAACCTCCGCAAGCGGAGTTCTGAACCTCCGCAAGACTTCCGCTTGCGGAGGTTTCATCAATCGGAATGACTCAAATCTGATTTTAACATCCAAGCTTCATCATCGTTCACAATTTCACCATTCATGATTAAGATTTTGTGTCAATGGTGACCAAATTTGCAGTTGTTTTTATTATTTCCACACTGACTTTTAACCTCCGCACAGGGCTCTGTGTGCGGAGCCTCTGCATGTGTTATTTGAACCTCTGCATGTGTTATTTGAAATACACAGGGAGAACGGGGATATTTCGGGGCAGTGATTGTTCCTTCATTGCCTAACTTCATTTTTTTCCTTTTTTTTTCAGTTTTAGCTTGGAAGAGATAACGTGAAAAGATGACGTGAAGGCAAGATATTGTTTTATATTATTCACTGGTAGTATATAATTATTGATTTGTTTTTCTTACTATATTTGTTCTCTCGATGGCTGCTATTAACGGTTTAGCACTGATGGAGGATTAAAATGTGAAATGTATAGTCAACTACATATATTTATATATTTGCAAATACAAATACATATTAACATCAGTGCTGAGTTCGCAAAATGAGCACTGAGTTCGCAAAATGAGCACGTACTATCTAAATCACTCCTTCAGCTGCATTAGTCAACTTCAAAATCTTTTAAAAAAGTTCAATTGGTTAGAAAGCCTTTCAAGCAGCTAAATCACCCCTTCATAAGCATCTAAATCACCCCTTCAGCACAGCTTCAAAATATTTTCAAAAGGTCTATTTGTCATCTAAAACCCCACTGCAGTGAGCTTCAAAATATTTTCCAAAAAGTTCCAATTGTTTAGCAACCTTTCAAGGCTTCTCCTGCTTTATTATCCTTCGGCTCTTGTTGCTTGACAACTGCGTGGATGAGTATACGTCCAACGTTCTCTTAGCTTTCTTAGCTTTGTTACTGGGTTCCAGCTTGTCCAAGGAAAGTGGCTTCTGTTGCATCTTGCTCGGCGTGTTAACCTCGTTATCAGATGTATCAGATGTAGAATCCTATTGTAATACAGTGAAAAGAAAAACCAACGATCAGCTAAAGTTAATATAAGGTAATGTAAAAAGGATTGATAAATGTAAGACATTTAGCTCCTCGTTGGCATTCTTGTCAGACTTCAAAAACATATCAGAACCCTACAATATGAGATGAATATATTATGTTACGAAAATAAAGAAAAGCCATGTAGTTAAGCTAAATAAACCATTTAATTAATTTAACTAACCTGGCTTTCTACGTTCGGAAATATAACATACTTCGATATTAAAGAATCATCAGTGGTTAACCTCATCACAGTAAATACATCGCTGCGCTGCTCGATGTTTTGTTGTTTAACTTGAACTTTAAACAGTATTTTCCTGTCAACCAATGCTTCGATATCGTTCGGGTAAGACAAATCTTCCGCATTCTGCTAGAAGGTCAAATCTTTCTAAGGTCACATGTAATTATATCTAATTATGAAATAATAATTATATATACTACTACTTACCTGAACCATATCTTCATTTAGAGTAGCAGCAGTCTTCCCTATAAGTTGTAAGCTTTCACGATCCCAAATCAGAAAAGATGCACTACCTGTTCCATCTATTACCCTCAATTGAACCTTAAACCTTAAATGGAAAAAAAGTAACGTCAACTACATTTTCTGCCGTGATTATTCACCTAAGAAGAAAGTAACCATTATTCACCTAAGAATTCCATCTGAGCTGAAACTATCACACTTCTCACAATGGAATCTGGTCTCTATAGGGTTAACCTTTTTCAGGCACTTCTTACACGAAAGATAACACCAATTCCGATCATTCTCAACAGCCACAATAGTAGCATAAATCCAACAATGACCAACCTAATACATAGGAAAAAATATTTTTCATAATATATAATATAATCCTTACCAAAAATCATTGTATTATATATGATATACTTGTCCGCAAATATTACCTCAGACGAATCCAGTAGTTGATCAATACTCTTCACATCGCAACCTCCACCTGCTAAGTCATCTGACACATCACAAACAGAAGTCGAGGATATCTGACTTATCCTCTGTGTCAAATTCTCGTCTCCAGTAAACAACCTTCAATAGATGTTAAATGCTATATTAACTAATGTACAATAAAAATAATCAAAAATACATTGTCTATCCACGGTACAGGATAACGTACTTATCTCGGAAAGCTTTGAACTTCCGCAAGGCTGGCGTTGACACATAATTTCGTCACATGATATGTGTTACATATCCTCACCTCACCTACAACAATATATCATAAATATTAATTAATAATCATCATGAAAAATGAAACTGACTCTCAGTTATGTAATAGTGTAAAAAAATATACCTCTAAACTTTTTAGCTCGACACATCTGAAGTAATAATATGGCTGGTTCTGGATTTTCAGTATTCAGGACGTTGCCAAGCTCATCAGCCTGCTCACCCCAGATGGTGCAGGACAACCGATTATTCCTATTGCATAAGAAACGGTAAGTGTTAATCGTCGTAATTAGATAACTAAGAAAACAAATATTCGCTGCCAACGAAGGACATACTCAGTGTCTTGTAGTAAAATATCAATCATTCTTGTACTTCTCCCTGAGATTTCCTTTGAGCGGACTGTATCCTTGCCAACAACTTCTCCAATTACATCTACAGACAGAAATATTGATTTATTCTCCGTTAACGATTAACATTAAAAATCATGAATCCATTTGTGTTTAAACTGGAACTCCATAAAATATGGCATGAGACATTAAAAGTGAACATTACCAATCAACTTGTTTTCATCTATTTCAGAAGCCGACAACAGATCAGCAAACGGAATAAAATCATAAATATGGGATGGAAAGCTACTATCTTCAACTTGTTTGACGTATGTCTTCATCATGAAATTCGACTTGTATCTGTGACTCGAAGCTTTGTACTTTGAATTGTTGTAACCAATAACGAAGTCACGCATAACATATAAGACTCCTTCACGGATGATGGGCTTGAATGTCTTGATCAAGTTGCGTTTAACCGATGCATGAATTCTAGTGCCCTAGTATTACACATCCCACATGGAATTCATTATGAATAATTTACATAACTTAGGATTAAGTTGAAAGCTCTGTTAATGACAATGGATTTTAAAAATACCGTCCAATATTTAAAAATCACACATAACAAAATCACAACAGATTTGCTTCCACATCAACAATAAATTGCAGTTCATATACTCACATCTCTGTCGATCAATACCATCTCCAAGCTGTAAATATCGTCGGATTTTCCAAACGTAAGATTTTCCCAAAGTCGAACAACGCGAACACGGAATGCCCACTTGGTTTTGGTAGGAACGATATCCGTAAGCATATCTATGATGGGAGCCATCTTACTGCATATGAAAATAAACAAAGCGAATTTTTGAAATTTTTCTGCAGATTTCGAAAACACGCCAAAAAAAACTTACATGAGAGGAGAGCGTTGATGATGAACGAAAATATATGGGAAACAGTGAAACTTGTTGAAAATGGTGATATAAGACTTTTGCGAGGAGATAATTGGACTTAAAAGTCTTCTTTTTAAGAGATATGTATTGTTTCCCTTTTTTTCAATCATATCAATCAAACCTGCAAATCCTGCAAATATCTTGAAAAATATCGCTGCATATCCCATCCCATCCTGACAAAATAATCTGTACTCAAGCGGCAGTAGACGGCGGGAAAACTGTTGAAGGAAATGGGCGGTAAACTATGCTCCTTTAATATAGTAAATAGATAATTTGCTTCGCATGTTATTTTACAGTGTTCAAAATGGCACGCATGGGTAACGTCAATGCGCTAGACGTGGTGAAAACGTCAAATATAGGGCCTGATCGCTAAAAAAGCAGTCGCTTAAGGGGCCCCTTGGCGTTCTTTAGTATGCCCCTATTTGGTAGATATTAAAATAAGTTTTTTAATAAATTTTTATAAAAGTTGATGAAATGTGTTGTTAAAAAGTTGTTGATCTTATAAAATATATGGTTAAAATTAATTATTAACTTTGACTTGAAATTTTAATTGAATTTTAATTTATACCAAAAAAGGGGCTATATATATATAAGGCTGGTATTGTATTGAACGATACAGAGAACGAATTATATGGAAAAAAATGATATTGAATTGGAGTTCGATAAAGAGTTAATAAGACTCCATGCTATCTAAATTATGTAACTACAATTTTAAAACTTATATTTTTGTTGAAAACTTTGAAAAAATGTATAAAGTTTCTATAAATCTAATTTAGATGTTTGGAAGGTATTTTTTTAATTATTAAATGATTTTTAGATTGATTAAAAATTTAGATTAATATTAAAATAAGAAAACCCTTTTTTACTCTTGGATGTTGCCTATATTCATCTTGCCCAAAACTTAACCTCCACGTATCGCCACATATTATAATTTTTAAAACAGTTATTTTTCCCTATTTGATTCCATTTAATTTACTTTTTAATTTATTTTTCATATTCATTTTCAACCATGCTTTGATTCCATTACGCTTCAATTTATTTTCAAAATTAATTTTCAACCATAGATTCGAACAATAAAATATTTTACATATAAATCCAAAAAAAAAAAAAAAAAATTATTTTTAGTTATACATTTTTTAAAAAATAATATTCAAAGCATAAATTGTTTGAAATAAAGGCGGCTTTGTGGCCTTCTCATAAGCGTCTAGAAAGGGGAAGAATTGCAATAAGGGTGTGTTTGATAGCCACCCAATTCCAATGGATCCATTTTCCTACTTTTTCATTGTTTGATAAACTTTTTTTTCTAGGTAATTGGAATTCCTTGAATTCATTTTCCCACCATTTTGGTGGAAAAGTCTTTTCCAGATTCTGCCATTTTTTTTTAGTAATGTTAACAAATTTCATAACCAATTATAAAAAAAAAATTCACTTTAATAGACAATTTCCTTATAAAACGAAGCCAAATGAACACTAAACTTTAATGAAAAAATAGTTTTCGAACAATTTTTTTTTTTTTATTTTTTACTTTTTGGCAATGTTAACAAATTTCATAACCAATCGTAAAAAAAAAAAATTTCATTTTAATTGACAATTTTCATGTAAAATAAAGCCAAACAAATACAAAATTTTAAAATTTTTCGGGTGGAAAATTATACCAATCAAATACATTTAATTAACAATTTTTTACAAAATAATTTTTAGATAATTATTTTTCCTGAAAATCATTTTTTTCTTACCAATTTTTTATTCTTGCAATCAAAACGGACTCTAAGGTCCCGTTTGAAACCCGTTTTTTCGAAGAAAATTTTATTTCTACTACAGTGTTGCAGACATCCACTGCCTAAGGCCTGGGTAGTATCAGACAAGCAATTAAGGGCCCATGTTCCCTGTTGAAATCTTCCCGTTTTGCCCTCGTATTGTACAAGAAAATTTCCCCAAACACCCTCAACTTTAGCTTTTGAATTTCACTGTTCTACCTAACACATTAAAAGGGCAATAATGGAAATATCCATTAAAATTGATTCAGACGGACTATTAATGTCTGACATGAAAATGAACTCAAGTCAACATGGTCCCACAATTATGAAAACAATACTGTAGAAGAAATAAATTTTTGAGGAAAAAGGGGTTTCAAACAATGGCTAAATTCAAAACTATCCCGCTCTAAGCCGCCCCTTACAAAAGATTGTGCAAATAAAGTTGGAGTCTCGCAATTCTATCACCCCTTTTGTTTCCCATTATTTGAACACAAGAAGTTATATTTTTTTACCCTTTTTTTCAACACATGGGTCCCATTGTGGGAAGGTGCAGTCAAAAGTTGCTGCAGGTAAAAAAATCCGTCCCAAATATGTGTGTGGGCGTGTGTGTGAAAAGGCAAAGTCTTCCTTTTTATTGTTCTTGTAGACGTACGCTATTCCTTATCTATAAAAACAATACTGGGTTTCTATAAAATGAAAAAGAGAGGATCAAAATTTGGGTTTTGTTTTTGCAGCTTGGAGAGCTCCTCTTTTATACTTTCTAAATTCTTTTTTGTGGGCAGAAGAGAGGGAGATGGAGGTGATGTATTGTCAGCAAGTGGGGAGTTCTTACAGTGAAACTTTGAAAGTTTTGGAGTCTGATATAAAGTATGCAAATGCTATGTAAGTTTTCAGGTTCAGAGCTCAATTTACTTTCTAATTTGTAGTCTAGAAAGAGTAATTTTGGTTTCTATGTATGACAATCTTAATTATCTTCATCATATAAAGAATCCTTCTTTTTAAAGGAATTTTAGACTACACCACCTCGATGATAATTTATCCCAATTTAGTCAAACGATCTTTGATTTTGTTTTCATTGTCAACGGTGGGTGGGGTGGGGGGTCTGGCCATGGCAGGGTGACTGTACAAGCAGTTGGGTGGGGGCTGCGCCGGCTGTGGTGGAGGCTGGGATGGGAAGCCGTGGTGTTAGGTGGACTACTTGGGGATAGGGAGGATGAAAATGAAATTTGGAGGGAAGGAGATGAATAAAAGGCGTTTGGTTTTTTTATTTTTTTATTTTTTAAGATTTATACAGGAATTGTAAAGTAATAAAGAAGCAATTCTGGGGTTTGACCTTGAGTGTTTTCCCCCCTTTTCTTAGAATTCTTCTGAATACTGGACAAGGTTAAGAATGAAATCTTGTTAATTATACTCGTCAATCCCTTCAAGTGCCACCATACATGCAATTAAGGTTCCATTTTGTAGGACATATTCTTGAAGGCACAATACTTGAATATGTTGTAAGAGGACGATCGATGTTCCATTTTATTGCAGCATTTTGATCGTTTTTCTGCTTTTCTAGAATTATCCTAAATGAGGTTACATACATTGTCATGTGTGCTTTATGGTGGAACTAATGGTCTTTAAGCTGGTTCTAGTTTTTGTATAATGAAATCAAGTTATGGAAATGAATAAATTAACAATTTGTTTGCTGATTATTTTGTGTTAATTACTTATTTTGCAGGGCCGCGGCAATTCCGAAAGCTAAGGATGGTGCACAACTTCAAATGAAATTGGTTTACAATCAATTGGCACCTATCTTTTTGTTTTTGCTTCAATGGATGGATTGTTCCTGCATGTGCTTTTTCCCTAGATATTTCAATTTTTTCCACGTACTTATTTACAAGGTCCAGTTTTTGTTTTCCTTTCGTTCTGAGGTTATACATTGTTGGATAGTTATAGACCAAATAATCGAAGAATTATTGGTTTAGTTTCGTCTGTAATTTGTTTCAACTTTTTGAATTGATGAGATATCTATTGTGATACAGGTATATACAGACGGAAGGCCAAAAATATCAACTCGTGGAAGGAAAGCAACTATTAGAGACTTTTATGGTTCGTTGGTTAATCATTCTATTTACTTTAGAGAAAGATGAATTCCATTTTTAACTTGTGCAATTATTCTTAGTAAGTGCTTAAAAATGGTGACAAAATTGCAGCTGTCATATTGCCATCACTTCAACGACTCCAGAGTGACTTTGTAGAGCTGGGTAGTACTGGACATGATGATCCTCGTCTGAAAAGCATTGACAAGAAGAGGCTAGCAGATGGCGGGTTTTCCAACTTCGATTCGCGAAGAGATGAAGAATGTGGGATATGCTTAGAGCCTTGCACCAAGATGGTCTTGCCTAATTGCTGCCATGAAATGTGCATAAACTGCTATCGCAATTGGTAAATAGCGTGATATCTGTGTTGGTGTGCATATTTTTCCCGGGAAATTTGCATTGTTGGTTCCTAATCTATCACTCTAGTAGCAAGTTGGTCTTTAACTTTTCATTATGGTTGCAGAGTCAGTTCAAAACTGTCCAAAATTTCTGATAAATTGTCTAAAGACCCTCACTTCTCCAACTTCATGAATCATGAAGCTAGGTTTTGTTTCTCAATTTAGGTTGGCATTTAGAAATTTGAAGTGAGGTGTGTCTTCACGAGGGCACATGACAATTTAACAAAAAACTGGATAGTTTTCTCCGTTAAGGACTGATTTGTGCAATAATAACAAAACGTTGAGGGTTAACCCGCTCCTTTTCCGTGGTTGGAAACCAACTTGCTACTGCAGTGAGAGGTTGACGGGCAATAGGTTGGGAACCAATGGTGCATTTCCAATATTTTCGTTATTGATAATCAGTATTAAAGTAAAATTTCTATTTGTTGATTGCCTAAGTTTTGTTTCCTTTGTAACTTTTAGGAGTACAAGATCGGAGTCGTGTCCATTTTGTCGTGGTGGCATAAGAAGAGTAGAGTCAAGAGACCTATGGGTTCTTACATGCAATGATGATGTGGTTGACGCTGACACTGTTTCTAGAGAGGACGTGTTGCATTTCTACCTATATATCAGTGGCCTGCCTAAAGATTCCCCTGATACCCTGTTCTTAATGTATTACGAATATTTAATATGATGAGAAATAAAATTGGTGTACAGAGAGAAGAAGCTGATTTTCAAATGTAAATAAGGGAAAATTCTCAGATTGACACAGAATAAACCACATATTTTCTTTATGTGGTTATCTGTAGAATACCTGTAATTATTAAAAGCTGAAATTATTACCAGAACTTGTGTTTCCAGTTGCTCTTTTATAATAATATATCAATATCTTGCTCTTTGGACGAATTGATCTGGCATTGTAAACCCATCAGGCTATGGTTGACATGCAGGTTCCATATGTTCATTTTGCTAATGATCAGGTTATCAAAATGAAGGTCGGCAGAATCCCCAATCGAGAAAGTGATTAGCCAAGTTCTTGTCCATTGCATCTGTGAAGTGGATGCCCTCCTATTTTATGCTTTTCCTCGGTTCCTTGTGCATAGATGTTCAGGGTAGCCACACAAGAGCTGCAAGTTGAAGTCGAGTTGTGCTTCAACAAATTTCGAGCATCCTTAAAAGGTTTGTCAATCTGGTACTTTTTGTTGGACTCGTTAAAATTGTTAGCTATGCATATCCAGTTTTCGAAATTTTTTGACTTCCAAGTGTTCTTTTTTACTTTTAATTTTTGTTTGCCTCACTCTTCACCACTCTTCAGAGTGATATTGAATGCTTCAAAGTGATTTTTCTCATCCATTTCTGCGTATGGGGACATACAGCTGAATGAAAAACGCCAAATCTTGTTTCCAGTAAATTTGGAAATTATACATGCGTTCACTTTTGTCAGTCAATTCAATTGATCGCTAACTCAAATGAAAGATAATGAAATCACATCATTTACAATTACTTCATAACTTATTCTTTTCTAACCAGTTCTATGGAGATCATGATATTCTTTTGTGGATGACGGTTACCCTGGATCTATGCAAAGACATACAGGGGGAATTTTGTAGTTACATTTTTAACTGAAATGAGATTGTAATGCGATCTTACATTTTTATAATTTCACTGAGGTTTTTCTAACATACACAGCATGATCAATGGAGTTTTTGTCGCACATTTTCTAAAAATGATCCCCATTGAATGTAATGGTTCCTTTTTATTCGTCACTTTTTGGTTGAAAAGAGAACTTGAATTGAAGTGCTGATAGCCTGAATCTGATAACCATTAATGAAGATTGTACCAGATTTTCTTTATTCTTTATTTGCTTTGACAGTCAGCCTTGTAATATATTTAAATATCAGTAAGACTTCACTGTAACAGGCATACTTGAGCAGCAGTGTTGAAAGCAACAATGAGGTCGTCTGCAATTGTTGCCGTGTTAGTTCTTATGGCTATGATCAACATTGATGGATGCCATGATCGTCTACCATTGATCATCAATCCTCGGGACTTCCCAACATCCATAAATGTTATCATAAACCGTACTACATTCTCTCTCTCTCCCCACAATCGAGCACACACACAAGCCACTGCTCATGGTGACTTTGTATTCTCCCATATAAATGAGAATTGGATTTGTTTGTCCTACATATGATAAGAGTTGGTTGTTCATCCCGTGGTGAAAGAAGAAAACTTAGTCAACCTATTTGTTCTATAGGGGCCCCATTAGGCATTAATACTTTATTTCTCCCCCAGTTTTTAACGTTGTCAACAAAGATTGTACAACTAGCGTTAGTCGTTATAGCATATATTTCGATGAGACTTGAAATCCTTTGTAGTCTCTTTTTGGTTTTGCTTATTGTACACTTTTGGTATATAATCTTGTAGTATGCATTTGTTGGTTTTCTGCCTTTCCTGTCAAAATGCTAACTTGAGAAAACCCTTTTTTTTTTTCTTTTTTCTTTTACCGTGGACTAGACCTTTGAGATTACTTTCTTCCAACAAAAATGCTTCATCGAAAATGGTACTTTGCTTGAATGTACAACATGCACCATCGATTGCCCTTACTCAGTGTTGTTACTGCAACAGAAAGATCCCCCGGTTTGCGAAAAATGCTGCTCTCCACCGAAATTCTGAGGAGTATGCCATTGCGTGTGGGTGAAGAATGAGAGAAACAATTATATGTTAAAAGTTGACTGGTAATAAATTATAGGTTAAGGGTTCTAATAAAATGTTACATCTGTAATTATAACATCAGCCTTTTGCCGTTAATTTTCGAATTTGGGGCATAATGAGCATGTTTGAAAGTTTGTGGATCAAAAGCGTAAATTGTTAATAATTTAGGGACTTTTTTGCAATTATTAAGGCCATGTTCTCTTTACCGTTTTCAAGCCATTTTCTATTTTCAATTTTTCAAAACAGTGAAAACGCGTTCTCTTTTCTATTTTCGAAAACGTGATTTTGAAAATGGAAAAAAATTTTGCACCGGAAACAAAAAACGACCAAAATCACGTTTTGGTCATTTTGAAGCCAAAACACGGTACTTCCAATAAACACGAGAAACAACTTGAGCCTTATCCTCTCTCTCCCGTCTCGGCTCATTTTCCATTCTGATCTCAGGTACCCACAATTCAAACCTTCCACTGATTTTTCATTTCCAATCTCAGGTGCTCACAACCCAGAAAGATCCCTCAATTCTTTCTAAGGTACAGTCCTCGATTCTCTGTTTTTTTTCTTTCGTCTCTATGGATACAAGCTTGTGTGTGTTGATAGTAGTAATTGTTTGGGTTTGTTTACCTGTGCCTGTATGTCTTGGTTTCTTGCCTTTATTTTTCCCCATTTTTCAATTTCCAGTTTTTTTCTTTCTTTTTCCTTTAATGGTCTAAATGTGGTAAAAGGGTTGTCAAGAAATAGCTCATGAGAATTCTAGTTGTAGTTATTGATCAGTGAATTCTTTTCTAAAAATTCTTGGAATTAAGAGTCTGGAAAAGTGATTGGGGGACGGAAAGATTGAAATGAAACAAAACAAGGAAAGGGTTGAAGCAATTTGATAATATATGAATACTTAGTGATGCCAAATCTGGGGCCATAGAGTTCTGACCTTGAAACTACAAATAGATAGACTGAATACTATTCAAGTTTCATTTGTTTTTTAATTGTAATTTATGTTCTTCGATTTCTTGTTTTTTTCTTCGAATTTTTGTTGGGTTCGTTTGATCTATTTCGGTTTGCTGGGTTCTTCATGTTTCTGGCTTCTTCAAGTATAATTATGTGATTTCATTGGTTACTGCAGGATACTAGATTTCATCACCATCTTGATTGAGAGTAATTTGTTTAACATGTGATCATCTAAGGATTTTTTAAGATGGAAATTTTGCATATCAGAGAAAAGATATTGACATGAGTGCATCAAAACTGCGTCATTGATGCACAGAGTAGTTTTCTGATGAAAAATGCTTGTAGTTTGTAGCATAAGATATGCTTAGGGAACCATTTAAAGTAATTATACTGCATTTTTGCTCCTTGTTGTCTTCACACAATGAGTAGGCAGGATTTCTCTGGAAATTGTATGTGAAGAAAAGAAAATAGCTTGATGCAAGGCCGCCAAGTGTAACTTATGCTTGAAAGGCAACTTTCTAGTCCAATCTTTCTCCGCAAGTGTAGCTTAATTAATAAATGCACACGTGCATATTTTAATACGTCGTGTCCATTACTCAATAGAATTCAGAATTCTGGTTTAAGCGGCTCAGTCATATATACATTATACATAGATTAGATGGGCCAAACTTTTAGGGTTAGAAAGTATGTGGGATTGCTTCGTGTGGCTCTGCTTAACCACTGAGTAATTAAGTGAGGAAATATTGATTTTAATAGGATTTTCAAAGGTGATGTTGAACATGGTATTAGCCTATTAGGCATAACAATGTGTTAGTTTCATATTGCATTGCTTGTTTTAAAATAAAAGATGGCTGGGCAATTACTGTCCTAGGACTGAACATGTTATTTGCATAAAAAGGCTTCCATCGATTTATAAACAGTGGACTCGTGTTTGTCTGTGAAGTTTCAGGACCTTAGCAATGGCATTTCAGCTAGGATTTAGTTGTCAGATTATGACGATTCAAGCATTTGAGTACGGGGCAATTATCTCACTTTAAGGACAGATTGTTCTTTTTCTTGTTGATTAATAAACAGAAGTTGCACTATACATTCGATAAGTTGAGACTTTGATCCCACATAATTAATACATCTCCATTAATTCTTGTTACAGATAATAGCATATTCATTTTTTTTTTCTTTCATCGACTCCTTGAAAGGATTTAATCTGTTTATAGTTTGACAAAAGCACATATATTTGACAGATTTTGTACATCTCTTTCTATTTTCATCAGGACAACAATAATGAGGTCTATTACATTACAGGTTATGTGCCTGAAATAAAAAATTTCTGTTGACTGCATGATTGGGATATTGGACATAGTGCATACCCACCAGGATTTCATATTGTCAAAAGTTGATAGCTCACTTAGTGGCAGCAGCACTTATGGTAATCCATTAATTGATTTTAAGTACGTCTTATACCGATTTTTTCTTCTTGTCTAATCTGATATCTTTTCTTCCCCCATTGATTCCCCCCTTGACATGATTGTTTTGTTAGGGGTATGGTTTTGGTATCTCGCCTCTTGGATATAATGTGCCAGAGTTGCAACATTAAGAGAAAAAAGAGAGTGGGATCAGCCAGATGAGTCATTAGTTTTAACCGGTGCCTCCATTCAGCAAGTGCTTCAAGTGCCTCTACAGCAGCATGCTGCTGCCATCGTCCAAAAGTTTGTTCAAGTAAAGACGAGAATCCTACCTTCTTTATTAGTTTTTTTGTTCGATCTTGTTTATATCGGCTTTCTGTAGACGAGAATTCTAAAGATGCTGCTACTGAATTTGAAAGGCAACTTTCTCTGTTATTTCATGAGTAAACTAGTTGGGATTTGATTAATGTATTGCAAAGTTGTAATAGCAAATTCAGTATTAGATTCCTTACCATCGTTGATTCACATTCTTGCTTAGGATGATAAAACATAAAATTTACATATATTTAATTAGAGATCGTGTTTAGACAATCAAAATTGTATTAGTTGAACGTACTATAACCACAAATAGGTGGTGTTGGAACGAAAATATCATAATTATAATATTTTTAACTTTTTAACTTTCATCAACATTTTTGTGATTGTCGTAAGACATTCCTATATATGTGTTATGTGGAATAGACTCTCTTTCAGCTTGACAAGAACGGCGTCGCAAGGAAGGCTATAGGGACGAGCTTGTGTTGAATTAATTTTTTTTTTATACTGGGCTGATATGTAAAAAGAAAAAAAAAAAACTCAAGAAAAAATTCCGATAATTTTTTTTTTCAAGAAAAAAATTAATTTTAAATCTGCTAAACTACATTGAAGGATGTTTTTGATTAATTCTTGTGCTCGAGCAGTGGCAGGGTCCAAGTCAGGTTCAGGAGTAGTTACTTCCCTCGTGATACTTTTCTATAATCTCGATTTCCTACATATGTTTTGTATTTATATATTTCATTATGTGTTAATATTTACAATGGAAGCAAAACAAAATACGAAATGCGTGCACCAGACAAACTAATGATAGTTATTGTGTTTAGACGATTAAAATTGTATTTGGCAAGAATTGTGAGAACTAACATGAACTCGATATGATTGATTTCAAAATATTTATTACCATGTTAACATGAGATTAGTGCTCATCTTTTCTGCAACTTGATTAGGTTTGGTTGTAATTTGATGCTAGTTAATTCTTGTCACAAGTTACGTACAAGGACAAAAATAAGGACTTGCCAAATTTAATTTAGGTTGTGTTTTTTATATCTGAAAAAAAAATATTTCAATATTCACCAACTTCAAAATTTATATGTTATTTAATATTATATTAATATTTAAATATCAAAATTTATTGAATAACTAGATTTCTTGAATAAAATATTATAAAAAAATTATTCTCAAAATTTCAAAGTAAATGCGTTTTCTATTTTTATGTTTTGAGAAACAGTTTTTCAGGATGACAAAAAGAACGCATTTTCAGCAATTTCAAAACAAACACTCAAAGCACAAAATACAAAATGTATTCAAAACTCAAAACTGAAACGCAAAGAGAACAGCCCCTAAATTGCAGATTCTCTGGGCCCATGAACGAGTATCATCTTTTATCGTTCCATTTAAGTATATATTTATTTTTTAATAGTATTATTTTTATTTTGTTAGATATGATTTTATTTAAAAAGACTTGGACAAGGGGGACGTTAGGACTCCGATCTAGACAATGTTGAACTACGAATATTTTTTATGCAATGAAATATTATAATAACGTCAAAAATTTGTTCCATTCAAGACGAACAAAGTTATGAGTATATGTAAAAAAACTATAAAAAAAAAATTAAATTTTTTTACGCTTTTGGCATCAAATCTATCATTTATATGTTAAATTATACATATGGTACATATAATCAAGGTACATGACAATGCTTTTCGATCAAACATCAAGTATTATACAAATATGTGTGCATGTGCGAAGCATATATTTAATGATGTGTTTTTCAATTTTTAAAATTATTTTAAATATTCTAAACTAATAAATAAATAAATAAAATAATGAATTCTTGAACTTTATAAATATTATTCAAATTTTTCGGAAAAAAAAATCCTCAAAATCATAAATAGTACAATTACTTGAACTTTATGTATTCTTCAAATTTTTAACAAAAAAAAAAAAGAAAATAACCATAATTTCAAAATTGTAAATACTACAATTATTTAATAATCAATTTCA
The DNA here is from genome assembly GCA_035079005.1 of Fraxinus americana. NCBI lineage: Eukaryota > Viridiplantae > Streptophyta > Magnoliopsida > Lamiales > Oleaceae > Fraxinus > Fraxinus americana. Next base: position 2,461,348 of record CM068710.1, on the reverse strand, counting down.
ACAATTAGATTAGAGATGAACATCGTGTTGATCTATAATTAATTTGAAACCTCAAAGTTTTGATTATAACAAACAAGTTGGTCTTATTTACTAACGAGTTGATTTGAAGTTAGTACAATCTTTCAAATACGTACAAAGGAAAATTGATCAATGGTCAAAAGCTATCATCACAAATCAGAATCTTAAAAGAAGTCAATATCGAAGTCACATTCAAGGTATGAAGAGCCAAACTTCGAAGCAAGATAGATACTCGTTTCTTAGCTAAGAATATAAAGGTACTAAAACTTTTGATATATGGCATGAATGTCAATAAGCTCAAAACCGTTCATTGCTTTAAAAACAACTTGGTGCATTAAAATGCGATGATTTGATCAAGTGAAAAATGAATTTTAAAAAATAACCCTTGGACTTGTAAAATATTTTTATCTTGAAAAGTTTGTGTAAAATGCTCTCCAAAAGATCATATTTTTTGAAAAAATCTCGAAGTAGAACAAACAATGCATAAAGAGACGCCAAACAGACTGGGCCAATCGGCTAGCCTGGCAGTCGACTAGCCGACGGTCGATCGGGGCGGTCGACCGGACGTCTCCAACGGTCAGATTTTTTACCGTTCTGACTTCTAATTTTTCCTGTACAAACGGTCATATTGGTCATTCGAAAATTGACTGTCGACCGGACCAGTCATCCGGTTTGACAGAAAATTTGAAATTTTTCAACTCTATAAATATCAACTCACTTGTCATTTATTATAAGAACTAGAGAACATTCAATTGAGATTCTTGTGAGCTAAAATTGCATTGATTTTTTATCTTATTTTTTAGTATCAAATTATTCTTGTTTTGAAAAATTTTTGGTCGATCTCAAATTTGAAAATCATTTCATTAATCAAAGTTTTTCAAATCTAACTCTTGGGCTTTATTCATTATTATATATTGAAGAGTTAGCCTACTTCTCTTCTTGTACTTAACTTTGAATTTATCATTCATTAAGAAGAGAATATTTCATTTGTAAATTCATCTGAGTTGTGGGTCATGTTGAGGTTCTGGAAAACTCAACGTTGTAAAAGGACCGGTGCTCCTTGTTTGTAAATCACCAAAAGTTTTGTAAATGGTGGGATTAGTCATGAGTCAATCAATATAGTGAAAAATGTTTTATTTGTGACGGAGAGTTTGGCAACGGGGGACGTAGATCGTGTTTGGGATCGAACCTCCACAACAACATTGTTTGCATTCTCTTACCTTTTTACTTACCGTCTTTATATTGCTCAAAGTGCATGTGCTTAATTATCTTTGTATTTGTGCACATTTGTTGAATTGATGTAATTGCTAGTATATTGTTTAAAACTTGAATTTATTTTAGAAAAAGTTTTAAAAACCAATTCACCCCCATCTTGGTTAGCTATTCTTGGGCTTTCAATTTGTATCAGAGTGATGTACTCTTTTTCAAAGATTTCACAATCTTGAGTAATGGCTAACCCAATGTTTCAAAATCATGAGGGGCATTCCACAAATCAACCTCCCTTCTTTAATGACACACTATAATTATTGAAAAATTAGGATGATGATTTACATTCAATCAATTGATTATAACATTTGGGAAGTTGTTGAGCATGGTCCTTATAAGCCTACCAAGACCATTAAGATAGATGGTCAACCCGATCAAACTATCCCCAAATCTAGAGAAGAGTGTGATGAAGAAGACAAAAGAAAATTATCCTTAAATGCCAAAACTAAGAATTTACTGTATTGTGCATTAGATAAAAATGAATTTAATCGCATTGATACTTGTGAATCCGCATATGATATTTGGCATGCACTTGAAATTACTCATGTCAGCACTAGTAATGTTAAAGAAACAAAAATTAATATGTTAGTCAAGGTATTTGAAAATTTCTTTATGAAATAAGATGAATCTATTTTGATATGATTATTCGTTTTACTGATATTGTAAATGGCCTAAAAGGATTCGATCGCAAATTTACTAATGGTGAACTCGTGAGCAAAATACTTAGGTTGTTCTCGGAGGAATGGAGCCCTTTAAGGATGTTGATAGAGAACACCAAGGATGTGAACACATATCCCTTGGAAGAGTTCTATGGAAGATTGATGACCTATGAGCTTAACAGTGCCGAAATCAATGAGAAAACAAAAAGGAACAAAGAAGAATCAAAGGAGGTTCCTAAGTGCCAAATTGCTCTAAAATCTGCAATTGATGAGGGAACAACAAGTAACAACATAAATGATGAAGAGCTCGATGATTTAGTTCTTCTTGTCAAGAAATGGAGAGAGTTTAGAAACAATCGAAAATTTCAAAAGAAAGAAAACAAGAATGAAAAAAGAAGCATGAAAATCATTTGCTATGATTGTGACAAACCCGGCCACAAAAGAACCGAGTGTCCAAATAAAAAGAAAAATTTCAAGAAAAATGCATTTCAAGTTACATTGGATGAAAGCGATGATGATCACGATGAAGATGAAAGTCAATAAGAAATCACCAACATGTGATTCATGGCAATAAATGATGGGCTAAAATCTATGGAACAATTTTCATATGACGATTTATCTTCCTCCTATGATGAGATTTTAGAAGAATTTGAAAAATTAGCTCTTAATCATTCTACTCTTAAAAAGAAACATAAATTACTAAAAAAATGAGATGGAGAAAGTTTTAGAGACTAGAAAGGAAAATAAAGAGTATGATTTATTATTCAAAATTGTTCTTTGAAGGAAAAAATCGAAGATATAACAAAAATCATTTATAAATTCACTCAAGGGAAAAAGAATTTTGACATAATACTCGGTAATCAAAAATGTGTTTTTGATAAAGGAGGTATTGAATATAAACCATTTTTGAAACAAAAATTTCTTAAGAATCTATTTGTCAAAGTCCCAAATTCGATTCCCTTAATAATTACTTGTAGCTTTTGTAATTAAAAAAAAAGGACATGTGGCCACAATTGTGTAACAAAAAAGAAGCTACAATTTGACAACAAGTGAACCCGAGGATCCACTAAAACTAATTACCAAAGACCCAAACTTATATGGGTACCAAAGATCGAAAATTGAATTATTTTTTGTAGGTACCAAGGAGGACAATGAGTAAATGGTTCCTAGATAGCGGATGTTCAAAGCGTATGACCAGAGATAAAACCTTGCTATCAAACTTCAAAAGGAAGGATGGAGGCCATGTCATTTTTGGGGACAACGCTAAAAGAAAAATCATCTGAATTGGAAACATTGGTAACCATTTCTCACCTTCCATTGAAAATGTCATATTAGTAGATGACCTCAAAACATAATTTACTTAGCATTAGTCAGTTATGTGACAATGGATATCATATGAAATTCGATTCTTTCAAATGTCTCATTGAGGATATTACATCTAAAGGTGTGTTGTTTGTAGGAAGTCGAAATAAAGATGTTTATATCATAAATATCGATCTTGAAAATAATGAAAAATGTTTAGTGAGTCAAAGTAGTATACTTGGCTATGATATAGGAGATTAGGTCATGTTACCATGGACATTCTCTCAGAAATTTCCAAAAATTGCTTTGTCAAATGATTGCCAAACTTAAAATTTAAGAAAGATAAGAGTTTGTGATGCTTGTCAATTTAGAAAACAAGTAAAAAGTTCCTTTAACCTAAAGTATACTCTTCAACTACAAAACCATGACAACCTCTCCACATAGATCTTTTTGGACCATCTAGAATCACTAGCTTGGATGGTAAACATTATGCCTTTGTAATTGTTGATGATTTTTTTAGATTTACTTGGGTCATATTTTTGGGTCTAAAAGAAGAAGCCTTAAAAGCTTTTAAGCATTTTTGTAAGAAAGTCCAAAACGAAAAGGGTTATCCTATTACAACCATTAGAAGTGACCATGATGGAGAATTTGATAACATCGCTTTTGATAATTTTTGCAACGAAAATAAATATGAACATAATTTTTCGGCTACGAGAACTCTTCAACAAAATAGTATAATAGAAATGAAGAATCGTACATTGTAAGAGATGGGTAGAACCATACTAAACGAAAATAAATTACCAAAATACTTTTGGGCCGAAGCCATCAATACCGCTTGCTACATTGTAAATAGAGTTTTTGTTAGTCGTAAGAAAACTAAAACTCCTTACGAGCTTTGGAAAAATAGAATTCTCAATATTAGTTATTTCAAAGTTTTCGGTTGTAAATGTTTTATTTTGAATACGAAAGATAATTTGGGAACGTTCGATTCAAAATCCGATATTGAAATTTTCCTATGATATTCATCGACTAACAAAACTTATAGAGTATTTAACAAAAGAATTCTAGTCTTTGAAGAATCCATGCATGTCACATTTGATGAGACCAACTCACTTGATCGTGAGAAATGTATTGAAGATGATGTAGGTTAGGAAGCTCCATTTGAACAAATGAACATTCAAAACCAAAACAAGGTAATGTCAAATGAAGAACAAGCGGAGGAGCCAAATGTTCAAGAAAGTGAAAAAAAATTAACAAATGATCAAAGTGATCCCCCGTTACCAAAGGAATGGAAGTTTGTTCCAACTCATCTAAAAGAATTAAATAATAAGCATTACATCCGAAGGTATCGCCACTAGAACCTCTCTTAGAAATCATCTTGGCAGTTGTGCATTCATTTCGCAAATTGAACCTAAAATTTTTAAAGAAGCTGAGTTTGATAAATTTTGGATACTAGAAATGCAAGAAGAACTAATTCAATTTGAAAGAAATCATGTTTGAGATTTAATTGCTAGACCAAATGATCAAACCGTAATTGATACAAAATGAGTTTAGTGGTACAAGATTACAATCAAGAAGAATAGGATTTCAAACCGTAATTGATACAAAATGATTCAACCGTAATTGATACAAAATAAATGGGATGAAAATGGGATAATTGTGCGTAACAAAGCTAGATTAGTGGCACAAGATTACAATCAAGAAGAAGACATCAATTTTGAAGAAATATTTGCACCGGTAGCTAGATTAGAATCCATATAAAAACTTCACTCTTTATTAAATTGATGTTAAAAGTGCTTTTCTTAACGGATTTATTCAAGAAGAAGTGTTTATTGAACAATCACTAGGTTTTAAAAATCACAAACATCCAGACTATGTTTTCAAACTTTGAAAAGCTCTCTACGGTCTAAAACAAGCTCCTAGGGCTTGGTACGAACGATTGAGCAAACTCCTAATTTCAAATGGTTTTTTCATTGGAAAAGCGGATACTACTCTTTTTGTTAAAACTCAAAAGAACGATATGACCATTGTTCAAATTTATGTTGATGATATTATATTTGGTACTACTAATATTCATCTTTGTGAAGAGTTCTCTAAATGTATGAGCATAAAATTTGAAATGAGCATGATGGAAGAACTTAAATTCTTCCTCGGTCTCCAAATCAAACAAACTTGTGATGGAATCTTCATAAATCAAAGTAAGTACATTTTGGATATGCTCAAAAGATTCGACATTGATGATTTAAAACCAATGAACACCCCTATAAGCACATCCGTAAAATTGGATAAGGATGATTAAGGTACATCCGTTGACATAACAAAATATTGAGGAATGATCGGATCTCTTCTTTATTTAACCGCAAGTAGACCCGATATTATGTTTTGTGTGTGTCTATGTGCTAGATTTCAATCGAATCCTAAAGAATCTCATCTCAAGGCCGTGAAACGAATCTTTAGATATCTTAGTGACACTAGAACTTTAGGGCTTTGGTATCCTAAAAGCACTCACATTGATCTACTTAGTTATTCGGATGCCGATTGGGCCGGATGCACAATTGATCGTAAAAGCACTAGCGAAACATGTCATTTTCTAGGCTTTGCACTTGTATCATGGTTTAGCAAGAAATAAAACTCCGTTGCATTGTCGACCGCTGAAGCCGAATATATCTCGGCCCCTAATTGTTGTGCACAAGTTTTTTGGATGAAACAATCTCTTAGTAATTATCATCTATTCTTTGATCACATACCTATTATGCGTGATAACACTAGTGCTATAAACTTTTCTAAAAATCCTATTTTACACTCTAGGACAAAGCATATTGAAATTAGACATCACTTCCTAAGAGACCATGCTGAAAATGGTGATATTGTGTTAGAATTTGTAAATACGGAAAATCAATTGGCCCGATATCTTGACAAAACCTCTAACTCTTGATTATTTCTCACATATTAGAAGGAGTTTAGGGATTGTTGATGAATTTGAAACACATAATTGAGTCCATGCAATTATGTTTCTTTATTATTTTCATGTACATCATATTTAGTTTGTTAAAAAAAAATTGGGCGGACGATGTCCGGTCGAACGAAAAAATAGAGTCCCCAAAAGGGGGCTGTCTGGTCAACCGGACCTACCCCAAAAGGGACGGTTTGGTCGACGGGTTTTATGGGGCTTTCCTCTCCTTTTTTTTTTCATTTTTTTTTCACACACTCTATCTCACTTTTCCTCTTCCTCTCTATAGATCCACATTCAATCTTATCAATTCTTCAATCAATCCTCTAGATCTACTCTATATTTCAAAAACTCATCACTTCTTCTTCTCCAAAATCCAAAAATCCTTATTTTTCTTCCACTGCACCTTTCTTTTTCTTAGTATCACGGTCGACCGTATCTTTTAGAAAATTCTTCCGTTCTTCATCATGCCACGGGTCAAGATGCCCAGTAAGAAATCACGGAGGGAGAGGGTGCCAACTTCTTCTTCATCGGAGGACGAGCCCGAGGTGCCGAAAAACCACTTTGATAAATCACCTATCCTTATACGTAAAAGTGTAGATTTTGCAATTTTTTCTCTTCAAGCACCTGAATTTCATATTGAAAAGTTTTTCTTAGGTATGGCTTGGGTCTATGTTACCTCTATGAATGAATATGCATATCCTAAACTCATGAGAGAATTTTACAAAAACTTGGTATATACTCCTCGTACGGGTAGCATCTCCTGTTTTGTAAAAGGAAAACATTTTACAATAACTAAATCCCTTATACGTTCTATTCTTGAATTAGAAGAATGTTTGAACCAAATATTTTGTCATCTGGTTTACACACATCGTGACGATTACAATCCAATCATAGCATGTTGTCGAGTTACTGGAAAAGAATTTACACATCCAATAAAACTTAGTTCAAACCAACTAACCTTACCTTGTAAAGTCTTGTACATTATCATTGCCCACATTATACTCCCTAGGAAAAGTCATCTTGATGAAGTTACTCACTTCAACCTATTCCTTCTTGATTCCTTTTTGGTCGGACAAAAATTGGATTTTCCAAAGATTGCCTTCGGTCACATGAAACTCATCCACTCCGCTACTCGCATCAAGGCTTTACCCTACGGAATGCTCCTCACTAAAATTTTTAAAAATTTTGAAATTCTTCTAAATGGTGAGGTCTTCCAGTCACTCCGTCCCACCAACACTATCAATATTCACACTCTTAAGCAGATGAGAATTGTTAAGGAACATGAGCAATGGGTGGCCCATACTAAAGGTTTTGATCCGGACTCAGGACCTTCAACTCTACCTCTCGAAGAAGCTGAAGACGATCGTGAGGATGACTCCCCTCAGATTCTTAGTAATCATCGTGACATCCTGGGATCAAGTGCTCCACCACCCTCTAGAAGCTTTACTTTTACAGAGGACCACTACAATCTCCTCAACGGTTGCATCGATTCCCTCAAATCCTCCGTCGACGGGCTTGTCGGGATGCTTCACCACTCGCAAGTCCAACAAGATGCCACGCAAGCCTAACAAGCGGCGATGAAAGCCTAGTATGATGCCTTTTATGCTTACTACTCCACTCAACAAGAGGCAATGCACGCTCAACAAAACGCCTTTTATGCTAGGTTCGATGCACTCTTTCCACCTCCATCTCTTCCGGATTCTTAGATACCTTTTATGCATATGTACATTAAAGCTTATGTTGATCTATTTTCTTTGTATTGTTACTATTCGGTAACTTATGCTCTAACCTATCTTATCATATGGTGAGTTCTACTCTTACATGCCCTTTTTTTTGCTTATGACAAAAGGGGGAAAATATGATATGATGATATGCTTAATGATGATATTCTTGAGATAATAATCGAAAACATGTTCCTTTATAAACATATGTTTTAAAGCGTTCGATTATTGGTTTATAAAAGATAGGAGGAATATATGAATCACATGAAATTTTTAGAATTTACATTCCTTACCAATTGTTCAAAATTATCTTGCAAATCATCTTGTTTGTCATAATCAAAAAGGGGGAAATTGTTGACCTATGGTTAATTTGAAACCTCAAAGTTTTGATTATAACAAACAAATTGGTCTTATTTACTAACGAGTTGATTTCAAGTGAGTATAGTCTTTCAAACGCGTACAAAGGAAAATTGATCAATGGTCAAAAGCTATCATCACAAATCGGAATCTTAACGAAGTCAAGATCGAAACCACATTCAAAATATGAATAGTCAAACTTCGAAGCAAGATCAGATACTCGTTTCTTAGCTAAGAATGTAAAGGTACTAACACTTTTGATATATGGCATGAATGACAATAAGCTCAAAACCGTTCCATGCTTTGAAAACAACTTGGTGCATTAAAAAGCGATGATTTGATCAAGTGAAAAATGAATTTAAAAAAATAACCCTTGGACTTGTAAAATATTTTTATCTTGAAAAGTTTGTGTAAAATACTCTCCAAAAGATCATATCTTTTGAAAAACTCGGCAGAACAAATAACGCCTGAAAAGGCGCCAAACAAATCGGGGCGATCCACCGGCCAGCCTGGCGGTCGATTGGCCAGCCCGACGATCGATCAGGGTGGTCGACTAGACGTCTCCAGTAGTCAGATTTTTTACCATTCTAACCTCAGGTTTTTCCTATACAAACGGTCATATTAGTTATCCGAAAATTGGCAGTCGACCGGATTGATCATCCGATTTGACATAAAATTTTAAGTTTTTCATCTCTATAAATACCAACTCACTTGTCATTTATTATAAGAAATAGAAAGCATTCAATTGAGATTCTTGTGAGCTAAAATTGCATTGATTTCTTATCTTATTTATTATTATCAAACCATTCTTGTTTTGAAAAACTTATGATTGATCTCAAATTTGAAAAACTTTGATGAGAAAACCATTTCATTCATCAAAGTTTTTCAAATTTAATTTTGAGTTTTATTCATTGCTATATATTGAAGAGTTAGCCTACTTCTCTTCTTCTACTTAACTTTGAATTTATCATTCATTAAGAAGAGCATATTTCGTTTGTAAATTCATCTGATTGTGGGTAGTGTTGAGGTCCCGAAAAGCTAAAAGTTGTAAAAAGATCGGTGCTCCTTGTTTGTAAATCACCAAGCGTTTTGTAAAGGGTTGGATTGCATCATATGTCAATCAATATCGTGAAAAGGCCTTGCTCATGACGGAGAACTTAGTAACGAGGGACATAGATCGTGTTTGGGATCGAACCTCCACAAAAACATCCTTTGCATTCTCTTCCTTTTTTACTTACCGTTTTTATATTGCTCAAAGTGCTCGTGCTTAATTATTTTTGTATTTGTGCACATTTGTTGAATTGGTATAATTGCTCGTATATTGTTTAAGACTTGAATTTATTTTAGAAAAAGTTTTAAAACCAAATTCACCCCCCTCTTGGTTAGCTATTCTTGAGCTTTCACATCGGATTCCTAAATATTATCTAACTCTTTATCGAATTCTAATTCAAACTCCTCTTTATTCAAGTCATCTTCCGTGTCATCCGATATAAAATTATCTTCATCCGATTATATTGTTCATTATTAACCTCTTGTAGATGGTAAGATATCATTATTAACATTCTAATAATCACAATTATCAACAATCCAATATTGTTCATTACTAACATCACTTGCAAGTAAAACTAGATAAAAATGAAAGGAGGATTGGGCTCGACATAGTTTGTAATTTTACAAAAAAACTGTTTCAATTTTTTTTTTAAACATCAAAACCTACTAAATGATGTATATTATTCATGGACTTGGCTGATTTTGGTTAATTTGATATTTGTTGGGCACAATTTACTTTTTTAAGTTATAAAAATAGGCTAAATTTTGTTCAGCTATTTTTTACACATTTTTTAACACAAATGCATGCGCACATATGCGATCAACGAAATGGATTGACTGCTTTATCATGTACATACTCCATATGCGAGGTGTTTTGGAAAACGCATTGAGCATATGCGGGTATATGCGTGCATTTTAGAACACATAATATAATTAGGGGCTAACAACAAAATTGTCAAAACGCAAAATCAAACCAAAATCACTTTTTTGAAACCATTGGTTTAGGTCTACATGGATCCGTCAAATATTTTGGTTTTGGATCGAATCAAATAGTTTCGAATTAGTTTTGCTTAGGTTTCATTTTTTTTGCAAATTGTTTCGAATCGTTACACCGTTTATAAAACAAATTTGAAAATAAATTAATTTAAATTTTAATCAATCCAATTAAATCTAAACGCATATATGTTTAAAAGATACACCCATATTAGATATAATACAATTAAACTCAATATCTAAATAGACAATTATTTATTTCAATTAATGAGTTAGTTAAATTATACTCAAATAGCTATGGTCATCACAAAAGCTGAATATAAAATGTTGAAATTTTTCATGAAACTTAAACTTTATAAACTTGCCAAGATCTTCATGTCTAATCACCAAGAAATTTAATTAACGCGGAACATACCTTGATCCATTGATTTATAACTTGAATAATGAATCTTGAATCTTGGTATTTTGTTCTTCAATTTAATTGCTCCAAAACCTCTTCTTGATTCTTGATTGTGGATTTATGGATCTTCCCCTTTAATATGATTTCTCTTGTATTCTTATATTGATGAGGTGACACAAAAAATGAGAATTTCACATATGAATTGGGGACCTAACCCTATATATAGTTCCATATGTATTTGGGTCATCGTCAAATACAAACTTTAATGGATCCGGTCTCTACACATATAATTCGGCCCACACTTTATTTGGATGCCCAAAACATAATTACTTAATTCTTTATTAGATCACTTTAATTTTGGACTTAACTTTAAGATAGCATTTATACACAATTAATTACATATGTCGGACAACATGACAAATTAAATAATTTCCCAACAATCTCCCACTTGGGCCACATATGTAACATTATAAATGTGTATAACCTTATGAGCTCAAAACTTTTGCTATCATAACCAGAAGCATCTCCAAACACTCTCGTCCATTGATCATATCAATATAAGATCAAAGCGATCTTTGTTACAAATATCATAACTAAACCATCAATGATCACGTACAACAATACAATCAAATGACATAGATCAGGTGTGTATGTGTAGCATGAAAATTACATGTAGTGTGATCCAACATGTTGATTACGCCCAAAGAATAACGCGGTAGTTGTAGTGCAACTTTGGGGTGTCGTATCCACAGGGAGATGAAAAAATATTTAAAGGATCCAAAATGGATAAATTGTTCTCTCAAGAGTATAGTTGAATTCAATATTGAAAAAATGAAATTAAATATCAATAATTTAAAATAGTGAAGCATCGGAATTCCCTCAATTGGATTGGATCATTCACATCAATTATTCAGTTTTATAACTCAATTAGAGGCTTTCATCCCGTCATTCTAATCGGAAGATTTATCGTGAAAACCAATTTATTTTACAAATGTAATCCTAGAATCTAGATTTATGACATGTTTACACAATTTTATTGAAATTAGATTCATAAATCGACCATATACTTCAAGCATAAAGCAGTAAATGAATCACACCAATAAAATAGTTGAGATTTCAATTCAACAATTAATTCAATTCGTCGATAGAAAAAGCATGACTGAATCTATAATTAATTTAATAAAAGTTAAATCAAACTCAACATATATTCATGAAATTGAAATTCAACAAATATTTCGATTAAACAATAGAAAAAGTATGACTGAATCCATGAAAAATCTAATAAGAATCAAATCAATTTCAATGTAAATTTATAAGAATGAAAACTTAAATTCTAACATTGTTTGACAATGAAAAGATCAAAATAACTGAATAAAAGATATGAAATCACCAATTCCAACCAAATTCCTTCGTAGCTTCACCAAAATCTTTAGTTTCTCATGTATTTCTTGAGCCAAATCAATAAATGAATGGTGTAGAATGAAGAATCATCCCCAATGGAAGGCTTTTGGGGGTCTTTTTCTAGGCTTCTCGAGGCCCAAAACATAAAAAGAACTCTAATTTGCGAGGCGTGGTGCATGGGCACCACTTTTGGGTACGGGGGCACCTCTAGTTTCGGGTAAAAATCAGTTCTGAAACTTCCAGTGGCGCGGCGCGGGGGCGCATCTACCCCTCGTAAGCAGCTGCACATGTCTTTAATATTTTTATCATAACTTCCTCTTCCGATATCCGATCGAGATGATTCAAGATGCGTTGGAAAGCTAACTTAAATGGATACAATTTTACTTGAGATAATGTCTTCAAATTCGATCATCTACCATGTCAAAAACTGGTCTTAAGATGAGGCTGAAAACGGGTGCAAAACTTTTCAGCTTAAAAATTGATATGTGATAATGTTTTGGTTATGTTTCATCCCTTTGACTCATTTCTTCATCCAATTGACCTCCAATACTCTCGAATCTTCATCACAAGGTTAGAAACAAGTTTAGAGTATTTGTACTTTAGTCCCTGAACTTTCACTTTCTTCTATTTTGGTCATTTCTCACTTGTTTCTCCTTATTTTCGCTACATTCATCACTTGTCCTGCAAAACATAAATTACATAGAATTAAGCTATATTCCAACATATTAATTAAAAAAATTTCATGTTTTAACAGTAAGATAAGTGTGTAAAAATGCACTTATCACATGCCTATTTCCAACTGGTCATACCTTATCCTTTAATGAGATTAGCCATAAACTTTAATCAGAGTGGAATTGAACTGAATACTTTATTTCTAAAATAAACCAAATATCCATGGATAAAAATGTGTCTAAAATAGACAACATCCAAATACAACTTCCCACTAAACTGGTATATCATTAAAAGATGTAACACCCATATGAGTATTATGCTCTTGAAAGACCTTGGGCGGTAGCAATTTAGTAAATGGATTCATGATTATGGAGTTTGTCCTAATATGCTTTATAGAAATTTAACCAATTTGAATTCTTTCTTTGACAACTAGGAACTTCATGTTTATAACCTTTGACATCATCGGGTTCCTGTTAGAATACAAGACTGCTATTGTCGTTGAATAACTAAAATGGTCTTTCAAATCCATCCAAAATATGCAGTCTAGTGACAATATTTTGCAGTCATACTCCATGATCAGAATCAGAATATCCAATGATCTCCAATTGGTCTGATTTTCCTTAATATGATCATGTAATACCTAGTTCTCTATAGATACCGAATAACATAATAGCCGCTTTCCAAATTTCCATCATAGAGTTAATTAAATATTTGTCTAGCATTTAAAAAATGAATAATATATCCAAATGTGTGAAAATTTAAGCATACATTAAACTCCCAACTACTGAAGTGTAGGAAATTTCCTGTATTTCCTTTTCTTTAAATTTATTCTTAGGGCATTAATTGAGACTAAAATTGTTTCCCTTAGCAACAAGGATATCACATGATTTGCAATCCTACATCCCAAATCTCTTAAGTACCGTATCGATATAAGTCTTTTGTGATAATCCAAGAATACCCCGAGAACGATCTCGATATATCTGAATCCCTAATACCAAAAAGACATCACTAAGATCTTTCATCTTAAAATTATTTGATAGAAATCTCTTGGTTTCGTGCAATAAGTATATATCATTGCAGGCAAGTAGTATGTTATCGACATATAATACCAGAAATATATACTTACTCCCACTGAACATGGATTTTTTCAATTTGCAAACAATTTTCTTTGAGTCTCCTGACACAAAGTTTTTCGGTTGCACCATATATATCGTCTCATCAATGTCACCATTAAGAAACACCGTCTTTACATCCATCTGATGTAGCTCAAGGTTAAAATGTGCCACAAGTGCCATTATAATCCTAAAAGAGTCTTTCGTTGAAACTGGAGAGAAAGTCTCTTTGTAATCTATGATTTCCCTTTGAGGAAAGCCCTTTACAACAAGACAAGCCTTATATATTTTCACATTACCCTTCAAATCCCTCTTAGTTTTATATATCCATTTGCAACCAATGAGTTTCGTACCTTCAGGTAATCAGACAAGTTCTCAAACGTCATTGTCTTTCATAGACTTTATTTCCTCATCCATAACATCAATCCACTTTTGAGAATTATTAATTTTCATTGCTTGATAAAAATTGATAGGATCTTCTTCCAACAATCCAATGCTATTCTCATATTCTTGGATAAACACTATAAAGTCTTCCGGAATTGCATTTCTCATTTCTCTAGTGAATCTCCTTAATGACATTTGTTCTTGAGGTTGTCAAGTTTGTTCTTCTGGAACAATCTCTTGATTGTGTATGGGGAATTTTCTAATATTGTTTTGATCCAAAATTTCTTCTTGAACAAGATCTAGAGCAAGAATTTATCCCTGATCCTGATCCTTGTCAATTGCAACAGAAGAAATATATACGTACTCTTCATCCAAGACAAAATCATCAACATTATAATCTTATCTCCATTTGCAAACTCTACATCCTCAAGGAATCGTACATTACTTGTTTCAAAAATTAACCTAATAGTGGGATCTTTAAAAATTTGTACCCCCTTCACATTTGTTTTACTAGGAACTTTGTTGAGAATTTGAGCTGCAGTTTTTAATGCTTATCCCTAGAGAGATTCTGGTAAGGTTGAATGACTAATCATACTTCTTACCATGTCCTTAAATGTTCTGTTTCGTCTTTCAGCAACACCATTCATGCTAGGAGAACTGACGCGGTGTACTGTGGGACGATTCCACATTCCTCTAGGAATTTAGCAAAAGGCCCTGGACATTGCTACCTTGATCCGTCAAATTTTGGCATAGTATTTACCACCACGGTAAGATCTAACGTGTTTTATTCTTTTGCCAAGTTGATTTTCAACTTCAGCCTTATAAGCCTTGAACACATCCAGAGATTGGGATTTCTCATGAATGAGATACATGTAACCATAATGGGAATAATCGTCTATGAACGTAATAAATGACTGTTGACCATTCCAAGAAGTCGAAGGGAATGACCCATAGATATCTGTATGAATTAGTTCTAAGAAGTCCGAAGTCCTATCATCACATAATCTCCTTATATTTGTTTGTTTTCCCTTAATGTAATTTACACAAATACTAAGTCTGAAAAATCAAGGGAATCAAGAATTTCTTTTGACACAAGTTTTTTCATTCTTTATTGAGAGATATGACCTAATTGTTTGTGCCATAACAAAGCAAAATTCTTATTGGTTAATTTATGTTTAATACCACTAAATTCACATACAAGATTTCTTTATAAGAGACAACCTATTAAGCAAATATAGGTTATCGTAATCGGATAAAGAACTGGTAACCACAATATTTGAATTAAGAAAAAGATCAAAATGACTATTTCCAATTGAACAAAAGTAACCAAATTGTCCAATGTAGAAATAGAAACCAAATTCCATCCAAAAGGACGGTACTGCAAATGTCTCTTTCAAATCCAAATAATAATCAGTTTTTAATGATAACGTAAAGTCTCTATAGCCTCAACCTTAACCGATTTTGCCATCGTCCCCATGCCCCACATAGATGAATCTTTCAACATCAATTGATTTTGGCAGCTCAGCAACCCCACATAGAAACACTTATGTGAGTAGTGGTACCGAAATTTGTCCACCAAGTATGTCTAGGTATTGACACTAAATTTACCTCAAAACAAACCAAAGTGAGAAGTGTACTTTTCTTTACACACCAAGCATGGTATTTAGTATAGTCTCTCTTTATATATCCCAGATTTTCACAAAAGTTACAGCTAAATTTATTTTGCTATTTATTTTGAACCTAATCGAATGCAGCTTTCTTATTCTTTATTACTTGTCCTTAGAAGTACTTGCCAAGTGAGTAATATCAATTTTATCTTACTTTAACCTTTTTTTTTCTTCTTACTCATAATATGGAATGAGCTCATTAAGAGTCTATTTTCCCTCTTGACAGATGTAACTGACCTTAATTAACGGAATTGTACAAGAATAGAAATCAAAATTAAATGCATGAGCAAATCATTAGATAACTCAAGGTTTAGTGCCTTTAATTTTGAAGCAATATGAGACATCGCCATGATGTACTCCCGAATATTTCATTTACCTTTATACCTTAGTGAAACTAAGTTCGCTAAAAGTGTACAAGTTTCAGTTTTATCGCTCTTTGCAAAGCGTTTTTCAATTTCAGCAAGAAATTCATTGGCAGTAGTTACCTTATCGGGCACAGCGCCTCTTAATGATTATGGAATACCACGCTTCATGATCATAAGACTCATGCGATTTGAACGATCTCACTTATCAAAGTCCATTTTTTCATCAGCAGAACTTTTATCCATAAGTACAGCTGATTGTTCAGTCTTTAACGCAAGGTCTAAGTTCATGCAACCAAGAACGATCTGAATGTTCTCTTTCTAGTCATTAAAGTTAGTTCCATTTAGCATGGGAATATAGTTGATGTTAGCAGATATTGTAGAAGTTGATGGATTAATTGAATAGAGAACTTATTCTTAATTAACGTGTTCACATAGGAATCTGTATTAAACAATCAATTAATTCAAATAATGGTAAACCCCATCACAAGAGACCGAGCACAACATTGATATTTAATTTTTGGACAGAAATACCAACTTGTAAGTGGTACTCTTGGTATAGTAATCAAATATTGACAATAACCTATGTCAAACAATAAACCTTTCTTTGGATCGATTTATTGTTCACATAAAACAAAACCATATAATTGTCACATATTTATTACCACGGGTATGTAAATAATTCGCCCAAATATTAGCCTTCATTTGGGTCGGTTAATACCCGCATGAATTACGTACACACAGCCTTCCTAATATTCCAAATAAATTAATCTGGGCAAGAGTGTCACTTTGGTAACATGTTGCTTCAATTAATTTATTTAGGAAAATTAGTAATTCAAAAGAAATTTTAAATACCAAAATTTGAATTAAAAAAATCACTGAATTTGCATTTTTGAGTAATTTTGAAACTTTAGGGGCCTAAGGGTTAATAATTCAAAGTTTTAGGAATCAAAAATTAATTATCCAGAACTTAAGAGTCAATAATTAATTATTGAAAACTTTAGGAGTAAAAAAAATTAATTATTCAAAAACTTTAGATATCCAAAAATTAATTATTCAAAACTTTAGGGGCCAATTTAAACCAATTATGAACTTCTAGGGGCTTAATTATAAAATTCAGAACTGTAATGGCCCAAATAAATTAATTCTCAAACTTTAGGGACTGAATTATTAAACCCGAAACTTTAAAAGACCCAGTTGGATGAATTTTTAACCTTAGGGGGCTGAATCACCAAAACTTCAAAATTTAGGGACTAAAACTTTAAATACTTAACCCTAATCTGAAATTGCAAACTAGGGCTTGAAATCTTCAAATTTTCAGCCCAAGTCTCCGCCCCTAAAATCATCCAACTTGTAAAAAATAAAAAATTTAATGAAGATCCCTGGGGCGGGCTCGTCGGCGCCGCCCCCAAACTCAAGGTAGCGCTCGTCTCTGTAGACAAAAAAAAAACAGCCCGGCACTACTGCTATCAGCAGCGCCGACTATTGTAGCCTTCATGTAGCATCGCGCGGCTACCCAAGCGATGCTGTCCAGTGGCGGAGCCACCCCCAAATTATTGTCAGTTTATTTTTTTTAAAACTGAAATCTTAATTATATGTCGAAAATTTTTCAAATTTGACAAAAATAAAATCGGATTGCTATATTCGAAAAAAACAAAAATATCACAAGAACGAAATTAAAATTTCAATTTTTAATGATTCAACATAAAGAAGCTTTGATACCACTTGTTGAAATTTTTCATGAAATCTAAACTTTATAAACTTGCAAAGATCTTCATGTCAAATCACCTAGAAATTTAATTAACGCGAAACATACCTTAATCCATTGATTTATAACTTGAATAATGAATCTTGAATCTTGGTCTTTTGTTCTTCAATTTAATTGCTCCAAACCCTCTTCTTGATTCTTGATTTATGGATTTTCATCTTCAATATGTTTTATCTTGTATTCTTGTGTTCATGAGATGACAAAAAGAATGCGAATTTCACATATGAATTGTGGACTATGACCCTATATATAGTTCCATATGTATTCAGTCCATTGTCAAATACAAACCTTAATGAATTCGATCTCTGCACATATAATCTGGCCTACACTTTATTTAGATGCCCAAAATCCAATTACTTAGGGCATGTTCGGTAGAGATTAAAATTAAAAATTAGTCGTTATTGTTGACTTTTGTTAGACTAATGAAACTTAATAACGGCTATATTTTCAATTTTAATTGAATTTTAAATACGACCAAACACACTCTTAATTCTTTATTAGATCACTTTAATTTTGGGCCTAACTTTAAAATAGCATTTATACACAATTAATTACATATATAGGCTCACATGACAAATTAAATAATTTCCCAACATAAAATCCTCAAAGTGGATGAAGTGTTGAACAACTGCTGCTGAATCATATTCATTGATCGCCCATTATAATTAAATAGACAATTAAATGTTCCATACATAAGCTACCAAGTCTCAATGACAGCCCTATATGAAGATCACCAAGGCATTTCACTGTATGACTGTAACACGAATAATCAAGAAGTATTGAAACCAACAATGAAGTTGTCCTCGATAATTGCCTTCGTACTAGTTCTTATAGCTCTGATCATTGTTGACGGAGGTAGTAATCGTTTGCCGTTGATAATCAATCCTCAGGACCCCCAAGGATCAAAAGATATTAACATATACCATACTACGTCCACGTCTCTCTCCCTTTAAATAGAGTCGTAAAATATATTTCAGTGGGACTATCGATCCTTTGTTGTCTCTTTGGTTTATTATTATTATTATTATTATTATTATTATTATTATTATTATTATTATTATTATTATTATACCATTGTTTGTGGTTGAATGTAGTTGTGGCAACCGGGATGGTCGAGACAACCATTCTCATTCTCATTCCGTCGAGTATTTTTGTTTCCTTATACCATCCCACCAATTAGGACGTGGCTGGCGGGAAAGGATTGCTGCCCCATTTTACTTCTTCGTTTATTGTTTATTTTAAATTTCTTTAATTGGTGAAAATAGTTACTTTTAAAAAAAAAACTTGTAGAACAACTACATTTTCTTTTAAAAAGATGATAATTCTTTTCTTTTTGTGGGATCAAAAACTTATATTTGAAGTGAACTTTAAATGGGATGGATAACGGAGTTTTCCATACTCGTCCCGTCCATATTCCTAGGGAAATGATCCCCAGCCCATCTCGTCACCGCCACGTGTACTATCCCGTTCAGGGAGAGACTCCGTTTTAATGATTTTTTTTTCCCTATCATGTACAACATGCACTGGTGGTTGCTCTTGTTCATGTTGTTACTGCAACATTCAGAAGACTCCAGTTTGTGAAATGTGGACATTGCTGTGGACCACCACAATCACAAGTACGAGGAATACTGGTGAAGAATGAGACATAAAATTTTAACGTTCAACGTGTTGTAACAGATTGTTCTCCGTACTTTGTTAAGGATCTAACAAATTGTTACTCTTTCCGTACCATAAAAATAGGATTGGTGAAGAATGAGACATAAAATTTTAACGTTCAACGTGTCTTGTAACAGATTGTTCTCCGTACTTTGTTAAGGATCTAACAAATTGTTACTCTTTCCGTACCATATAAATAGGATTGCTTTCATTTTCAAACAAATTTGAAAAAATATAATTAATATAGTTGAAAATATAATTTTTCTTACATTTTTCTAATATATCTATATTAAATAATAATTTAAATAGTAACAGTTCATATTTGTTGATAATAAGGCACATTACATAAGGGTATATTAGAAAATTAAGCATTCAGCTTTACTCTCAACAAGAAAAGTGTCTATAATTTAGAACGGACAAAAAAGGAAAACAGATCTATCTCTATGGGATGGAGGAAGTACCTTTTTAATAAGTTTCGAAGTCTTTCCATCTCTCTCGATTGCACTGTCAGTAAAATGTGTTGTAAAAAAAGCATAGACTAAAATGATAGAAAAACTATAATATAACTTCCAATTTCGCACTTATTTTTGTTAAGAATTCATGGGTCGACACTACTAACCAAGCCTAGTTGTATTGCATTTAAGTCAAAATTCCATAAATACCAAATAATAATAAGAAGCAGGTTATTTTTCACAAATGGCAATACTGTTAATAATATAAGCTAATTTTGCCACCTAACTGTGAATATTTCACACAAACAAGTATCCAAAATTTGGAGAATTTCACAAAATCTCAATGACAGATTTAGAGAATATGAATTGAATGATTGATGTGCGGAATCTGGTTGCCATTAAGTTTTTTTCTTTTTCCTTTGTATTTGCTTTGACAACCAACCCTATATATAAAGATCAATAAGGCATTTCACTATTGTGAAAGGAATACTCAAGAAACAGTCTTGAGAGCAATCATGAAGTCATCTGCAATTTCTGTCGTACTAATTCTTATGGCTCTGATGAAGGTCGATGGGGCGAATGATCGTCTGCCATTGATTATCAATTCTCAGGATTTCTCACCGTCCAAAGATATTATTACCGTATATCGTACTGCATCTCTTCTCTCTCTCTCACCACACACGCACACACACAAGCCACTGCTCGTGGTGACTTTCTCTTGTCACACATAAATAAGAGTCGAGTTAGTTTGTCCTACACATAGTTAGAGTTGGTTGGCTCATGCCGTGTCGAAAGAAGAAAACTTAGTCCACCTCTTTGTTCTTTTGTACATACGAGCCCCCATAAAAGATAGTTTGGTGATTTGAGATCCTAAGAACTTCTTTTTTTTGGTATTATCTCATAGTATATATTTAGTATGAGTCCTACAAAATGTGTGAATAACATTAATTTCACGTCTTCATTTTATTAGTATTTCTACTTTTCTATCAAAAAGCTAACCCAACGAAACCCAAGGTTTTTTTTTTTAGGCTAGACCCTTAAGATCTGTTTAAAGATCACTAGTTGAATTATAGACGCGGTCTGACATTCGTGTACACAAGTCACGCTCGCATATTGTTATTCAAGTCATGGTCCGACATTCGTGTACGCAAGTCACGCTCGCATATTGTGTTTTGTTAGACTCTATGAATTCAAGTCACGGTCCGATCACTAGTTGAATCATTTGTAATAAAGATTATTGTGTTAATTTTTCTCTGTCTCATACTGAAACCATTGTTTTGTAATTTGAATGAACAGCATGCACCAGCAAATGCCCTTATTCTTGTTGTTACTGCAACATACAGAAGATCCCTCCAGTTTGCGAAAAATGCTGCCCGCCACCACCAGAAGTCTGAGGAATACATGCCAATTTACAATAAAATGTTAAGCTGTCTTGTAGTAGATTGCTCTTGTGAACTTTGTTAAAGGCATTAATAAAATGTTACATCTCTCTCTCTCTCTCTCTCTCTCTCTCTCTCTCTCTCTCTCTCTCTCTCTCTCTCTCTCTCTCTCTCTCTCTCTCTCTCTCTCTCTCTCTCTCTCTCTCTCTCTCTCTCTCTCTCTCTCTCTCTCTCTCTCTCGTTTTAGAAGAAAGTAGTATGTGTTGAAAAAAAATGAGTATATGGCTGACTTTGGCATGGGTTTTGATTGGGACTCGTTTGACTATTTTGGAAAATAAAGATTGATTTGTGTTCTCCTCCATGAGTACATCGAAATCATGTATTTACTTACCAAAATTAATGCTCGAATGAATGAGAAATTGAAGCTCAAAGTATGCAAATTAAAAGGAATTTGTGTTGGTGGGAAAACTAGAAATATGTTTGTCGCACATAGGAAGTTGATGAAAACAAAAACCACTTTAAATATGGTTGCAGTTTGGAAGAGTGTAATCATGTGTAGCATAGAGACTCTTTCAACGTGCGCGCACAGGGAGGGTGCAAATCACGGATCGAAATAGGCTTTAGACCTTGAATTCATATATGAGCGTGACTTGCATACACGAATATCGGACCAAAAGGGAGCAAAATTGGCCCCTTAGAAGTGTCTACTTGCCATTAAGTGAATGGGCAAATTACAAGAGCCAAGTCTTTATATGTCTCGTTTTTCCATTTTTCTGTACACACGAATTCATCTGAAAAAACTGGCTGCAATCATTTTAATTTCTGTTTGAGTCTTGGAGGTGGTGGTATTGTTCAGACACTAAATCAATTCGTCGAAATAGTATCTGTAGTGCTTAGAATCTACTAGTTTTACCATTGTATCCTGGGAAATGGGCGCTCAATTTAAACCTCAAGCATAGATGGTGAGAGGGCGAATCTGTTTTAAGGAAACTGTGTGTAACACAGGACTCGGGTTAAAAGTTTAATTCATTTTTTTTCCTTATTTGTTATTCGTTTTTGCATATTGATATTTTGCCGTTCTCTTTAAATTACTTGTTATGTCTTACTATAATTAACAAATCATTGAATCTGTCAAATTATTAAATATGTTATATATAATTGAATCTGTTATATTCAAAGTTATATACAAAAACAGTATGTGGAAATTCAGTGTTTAAATTCACTGCATATACAGTATGCTCCAATCCGGTATTAAAACTGTAAATCCGGTATCTAGTATTGAAACACTTATCCAACAGTATGGACTTCAATGAATGGTAAATTTACTTGAAGGTGGTCCCAGTCTTTACTTTCGAGGTTTAGTAAAATCATTATACATCCAAAAGAAAGATTAACTTGGAAATATGTGCTGTTCAAACAATCACACTACTCTTGACACAAAAATATAAAATAACTTGGGATTTCTCACTTATTTTTGTTTATCATAAAGAAATAAATTACAGCAGATCGACCATATCCGGAAATTTTAGCCAGTATATGTTATGATACAAAAAGAAACTTCTAACACAATCTAATCTCTAAAAAAATTGCAAAAATATTTTGATGTAACAAGATGTTTGGAAGCGTGCTATATACTTACATAAGATGAACAGATGCGGAGCAGTAAAAGCTGCAACTTTTTGAGCACGCTGGCCTTCGAACTTGTAGGTCTCCTTCATTTCTTTTTTCATTTTTCGTGCCTCACATTGATCTGATTTCACAGCAGTCTACAAAAGAATAGTCACCATATTTGTTAGAATTTATAAAAAAATAAAAAAGGGATCGTCCATAAAGCAATGAAAAGTGGAAAAGAACTGTTAGAAATATCGAAGAGGAGAAGAAGGAGATGGAAACAAGAAATAAGAAATGAAAACACACAGAAATCCTTCAAAGAACAAAGAGTCTCAGCTTTCTTCAAACTAGGGAGAAAGATTTTTCTTCATCCTTTTTTAGATATCACAACCAGCATTGTCATATAAGATTTTGCACCTTCCGTTCTTTCTTTTCTGTTAAGGAATATAATCCTACATCGAATAAAGATGTAAATATAGACCAACTTATAAAGGATTGGACTACTCCTCTTAACAAGGTTGACCTTTTAAGATGGAACTCCAATTCTTAACATGGTATCAGAGCCCATTAAGCTCTAACGAGCAATTCGATCCGGTTAAGACTCCAAAAGTGAGCATACGAATTTCAAGATTGATCTGCTCAAAACGAGCCACCATCTTGAGGGGGTGTGTTAAGGGATATAATCTTATATCGAATAAAGATGTAAATATAGATCAACTTATAAGGATTGTGTTACTCTTCTTAACAAGGTTGACATTTTAAGATGGAACCCCAATTTATAACATTTTCCTTCTCCGTCTCTAGACCGCATGGCCTCTGCTACTTGGTTCTTGAATAAGTAGGATCTTTCTTATCTTTCTCCTCCTCCACATCATGCGTCTCTTTTCGAGGTAAAAACCCTACTGGAAATTTTTCTTCACCTTTTAGAACTATCACTCAGCCAATGGGAGCTCCAAATGCGGTTTCAGTTAAATTCTTCCTCCTTATTTCCAGAACTTCAATTTTAGCAGGGTGGTTGTCAAGATTTGAATATGTAGATGGTTTCACATTTCCATTGTTCTGATTCGTCTCTACTTTTCTCCACAAGTACTACCTCTTGATCAGCATTTTCATTTTCATAATTTCCAGCATATTTCTTGCACCAGAGCATCGCAACAGCGGTAGATTCCGATGATTCAATATCTCGTGCTTCCTCAAGAACCAAGCTTTCCGTAGAGCTATCCTTAAAGGCATGTATGATCTTTTGTGAAACGGATTCCTGGCCTTTATTTTCTTCGTCCAGTTAATCTCCATATCCTTCTTTACTGTCAATGTCATATTCATGAAGTTTTAGTTGTTGGGTTTATTAATTTGTCATGTGGACCTAAATATATAATTAATTGTGTATAACGCTATCCTAAAGTTGAGTCAAATTGACGTGATCTAATAAAAAATTAAATTGTTGGGATTAGGACATCTAAATAAAGTACGGGCCGGATTATATGTGTAAAGCTTGGATCCATTAAGGTTGTATTTGATGATGAGCCAAATACATATGGAAACTATAAATAGGGTTATGGTCTCCAATTCATATGAAACTTATCGTTCTTTGTGTCATCCCATCAACATAAGAATTAATAGAGTAAGTATGTTGAAGAGGAAGATCAAGAAATTCACAATCAAGAATCAAGAAAAAGGATTTGAGCAATTAAATCAAAGAACAATATAATCAAGATTATTGAACAAGAAGCAAAAATAAAGATCAAGAACCCAAGAACCAAAAGAGCCAATAATCAAGATTCAAGATCTAGAATCAGGATCCACTAATAAGAAATTATTCCCAAAGAATTAAGGTATGTTCCGCACTATTAATTTTTTTGATGATTTAACATGGAAGATCTTAGCAATTAAACAATTAGCTTTTCTAGTTTTATAAAGTTTAAAGTTTTAACATTTAAAGTTTCAACACGTGGTATCAGAGTCAAGTTCATATTAAATCATCGAGATTTAAGAAAGAATTTTAGGGTTAAAATTCATGCTTTGAATTCCTAAATTTTGGAATGTGAATTTTAGTCCCAAATTTTAAAATTTTAAGATTTTGGGAATTTTAAATTAAGAATGTACAATTGATGAAGTGTACAATAGTCCCTGGACGATACGCCAATTACCGTAAGTGCTGGTACAATGATTTGAGAAGGGGACGAAGGGTATAAAGGTCTTTTTGCCATCATGTGGACATGACAAAAAGGTAGTGCGTACTGCGCATCGCCATTGATATTAGATTGACACATTATGCATTCAAGAAAAATCTTATGCTCAGCATATAAAGCAAAGATTTTGAGTTTTAAAAAAATGGAATTCCATTCAATTTGATCCCCCCTCTCTATCACACACATTGAGGGATTAGGTATCCTTTTACACGAAATGACATTGTTTTTGTAGTATTTAATATTCGAAGTGAAAGAAATTGGCAGCAAATGCATTTCTTTATGGTTTTGCTATAGAGCACCGAAGGTACTCTTCTGAAACAGCTTTCTGTTAGAACCCACAAAGAAAAATCAAGAATATAGGAAACTGAGGGGTGATTTCACTTTAAAATTAAATTCTTGATCTTGATAGAGCCTAGAAACTGTTATATGGAGTTCTCATTATCACTCGATATCCGATGAATAGCACTTTTGGAAACTGTACAGTGCTTTGCGCTGGGTTTTCTATTGTTTGCAGCGTCCAGCTGCTGCGACGCTCATTTTCGGTCACTACGGCATCTTAGAACTGAATTTTTTAAAATAAAAAAATAAAATAAAAATAAACGATAAGGATTAAAGGGGGCAATCAATTTCAAATCTTGGTACTTCAAGTTTATTTTGATTACTAATTTTTTAAAATAAATTAGTTGAAACAACATGTTACCAAACATTTTTTGTCTAAATTAATTTATTTGGAATATTAGGAAGGTTGTGTCTACGTAATTCATGTGTAGTATTGACTGGTCCAAAGGAAGGTTAATATTTGGCCGAATTATTTACATACATGTGGTGATAAATACGTGAAAATTGTAAAGTTTTTAATTATGTGAACATTGAGTTGATTCAAAGATAGACTTGATGTTTGACTAGATTTATTGTCAATATTTGATTACTACATCAAGAGTACCACTTACAAGTCGGTATTTCTGTCCAAAGATTAAATATCAATATTGTGCTCGGTCTCTTGTGATGAGGTTCACCATTATTTGAAATTATCGATTGTCTAATACGGATTCCTATATAAACAGGTTAATTAAATTTAAGTTCTATATTCGGTTAATCCATCAACTTCTACAATATCTACCATAATCAATTCAATTCATGTGCTTAAACAAAAGTTTAATGGCTGGAAAAAGAATGTTTGTATCGTTCTTGATGGCATCGATCTAGACCTTGCATTAAGGATTGAACAACCCATTAATCTTACGGATAAAAGTTTCGCTAAAAAAAGAGCACTCAGATAAGTGGAATCGTTCAAGCTGCATAAGTCTTATGATCATGAAGCGTAGAATTTCAGCAACATTCGGGGGCGCTGTGTCTGACGAGGTAATTACTGACAAGAAATTTCTTTAAAAAGTTGAGAAACGCTTTGCAAAAGGCGATAAAAGCCGAAACTAGCATCCCTTTTGGCGAACTTAGTTTCACTAAAGTATAAAGATAAAGAAAATATAAGAGAGTACATCATAGAGAAATCTCATCTTGCTTCAAAACTAAAAACATTAAAACTTGAGTTTTCTGATGACTTGCTCGTGCATTTAGTTTTGATTTCAATTCATGCACAATTCGGTTAATTTAAGGTAAGTTACAACTGTTAAAAGGGAAAGTTGATTCTTAATGTATTTATTCCATATTGTGTGCAAGAATAAGAAAGACAAGTTATAAAGAATAAGAAAGCTACATTCGATTCGGTTTAAAATAAACAGCAAAAGGCCTGAAAAGGATAAATTTGGCAATTACTTTTGTGAAAATTCGGGACACGTGAAGAGAGATTGTACTAAATACCATAAGGCGTGTAAAGAAAAATACACTTCTCACTTTGGTTTGTTTTGAGATTAATTTAATTTCAATACCTAGACATAGTTGGTGGATAAATTTTGGTACCACTACTCACATAAGTGTGTTTATGCGGAAATCAATTAAAGTTGAGGCTATAAGGACGTTTAGGTTATTGTTAAAGACCGATTACGATTTGAATATGAAAACGGTATTTGTGGTATCGTCTTTTAGATGGTATTTGACAACTTTTGTTACTATTGTTCAATTGGAAATAGTCACTTTGATATTTTCTTAAATCAAATATTGTGGGTACCAGTTCTTTATACGGTTACGATAACATATATTTGCTTAATACGGTTGCCTCTTCTATGTGAGTTCACGTGGTATTAAACATAAATTAACCAATGAGAATTCTGCTTTATTATGTCACAAGCGATTAGGTCACATATCTAAAAAAAGAACAGAAAATCTTATGTAAGAAGGAATTCTTGATTTCTTTAATTTTTCAAACTTAACTGTTTATGTTAATTATTAAGGGAAAACAAACAAACATAAATAGATTAGGTGCTAATAGGATTTCGAACGTCTTATAGCTAATTCATACGGATATCTATAGGCCATTCACTTCGAATTTTTGGAATGGTCAGTAATTTATTATGTTTATAGATGAATTTTTCTCACTATGGCTACCTATATCTCATTTATAAGAAATCTCAAACACTAGACATGTTTAATGCATACAAGACCGAGGTTGAAAAACAACTCCGTAAAAGAATTAAAAAAGTCAGATCTTACCATCATGGAGAATACTATGACATATATGATGGATCGGAAGAACAACGTTTATGGCTATTTTGCTAAATTTCTAGAGGAATGTAGAATCACCACACAGTACACCAAAATCTCTCTAGGTTGAAGCATTAAAGACTGCAGTTTAAATTCTCAATAAAGTTTCAAGTAAAGCAAATGTTAAGGAGTTACAATTTTTTTTTAAAAAAAGATTCCACTATTAGGTCAATTTTTGAAATGGGGAATGTCTGATTTCTTGAGGATGTAGAGTTTGCGGGGGAGATAATGTTATAAGGTTAAGAATTTTATCTTGGAGGGAAAATATGTATATATTTCTTCTGTTACAATTGACAATGATCAGGACCAGGGACAAATTCTTGCTTTAGATCTTGTTCAAGAAGCAATTTTGGGTCAAAACAATATTACAAAATCCCCTATACATAATCAACCTATGGAAAGAAATAATTTTAAAAAGTGAATTGATGTTATACATAAAGAGATAAAGTTTATAAGTAACAATGATGTTTGGAAACTAATCTCATTGCCTGAAGGTACGAAATTCATTGGTTATAACTGAATATTTAAAATTAAGATGGATTCAAAGGGTGGTGTGGAGAGATATGAAGTTTGTCTTGTTACAAATGACTTTATTCAAAAGGAAGGTATTTATATTAAAGACATTTTTTCTCCAGTTACTATGAAAGAATCTTTTACGACTATTATGACATTTGTGACACATTTTGATCTTAAGCTACGTCAGATAGTTTACAAATTAAAAAAAATCTATGGGCTTAAGTTGGTTTCCCATAATGGTATCACAAATTTCATCAAATAATTATCTTATTTGGTTTTGAGATGAATTCAATTGATGATTGTGTATATCACAAGTTCTGTGGGAGTAAGCATATATTTTGGTATTGTGCATCGATGACATATTGTTTGCCTGCAATGATATAAGCTTATTGTACGAAGTTAAGAGATTTCTATCATGACATTCTGAAATGAAAAAAAATCTTTGTGACACCTCTTTTGTATTAAGGATAGAGATACACAGGGATCGTTCTCGATATATTTTTGGATTATCACAAAAGAGTTGTATCGATAAGGTTTTTAAGAGATTTGGGATGCAGGTATGTAAACTCGATGATACCCCTATTGTTAAGGGAGACAAATTTAGTCTCAATTAATGCCCAAAGGATAAATTTAAATAAAGAAAAGTACAGAAAATCCTTTGTGCTTCAATAATTGAGAATTTAATGTATACTTAGGTTTGCACACATCCGGATATAGCATTCATTGTTGGAATACAAGGCACATATATGGAAATTTGAAAAACACCCATTAAGTTATTCAGTATCTATAGAGAACTAAAGATTATATGATCACATTCAAAAAAAATCAGATCAATTGGAGATCATTAGATATTCTGATTTTGATCATGGAATATGGCTACAAAATAGTAGCACTAGGTTGCATATTTTGGATGGATTTGGTAGACCATTTTAGTTATTCGGTGACAATAGCTATCTTGTATTCCAAAAGGAGCCTAATGATGTTAAAGTTTGTAGACATTAAGTTCCTAATTGTCAAGGAAAGAATTCCGACTCCTTATGGTTCTATAAAACATATTAGGACAAACTCCATAATCATGGATCCATTTACTAAATGGCTACCACACATGGTCTTTCATGAACATAATACTCATATGAGTGTTACATCTTTTGATGATATGTCAGTTTAGTTGTAGTTTGTATTCGGATATTGTCTGTTTTAGACACATATTTTTATCCATGGATATTCAATTTATTTCAAAAATAAAGTATTCAGATCAATTCAACGCTAATTAAAGTTTATGGTTGATCTCATTAAAGAATAAGGTAGGACCAGTTGGAAATATGCATGTTTGGATCACATTACATGTAATTTCTATGCTACATATCTACACTTGATCCGTGTTATTTGATTGTGTTAATATATGTGACCATTGAGGGTTTAGTTATGATATTTGTAACGAAAATCGCTTTAATCCTATATTTATATTCAATTGACGAGATTGTTCGGAGATACTTTTTGTTATAATAGAAAAATTTTTGACGTCATAAGGTTGTACACATTTATAAGGTAACATATGTGACCCAAGTGAGAGATTGTTATGTCTATTAATTTGTCATATGGACCTACATATGTAATTAATTGTATATAAAACTATCTTAAATTTAAGCCAAATTAAAGTGATCTAATAAAAAATTAAATTGTTGGGTTTAGGGCATCTAAATAAACAGTAGGTCAGATTATATGTATAGAGACCAGATTCATTAGAGTTGTATTTGACGATGAGACAAATACGTAAACTATAATGGATCTGGTTTCTATACATATAATCTGACGAGACAAATACGTAAACTATAAATAGGGTTATGGTCCCCAATTCATATGTAACTTCTCATTCTTTGTGTCAATCAACACAAAAATTAATAGAGAAATCATATTGAAGAGAAATATCAAAAAACCCACAATCAATAATCAAGATTACAATCAAGAAAAAAGATTAGAGCAATTAAATTGAAAAACAAGAAAATCAAGATTATGGAGCAAGAAAAAAAAAATAAAGATCAAGAATTCAAGAACCAATATAGCCAATAATCAAGATTCAAAATCTAGAATCAAGATCCAGTAATAAGAAATTATTCCCAAAGAATTAAGGTATGTTCTGCACTATTAATTTTCTTGATGATTTAACATGGAGGATCTTGGCAATTAAACAATTAGGGGTCGTCCCTTCGTGTTTCGGTTTTATGTTTTTATTTTTGAATTCATTTTGGATTTTGTGTTTTAAGTGTCCATTTTGATATTGTTGAAAACTTGTTCTTTTTGCCATTTTTAAAAATTGTTTTGAAAATCCCCAAATGCATTCTCGCTTGTCTCTTTCTCTTCTTCCTTCCTCTATGTAACCTGCCAGAACCCCATTTTCCAGCCACCGTCTTCATCGCGGACCACCACCGGTCGACTGCCTACCTTCGGGCGACTCAAAAACAGCCCTCAATTTAGTCCAAACAACAATTAATCAAAATGAGGGTCGCAATCCCTTTTCGCGTAGTCCAAAGAAATCTGTGATTCCGGTGACGTCCATTCAACCCATGGTCACGGACCACATGGGTCACCTTCCTCTCCCTCGACGTACCTAACCCAATTATGGGTCAAGCCCAATTTCAACCACAGCTCGCTGATTTTATGGGTGAACTTAGGGTTGAAAACTGAAAATTTGTTGTGGTAGTGGCTGTGGTTGGTGATGGTGACGATGATGGTGGTGGTGGCACCGTGTAGTGGCGATTTTTGTGGTGGTGGCTTTGGTTGGTGATCTAGTGGTTGTGAATTGTATGGTGGCGGTTTTTGTGATGATGGCTGTAGTGGTTCTGGCGACGGTGGTGTTGGTTGGGGTGATCTAGATCGAATTTCAGCGTATCCATTTAGAGTTAGTCGTTATCTATAATTCTTATCCTTTTCTAGAGTTAGTCATTATGACTTTAGTCATTATCTAGACTTCAATTATTTATTTAAATATGTGTTGTAAGCCTTAATGGTCTAAGTTAATTTTTTATTATAATAAAATTTGTGAGAAGTTTCTATCAAATATTATCTCTTTCTTGGCATTCATCAACGAATTAACAAGTTAGAAAATTCTAAATCAATTAGAAGAGCGAAGGAGTAAAAAGAATGTAGGACAATCTTATTATAAATAAGATTAAAGTTAGTTATTTATAATAAGATTTCTAGTTGTAATATGCTTTTTTTTCTTGTTTGGAATATGATTCTGATTTCTTTATTGTTTAGAATATGATTCTAATTTCTTTTAGATTGAGATTTTATTAGTTTCTTAATTGTAGTTTCCTTATATTAGTAAGATTAGAGAATAATCTTGCACGCGCATATATATATATATATATATATATATATATATATATATATATATATATATATATATATATATATATATATACAGAAATGATCTAATGAGCACCGGTGCTCATCTTATCCTAAACACCGATGAGTTGACATATTAATTCATTGGTGGATAAAGATTTTGTGAGTTCCAATCCACCAATGAATTAATGTGCCAACTCATCGGTGCTTAGGATAAGATGAGCACCGGTGCTCATTAGATCATTTCTGTATATATATATATATCACTTCCGTTCGAATGAAATTCGAGCAAACACTCATTCATGTGTTATGAGGATTACCATTTTATTATTGTTCACACTTCCATCTTGCATCATGTTGTTTCCTATAATCTTCTGCTACGTTAGTTTTCCTCCATCTTGAGAGGGCCATGTAGAACTATATTTAAACCCATTAATCATCCCATATTTTAAATTAATTTTCATAGCACTCGCGTCAAATAAGAAAAATAAGCCCATTCAAATTATATTTATTTTTTCACACAAGGCAATACTGATAATCAGATTAAAGCTAACTTTGCTGAAAAAGATCATTTTTTAAGATCATATGCAAAACTTTTGAATTTTACTAAATTTCATGAAGTATCAGAACAATGAAACAATCCAAACCTTAACATCACGCAGTAGCTGATTGAGATTAGCCTTTGGAATATGACAATACACAGAATCTCCCATCATGTGGTCTGGCAAGGCCATTTTTTACCCTCTATAGTTACATAATCCTCCATCTACACAGTTTCCACACTCATCAACATAATCATCTGGTGCGTGAGTAGAAGTCAAGTTTGGGTTTGCAGTCGTTTATTTCGTTTTCATTGAAGAAGGTACATAGTGCATAGGGTTAATTTATTGTCAACTCGGAAAAATGACCAACCACCAGAAGGTCCAGATGAGTAGATCGGACCTGAAGTGTCCCGGACCATGAGCTGGAAAGTGGCGGACTTTTTCTTGTCAATGAATTTCTCTGTTTTTCCCATCCCGAAAAATAAAAATTTACTACATTACATAAACAATGATTAAAGAAATAAATGAATGTACATAAACACGAGTTGTACTCAAGAAAAACAACATATGTTCCACACCAGCTAATGATAATAGAAAGCAGAAAGGTAAGTAGAAATGACTCTGCTTAGCAAAATAAAACTAAAATGAAAATCGCTTCTCTCGGTTGTAAACACGCCAAATATTCGACTATCAAATACATTAGCATGACAATAAAATCAATCAGAGAGAATAAAATTGAAACTATAAATGATATACCATATAAAGGCTTCACGATTTCTCATCCTTTCAATGTAGGTAGATTGAATCTTGTGCACAGGAACTCTAATCACAAATTCATATGTTTCCACTACAAAACTCTCCTATTTATAGAGAAGAAGAAATATATATGTTACAGGTTTTCAAATCCTAATGGTAGTTTAACATATTTTAAAACTCAGCTGGTTGCAAAAAGAAAGCAAAAGTTTTCGTCGATCATAATCAGGGAATGATAGAGCTTTCCCCTGACCATTTTCTTGGTCAGTAAAAGTCTAAACGAAGCTGGCAATAATCTTCATCAAAAAGAAGTGAGTGGTGGTAGTAAACCATAGTCGTTGGTCGGGAAAAATTTACATTTACCGACCAAGAAATTTATTTAAGTCTGGTGGTGATAAACATCGACTGACCATATTAGATTGGTTGGGGAAAATCTCCTTTACTGACAAAGGAAATTTGTTGGAAAATAAACCAAATTAATGATCACTGAAGAGTTCAAAGAATCATTCACTGAACTTTATTTTAGACAAATGTCTACTAGTATTCCAATAATTGATTGAGTAATTCAAGGAGTTTTCTTGGATATGTAATAGTCACATTTATTCTAATACATTTCCCTGTGTCCTCTAATGTGTATAAATTGGAAGAGCAATTCCACGTGTACGTCAAAAGATGTACATAAGGGGCTACACCCCTCTCACATGGAGGTGGGACCCACTGTATAAAATATTTTTTTATTTAAGCGGGTCCCACCCCCATGTGAAGGGGTGTACACCCTTATGTACACTATGATGTACCTATAGCAAAGCTCAAATTGGAATGTAATCTACAGTATTTTTTTTCAAGGCAATAAAAGAAAGCATTTCTGATAAAATAATTCCCAACTTTGCTTGCCTTCAAACTAGTATCACAGCTCAGAATCTTTACAGAAATTTGTTATCAGAATACAACAGTAGCAATAGATCTTGGAAAAGAAAATCATGGCAAATCCAAATAATCTGGTGTCTTTTATTCCTCGTTTCAATAAGTCACAATTTGAAAGTGTTGCTAAAATCTATGAAGCTTTGGAATATTGTCGATGAAGGTTTTGAAGATCTAGAGATCGAAGATGGAACGACTCAAGCACAAAGAAACGCTTTGAATGAAAAGAGAGAAAAAGACAATAAAGCCATTTTCCATATTTACTAGGCAATTGAAAGATCGATGTTTGAACGAATTGCAAAAGCTAAAACTTCAAAGCAAGCTTGGGAAATTTTGCAGACAGCACACCTTGGAGAAGAGAGAGTAAAAAAGGTACGCTTACAGTCATTGAGATTAAATTTTGAGAAATTGGAAATGAAAGAGGAAGAAAGTATTTCTGATTGCTTCACAAGGGTTATCACAATAATAATTCAAATGGCATTCAATGACGAAAGTAAAGTTGTTGAAAAAATTCTTCGAAGTCTACCATCAAGGTTTGATTTCATAGCTGCCACAATTGTGGAATTTAAAGACTTGAAAACACTTTCATTAGATGATTTACTTGCATCGTTAAATCTCATGAACTACGAGCAAAGCACAAGATTTCTTCACTCCCTAATCAATCACTTAAATCTCAAATTTTGGGAGGTTCTAGTTCTAATACTTTTAGAGGAAGAGGACGATCTGGAGGTTGAGTGAGAGGCCACCATTCTTGTGGAAGAGGAAGAGGATTTCAAAGTGGTGGAGAGTTCAAAGAAGAAGAAAAATATGATCACACAAGCAATTTTCGAAGAGGTCGAGGATATAAACAAAGAGGTAGAAAATAATTCCCTAAATGTTTTTACTATCATAAAACTAGTCATAAAAGTAGTGATTGTAGGTATAAGGGAAATGAATATGTTGAATGCTACAATGGCCACAAACTTGGCCATAAAAGCAATGAGTGCTGAAACAAGAATTAATTATGCATTTTGACTAGAGAAAATCAGGTTGTGACAAAGATCCCATTGGCATCAAATAATTTGTTTCCTATTCAGCTAAAAGTTACTAATGTTGCTTCTCATTTCACTAGCATGAATGGAGAAATTTCAAAATTATGGCATGACTGGTATGGTCATTTAAATTATGGAGCCTTGAAATTATTATCATAAAAGAAAATGGTGAATGGTCTTCCTCAGATTGATCAACTGAATGAAGTTTGTGATGCCTACCAACTTGGAAAGCAAAATAGAAGTCAATTTCCACACAAGTCATTTTGGAGAGCCACATAACCACTACAACTTATACATTCGGACTTGTGCGGACCAATTCTAGTTTTATTTCTTGGAGGTAGCATATATTTTATTTCTTTCATTAATGACTTTAGTAGAAATGTCTGGACATATTTTCTTAAAGAAAAATCTAATTGCTTTCACGCTTTCAAAGATTTTAAAGTTGAAGTTGAGAAGTTTTTTGGATTTTCTATTAAGACATTAAAAATTGATCGTGGGACTGAGTATCTTTCAAGGGACTTTGAAAAATTGGGCAGAAATCTTGGAATAAGACATGAACTGACTGTACAATATTCGTCACAGTAGAATGACGTTTGTGAAAGAAAAATAGAACGATTATGGAAATGGGAAGATGCAAGCTTAAAAGAAAGTAACTACCATGAGAACTTTGGGCAGAGGTAGTTGCTTGTGCAGTATATTTGATCAACAGGTCACCCTCAAAAAGTTTAAATAACATGACTCCACATGAAGTCTGGTATGGTTCTAAACCAACAGTTTTACATCTAAAAATCTTCGGTAGTCTTGCTTTTGTTCATATACCGGATGCTATGAGGAATAAACTGGATGATAAAGCTCAGAAATGCATTTTTATTAGATATAGTGAAAGGTCTAAAGGTTATAAATTATACAATCCATTGGCGAAGAACATTGTGATTATTCGGGATGTAAAGTTTGATGAAAATGCAACCTTTGAAGGTAATGAGAACAGTTAATCAATAATTCTGCAAGAAGGAGATAACACTTCAAATGAAAATTGTGACAATTCTTCCTCTCCAAGTTGTGGATCCCTTTCACCTCCAAGTTCTTCTAGAGGAGAAGAATCTGATGAATAGCCACCAAGAACAAGAATGAGAAGATTACAAGAAATCTATGAGTCTACGGGTCATACTCATAATGAAGGTGTTATCTGTTTGCATTTATTACAGGTGATGATCCAATTTTATATGATGCCACAATAAAAGAAGAAAAATGGAGAAAAGCCATGAAGGAAGAAATTGATGCCATTGAAAAGAACAATATGTGGGAGCTCACAAATCTAACACCAAACAAGAAGCCTATTGAAGTAAAGTGGGTGTTCAAAACTAAACTCAATCTTGACAATTCAGTCAATAAACACACAGCTCGGCTTGTAGCAAAAGGGTATTTGCAAAGAAAAGGAGAAGACTACAATGAGGTATTCACCCCGGTCTCTAGACTTGATACTATTCGGCTTAAAATTTCTCTAGATGCTCCAAATAATTGTAAGCTCTTGCAAATGGATGTTAAATCTGTGTTTTTAAATGTTTTTATCCAAGAAGAGATTTATGTCGAACAGCTACCTGGTTTTGTCAAGGATGGAGAAGAGCATAAAGTTTACAAGTTGAAAAAGGCATTGTACGGTTTAAAACAATCGCCAAAGGCTTGGTATAGTAGAATTAATGCATTTTTTGAAACAAATAGTTTTCATAAAAATCCACATGAACATACTCTCTACACTAAAAATGGTCCTAATGGAAGTTTCATTATAGTGAGTCCTTATGTTGATGACCTTGTCTTCACTGGAAATAATCTGGCTTGTTGGATAATTTTAGAACTTTGATGATAAAAGAGTTTGATATGACTGATTTTAGAAAATTACATTATTTTTTGGGTATTGAAGTACATCAATCAAAAAGTGGAATTTTTATTACTCAAGAGCAATATGCTAGAGAGATTCTAAAAAAGTTTAAGATGGAATTTGCAAATCCTATCTCAGCTCTATGCATTTTAGGCCAGAAACTCCGAAAAGAAGGAGAAGGAAAGCTTGTTAATACCACCATGATCAGGAGCTGAGTGGGAAATCTGATGTACCTCACAGCCACAAGACTTGATATTATGTTTGTTGTGAGTTTAATAAGTAGGTTCATGGAAGCACCATATTTAGGACATTGGGAAGCTGCTAAAAGAATTTTACGAAATGTGAAGAAGACAATCGATTATGGCATTTTTTATCAAGCAAATGTTCCAAATACACTTTTTCGATACACTGACATTGATCTTGCAGGAAGTGTTGATGATAGTAAAAGTACGTCGAGTTATGCCATTATCATTAAAAGTAGAGTATTTTGTTGGAGTTCCAAGAAACAACCAATAGTTGTTCTTTCAACAACGGAAGCTGAATATATTGCAACATCTTTTTCTGGCCAAATTGTATGGATATGAGGCATTTTCGAGAATCTAAACCACAAACAGAATGTTCCTACAACTCTTTTGTGTGACAATAATTCAGCAATTTCTGTTGCAAAGGAACCAGTTTTACACAAAAGGACTAAACACATTCATATGAGGTATCACTTCTTGAAAGAGCTTGTTCATGATGAAATAATTCAAGTCAAATACTGCAAAACAGAAGATCAAGTAGCAGACATATTTGCAAAACTATTTGGAGGTCAGAACTTGAAGAAACAACTTGCGAGACTTGGAACGAAAAACAAATTTTGTTTACGGGAGGCAATGTTGAAAAATAAATCAAATTAATGATCACTGAAGAGTTCAAAAAATCATTCACTGAACTTTATTTTAGACAAGTATCTACTAGTATTCAAATAATTGATTGAGTAATTTAAGGAGTCTTCTTGGATATGTAATAGTCACATTTATACATTTCTCTGTGTCTTCTAATGTGTATAAATTGGAATGTAATCTGCAGTATTTTTTCTCAAGGCAATAAAAGAAAGTATTTCTGATAAAATAATTTCCAACTTTGCTTGCCTTCAAAATTTAAATTGTAGTTAGTAAATGTGATTTTATTTAAAAAGAAACTGAACTGTACAATATTAAAAATGCCAAAACAGATTGATTGCCTAACTCAAGCACAATGTACCAACAAGAATTCAAAATCAAGAAATATTTGGAATCACACAAAAACGTCACAATATGATGCATATCAAAATTGCAGACTCAATAATTTTCAGTAGTTCTTACTTCATGAATCTCCAACAGAAAGATATACAAACGGGCTAAGTTCAAGCACGTTGATCAAAAACTACTAGTCATAATCAGTTTTAGGCATCTTCGCGTCGTGCTTTTCATATAACTTCAAATTTACCAACATATTCTCCCTATTCTCAGCATCCCTAACCCAAAACGGAACAAAACTATCTCTACTATATCTTTCTGTTCAAGAAATAAGTTTCTATGATGGCAAATATCCTTTTTTATTAAAAGCTTTCAGATAAGCTGAAATGTCCTTGTTAACATTCTTCATCATTTTTAACCAAATCAAAGTACTACACGGTTATCTTGTAATACATCAAAATTGTAGATTCAATAATTTTTCAATATTTCCAGTCAGGAATTTCTAACAAAAAATGTATCACGTGGCCTGAGATCAAACAAGGTGATCACGGAACTCTCAGTCCATAAGTAGTTTTAGATATCTTCACAAGGTCATGTTTTGTATATCAATGAACTAAGAATGCATATGAATTTGAATATACAACATATTATCCCTATTATCAGCCTCCCCAACCCAAAAAGGGCTAAAATTATGTCTACGGTATATTTTTGTTCAAAACTCAAGACATTAAATTCTTACAATCTTAAAGATCCTATTATTAAAAGCATTAAGACGAGCTAAAAGTTTATGTCAAGGCATTTTTCGTTCTTCTTATCCAAATCTAAGAACTACGCCATTATCTTGGAATACATAAAAAATGCAGTTACAGTAAATTTTCAATAGTTCCTACTTCATGAATTTCTAACAAAAAAGGGATTCAAGTGAGCTAAGTTCGAACACAGTATTCACAAACTATCAATCCACAACCAGTTTTAGCCATGCTTATGCACATAACATCGACAAGCACTATGTATAATTCTCAACCGCCTCACCCCTAAAACGATAAAGAAAGTGGATTCAAGATTAATATCTTATATATATTACATTTCAGGGAGCAAAGAATCATGTTTGCCTTTCATCGAACACTTTGTGTTAGATTGAATATTGGATGTACAGATTTTGGAGTTACAAATTTAGGTGCTACAGATATATTGTGACAGTTAATTCTTGCATTTTATGAGGATAGTTATTTTTTGAATTCAATTGTTTAAACTTTATATTGTATATATTGATTCTTGCTAACTGGTTCCTCGATATTCTGAGATTAGTTTCAATGTATGTCTATAAAAGAAATGACACATTGGGTTTGGTGTGTGAGCCAAAACATTCAAAGTAATTCTTTGAATTCTACATAATATCTCTGCTTCATTTTACATTTTACATGGTATCAGAGTACAAAAAGACACAGGCCTGATTCTGCATAAACACAAAGCTTTCACACCTTTCACAAATGGCTACACCTGACACCTGAGACACAAATGGCTGCACCCGAGACACATTCTTACTTCTCAAGAAACACCAACCCTTTCACACATCACCATACCAAACACCTCACAACTTGTTTCAAACAAACTGGATGGCTCCAATTATATGGTGTGGAAGAACTAGTTTGTAGCTTTTCTTCGAAGTCATGATCTCATTGGAATCGTGGATGGTTCATATAATGCACCATCACGGAAACTTCAAGATAGCTCACCAAACCCAGGATATACAGTTTGGTTTCGCAAGAACAACTATGTACTCAGCTGGCTTCTCGCTTCCATTACAGAGAAGATTGCATCTACTATTTACAATTTGGACAATTCATAGAAAGTTTGGAGTGCTTTCCAAACTCGTTTCTCATCACAATCACGGTCACAGATTGCGTTGCTTTAACAATAACTTCAAATGCTGACTCAAGGAAATAAGACATGTACTAATTATTTTAAGGATGCTAAACACATTGCTGATCAACTTTTAGCTGCTGGAAAACCTGTAGAAGATCAGGATCCTATTATTTTTCTTGTAGTTGGCCTGAAATCCTTTCATCACTTCATTCAAATTTGCCACAAGGGAGAAAGATCTATCTCTTGAGGATTTTTATGCAGAACTTCTTAGATATGAAACCTTGCTAGAAAACCAACATACTCAGGTTGTTGAACCTCAACTTTTGCTTTTGCAGCAAAAAACAAAAGTGCCAAACTATCTGGAAAAAAAACTAAACCACAAACTAATACCTTCAAACCTCAGCAGCAAGGTTCTGGTTCCTCAAGGGTCTCATCTGATATGCAACAGAATAATAACATTAGACATGTTACAGCTAACAATTCTAGACCTGTGTACCAAATCTGTGATAAAGATAGCCACATGGCTTTAGATTGCTATAACAAATTCAATATGGCTTATCAAGGCTGCTATGGCAGTTGAAGTAAACTCAGTCTTTGAGAATCAAGTCTGGTATGCAGATTGTGGAGCTAATGTGCACATTACCTCTAATGCAGCGAAT
This sequence comes from Fraxinus americana, assembly GCA_035079005.1. Lineage (NCBI taxonomy): Eukaryota > Viridiplantae > Streptophyta > Magnoliopsida > Lamiales > Oleaceae > Fraxinus > Fraxinus americana. Next base: position 2,420,586 of record CM068710.1, on the reverse strand, counting down.
CTTGCTTCTAAACAGAGCTATGAATGCCCTGATACTGTAACTATTGGCAATGGAACAAGTTTGATCATTAAAAACACTGGCTCTAGCACTCTTTCACTAGATAAATCATCTTTTGTTTTAAAAAAGTTATTCATTGTCCTCAAGCCTCTACTAATTTACTTTCCATAAATAAATTTTGCTTAGATAACAACTACTACTTTATTCTTACGGGTGTTGATTTTTGTATAAAGGAGAATCACACAGGGAGACTACCGCAGTAGGGAGTGGTTGAAAATGGACTATATCCAGTTGTTGACCACAAGAGTTCTTTAACAAATAAACTATTGTGTCTTACATCACATGTAGGAGTTAAAACAACTTTAGATACTTGGCATACTCGCTTAAGTCATCCATCTAAGTCTATTTTAAGTCGTTTAGAAAGTTTGAATTATCTTTCTATTAAAAAGTCAGCAAATAAATTGAGTTTTTGTCAGACATGTCAAACTGGAAAGGCAAAGCACCTACCATTTAATGAGTCTACCAGACAGTCTACTTCACTTCTTCAACTTATCCATTCAGATGTTTGGGTGTCCCTTGTTGCTTCAATAGGTGGTTGTAGATATTATGTCTTATTTGTTGATGACTACTCTCGTTTTACCTAGTTGTATCCCATGCAGTTCAAATCAGATGTCTTTGCTTTATTGATCAAATATAGGTCTCTTGTGGAAAATCTAAAATAAAGCAACTACAAACAGATAATGGTGGTGAATACCTTTCAAAGCAATTCAAAGACTATTTAATAGATAATAGAATTTTTCACTGCTTAACATGTCCATATACTTCGCAACAAAACGGGATTGCAGAACAAAAATATAGACATATCCAAGAAATAGGACTCGCTTTATTAGCACAGGCGAATTTAAAGTCATGCTACTGGGTAGATGCATTCTTGACTTTAGTATTTTTTTATTAACAGACTACCAACTAAAGTTTTGAACCTCACACCTTATTTTTTACTTTATAGGAAATTTCCATCATATGATGAGTCAAGAGTGTTCGGTTGCTCTTACAATCCTCTGTTGCGACCCTTTGAGTTACATAAATTATGTTTCAGAAGTAAAAAATGTATATTTTTGGGATATTCCGGTCAACAAAAAGATTATCGATGCTTAGATAGACACAGAGCTCGCGTATATGTGTCTAGACATGTTATTTTTTATGAAGACTAATTTCCAGCAAAAGAATCGGTCACTAACTCAACACTTCCAGTAGCATCAAATCTCCAAGACTCCTATCATTATTCAAACTCATGTGACTACAAATGTAGTGGTTCCCAATTTTACCTCTCCTGCAACTTTGTCGAGAACTACAACTCAAATACCTACAGACATACCTCAATCATTAATATAAAATTTGACTTAAGCCCTAGATATTCAAAATTCTGATCTAGAAACTTCTTTAAATGATGATCTTAATGATTTTGGCCAACAAAACATAGAACCTCCTGATACACAATCAAAAGAGCCTTCACATGAGATCACTGTGTTGGAATATTTTAGCAATTTGGGGCCACATGTAACATATTAAAAATGTGTGTGCTATTATCTAAAGTAAATTAGTCATTAGAGTGATCCACTAAGGATAAAGTTTGACTAATGGGTATTGAATTTCGTGGAATTAAAGTGTAGAGACCGGAAGTTTGTTTTAAATTGTTGAGGGGCCGATTTAAAACAAATGAAAGATAATGAATGGTCATTATCTTATATATGGGTTATGGTCCCCATTTGAGTGTGTTCTTCAAGCTTTCTACATCCCCATCCATAGAAATCAAGATTGAAGTGAAGTTCACAAATCAAATTGGAAGATCGTGATCCTTTCAGGCTAACAATCTAATTATCATGGATTCAGATATGTTTTATGTTTATGTTCATTTTTCAGATTTCAATATGGAAATGGATCTAGGGTTTTATGTGAAAAGGATTTGAATAAAGTATGTAATTTGATTATTCCTTTTCAATTTTCTATCAAGTGGTATCAGAGCCATCCATAATTGAAATCATGAGAAATGGTTTTTTTTTTTTTTTTTTAAGATTCTAAATTCTATGAATTATTGGATCACTATGTTATCAAGAATTATAGCATGTTATATTATGGAATTCTAACATTTTATGTTATACATGTAGAATTTGAGCATGTTATAATATTGTTATTTGATTTTCATGTTATATTATCAAATTCTTTCATATTATGCTTTGGATTTAGAATTTGAGCATGTTATAATATGATTTTTGAATTTATTCTATGGATATAGCATGAAATAATAAGGATCTATGATTTTCTTGAAAATTCGAATTTTGAAATTGGGATTTTTGGATTTTAGTTTTAAAAAAAAAAGGGGAATAAAAAAAAAGGATAAAAAAAATTTTTTGTTTTTGTTTAGCTGCCATTTCTTTAAAGCGACCCGGCGTCATTGGCTATTGTTAGCCGTTGCAACAACCTCGTGGTCGCACGGAAGCCGCGCCGCCATTATGTTAAATGAGAAGCTGGCGCGCCATTTCGAGGCGCCGGTGAAGATGAATTAATTCTCAATTAAAGTTTCGGTTATGGGAGTTGAAAGGGGCATTAATTTGAGAATTAATTTGAAGGTTTATGAGTTATGGAAGATTTGGGGGCGGGGGCATGAGTTGCAAATTAGAGTTTCTTAAGCCCCTGTTTGCAATTTAAAATTAGGGTTAATATTTATATATCAGTCCCTAAGGTTTAAAGTTAATCCTAATTGGGCCTTAAGGTTACAGTTTTTTATAATTCAGCCCCTGAAGTTCTGAAATTAATTAATTTGGGCCATTTAAGTTCTGAATTTAATTATTAAGTCCCTGAATGTTCATAATTGGTTTAGTTTGGCCCCTAAAGTTCCGCATAATTGATTTTTTGAATCCTAAACTTTCAAATTATTAACATTTAGCCCCTAAAGTTTTTAAATAATTATTTTTTGGGTCTCTAAAGTTTTTAATAATTCATTTTTGACCCATAAAGTTTTGAATTAATTAATTTCGACCCCTAAAGTATTAAATTATTAACCCTTAGGCCCTTAAAGTTTCATAATGAATAAAATTAAGCATTCTACTTTTCAAATTATGGTATAAAGGACTCAATTGGTTTTATAATATTCAAAAGTGAATTGATTGAAGCAATATGTTGCCAAAGCAACCTCTCTTGTGAAAATTAATCAACTTAGAATATTAGAAGGCATTCGTGTGTATGCTTGTTCATGCGGATATTAGCCGGCCCAAAGGAAGGTTAATATTTGGCCGAATTGAATGCACACTTGTGATGGTAAATGTGTGACAATTATAAGGTTTCCATGTGAATAATAAATCAATCCAAAGATGGGTTTATTATTTGACAGGAATTATTGTCAATGTTTGATCACTACACCAAGAGTACCACTTACAGTTAATATTACTGTCCAAAGACTTGATATTAATGATGTGCTAGGTATCTTGAAGATGGGATTTACCATGATTTGATTAATTGATTATTGAATCTTAATATTGATGTGAGTATAATTCTTCCATTTTCTCTCTACAAACTAATTCATCTCATATCGCCATATCTGCTAATATCAACTCTATTCCCAAGCTCAATGGGACAAACTTCAAGGATTGGAAAGAGAGCGTATTAATTGTTCTCGGCTGCATGGATCTAGACCTTGCGTTCCGGATTAAGCAACCCACTCCTCTGACGGATGAAAGTTCACCTGATGAAAAGAGGAACTTTGAGAAGTGGGAATGCTCTAATCGCATGAGTCTGATGATCATTAAGCGCGGCATTCCGGAAGCCTTTCGAGGCGCAGTATCTGAAGAAGTGACTAATGCTAAGGATTTCCTTACCGAAATTGAAAAACGTTTTGCGAAAAACGATAAGGCTGAAACAAGCACGCTTTTGCAAAGCTTGATTTCAATAAAGTATAAAGGTAAAGGAAACATAAGGGAGTACATCATGGAGATGTCTCACATTGCTTCAAAGCTAAAGGCACTAAAGCTCGAGCTGTCTGATGACTTGCTCGTCCATTTGATATTGATATCGCTTCCTGCACAGTTCAGTCAATTTAAGGTCAGTTATAACTGCCAAAAGGAGAAATGGTCTCTAAATGAGCTCATTTCATATTGTGTGCAAGAGGAAGAAAGGTTGAAGCAAGATAGAACTGAAAATGTTCACTTGGCAAGCACTTCTAAAGATAAGGGAAAGAAAAGAAAGAAGGAATTTCAAGCTGCTCCTAAGGGTCTAGCACAAAAGAAACAACAAGAGGACAACAAAGAAGCATGTTTCTTTTGCAAAAATACTGGACATGTGAAGAAGAATTGTACTAAATATCTCGCGTAGCATGCAAAGAAAGGTACAAATCTTACTTTGGTCTGTTCTGAGGTTAATTTAGCTTCAGTACCTAGAAATACTTGGTGGTTAGATTCTGGTGCTACTACTCATATAAGTATTTCTATGCAGGGATGCCTGAGCTACCGAAAGCCAAATGATGGTGAAAGATACATCTATGTTGGTGATGGCAAGTCGGTGGAAGTTGATGTAATAGGCATTTTTAGGTTATTGTTGGGAACTGGTCATTACTTGGATTTGAAAGACACTAAAGTTGTACCGTCTTTTAGACGGAATTTGGTTTCTGTTTCTTTGTTGGACAAATTTGGTTATTATTGTTCATTTGGAAACAATCAGTTTAGTCTTTCTTTAAATTCTAATATTATTGGTACTGGTTTATTATCTACATTTGATAACCTATACTTGCTTGATACTGTTACATCATATAATGAAAACCTGCATGTGGAAACACGTGGTACTAAACGCAAATTACATAAAGAAAATTCAGCAAAATTATGGCATAAGCGCTTAGGTCACATCTCTAAATCTAGAGTTGAACGGCTTGTGTCAAATGGTATTTTAGACTCCCTTGACTTCACAGATTTTGATGTATGTATTGAATGTATCAAGGGAAAACAGACCAAAACAAAAGGATTAGGTGCTAACAGAACTTCGGATGTCTTAGAATTGATACACACAGATATTTGTGGACCATTCCCTACGGCTTCTTGGAATGGTCAACAATATTTTATATCATTCATAGACAATTACTCACGTTATGGGTACCTATATCTTATTCATGAAAAGTCTGAGTCACTGGATATGTTCAAAGTGTTTAAAACAGAGGTTGAGAATCAACTCAACAAAAGAATAAAAAGCGTTAGGTCTGACCGTGGTGGTGAGTACTACGGCAGAAATGACGGTTCAGGTGAACAATGTCCAGGACCATTTGCTAAATACCTAGAGGAATGTGGAATCGTCCCACAATACACTATGCCAGGGACGCCTAGCATGAATGGTGTAGCTGAAAGACGAAACAGATATCTTAAGGATATGGTAAGGAGTATGATTAGTCATTCTACTTTACCAAAATCACTCTGGGGAGAAGCATTAAAGACTGCAGCTTATATTCTGAATAGAGTGCCAACTAAGGTCACGCCAAAACTCCATATGAACTTTGGATAGGTAAAAAGCCTAGTCTAAAGCATTTTCATATTTGGGGATGTCCAATGAGGCTAGGCCTTATAGGCCATATGAAAAGAAATTGGACTCCAAAACAAGAAGCGCCTACTTTATTGGCTATTCTCGAGCGATCAAGGGGCTATAAATTTTATGATCCCACAACTAAGTCAATTTTTGAAACGGAACCGCAACATTTTTTGAGGATGTTGAGTTTGGGGGAGAAATAAGGTTAGAGACATTGTCTTTGAGGAAGAAGTTGAGGATACTATTACTTTTGACAATGAACAAGTCCCTATAATTCGTTGGTCAAGAAGCATATCCGAACCTCAACAAGATAATGTTGAAGAACCTCCCATCCAAAATGAGGTAAATATTCCGTAAGTACAAACTCAACAACCTCAAGAACCAATACCTTTAAGGAGATCCACGAGAGAAAGGAAAAATGCTATTTCGGATGATTTTATAGTATTTCTCCAAGAACATGAGGAAAATAATGGATTGATGGAAGATGATCCAATCAACTTCCGTCAGGCCATGCAAGGTTCTGACTCTCAAAAGTGGATTGATGCCATGAATGATGAGTATAAGTCTATGCAAGACAATAAAGTTTGGGATCTTGTCGCGTTACCAGAAGGTGCGAAGCCTATTGGTTGCAAATGGATTTTTAAAACCAAGAGGGATTCGAAAGGTAATGTGGAAAGATATAAGGCTCGTCTTGTAGCTAAAGGCTTTACCCAAAAGGAAGGTATTAACTTCAAAGAGACTTTCTCACCAGTTTCAACGAAAGACTCTTTCAGGATAATTCGAAGAATATTGTTTGCAAATTAAAGAAATCCATCTATGGGCTCAAACAAGCTTCCCGTCAATGGTACTACAAATTTCATCAAGTAATTATCTCGTTTGGTTTTGAGACAAATGCTGTTGATGATTGTGTGTATCACAAGTTCAGTGGGAGTAAGCATATTTTTCTGGTTTTGTATGTTGATGACATACTGCTTGCCACTAACGATATAGGCATGTTGCACGAAACCAAGAGATTTTTATCTAGGAATTTTGAGATGAAAGATCTTGGTGACGCCTCTTTTGTATTAGTGATTCAGATATATCGGGATCGCTCTCGAGGTATTCTTGGATTGTCACAAAAGAGCTATATCGATAAAGTACTTAAGAGGTTTGGCATGCAGGACTATAAATCAGGTGACACCCCGTCGCTAAGGGAGACAAATTTAGTCTCAAACAATGCCCGAAAAATAACCTTGAAGTTAAGGAAATGCAGAAGATTCCCTATGCATCAGCTGTTGGGAGTCTTATGTATGCTCAAGTTTGTACACGTCCAGATATGGCATTCATTGTTGGAATGCTAGGCAGATATGTAAGCAACCCTGGAATGGATCATTGGATAGCAGCCAAAAGGGTTATGAGATATTTGAAGAGAACAAAGGATTACATGCTCACCTATATCAGATCGGATCAGTTAGAGATCATAGGATACTCCGATTCTGATTTTGCTGGATGCCAAGACAGTAGGAGATCCACATCAGGCTATATTTATCTGTTAGCTGGAGGAGTTATTTCCTGGAGGAGTGCTAAGCAGACACTCATAGCTTCTTCTACCATGGCAGCAGAATTTGTAGCTTGCTATGAGGCATCTAATCATGGAATATGGCTGCGAAATTTTGTCACTAGGTTGCGTATTCTGAATGGCGTAGAAAGGCCACTAAAGTTATATTATGACAATAACTCAGCAGTTCTATATTCTAATAGCAACAGGAGTTCATCTAAGTCAAAACACATTGACATCAAGTTCCTGGTTGTGAAGGAAAGAGTACAGAGTGGACAGATTTCCATAGAGCATATTGGGACAAACTCCATGATGAGCACATTGCTCATATGGGTGTTGTATATCATGAGGATATCAAATTTTAGTGGGAGTTTGTATTTTCATTGCTTTATGTTTTGGACACATTTGTGTATTTGGATATTGTTCTGTAGAGAAATAAAGTTTTCAGTTTATTACACTCTGTTATTATGTTTAGTACCGATCTCACTTAAGAAATAAGATTGGACCAGTTGGAAATAGACATGTTTGGGTCACATAACATGTAATTTTCATGCTACACTCCATGATTGATCTATGTCATTTGGTTATATGGGTGTACGTGACCATTGATGGATTTAGTCACATTAAATGTGACGAAAATCGCTTTGATCCTACATCGATGTCACTAATGGACGAGATTGTTTGAAATACCCGTAATAATAATAATAATAATAGCAAAATTTTGAGCTCATAAAGGTTGTGCACATTTGAAAGGTTACACATATGGCCCAGTGGGAGATTGTTGGAATATTTTAGCAATTTGAGGCCACATGTAACATATTAAAAATGTGTGCTATTATCTAAAGTAAATTAGTCATTAGAGTGATCCACTAAGGATAAAGTTTGACTAATGGGTATTGAATTTCGTGGAATTAAAGTGTAGAGACCGGAAGTTTGTTTTAAATTGTTGAGGGGCCGATTTAAAACAAATGAAAGATAATGAATGGTCATTATCTTATATATGGGTTATGGTCCCCATTTGAGTGTGTTCTTCAAGGTTTCTACATCCCCATCCATAGAAATCAAAATTGAAGTGAAGTTCACAAATCAAATTGGAAGATCGTGATCCTTTCAGGCTAACAATCTAATTATCATGGATTCAGGTATGTTTTATGTTTATGTTCATTTTTCAGATTTCAATATGGAAATGGATCTAGGGTTTTATGTGAAAAGAATTTGAATAAAGTATGTAATTTGATTATTCCTTTTCAATTTTCTATCACACTAAACCTCTACAAATATTTGAACCTTCATCTCCTTTACATCACATTGATCCTTATATCTCCACTCCTTTGTCCCCACCTAAACAAATCCTCACAAGATTTAAAACTGGCCATTCTCGACCCAAACAATATCCTGACTATAAGGTTTACTACTCTTCTCGCCATCATCTTTATATGTTAACCAATGTAATTAATGAAACAAAACCTTCTCGCTATACTAATGCAGTATCTAAGCCTGAATGGTGTGCTACTGTGGGAAATGAGTTCTATACATTAATAGCAAATGGCACTTGGACTCTCTGTCCTAAACCAGTAGGTAAGTATATAGTTTAAAATAAGTGGGTTTACAAGATCAAACAAAAGCCAGATGGCTTGATTGAAAGGTACAAGGCGAGGTTAATGGCGAAGGAATTTGATCAAAGGGATGGAGTTGAATACCATGAAACATTTTTTCCAATGGTTAAACCATCTACTATCAGATTTGTCTTGCAGTTTCTCTTCGATGGGAGGTAAAACAATTGGATATTTCCAATGATTTTCTACATGGCATAGTAGATGAAGAAGTTTTCATGGAACAACCTCGCGGGTTTATAGATTAAAACCATCTAGATTTTGTATGCAGGCTACATAAGACACTATATGGCCTTAAACAAGCTCCACGGGCGTGGTTTAAAAGGTTTTCAGAGCAATTACTAGAAATATGGCTTCATTGAATCCACTATTGACTATTCTTTATTTACATACACTACTGCCACATTCAAAAATTTTGTTTTTGTGTATGTAGATGATATTACAGTTACCCGTTCTTGTAACATTGCCATTGATCAGTTTCTTACACAGTTGAAGAAACATTTTCATATAAAAGATCTTGGATAGTTGAGTTACTTCCATGGGGGTACAAGCTATAGGCAGTTCAATTGGGTTGCACTTGCATCATGCCAAGTACATTAATGATCTTCTTAATAGTACAAAGATGACATGATCAAAACCTTTGTCCTGTCCAACTACACCAGGTACTAAACTTTCAGCTAAAGAGGGTGAACTCCTAGAAGATCCCATTGAATATAGAAGAGTAGTTGGTGCTCTACAATATTGTACAACTTCATGACTTGATATCTCTTATGCAGTAAACCAACTCTGCCAATTCACGCATGATCCTTGTCAGCCTCATTGGATAGCAACCAAGAGAGTCTTGAGATACCTAAAAGGTTTTATTGACTATGGTATCTATTAGACCCCTTCTTCAATCAACCTTACAACATTTTGTGACTCCGATTGGGCAGGAAATCTAGATGACAGACACAGTACTACTAGATATGGTATCTTCATTGGCTCTAACTTGATTAGTGGAAGTGCAAAGAAGCAAAGTGTGGTTTCGAGAAGTTCTACTGAAGCCGAATACAGGTCTATGGCAATGGCTGCAGCTAAAATATATTGGCTACGTATGTTGTTCAAGGAACTTGGCATTTACCTCTCTTTTACTCCTGTATTATGGTGTAATAATACTGGTTCTATAGTATTAGCATCTAATCCTTTTTTACATGCTAGAACAAAATACATAGAGATTGACTATCATTTTATTCGAGAGAATGTAGTTAACAACGATATTCAGGTCAAATATATCTCTACTTAAGATCATATTTGTTAGGTTTCGGATGTTTTGTAATTTACAATTCTGTAAACAAAATAACTGAATTGTACTATGTTTAAAAAGTCAAGGAGTAATGTGCAAATATTTGAAAATATGGTTATTAGGTCAAGGTTTGGCTCAAGTTACAAAAGCAGAAACATTGTCGTTGGACTGTCGTCCCTTCCTTGCTCGAGCGACATACTTTCGCTTGACCTTCGTTGAGACCTAGCTCGAGCGAAGTGGATATCCGAGAAATTTTTATTTCGCTATTTAAAAGGTTTTTACCCGGCCCATTCGTTTTTCTAACCTACATATACATACCAAAACACTTCTGCACGAAAATGGTGAGGTTGAACATTGAGAGAGCTTCATCTGTGAGAGATTCATTCGATTCTATCTTTCAACTTTCATCTACTTTGATTGTTTTTGTGAGAAAAATATTGTTTCTATAATCCAAATACCAATCTGTTTTTCATCTGCATCTGGTCAGATTTCTGAAGATCGAGGGAGTTTGACTGGAGTTCCAGTCTGTGAAAAACGTGGTATTCTTCGTTAATCCATGGGAAATAAACGATTCCACAGGGCTAGGAGTGCTGCAGGTAGCAGATTCCACGGAGAGTTTTGGCAACAGCAGCTAAGGATTGGTGTAGAAGAGCACGGGATCTAGGGAGAACTGTAGGGAGTACAGTCAAGAGATCAGATAGTACGGATCGTCTAATCTGATATACTGTAAGTTGTTTGAATTGTTTATAGTGGATTATCTTGCAAAGTGCCCATAGTTTTTCCCAGTTGAGTTTCTTCGTGATCATCCCGGTGTTGATTTACTGCTTTCGTTATTGTTTATTAATTGATCATATAAACTGTAGTATTCAAACTTAGGACTAAAATGACTTGCATGTTTAATCATCTAGAGAAGAATTAAAAAGTGACTTATTACTGTTTAATTCGTAAAATATTTTTAATTCCGCATAATATACCTATTCACCCCCCTCTAGGTATTGTTAGGGTCGAACTGTGTAACTTTCAATTGGTATCAGAGTCTTAATTCGATTTTTGACCCTTTATAACATCTAGATGAGTTAGTCATTGTCCGTGCCTCCATTTTTCGACGGAAGAAACTATGCCTACTGGAAAGTTCGAATGAGAGCCTTTCTTAAAACTTTGGATGAACATATTTGGATTACCGTTCAAAATGGGTGGGCTCCACCTTCAACAACTGTTGCTAGTATAGTCACACCCACTTACATATCTCTGTGGACTAAAATTAACCTAGATAAATGCGATTGGAACTGTAAAGCATTACATGCTCTGTTCATGACTGTATTTGTTGAAGAGTATAGGCGAGTGTCGATGTGTGAAATTGCTAAAGAAGTTTGGGATATACTAGAAACCACACACGAGGGTACCAAAACTGTTAAAAACTCTAAATTGCAGATGTTGACTACTAGGTTTGAAGAGATTAGAATGAAGGATGATGAATCGTTAGATAAATTCTATACGAAGCCGAATGACATAGTTAACTCTAGCTTTAACTTAGGTGAAAGGATCCCCGAGACCAAAATCGTTAGAAAAGTCCTTAGATCCCTGCCCGAGAGGTTTAGACCTAAGGTTACTGCGATAGAAGAGAGCAAGTACTTAGATGCAGTTAAAATTGAAGAACTCGTAGGATCACTTCAAACTTATGAACTCACTATCTCTCAACCAAAAATAGTTAAATCCATTGCCATGAACATCATTAGAAAATAGGAGAGCGAGTCTACCGTGGTTGAGTCACTTAGGGACGATGAAATTGCTTATTTCATTAAAAAATTCCAGAAAGTGATGAGAAATAGGAGAAAACCTCAAGAATGAAAAAGTGGATTCCCTAGTAAATTCATGAAAGATAATTATGAAGAGAGTGACTCTAGGACTGCTAATAAGAAAACCCAATCTGTTAGATGTCATGAGTGTCAGGGTTACGGTCACTATAGGAATGAATGTCCTAACTTGAAAAAGAGTTCTAACATTGGTAAACGTAAGACTTTAGTTGTGACCTTAAGTGGTGATGAATCAGATTCTAGTACTCAAAGTGATACATCTGGTGGTGAAGATAATCAACAATTTATGGCCTTCACATCTAAAGTTACCATAGAATATGATAAAGAAGTTGAGAATGTTTGATTAAGAAGATTGATTTATCTAGGTAAGATGATCAGACAAACTGTTATGTTGCCTATGTTGCACTTAAAGTTCAAAACGTTTCTATGTGGTACATTGATAGTGCTTGCTCTAGACATATGTGTGGTGACAAGACATCGTTCTCTTATCTTGTTGATTGGAATGGCGGCGTCGTGACTTTTGGAGATGGGGCTACTGCACCTATACTTGGTAAAGGTGTTGTTACTATATCTGGACTTCATGCAATCTCAAATGTGCTTTATGTGAAATGGTTAAAGTCAGATTGTTAAGCATTAGTCAAATATGTGATGCTGATTTCGAGGTTAGTTTTGTTCAAAAAAGACGTACCGTATATGATTCTACTGGTAATGTTGTCCTCAAAGGTATAAGAACTTCAGATAATTGTTATGGAGTCCTTCATAATTCCCACTATGTGTGCAGTAGTACCAAGATTGATGTAACTGAAATGCGGTATCAATGACTTGGCCATATGAACTATAAAAATTTGTCCAAACTCGCCAAGAAGAAACTTGTAAACGGCTTACATAAACTTGAAAATACTGATACCACAGTATATGGCCCGTGTCAACAAGGTAAACAGATCAGAGTTCCTCATAAACATACTTCTAGGATTTTGACAAGCAAGCCACTTGAATTACTCCATATGGACTTAATGGGACCATCTAGGATCGAAAGTCTTGGTATTAATCGGTATAGCTTGGTTGTAGTTGAAGACTTCTCTCGATACACATGGATTGAGTTGTTGAGAGATAAAACTAAGGTGTTCGGCCTAATTATCTCATTGTGCAAAAGGCTTAGAAATGAGAAAGAGTTTACCATATCACGAATTCGTAGTGATCATGGAAAAGAGTTTGAAAACTCTAATCTTGAGAACTTCTGCTTGGAAGAGGAAATCCAACATGAGTTCTCCTCGCCGATCACTCCACAACAGAATATGGTAGTTGAGAGAAAAAATCGTGTGCTTCAAGAAATGGCAAGAGCTATGCTTCATGGTAGGGATCTTGCTATGCATTTCTGGGGGAAAGCCATCAACAGTGCATGTCATATTGTTAACAGGGTTTATCTAAGACCTAAAACTAATAGACACCAAGTGAGATCTGGAAAGGTAAACGGACAACTGTCAAGTACTTTCGTGTGTTTGGCAGCAAGTGCTATATACTAAGAGATAGAGAAAATTTGGGCAAGTTTGATTCTAAAAGTGATGAGGAAATTTTTCTAGGTTATTCCAGAAATATTTGACCATATCGTGTATACAACTCTCGTACACGGCTTGTGATGGAGTCCATCAATGTTGTGGTAGGTGATGTTTCTAGTGAGGAGGAGATTGGAAGCAATGAGGTAGAGTTGGAACACCAGAGTGTTGATCCTGTCATGGTAGTTGAACCTAAAGAAACTCCTATTCACGATTCTCCACGTGCTTCTAATGATTTAGATAGTTCTACTAAGGAATCCACATCTGATGATAAACCTAAACCTCCTAAAGAACCCTCATCTCTCGTTAGGACGAATCACCCTAAAGTGAATATCATAGGGAATTTGGATGAAGGAATGAGATTTCGAAAGAAGGTTTTGAACAATCTGACGTATGCTAGTTATGTATCTCAGATTGAGCCTAAGAAAGTGGAAGAAGCTCTTAGGGATGAATTTTACGTTAATGCGATGCATGAAGAGCTAAATCAGTTTATGAGAAACAAAGTTTGGGATCTAGTTCCTAGGTCAGATGATTGTAATGTTATAGGTACTAAATGGATATTTAAGAATAAAATCGATGATCAAGGTACTATAACTAGAAATAAGGCTAGGTTAGTAGCCCGAGGATATACTCAGGTCGAATGAGTTGATTTCGATGAAACTTTTGCCCCAGTAGATAGGCTTGAATCCATTAGAATTCTTCTGGCTGTTGCTTGTACTTTACGTTTTAAATTATATCAAATGGATGTCAAAGTGCCTTCTTAAATGGAATACTTCAGGAAGAAGCCTATGTTGAACAACTTAAAGGATTTATTGATCCTAAATATCCACATTATGTTTATAGGTTGAATAAAGCCTTATATGATCTGAAACAAGCTCCCTGAACTTGGTATGATTGGCTTACTGCTTATCTCATAGAATATGGTTTCTCGGGAGGTAGTGCAGACAAAACCTTATTTATAAGACATATTGAAAATACCATCACGATAGCCAGATCTACGTCGATGACATTGTCTTTGGTTCTCCTATTAATTCTCTTGCTCATGATTTTGCTGAGTGTATGAAGCAAGAATTTGAGATGAGTATGATTGGAGAATTAAATTACTTTTTAGGGCTTCAAGTCAAACAAACTGATGATGGCTTGTTCATTTCTCAATCGAAATATGCCAAAAACATCGTCAAATGTTTTGGTTTAGAGAGCAAGAAACACACTAGAACCCCCATGAGCACCAGTGTCAAGTTAGGTCATGATCCTACAGGTAAGAGTGTTGATCAAACTCTTTACATAAGTATGATAGGTAGTTTACTTTATCTCACTGCTAGTAGACCTGACATAGCTTTTAGTGTAGGGGTTTGTGCACGCTTTCAGGCTGATCCCAAGGAATCTCACCTGAGTGCCATACAACGCATCATCAGATATGTCAATGGAATTATAGATTATGGGATCCTGTACTCTCAGGACTCCAAGCTTGATCTTGCTGGTAATTCTGATGCCGATTGGACTGGCAATGCTGATGATAGAAAAAGCACTTCTGGAGGCTGCTTTTACATTGGATGGCATCTTGTTGCTTGGATGAGTAAGAAACAAAATTCTATCTCGTTGTCTACGATAGAGGCTGAATATATTGCAGCAGGAAGCTGCTGCACTCAACTACTTTGGATGAAGCAAATGTTAAGTGACTATGGGATTGAACAGGGAACTATGACGGTGTTTTGTGATAATACCAGTGCTATTAATATTTCGAAAAATCATAACTAAACATATTGATATTATACATCATTTCATTCGAGAGCTTGTGGAAACTCAAATAGTTAATCTTGAACATATTTCTACTGAAAATCAATTAGCTGACTTGTTTACTAAACCGTTGGATGGGATTCGGTTCGAATCTCTTAGAACAACTATTGGTATTTGTGTGCCTTATTGAATGAGTATATTTGATGCATGCTCGTATTCTACTATTGTGTGACGTTGAGTTATGCATGCACCATGTTTATTTATTTATTTATTCACATGCATATCTACTTTCTGTTTTTGTGTTTTGTTTGTGTGAATTTTCTTGTGTTTTATGTGCTTGGTGAATTCTTATTTTTATTTTATTTTTTAAAAAAGGGGAGAACAAAAAGTTTTTATGCAGGAAATTATTTTACAGCATGATATACATTTGATTTTGTTGGTCGTAATCAAGCATGAGTTTATTTAGTGAGCTGTAATATAATTCTCATTGCTGGCTTAGGATACTTTTGGAGTATTTAATATAGGTCTCTTCATATACCATCTGCACTGCACACACTATGAACTTGATAGTGAGACTCTACCGCGTGTATGAGATTTGGGATGGCTATAACATGTTAGTAAGGTAACTTTGAACATGAATTGACCAATTTATTTAGACCTAAACTCGAGATTATCCCTGTAATAATAAATAAATATGTAAAAACAAAACAAAATATTAAAATCAAGGAGCTCAATATCTTATGCTACTTTACGAAGCTTACTTGACTTGAGTAATTAAGCTTGCGGGGTTTCTCATAACCGGTGCATAGGTCAACTGACTTGGAATACTGGCATAAAGCTCGTTACAGGGGTCATATTAGTCACTTAATAAAAAGAAGCCTGCACTTAAGATGAATACAATATATATAAGCATTCATGTTTACTGTTGTGATATAAGATCAATGTTTTCTGCTAAAAGATAGGGGGAGAAAAGACATTCTCCATAAAAAATGAGCTTTCATATGTAGGTTCTATTGTGCTTTACTGGTTTGACTTTCATAAGTAGAGGAATATACTTATTAGCATGATGTTTTGCAAGTCCTTTCTCACAAAATTAAGGTTTGGAGTACTACTACCAGAGAATTAGTGACACTTAACACATATATGTCACTTATATCATTTACTCCATGGGTAATTTGAGTTAGATTTGTGGGAAAGTTTATTGTTCATTGCATATACTTATGACTGCTTACACCTACATTCTTAAGATGCTGTATGTTATTCTTTGTCTCTTGTCATTTTATGACAAAAAGGGGGAGTAGAAAATCATGATTACATTCACTGGTTTGAGGTTTGATTTCAACATCATGCTCATTGATCAAATTTTTGATATATATATATAATGATTTTTGACTCGAAGACATTTTATATTTTTGTTTCAGATCTGCTAAATGAAGTTTAATGTTTTAGTAGTATCAATGTGTCTTCGTGGTATGTTTGGTTGCATTGATATTATGTCTTGGTTTAGTATGCATGATTGAAAATAAATAACTTCATATGTTTCTAGATTGCCTAAATTATGTAAACTGCTTGAACTGTTTTATATACTGTCTTCCACACATTTTATACTAGGTGTTAAGTTATTTGTTTCAGGAAACATGTACTGATTAAAATGCAGAATTTGTTCAAGCCAGTTAGCTGTATCATAGGTTTTTGAGTCTGCAATTTGTTTTTTATTACTATCTTGACTTAGTTAGTAGTTTTGTCACAGAATACCAAATGGGGAGTTTGTTAGGTTTTAAATGTTTTATAATTGGCAATTCTATAAACAAAAAGACTGAATTGTACTATGTTTAAAAAGTCAAGGAGTAATGTACAAATAATTGAAAATAAGGTTATTAGGTCTAGGGTTCGAGAATGGCAAAAAGAGGAAAACAGCGCGAATTTTCGCTAGACTGTCGGCAAGGTTTAGCTCAAGCTACAAAAGTAGAAATATTGTCGCTGAACTTTCGCCCCTTCCTCGTATGTCGCTCGACCTTCACTAAGCCCTCGCTCGAGAGAAGTGGTTATTTGAGAAATTTTTATTTCGTGGTTTAAAAGTTTTTAATCTGGCTCATTCGTTTTTCTAACCTACATATATATACCAAAACACTTCTGTACGAAAATGGTGAGGTTGAACATTGAGAGAGATTCATTCGATTCTATCTTTCAACCTTCATCTACTTTGATTATTTTGGTGAGAAAAATATCATTTCTATAATCCAAATATCAAACTGTCTTTCCTCTACATGTGGTCAGAGTTCTGAAGATCGAGAGAGTTTGAATGGAGTTCCAATCTGTGAAGAACGTGATGTTCTTTGTTGATCCACGGGAAATAGACGATTCTACAAAGCTAGGAGTGTTGCAGGGTAGCAGATTCCACGAAGAGCTTTGGCAATAGCAGCTACGTATTGGTGCAGGGGATCACAGGATCCAGGGAGAGGTGTAAGGAGTGCAGTCAGGAGATCAGATAGTACGGATCGTCTAGTCTGATAAACTATAAGTTGTTTGAATTGTTTATAGTGGATTGCCTGGAAAAGTGCCCGGAGTTTTTCCTAGTTGGGTTTCTCCGTGATCATCCTGATGTTGATTTACTGCTTTCGTTATTGTTTATTGATTGATCATATAAATTACGGTATTCAAATTTAGGACTAAAATGACTTGCATGTTTAATCATGTAAAAAAGTGACTTGTTGCTGTTTAATTTGTAAAATATTTTTAATTCCACATAATATACATATTCACCCCCTCTAGGTATTGTTATGGTCGAATTGCGCAACTTTCAATATTGCTGATATTTTCACGAAATGACATACAACTCTTTGGTTTCATTTTCTGCCTAACAAACTGATGGTAACTCTCCTTCCCATCAGTTTGCAGGAGGGTGTTAAAGAATATTGGATCTACATATTTTGAAGTTGCAGATATATTGAAACAGTTAACTCTTGCATTTTTTAAGGATGGTTATTCTTTGAATTCAATTGTTTAAACTTGATATTGTATAGATTGATTCTTGCTAACTGGTTCCTTGATATTCTGAGATTAGTTTTAATGCATCTCTATATAAAGAAATAACACATTGGGTATGGTTTATGAGCTAAAACATTCAAAGTAATTATTTGAATTCTATGTAATATCTCTGCTTCATTTTACATTTTACCCTTTGGCTGTGCAAAATCGGTACAAAAATCTTGTTCAATATATGAAGAGAGATGTGAGTCTGCTTGAGAGTTTTGGGTATCGTTATGGGGTTTAAGAACGGGTTTTGGTCGCCCACGAGGACCCCCATGTCTTGTTTAGAAGTTAAAATTTGAAAGTTTTAAAAAAATAAAATTATATATTTATAATAAAAATATAAGTATATATAAATAATATGAAGTAAATATTTATGTCAATTTTTACAATTTAATATGACTTTACATAATCTAACTAAACCCTTGTTTGGTATCTATTATTTTTAAAATACAATTTTCTCTTTCTTATTTTTAATCACATGTTCTTCAATAAAATAATATTACAAGTAAATTCAAAATTTTTCCTTATTTTTTAACGATATATTCTTCAACAAAATACCATTCCAAAATACATTTTGAGCAAAAAAATGAGGCTCAAACATGTGCTAATTATATTTTAGAAATAATCAGGAAAAATAATAGGTCTTAATGGAAGATTTGAAAAGTGAATTTTGATAGCATTCTGGTGAGAATGATTTATTTAAAAGGAAATCTCTTTTCTTTTGTCTAAGGGCCTGTTTGATTTGGTATCATTTCCATGGAACTTGGAAATTGATTTCCATCTTCTTAGTTTTGGCTTGTTTAATTAGTTTAATTTTCTTGGCAAATCATTTTCTGGATTTTGGCTCACACGGTGGGAATTCATTGATTTTGAGGAAAATCAATTCCCACCTTTTTTTAAATTTTTTAAAATTTTTTTGGCAATAGAAACAAATCATATCCCCAATTACAACAAATTATATATTTTTAATGGACAATTTTCATGTAAAATAAAGCCAAACGAACATCAAAAGATCCAAAATTTCAATATTTTTCACGTGGAAAATTATACTAATCAAATACAATTAATTGATAATTCTCAGGAAAACAATTCTAGACAATTCAATTCCCTGAAATTCATTTTATTTCTACCCAAATTCCACTTTTGCAATCAAATGAACCCTAAGCTTCATTCCGTTTAGAATGGATTTAGAAATAATCATTTTAGAGCGATTAAATCTGAAAGAAAAATTGAAAAACAATCAAAACTCACCAAGTACACCCAAAAAACTAATCAATGCTATTAATTTTGTCAATCCCTCGTGAATAGTGTGATAAAAAAGTCAAAACTAGCGTAAAAAATTAGAATATCACTATCTAACACCAGTATATATGGCATTATGAGATATGTACAATAAAAAGTGAAATTACGTGATTCATTTAGCACCTGTTTGTTGTAGATTAAAATAAGATTTTTAGTAGATTTTGATTAAAGTTGATGAAATGTATTATTGAAAAATTGTGGATACCATGAAATGTGTAATTAAAATTAATTGTTAACTTTGATTTGAAATTAAAATCAAATTTTAATTTGTACCAAACATGGGCATAAATTTAGTTGGTTTTTACTCAAACACGACTTCAATTTGAAGTTGATCTAAAAACTGAACAAAGTTAATAGGGACGCAAATACTCCAAGTTATAAAATAAGGGACTACGGATGAAAAAAGAATTCCTATAAAACCCTCAAAAAAAAAACCCTACGGAATCCTGTGTTTGAGCTTCGTCTTCCTTCTACTCCCACCCTCAAGGACCGAGTAAACCTCCGTTGATCATCGATGGCGAAGCGACGTCGTGATCCTAATCCCATAGGTACAACACCAACGGAAGCAGCAGAAACAGCGTACAACACTGTATTCATAGACACCAGCCTCGACACCCACCTCGCCATGCTTGTCTCCTACTGCGATACCGTCTCCGATTTCAAAGGTAATAATTTCATACGTTTATGAATGTATACATGTATGTGTATGTGCATTCTTGTGACAATTTGTGTATTGTATATTTAGATGTCTTTATATACCTGAATGCACCGGTATATTTAGTTTATATTTGTACTAATCTATATTTGGGTGGGTTATATTTATGAAATATGAGAATTTTCTGGGTGAAAATTTAGATATTTTTACCTCAGTTTTCTTACTTATATTATATATTGATGACTGGCTGCATTGTTTAATTTTATTTTTTTGAGGTTATTGCTGGTTTAAATTTGAATTTTTTTTTTATTTGAGTGCAATTATATTGAACCAAGTTTAAAGATTGAAGTTTGAATGGAGTTTCTGAATAAATGATGTATTAGTGTATGCACTTACATGGGCATTCTTGTGAAATACACGTGTTTATAGATGTGAATGAATTATATAAAAGATAAAGAATTGACTAGGAGAAATATGAGAAGATTTTCAATCAAATTTTCCAATTTTAGGATCATATTGATGGGAAAGGGTAGTGTATTAGTTAAATATAAATTTTAATTGTAGTTTAAATTAGCAAATTTTGTCATATGGGTGTAATTAACTTGAAGGAAGTCTAAAGATTGAAGCTAGGAAAGGGCTTTCTGGAATTTCTGTTAATTGGATAATTAAAAAGTTGAAAAGTGATTAATAAAGCTAATTTGGTTAGAAATTTCTAATTTTGTCAAATGACTTTCATTTGCTGTTTTCGTAACTTGTGTAAGTTTCTGTCATGCAGAGAAGATAAGAATGGAGCACATTAAATGCTTCCCAAAATTTGGGAAGATAAATATCCAATCTTTGAAGGTAAATATGTTGCCTTTGAGTTAAGGTCAAAGGTGAAATGATTTTAATATTCTATCTTCTCAAAGTGTATAATTCTTGTTGATGATGATGATGTTAATTTAAATAGGTAAGACGCAGAGGGAATTTTTATCATCTGCCAGACTTCATGCTTGTTCGGAGTGCATTTGAGGGGATTAAAAGAAATTGGTTCCTATCTGCTGAAACTTCAAGCCTCAAGGAATTTAATGACAACAATATATCCTCTGCTCCAGATGGGAAGGGGAACTTACTTTCCATCGAATATCCTCGAGGCGATGGACAAAGCATTCTTCTAGATGATTCTCCTAAAATTCTACCCCCCATTCGTGAATCCAAGAGCCAAAATATTCCAACTGCTGATGGTCATTCTAGTGATATGTATTCTGATGCAAACAGGATATCTGCCCTCAAAATGCTTCTGTCAGATGGTAATGATGAAGCAAATGTAGTTTCAGAAATGACTTTTGGGCTGAAGGTTGATGACAAAACTGGAGATAATTCAGCGGAACAATCTCTGAGGACCGTTTCCCCTCCCAAGAAGAAGCATAAAAGGAGGCACGGCAAAGATGGATCTCATGGTCCTACTTTTGAACTTGAAAGATCAGGAGTTCGTGCATCCACGAAAGATACAATATCACGCTCTGAGATTTCTGGCTCTGGAAATTCTTTAGTTGGTATGCCTGAATCTGAGGATGCACAACAAAGAAAACATATTCTGCTTGAGGTAACTGCTGCACTGTCTGGCGTACAAACTGATCAATTTCAGAATGAGGTTGGTGATGTATTTGACAAAATATTGCAACTTGAATCTGCTGTAGTGAAAGAGTATAAAGTAGGCAGCAACCAGAGCACTGAAAATCATTTAGATTCTGGTAACAGGAAAGAGGATTCCATGTTGGAGAGTGTAATTAACGTTCCCGAAAACTCTATGGCTGAGAAACACGAAATGCTTGGATCAGATGTTGCAACTGTACAATTGGAGGGCAATGCTTCGGGGCCAAGTTTAAGTACAGAGAAGAGGAAGAAGAAAAGAAGAGGGAATCACACAGAAAATTATACCCATCACCCTCTACACAAAAGTGCTCCTGCAGTTAATCATGAAGAGACTGATCAGACTGATATGGAAGAAAACCAAAAGGAGTTTTCACTGAACCATGACCCTGAAGTGATGCAGTCTATGAAATTAGGACCTAAAGATCATGGAGGAAATATCACAGAATCGGCCCGACTAGATAAACAGTCAGATGCCTGTGGGGAGAGGGGACATGACAGTGGAAGAAAAAGAAGGTCCAAGAAGTCAAGTGCAAAAATTCTGCAAGAAACAGATGTCAAACATTCTAACAATGTTGCTTGTGCAGATGAGCCAAATTTAGAATTTAATAATGCAAAAAATGAGAGTATCCTGACCCCATCTGAAACTTGCCAGACTACTGAAATTGATGCTAGAAATTTGTTAGCAAACCACGAGCTGATAAAAGTCCAATGCGTAGCAGATGTTACCGTCAAAGAACCAAATCTTTCAGCTAAACTGTTGGATGCCAATGGTGCAATTGAAGCAGCTAACTTTTCTGGCATCAAGAGGAAGAAGAAGAAGAAGAAGAAGAAGAGTACCCAGAAGTCTGTTGCAAAAATTCAAGATTCATCAGCTATTGAGCACAGTACTGAAAAAAGTGAAAGCATGGAGAATTATACCCGAACTCTTTGGTGTAAAAGCAATGAACAGGAAAGTGGATTGTCAATTAACCATGACCCTGAAGCAATGCAGCCATCAAATAGCAACTCTTTATTTTGTGATAAACCAGATATAACTCTGAAAGAAACAATTTCTACAGAACAGTTGTTGGATACAAAAACTGTTGTGGAACCTGGGAGCTCTGGGGGCAGTAGGAAGAAAAAGAGAGTCAAGAAGTCTGATCCCCTTTATCTGGAACCCTCTGGCATGGAGCACACCACTAAGGAGGGTGTGAATGGCACTTCATCCGATGAAAAGAGACAATGGATCTCTTTCAACAAAGGAAAAGACTTAATCAAAAAGAAGTCATTGGAGGGTTCTGCTGAATATACTTTTGAGGAAGTTGATAATGCTAATGGAAATGAGGAAAATTTATTGCCATTAGCTCAGACTGGTAGAACAAATCAAAGTACGGACATTACGGGCGAGAAAATAACAAAGATAGAGGGGGGAGACCTGAACCCTGCAGATAGTTGCTATAGAGATCTTCCTCTCGACGAACAAGAAAACCAGGTGAAAAGTTCACAGCTGGATCAAGTACACAAAAATCAAGAGAGTACAGGACATATGGATAAAAGGGAAAAAGAGGAAATAGAAAAGAAACAACTCACTGCATCAAAAGACCATGAAAGTTCTCCAATCAAATATCAAGAAGTTGGTGCTGAAGACTTAACAGCTTCTAATGATAAACTTGGAATGACCTGTAATCTGTTGGAATCAGCAAAGGTAAAACTAAACAGAGCAAGTCCTTCGACTCAATTGGCTGTCTCTGAGATGGAAGTTGGGAAGGAGAAGCTTAAGGGTTTGCCTGAAACTGATCTTCGAACTGACAATCTGGTAAACAATTTTGAAAATGAAGATGAAGGGATTAACTTCAAAAGCTACTTCATTCCTAGTCAACAACAGGATAAAGTTGCCTCTAGTGGTGGTGTAAAAGTATCAACCAAATCAAATCAGAAGAGGAAGGCTGAGAAGAACAAGAAGAAGCATGATTCACCTTCTGTGAGTGCTACACTTAATGTTCAAAACTCAGTCAAGTCATATGAAAGTCAGGAGTGTGAAAACACATCTGTTATCAGACATGAAAAATTACCATCAAACCATGATCACAGTGAAGTCATGCTCAATACCAAAAAGTCCTTGAAAGTTTCTGAAAATCTGGAAAAAGCTTCAAGTCAGACTGATGTTGCAGGGACCGGAACTCTTCAAAAACCTGAAGCAACCCCTTCTGCATATGATTCTGAGGCCATTAGGGCTGCAGCTGCCCGTTCGGAGGAAAACAACAAATCTTTGGCTGGATCAAGCTCCAAAAGATCCACGACATTTACTGAAAATGGAAGGGATAAAAGTCGACAGTCAGATGTAGCTAATCAGATTACTTCCAGTAAAAACGCCGGGATAGTTTTGAACAGTTCACAACAAAAGAAGAGTCTGTTAGCTAAATCAGGGACAGTGTTTTGGGATAATGTTAGTGAAAGTTCTGGCGATGAAAATGGGACTATAAATTCAAATTCCAGCACATGCACTCCATCAGATAGTTCATCTTCATCTGGAAACTCAGAAGGGGAAAGTGAATTGAGCCAGAAGTCAACTAGAAATGGTAAGTCTAAATCTTGGTGTGAAAATTCAACCTTGTCCAATGTGTAAAACCAGAAATTGAAAGAGCTAAAACTTTGTCTACTTCAATAAACTCATGTTCATTGTTTAGCTGATGTAGATAATTTCTTTTTTCTCTTCAATATCTGAACCTGGAATTTCTATTTTTTATTTTTTGTGACTTGCTAATTAAATATAATTGTTAAAAATATGGGGCATTGATGCTTATACTACTAAATTGGTGTAACATGTAATGCTGATACTGGTTATTCCTCTCATTTGTACTTGATAATATTTTATCCTGAATTCTCTAGTTCTTGTACCCTTTTGCAGCTATCCTACTAGAGAAATTCTTTTCTTATTAGGATTTTGGCGTAATGAGATATTGAGATTCATTGGATGTCATCTTTATGTTTCATTTTGGTTTTATGGGCTTCTCTGAGCTGATCTTTCCATTCTAAATTTAACTACCTCAGGATCCAATTGTGCAAAGAAAACACTTGCTGGAGGGAAAAACATTTTGAAGTCAGAGTAAGTTCAATACACACTTTTACATACACACACATGGATACATGTGTGCATTCATGTGAGGCAGTTTCTTGCATACATCTATATGTATTCTACTTTAACCCATTGTCATAGACTTGGCCCTTCGTAGTACACGTGCTACTTAGGTCCTTTGTATTATTTGGCAAATAGTACCAATATGTGGTTTGCCTCTTAATGCTCAACTGTAGTAACCGCATATTGAGCACATTAAGTAATCGAGGTAGAATCACAAGGCAAACTAGCTACCTAACTAAGTAGAAAGCTAAGAACTCAAGAAAATAATCCAATAGTTGAGGGAGATTCTCTGTCTATAATTTTCTTCTTTGTCTAGAATATGCAGAAGTTGCCCCAAGCCTTCAGCCAAGTTATTCCAAAAATCCAACCCGGTAAAATGTGATATTTCATTGTCATCTGTTGCTAAATTTAAAAGGTGGCTTAAACAATCCGTGCATCTTCGATACTTGTTTGTATTATCTCAGAATTAATTGCCTGTAGGATGCTTCATTTCTAATATGGATAACTGAACTATGAGACAATATTTGGATGTTTGTTCTTGAATGTCTAGAATCTTCCATTGTATTATATAGAGCACTGCATGATAAATTTGTTATCTTAAAATCTGTTGAACCCTGCAATTATTGTTGCACAGTTTATCAGGCCAGAAGAATATAACTATGGATATGCTTCTCAGAAGCTCTGCCAGCTTCAAGAAAGCTAAGCACATAGCTACTCAACAAGTGCTTGAAGACGCTGAAAGTCAGCCAGTAGATTTTGTTCCTGACAGTCAAGTAAACACATGAGTGTTTTGTGTGTCGACCTGCCGAAATACTTTTGTTTTCTTGGTAATGTTAAATTTTGTGATCTATGGCAAGAGTCTGAATTTTAGCCCCATCGGCAATCAAAATTTTGTAAGCATGCATCCAGGATAGGAATGCATATTTTTATCTGGACAATGCATACCTGGCTGCCTGCTATGTTTGTAACAATTGACTTTATACTTATTTTATGCTAGTTTCTTCACATATGATGCAAAATGTGGTTGGCTTTTTACTCAGTACTGCCTTCATATTGTTCTTTCATTTTATTATTCTTGCTTTTTTCAAGAAGATATAATGACCTTTGGATTTGTATTTATATAGAACTGATCATACTAAAATCAGAAGCAATGGTCCAAGAGAGGAAAATGTTCATAGGGAAAATTCAGTAATATACTGGTGCAATTACTTGTAATTAATCCAAGTTACTGCACCTACAAAGATATAACCCTTCTCACTGTGATCTCATCTTGTTGATCTGGTTCAAAGCTGGTTGCAAAATATTGTACAGCACCCAAAGAATGGCAGGAGTAATGACAAACAGCAAAAGCTGTCCCCTGTTGTCACTTGCAGCATCAGCAATCATAGCAATTTCACTAGCTGATGCATCTGACGGCTGCATCAAACTCCATGAGGCCAACTCACCTAGGCCAAGTCCTACGATAACTCCTTTGGTGTTTCTCATTTTGTTGATCTGGTTAAGTGCTGGTTGCAGGATGTTGTAGAGAACCCAAGCTATTGCCGGAATGATGGGAATCAGAAGGGCAAGTCCTCGGTTATCGCCCTCAGCTATTTCAGCAATCTGTTGTGCTGCAAGGGCAGGATCACATGAGCTCAATGTTGAGAAAACGGCACTTGCAAGGGCGGTTCTGGCCAACAGACCAGAGTTTTCCGATGATATTGAGGCGGCAAGGCCTTTTGGGAGGTTCTGCATGGAGAGAAGAGAAATTGGTTTTGTGGTGGGCTTAAAACACTTGGTGATGGTGCCTAAGCACTTGGCATTGAGCATAGCCATGGTAGATATTGTAGCTGCCATTGATGCAGTTCTTGGTAGGCCTAAGGGAGGTGTTAAGCAAGACTTGATGTTCAACTGGGATATGCTGCTGTGAGAAAATGGAATATAGGGATGAAGTCAAGTGAAAGAAATGAGAACCAATAGGAATGTGTAATCTGGATTGTTCTGTTATCCACTGAGGTTGATTGGTGAGATTCGGACCTCATATTAGATACCCCACCAAGGTTTCTTATCACTTCCTCTCCTCTCCGTCACACTTCAGTTGAGAACTAAAGAAGGTTCTGAGAATTAACCTGGGCATTAATTCAAGAGAGTAAAGGTTCAAAGGGTCAAACTGGGGTTGAACTTGTGCTTAAAAAAATTTAAATTTTGAGGTTCACCAAGACTAGGGATGGCAATTCGAACTGTTAAAATCGAAAATCGCGGTTAGCCTAATCGAATGGGACGAAAAAAATCGAATCGATGGTGCAATGGGGGCGGTTATGGTTTTGATTTTAATGAACCGCTTCATTTAAGGTCGGGTATGGTATTTAGCGATGGTGTCCCGCCCCGAACCGATTACCCATTAAAAAAAAATTAATTGGACAATTGGGCTTTCCATTATTCTTTCTCAAAATTAATTAAATAATTTTGACAATTGAGCTTCCCAAAATTCTAGTCCAATTAACATTAAGTAAACATTAATCCAATAACCCAGCCCACTGCCCAGGTAACCCAATTTCAATATACCCTACACGTTAAATTAAAACTCAGGTTTACAGTCTCTAGACTACACTTCTCCTCCACTCAAATCCGTCGTCGCCCTCATCAGTTTCGCCCTGGCCAGTTCATGATTCATAGCTACTAATAAAAGAGAGGAGATTTTTTGAAGATATGTAGTGGATTTAAAGACTTAGATTTCTTTACTCTCAAGAACTGAATGCTTATTGTTTACACTAATACATCATGTTCAATAATGATGCAGTATTGATTTATATAGTTTTTTAGTTTATTCTGCTTCTAGGATTATGATAATGTTGAATAAACAATTTTAATAAAAATATATTGATTGGTGGCCCAGATGTCTTGCTATGTGCATCTTCTGTTCCGACTCCTCCCGCTTCAGTTGAAGTTGGAGATAGCGCTACTGGCATTCAAGATGATACGTCAAGTACACTGGATACTTCACAAAATCCAAGTGAGGTAAATGCAAATCCTACTCATATAGATTTAGGTGATGATGAGGAGCCGACTGAGGAAATTAGAAAAAGAAAATTGACCTCTACAGTGTGGCAACATTTCAAGCTACAGAGAATTAATAACGTGCCCAAAGCAATTTGTAAACAATGCAAGAAACAGATGTTTTTGAATCAATTTAAAGAACCTAGTGGTAGGACTACAATGATGCCATTTAATTTTGATCAAGAGAAGTAAGAACGAACTTGCAAATATGATCATCCTACATGATTATCCTATTTCAATGGTTGAGCATTCTGGGTTTAGAAAATTTTGTAATACAATTCAACCATTATTTAAAATTGTTTCTCGTAATACCATCAAAGCTGATAGCTTGAAAATTTATGATTACGAGAGAACAAAAGTAATGGACTTGTTAGAGGAGACCAATAGTAGAATAGCAGTCTATACCGATATGTAGACATATAATCAAAAGAAAGGATTTATGGCTATCATAATTTTTTTTTTTTCACTTTGACGTTTGAAGTTTGAAATCATAAAAAATAATTTATTTCGTGGTTATTAACCGAACCGAATCGAGATACGAACCAAACTGAACCGAACCGACTTACGTGGTTATGGTGCGGTTATGGTATGACCAAATATTTGATGGTGCGGTTATAATTTTGACCGAACCGATCCCGAACCGAACCGTTGTCATCCCTAAGCAGGACAGTTCTTATTGTGAGTTAGTTGATTCCTATTTTATTTTGATGGTTTTTTTTTTGGTTTTTTTGGGCCTTCTAAATTAATACTAGTTTTGGTCCATGCGATGCATGGAATTTATAATTTCGAAGGTTTTGTTAGCATTGGATATAGAATGTACATTGAATAATGTAAAAAATATAAATATGAGAGAATATTGAATAATTTAAAAGCATTTGGAGCAACATATTTTGTAAATAATTGTGCATGTAATTATAAGATAATTTTTTCAGTTTAAAAAGTATTGCTCTAAACAAATATCAGTTGTAATTTTCCGTCTATATATAGTCATTCTGTCTGCTAAAACTATCTCTATTGGATATCCAAGCACGCAGCATTCTATGTATTTGAGCACAAAAACGCCGCAGTTCGGCCTGTGGGAAAAAATTGGTTTATGTTAAATGAAATTAGTGTGATAAATAAACATTTGGGAATGAAATTTTAGAAAGAATAAGAAATAATTAAAATGCTTACCCTTTATCTACACTGGGTTGATATGGTATAATGTCAACGTCCATAGATGTGTTTGTAGTTCTCCTCACATAGCGTCTGTAAGCTAAAAATTCTGGTGCATTTAGTAAGAGTACAGTTAAGTCTTTAACTGCATTTGAATAGGCTATGATCAGCTCTGGCGTGTGGACGTTGTTGCTACAGTCATAAATTTCGAACTTCCATTCGGGAATATTAACGTGATAAAGGTACCAAGCCCTTGTTTGCCCCCCCATTATATCTCATTACATTACATTAAATTTTTCTCTCTCTTCATCTCAACCATACATTCATCAAATAAAATAATAATACACACAAATCTAAAATTTTTCAACCACACATCTCCCATCAATCACTATTCTAAAAATTTTCAACCCCCTAAAAATCTACAATAATTGGGGCCAATTGTTGCCCGGCATTGAACACGAAATTAATAATTGCTTGCATTGTATCCACGGACGACCGTCAATTGGAAGAGCACCATTTACATATTTTTGTAAAGTGGCCAGATTGCCTGAAGTTCTAATAGTGCCTTCTTTGTATATTTCAGCTTGCAAGACTCTTGCATATACGGTATGAGAAAAGTAAATCCGGTAAGATTGATCAAATCCGGTAAGTTCAATTAAAATTGAAGAATTGTAAATCCAGTAGGTAAGAAGACAATCCGGTAAATAGACTTCGAATAATATTTGAATTTATATATGAATAATATATATATATATATATATATATATATATATATATATATATATATATATATATATATATATATATATATTAAATGTATATAAACTAAAATAAAAAACAGTTCATTTAAGTTAAAAATAAGTATAATATACATATTATTTTTTATTTACAATTTAAATTTTGTTTAATATAGTAATCTAGATAAATATTTATATTAAATGTATATAAACTAAGATTAAAATAAGTTTGATTTAAGTGAAAAATAGGTATAATAAATAAATCGTAGAAGTATATAATAACTCAATGTCGAATTCTATTTTTTCCCTTCAGGCAAAAATATTTTGAAGGTTAAAGTACAAAATTTGATTATTCAAATACAAATAGAATTGATTTAAAAAATAGTACTAAAGTTAAAAAATAAGTGTGATAAATGAATTAACCTGAATTTATAGTACTTAATAAATCATTATTAAGTGTTTTATTTTTATTTTTTAGGTTCAAAATATTGTGAAATTGAAAACGTAGTGGATACCATTAATTTTATTGTGCTTTCAACAAGGATAATATTATTTGTATCGTGTTTTTTTTTTAATTATTAGTTAAATTGAAATATAGAAAATGGAGGGAAAAAAAATGCAATGCAAGTAAAAGAAAAAAAAAAAAAAAATTTGCTCCAAAGACTTTGGAGCAAATGCTCCGCACTGTGCGGAGCTATGATCCTTTTTTTTTTCTCAATATAACTAATAATATATATATATAAATATATATATATATATATATATATATATATATATATATATATATATATATATATATATATATATATTAGATGTTTAATATAAAAAAATAAAAATAAAACACTTAACAATGATTTATTAAGTACTATAAATTCAGGTTAATTCATTCGTCACACTTATTTTTAACTTTAGTACTATTTTATAAATCAATTCTTTTTCATTCTTAGTTTATATATAATTTCAGTATAAAACTTTATTATTTTTTTTCTTGTGTTCTTTTTTCCACACCTATTATTAAAAATAAATATATGGATTCTTTTTATTTACAATTTAAATTGTTTAATAATACAAAATTAAACATATCATTGTTAAGTGTTTTTTTTTATATTAAACACGTAATATATATATATATATATATATATATATATATATATTTTATTATTAGTTACATTGAGGAAAAAAAAAAAACAAAAAAAAGGAACATAGCTAGCACAGTGCGGAGCATTTGCTCCAAAGTCTTTGGAGCACTTGCTTCGCACTCTGCGGAGCAATTTTTTTTTTTTTTTTTACTTGCATTGGTTTTTTTTTCCCCTCAATTTTCTATATTTCAATTTAAATAATAATTAAAAAAATACGATACTAATAACATTATTCTTGTTGAAAGCACAACAAAATTAATGATATCCACTACGATTTCAACTTCACAATAGTTTGAACCTAAAAAATAAAAATAAAACACTTAACAATGATTTATTAAGTAATATAAATTCAAGTTAATTCATTCATCACACTTATTTTTAACTTTAGTACTATTTTATAAATCAATTCTTTTTTCTTCTTAGTTTATATATAATTTCAGTATAAAACTTTATTATTTTTTTTTCTTGTGTTCTTTTTTCCACACCTATTATTAAAAATAAATATATGGATTCTTTTTATTTACAATTTAAATTGTTTAATAATACAAAATTAAACATATCATTGTTAAGTGTTTTTTTTATATTAAACATGTAATATATATATATATATATATATATATATATATATATATATATATATATATATATATATATTTTATTATTAGTTACATTGAGAAAAAAAACAAAAACAAAAAAAAGGAACATAGCTCCGCACAGTGAGGGGCATTTGCTCCAAACACTTTGGAGCAAATTCTTTGGAGCAAATTTGCTCCAAAGTGTTTGGAGCAAATCTCCAAAGACTTTGGAGCAAATTTGCTCCAAAGTCTTTGGAGCATTTGCTCCGCATCATGAGCGATTTTTTTTTTATTTACTTGCATTGGGATGTTTGTTTCCCCTCCATTTTCTATATTTCAATTTAAATAATAATTAAAAAAAATACGATACTAATGACATTATCATTGTTGAAAGCACAACAAAATTAATGATATCCACTACGATTTCAACTTCACAATAGTTTGAACCTAAAAAATAAAAATAAAACACTTAACAATGATTTATTAAGTACTATAAATTCAAGTTAATTCATTCATCACACTTATTTTTAACTTTAGTACTATTTTATAAATCAATTCTTTTTTCTTCTTAGTTTATATATAACTTCAATATAAAACTTTATTATTTTTTTTTCTTGCGTTCTTTTTTCCACACCTATTATTAAAAATAAATATATGGATTCTTTTTATTTACAATTTAAATTTTGTTTAATAATACAAAATTAAACATATCATTGTTAAGTGTTTTTTTTTTTTTTATATAAAACATGTAATATATATATTATTTTTATTATTAGTTATATTGAGAAAAAAAAGAAAAGAATGATGACGAGAATTGGTTAAAATCTGGTATAAATGATATGATTCAAAACTTAAAAACTAATCCTTGATGATTAGAGCTGGAAAACTGATTCCAAGCTTCAAAAAATTGGAAGAAAAATGCTGAAACAAATGGTTGAAAACAAGCTGAAAAGGCTGAAGAAAAACAGAGCAACAATGTCAAATCCGGTAAGTTGAGTGCAAATACGGTGAGATTACTGCAAATCCGGTGACATGAGTGCAAATACGATAATTTCAATTTTTTCTTCCATAACCAGTAAAACAATTACCAATCCGGTAAGACTCTTGCATATACGGTATGAGAAATGTAAATCCGGTAAGATTGATCAAATCCGGTAAGTTCAATTAAAATTGAAGAATTGTAAATTCGGTGGGTAAGAAGACAATCCGGTAAATAGACTTCGGATAATATTTGAATAGTACCCGGCGGATTCACTCTTTTATTATAGTAGGGATAGGGATAATGTGGTTATTCAACTTTGAAGGAGAAAAAAAAGCTTGTTCTGTAATGAAAAAAAAAAAGCTTATTTTCCAGATTTATCAAACCGACTAAGTGTGAACAGTAAACGAAGGATAAAATGGGAACATGAAATACGTAATAGTGCACGGAGGATTGATAGAGGGAATTAATATAATATATTAGCCGCAATTATTTTTAAGAGGGAAGGAAGCCGCCTCCCCTGTTTTGTTTCTTATGAAAAAAGGAAGGATAAAATTGGAAAGTGAAATACGTCCTAAATGAATAGTGTTCGGAGGATTGCCTCTTTTAATAGAAGAGGGATATAGTCGGACCAGTTTTTAGTTTTTCAGGTCAAACTGGTAGTCTGTTCCAATTATGACAACATAGGAATTGACCAAGTAAATGTAGTAAAAAAAATTGTATTGCGCTTTTGTAAACTTTACAATTAATATAAATTTTTTTGCCATTTTGATAATCATCCAGCATTGGTACTTAGGACTGAGAAAACCTATCTCGAAGTCGTTTTTGACGAGGAGAGTCTATCTATGAATCAGGGGAGGAAAGAAGATTACAAAAGATATGCTAAGGGTCCATTTGATTGCAAATATGAAATATGAGTGAAACGAAAATATTTTATTGGGAATTGAATTGCCTAAAATTTGTTTTATTGGGAATTGTAATTAATTGTGTTTGATTGGTATAATTTTCCACCTGAAAAATGTTGAAAATTTTTGTGTCCGTTTAGCTTTGTTTTTCGTGGAAGTTGTCCATTAAAGTCATAATTTTTTTTTATCATTGCCAAAAAAAAAAGATTAAAAATAAATATTATACCAAATATCATTCGTTTGGCTTTATTTTGCATGAAAATTGTCAATAAAAGTGATAATTTTTTTACCATTGTGTCTAGAAATTTTTCTAATCCCCAAAAAAAAAATATATGGAAAATGAAAACCCACCTAAAAGGTGGGAAAATAATTTCAACAAAAAGGTGAAAAATGTGCATATGTGAAAGAAAGTGAGAAAAAAGCTGTCAAACGGTGCAAAACTTGGAAAATTGAAAACATTTTCCAAGTTCCATGGAAAATGTTGTCCATCAAATAGGGCCTAAGAGTAAAAAGTTTAGAAGATGAATATTCAAAAATTGTGTGACTCAACTAATGTTACGAGTCACGCACTTGAGCTAGTTTGTACAATTATACAACTTGAAGCAAGGGGTTGAAGTCACATTAGGCGTGTGACTATCGCACGTAATCACAAAATATTTACATAACATGTCACCTAAGTGAAATTATTTTGCACAATTATACAACTTCAGGTGCGGGTTTAAAGTCACGTATGATGTGTATTAGTCACAATTATATCAAATCCAACAAAATAAAATAATAATAATAATAATAATAATAATAATAATAATAATAATAATAATAATAATAATAATAATACACTAATCATGTTTTAATGCGCAACTTTGTGCTTCTATTCCGCATTATGGTCACAAAAATAGTTTAGGGGTCATAGCATATCAATATTTCAGCATACATTAGTATCAATATTTCAGCTTACATTAGTTTCAACTTTCAAATGAGAATCAACAAATTATTTGGAGAGAGAAGATTGAAATCTTAGAAAATATCTTGTCTGTGGCCCTTTTCCATAAAAACAAAAAATTTAAAATGTTTTAAATTTTAAATATACCTGATTTTTTTGTAGAAATATTAAAAAATTACCGATTTCTCAGAATGTCACTTCAAACTCTTACGTACTAATTTTGTTCTCGTGACATATTGGACAGACTATATTAGAACATCTTTCTTAATTCGACCTTTTTATCTAATTTAATGTAACAAACATATCTAAGAAATTTTATTTCCATGTACTTAATGTGGGATAATAAGATGGTTCTTATTAACTAATGTAATTTCTAAGTTTCCTTGAAAAATAATTGTCTTAGGGATGGCCAAGTTAATTGCTTAGTCAATGAGTTTACACACATGATGTTACCTTTGATTTAACATTAATTAGGTGTCCAGTCCTAATTAACTACTTGGAAAATGGAAAATGTAAATATGCTTCTTGTGTTTGGTTCTTGATTATGTATAGTCTATTTGTAGGTACTATTTTAAAACAATTACTCGAGCCAAGAAAAACTTCATAAAAAGTCGGTATATTGATAGTGTTCAAATGATTGGATACGATTTACGAAACAATGGTATTAAGGCTCTGTTTGGTACACATTATTTTTTTTTATTCTTATTCTTCTACTTATTTTTAACCACACATTTTTCAATAAAATAATATTTTACATCACATCAATAACTTTTCCTTCATTTTTAACCACACATTCTCCATCAATCTACTATTCGATAATATATTCTTTCAAAAGAATGTGTCCTAAACACACTATAAGACTAGGGCCAAAAAATAAATATTTATTTGGTTATTAGGAATTCAAAAGGTTTTGAAAGATTCAATAAGCACGAGTTAAGTTTAAAGTACCAACCGCCCCGCGATCCGAGACGGGGCGGTGAACCCCCGCCCTGCCCCGCACCACACCGCAAAAGAAAAACCCTCCTCGAACTGGTTAGCAGGGCGGAGCGGGGCGAAGTGAGTTCAATTGATAAAATTGTAAATTAAACTAAAATTCGACCCAAGTATATGTAGATAACCAATTATTAAAACTTATTAAAGAACCTATAAACCAGTCGTCTGAACCTCAAAAATGGGTCGGTTCCCCTGAAAATTTTATTTATTCTACCGATTCAATCCTTTGACCTATTTACCTTTTCTAGATTAATGTTTGGTCTGATTTTTAAAACATTATTAAATATGAGATTTCGTGGCTTGTTGAATGACCGTTAAATATTTAGACGCTTTATTGAAATGCACCCATTGTTTATTTTACATAAACTTTATATGTTAAAATAAATGAATTGACAGATGAACCTTAATTGTTTATTTTATTTTGTAATAATTGTATTAATTAATTTGGCTTAGCTCCCAATAATGGATGTTGACAATGACCTAATCCATATTCGAAAAATATAATAAAATTGCCAAATAAGTCCAAAAGGAAAGGAGAAAGGTCAATGAAGAGGAAACAAGCGTAAATCATGTTCTAGCTAAAATACAACGTTATTAAGAGCTTGTTTGGGAGAGATTTTTGGGGAAAGAATTGATTTTAAATAGTGATATGATGGGAAATGTGTGGTTGAAAAAGAAGAAAAAATTATTGATTAATGGAAAATATTATTTTATTGAAGAATGTGTGGTTGAAAATGAGAATTGATTTACTGTCGAAAAATTTAATCCCTCCCAAATAGGACCTAAACAGTATAATATATAAAATTTGAGTCCTTTCTTCTATCGAGTTAAATGTGTGTGCTTGGAGCTAATGTTGTCGGGTTAAATTAGTAGAGTTTTTCCCTTTTTTCACATCACGAATTTTTTTTTTTTGTTACACTCATTTTGCAATAAATGTTCCTCAAGGTTCACTCAACGTTGTTTATTGTCCATTATGCTACATGTATGTCCTTTGAGAAATTAAAAAAAATTTGAAGACCGCAACTACAAATTTTATCCTTTTAGGAATGAATCAATTTTACTATCTTTATGTAGTTGTTTAATATATTTATTTTTTCTATTTAAAGCAATTTTTTATTCTTGTGAAATGTTTTATTTATTCAAACGACGATAGATAAATAAAACACGAACATTTTTCTATTTATATGATTAAGTTAATATTTATTTTACAGGGAGATTTTTCAAACAAAAACCTATATAAATTAATGACCATTATTGGACGGCAATTCAATTCTTAAGTTTGTTTTTCAAAAGTATGGAAGTTATGATTTTTTGTTATAAATTTTGAGTTTTTAGATGGAGAATGTGAGAATAGAAAAAGTAAGCCAAGTCCAATGAATCAAAAATAGTAAACCTCTATGAATTTTCTAAAAAATTATACATGTCTTAACTTTTATGATATTTGCAAGTAATTCATAAATTTGTATCATTTTTCAAAGTTGTTGAAGTCCAATGATGCAAAAATAGTAAAGTAAACCTCTATGAATGTTCAAAAAAAAGTATGTATGTCTATGAGAGACATTTTGTGATGTTAAAGTTTGTAATACTAGTAAGTTCTCCAACTTCATTTCATCACAATGTGGTCGCTTAATTTCTTTTAATCAACTTACTCCGTCAATTGTCACATCAAAATTTTGTTTGGTAAGGTGAAGGGCTCCCTTTTTTTTTTTTTTTCCTTTTCAACAAAACACAAACATTTTTATTACGAAATATGATAAGTGTGTTTTCTATACTTATTCGAGGTTCTAAATAATGACATTTTATAGTTTTTTTGATTAAATACTACCTAATTTGTTATATTTTATGTTTAATCGGTAAAACTCATGATTGGATGAAAAATGGGAGAAAACAAGCTAAAAATAGAGAAAAATGACAAAATCAAAATTATAGGGACTAAAGTACAATAATTCAATAGTTTAGTCGAGCCACAAAATGAAGATCGAAGATGGTACCAGTTTCATTGGATGCAGTTTGAAGATAAAGGAACGAGAATACAAGTGAAAGGAAACAAAGTTGTATTGCCGAAGAGTTCGGGGACTAAAACGAAGAAAATAGGAAAATTTTAGTTTCCTTATCTGATAAAAACTCTACTTGGAAACGATATTTTGGCATCCTTTATAGACCAAAACGCGGGCAAAATGTCTCGAACCTCGATTCAACCTAAATTTCATCATATTTTACATATTTTGAAAGTGAAAATGACGTCTATACACCAATTCAAGGCAAATTATACAAAGATTGTGAAGATTCATAATTCGATTTCAAGATTTGAGCTAACAACGTATATTTCTCTTACTTCTTCCATCTTTCTTATTCTCGAGTGATTTTTTTCAATTATTCTTGTGAATTTAATTATAAGAATTTTAGGCTAATTTTTATATTGTATTGGATGGATGATGAACCTTATTAGTTTTTAATTTCAATTCAAGACTCATTTATTCAGGAAATTCTTGTCTTGATTAAATATTCACGGATATTTTATTGTTTGAATGTTTCATCACCATTTAGATAATGTGTTGCCTATTCACAGTGCTAGGAGGCTCACAATAGGTAGAACATTGTATATTTAACACATGAACAATAGATATTAGGAATAATATATATGGCGTGTGCAATCGCGTGAAATTATCATGTTCTTAAATGCATATTTTTCACATGAATTCGGACTAAGAAATGTCATGTTAAACATAAACTTGATATTTCTTGAAAAATGATATTAAATAAAGTTGGATTATTGATTATATTTGATATTAGAAAAATAATACTATTTTTTATGGATCGAGAATTGGAAATAGCAATAATAAGAGGATTCAAAAATTCAACACATTCGTCTTGTATTTGATTAAACCATATTTTAATTGCTTTCTTGATTAGAATTAGCATAAAAATCACAACAAACCATCCCTTTTATGTTACTACATTTTTCAAATTTGGTAAATAGCTAATACACTATTATTAAACATTATTTATCGTGTGATGATAACTCTAAATTCACTCTAATTATTACTTGTGAACGATTTCGTACGCTTGCGGGGTTTCGTACTAACAAGTTTTTGACTCCATTGTCGGAGAATAACGTTTTTAATTTTAGTTTGTTAGTTTATATTAGATTCGATATT
This sequence comes from Fraxinus americana, assembly GCA_035079005.1. Classification (NCBI taxonomy): domain Eukaryota; kingdom Viridiplantae; phylum Streptophyta; class Magnoliopsida; order Lamiales; family Oleaceae; genus Fraxinus; species Fraxinus americana. The sequence goes on along the minus strand of CM068710.1, from coordinate 2,382,131 downwards.
TTATTTTTCTTTTTTTGTTTGTTTTAGTCTATTCACATCACTACCTAATTTCTTTCTATATAACTTCTTTCAGGATGTCAACAATTTATGCAAGATTCTGAAAAAATCGAGTTCCTACTATTGGATCTCGAGATCGAAAGAACGTTCAAATAACGTAGAAGAGAACAAAGAGAAATAAGGGCAATGGTTGAAAATCAGGATCAGGAGCAAAGAAAAAAAGGGCAATGGTTGAAAATCAAGATCAGGATCAAATTCGCGATCCAATTCAACAACCACCACCAACTCTACAAATACATATTGCCAACGAGGGCCGAATATTAGTAGGAGATTATGTGAACTTAATGCTTGTACCAGTACTACCTCTTATCATCTACCTACCCTTCGGATATGTTAACTTTCACATTCGACCTTTATGAAAGGATTGTTGAAAATCAGGCTAATTGGCCTACGGAGAGGGACTTCCAAAAGAAAGCAGCAGGTATGGATAACATAGATGTAGTGACATCGATAGCAGTGCAGATGGAGGCAATAGCGAAGAAGCTTGACAACTTATCCCAATATGTTAGCATGGTACATCAACCAGCATTGATCTGCAGAGGTTGTGGGGCAACTCATATTAATGTCAGTTGTCCACTAACTTCCACTCACATAGTTCAGCTTGCTGAGGTCATTTACGCATAAAATTTCCAAAGACAACAGAACAACCCCTACCCTAACAACTATCATTTGGTTTTGAACAAACATTCGAACTTCTCATGGGTGAATAATCAGGATCAGAGATAATAAATGAAAAGCAATCCATAAGAAACTCAGCAATAAGAGAAGATAGCATCCTTGGAGGATCTACTTTTTAGGTACATCACCAAGACTAAGACTGTAATCCAGAATCAGCAAGCATCCATTCAAAAATTAGAGAATCGAGTAGGGTAGATTGCAGCAGTATTATCCAACAGATCACATGATACCTCGCCCAGCGATATAGAGAAGAACCTACATGAGCAAGTATTGGCTGTCACGGCTATAGAGAGGGACATGGACTATTCTCCAGGAATCAAATTTGCTCCATGTGACCGAATTTATATAACACCTATCCCATTCTCTCAAAGGCTATAAAGGCAACCAAAAGAGGAACGGGTTCAGCCCATCACAACTAGAAGTGGTGTTCAATTACCAGAGATCAGTACAATGAGAAAAGAGATTGGGAGTGATTAGGTACCTACCATGGGTGAGGAACAAGAGAAGCAGTTTGAAAAATCAACAGAGAATGAGCAACAAAAGATTTTGGACAGTCCATAGGTTAAGGAAGTTGTTCCTGTGAATTCACCCACACACCCAGTCCTATTTTCTCAAAGGTTGCAAAACACTAAGTTGGAGAGGCAATTCACAAAATTCTTGAAAATCTTGAAAAAATTACATGTCAACATTCATTTCATTGAAGCGATCCTTCAAATCCCAAATTGAAAAGAATGCAGGTGGTCCTGAATGAGGTGTTGACAAAGAAAAGAAACCTGCTCAAACATGAAACAGTGACCTTAACTAAAGAATGTAGTGTAATCAGACAGCGCAGGCTCCCACCCAAACTGAAAGACTCAAGTTTCAATTTACCTTACTCCATAGGAAATTTAAATAATATTAATGCTTTGATTGATCCTAAAGTAAGTATTAGTTTGATTCATTTCAATTATCGTGCAATGTTGAACAAAACACTAAAGCACCCTACGGAATAGTTGAAAATGTGCTCATCAAAGCTGAAGAATTTATTTTCCCAACTGATTTCATCATTCTGAACATCGAACAAGCACATCAGATACCAGTTATCTTGGGGAGACCATTCCTATCAACTGGTCAAGACTTACTGAATTTTGAAACAAATGAGCCGATTCTGAAGGTAAAAGATAAACAACAGTGATTCACCATGAACACTCCATTCAGGCAACCATCCTATTTTGAGGATTTTTAAAAGGTGGAAATAGAAGAAATGGATGACGATACAAGTCATCCCTACAAAAATAGAATATGTGGATTGGTCAGTACAAGAAAGGATCTATCTGGGAATTATCAGTTGTGGAAAGTAAAAGATGAGGTTACAAATCTCTCATTTAAGCCTGTATGAGTAGCCAAACAACCAAGTCAAACTAAAGACTATAAGCGCTTATTGGAAGGAAATACAATATTCTATCCCTTTTATTTATTATGCTTTTTAGATGTATGATAGTTTAGTTTAGTTTTATTTTGGTATCAACATCCATACCCCGTTTTCCCTTAAGCACTTGAATGTATTATTGTTTTATAAGATGTTTGGGCTAAATACTACCTATACCAGGTTATTTGATCCTCAATATTTAATTTTTCCTCATTTTTCAGGGACATGATACTGTGGAACACTCAAACCAACATAAGGGAACAACGTGAATGAGAAGACAATCTAGCTATTGCACATCATGCCATAGAAAACACCACCTTCTAATAAATCCGGAGAGTATTTTCTTCATTTTATTCTCTATCCCTTTATAGGCCTATTTATACTTTAAGATATTGAGGACAATATCTATTTTAAATTTGTAGGTGGAAAACAGTAAGTTTTTGCTTTTTGTATGTTATGAAAAACAAAGTTGTGTGATTGTGTGGTCTGGCAGGTAATAATGAATTTATTTAAATTTGTGTATTGATTTATGAACGGTGAATATGTTACGTGTTAGATTAAGTGATGCTTTTCTACGCAAAACCTGATATATATATATATATATATATATATATATATATATATATATATATATATATATATATATATATATATATACAGAAATGATCTAATGAGCACCGGTGCTCATCTTATCCTAAACACCGATGAGTTGGCACATTAATTCATTGGTGGATAAAGATTTTGTGAATTCCAATCCACCAATGAATTAATGTGCCAACTCATCGGTGTTTAGGATAAGATGAGCACCGGTGCTCATTAGGTCATTTCTGTATATATATATATTGTGCACTAGAATTAAGTTGACATTATGAAAGAATGAGTTGATTCATATTTTGTTAGATTGAAACAGTGGGCCTTAGATTCTAAACCCAAAATACTTCATTATACGTCCTTTGACCAAAACTTAGTATAATTTGGGGGCGATTTTACTGTTGTAGGAAGATATGGATATGAATGGGAATTCCATGTGTGAAAAAATCTTGTGAATTGTCTAAAGTTAATAGGATAAAATTAAGTGAAAGGGTTACATTAGAGGTCGATTTGCTTGAATAGGTATTTGATGAAGGGTATTGCACTAATCAAAATAAAAAAAAGATATATATAAATATTTGAAACTTCTCTTTATAGCCTTTATGACTTGAGTTATTAAATCTGTAAGAATGTCTAAAATATGTTGTCCTAAAATTATCTGACTTGGGAGCCATCGGCCTAAAACTCGATACATAGGTCATTTAGAAAGTTTAAAGGAAAGAATGCTATAAATAAATAAAAAATAGAAAATATGAAAAAGTGGGTACATGAAACGGAAGATGTACCAATTGTCTTGGTTAAGTTTCAAACACTTGTTTAAGAGAATTTGACTTCTGATAAGAGATTAATAGCCTAGTCGAGTCTGGAGGTTGAAGCAATAAAAATAATATGAGAATTCATGTTTGTTGAAGTGTTGACTTGCAATTAGTGAAATCCATCTAAATTAGAGAAGTGAGGATAAGTACGAAAATTCAACTTTATATTACACACGGGAAGATAAAAAGAATAAGTTTTGGGGTGTGTGAATCTTATGAGTGATGAAAGGACACAATTGACTATCAAGGGTCTGGAATGAAACAACTTGTGAATTCATTGTATTCTGCTTAATTCTTCACACACACACATACACACATTAGTTTTGCATTGGAAAAGTGAATTTTAATTTTGGTAATGCAACCTTGAAATTATTTGTATATTTAATATCATGACTTCAATACTGAGGTAAAAAGTCAGGTTACGTAGCCAAACTTTTTGCATTATTGTGTGTGTATTTCAAGTTAGGCTATGGCTTTCTTTGTCCTGATGTTTAAGTTTGGGGGTTTGATAATTGTATTTTCTACACTTAGTCGAAGTCCTAAATAATGGCATTTTATAATTCTTTTGATTAAATACTACCTAATTTGTTATATTCTATGTTTAATAGGTAAAACTCATGATTGGATAAAGAATTCGAGAAAACAAACTAAAAATAAAGAAAAATGGTGAAATCATAATTATGAAGACTAAAGTGCAATAATTCATTAGTTGAGTCGGGCCACAAAATGAAAATCGAAGATGCTACAACTTAATTGGATGCAATTGGAAGATAAATGAACGAGAATGTAAGTGAAAAGGATCAAAATTGTATTGCGAAAAAGTTCAGAGACTAAAATGAAGAAAAGTGAAAGTTGAATGAATCATGCGGCCGCAAGGCATTAGCCTTGTATGGTCACACTCGTGACTCCACGATCAATAGGTCCTCAAGAGACCTGTACCATGTGATCTAATGGTCATTTCTAGACCGAAAATTTTAGTTTCATTATCTGATAAAAACTCTACTTGGAAACAATATTTCAGCATTCTCTATACACCAAAACTCGGGCAGAACGTCCCGAACCTCTATTCAACCTAAATTTCATCACATTTTACATATTTTTGAGGTAAAAAACGCATCTATACATCAATTCAAGACAAATCATACAAGGACTGTGAAGATTTATAGCCCGATTTCAAGATTTGAACGAAAAACATGGATTTTTCCTACTTTTTCCATCTTTCTTATTTCTGAGTGATTTTTTTCCCAATGTTCTTAAATCTGACTGGCCGGCCAGTTTCACAGAAAATTGGGAACCGGATTGAAATCCGGCCCCATCATACTATCAAAATCAGATATGAAGAAATTGGTGTAAAATTTGGAAAACTGTCTGGTTCAACTGAAAACAGGTGAACTGGTCACGATTTTACGAGTCCAAAATTGGTATTTTTGTTAAACAAAAATTAGAGTACAATGAATAAGAGAAAGCCACCGCTTCTCTGGCTGACTAATAGTTGTCGGAGCTCCCGTATCTCTTTAGCAAAGCCCTTGCACAAAGTTAAAATCAAAACATCCAACATTCAAATCTAAAAATATCTTAAAGAAATAAATAAAATGAGAGAGAAGACAGAATACATAGATTTGCTATCATGGGAGAGAAGGAGAGAAGACTAGAGGCTGCAACTTATGCGGTCTACTTTACTTGCATTTTGCATATTTTAGTAAGGTTTGTGATAAGTGCGAGTTTTTGCACTTATTCGGACCATTAATTTAGATATTTGTGAGTTTTTATTATCAATTTATTACTTAATTTAGTTCTTTTTATTTTGTAGGTGAAAAATCGAGTTTGAATGATGATTGAAGGAATTTATGCGAGAAATGAGCAAAAAAAGAACCAAAGATGCAAAAATTCCAAAGTTCGGGACCATTTTGTCACTTTCCAAAACTTAGAGACCTTGACTGCAATTTCTAGGTTTTGATTTTAAAACCAGCAACTGGGTTCATTCTGGGCGTGCTTGTTGGACAGAAACTGGATGATGCAGATTTTTAATATTTTTTGGAACTTCGGGGACCTTTTTGTCATTGTTTTGAAACATCGGGGACCAAGGGTGCAATTTCGCTAGGTTTTAATTTTAAAACCAGGAGCAAAGACGTTTCCGGCTGTTCTTTTGCTTGCTGGGCAGTCCGTCTTTTCTGCCATTTTTTATTTTATTTTCTTTTCGTTGTTTTTCTTCCTTCTCTTTTTCTTTCTCCTCCTCCTTCTTTTTCCTTTGATTTCCTTTGGTATTTTGGACAAATTTGGAGCTTGGGAATGGTGGATAGCTTAGAGAATAAAATCCATTGATATTCTATTTATCAATAAGCTTTTCTTTTCCCTAATTTATTTTCCATTAATGAGTTCTAAGAATTTGTTAGTTATTTTTGATTATTTGATGGGTAACTAAATATATTTGTGATAGGGGATTATTTTAAGCCCGAGTAATGATTTTCTATCGATTTGTGCTTGATAGTTCTTGTGATTAATGTGTTTAATCCATTATGCTTAATGTTGATGTTGTTATTCTTGATTATTTAGGTGTACAACTAGATAATTAAGTTGATGCAATATTTGCTATTTTGGGAATTTTAGTACGTAATCGCTATTTTTATCAAATCTTGTAGCAAATGTATTCCAATTGATTATAGTACGTAATTGCTTTTCGATTGGATGTATGTGGATTATCACTTAAGTTAGTAAACCGAGCTTGTGAGTTTGCCCTTAATTCAATTCATCTCTTTTGTCGTAATGCTTTTGTTAAATTAAATCTAGAGAGCTTGTTCTAAATTGTTTAATGAATAAGGTTGAGTAAAGAGCTTGTTTTATTCAACTAACATGTAAGAAGAGATTGAGATAATTGAACTTGTAATTATTCTCGAATTGTTGTTAATCTAGAGAACGAAAATCTATTGTGTAATTGATATGAAAATCATTCTCGTGGTAACGAAATATCCCCCAATCACATCTTTCACATCTTTGATTTAAAAACTACTTTGTTTAATTCCAAATTCAAGTATTTTCTATTTTGAATTTATTGCTTTCCATAGTTCAACAAACCAAACCCCCCATTTAATCACTTTAGTATATAATTGTTAAACTTAATTTCTAGTTTGCAATTGATTAAATTGAAACAATCCTCTGCGGGAAATGACCCTTACTTGCCATGTTACTATTTAAGACGACACATTTAAATTTAAGTAAGGAAATTAGTTGGTACCTCATTTTGAGCATATCAGTTTGTATATATAGACTATGACATTGTTTGGCCCATTTATTTTAACTAAATTCCTAAATAAATATTAAATGTTAAATAGTATAATTTAAAATTATATGTTTTAATTCTATTTACGTATTTAATGTTTTACTTCCGGGTTAATTCCGGTTTGACATTTTGATCATTTACCAACATTTTCGGGTCAATGATCGGGTCGATTCTCAAAACATTGGTTTTTTCAATTATTTTGTGTAATTCAATTATAAAAATGTTATGCTAGTTTTTCTATTGTATTGGATGGATGATGAATATTATTAGTTGTTAATTACAATTCAAGACTCGATTATTTAGTAAATTCTTGTGTTCTTGATTAAATATGCACGAATCTTGTGTTGTTTGAATATATGATCACCATTTATTTAACTTGTTGCCTATTCGTAGTGTTGTGAGATTCACAATAGGTTAAACACTGCATATTTAACACATGTACATTAGATATTAAAAATAATATATATTATGTGTGCAATCGTGTGAAATAATTTTGTTATTAAATGCATTTTTTCATATGAATTTGTGTTAGGTATTTGATGTAATTGGCAAGTCTGTGAACAAAAGGGACAAAAATTAACATGTTGTAAAAGTCAAGGAGTTATGTGCAAATAGTGAAAATTGAGTTATTTTAGGTCTAGGGTTCGAGAATTGAAAAGAAGGACGGCGCCGCAATTTCCCTAGACTGTTGCCAAGATTAGGCTTGAGTGTCATAAATAGTAACACTATCGCTAGCCTATCACCAGACCTTCGCTTGAGCGACACATTATCGTTTGTCTGTCGCCCAACTCTTACTCGAGCTACAGGGTTATCCGAAATTTTTTTAATTTGTTTTCTTAAGACTTTTTATCTGGCTCATTCATACCTTGACCTACATATAAATACGTAAACGGCCCTGAACGTTTTTTTCTAAGGTTGAACACTGTAAAAAATATATTATTTTGATATCATCTTCATAAATTTTCTTTCAAGCTTCATCCTATTATTGGCTATTAGCGGTGAAAACATCAAACTCGCAATCCAAATACCAAACTGATGCTTCATATTTGTCAAAGGTCTGAAGATCAAGGTAATGTAACTGGAGATCCAATCGTTGAAGAACACGGTGTTCTTCGTTAATCCACAGGAGGTAGACGATTTTACAAAACTGGGAGAGCGCAATCCAGGAGAGCTTTGGAAACTGTAGCTACGAGTTGGTACAGGAGCACGAAATCCAGGAAAGTTGTTGAAATTACAGTCAGGGGGTCAGAAAATACAAGTGGTAGTCGAATCTGGTGGATTGTAAGTTTTAAATCGTTTATAGTAGATTATTGACTACAAAGTGCTCGAAATTTGTACACAGTTGGGATTTCTTCGTGATCAATTCTGTGTTTATTTATTGCTTTCATAATTGCGGTAATCCAACAAGGAAAAACTGAATTGTATGATTAACCATCTAGAAATAATTAATAGTAATTTGTTGCTATTTAATTATTAAGTTTTTAATTCCGCGTTATCACTTATTCACCCCCCTCCAGGTATAGTTTGGGTCGAACTTCATATTTTCAATTGGTATAAGAGCCTTATTTTGATTTCTGACCCTAAATTAATTCTAAATGAGTTAGTCCTTGTCTCTGCCTCCGTTTTTCAACGGAAGCATCTACGCTTATTGAAAAGTTCGAATGAAAGCCTTTTTTAAAGTATTGGATGAGCGTTCAAATTGGGTGGATTGCACCTTCAACTACTGTTGGTAGTGTAGTTACACCCACTGATATTTCACTCTAAACTAAAGAAGACTTAGTTGAGTGCAACTGAAAGAGTAAGGGTGATGCAGGGGAAGATTATAGGAAAGAAAAAATCCACACAAAAAATATTTCAACGAAAAGAAATTCAAGAATACTTTATTTCATTCAAAACTGAACTGCCTCAAAGGGCATACTACGTTTAAATAGCGAAACTCTAAGAAAATTCGAAAAGAAATTACCTAATAATAAAAAATATTATTTTTTTTCAAAAATGGAAAAAATTGAGATAATGACGGATCTTGATTCTCCTAATCATCAGAATCATCTTCCAACAAACGGAAATCAAATCCGAGTTTATTTGACTAAAATATTGCCAAAATAAAAATTATCATAAATAGCAAAAACGCTTAATTGAGTGTAGTGGTGGCAAATGAGCCGGCTCGTACTGTTCACGCCCACGAGCCGCTCGGGCTCGTAAAAAAACGAGCCCGAGCACGAGCCGAGCGGGCTCATGGGCTAGACGAGCCGAGCCCGCTCGGCTCGTCACTGTTCACGAGCGGCTCGCCGAGCCGCTCGTGAGACGAGCCCACGAGCCGCTCGGCTCGTGGGCTCGTCTTAGACGAGCCCACCCAAGTAATAAAAAAATAAATAAATAAATTAAATTGGCCACATTTGTGTCGGTGATAACAGTCACTAACGGTTCGTTGACTGCTCTAGTGACCGTTCTGGTCACAAGTGACCAAACGGTCACTGGTTCAATGACCGTTTGGTCACTTTTTTTCATTTTCTACTTTTCTCCTATAAATACCCAACCCATTACAACATTTTTTTCCCACCAAACTTTCATTCTATACTCTCTACTCTACAATTTACAATTTACAAATCATTATCAACAATTCTATAATTCTCTTCTACATTTTTTTACATTATTATCTTCATTTTACAACTCATTTTATACATTAGCCAGTAGTACATAATCGTCATTTCTATATTTCTACATTCTATTTCAACAATTCACAAATGGATCCACGAGCATTTGTTGAAAACTTGTTCGGTATGGAAGGTGAAACACCTGCCCAAAATCAATTTGGGAATGAATTTGCCGGTCTCAACCAACTACCAATTCCGTAAGACATTGACGATTTCGACGTTCGTGAAAGCCGATGCCGATCCGATTGATTTGGATGACGTTGATGTTGATCCTAGTGTTCCTATTGATTTGGAACAAGATGAAGAACCTGCACTAAATATTCCCGATGCAAGAGGGAAGAGAAAGGGGAAGAAGCAGGCAAAATGTTGGGACCATTTCAAATTGGTTAACACCGGTCGTGTGATCGATGGAGTTCCGTAAAATAAAAAAGATGTAAATACTGTCAACAACGACTGGCATGGCAAAAAAAATTGGAACCACTCACCTCAACCGTCATTACAAAGCATGTGCGGCCAAACATGGGCTTCTTGAACGTGGACAAACGCAACTACTGTTTGGTACTAGTAGAGACGGTGCTACTACTTCGCCACTTTCTACGTGGATGTATTCGGAGGAGGAAGCACGAAAGGGAATGGTGAAGTTCGTTGCCGCGGCGGAGCTGCCACTAGCAATAGTGGACAACGAACATTTCGTAAACTACGTCAAACAATATCTTCAACCAAGGTACGTTGGGGTAAGTCGAAATACTCTTCGTTCTAATACAATTGAATATTTTCTTAATGTAAAGCGATTATTGATTGGAGATTTAGAAAAATACGGGGGTGTCATATCTTTAACTTCGGATTTATGGGAAGGAATTAATAAGAGAGGTAATATAGCTGCAACTGCACACTATATAGACCCACTTTGGGTTATGCATAAAAAAATTATTGCTTTTAAAATAGTTGAGTATCCTCATAATGCTAACACTATATTTAATGCAATTATGTTAATAATTAAAGAATATAAATGCGAGAGTAAAATTCGTTCTTTTACTTTTGACAATGCTTCTGTAAATAAAGTAGTTATCGATAAATTGCATAGAGTACTTCAACCCGATTTTGGTGGTTATTTATTCCATATTCGATGTGTGTGCCATATTTTTAATTTAATTGTACAAGACGGTTTAAAACATGTGAAGGACGAAATTAGTCGAATTAGGAATACACTTACGTATATCACGATTACACCTAGTAAAAAACAAGCATTTGAAGAATTTTGTGAACAAGCTGGGAACTCTAATACAAAAACTTTTATTACTGACGTAGGTCATAGGTGGAATTCAACTTACTTATTATTAAAATCATGTGAAGGTTTTGAACCGTTTATCACTGAATTTTATAACAATAGGCATATTAGAGACGACGACGATGATATTTCAAATGAATCCGATTGGAATACGGTTTTTAAAATTAAGAAATTTTTGGAAAGTTTTTATATGTCTACGAATATATTTTCTGGTGTTTATTATCCAACTAGTTGCATGGTTCTTGAACGTCTTTATATAACTGCTAGGGCTTTTAATAGATATCAAAATGACCCTGATTTTCATGCTGTTATATATGCTATGGAATTAAAATTTAGAAAATATTGGGAAGAATTACCTATGTTATTTCCTTTAGCATGCGTCATGGACCCCCGATACAATTTATCGGGTACTAAATTTATAATTGACCAAATTTCAAATACTTTAACTTTTAATATGCCTATTACTTATGGGAATTTGGAACAAACGTTAACTGAAATGTATGAATTATATGCTTCAAGAATAGGTACACAAGTTACTCGTGTACCTACTCCTCCTCCCACTAATATAAATGATGACGACGCTGAAGTAATTAATTTATTAGAAAACATAGACTCAATTAGATATGATTCAACTGCATATACATATGGTTCCTCTAGTAGTAGTAGTATGTCTTCCACTGCATGTACTCAAACTTCGAGTAGCAACCAAATGCGTTGCCATCTCGAATTAATTGATTACTTTCGTTATACTATGCCTAGTAACAAATCGGCTAAGAAAAAGTTCGAGAAGATGTAATCGAATTCTCGCGAAATAATGAACGTCGATGGCCAATTGTTTCGCAATTGCAAAAGATCTACTAACACCTCCTGTTAGCACTGTAGCTTCGGAGTCTCGTTTAGTGCAGGGAAGAGGGTTCTCTCTGAAATTCGAAGTCGACTAAAAGAAGATATTTTGGAAGCGTTAATGTGCGTGAAGGATTGGGAAGACGCTAATTATCGAATTCAACATAAATATGCCGAAATTGCATGTAATCAAGTAAGTGATATTTAATTTCAATACATTCATTACAAAATTTTATTTTCATACATTTATAATTTTTTAAAAAAAAATTGTACACGTAAAAAGTTTTTCGTGTACAATTTTAACTCCGCCTACACGAAATTGAAGTAGCCGGTCCCAAGCCCGGATAAAGGAGGAGGGTTTATCTTTTTTTTTTTTTAAATAAATGTATATTTACTATTTTAAAAATTATAAATATTTTGACGAGCCCCGATAAATGTTTTGGAAAATATATATTTAAAAAAAATAGAAAAAATAGACTTGTAGTAGTAGCGTTATTTATTTATAATAATAAAAAAAAAGAGGGCTCGCCGAGCCGCCCGCTTTGGGCGAGCTCGGGCGCGAGCCGAGCTCGCCCAAACGGCAACGAGCCGAGCTTGCGCTCGGCTCGTTGCCGACGAGCCACGAGCTCGGCTCGTGCGAACACGAGTCGAGCTCGTTCGTCAATGGGCCGAGCCGGCTCGGCTCGGCCCATTGCCACCACTAATTGAGTGCCTAAACGATGGAATTTGCCTAAAATTTGACGTGCATCAGGGCCTAAGGCCCTGAATTGTGATCATTGTCCCGTTTCCAATCAAATTAGACTAGCAATTCGTAAAAAACGAACAAACTCGAAATTAAATGAAATTATTATTTTACCTTCATCATTCTCCACGGGTTGAGAAAAATTCACCCTCGAATTTGACGGGGTAGAAACTTCATCATCATCAGAATTATCACCACAAAATGGCGGCTCTAGCGGCAATCCATCTGGAAGCTTTTCTAGAAAGTCTTCATGAAATTCCTCTAGCAATACTGAATCCTGCGAGTGACCTCCTGCTCACTGTCAACTAACTTTTCCACCAGCACATATACTATCCCATATCCTTCCATATTTGTCTCGAACTTCACTCTGGTCAGTAAATTGACATCATCCCCAACTATTTTTACTGACCCCTTATCTGAAAGCAACACACTTTTCTTTTCCCCAATAGTACATGTTGATTGGAAGAAATTAGTACGCAACCAGTCAATGTTATTTTCCAGGGAAGTCAGAAAACTCCGCCTCACCACCAATGCCTGACCCACATCACGAACCCCAAACTCCTCCTTCTCTGCTGCCTCTTCTACACCTTCACTGTCAAATACAGGCGGACCGTAATAATCAAACTCTTCTGTTACTTCTTCAGTCTCTTCATTGTCAAATATAGGCGGACATTCATAATCAAACTCTTCCTCCTCTTTTGCTTCTTCAATGTCTTCATTGTCAAATACAGGCGGATCTTCATAATCAAACTCTTTCTCCTCAGATAGATAACGTTGGTGGTAGGGATTTTCAAAAATAGCGAAATAAGAATCGAGATCGGAGACCTCACGATTCTCCAAATCGTGTCGCTAGACGCTGGATTAACTCTGTAACTTGCCTCTGATTATTACGATCATGTTGTTGGACTTCCTCAACAGGAACCTGCCCACGACGACCACGACCTCTAGGCGCATGTTGCTGCGGTATAAGTGCAGCAACATGCTGTGTCAGCAACTCCACTTGTTGATGCAGCTATGTGATTTTATCACGTCTATGTACCTCCTTTACTAGGGCTTCACAAGCTTCTTGAAGTCTCCTTGATGACATGGTGAAGGAACGATTTCGGCTATGATACCAACTGATACAGGGAAAGATTATAGGAAAGACAAAAATCCACACAAAAAGAATTTCAACGAAGAGAAATTCAAGAAAACTTTATTTCATTCAAAACTGCGCTACCCCAAAGGGCTTACAACGTTTAAATAGCGAAACCCTAAGAAAATTCGGAAAGAAATTACCTAATAATAAAAAATATTATTTTTTAAGGCTTGGACCCAGTCAATTTGCTCATTATTTTCCCTACAACTAGTATCAAAGCCCAGGGTCCGAGGAACGAAGTAGAAAGCGTGGTGGCGATCGGGCTAAAAATCATTCGCGTTTGATGTGCCTTGTGTCGAAAGTCTTCTTGACATTGGTGGTCAGGCGACAGGTCCCGTTTGGTCGAGGATGATGATGATAACGGCGGTACAAGATGATTAGCGAATGGATTATCGTTCGAGGGAAGACCACAATGACGTGGTCCTTCGTTTGAGGAGAGGATTGTTGGGAGCAAACAAGAAGTCCCACATCGGTTGGGAGAAGATAAGAAATCCACCATATAACCCAAGTGGGCTACTCCACCCATTGCCAATTGGTTTTGGGTTGGAACCTCACTTGGGCTTGGTAGTGTGGGCTTGGACCTGGTGAACGAAGATAAATTCAAGAAAACTTTATTTCATTCAAAACTGCGCTGCCCCTAAGAAAATTCGGAAAGAAATTACCTAATAATAAAAAATATTATTTTTTTCCAAAAATGGAAAAAATTGAGATAATGACTGATCTTGATTCTCCTAATCATCAGGATCATCCTCCAACAAATGGAAATCAAATCCGAGTTTATTTGACTAAGATATTGCCAAAACAAAAATTACCATAAACGGCAAAAACACTTAATTGAGGGTCTAAACGATGGAATTTGCCCAAAATGTGTCGTGCATCAGGGCCGAAGGCCCTGAGTTGTGAACATTGGCCTGTTTTCAATTAAATTAGATTAGCAATTCGCAATTCGCCAAAAACGAACAAACCCCAAATTAAATGAAATTATTATTTTGCCTTCATCATTGGGTATTCATGCACTATTCAAGGTTGTGTCTACTGGAAAGTTTAGGAGAGTTTCAATGTGTGAAACTGCTAAAGACGTTTGAGATATATTAGAAACCACACACGAGGAAACTAAAACTGTTAAAAACTTTAAACTGCAGATGTTGACTTCTAGGTTTGAAAAAATTAGAATAAAGGACGATGAATCGTTTAATGAATTCTATGCAAAGTTTAATGATATAGTTAACTCTAGCTTCAACCTAGGAGGGAAGATCCCTGAGTCTAAAATCTGTAGACAAGTCCTTAGATCCCTACCGGAAAGGTTTAGACCTAAAGTCACCGCTATTGAAGAAAGTACGGCCTTAGATGTAGTTAAGATAGAAGAACTCATAAGATCCCTACAAACCTATGAACTCACCATATCTCAGTCGAAAAAGGCTAAATCCATAGCCATGAACACTGTTAGAGAAGAAGAGAGTGAGTGAGACGCTTAGGGATGACGAAATATCTTATTTCATTAAAAAATTCCAGAAGGTGACGAGGAATATGAGAAAATCTCAAAAAAGGAAAAATGATGTCCCCAGTAGATTGTCAAATGATAAGCGTGAAAAGAATAAATCTATGACTGCTAATAAGAAAACTCAATCTGTTAGATATCATGAATGTCAGGGTTTTGGTCACTATATAAATGAATGTCCTAATTTGAAGAAAAACTTGAATAAAGGTACGCATAAGGCATTAGTAGCAGATTTAAGAAACAAAACTTTATGGCCTTCACATCAATAGCTACGATTGAATCCGATAAGGAAAGTAAAAATGTTGAGAATGAAGAACGTAGTGAAGAATTTGAGGAAAAGTCTGAGGATGAGACTGATATTCATGAGTCTTATCGAGAATTATTCGAGAAGAATCTTAAAATCAAAAAGGTCAATAAAGCTATTCTGGAAAAGGTAAACAAACTTGAAAGGGAGAAAGAGAAACTCATAGGTGACCTTCAGGACTCTATCAAAAATCTGAATGAGCTGAAACTTGTTAATGAGAACTTAGAAGCCAAAACCTAATACTCAACTTCATTTCTTCATGAGTGGAATGCAGAAATTTGATAATTTGTTAGGAATGAACAAACCTGCTGGAAATAGGCATGGTCTGGGTTACGTTCAAAATTGTAATGCTACTACTAGTACATCCAAGACCACATTCGTCCCAACCACCAACAAATCTCGAAATGTTGTTAATCCTGAACCCAAGGGTACGAATGTCTTTGGATCAAGCCTACTAGACAACGTAGGGTCAACCGTCCTATATATCGGCAACAACCTCTGGGCAGTTTTGAACCTAGGTTTATTCTCACTTGTCACCATTGTGGCACACTGGGATACACAAGACCTATGTGTCGTAAACTCACGACTAGAAGTAAAAGTCAGGATTTCGCAAGCAATGTTAACTTTCTCGCCAATCAGGTTAGCCATTTAACTAAGATGATGACTCGTTAACTAGGATCACTTCTACTTTTAAGAAGGCTTGGGTTAAAAAGAGTGGCCTTCCTAGGTTGGATAATCAGTTGAATTGTTATGTTTCCCACGTGGCACTTAAGGCTCAAAATAACTCTATGTGGTATCTTGATAGTGCATGTTCCAGACACATGTATGGTGACAAAGCATTTTTTTCGTGTCTCGATGATTGGAATGGCGGTATAGTTTCCTTTGGAGATGGAGCTACTACATCTATTTTAGGTAGATGTGTCGTCAATATATTTGGATTAACTGCTATCTCAGATGTGCTTTATGTGAAAGGGTTAAAGTCTAACTTGTTAAGCATTAGTCAAATATGAGATGCTGATTTTGAAGTTAGTTTTGTTCAGAAAAGGTGTACCGTGTATGACTCTACTGGTAACATTGTTCTCGAAGGTGTAAGAACTTCAGACAACTGTTATGGAGTTTTTCCTAATTCCAACTACGTATGCAATAGTGCCAAAATTGAAGTAACTGAACTGTAGCATCAACGCCTTGGTCATATAAACGATAAGAGCAAGTCTAAACTCGCCATGAAGAAACTTGTTAGTGGTTTACCTAAACTTGAAAATATTGATAACACTCTATGTGGTCCGTGTCAACAAGGTAAACAACTTAGAGGTGCTCATAAACAAATCTCTAAAATCTTGACAAGGAAGCTACTTGAATTACTCCATATGGACTTAATGAGATCAACTAGGACCGAGAGACTTGGTAGTAAATGCTATATCTCGGTTGTGGTTGACGACTTCTCTCGATATATTTGGATTGAGTTGTTGAGAGAAAAATTTGAAGTGTAAAGACTTGTCATATCATTGTGCAAAAGACTTAGAAATGGAAAAGACTTTACCATATCAAGAATTCATAGTGATCATGGAAAATAGTTTGAAATCTCGAATATTGAGAACTTCTACCTCGAGGAGCGAATCTAGCATGAGTTTTCCTCGCCGATCACTCTACAACAAAATGGGGTAGTTGAGATAATAAATCGTGTGTTTCAAGAAATGGCTAGAGCCATACTTCATGGTAAGGGACTAGCTACACATTTCTGAGGGGAAGCCATCAACACTACTTGTCTCATAGTTAACAGGATTTATCTTAGACCTAAAACTAATATGACACCATATGAGATGTGGAAAGGTAAATGGCATACTGTCAAGTACTTTCGTGTGTTTGGCAGCAAGTACTATATTCTGAGAGATAGAGAAAATTTAGGCAAATTTGATTCGAAAAATGATGAGGGAGTTTTCCTAGGATACTCCAGAAATAGTCGTACCTATCGTGTATACAATTTTTGTACTCGAATTGTGATGAGTCCATCAATATAGTGGTGGATGATGCCTGTAGTGAATGGGAGATTGGAGGAGATTTGGGAAAGCAGGAACACTTGAGTGTTGATCCCTTCATGGTAACAAAACATAAAGAAACTTCAGTTTCTGATTCTCCACACACGTCTAATGGTTTAGATATACCTAATAAGGAGTCCACACTGATGATAAAACTAAACCTCCTAAGGAACCTTCATCTAGAGTTAACACGAATCATCCTAAAGTGAATATTATAGAGGATTTGGATGAAGGGATGAGACTTCGGAAGAGGGTTTTGAACAATCTGACATATGCTAGTTATGTGTCTTAGATTGAACCCAAGAAATTCGAAGATGCCCTTAGGGATAAATGTTGGATAAATTCCATGCATGAAGAGCTAAATCAGTTTGTACGAAACAATGTGTGTGATTTAGTTCCTAGGCCTCATAATTGTAATGTTATAGGTACTAAGTGGATATTTAAGAATAAAATCGATGTTCAAGGTACCATAACTAGAAATAAGACTAGGTTAGTAGCCCAAGGTTATACTCAGGTTGAAATAGTTGACTTTGATGAAACTTTTGCCTCGGTTGCTAGACTTGAATTCATTATAATTCTTCTGACTGTTGCCTGCACTTTGGGATTCAAACTATATCAAATGGATGTCAAGAGTGCTTTCTTGAATGGAATACTACAGGAAGAAGCCTATGTTAAACAACCTAAAGGATTTGTTGATCCTGCGTATCCACATTATGTTTATAAGTTTAATAAAGTTTTATATGATCTTAAACAAGCTCCTAGAGCTTGGTATGATAGACTAACTGTATATCTCATGGAACATGATTTTTCAAGAGGTGGTGCGGATAGAACCTTATTTATCAGACATATTGAAGAAACCATCACGATAGCTCAGATCTATGTCGATGACATTATCTTTGGGTCTCCTATTAATTCTCTTGCTCATGATTTCGCTGAATGCATGAAGCAAGAATTTGAGATGAGTATGATTGGTGAATTAAATTACTTTCTAGGTCTCCAAGTTAAACAAACTGATGATGGGTTATTCATATCTCAATCGAAGTATGCAAAAATTCTTGTTAAGCGCTTTGGATTAAATAGCAAGAAATACACTAGAACCCCTATGAGCACCAGTGTCAGTTAGGTCATGATCCTATAAGTAAAAGATCAGACTCTATACAAGAGTATGATAGGTAGTTTACTTTACCTCACTGCTAGTAGACCTGACATAGCCTTTAGTGTATGGGTATGTGCATGCTTTTAGGCTGATCCCAAGGAATCCCATTTGAGCGCCGTGAGACGTATCATTAGATATGTTAATGGAACCGTCGATTATGGGATCCTATATTCTCGAGACTCTACTCTTGATCTTGCTGGCTATTTCGATGCCGGTTGGGCTGGAAATGCTGATGACAGAAATAGAACTTCTAGAGGCTGTTTTTATGTTGGTGCTAATCTTGTAGCTTAGATGAGTAAGAAATAAAATTCTATCTCATTATCTACGGGAGAGGTCGAATATATAGCAGTAAGAAGTTGCTGCACTCATCCGCTTTGGATGAATGAGATGTTGAGTGATTATGGTATTGAACAGGGTATTATGACTGTATTTTGTGATAACACTAGTGCCATTAATATTTTCAAAAATTCCATTCAACACTATCAAACAAAACATATTGATATACGGCATCATTTTATTTGAGAGCTTGTGGAGACTTATGTTGTAACCCTTGAGCACGTCTCTACAGAGAATCAGTTAGCCGACCTATTTACCAAGCCATTAGATGGTTTAAGATTTGACTATTTTCGGATGGCTATTGGTTTCTATGTACCTCATTGATTAGTTATTTTTTTATTTATGCATGCTCGTTCTTTATAATTGTGTGTCATTATGTTATGCATGTCTTATATCTGCTTTTATTTTTATTTTATTTTTGTTTTGTGCAATCTGGTTTTAAATGAAACAACAAATTAAAAATAAAAAAATGAATAAAAAAAATAATTTGAAATTTACACTCGTGGAAGTTGCTTTTACAACTTAACATATGATGTACTTGAACTTTTTTATTGTGATCAAGCATGTGGTGATCGTTAAGCTGTAACATAATTTCCATTACTCGCTAAGGTAATTTATGGAGTACTTAGTATAGGGGTCTTCATGTACCATCTCCACCGCACACACTATGATCTTGTTAGTGGGACTCTACCGCGTGTGTGAGATTTAGGATGACAATCACATGTTAGTAAGGTGACTTTGAACATGAATTGACTATATTTATTAATCTAAGTTCAAGTTTCTCCCTGATATTTAAAAATAATAATAAAAAAGGAAGAAAGGCTCAATATCTTATATTTTTCTTCGAAATCTATTTGATTCGAGCAATTAAGCCTAAGGGTTTTCTCAGAACCTTGTGCTTATGGTCAACTGACTTGGGTTAACCGACCTAAAGCTCTCTATAGGGGTTTCGTTAGTCGCTTAATGAAGAGAAGCCTGCACTTAAGATGAGAAAAATCATTCTGAGCTTCGAATATTGAATGTTGTGAAATAGGGATTTTGCTCTACTTTAGGGGGAGGAAAAATATATCCTTAATAAATGAGCTTTTCTGTATAAGTTCTAATGTGCTTAATTGGTTTAACTTTCATAAGTAAGGGAATAAACTTATTGGTAGTGGTGTTTCGTGTATAATTTCTCACAAATTTAAAATTTGAGGTCCTACTTTCAATGAATTAGTGACACTTTACACATATGAGTTACTTATACAATTTACTCCAGGTTAGCTTGAGTTAAGTATATGCGAAGGGTTGCTGTTCATTGCTTATTCTTATGCATGCTACCAATTGCATTTTTAGGTTATCATATGTTATTCTTGGCTCCTTGTCATTTTGTGATAAAAATGGGGAGTAGTTGTATATTTTTTTGATAGAGTAGTATTTTTGAGAATGTATACGATGTTAACTACTTGACATGATGTACCTAAAATTTTGATTCAATAATTAAATGATAATTTCGATTTTACTAGATTAAGTTTTGATATTTTGTAGTATCCATGTTTCGTTTTGGTATGTTGGGTTGTATTGATATTATGTCTTAATTTAACTTATAATATGAAATTGAAAAGATGTATTATGAGTTATTAACTGTTTAAATCACTTTTATACTACTTGATTTACTTGCTTGAATTGCTTTTCCACTTAACTATTTCACATACATTTTAAACTGGGTGTTTGAATTGTCTATTTCAAGAAATATGTTTTGATAAATGAAAAACAGAATTCGATCAAGACACTTATTAGTTGTGTCATTTTTTTTTGAGTCTGTAATTTTATCTCACTACTATCTTGACTTTAGATTGTAGTTTTGTCACAAAATGTCAAAATGGAAGCTTGTTAGGTATTTGATATAATTGGTAAGTCTGTGAACAAAATGGACTAACATTAACATGTTGTAAAAGTCAAGGAGTTATGTGCAAATAGTGAAAATTGAGTTATTTTAGGTCTAGGGTATGATAATTGAAAAGAAGGAAAAACGGCGCTGCAATTTTATTAGACTGTCGCCAAGATTTGGCTCGAGGGTCAGAAACAGTAACACTATTGCTAGCTTGTCGCCAGGCCTTCGCTCGAGCGACACATGGTCGCTCGCATGTCGTCTAGCTCTCGCTCGAGCGACAGGGTTATCCGAAAATTTTTTAATTCGTTTTCTTAAGGCTTTTTATCTGGCCAATTCATACCTTGGCCTACATATAAATACCGAAACACATCTGAACGTTTTTTTCTAAGGTTGAACACTATGAAAAACATATTCTTTTGATATTATCTTCATAAATTTGCTTTCAACCTTCATCATGTTATTGGTTATTGACGGTGAAAACATCAAACTCACAATCCAAATACCAAACTGCTGTTTCCTTCATATTTGTCAGAGGTCTGAAAATCAAAGGAATGTGACTGGAGATCTCGTCGTTGAAGAACGCGGTGTTTTTCGTTAATCCACATGAGGTAGACGATTTCACAAAGTTGGGAGTTGGTGCATGAGCACGAAATCCAGGAGAGCTGTTGAAATTGCAGTCAGGAAGTCAGACAATACTAGTGATAGTCGAGTATGACGGATTGTAAGTTTAAATCGTTTATAGTGGATTGTTGACTGTAAAGTGCCCAATTTTTTTTTACCCAATTGGGGTTTCTTCGTGATCAATTTTGTGTTATAATTGCAGTAATTCAATATAAGAAAAACTGAATTGTATGATTAACTATCTAGAAATAATTAATAGTGACTTGTTGTTATTTAATTATTAAGTTTTTAATTCCGCGTTATCGCCTATTCACCTCTCTGTAGGTGTAATTTGGATCGAACTTCGTATTTTCAATTTGGATTTGAAATATGATTGGATCATGTTAAACATATGTTCGATATTTTTTTGGAAAAGATATGAAATAAAATTATATTATTGATTGTCATTAACATTAAAAAAAAATAATACTATTTTTTTATGGGTCGAGAATTGGAAATAACAATAATAAGGAGATTCAGAAATCTAATACATTCATTGCACATTTGATTAAAATCATATTTTAATTGTTTTCTTAGTTAGAATTGGTCTAAAAATCATAACAAATCATCCCTTTTGTGTTACTCCTTTTATCAAATTTGGTAATAGTTAATACATTATTTCTCGTTGGACGATAACTCTAAACTCATTTTAACTATTACTTATCAATAACTTCGTACACTTGCAAATTTCGCACGAACAAAATACTGTTACAAAACAACTAGCACAATAAAAAGAGTTGATCAATTAGTCCAAAATAAGAACTCTGGAATTAAACAAGCTTCCAAGGCTGATTGTGAGCCACTCTATTGCCTTCACAGGGAATAAAGTGACAAGTACTACTTTCTTGGTAACGTGGTGAATTTGAATAGAGTGACTTAGGGGGTGTTTGGTAGTTATTTGAGAATTGATTTTCTCATTTTCAACCACACATTTTTCAATAAAATAATATTTTCCATCACATCTGTTGACCTCAAAAAATGTTGCCAACAGATGCCGGGCTCACTTGTGTATGTGTAAGCTTAATCCAACACGTTAATGCCGATTGATGGTCATGATAGCTCTAAAATATGGACGTGGGAGGAGCTTAACGACATGAGACGTCACCGTTCGGGCTTCCGGCAAGATAATGTAACACGATTGTATTAGAAACCAATCGATAAAGGACGATTTGTAGTAGAAAATATGCTGTAAGAATCAATGTTGAAAAGAGAGAGATGTTGCTTCAAATACAGTTTGTTCTTCAAAATTGCATTAGTCCCCTTTGTGTTACATGGTAGGGGTATTTATAGTGTCACAACTCAAATGGTGACCTTCGGATCGATTTACACATGGCCTCATCTCCTCGACCAAAACATTAAATCCTAACCATCAAGTTGACTCTCCTAACTTTACAAAGCAGTAAATGCTCTTACATTGACAAGACAAGACATAAATAAACTTTACATAAGAGTTACGTCAATCATTCACAAAAGATTTTCATCATAAGCGGATCTTCACATGTGGGTCTTCAGTAGCTGCTAAGGAGCCTCGGACGATGTATGCTCACCGAACCGTGGCTTATTGTTAACAACAGTGGCCTCAGAATTCCCCTCTGAGGCTAGAAAAATATGTCTTAATTTGATTAAGCTGGTCCCACCGCTAAAATACGGTGCCACATGTCGCTTTCATATATTGACCCGTAACAATAGTCCCCCAAGTCCATGTGTGGTTATTTATTCCAAGCGTGGACTTTGAATAAGTCAGGAAAAGTTTTGATTTTCTGTGCTTCACATTAGTCCCCCAATTCCAGGCAGAGATATTCATACTATGCGTGGAATTTAAGAAGTGTGGAGTGTAAGGTTCAGAAAATTGCCTATAAAACTGAAGTTCTTTTGGAGCTGAAGCAAGGCGAGTTTATATTCGAACTGCCAAAGCTGAATTTCTTTGGTGCGAAGCGAGTTCATATTCGAACTGGCCGAGGCTGAATTCTTTTAGACGAGGTGAGTTCATATTCGAACTGGCCGAGGCTGAATTCCTTTGGACGAGGCGAGTTCATATTCGAACTGGCCGAGGCTGAATTCCTTTGGACGAGGCGAGGCGACATCCATTGATATTAGTGCCTGTGATATGACGGTTTCTTATGTTTCCAAGGCAAGTTAGCTGCATCGAGACGAATTTCAATAACCGTACAGCTGTTCCAATTCAATGCATAATGATGGCTAATTATTAGGACGCGTGGTTTCGAGAACACATCCACGTGCGGGCCTATGTTACACGCACGTGTTGATCTGGAGCGTTGAAAGTGTAAAAACGTTTGAAATCTGTGGCTAGGATTTGTTTATCTTTGAACGCCTCAGATTAACTGAGATCTAATCCAACGGCTAGGGCTGAATCCCTTGCTAGTATAAAAGTCAGAACTTTGTCATTTTCAAACTTTACCTACGTTAAAATCTCTTCGAAATCTCTCAAGTTCTTGCTGTTGAATCTTCTCCGGTGAATCTTCCGGCGAACCTTCCCCGTGCGTTTAGGTATTCTCATCTGAATAGTTTTCTTTATCTTTCAACACCATTCTAGTAGATGTTCCATAGTCTTCTTCCTTCCACAATGTCTGCCGAGGCGTCTTTGGCTATTACAGTAGTTAGAGGTGGAGAGGAGTCAGTGTCGGGGGCTTCGGGTGAGTGGTATAGTATGTCCGAGGAGCCCATAGATTATGAGGCGGATTGGGGGGCAGCCAAGGTTCCATCCAACATCACCCCTTCCAAACTAGCCGAATTTAGGGACACCTATCACATACCCCATTACGTAGAACTCATAGCCCCTGAACCCCATGAGAGAGCCTGTTTTCCGAGGCCCAACTGTGTGGCTTTTAGTGAGTACCTGCTCAAAGTAGGAGTACGTCTGCCTCTGCACCCTTTCTTTAGGGCGGTGCTGAGGACCTTTATGTTGTCTCCTACCCAAATTCTTCCCAATGGGTGGAGCCAAGTCGTGGGGACCTACTTCCTCTGGAAGGAAGTGTCCCTAGGCGAGGACTTGCCCCTTCATGTCTTTGAGACCTTATTCCATGCGAGGGTCGTAGGGAAGGACGACTCGAAGGGGTGGTACTACATCACCCCTTGGGGCTCCCATGCCCCCTTCGTAGTTGGGCTCCCCTCCTCTATAAAGGGGTGGAAGGAGTCCTGGTTCTGGGTGACGGGTAGGTGGCAGATGGTTGAGGGAGATGCTGTCCCAGCCGTTACCGTGCCGACCCAGTACTACGAAGCTTGTGAGTGTCTCTTCTTAAATCTTCCTTGGTGTTAGCATACTTCTGTATTACTGACCCTTGTTTATTGGTTTGCAA
The DNA here is from genome assembly GCA_035079005.1 of Fraxinus americana. NCBI lineage: Eukaryota > Viridiplantae > Streptophyta > Magnoliopsida > Lamiales > Oleaceae > Fraxinus > Fraxinus americana. The sequence goes on along the minus strand of CM068710.1, from coordinate 2,357,460 downwards.
ATTACAGTATGAGGTACGACCTGACCGAGGCGGAGTGGAGTGTAATTGCTGATATTTACAAGAAGCCTCCGAAGCTTTGCACACCTCATCGAGAGGAACCGATATTTCATTGATTTCGGACTAATGGCCCCTAAAGGTATAAGCTTCCTCACTTTAACTTTTCATACTTTTCTAACTTCTAACCTTTTTTGTTGGTGTTCGCAGATAAGTTCAAGAAGATGGATTACGCCTTGCCCGACATGACCAGCATCATGAAGGCTATCTCCACGGATGGAGTAAAGACGCTGAAGCCTGGGTCCTCAGGGGCCAAACAAGTGAAGTCCAAGCTAGATCGCCTCAGCAAGGACAAAAGTGAAAAGGATCCTGAGGAGGAGGAGGCCCCCAAGGAGGTGGCAAAGGGGGGTAAGCCGCCCGTTCTAAAGGGCAAGGGTGTGGCAGAGGAGCCACAGAAGAAAAGGAAGCTGGGCCCAGGCGGTGGGTCTTCAAGTTTTGGGGTTACGACTTCGTACCCAGAGAAGGGTGCTTCCAAGTAGCCGAAGCTCCTTCAGTCCTCCATTGATGCTGCATTGGTGGCCTAATCAAGGAAAATTATAGAGGATGCAGCAAAGGCTCCCGAGGCCACCAAGAAGAAAACTGTGGAGAGGACCCCAGGGAAGTCTGGGAACTTCCTGGGGGGCAGGGAGGACAAGATCGCCCCTGCTCTCATTGAAATGCTCCCGCCCGAGGTGAGGGCTGCCACCGAGGGGTTTAACAAGTTCTGGATAGAGAGGTGGCAGGACTATGTTGCCACCTGCGACGCAGTGGACCTTACGGCCACTTTGGTGAGCCAAACTGCTAGAGCTTTCGGCGTGGCACTGGAGTGCCAAACTGTCTTGGCGGATATTCAGTCAAGGAACAGGGCCTCGCGGGATGAGCTAGAGGCGGTGAAGGCAGAGCTTGAAGAGAAGAAGGAGGCGAACATACAGCTACGGGTCCAGAGGGACGAAGATGATGCCAAATAGGACACCCTCCTAGCCGAGATTCAAGCCTTGAAGAAAGAGGTACACGAGTCTCAGTGCGAGGTGGCAGCTCTTACTAAGAAGGTGAAGATTTCGGACAACCACCAAAAGGTCACTGCCGAAGCGCTGTAGAAGGCAAACCTTGAGCTTACTGGGGCACGAGATGCCAATAAGTTTATGGAAAATGAATTGAGATGGTATGCCGTCGAGGTGAAGAAGTATGAGGCTGACGTGCTTGAAGCTGGGGATATTGCAGTGAAAAATTATATCGCCAATTTCCACTTCACGGAGGAGTATCGCCGCTTCGGTATGTACTGGAGCAAGGTGGTGTACCAAGAGGTCTTCGAGAGGCTGGAGGAGACGCAACCAGAGTTGGACATCTCTGGGCTCAAGGCTGAATTTATTGAGGAGGAGGTTCCTCAAACCCCAGCTGAGGAGGGCGAAGTGGTGGAGCTTGAACCTGATGATGCTCCTAGTGAAGAACCTTAGCCTACTGAAGTGCCTCAGCTTGCTGCTAATGCCCCAGCTCCCCCACCCCCTACTCTTTAAGTTTCTTGTAATTCATATCTTTGTAATTCTTTAGTTCATTAATGAAATACAAACTTTGCTTCTTCCCTTGTGTTGCATTTTACATATATCGCAATGATCTGTTCGAACTTAATTGATCTAATGCAACTGCTGGGACCTTGTCACACTTAAATAACTAACTTTGAAAGATAAAATTAAACAACCCATCTGACAAAGCAAGCTTAATTAATCCGGCAGAACTAAACTGAAGCCCCCTTAACCAACTAAAATTGCATTCTTAGCTGATTAACCACTGATAACTACATTTCCCAAGAATTATTATTCTGAAATTACCGCAAATCGACTTTCAATTCTGCATTCCCAAATGTCTCTTTTAAGGAATTGCTCGTGCTTCCTTGCTTGGTGGATGGTTCATTCAAGCAAAGGCTTCTCCCTTGACGTTCAGCCTTGTCAAATGGAGGCTTGTGATGTACGCTTTGGAATTCGAACGAGGTAGCCTTCCTTTAAGGTTCCATCCTCTCCTCCGAAGCTCTCACGCTTCCTTGCTTGGTGGATGGTTCATCCAAACAAAGTCTTCTCTCTTGACGTTCAACCTCGTCAAAGGGAGGTTTGTGATGTACGTTTTGGAGTTCGAACGAGGTGGCCTTCTTTTAAAGTTCTATCCTCTCCTCTGAAGCGCCCACGCTTCCTTGCTTGGTGGATGGTTCATCCAAGTAAAGACTTCTCCCTTGGTGTTCAGCCTCGTCAAATGGACGCTTGTGATGTACGCTTTGGAGTTCGAACGAGGTGGCCTTCTTTTAAAGTTCCATCCTCTCCTCCGAAGTGCCCACGCTTCCTTGCTTGGTGGATGGTTCATCCAAGCAAAAGCTTTTCCTGGCGTTCAGCCTCATCAAAGGGAGGCTTTGGAGTTCGAGTGAGATGGCCTTCTTTTCAGGTTCAATCCTCTCCTCCGAAGCTCCCACACTTCCTTGCTTGGTGGATGGTTCATCCAAACAAAGGCTTCTCCCTGGCATTCAGCCTCGTCAAAGGGAGGCTTATGATGTACGCTTTGGAGTTTGAACGAGGTGGCCTTCTTTTAAAGTTTCATCCTCTCCTCTGAAGCGCCAACGCTTTTTTTTTTATTGTTTGCGAAGACTGGAGAAAAACTTGTTTATTCATAAGGGCTGGGAAGTAACATCCAGCTATTGATTACATTTATTGATAGTACATTCTTAGATGCTCAATATTCCACGGGTGAGGTTGAATTCTCCCATCCATGTCTTTTATCCAGTAGGTGCCGAATTTCCTTTTCAATTTGGTAGGGCCCTTCCCAGTTGGATCCCAAGGTGCCCACTCCTGGTTCCTTCGAGGATAGGAAAACCCTGGGAAGTACCAGGTCATTCATACGGAAGGACCTCTTTTTCATCTTTAAGTTGTAGTACCGGCTCATCTTCATCTGGTAGACAGCAAGCCTCAGCTGGGAATCATTCCTCCTTTCCTCAAGGAAATCAAGCTCACATCTCCTAAGCTCATCATTGGATATTTCATTAAAGCTTAATCTTTTGGGAAAGGGTAATCCTCCTTCAACTGGGCTTATAATCTCGGCGCCATAAGTCATGGAGAAAGGGGTTTTCCCTATAGGAGTTCTGCTTGTCGTCCGTATCGCCCACAGCACCTGGGGTAACTCATCCACCCAAGCTCCCTTGGCTGTGTTAAGCTTTTTCTTCAGAGTATGCTTGATAGTTTTGTTTACGGTTCAACTTGGCCGTTGGCCTGGGGATGATGAGGAGTAGAGAAATGTTTCTTAATCCCAAGTTCTTCACAGTGTTCCCGGATCTTTCTGTTGTCAAACTGCTTCCCATTATCAGAGACAATTGAGTGAGGGATGCCGAAGCGACAGATGATATTTTTCCACAAGAATTTGGAGGTGTTGGCCTTGGTGATCTTCGCCAAAGGTTCAGCTTCTACCCACTTTGTGAAATAGTCAATAGCCACAATGGCAAAACTAGCGCCTCCTCTGCCCTTAGGCAAGGGGCCAATGAGGTCCACACCCCACTTGCTGAAGGGCCAAGGGCTGGGTACTGTAGTAAGCTCCTGGGAGGGTCGTCTTTGTACGTTGGAGAAACGTTGGCACTTGTCGCATTTGCGGACAAATTGGAGGGCATCTTTCTTCAAAGTAGGCCAGTAGTATCCCTGCCTCAGTGCTTTATTTGCCAAGGCCAATCCTCTGGAGTGATTGCCACAAACGCCCTCATGAATCTCCCGAAGCACATAATTGGCCTCTTCTTCTCCCACGCACCGAAGGAGAGGTGCGGAGAATCCACGCTTGTAAAGGACATCATCAACTAGCATGAAATGGGCAGACCTCTTCCGTATTTTGTACGCCTCTTCCTTATTATCAGGCAAGGACTGATCTTTGAGATTGGATATGAGAGGCTGCATCCAAGTTGGGGTACCCTCTACCCACATTATTGCTTCTGTGGAGGTGGATGGCCTGAGGAGGTGCTCAATTGGGACCACTGTCAATAATTCAGAATCCTTGCTGCTGGCAAGCTTGGATAAGGTATCGGCGTGCGCATTTTCAAGGCGTGGGATCTGACTCAACTCAAATTTCTCAAAGGAAGGGAGTAGGCTCATTACCAATTTGAGATATGAAGCCATGGCTTTATCTCTAGCTACGAAGTTGCCATTCACTTGCCCCACTATAAGCTGAGAATCGCTATTGATGTGAAGTCTCTTTACTTGCATTTCCTTAGCTAGCCTAAGGCTAGCGAGGAGGGCCTCATATTCCACGGCATTGTTGGTGGCTTTGAAGCCAAACCATACTGCACTGTTCAATTTATGACCTTCAGGACTTACAAGAACCACACCAGCGCCTGAGCCTGTCTCCCCAGCCGAACCGTCTATGAACAAATTCTAGGTTGGAGGTTCGAAAGGTTCTACCTCCTGGTCAATTTCAGGGGCATTGGTAAATTATGCCAAAAAATCTGCTAAAGCTTGACCTTTGATGGCGGTTCTAGCTTTGAAGAGGATTTCAAATTCGCTTAACTCCACTGCCCACTTCAGTAGCCTACCCGAGGCGTCTGGTTTTTGCAGAACTTGTCTGAGAGGAAAGTTTGTCAGCACATGAATGGTGTGAGCTTGGAAATAGGGCCTCAACTTGCGGGATGCAATGATCAACGCCAAGGCTAACTTTTCCATGTCTGGATATCGCGTCTCAGGCAATAGTAAAGCCTTGCTGATGTAATAAACTGGCAGCTGGGTTGAGTTTTCTTCCCTTATAAGGACAACACTTATAGTATCGAGGGAAACAGCTAAGTAAAGTTACAGTACCTCACCGAGCTTGGGCTTTGATAGGAGGGGGGGCCTGTCCTAGGTGCTTTTTCAGCCCCTGGAAAGCCTCTTCACACTCCTCAGTCCACTGAAATTTCTGACCTCCCTTCAATATTTTGAAGAATGGGAGGCATTTATCTGTGGCCTTCGATATGAAGCGGCTCAAAGCAGCCACGCGACCTGTCAAATTCTGCACTTCCTTCGGTTTCTGGGGAGATTTCATCTCAACCAACGCCTGTATCTTCTCAGGGTTTGCTTCAATGCCTCGTTGATTGACCATGTATCCTAAGAACTTGCCTGATGCTACCCCAAATGCACATTTGAGGGGATTCAGCTTCATGCGGTATTTTCGTAGAACCTCAAAGGCTCCATGGAGGTGGGTTATATGATCTTCCGCTTTCAGGCTTTTAACAAGCATGTCATCCACATAGACCTCCATGGTTTTTCCAAGCAAATTGGCAAACATCTTGTTCACTAACCTCTGATAAGTTGCTCCGGCGTTCTTTAGTCCAAAAGGCATCATTCTGTAACAGTTGAGACCTCGATCCGTGATGAATGAGGTGTGCTCCTCGTCGCCTAGGTATATAGGAATTGATTGTAACCAGAATAAGCATCCATGAAGCTTAGGGATTCGTGTCTAGCGGTAGAGTCCACTAGTTGATCAATTCTAGGAAGTGGAAAACTGTCATTCAGACATTCTTTGTTGAGATTAGAAAAATCAATGCACACCCTCCACTTCCCATTATGCTTCTTCACCAGCAGTGGATTGGATATCCACTTTGGGTAGAGGGTTTCTCTGATAAAACCATTACTAATTAGCTTCTGCACTTCTTCTTTCAAGGCCTCATAACTTTCTGGGTTAAGAGCTCGCCTCTTCTGCCTATGCGGGGCAACTTTGGGATCGATTCTTAGGTGATGGCAACTAACTCCTGGGTCAATGCCCACCATATCCTCATGCCTCCAAGCAAAGAGATCATGGTTCTTACACAAAAATTCTTTTAAGTTCTCCTTTAAATCTTGGGGCTAGACTCTTACCAACCTGCAGTAATTTAGTTGGCTCTCTTGAATTAATAGGAAAGCTTTCCAGTTCTTCCATGGGGGCCGCCTGGGAATCAGTCTCAATTACTCGTGGATCAAGTTCATCAAGTGCTGGCAACTCAAGGCCACTGGTGCCTGCCACCATGTGCATATCCCTAGGCTCAGCTTTCCTCACATAGTTGAGGTAGCATTCCCTGACTCCTCTTTGATCTCCTTTAACTGTTGCCACCCCCTGTTGGTTTGAAACTTCATGCATAGGTGGTGAATGGAGGTGATAGCTCCCAAGTCCTTCAACGCAGGCCTCCCTAAGACCTCATGGTAAGCTGATCTACTGTCAACTACCAAAAATTCCATGAAACACGTGGTTGATAGGGGAGGTTCCCCCATTTCCATAGCTAGGGTGATTTTGCCCCTTGGGATGATGCTATCTCCGGTAAAATCATATAAAGGTGTGTTGGTGGGGGTCAGCTCATGGTCTAAGATCATTTTATCGAAAGTGGACCCAAATAGAATGTTCACCGAACTATTATTATCTACCAACATTCGCTTCAATCCGTTCCTAGCTACCACAGCTGTTACTACTAAAGCATCACAGTGGGGGTAGTGAATACCTTCAGAATCTTCATGTGTAAACACAATAGGAGGCGATTGACTCCTTCGAGAGCTGCTGCCCACAATGTAACTAGTCAATGGAGGACCCCTTGCCTCTCGAACATAGTTCCTTTGGGAGTTTCTGGTGTCTCCGCCAACATAAGGGCCTCCAAAAATGGTGTCAATCTCGTGAACTGGAGCATCATCTGGCCTACCCCGATGGTCCCTTCGTCGGTGTTCATTTGAGTTTCTATGCCTTTCCTGTTCTCCCCCACGAGGAGATGCTTCCCTGTGACAAGAAGGGGCCTCGTCTTGCCTAGGCCGTGAGTCTGGCCTCGACGGGGGCCTACTCCTCGGTTTTGAGGTGTTATGGTTGTTGCCCCTGGAATCCGAACTTCTAGGATACAGGGCTATGTCTCTACAATCAGCAGTTGCATGGTTGTAAGAATGATGATAGGTGCAATACCCTGGGAGTTAGTTCTGCCTTGGTTTGAACTCCTTCCCCGGCCTCGTCCCCTACGGGGGGCCTGTTGTGTTGACGGGTTTGCATGGGTGCCTGTGGCTGGTACATCCTCGTAAGCCAAAGTTGGTACAGCGTTTAGGGTGGCTGCAGCAAGTGCTTGGCCTGAGCCTTGGGCAACTTCAATATTGGGTTGGCCCCATTGTTGGTCCATCAGGTGGGAGGTTGGGCCTCTACCACGTTGCCTTTGTTGAAGCTGAAGGCCTCTACTTCCTCTATTCCGATGTTCTATCAGTTCCTCATTGATGATTTCGCGTCGTATCATCTCCAACAACACGTCATAAGTTGGGGAATCCTGATTCTGTACATCCCTCCAAAATAGGTGTTCATGTTGAGACCCCCTCTTAGGGTAGATAGAGCCTCGCGATCCGTAACTTGGACACAGGAAGTCATTTCATCCGTAAAGTGGGATAAAAAGCTTTTCAGAGTTTCTTCAGGCTACTGCCTCATGTCTTGGAGGCGCTGAATCGTGGCCTCGCCTTCTTTGCTCACAGTACATCTTTTCAGGAAGGTGGTTTTGAACTCTGGCCAGCTCTGAATGCTCCCAGGAGGTAGCCTGCTATACCAAATCTCAGCAGCTCCATTTAGAGTTAAATGAAAAGCTCTGCATTTTACAGCTGGGTAGCGCCTCTCAAGCTCAAGTGTGTTTTATAGCTATTCAAGTGCTTCGCTGGGTCGCCTCTTCCATCATACTTGGGTATTTTAGGCATTGTGTAATGGTTTGAGATCTGGGCATTCCTTAATTCCCTTGAGAATGACAAGTTTCATCATTATTGTCTAAGTCACAGGATCTTTGGGGACCATCCGAATCATAATTAGCCTCAGCCTCATATCTGGGCTGTTGCGTGGAAGGTCCTGCCTGGTTATGAGCCTCCTCTTCCCTCCTGGGACGCCTATGGCGAGGCGGTTTAGCTTGGGGGCACGTTCTTGCCTTTCCTCCGGCTGCCGAGTCTCAGGAGGTAGGGGCTGTGGCCTATTCCTTGGTACTGTAGCTTCATTTCTCCGAGGCGGCACAACACGGGGGGCATGTTCTTGCCTTTCCTCCGGTTGCCAACTTCCAAAAGGTGGGGCCTGTGGCCTGTTCCTAGGCGCTGGACTTATTCGGTCAAAAACGCTGACAGACCTTTGGGGCCTCGGTTCTGGCTCATATTCTGGAGGAAAATTATCCTCCATGTTAAATGGGGCCTCGGAAGGTCGGCCAGAGGCATAGTTGGAGGAAGTGTCAACTCCTACTAACCTTTCAACTGGGCTTTCTCCCCTGTGACGCCGGGGACGGTTAGTCCTCTGACTCTGAACCTCGTCAGGTTGGTACTGCTCCTGGGGTACATAAGGGGGCACATGGGGACTTCCCTGGCCTTGCATTTGCATCAACAACTCCTGCATTGCCAAATTTTGATTGGTAATGCTTCTCATATTGGCTGCCATGGTTGCCATTTCTCTAGTGAGCTGGGTCGCCACCTCCTGCCACCTCGCCTATGGTGGTGGTGGGGTCGGCGTCGGACCGCTGGGGCCTCATTGTCAGCTTCTCGGGTTCGCCTGGGAGGAGTTTCTTCTCCTGAACTCATACCTTTTGAAATCTAGAACTGTGAATATTTTCCGACTTTGGGGGCTTCCTCTTATTCTTTTTCAAGAACAAATCCTCTTTCAAGGGGGATGCCCAAAATATTTACAGATAGCTTTTTCCACGGATTGGTCGTGGTTATAGTGTGGTTTTCCACAGACGGCGCCAATCTGTTGACCTCAAAAAATGTTGCAAAAAGATGCCGGGCCCACTCGTGTATGTGTAAGCTTAATCCAACACGTTAATGCCGATTGATGGTCATGATAGCTCTAAAATCTGGACGTGGAAGGAGCTCAATGACACGAGACGTCACCGTTCGGGCTTTCGGCAAGATAATGTAACATGATTGTATTAGAAACCAATCGATAAATGACGATTTGTAGTAGAAAATATGTTGTAAGAATCAATGTTGAAAAGAGAGAGATGATGCTTCAAATACAGTTTGTTCTTCAAAATTGCATTAGTCCCTTTTGTGTTACATGGTGGGGTATTTATAGTGTCACAACTCAAATGGTGACCTTTAGATCGATTTACACGTGGCATCATCTCCTCGGCCAAGACATTAAATCCTAACCATCAAGTTGACTCTCCTAACTTTACAAAGCATTAAATGCTCTTACATTGACAAGACAAGACACAAATAAACTTTACATAAGAGTCACGTCAATCATTCACAAAAGATCTTCATCATAAGCGGATCTTCACATGTGGGTCTTCAGTAGCTGCTAGGAGCCTCGGACGATGTATGCTCACCGAACCGTGGCTTATTGTTAACAGCAGTGGCCTCGGAATAACAGTGATGGCCTCGGAATTCCCCTCTGAGGCTAGGAAAATATGTCTTGATTTGATTAAACTGGTCTCACTGCTAAAATACGGTGCCACGTGTCGCTTTCATATATTGACCCGTAACAACATCAATAATTTTTTCTTCTTTTTCAACAACACATTTTACATCATATTACTATTTAAAAATCAATTCTTCCCCCAAAAATTCCTACCAAACAAGCTCTTAATTGAATATACGTGAAAATAATTTTGTCCTCTCAACATTTTACTGCCACTAAATGACATGTATATAAATATTGAACCAATTCTTTTGATCATAATTTCATTTGTCAAGTCATGAATTTAGTCAATTTTGACGATGATTACAAACAAAATGGTCAAATAAAAATAAAAAAATAAGTTGAGCTATCAAATAAGTCGAGCAATCAAATTAATGTTAGACAACTTACATGAAACAATACTAATCTATGTTTGATCCCTGTAATCTTAGCCCCTGTATGATCCGGATTAAAATCTGATTTTGATCCAAATTAAAGTCAAACAATCAATATTAATTATATCTTTCATGTGTCACATAACTTTTCAACCCACGTTTCAAAAATTTCTATTACAATTTATTAAAAATCTAATTTTAATTCTCTTTAAACACCCTCTTAAATTCATTTAAATTATACATTTCTTAAATTACAATTTTTATCAACTTTTGAACTTACATTTTTGTATTACTTTTTTTAATCAAAATTTATTAAAAAATATTTTTTAACTAAATCAAACAGGGATTAGCGTGGGTGATCAGTGATGTCGAATAAATTTTCGGATTTTGGGTTGAGAAGCCATAAAGCAAAATGAGCTGCACCAAAATCGTCGCCAAATAGACACATCATCTCGTGTTCCCTTTAAAAACGCTAGAAACCATCCGATTGAGAGAAATTAGAGGCTTCGAAGTTCTATAAGAAAGCATCCATAGCAATCCATTTTCTAACCCCCTGAATCATCGTCATCATCATCTTCTTTGAAAACCCAAAAGGGAACAACGAAAAATTCTAAAATCAGATAGATACACATTTCAAGACTCTTTATTTATAATTTCTGTCACTTATTCCCCCACTTTTTTTGAAGATTTTTTGGGAAAAAAAGTTGTGAGATGTCATCTGGGTTCTGAGAAATCTCGGGCCTTCGTTACATGTAAACTTTGTTTCTGAATTTTTGTCACTCGATCTGTCAATGATCATATTGTACAGATTCAAGAACTTAAAATTTTTGATTTTGACAGTAGTTGTATAACTCCAGTGGAATTTTATTTTGTGTTTTTAATGAATTGTACTCGTTTAAAAATCATAAAGATGTCCTTGTACATGTGGGATGTTAAATACTTGATTTTTATAGTCAATTGATATAAAAAATTGATTGTTCAAGTTATCTTTGTTCTGGGTTGTTTATGATTTTTACTCTTTGATGTTTTATGCCTTAATTTCGTATTAACTTTGTGATGTTTTTCCTTGATCATGTTACCGAAGTGGAATTTGACCTTTTTAGTGCTAAACTTCCTTTTCTTTTTGGGATTCTTTGTGTGTGGCGTATCAGATTGCTTAGTTATGTTTTCGAGTTTTCGGGTGCTAGAGATTGCTTGAATTATGGTTCGATGCGATAGCGAATTTCATTTTCCATTTATATCTTCGTCTTTTCATTACATTGGCTGATTCCGGACTGTTATTTTTGTTGATTTGGTGCCTTTTTCCATTATCATCTCAACCATTTACGCTTGGAGATTAATTGATTTTTGATGCGTCCAATTCAATGTGCTATGAATTTGTTTATGTTAATATGGTTCGATTTGATGGAAAAGTTCTTTTCATTTCATCTTTTTTCTTTATATGACATCGTCTGATCCGCACTGCTATTTTAGTTACTCGGTTAACTAGTGTGGCAATTTGATTTTGCAAACTATTGCCTAATTTCATTCAGTTTGGTGTTTCTGATATGTGTTGATATTTTTCTATATCTTGTTTGCTTGCAGGTTTAATGCCTGAAAGGTTTTTAATCAAATAGTAGTTGAAGGTAAATACTTGCGTTCTTGATATTGAAAATCGGGGTTTGATTGGAATGTAATGATATAGTTATTATGGAATGGAATGGAGTAACGCATAGGCTTTTTATGATTTTCAGAGATTAAAATCTTCGCCTGTGCCAAGTTAGGGCACTGCAGAGTTAAGCAGTGCCCATGGATGCCACTACTAGTGGAAAGTCTAGTGTTCAATACCAGAACATTCCCGAGCAAACAATTACTACTATTATCAGCTCTCCTGTAGCAACATTTCAGAGGCAGCAACGGCATTGCTTTGGAAATGCTAGCCCCGGGGAATTCCCATTAGCGGCTAATCCTTCAATTGTTCTTCATGTCCTTACTGCTTGTAATTTGGATCCGCAGGATCTTGCAAAACTCGAGGCAAGTGTAATTTATCTTAGGATTCTGCTAATGAACGTTGTTGTTGAATTAGAATTGATGATGCTGCTCATTTGAATCATAATCATGTGGTGCAGGTTACTTGCTCGTTCTTTAGACAGCCTGCGCACTTTGCCCCCGAATGCGAGCTCTCTTTATCGGAACTGGCGGCGCTTGATATGTGCCAAATGAGAGCCATATTTAAGCCGATGACTGATGAACAAAGGCAAGAATTGAAGCAAATGTGCGGGGGCTCTTGGAAACTTGTCTTAAGATTCCTGCTGGCTGGAGAAGCATGTACCCGGAGGGAAAAGTCGCAGGCAATAGCTGGTCCAGGTCACAGTATTGCTGTGACAGCTAAAGGGGCCGTATACTCATTCGGCTCTAACAACACTGGACAACTTGGACATGGAACCACAAACGAGGAGTCCAGGCCTCGCTTAATTAGGTTGCTAATTTATCTTACTGTAGTAAATATGACTCCGTGAGAGCAAGAAATGATGCAGAATTTCTTCAATTGCAGATCACTGCAAGGCATTCGTATTATTCAAGCATCAGCAGGGGCTGGCCGAACAATGCTGATAAGTGATACAGGAAAGGTCTATGCCTTTGGGAAAAATTCCTTTGGTGAAGCTGAGTATGGGCTTCTAGGAAATAAATTAGTAACTACCCCTCAGCTAGTTGAATCTTTAAAAGACATTTTTGTCGTGCAAGCTGTGATTGGAAATTTCTTCACAGCTGTATTATCGAGAGAAGGCAGGGTTTACACATTTTCTTGGGGAAATGAAAGCAAACTTGGCCACCAAACTGAAGCGAATGATCTTGAGCCTCGTCCACTGTTGGGGCCACTTGAAAATATAAGAGTTGTCCAAATCGCTGCTGGATATTGCTACCTTCTTGCTCTGGCTTGTCAACCGAGTGGCATGTGAGCTCCCTCTTCGTTTTATTTATTTGTGAAAAAGGGTTCATATTGAATTTTTAATCTAATTCTGAAATGGTGTTAATAGCTGTAAATGCTCGTGATATGCATAGTTACTGCTTGGCAATGCATGTTTTATCATCTTGTGATTCTAATATATCTCTGGCAATATGCACCTTTTTTCCAAAATGGATATGATTCAATAGTCTAATAGTTCATTACCAAAATTTATCTGTTTCTATATGCTTTCTAGCATTTTCACTTTGTTTGAAATTTATATTTTATTTTCTTTGATGGCTAATTAATAATACTCCAACTCTGTTACCATGTATTGGTGCACTTGCATTATCGCGATCTCTTTCAGTTATCACTCAAACATTCTTTCGTTTTCTTCTGGTGATATATCAGGTCAGTATACTCTGTTGGTTGTGGATTGGGTGGAAAGCTTGGACATGGTACAAGAACTGATGAGAAGCAACCAAGATTAATTGAGCAGTTTCAGACTTTGAATCTTCAACCTGTTGTGGTTGCAGCCGGTGCTTGGCATGCTGCAGTCGTGGGGAAGGATGGACGGGTTTGCACATGGGGCTGGGGGCGTTATGGATGCTTGGGCCATGGGAACGAAGAATCGGAATCCATTCCAAAGGTGGTTGAAGCGCTAAGCAATGTCAAGGCTGTTCATGTTGCTACGGGGGACTATACAACTTTTGTGGTGTCAGACAATGGTGACGTGTATTCCTTTGGGTGTGGGGAATCTTCTAGTCTTGGACATAACACCATGGCTGAAGATGAACAGGTCTGTCATGGACTTCGTTTTTATTTGTTCCCGAGCAAATTTCCTAGTTTATTCATCTGGTCTTAGAATTTTCTTCCTTTCTCGAAGTATATGTTGCTGCTTCTAGGATCCTTCGCATTTATATCGAGTTTTCATCTATTTAGCCCTTGTTTGACAACCATTTTTTGAATACTCTTTTTTTCTCAAACTCATTTTTAACAACACATTTTCACAATAAAATATTTTACATGTAAACCCAAAATTTATTCCGACTTTTTAACCACACATTCTCAAAAAATCACTATTCTAAAACTCATTTTTTTCCAAAAATTTCATTTTAATGGTTGCAAACAGAGGCTTAATACTCTCTTATGAATTTGAGCTTCCATAAATTGATATTTTACAGTGCCCTTTACTTATTTGCAATATATTTTGCTCTAATTTATCTTTTCACTTTATCGAGCTCCTCAACGATAGTTGGTTATCATCTTAGGGTACTGGTTAAGTAAGTGGATAAAGTAAGAAAATTAGAAATTTTCAGACAATTGGAGGTAGCACCGGTTGAGGATAAATAATGAAGTACAACATAAGTGGTTGGGAAATTTTTTTGCGATGATCTAACGAGTTCTTGAGTCACAAGAGAAATATGATTTCCATAGAGCAAGTTACAAGAGGGAAGGGTAGAGCAAAAGTCAACATGGCTAGTAGTAGTGGCTAAAGATCTAGTTCTTTAGATTTCTCAGTAGATCTAATAATGAACGATGAATAGAAAGGAATGGTACTGAGGGATTCATGTGGCCATCGAATTTACTGGAAATAAGACTTAGGGCCTGTTTGGTACGGCTCAAAATCCAATTAAAATAAAAAATATAGTCGTTATTGGGTCCCACTCATCTAATAAAAGTCAACAATAACTGCTAGTTTTTTAATTTTAATCTGATTTTAATCTCTACCAAACACCCTCTTAGTTTGTTGTTTTGAAATTTCTTGGAATAAATTCATCTATACTTTTCGATTCCCATATAATGTAACTTTCCTGTTAGGTGCAACTCTGAGCCCTTTTGATTTGCGATATCGTTGTGTCAATTTCAGGAAAATAGGCAAGTAAATGTCTTGAGCCCCGAGCTAGTAACATCACTAAAGCAATTGAATGAAAGGGTTGTTCAAATAAGCCTCACGAATTCCATATACTGGAACGCCCACACTTTTGCGCTCACAGAAACCGGTAAGCTATATGCATTCGGTGCAGGCGACAAAGGACAGTTAGGCATTGAGCTTGTTGCAAATCAAACCGAAAGGCCAAACCCCGAAAAGGTCGAGATTGATCTCAGTTGAACTTTGTCTCTGGATAAGACTCCTGCTCCTTTCTGCACTATTTACTCCTCTTAATCTATGGTTTTATGACTGATCATACATTTGCATTTTCTGTTGATATTTCTGTGTTTATTCTGTAAATAGTAACAAATGATTGTGAAGAAGGTAGGATAGGATGCACAATTAACCTATCAGAAATTTGTTGGTTTCTTCATCTCGATCCATTTATGGCTGATACATTCATCAAAGTTGTTTTATAATTTTCATTGACTGAGTCGAATTGCTTTGAATCTTCTAGTATATATAGTAGCGAACCAAATCAAATCACGAAAAAGGATTCGTGTAATTGACTCTAAAATTATTAGAAACAAGAATTAGTTTGATCTAGTGGGAGTTGGAGTTCTACTAGTTTTTATTTTTCTCAAGTGTGATATCTACATTAGGGGTTTGGGTTGATATTCTTGTCTAGGTGGAAGAACTTTAGCCCGTTTGTTGGCCATTTCTTTTGGGAAAACATTATTTTTGATTTACGTGTAGAATATTTTATTTTGTAAATGTGTGGTTAAAAATGAATATGTAGAAAAAAGAGTTTTGAAGAATGGGAGACAAACAATGGCTTAAGACACTCTTGAAGTAAGGACCATACTATAAGTAAATAATCATTTACATAATACATTACATAATTGACATGTGACGCGCATCCATTGGCAGTTTACAATTTCGGATTTTTCCACACTTCACATCTACGGTTGGATTTCTTCCACACGGGCCTATGTAATCCATTATGTACAATAATTATGTACATATAGATTTATCACTTGAAGTAATGTGTTAGGTGTTGTACCTAATCGAGTGGCTATAAATGCAAGTCTACAAGCTCGTGTCTATGAAAGCTTTCTACAAGCTCATAATGAAGAATGTGGACATGATGATAAAGAAAAATGTTATTCATCCCCAGTGGGGATGCATCCTCAGTCTATGTGGATGTAAATGATTGGTCAAATGATATGTAAAATTAAATGATTTATTTAATTTCACCTATCATTTAATGCCACATTAACGCCACATAGACTGGGGATGCATCTCCAGTGGGGATGAATAGCATTTCTCGATGATAAAATGTGTTGCATTATTAAGTGCTTGTATTTTAAGGATATTCAGTCCATTTCTTGTTCGTACTTCTTCAATAATCTCCGAACTCAAGAGTATCATGTCATCTCAGCTCCATTCGAGTAAATAATAGTCTTACATCTTTCTTCAATCATGAAGGATCGTACACTGCATTATTAAGACTTAACGTTTTCACTGATTGATGGATCATTGTCTTTCGTGGCACAATGGATTTTGAGTACCAATCATAGATTTTTTTTTTGCGGGAAATGTTGGATGTATAGGGTGGGGGTCCGACAACTCACATGAGGTGGGTCCCGTGTGGGACCTACCTCAATAAAAAAATAACTTCCCCCTCCCCTTATGTGAGTTGTCGGTGGGATTCTGTGAACCTCCCTGCACACCCAATATTTTCCTTTTTTTGCATCCAACGTAACTAATCAAGATTCACTTCAATTCACATCTTTCAAACATCGAGATTCGTATTGTACATTCACATTATTATATTCATTGAGATTTGAAAAGAGATCAACCGGAAGTCGATCACCTAATGCAACCAATCTTTAATGTATTTGAGATTTTTCTACGTTGTTTTATTCGATGTCAAATAGAGACTTGCTTTTTTCCAACTCTCATAAAGTTCTGTTACTTTTATGTATTTCTCAATTAGGGGTTGAATAACACTTTAAGGCCCCGTTCGGGAGGGCTTAAAATCCAATTAAAATTGAAAATATGGCCGTTATTGGGTCCCACCCGTCTAATAAAAGTCAACAATAACAGCTATATTTTCAATTTTAATCTGATTTTAATCCCTCCCAAACAAGCTATAATTATCCAATCCTAGTCGAGATTGTTTCTCTTCTTCTCAACTAAGAAAGCAAAATTATATATTTTTGGAAAAATTGCAGAAGTGGTTCCAAGCTTTTAAATTTCTTGCAGACTTTACTTTAACTTTCATTTTGTGTTACTAGCGGTCCCAAACTTTTGAAAAATTAGCACCTAGAGTCCAAAATGACGGAAATCGCGAGTTCCACCATTAGTTGACCTGAAAAATGGAAAAATTGGATACTTTAACTAATTTAAAAATGGACAATTTTGTCAATCATATATTAATATTTAAAATAATTAAATTAAAACCTAAAAAACCACCCCACCCCACCTTACCTTAAAAATGGAATTGTAGTCAAGTAATATAATGATGAATAGAGTATCGAACACATGAGTACTATGTGTTTGACCGAGTTAAAATTAATTTCAACTTTAATCGAATATCAAACAAATTTTGTGACTTTTTTATAGTAATACCTAAATTATCAATTAAACTAATGAAAGTAAGTAAATGTATTTTTCAAATATGTGAGATGCATTACTAAGATATCAAATCTTCTTTATTATTTCATTTTTATTGTAATGCCAAGAACCATGTTTATAGATGAAAATTTTAAAATTTAATTCCTTTCAAACTCTTAAATCGACGATACACGAGTTTTTAAATGAGTTGATGTATGTGATTTTCAAGTTCTTTGAATAATCCTATTTTATTTTATTTTTTGAATATTTTAGGTAGGAAAAATATTCGAAGCATTCCTCTTTCTGTATTCACATTATTGTATTACTCAATTACTTGCTCATTTAATCAAAATCAACTTATCTTGATAAGTACTATATTTGCCACTTTACATTAAGGGAAGTCTACATAAATCCTGATTTTACTTATACACATTTCAAAATTAAGGTTAGATGTTTTAAATTTCAAAAATTAGGTTTTTATTTAAATTTATTTATTAATTACTTAATTAATTATATATTTTATTAATAAATATATAACGGTCACAGATTTATACAATTTGGTCACAATTCAAAATTTTAAGGTCACAATTCAAAAATTTGATAGGTCACAATTCATTCATCGGTCACAAATTAAAAATTTAAAAGTCACAATTGTTTCATCAGTCACAAATTATAAAATTTTTAAGTCACACATCTTATTTTATAGTCACAAACAATGAATTATAGGTCACAAATAACTTTTATTGGTCACAAATTAATAAATTTGTGGGTCACAAAGTATTTATCGGTCACAATTCATTCTTTATTGGTCACACACCACCCAATTTAATGGTCACAATCAACAAATCCTCTGTGACCACCACCAACACGTCGCCGCCGCAAACACCCCAGCAACCACCGCCGCCGCAACCACCACCGACCACCAACAATTGCCACCTGCACCACACGATCTCCACACCATCTCCAACAACAACAAAAAAGGGCCACCACCACACAACCGCCGCCTGCACCACACCACAACCAAAAAACCCCACCACCACCACCACCGTCTCATACCGGACAACAGCACAAAAAACAACCAAATCACCACCGCCGCACCACGCACGCACGCACACCTTCACACTGCAACCACAGATCTGCAAAAATCAGACCAACCCAACAATTGCCCAAATCTGCTGAAAAGAGGGAGGAGCGGAGTGCAGATCTCCTGACCACAGCACAAAGAAAAAAAAAACCGAATCACCACTGCCGGCGCAAATCCCAACCACCACCGTCGCTAGCGCACACAACCGCACCACCATGGCACTCACAACAGTCGTCAAACACACCATTACACAGTACCCAAACCGCCGCACGCACACACCCCCAAACCGCCACCTCCAAGACGCACGCAAATCCACCACCGTCGTCGCTAGTGCGCGGGGGGTGAAGGAAATTGCTATTGACAACCTGCAGTGCTTGCGACATCACATTTCTGGAGAGAAGAGGACGAAGCTTCGAGCCCGATCGTGGAGAACGGTGAGAGCGGGGAAATGGGTGAGACGGCGAGGAGAATAACGGCGGGAAGAGACGGCGAGGAAACGGACGGTGCGGCTGAGGTTTGGGAGTAGGGACGAACGGCGCGGCAGAGGACGGTGGATGCGCCGGAATCGCCGTTTGGGTGTGAAGAAGTAGTGACGGTGGAGAGTGTTTTGAATTAGATTTAGGGTTTGATTAATATAAAAAAAAAATTTAAATTATTAATTTAAACCTGATTTTTGCAAAATAAAACTTAAAACAGGAATTATGAAAATGGATATCTAAAACCAGGCCCAAGTGTAATTTCCTCTTACATTAACTTATTCCAATTGAGCCGCCAAAGGCCCAAAACAGCTACTATCTATATGAGGTAAATTATAGCAATGGTCCCCCTTTTTCAAAAAAAAAAAAAATAGCAATGGTCCCCCAACCTTGACCATCATTTAAATCTTATTCCCAACCTTTATTTTATAATATTTTGGAATAATTGCAGCAAAAATCCCAAACCTTTGAAATACTAGTAAAATTTTTTCAAATATTTGATTTGTTGTAACCGTCACCTCTAACATTTCCAAACAAGAGATAAAATAGTAACTATCTATTTATCACACTAAATAATTAAACTAATTAAATTTTAAAAAATAAGAAATAAGAAACAAAAAAAAAAACACAAAAAAAAAAAAAATTCCCACCCCACCCCACCCCACCTCACCTCACCTCAAACCCAAAATCAATCACCCAACCACCGCCACTACCACCTTGAGCTCTAGCTCCACCAACCACCTCCACCTCTTCCCGAGGATCTATGATTTAGCTCTAAAATTGTTCTTCACTTTTAACAAAAAAAAAAAGATTTTTGTTCTAAATTTGTTATGTACTTTTTCCAATAATGAACCATAAAATAGCCAATTTGTAAATAAATCAGTTAAGTGCTTTCTCCATCTTAACTTCATCCTTGAGCAACTTCCTGTCAAACCCTTTCTATTTCCATCTTCCACCATATTCTCAAATGGACATAGTAAAAGTGAAAAATTAACCATTTTTATTTTTTTCGAAAAATAGATACAAAGTAAGCACTAATATTTTAGCTTGAATTTTTTTGGTGCATAGAGATGCTTAAGGTATAAAAATTGAAACACCATCTCCAAAGGGTAAACAATTACACTAGTGAGAAACATGTGCTAACTCATAATTTATGGCACCACGTTTATGCATCAATTCTTTTCTGTTAGAATTAGTAGCATTATAGAGGTGGCCAGTAGCAGGTGGCTGGTGGTGGCGGTGATGGTTGGGTGGCTAATTTTGGGCTTGACGTAGGGGGTGGCGGTGGAGGTGAGAGGAAGAAGACGATTTTTTTTTAAAAAAATTCTTATTTCTTATTTTTTTAATTTAATTAGTTTAATTATTTAATGTGATAAATAGAAAATTACTATTTTGTCCATTTTCAAAATATTAAAAATGTGATCAAAATTAAATTTTTGGTCAATTGACAGAATTGTGTATAGAAACTGCCCCAGAAGAGCTGCACCTGCAATGTTTGGAAATGTTAGAGATAACGACTACATCAAATCAAATGTTTGGGAAAGTTTGCTTGTACTTCAAATGTTTGAGACTTTTGCTGCAATTATCCCTAATATTTTTATCCCTTACCTTTGAGTAATACTCAGGATTTGTCCTAAAGGATGATTCTACCATTCTCTTTAAGTAATAAGTTAAAATCAAATTAAAAGAACAATTTTGAATACCCAAAAATATAAAATAAAATGCAAGAATTAAAATATAAAGAAAAAGAATAGAGCGAGAAAAGTTGAAAGACCATCCAAAGTTAGAATTGATGAGTAGAACTTCCAGTAAAATTCGAGAATATTCCATCAGTATGGTTGGCAGGTGTTTATAAACATGTTCATAAATACTAGCTATACATTAAACCACTTTTGTCCATACATTTTGTAAGTTTCTTACGAACTCCACTTATTTACTGCCCATTTTTATTTATTTATAAATTATAAGCGTTGTCAAACATATGCTTAGTTAATTTTCATATTTTGCATAGAAAATCAAGTGAATTGTTCTTTCGGATGACTCAAAAAGGTGGAGCAATGAGGAAGAACCAAGATAATCAAGTTTTCATTGGTAGATCGTCAAGAAAATATTCTGGTCACTTTCAATGGTCAAATGTAGGAATAGATTGTATGGTTGGATTTTTTTCATCTAAATTAATACTCTAAGGCAGAGGCGGAGCCCAGTATGGTCTAGTGTGGGCACAGGCCCACACTGGACTTCTGGGCTCGAAAATTTGGGCTCATTTTTTTTTTTTTTTTAGTTATAACCCAGACTCCAGCTTCCAAGCCCAGTCCAGTCGCCCAGAAGCTCCAAGCCAAGTCTCCAAATCCCTCCCACCGAATCACTTCCCAAATCACCAAATCCCTCCGTCCCTGCTCCCACCGACGGTCTTCTCTTCTCCCCTTCTTCATTTGAGCAGTCGCAGCAATTGGACCAGTTCCAGTTGAAGACAAAAACCAAGCCTGGAGTCTCCATTTCAGCCTTTACTTCATTGAGATCCATTTCAGCCCCTGTCCATCACCCGTTTGCTCCAAGCCTCCACTTCGCAGTTCGCAACATTCCTACCCCCTACTCCGCCTCGCCTCCGGCCTCCAGCCCCGACGACCAGGGCACTCCGTTAGTCCATTTCACAGTTGAAATCTCTAATGTGGCACCTGTAAGTAAGATACACAGCTTTAGCCTTCATGCACTATTGAAAATTGAAATTTGAGTTGATTGTTTTGTTGAATCATTTGATGATTGCTTCTATTTTGTGTTTTTCATCCTTACAGAGGTGAATTGAAATTTGGGTACATGGCTTCACGCTTCAGCCTTCTCTGGTTATTGCCTTACTGATTAGTCTGTTACTCTGCCTCTGTAACTGTTATGAATTGAAATTTGGGTTGATTATTTATTAAAATTTGGGTATTGTTGAGTAGAAGTTGCTGAAATTTGGGTATTAATGGATTGAAATGGTTGAAATTTGGGAATTGCTGGATCGAAGTTGTTGAAATTTGGGTATTGTTGAAAATTGAAATCTTATAAAGAGATTCTTTCAAAGAAAAAATGATTTGGACAACGTAAATGTTGATGGGGGGATCCCGAGGACGTCGAATAATGTAGAATTTGATACCACTAAACTTTCAACTGATCTAGTATAAGGATATCCATTTTGGATTACAATGCTAACATCCGAGATCAAGTTCGAAGAGCATATATGTTAAATGGTCCTTGTCAGCCACATGATCATGACTTTCCAAAATGACAATTTGGAGTAAAAGTTAGACGATTCAATCCTTCTTGGTTTAAAGAATTCGGTTTTTGGTCGGAGTATAGTGTAGAAAAAGATGCTGCTTATTGTTTGTATTGTTATCTTTTCAAATCAAGTCCTGGAAAGCAAGGTGGTGGTGAGAGTTTTGTTTGTGAAGGTTTTACATATTGAAAGGAGAAGAGAAGACTTCAAATTCATGTTGGAGATCATGATAGTGCACATAATCATGCTCGCATTAAGTGTGAAGCTTTGATGAATCAAGACCAACACATTCAATCAGTTTTGCACAAGCAGTCAGAACAAGTACGAAGTGCATATGTTACCCGTCTTAATGCATATATTGATTGTGTTCGACTTCTATTGAGACAAGGACACTCATTTCGGGGACATGATGAGTCCAATGATTATCTCAATCCAGGCAATTTCTTAGTCCAATTAGAATTTTTGGTTGCTCATAATGAAGATATAAAAGCTGTGACATTTGGAAATGCTCCTCAAAATTGCAAATTGACATCACCTGATCTTCAAAAGGATATAGTGAATGCTTGTGCCGTTAAGACAATCAATGTTATTATCAAAGATCTTGGTGATTCATTATTTTCTATTCTAGTTGATGAATCTCGTGATGTGTCAATAAAGGAGCAAATGTCAATTGTAATACGATATTTAGATAACGGTGGGAATGTGAATGAACGTTTCATAGGGATTGAACATGTCTCAAGTACCACGACTCTATCACTGAAGGCTGCAATTGATAAGGTATTTTCTAGATATAACTTGAGCATGTCTAGATTGAAATGACAAGTTTATGATGTGGCAAGTAATATGCAAGGTAAATTTAATGGTCTAAAACTACTAATTTTAAAGGAGAACCCATGTGCCTTTTACATTCACTGTTTTGCTCATCAACTCCAGCTAGCTCTTGTAGCTGTTGCAAAAAAGAATATTCCTATTACTAACTTCATTCGTGTAGTCAGTGATGTGGTAAATACTGTTGGAGTATCTTCTAAACGTTGTGATCTTCTTCGAGAGAAGCAATCAGACTTTATTGTTGAGGCCTTGGAGAAGGGTGAGATTTTAAGTAGACGGGGACTTAATCAGAAACAACCCTTCAACGTGCTGGTTATATGCGATGGGGTTCACATTATAATTCATTGGTTAGCTTACTCGTCATGTTCTCTTCTGTTATTCATGTACTTAGTGGTGGCAAAAAAGTTCGCCGGCTTGGACAGCTCGGGCTCAGCCCGAAAAAAGCCCGAGTCGGGCCCGGCTTGGGCCAAGCCCCATTTTGGGGGGTCGGCCCGTGATTAATAAAAAAAATTTAGAATTAAAAAAAAAATTTTAAAGCTAAAATAGCTGGAAAAATAAAAATAAAAAATAAAAAATCGAGTTGGCTCGGCTCGGGCCGAAAAAAGCTCGGGCTCGGCTCGAGCTTTTTTTTTTTCCGGCTCGGGCTCGGCTCGTTGACACCACTAGATGTACGATTGCTGAAGATGACTCTTGTTCTTGTGAGCAAAGATCCGACGAGACAAATTTATTGGAGTCGATACAGACATTTGATTTTGCATTTCATTTACAATTGATGAGAAGTGTCTTAGGGATTTCAAATGAACTGTCAAAATCATTACAATGGAAAGATCAAGACATTGTGAATGCAATGCAATTGGTGAAGTTATGCAAACAACGACTACAACTAATGAGAGATGAAGGGTGGGACTCCTTCTTGGAAGAAATATGTTCTTTTTGTCAACAGCATTATATTGATGTACTTGACATGGATGAAATGCTTGTACGTCGTGCACTTCGTGGTCGCCCACAACAGAATCTTCCAGAACTTACAAATTTACATCATTATCAGGTCGATTTGTTCTACTCTGTCATCGATCTTCAACTTCAAGAATTGAATGATCGATTCTCAGAAGTAAATATAGAGTTACTCATGTGTGTAGCTTGTTTATGTCCACAACATTCATTTTCTTCTTTTGAGAAGAAAAGTTTGATTCGACTTGCTGAGCTTTATCCATTAGATTACTCTCCAGTAGATCTTGTTGTATTTCATGATCAACTTGAGACTTATATTTTTGACATGCGCTCTAACAAAAAGTTTGAAGGGTTGAACGGCCTTGGTGATCTTGCAAAAAAGTTAGTTCTGACAAAGAAAAATATGGTATATCCATTGGTTTACAAGCTTTTGACTTTAGCATTGATTCTACCGGTTGCTACCGCTACTGTGGAGAGAGTATTTTTTGCAACGAGCATTGTAAAGGATAGATTGCGTAATTGGATGGGTGATCAGTGGATGAATGATAGCACAATTGTTTATGTAGAGAAAGATATATTTTTGAAGCTCGATAATGAACTTATTGTACAACGATATCAAATTATGAAAACTCGAAAGGAACAAATGTAATTTATAAATTATGTCATTTTTAATATTGTCGTATTATTGTTTTATTCTTTTTATTATCATTTCATCCATGACAAAAATTCGACGTTCAATGTCGATAAGTTGTGCCCCTACTTGAGGAGAAATCCTGGCTCCGCCCCTGCTCTAAGGTAAGATATGTCCAAACATTTTATCATGAATGAATCGTTGGTTGATGGCGGTGACCAAGCACCTCTGCTCCAAATGGAGCAATTGATTGGAGTGGGTGGGAATGGGATGGGGGCAAAAATAGTGAAAGACGAGTTTCATTTATTTATATTTTTCATTCCTGTATATTACTTTTTGTTCATTAAAAAGACAATGGTGGATTTGTCTTTTTAAAAACATTTTAGGGTGGTTATATTGTCAACACAATTTTTGTTTGATACACCATATTTTAATCGCAGTTAAACTCTTCGATCTTTGCTAATTGAAGCACTTACATTTTTAACTCTTTTCGTCGAATTTTTATTTTCTACCTCCAATTAATTAGTACGTCTTATCCTTGATGATGATTGATATCAAAATATTTTGTTACCATGCTTTGAAATAAAGGAATTTTTTTTTTTTTGGTATTTTGTATTTATTTATTTTTTAAAAATATTATGAAAAATAAATTATTTTACTTCATTTCAACGAATTTTTAGATACAAAATCGTTATCAAATATAAAATATGTTAACTAATAAAAAAATTGAGGATAAGAATAATATGAAAAATTGTTAAGAGGCATAAGTGCTATAATGATCAAAAATTAAAAACCTTAAGTACAATTAAAAAGTGGTGCAAGAAATAAAAATTGTAGTGTGAATATAATTGCCCAACATTTTATCTTGCAAATTTAAGAGAATGACAAAATTGTCCTTTAGGATGAACCCACTAATTATTCAAAGGTTTGGGATAGAAATTTTACAGATAAAAGTTGAGGGCAAGGTTGCCATGAGAGTCAAAAGTTGGGACCATTGCCTGTAATTTACCAATCTACACACCCTCACAATCATACGCCGTGGATGGGTGTGTACATGCACACCATACCATTATTTGAAAAGTCAAAACGTACAAGTTAAGCAAGGTAAAAGTTAAATCTAAATAAAAGAATGTGAACATACCATCATTGAGTAACATGGCTATATATTCTCATTCCATGGCTACAAATGATTGTACATGTGCTTAACATCTAACCTAAGACTTTTGTAGAGGATAAGAATTTTGTCAAATAATGATCAATTAAACTAATATTGTATATTTTCTTGATTATATTATGTTGAAGGTAAGAAATTTATTTCATGACGTGTGATTGAGATTGTTAAATATTTCGAAGTTGTTATCGAATACGTAAATGCTAAGTTTTAGGGTTCCTGAATAATAGTAACATGTCGACAAACAACTTATGCTTTAATAAAATGGAATAATCCGTACTCAGGGTATACAAAAGAAAAGTATGACAAGTAGTGCTTTACGCTCGAATTTTTCTATTTCAAAGTAGGACGTCGGAGGCTAATATTTTAGGGATTCAAGAATTCTTCAAAAGTAATATTTAGCCTCCTTTTGATTTAGTTAAAAATTTAATTTTTAGTAAATTTTGATAAAATTATGATTACAAATTTGAAAAAATTTATGAATTTTATAAAATATATGATTAAAAATAAATTTGAACGATTTTTTTTTTTTTTAAATAGATCCAAACAAGTGCTGATACAATAATAATGCCTAAAGTAAGAAAAAATGAAATTTATACGGAATATAATATGTGAGATGTGGGCCATTGTAAAAGGGTAACAACCCACATGGGGCAACGTGCCTTGGCCCAAAATGGTGGACACGTCATCAAGTTGATGGATAGTACGGACCTTACGGTGTCCACGTGAGGGAAGTCTAAAAAGTCAATGGAATATGACGTCAGCATCCGTTGAGCGCAGTCAATGTTTATTTTTCTTCAAAATCCGGCGGGTTTTACGGTTATGACAGTTAAAAGCATGTGAAAATTTCCTTTTTTTAATGTTGACATGTCAAGCATGAAAATAATAATAATAATAAAAATTATTTCCCTTTCTAAAATATTCAAATTGCAATTGTTCTACAACAAAATAAATTGAACTTTTGGAACCGATAATTAAAATAGAAACTAACCATTTTCGAGAGTGCAAATCGAAAGACAAGTAGAACGAAAATCTTATATACGATCATATAGAAAGATCCCATTACATCCTTTATTTTTAAAATTTATTTATCCCTCGAGCTCATTTTCCATTACAAATTCTTTCAATAAATATTTTTATACTTAGGCACCGTTTGGTAACCATTCTTTTTTTCATTCTCATTCTTCTACTAATTTTCAACCACACATTCATCAATAAAATAATATTTTCCATCACATCAATAACTTTTCCTTCATTTTCAACCACAAAAAAGGTGTGATTTGACACAAAGAATACATTTTTTTCTAAAATAATGGTTACCAAACGGTGCCTTAAATTCAGATTTTTTTGTTTACTTTTTCATAGTACTCCTTCAATCTCATTTATATAGGCTTGTTTTGTTTTTCACACGGATTAAGAAATCTTATTTAATGTTATTAGAAAAATATTTTTTGACAAAAACTTTCATAGAGCTTGTTTGGAAGAGATTTTTGGGGGAAGAATTGATTTTAAATAGTGATATGATGGAAAATGTGTGGTTGAAAAAGAAGAAAAAATTATTGATGTGATGGAAAATATTATTTTATTGAAAAATGTGTGGTTGAAAATTAGAATTGATTTACTGTATAAAAATCTAATTCCTCCCAAACATGGCCTAATTTACCCTCATTTAATTATCAATAACTAGTGGCAAATTATTATTGAAAGTAATAAATAAATAAAAGTATGTTAGTAAACGAACAAAAAAAATATTCTTAACATAAAAACAAGACTATATAATTGAGACAGAAAAATAAGGAAAGTGAGCCTATATAATTTTTTTTTTTGAGCCCTAAAATGTGAATAAAACAACCAACCTAGTCGAAACCACCCAAAATATAACACATGCCTCAATATAATAAAAAATTGCTTAGTTTATATTTTTTTTTCTTATAATTAATTCCGACCTTGAAATGTAGGCACATGCCACTATTCTGAATGTTTGCTTAAATTAGTCATAGCCTACAATCTGATATAAATATTTATTTTGAATGAATTTGGACATTTGGGCTCATCCCAGTATATATAACTAATTTCCAGCCCCTTTCTAAACCACACCACATTACTCTCTCCATCTCCTTCTCCTTCTCCACTCTCTTTTCTTTTACCAAATAATCTAAGAAAATAAGCAATTATGGGAATAACACTTATTCTCTTAATATTACTTATTCTCTTAACTTCAAGTTTCACATTCTCTTCACCTGTTCAAGACCCTGAACTAGTTGTACAACAAGTCCATGACAATATCACTTCATCAAGAAGAAATTTGGCAATTCTCTCTTGCGGCACGGGTAACCCAATCGATGATTGCTGGCGGTGCAACCCCAATTGGGAGAAGAACCGCCAGCAGTTAGCGAATTGTGCAATTGGGTTCGGAAGACAAGCCATAGGTGGAAGAGATGGTAATATCTATATAGTTACAGACTCTGGAGACGACGCCGTGAACCCGAAACCCGGCACTTTGAGATATGGTGTCATTCAAAATAAACCTCTATGGATCATATTTTCTAGGGACATGGTGATCAAGCTCAAACAAGAACTCATAATGAATTCATTTAAGACCATCGATGGGAGAGGATCTAGTGTGCACATTGCAGGTGGACCATGCATTACAATTCAATATGTCACAAATATAATCATCCATGGTATAAACATACATGATTGCAAGCAAGGGGGGAATGCTTATGTGAGAGACACCCCACAGCACTATGGGTGGAGAACACTTTCAGATGGTGATGGGGTTTCAATATTTGGTGGAAGCCACATTTGGATTGATCATTGTTCTTTATCGAACTGTCATGACGGTCTTATTGATGCAATCCATGGATCAACGGCTATTACGATTTCGAATAACTACATGACACACCACAATAAGGTCATGCTCTTGGGGCATAGTGATACTTACACACAAGACAAGAACATGCAAGTAACTATTGGCTTCAACCATTTTGGTGAAGGACTTGTGCAGAGGATGCCAAGGTACATATCAATCTCACCCAAAGAATCAATACACTTTTTTTCGTTTTTTACATAAACAAACTAAGTCACCCTCACGCACACATGCACACAGATTTATAGCAGTTCACCCTTGATGTGAAAGCAAACTACACTTACCACTATAAGAAAGAGGAATAGTAAAAATCGCATGCCTCTCACATCACATGCACTAAAAAACTGGCCTCTTAGAGTCCTTTATATAATAGTAATATTTGAACGGTCTAATAAAAATGTACAATATAATTATATTCCTAGCGGTCGAACAACAAAAGTAAAAGTGTGCAATAATCACAAGTTTAGGTGACTGAGGATATGCTGATTTACAGATGCAGACATGGATATTTTCATGTGGTGAACAATGACTACACCCATTGGCAAATGTATGCGATTGGAGGTAGTGCAGGTCCAACGATCAACAGCCAAGGAAATAGGTTTCTTGCTCCAGATAATAGGTTCAGAAAAGAGGTGAGAATCCAATACCCACACCCATTTAATGGACAAACAATCAAGTTCTAGAAAAAAAGATAGTTTCAGATTTTAATCTTGCAGAAAGTACAAATTATCTGAATATGTTATCAATGCTTTTAAGGTTACCAAACATGAGAGTGCACAACAAACCGAATGGAAGAAATGGAACTGGAGATCCGAAGGTGACCTCATGCTCAATGGTGCCTTCTTCACTCGGTCTGGGGTCGGAGCATCTCCTAGTTATGCCAAGGCGTCGAGCTTAAGTGCAAGGCCCTCTTCTCTGGTTGGCTCCATGACAATGGGATCGGGTGCACTTAGATGCAGGAAGGGTACACGTTGCTGATCAGTTCTTTTGACAGTGGGAGCTGGAGATTGCATTTAAATGCGATTTTGTGTATATTTTGATTCACTGTAATTTCACCTATGCCCAGTTCCTATTCACTTTATACAACCTCACCCTGTTTTCTGTAGGAACAACCATTAATTATTTATAATCCTAATGGAATCAAAAGGAAACAAGGGCTGACATGTCATGTATGGATTTCATGGTCATAATGCTCAAATTGATAAGTTTACTCTCTCTTTCTCTCTCTATTTGTGCGGGATTTAATTCACAAGAACTATCATATTCATAAACATCAGCTCAAGGCTCCCATTGAATTTGCGGTGTTTTCATATCAAAGAATAATCAAGTCTTTTTGTCCTGAGTTTCAGCATAGCAGGAGAAAAAATTTAACCCTACTGCTGACTCCTAGTTCGTCCAAGCAATCATGGTACACTAACATCTTGGATGACAGAAATGCCACGTGAAAATTTTCATTGAACTGTTTAAAAAACAGTCAACAATGTCTCCCAATCATTTTTTTACACATCTTCTTCCGTCAACAAAGATGTTTGGCAACAAAGCTTAATTCTAGTCCAAAACTGATACTGATATTTTGACAAGAAAACTAATAAAAGGAAATAGCCCAAACCTCAGGTTGAGACCAGTGGGATACATATTAACACCACCCAAAGGAAAAACAAACTAAATTTGAGAATAAAAACAATGCTCACCACTCTAACTAGCAAGAACGCCCAAGAGATGCATAAAAATTCACCACCCGAAGACACTCGCAAGAGATACAGGGCAAGAAACTCACCACCTATCGGAATTCACCAAAAGATAAGAGATACAGGGCAAGAGACTCACCACCTATCGGAATTCACCAAAAGATAAGAGCTCAAGAAGAAGCTCTTCTGTACAAGCCAAGGCTTAATATTAGTCATAAAATTTCAGCCTCTGCCATTCCATTAGTGATAGTTGATTTTAATTAGGAACCTTGGAACAACCCTCCAAGCATGGGTAAATGCATAAATTAAAAACCATGACAAAAAATTAAAAATCACAATTCTCAGACACTTCCTGACTATATTGAAAAAAAAAAACGGAAAATTTAATGGAGTCAAACTTTGGAAGTTCTGTAGTCCCACCTATCCTGAGCACCATTCATTCAAACTGTCATAACTTTCTCTATAAGTCTCAAAAAATTGCAAGGTTTGATGCGTTGGAAATTAGACAAAGAGAGCTTTCCAAAGAGATAAAATTGGACTGCTGATTCTTTACGAGCACTTCACAGCATTGGTCAAAGTTTGGTGTCATTCCCTCCGAGTTGGAGAAAAGGCCTCAAGACATGTTTCTTCGTCATGTTAAGGAGAAAGATCACTGACATTAAAGTGGTATGTTGCTCCCAGAGGATTATATTTAACTTGTGATTCAACCATTTTAAACCAAAATACATAAAGTAAATGCAGAAAAGTAAAGATAACACGAGGAATTTTTGGTCCAAGGCCCCGGAGGTTCGGTGACCATTTCTAACGCCTAATCCCCCGTTGAGCATCCGTTATGATATAGCTCGAATCCACTAATAATGGCCCAAATCAAGAATGTTCGAACTCAAGAACACAGCACAAAGACCACAACAATACAGATCAATCTCACTAAGAGATCAACCACAACACTCTCTATCTGATTACATGAAAGATCACTCAGAAATTTCTCACAGATTATAGATTAATCACCAAGTGCAGATTGCATTCGAGAGAGAGAGAGAGAGAGAGAGAGAGAGAACTAGGGTTTCAAGAGGAATCGAGAATGAATCGAATTAGAGACGAAAAGTTTGGCAAAGCTATTTATATGAAATAGCTCAACAACTTGATCCACCGGTCAGAACAATATCCAGGTGTCAATCATCCATGAAGTCTGATTTAATTAAATCCAACAGACGCATTCTAGAGTATTCCATTAGCTGGGCTATCCGGTTGTGGGCTTGCTCTTTAGTTTGGGCTCAGTATCACTTAATGGGCTCATTAATTCAGCATCCAAAACCTCAAAATCTCCACATTGCTGAATTTGAGGCCAGTCTTAGATATATTCGGACTTACTTAACTTCATTTGGCTCTTATTACCTGTTCAAAAAAATATAAAGTTAGAAAGTATCAAGATTGAACAATCTCAAGAAATCTAGAAATTTATTTATGGGAATTACCTTGGTTCCTGCATCAGCAGGATTCACTTTAGTAGGAATTTTAACTAATGTTATATCACCTCTTTCAACTATATCTATAATAAAATGAAATTTAACATCTATATGTTTAGTTCTATCATGAAAAACAGGATTCCTACTTAAGAAAATAGCACTTTGGTTATCAGAACATAGCTCCACCTGTTTTTCTACAAGTTGCAATACATTTAATAATCCCATCAGCCACAAACCTTCTTTTTCTGCCTCAGTGGCAGCAATGTATTCAGCCTCAGTGGATGATAAAGCAACAAGTTTCTGAAGTTGTGACTTCCAACAAATGCAAGTATTATTTAACACATAAAAATATGTAGAGGTAGATTTCCTGTTATCAGTGTTTCCAGCAAAGTCTGAGTCTACACAACCCTTCAATTTAAGGCCAGTTTTATCAGCTTTAAACATTAGTCCTAAGTTTTGAGTTCCTTTAAGATATCTAATCAGGTTTTTCATAGCTTCCCAATGAAGCTCACTAGGGTTGCTCATAAATCTGCAAAGGACACTTACAGCAAAAGCAATATCAGGCCTAGAACACACCATAATATACATGACAGACTCAACAGCATTTGCATATGGAACATTCAACATTCTTTTCCTTTCATCTTCAGTTTTAGGTGAGTGTACAACAGATAATTTCACATTTTCAGCTAAAGGCAGATTGACAGGTTTTGAATCATATAAAGAAAATCTTTTAATCACTTTTTCAATATAGATATTTTGGGTTAAAAATAATATTCCGCTATGTCTATCCCTTTTTTTTTCCACACAAAGTATTTTTCTAGCATGTCCTAAATCTTTCATCTCAAACTCCAGTTTTAATTTTTGTTTTATAGCATTTACAGCAACAGAGTTATGACCAGCTAATAACATATTATTAACATACAATAATAGGTATAAAGAGTCAAAATTTCCATCATTTTTGAAATAAAAACAGGGATCATATTCAGATTTTCTGAACTTCAAACCTTGTATAAAGGAATCAAACATTTTGTACCATTGTCTAGGAGCCTATTTTAGGCCATACAAGGATTTATTCAAAAATACACCAAGTGCTCTTTACCTTTTGCCTGAAAATCTTGAGGTTGGACCATATAGATTGTTTCATCCAAAGAGCCATACAAGAAAGCAGTTTTCACATCAAGTTGCTCCAATTCCAAATCAAATTGAGCAACTAAGGCAAGTAAAATTCTAATGGAGGTATACTTAACCACAGGTGAAAGAATCTTAGTGAAATTTATGCCTTTCCTTTGTGTGAAACCCTTAGCTACAAGTCTAGCTTTGTATCTTCTATCATTTGATTTAAATTCACCCATTTTAATTTTGTAAACCCCTTACAATCAATCAATTTACAATCCTTGGGTTTCTTAACTAAAGTCCAGGTTTTATTCTTATGAAGAGAACTCATCTCTTCTTTCAAGGTTCAACCCATTTACTAGAATCTTCAGAGGCAACTGCCTCTTCATAGGATTCAGGTTCAGAAACAAGAGAATCAGATTCAGTATGAGCACACACACAATCAGCAGATTGGAATCTAGAAGGTAATCTAATTTCCCTTCTCTCTCTATCTCTAGTTAACTGATAATTTTATAAGTTATGTGCAGGCTCAGTTATTTGATTATCATCAGAAACATCATCATCAGTAATTAACTGAGGCTCAGTCTGAGGTGTCTCCACTTCAATTTGTGTTTGAACATAGTCAGCTTGATTACTAAAATCAATTTCAATGTTGGCAAAATCCTTTTCAGTGATCCTTTCTACAGATTTATCACTAAGACTGGGAAACACTTCTTCATTAAACACAACAGATCTGCTAACAATCACTTTATATCCCCTAAGATCTTTTACCCAAAGTCTGTAGCCTTTTATACCTTCTCCTAAGAAGACACACTTCTGAGACCTGGGATCAAGTTTAGACTCTGTCTGATGAGCATAAGTTGCACATCCAAAGGTTTTGAGATGAGAATAGTCTGGAACAGATCCTGACCAAACTTGTTCAGGAACTTTATAGTCCAAACTAGATGGGCATCTATTAATTAAATAGCAAGCAGTTTTTACTGTCTCACCCCAAAATATTTTTGGCAGACCTGAACAGATCAGCATGCATCTAGTTCTTTCAAGGAGAGTTTTGTTCATCCTCTCAGCAATTCCATTTTACTGTGGGGTATAGGTCACAGTCCTATGTTTTAATATACCTTGATTGCTACAGTAATTATTAAATTCAATATTGCAAAATTCTAGGCCATTGTCAATCTTTAGAACTTTGATTTTCTTACCTGTCTGATTTTCTATCAAAGTTTTCCAGTCCTTAAAAGGAAAGTATCTGACTTTGATCTTAATAAGAAAATCCTGACCTTTCTGGAGAAATCATCAATGGTAAGTGGATAATATCTGAAACCTGAGGTTGTAGAAGTAGGAGCTGGACCCCAAAGGTCACTATATATGTATTCAAGGTTATTTTGTGACTTTTGTAAACCAAATTTAAAAGGTAATCTATTCTGTTTTCCCATTATACAGTGTTCATAGAAAGTTAATTTCCGAACACAATGACTTCCAAAGGCACCAACCTTTGAGAGATACTTTAAACCTTTTTCACTAAGGTGACCTAACCTTTGATGCCACAATTCTGATTTATCAATCTATGTCACTGAGTTTACATAGCTGTTCATTAGAACATATTCAGGTTTTATGGTATAAATCCCATTTATCTTGGGTGAACTGACAATGAGTTTATGATTCCTCATTATGTTGGTTAAACCACTGTTTATTTCAATATGATATTTCTCATCATCTAAAACCCCTAAAGAAATGAGATTTCTTTAAGTACTGGAACATATCTAATATGATTCAGCCTTAGGACCTGACTATTTTCCATTTTTAGGGCAATATTACCAATACCTTTTATAGGACTGGATTCATTGTTCCCAAGTTTTACATAACCACTACTAAGATTGGTAAAATCAGAAATACCAGCAGACATTAGGACTCATATGGAAGGAGCAGCCTGAGTCTAGAACCCAGTTCTGATCAGATTTTTCCACAGAGGAAACATAAGCAACTACAAAATCAACATTGGCTTCCTTATAAGAGGCAGCAAAATCAGCATTGGCTTCCTATGTCATTAGCTTTCTTAAAACTGTCTTTTATCAAATGACCAGCTTTCCCACAGTAGTAACACTTCTGTTCTTATTCTTTCCATTATATACTTTCTTATCTTTTCCTTTATTATCCCCTAACTTCTTCTTTTGAAATTTTTTATTTTTGTTGAAGTTGGCTTGAGTGAAATTACTCAAGTCTTTTGTGGAGGGTTTAGGAAAAGATAAGACCTTCTCTATGTGAAGAGCCTCTTTATGTTCAGACTTGAGTTCTAAATCTCTATTTCTTAGAGAACTATGTATTATGTAAACAGTTAGGCCACTCCTGCCATATTCTAAGGCATTTTTAACATCCTTATATTTGTCACTAAGAGCATTAAGCAGACAAACAACTTTTTGATCATCAGAGATCTTTTCCCCACAGTTAATAAGAACTTGTGTAATCTTATTAAACCTACCCATGTTTTCTTCTAAGTCAGTGTTGGGGTCAAACTGATGACTAAAATATTGTTTCCAAAGAAAACACTTATTAGGCAAGGATTTGGTAACATACTACTTCTGTAGAGCTGCCCATAGCTCAGCAGCAGTGGAAGTTTATCCTATTTTTCTAATAATAGAAACAGATAAATGAAGAAACAAAGTATTCCAGGCTAATTTATCTTGTTCACCCTTCCTTGGATCAGATATAGTTTCAAGCCAAGATTCATCAAGAGCTTTAGCACATTTAAGTGTCATTGACAGAGCTTTCATTTTCTGGCTCCAGATACTAAAATCTCCTTTGCCATCCCAATTTTGAACATCAATTTTAGTGGTCATGCTGTGCAGATATGTCTTAATTGGGTTAAACAAATAGGGCAAATAAAAAGGCACAAAGTGTTTCAATTTCAGTAGATCAGTAATTGTAATATATCCAATGAAAACACAAAGCCAGAGTGTTTACACATAGTAAGTAGCAATTAAACAATTTCAAGATATACATAGAGATAGTATACACAAAGTGAAGATTACAGTACAAACCAAAAATCCACAGCAGCTCAGTAATAGTTTATGGTTATCAATTCAAGAAATCAGCAAATCTGAATATACACCAAGTATATGCATAGTAGGTTAATCAAGCCTAAAAGAATTTCTTAAATGTAACCTGATTCCCTCAGATTCTAGGGGTCTCACAGGGAACCCTAGACAAAGGTAAATCAAGGGGGTTCATAGCAATCCCTAAGTTGGTACTACGAATTTTAAAGAAACTAAGACAGAAGTTTAAGAAAGAGTTACTAGAGCTGCAAGAATTATTTTAGTAATCAAGAGTTACCAGAGTATGGCACAAGATTCCAATCGAAGAAACTTTCTCACTGTACAACAACAAGGAAAGTATTAGATCTAAACTTTTCACAAAAAATGGAAGAGTCACAAAGAATAGATACCACTGTTGGTCCCAGAGGATTATATTTAACTTGTGATTCAACCATTTTAAACCAAAATACACAAAGTAAATGCAAAAAAGTAAAGATAACAAGAGGGAATTTTTGATCCAAAGCCCCGGAGGTTCGGTGACCACTTCTAACGCCTAATCCCCTGTTGAGCATCCGTTACGACATAGCTCGAATCCACTAATAATGGCCCAAATCAGGTAAACCAGAGTTACAGAACAACAAGAATGTTCGAACTCAAGAACACAGCACAAAGACCTCAACAATACAGATCAATCTCACTAAGAGATCAACCACAACACTCTCTATCTGATTACATGAAAGATCACTCAGAAATTTCTCACAGATTATAGATTAATCACCAAGTGCAGATTGCATTCGAGAGAGAGAGAGAGAACTAGGGTTTCAAGAGGAATCGAGAATGAATCGAATGAGAGACGAAAAGTTTGGCAAAGCTATTTATATGAAATAGCTCAACAACTTGATCCGCCGATCAGAACAATATCCAGGTGTCAATCATCCATGAAGTCTGATTTAATTAAATTCAACAGACGCATTCTAGAGTATTCCATTAGCTAGGCCATCCGGTTGTAGGCTTGCACTTTAGTTTGGGCTCCATATCACTTAATGGGCTCATTAATTCAGCATCCAAAACCTCACATGGTAGAAACTCCATAATCACCAGGAAGTTCTATTTTGTTAGCATTTTCACCAATGCTTTCAAGAACCTTGAGTGGATGATCAGCTTTCAGCCTCAATTTAACATGACGCCCTCTAGGAAAGCGTTCTTTCCTCAAATGAATCGATACTAAATTTCCTTCATTAAAACTTGTTGGTTTCCTGTGTTTTTTTCCTTCAAATAAATCCCATTGCCTAATATTTTTTCCAATAAGATACTTAGTAAATTTCCTGAACTTCGATTTACTATCTCTATTTGTCCATCTGTTTGAGGATGATAAGTTGTGCTAAATTGCAATTGAGTCCCAAGCTTTTTCCACAAAGTACGCCAAATACGACTTACAAATTTTGAATCTCGATCAGAAGTTATAGTCTTAGGAATTCCTTGAAGTTTAACAACTTCACAAAAATAAAGATCAGCTACATGAGCTGCATCCAGAGTCTTATTGCAGGGAATAAAGTGTGCCATTTTTTAAAATCGATCAGCAATAACCATTATGGAGTCTTTATTCCTTTGCGTTTTTGGTAACCCACAACAAAATCTATACTAACTTCTTCCCAAGGTGAATTAGGAGCTGAAAGGAATGTGTACAATCTAGTATTCTGGCCATGACTCTTTGTGATGTGACAAATTCTGCACCGGACAATATGTTTGGAGATATCTTTCTCAATTTTAGGCCAATAAAAATTCTCTCACAAGAGCAATTGTCTTGTCTTTTCCAAAATGGCCAGCCAACCCTCCAGAGTGAGCTTCGATAATAATGGTATTCCTCAAGGAACATTGAGGAACACATATTTGATTCCTTTTAAACAAAAACCCATTCTGTAACAAATATTGAATATAAGGTGCTATTGAGCATTCTTTCCACATTTTTGCAAAATAAGGATCCTCCCTGTATAACTCCTTTATCACTTCAAAACCCAGTACATTTACTTCCAATATCGAAAGCAAAGAATGTCTACGACTTAAAGCATCCGTCATCTGATTTTGTATACTTGCTTTATGCTTGAGAACAAAAGAAAATGACTGCAAAAAATCACTCCATTTCCGTGTTTACTGTTAAGTTTCTGTTGGGTGTGCAAATACTTCAAAGCTTCATGATCAATGAATAAAATAAATTCCTTAGGTAGGAGATAATGACTCCAATGATGTAGAGAAACAATGGCATAGAACTCTTTATCATATGTGTCGTGGAAGCTCACTCCAAGGATCTCCAAAACGGTGTTCTTCGGACTCAGTTTCACGTTACTTTTCTCTACCAAATAACCAATCCAAAACGGCTCCAACCCACAACTTATATTTACCTTGGTTGCTCCTCAATTTTACCCACACAGGATAAGATTATGGTGTTGATTTGTAAGCCACAAAGGCACAAGAAAACAACAGAAGGAACATAACATGGAGACCAAAATTGAAGGAAGAAGACACCGGTTTTGAAACTCAAGGCAGTCGATTTCCTTTCTAAGAAATGCACTCACATTTTTCTCTTCTTTCTCAACAAAAATCACACACAAAACAGCTAGGTCAAGAGAAACACATAAATAATATAGGTTAGGCTTTAGTTGGACCAATAAAAAAGGTTAAATAAGCCAAGATTCAAAGCCATCCAATAGATAAATATTTATGGGCCGTGAGTAATATTAATTTCTTAAACTACTTTAACGGTCCATATGTTTTCAGGTCGAGCCTTTGGACTTCATTGTTGGTAACAATTTTACTTATTGGCCAATGGATATGAAATTCAATCCAACATTTATACCATAACCTGAGATTCATTGGGTATCAAAACCCAACAAATCTCTACCATGATACCCCATCAACCTGTAAGCAATCAAAACACAAAGTTAATGCTTGCATAATCAAGACAACCAATAAAATTGGAATCACAAATTTTACCTTATGTTTACGACTCGAAACACATATCATACTTGCTCCATGTACTCACCAGGATTAAGATCAAGTAACACCTAAGTAGAAGTAGATAATAACAGTAAACAATCAAGAGCAAATGTTCATACGATAAAAATATAGCATATGATAACTCACAGATCTTTTCAAAAGATACGTTCACACAAAACAACATATTAACAACAAGTTAATCAACGAATGGTCAAAATACATAAATGATCCCACGAAAAGATCTCACCACACTTATCATATCCCATTCCATGTTGTTCACACCTCGAAAACACATATCTCATCTCATTACCTACCATGTTCACGAGACTCATCACTTAACCTATGTCTAACTGGTAAACCAAAGTCCTCAGGGATAATCTTCTATCATTACATCATTTCTCTCAACCTAAGTGAATAATGAGTCTCCACCTAATAGAAGTGATAGAAGTGTCTCTTTCACACTACCTATACGGGGTCTTCATAGATAAAAGATTCCAACATTTAATCACCTCTCCACTTGTGGTCCAAATGTCGCATTCCACATCCCAAGTACAAATCACTAATGTACCCCTAGGTATCTATACTCCATCTTACCAAAAGACACTCAACACATTTACTGCAAATGCATCCTAACCCATTAAGCATGGAAAACACATCACTCGACCCTATAGCCACATTCGCCTAACTTTTCATCTTAACATTTTACTTATCCTTCTTCTGTGAACAATTCCTTACAAAATGTCCAAATTTAGCATAGCTGTAACACCTGTGACCACTGGACTTGTCCTAACATGTTGCCATTCTTCTTACCACCCTTATCACTACTTGAATCACTACTGTCTTGAGCTCTATCCAAATTTATCTACTTAAACTTCATTTTACTTCTCATCATATGTAATTTACCACTTCAGTTATCCTCTTTTTTGGCCTTAGTCTTCATCTCTTTACTTATAAGAGAATCAATGGCAATCTTACTTGTTAAGATGTTCCTATTATACTTAATCGCGTTTTTAACCTTTTTATATGAATCGGACATAGAATTAAGCAAGATGATGGCCTTATAAGTTTCAGACACATTTTCATTACAATTAATGATATTTTGAACAAATTTGTTAAAAATATCCATATTGTCATCAAGATCTTTCGAATGATCCATTTTAAAATTGAAAAACCTTTCGTGCAGGTACAACTTATTAAGAGTAGATTGAAGCAAATATAAGTCTCTAACTTTTTGTGAAGTCTTTTTGTAGTACCATTTTTTCTTAAAACAATGTTAGATGGGTGTAAAATAATTAAAGTGTAAACAAGTTCATCATATTTTCTTTTTGTGCTTCTATCAAATTTGTAGAAAATTTGCCATCTATGACTTTTGAAACTTTTAGTTGAACTGAAATCCCTTTATCTTTTGTTGCAAAATCGAAAAATCCCACTTTCCATTAAAAATTCGAATTTCAAAATGTGAAGACATTTTGAAAAAGCAGAAAAACTAAAGTGCACAAATAGGTTACACAAAGTAGTTCTAAGGTCGCAATATACACAGTTCTATATTCCCAGGGTTTTATGAGACTCGAGATCTCAGTATCAAGAGATTGTTCAAACGCGTCAAGTCTAGGTGTTCTAACACAATAATTAATGCAATACGAATGTATGTCAACAAAAAAAATTTAAATTCTAATACAATGCAGTCTCACATGGTGACTAAACGACAACTAAAGCACAAAAGCAATTATCAACTTGCAATCAAAATCAACACTTCAAATATGACAAATAATTCCTAAATTCTAGCATAACCAATGGTTAACCCACATGATAATATCAATTCTACAGTCACCCCACTAAAATTTAATTTGGGATAAGCCAAAGTGGACCCATTTGAGTCTGTGTGAATTTACTATTTTAGGGCCACCACTATTCGCCTTAAAGTCTCCAACAATCGCAAAAGTCAATCAACAACGATTGAATCCAGAATGTGCAAAGGATAAATCTGTCCAAACTTCACTATATAACATGAAACATAAAACTAACAACACAAAAATATTAGAAATGATGTTAGGAACAATTTGTCAGAAGACAACTCCACCAGAAAACGTCGCACGTGCCGCCACGTGCCACCAACAGCCTCTGCACCATCAGATGTCCTCACGTATCGGCCGCCCTGGTGCGCCTTTACCTGCACGTCACGCTGATGGTATCTATTTCACCAAACTCCTTCTGGTTTGGCCAAACATAACGGAAACAACCTCGATTTTGATAGTTTTTGGATAGTTTATTCGATCTGATTTTTGTTTCGATTTTGTCGCTTTTTCTGGTCGTTGTTGGTCAGATTTTTGAGCCACGTAGAAGCTCTGATACCAATTGTCATGAAAGCTCGATGTCACGCATTTTCTATAACGTAATTTATACCGCAAGCGTACGATGTCAAGTTTTGTAATATAATAATGGAGTTAGAGTGTCGAACCCACATGGATTGTAATTCAAATTTCTACTAAGTACTATAATTATATAGCCTCTATTTTATCTAGATGAATGAATTTTATAATCAATGTTCTTTTAAACTAATATGGTGATGAATTCAATAAATAAATGCAAGTTAGAAGAACAATCAAGTGAGGAAGCCCAAGGTTATGATTTCACCTAACTATCAAATATGATTCTCAATTATATAATTATTTCTAATCAATTTTTCAAAGTTTATAAGCAAGAACACTAATATAATTTTACTCACTCTCTCGAGTGCCAAGTAAAAACTATTCCTATATTTCAATTCCAATATCTCTATTCCAAATTAAAATATAGAATTTATCAAGTTCGTGGTTCTTAAATGGAACGTACTTCAAAAGAATTATACTTTCTCTCGAAACCTATAATTTTCTAGGTTGTGTTTTCTTATGATCATGCCTAAACTCCCCTCTCTCGAGTGCCGGAATTGAATAGCATCAAATCATTAAACTATTAAAATCATAACATAAATAAAAACGTCTGGAAAATCTAATAGAAATAACTAAAATTAATCAATCTGTATTCTCAAATTTTTGGCTACAATCAAACCCTAGATGATGAATTTAGCTCATGGTATAATCTATGAAAATACTAAAATTCATATAAAATGACATAGGGAAGAGAATAGAAAAACAATGATGTAGATCTTCAATTTCTCTCTTGTTTTTCTTTGTCTTGTTCTTGAATCTCTTGATATTTTTCCTCCTTGCTTTGTGAAGAATTGTGTGTTGAATTCCCCCCTCCAAAGTGGTCTTTAGAGTTGTATTTTTATTATCATGAAATCTTGGATGGATTGGAGTTGTATTGGGCCAAGAAAAGAGTCCAAAAAAATTTTCAAAAACCGATTTCTCGCACGGCGGCGCTGCGGCACCCGTTTCGATTGCAAATTCAGTCTACGCATCCTTTAATATTTTTATCATAACTTTTTCTTTCGATATCCGATTGAGGTGGTTCAAGATGAGTTGTAAAGATAACTCAAAGGGATACAACTTTGTTTCAGATATCATTTTCCAATTCAAAGGTTTGATATGTCAATAATGAGTCTCAATATGAGACTATAAATCTGGAACATAACTTTTTCGGTTGGAAAATGATGTGTGATCCTACTTTCACTATATTTGATCTCTTTGACTTCTTTCTTCATCTAATTGATTCCAAACACTCTCAAATCTTCATTTTTAGGTCCGACACAACTTTTGAGTTTTTGCACTTTAGTCCCCGAACTTTGGATCTCCTACAATTTAGCCATCTTCTCCAATTTTGCGAACGTTTGCTTATTTCCTTCAATTTCATAAACCAATATCACAACATCAAAACACACATTAAAATGTTCTAAAACTCGTAGAAATAAGTTAAATATCAAGTTTAGATGATATCTAAAGTATGAGTGAAATACACTCATCACTCACTCCAATGATCTCCAAAATAGTATTTTCTGGACTCAATTTCACGTTACCGTTCTCTACAAAACAACCAATCCAAAATAGCTCCAAACTATAACCTATATTTACGTCAATTGCTCTTCAATCTAACCCACACAAGACATGAATATGGTTTGATTTGTAAGCCATAAAAGCACAAGAAAAACAACACAAGGAACACAAGATGGAGACCAAAAATTGAAGGATGGAGACAACGGTTTTGGAACTCAAGGCAGCCGATATTCTCTCTAAAAAATGTAGTCACGTTTTTCTCTTCTTT
Source organism: Fraxinus americana (assembly GCA_035079005.1). Lineage (NCBI taxonomy): Eukaryota > Viridiplantae > Streptophyta > Magnoliopsida > Lamiales > Oleaceae > Fraxinus > Fraxinus americana. Next base: position 2,314,522 of record CM068710.1, on the reverse strand, counting down.
CTCAACACAAATCACACACAAAACAGTTAGGTCAAGGGCAACATATAAATAGTATAAGTTAGACTTTAGTTGGACCAATAAAAGGGGTTAAATGAATCAAGATTCAAAGCCTCCGATAGGTAAATATTTATGGGTCCTGAGTTAATTTCTTAAATTAATTCCAACGGTCTATATGTTTTCGAGTTGAGCCTTTAGACACATTTGTTTCAAGTGCTTGCTTTGAATATTGATATAGTTAGTTTGAACATTATTTGCTTTAGATTTTAAAATTTTGAATTTGTATTTTAAATAAAAAACAAATGGGGCAAGAAACGGGGCAAGTCCTCGCCCCGTACCCGCCCTGCCCCGCCCCGCCCCGTCTAAGGCGGGGTGGGGCGCGGGGTGGGGAGGGAGAGTGGCGTGGTGGGGCGGGGCGGGGCGGGGCGGGGCGGGGTGAGTGTGCCCCGTCCCAAACCCGCCTCATTGCCATCACTACTCGAGATTCATTAGGTATCAAATTCCAACAATATGTAGAATATTTCCTTCGAGAATCAACCAATTTTTCACTAAAAAAAGCAGTTGGTTTACCGTCTTGACTGAGAACTGCCCTAATAGCCACATTAGAAGCATCACATTCAACTTGAAACATGTTATCAAAATCTGTTAATGGTAATATCGTGGCTTCAGTTAACTTTTTTTTCATTAATTGAAAGCTTTTTTGTGCCTCACTATTCCACTTGAATAATCCCCTTTTCAAACATTCTATAATTGGAGAAATAATGGTATTAAATCCTTTGATAAATCTTTTATAAAATGATGCAAGGTAATGAAAGCTTATGATGTCGTGTAGAGACTTGGGGGGGCAGTCCAGCTTATGATTGCATCAGCCTTGCTGGGATCCATTTTAATTCCTTTGCTCAAGACAACATAGCCCAAAAATACATGGCTATTTTTGAAGAAATGGCACTTCTTCAATTTTGCAAATAGCTTCTACTCTCGTAAGGTTTTTAACACCTGGTGGAGATGCTCCAAATGTTGCCTCTTACTTTTGCTGTAAATTAAAATATCATCAACATACACCACAATAAAATCCCCAATAAATGATCTAAAAACATGATTCATCAAACGCATAAAAGTACTAGGATCATTAGAAAGTCCAAATGACACGACCATCCATTCGTAAAGTCCATCTCTGTTTTTAAATGCGGTTTTCCATTCATATCCTGGCCTCATTCAAATCTGATGTTACCTACTACGAAGATATATCTTTGAGAAAATGTGCACTTCAAAAATTTTGGTTTTAACCAGACATAGATTCGAAAAATTGCTCATTGTATGGAAAATTGTTGGTTTTGAGTTCTCCTCAATGAAGAATCCGCTTACTTCTTTAAATCATCTGGTAGACTTAGACAAGAACTTATTTCACTAGCTCTTTTTGTAATCGCAACAAAATATCTATCAAAAGGACTGAATTGCATGCGAGAGAAGCTGCAGATCCAGGGCCAAAACCAGGCCCAAATCCAGGGGGCCGAGGTGGATGCACCTCGGCCCTTGATTTTAATTCATGTGGGGTCCTCTTCCTTTAAATAAGGGGCTGAGGTGATGACACCTCAGCCAACTGGATTCTGGTCGTTCCTTCACCCTGGCCGACCAGCATTTTTCATTGCATGCTAAATTGGTATACAGAATGAATTACCAGAAATGCCCCCCCTCGAACAAAAATGAAGAAATGCTAAAGATGGCATTTCTGGTAATTCAAATATAAAATAATATGAAAGCTTCATTTTGTTCAACAATTTCCTTGATTCAACAATTACAGCTGCTTCCTTTTCACATAGTACAACGGTAGGAAAATGCTAAAAATTCACAAAGAAACGCCACCAAATAGGGGCTTAATAATACAATTCAGATCGTGGAGATCCTCAACCTATAGGTAATGCGTGCTCTGGCTTGAGATAATTAAATTTTATGAAGTAAAAGAGCGAGCTGTGTAATGGAACCTAATTTACTTATTACAATTTGGAAAATATAAGATAGCATTTATCATATTTCAATTTAAGCATGTTATTAGAATTAAGACATGTATAATTTAAATTGCAGATTCGAAATAAATTAGAAGAGATGAAAAAATAAAGATTAAATTAGATCAAATTCACACATGTCATCATTTTAATGGGCAGTACACATAGACATGAAGGACCCTCATACTTCAGACTTTCAGGTGGCCATGGGGGAAATTATGATAGAAATAAATTAAAAATTCGGACCCTATTCGACATCTAATCACTTTAATGGATGGTACATACAAATGTATGAGATCACTACAACAAAATTAGCTTTTCACAGTATTCGTTTGTTGCATGCATATAAAACATGTCGTTAAAACAATAAATTTTCAATAAAATAATTATGAAATACACATTGGACACACTGTGAAAAGTTAAATTGTACTACATATGATTGAGTCAAGTTGTGCATAGTATACAACACACACCAAAAAAAAAAAAAAAAAAAAAACCATTGAGATTTTTGTCATTTTCGTGCACACATATTTTCCAAGATCTTTCTTTTCTTTGCCTTCTTTAATTTTTTTCCTTTTAGTTTTCTTTTGCCATTTTTCCCCCTTTCTTTCTTTTTCATTCCCTTTTCTTTTCTTGCTTCTCCCACATTTTCTTTTCTTTTCTTTTCTTTTCCTTTTCTTTCTTTCTTTCTTTTTCCTTTCCTTTTCGTTTTCTTTCTTCTCCATTTCGCCGAACCCTTCTCTCCTTTCCGAGTTACACCGGCGGCATCTTAAATCAACCATTTGTTAAGAAAATAAATAACCCAAAATCCTTTTACTCAAGGTTTGAGTTAATTACAATAATTTAAAGTTTTTAATTTTATTATATCAAAGATAGATTTTGATTTTGGTTGTCCACTCTTTTTTTATGTTTGTGATTTTCTAGTGATAAGTATATTTTGTACACTTATTTAGGTTATTAAATTAGAGTATTTGTTAGTGATTTGGATGAGTTATATCTTAATTTTGCGTTAATTATGTTTGTAAGGTTGGATTCAATGCAAATTGGTGGAATTTGAAGAAAGGAACAAAAAAGGGCAAAAATGAAATACATTCAAAGTTTGGGGGACCAAAGTGTAAATGTTTAATAGTTGATTCAAACCATAAAATGATGATTGAAGATCACATATGATCAATTGGATGCATTTGGAGGTCAATGGAGTGAAATATAGTTGAAGTATTCTCACAAATCAATTCGAGCAAAAGAAGTTATGATTTGAATTTTTAGCCTCAACTTGAGACTCATTTTTCGGATATCAAATGTTGAAATTGGAAAAATTGTATCATTAGAAGAATCGTACCCTTTAATTTATCTTTTTAACGCATTTTGAATAATCTTAATCGGATATTGGGAGAGAAAGACGAACTGGCACGAACTAGGCGCTCGCTGTAGCCTATTTTCACCAACCCGAGAGCCACTTGGCTCAACAACGTATGCGTGGGCTATTTTTGCAAATGAGGCAACAATTTTCTTTTGTGATTCAAACTCTTTTGAAACCCAAAGTTGACACGATTTTAACCTATTTTTTTTGTCTCTTATAAATAAAAAACAAGGGCTACATCATAATACACCTCTCCTACATCATTCATACACATATTACTTCCATAATTCCATCAATTCATACATGAAATGGGAGGCAAATTTATATTATTGTGAGATACAATCAAGGGAAAAGTAAAAGAACAAAATCAATTGAAGAATTCATCCAATTTTTGGGCAAAGAATTGATGAAACAATTGAAGATTTATCAAGATTTCATTGAAAAAATTCAAGAACATCAAGATTATTCTTCATTATTCATCAAATTCATAACTCGGGGTGTTGTTCTACAGAATTATTATCTTTTCTTGCACATTCCATATCTTAGGTTAAATTTATAATTCTCAGGATGTAGATGAACCATTTTATGAAGTTTTTAATATAAAATAAGTATTTTGATGTTCAATATGTGTGAATTCATGGATGGTTGTCATTGAATTTTAATGCATTTTTAATTGCTTCATCACCAATTGTCTTGAATGCGAATTTTATTGATTTCGAGAAAAAAAAATAATAGAATAGATAGCACTTATAATAATCATTGCAAAGTCTGATACGGGATAGAGATATACCGCTATACTTTGCATGATTTCTATATATGTTATAGCATTTTTAATGCATGTTTTCATGGTCGCATCTTTCATAGAGATACAGAAAGATCACATGAATAAATAAATTTAATTGATATCAAGAGATACTTTTACTTAGGAACATTGATCAACATGAAAAAGTATATATTGTGATGATATTTAATTGTATTAAAAATGGATTAACAAGGGAAATTCAAAGCCATAGTATTTATCTTACATATTTGGCAAAATCTTCATAATTAACTTAGTTAATATAATTAAATCATTTAGTATAAATACTCAAACCAATTTGGCAATTCAATTAAGGTTGAAATTAATTGACACTAGATTAAGTCCATAGTTTCAACACTCTATTTATTAATTTATTACTTGTTCACGATCCCTTTCACTTGTGGGATATCAAACGATCATTCAGCAATTTTGTTTGGAGCTTATATATATATATTAGTCCTTGACACGTGCATTGCACGAATTTTGCATTTGTTATGTTTTTATTAGTGTAAAAATTGTAGATGTTCAAAAAAAAAAAAAAGATTTATTGAATATTCAAGAGTCTTGGGAGTATATTATTGCCTCGCTAATGCTCCATCTAATAAGGTGATTATTTTAAAAACTGATATTACTGCACAGAGAAGCTCACCAAAAATAAAATCGAAAACATCACGTCTACGTAGAACATGACAGTACATGATAATAAAAACGTTTGACATATATAAAGATAGCAGGTTTACAGAAGTAAGAAATATTTGATTCATTAAATAATAAAGTATGCATCGAAAAATGAAAATGCATAGCAAAGAAGTTGTAAAAGGATACCATGCAACATTTATAAAATAAAAGACAGAATGGATAATTCTGGCATTGTCATTTTTGCTTCTTCTCTTGGTTGTTTATAAACGTCGGGATCTGAGTATACAATAAAAATTAGAATAATTGCATTAAATCAATTAGAGCACCTACCTAACCCTTCAAAAAAAAAAAAAAAAAATTTAAAACATATCCAGTAAGTTTTTTCTAGTTGGCAAAAAACATATCCTACTTGCATGTATTTCATATCAACACCCAAAAAGACTACTAGCTCTCAATTCTTAGGAACTGGACAAATACCACTAAGAATGAAACAAATTAAATGTTAACAAATGGATAAACCCAATTCTCTGGAAGTGAATGAATCAAACAACTAAATGCTTGATCATTTAATTGTTGGAAGTAGAAAAATTAAATGTGTCTATAAAAATTTAGAACTGAATCGATTTTTCCTTAAATGTAGGATGAGAGAACATTATTAAAATATGCAAAATTTCGGACATAGGTACATAGATATGTATTTCACACTTCATTTTTTTTAGAAATTCACATGTAAAAAGTTAAATAATAATTAAGTGAAAAATTGTTAAAAGATAGAACATATCACTTGAAATCAGCTAGAAATTTATACTAAAATTCTAAAAACCAAAAATTGCATAAATTTACATGGCAAAAGCACAAAATTAAAATAAAAGTTAGAAAATATCATAATTAATAACAATTGCCATACCCGCTTGAAAATTGAAGGATCTGCTCCATATTTCATACCCATAACCGTGTCGTGTCGTGTCAACACATGTATGCCGATGGGAATGCCAAGTCCAAGCATCAAAGGTGTAACTGAAATGGAAAATTTTTCAACCATGCACTAATTGATTTCATTTCTCCTCTTTCCTCATATGTAAAAGAAATGTTTGTAGATGAATGACTACTTTTTAACCATCATTTTGCTTACAACATTGGTGGAGAGTTTGAAAATTTGCGTGCATGATTGAATTCAAATTTAAAATTGAAAATTTGTCAATAGTTATGAACAATAGAAATTTTGTTAAAAATGCACACGTGCAAGGAAAATACAGAGTTCTTTGGAAAAATATAGTTAATTGAATGACATTTTTGAAAGATTAAAATTATAAAGTAAGCAACCCTTTGCTATTTATAATGTTCATAGTAGTGTGTCAAAATTTCGTAAAATCATTTCTTTTACCAAAATTACTGCTGTCAGTTGATAATCAAACAAAACCAAACTTCGTAAACTCGTTCCTTTTATTAAAATTACAGCTATTTGTAACCGAACCAACCAAAACAAAAGGAAAATTGTTGTTACTGTTGTTGAGTGGAAAGACCACAAATATATTCTTAGTGGACGTAGACTTTGACTGGGAATCGAATAATATGGTGCCATCTCTATTAAACATACAAGAATTGTGATTAATCTATTTGCAACTTTCTGAATTATAAACCTTGTAACTTCGAAAGTAATATGGTACTATTCAACCTGCCTACCAAACATACCATCAAGCTATCTCAAACACAGGCAAGAACACATGCACATGCAGACACTCACAAACACCCGCAAAGAGAGAGAGAGAGAGAGACCAGGGTGATATTTTTGTAAACACCAACATCAAAAGGATGGCGATAACTTAGGCCAGATTTGCTAGCCAACCAAGCGACTCGTTTTCCTTCATAGTACTGTAAGGGTTTCGATTATTAAAACATTAATTTTTACAGTACGAATACGTGAATGAATTCGATATGATACAAAAATACACTTCTTACCTATATGGTTGTCATATTATGAGTAGTGAGGTAAACATGCCAGCAAAAAAAGTTCCAAGTGTCAGGCTTAAACCAGCAACCATTAATCCACAACCATCCTGAAATGCATAGTTTGATCAGATTTTTGCAGAACCAATTGACAGTCTCATTTGAAGAAGAAACAAATGTGTTAAGACGATTTTATCATGTGCTAGAAGATTTGAAGAATAGTAAGAAAACATACGGAGATTTTTTTTTAAAGATTTTCATATGATGCACGGTTTAAGGAACTGCTTCAAAAGGAATGTAAAAGATAAAAATTATTGATTAGCTTTAGGCATGAATTTTTCACAATAAATATGGATTTGATCCAGCTATGGTCAAGTTGATCAAAATACAAAATCGTTTCTCAAGTTACTAATAACAAAAGAGGATTGAAGTAACAGTGTTAATAACAAAAAATGCCCGGAACCTATTTCTAAGATATAAAATCAAATTCCTCAAAATAGAAAGACAAAATGTAAAATGAAGCAGCGAAAATTGAGTGAAAATTACCTTTTTTTTACATCGTAGTGAAAATTGGAGGTCCGGAGAAGTGAAATATGGAAAAATGAACAGTAACATCTCATTGGATTACTGTTGCATCTACAGTGACCCAAAATTAGCTTTTTTTATTATAGCAGGAACCAACATCAAAAGGATGGCGATAGCTTAGCCCAGATTTCCTAGCCAACCAAGCAACTAGTTTTCCTTCATAGTACGGTAAGGGATTTGATTATTAAAACATTAATTTTTATGGTACGAATACGTGAATGAATTCAATATGATGCAAAAATACACTTCTTACCTCTATGGTTGTCATATTATGAGCAGTGAGGTAAACATGCCAGCAAAAGAAAGTTCCAAGTGTCGGGCTTAAACCAGCAACCATTAATCCACAACCATCCAGAAATGCATAGTTTGATCAGATTTTTGCAGAACCAATTGACAATCTCATTTGAAGAAGAAACAAATGCGTGAAGAAGATTTTATCATGTGCTAGAAGATTTGAAGAATAGTAAGAAAATGCACTATACAGTATGAGAAAATAGAGATTTCTTTTTAAATATTTTCATATGACGCACGGTTTAAGGAACTGCTTCAAAAGGAATGCAAAAGATAAAAATTATTGATTAGCTTTAGGCATGATTTTTTCACAATATATATGGATTTGATCCAGCTTTGGTGAGGTTGATCAAAATACAAAATCGTTTCATAAGTTTCTAATAACAAAATAGGATTGAAGCGACACTGTTACCAAAAAAAAAGGTCTCCCGGACACGGTGTCTCCTTGTGCGCGGAGACTTTTTTGTTTTTATTATTTTAGTTAAGATGCTTGGAACCAATTTCCAAGATATAAAATCAAATTTCTAAAAATAGAAAGACAAAATATACAACGAAACAGTGAAAATTGAGTGAAAATTGCCTTTTTTTTACATAGTAGTGAAAATTGGAGGACTGGAGAAGTGAAATCTGGAAAAATGAACAGTAACATCTCATTAGTTTTTTTTTTATTTAGAAAATTAAGATTTATTTAGAAGACATCCCTTACTTATGGCGAATGAAAACCTTGGATACATCCCATAATCAATGAATAAAACAAGAGTGGATCTTAATGTCTAAAATGAGGTAACTCCCAACGGTCCGTACGTAGAATACCACGAAGAGATATCGGTATATGATGTAAAGTAGCATACTCCACAGAGTTCCGACATGAAGCCTCCTTTGCAAGAAAATCTACCGCCGAATTGGCCTCTCGAAATACATGGTTAAGCGTACCATTTACCACACGAAGGAGGGCCAAAATTTCATTCCAAATTTCTTGAATACGCCATAAGGAGTATGTTCCTTGCCTTGCCCTGCCTTGCCCATTGAACAATTACCTTGGAATCTGATTCCACCATAACATTTTTAAGCTAAGATCTTTGCAGAGGCACAACCCACCCTGAAGAGCTCTAACTTCTGCTGCCATATTTGTTGTAATCCTAAAGTACTGTACAAATCTAGCAATGAACTGACCTTTGGAATCTCGTATTATTCCTCCTCCACCAGCATGACCTGGATTTCCTTTTGCTACACCACCCACATTTAGTTTCATAATCTCGTTTGGTGGTTTTCTCCAAGCTACCATTTGTACACGTTTTTGTTTAAAACCCGCAATCGGGCAATTTAGTGATTTTAGGCAATGGACATCTCTATCCGAAATTCGCTTCACATTGGAATAAGGTCTTCACATTGAGATAAAAATGATGTTACCATCCATATAACTTTATTCCAGTGAATGGTTAATCCTTCGAGACGCACTTCACATCTAGTTTTCCATAAAGCCCAATTAATAGCAATCGGCGCAATACCATGTAAAATACCGATCTGTGAAGTTGAAGATGCTTTCGACCACCATAGATTCATCCTATTTTTCCAAGAATGAACATGTAGTAAATCAAACTTAAGATGAAGTTCAAAATAATACCATACCTTATTGGCCAGATCTGTGGTACAAAGCACATGATCAATAGTCTCTTTTGAGGGAGCCATACAACAAACACATTTAGAAACCAATGGTATCCCAAGAGCTTGAACCACTTCATCCACTGGAATGCAATTTTTGTTTGCTCTCCATGTAACAAAACTCATCCTCTTTGGCACTTTCGAATGCCATAACCACTTCCTCCAATGACACGGTGTACACTTTTTTCGAATCAGTTCCCATGCTGATTTAGTAGAAAAAGTCCCATCTTTGCTAGGCTGCCATATATAAGAGTCATATCCTTCACGAATATAAATCGCATAATTCTCTATATCTGTTGCAAATCTCTCCCCAGCAAGCTCGCGTAACTGAACACCATTCCAATAGCCATCCATGAAAAGGCCACAAACTTTTAAACTTTGATCCGTTACCTTAAGACCTGCATCAACAAGACCATTCTTGCCCATCCAATTGTCATACGAAAAACTAGAGTTGTTATCACGAATACGAACCAAAGAATTTTGTAATATCAATGGCATCACCGACACTACTCCCTTCCAAAATCGAGAATATAAAGGAGATGATTTCGTATTGAATAAAGATTTATTTCTCAAGTATTTGGCTTTAAAGAAATCCGCCCAGAAAGATCCTCCCTGTAATAATTTCCAATCGAATCGCATGAGAAGAGATTTTTGGATTTCCGCTAAATCACGGAACCCCAGTCCACCCTCTTCCACTGGATAGCAAATTTTCCGCCACAAGACCCATCTCCTTCTTTTTTCTCCATCAAAGGTATTCCAGAGAAAGAGGAAAAAAATACGATGGATTTCTTTGTGTATCGCCTTCGGAAGATTCAAAACCAACATCATATGAATTGGCATACTGTAAAGAACATATTTTATCAGAGTAATTTTACTCCAAAAGAAAGCAGTCTTCCTTTCCTGCCCGTTAGTTTTTTCTGAATTTTCTCAATCAAAGGTTCAAACACACGCCTATTTAAATGACCTGAATAGAGTGGTACCCCAAGGTAACAACATGGCCATTCACCTTCTTTGAACCTTGATAAAGTCAACAACTTTCTTCTCCTAGCTATACTGATATGTTTTGAGGAGAAAAATGAGGACTTTTCCGGACTAAACAATTGTCCAGAAATAGCTTCATACTTCTTGATATTCTCCAAAATGTTTCTGACAGATTTTTTACCACCATTAGAAAAGGTAAGAAGGTCATCAGCATAAAACAAATGAATAATCTCCATACCTCCAGAGAGAAAAGGTTGACCTCGACTATTTCCAATATCTCGGTTTAACATAAGAGATAAAAGTTCATGTACCAAAATAAAGAGATATGGAAATAAAGGATCTCCCTGACGCAAACCTCGAGAAGGCTTGAAAAAACCTCTGGTCCTGCCATTAAGCATAATTGAATAATAAGGAGAAGAGATGTAATTGTAGATAAGATTTTGCCACTGATTAGAAAAACCAAAATTTTTAAGCACTTTAAGCAGAAAATTCGAGTTCGTCCTATCATAAGCTCTAACTATGTCAATCTTCATAATAATGTTGCCACCCCTAATTTTTTTATGTAATCCATGAACCATTTCTTTTGCAATAGAAATGTTATCAAAAATCCTTTGACCACGAAGAAAAGCAAATTGTTCTCGAGAAATCATATCTTCAAGTTGAGGGGCCATTCTACTCACCATGATTTTTGAAATAATCTTATATACAACCGAGCAAAGGCTAATTGGTGTGAATTTGGCAAAACTACTTGGGACATCAACCTTTGGAATGAGGACAATAGTAGTGACCCCAAGTGCAGTAGTTAAAGAAAATCTTTCAAAGAATTCTATCGCCACTTTAAGAAGGTCATCCTTGACAATATTCGAAGCATGAATAAATAAACTAGCACTAAAACCATCCAGTCCTGGGCTACTATCGCCCGGGATAGACCAAAGTGCCAAACGCACTTCCTCCAGGTTTGGCATTTCACATAAAGAAATGTTATCTTTCTGAGAGATGATTGGCGATATAAGATCGAAGTCATTGTCGTCTAAGGGTGTTGGATACACTGAAAATAGTTCTTGGGAACAAACTAACGGCTCCTTCATGAACCTCCTCCACCGAATTTAGTACCTCCCCATCTTCAAGAACCATGTGATTGATAAATTGACTCTCCTTCTTATTCTTTACACAAGCATGAAAGAACTTTGCACTAGCTTCCCCTTCTTGTAGCCATTTAATCCGCGAATTTTGTAGCCAAAATGATTCCTTCCGTTCGAGCCACTTTACATATTCCTATCTACATTGCAAAAGTTCTAATTTCGAGTCCGTAGAATATTGGTTCAACACGAAATTTTCAAGATGAACCAATTTTTCCTCTAAAAAAATCCATTTCCTGTTCAATTCTCCCAAAAACCTCCAAATTCCATTTTCGAAGAGCACATTTAAGGGCTTTGAGCTTGTGAGATAGGCAGACCATAGGAGATCCTGTAACATTCATCTCCCACACTTGTTTAACTAATGGCAAAAACTTCTCATGTGAACACCACATTCGCAAGAATCTAAATGGATTTGGGATTTTTTCCACCATTTGAACCGTGCACTAAATAACCATTGGGCAGTGATCTGAGGATGCTCTATCCAAATATGACATAGATACTAAAGGAAATTTGTCTTTAAAACTCCGATTCATCAAAATTCGACCTAAGCGAGCCCAAATATGACGTAAACCTTGTCGATCATTACACCAAAAAATTTTTGGACCATCAAAAGGTACCTCAAAAAGACCGGAATCATGAATAACAATGTTGAAATCTTGCTTAGCTCTCGACGTAGGAATAATGCCACCAATCTTCTTATCATTAGTACGAACAAAATTGAAATACCCCCTATCAACCATGGATGCACATCACATTCTACAGTATGCATTAGGTCCCATAGCTCCCTTCTACGTTGTTGGAAGCAACTTTCATAAACAAAGGATGTAAAAATACGAAATTCAACCCAAGAAAGCCATCCCGAAATAATTTGATCCGACAAAATAACTTGCTCAAACGTAACATTGTTATCCCAAAACAACCATATTTTACCCCCAAAGTTGACATTAGACGTATAATTAGGGAGCCTCAAACGCCTCGCCCATCTAGACATCTTTTGACACCACAGGTTCAAACAACGCCATAACCGATAGATTAAATTTTCTTCTTAACTTCATTAATCGATCCTTTGATGAAACCATACCCCTAACATTCCACATCAAGACCTTCATCATTAATAAAATTTTTCGGGAACGTGTGGTTATTCCAAGGACCACCTTTTTTCTATTACTCCTCCTCAATTTTCTTACTGTACGACTCGTAACCAAATCAATTTCGTAATTCAGTATTTGAAGCTCTGGGAGTTCTTCTTCATAATCCCCCTCCGAGGCATTTTGATACGATATGAAAACATCTTCTTTTACCCCAGCTTCAATGTTATCCACTCCACTTTCCTGAACATCAGTATGTGTTCCCAGTGTGACTCCTTCTTGAGCCTCGTCACATATACCAGCTGTGCAACCTCAGGGTAATGAGGATGCACACTTGATTGTTCCCCCTTAACCACTAATTCAGCAATTTTTTTCAGTTCATTCATCACAATAGCTTCTTGCGCCCCTGCTATATCACCCCTTATAATGGCCTGCTTAAGTAAACTGTCATTAGAATTTTGATTATTCTTATCTCTCATCAACAGGTTATTTCCTTCAATGTCCCTACTACAAACCTCCACAACCAATCCACCATTAATACCAACATCGCCTAAATTTTGAGTATCTAAAGTTTTCTCAGGCATTCCATCCTTTACACCAACATTTTCCTCCACAGATAAGTAGACACATCCCTCACAGTTCACAAATAATACAGGATCAGATGGCAATACCTGATTTCTTTGCAAAATTCTGTTCTGTTTTGCTCCATTTTTCTAGTTGATATTCTGACTTTTATCCTCCGGTTCCATAATGTCATCTCTTTCATCCTCCTTTTTCCTCCATGCCTTTCTCTGTCTTTTTATATTATGTATACCCAAATTGTGATCTTCACTTCCTCTTTGGCCCTTTGTTTTCTGCATGTCCTCTCCAAATGTCCTTGGATCCTACACACGTGACAAAATTCTGGCAGTGTCTCATAGATGACTTCTTGACATTGACTCGATGCGTGGAATGGTGCCCTAGCCAAATCGATTTCAATCGTGTCTTTGAAATATCCATCTCAACACAAATACGAGCCCCATTGGTAAGCGCTACACATGCCGTAAAATTATCTCGTTTTAGAAAATGACCAAAGGCACCTCTAATGATACGCAACATAGATTCATGATAGTAAAGGGGCGGCAAACCAGGAAGAAAAACCCAAACCAGAACCAATATTGATTCATGATAGCAAAGGATGGCGATAGCTTAGCCCAGATTTCCTAGCCAACGAAGCGACTCATTTTCCTTCATTGTATTTGATAAGTGTGTTTTTACATACTTATTTTACTGTCAAAATATGAGCAATTGTTGATTAAAATGGTGGAATATAGCTTAATTCTATGCAATTTATGTTTTGCAGGACAAAGTGATGAATGTGGCGAATTGAGGTGAACCAAGCGAAAAAGAACCAAAATGGAAGAAAGTGAAAGTTCAGGGACTAAAGTGCAAATACTCTAAACCTATTTCTACCTTTGTGATGAAGATTCAAGAGTTTTAGAGGTCAATTGAATGAAACAAGGAGTCAAAGGGGTGAAAGATAGCCAAAACATTATCAAATATCAACTTCAAGCTGAAAAGTTTTGCACCGGTTTTCAGCCGCATATTGAGACCAGTTTTTGACATAGTAGACGATCGAATTTGAAGATGGAATCTGAATCAAAGTTGTAGCCCTTTAAGTTATCTTTCCAACGCATCTTGGATCACCTTGATCGGACATCGGTAGAGAAAGTTATGACCCAAATACTAAAATCTATCCGGCAGAAAAACATTATAACCATGCGGCCGCATGGTTATAAAACCCATGCAGCCGCATGGGCACTTACCGAGACTTCAAGGGCATCAATTTTTTGTTCCATGCAGCCGCATGGGTTTGTACCTTGCGGCCGCATGGGGTTAAATTTGGACGAAATTTCTGGTTTCCTTCTACGACTCAAACTCCTTTGGTAACATATCTTGCACGACTTTTCAACCCTAAATACATCCCAAAACACCCCAGAACGGCTCCCAACCATTCATTCTTCATTCTACACCATTCTTTCATTGATTTTGGCTCAAGAAACATATGAAGAACTAAACTAAAGGTGAAGCAAGGGAGGAACTCAATTGGACTCGGGGATTTCAATATCATTTATTCATGCTCTTTGATATTTATTTTGCTAAACATTTCTAGATCTAGATTTTCATATTTATGAATTAATTTTGAAATTGATTTAACATGTATTAAGTTTTTCATAGAATCAATCTTGTTTTTTCTATCGAACAATTGAACTATGTGTTGAATCTTTATTTCATTAAATCTATTGGTGTGATTATTTACTTTCTTATGCTACATGTATATGAACGATTTATAATCTGATTTCAATAGATGATTGTGATAATTGTTAAGGAGATCTAGAATTTAGGATGTGTTTTTCATTGTTTAAATAATTCTAGGGTTTATGTTTTCCCGTATTTTGAATTAGATTTGAGTTTGATTTAACATTTATTCAGATTTTCATGGATTTAATCATGTTTCTTCCATTGAGTAATTAAAATACTTGTTCAAGTTTGATTTTCAAATCATTTATTGGTGTGATTTAATTACTGCTATATGTTAGAGATATATAGTCGCTCTTTAAGTCTGATTTCAATAAATTGATGTATGATTATGTTTTGGGAAACATAAATTCTAGGATTACATGTGCAATTAAATTGATTTGTATCGTTTAAATCATCCGATTAGAAAGTTAGGACAAAAACTTCTAATTGAGTAGAGAATGCATGAATTGTTAATGTTGATTGATCCAATCTAATTGAGGGAACCCCGAAACTTCACTATTTTACATATTATATTAAATTTCATCATTATTTCCGGTGACATTTACATTTGAATGCAATAAACAAATTCCCTTCATCAAATTCACGAGAACCCAAAGTTATTGAACCCCTTGAATCACTTTTCCATCTCCCTGTGGATACGACACCCCAAAGCTATACTACAACACCGCGTAACACTTTGGGCGTAATCAAATTTTGGCGCCGTTGCCGGGGAGACGGTACAACAAATTGAGGGATTCGATTGCAAAATGGTGACTTCGTTCCTTTTTCAATCTTTCATTTCAATTTATTATTTTCTTCAGTATTTTGCATTTTAATTTTGTTTTACTCGTGTTTTATGAGCAGGTATCGAGACGAGCGAGGAAGATTTGTGGAAACACCTCTCATAGAGTTTGAATATCTCTTTAACCCTATTTTTGATTCTGCATATATTGACACGAACACCATATCACATAATACAATGTCTGACAGTGAGCATGATGCACCTTTTAGGACTTTACATGATTATTTGCATCCCACACGTACATCTACACCTTCATGCATTATGTTTCCACCTAACATGCCACGTGTAGATTTTAAACCGGGAATGATTCAACTTCTTCCAAACTTTCATGGGCTTGAAAATGAAAACCCGTATGTCCATATTAGGGAATTCGAGGAGGTTGTAGCTACCTTCCACAATCAACATGGTACACTTGATGCAATTAGGCTCAAATTCTTTCCATTTTCCCTTAAGGAAAAGGCTAAGAGCTGGTTGTATTCATTGAGACCACGTTCGATTGGGACTTGGGCTGAAATGACTCAAGCGTTCTTTGGCAAATACTTTCCCCACCACAAAACTACTGCTTTGAAAAAACAGATCTCTTCTTTTATCCAAAAGGAGAGTGAAACTTTATATCAAGCGTGGGAAAGGTACAAAGAATTGCAAGCTCTCTGTCCGCACCATGGTTATGAGAGTTGGCGCATCGTGAGCTATTTCTATGAAGGGTTAACATCTAGAGAGCGTCAGTTTATTGAAATGATGTGTAATGGTGATTTCTTACAAAAAGATCCAGATGAGGCTATAGGATATTTAGATGACTTAGTTGAGAAAGCCCACACTTGGACTGGCCCTAGTGCTACTGATAGCACCAATAGGTCACGAGCCGTAGGAAATCCTCCTAGTGCAGGCATCTATCATCTTAGGGAAGAAGACAACCTTAGAGCTAAGGTAGAAACCCTCACTAGAGAACTAGAAGCCCTATGTACTAAGGAATCGAAAACCACTCGGTCTGTTTCTCGTGCTGAGACCTTAGAGCCTTGTTTTGTGTGTGGAGGAAGTAACCATCCTGCGCAAGAGTGTGCCACTTATGCTGAGATGAAGGGGCTTTATGAGGAACACTGTAATGCTTTAGGCATATATCAAAAGCCCTACACTCCCTACTCCGAGACCTATAACCCAGGGTGGCGGAATCACCCCAATTTTAGTTGGAAATCTGAAAATCAACAATCCACCCAACAAAATCGAGCTTTCAATACACCATCACATCAACCCTCAACTTCTAGGAATTCCTTAGAAGACACTTTATATACATTTATCGAGGCACAGGGTAAAACGAACCAAAAGTTTGAGACTATGATTGGCCAGATAGTTGAGGAAAACAAGGAGATAAAGAGTCATGTGTCTAAATTAACCAATGCCTTGGCGTAAGAGGAACGTGGAAAATTTCCAGTTCAAGCTCAACCAAATCCTAAGGGACAACACATGGCACAAACCTCAGGCTTAAAAGTGAACAATCTTAGGGAGGTAAATTCCATAACCACTCGTTCAGGGAAAGTTGTAGAACCAATCATTAAGCCTAAGGAAGAGAAAGAAAATGAGAAAGACTCTAGTAATCCTGAAGAGAGTAAGCCTAGTGATAAGATAGTGGAAAACCTAACTAGAGCACCCTTCCCTCAAGCTCTTAAGTCTACTTCGAAATCTACTAGCCATTATAGTGAGATCTTAGAGCATCTAAAGCAGGTGAAAATCAATCTACCACTCTTACATGTCATTTCACAAGTTCCTACCTATGCTAAAGTCCTTAAGGACTTGTGCAACCGTGAAAAGGAAACACCATGTCAAGAAAACGCTTTTTGGCGAGTACGTGAGTTCTGTGATTGAGCAAAAGACCCCACCGAAGTATAAGGATCCTGGATGTCCTACTGTTTCGTGCATCATTGGGAACCATGAGATTAGACAATCTCTTCTTGATCTAGGGGCTAGTGTCAACATCATGCCTTATGCAATCTACTTATCATTAGGTTTAGGTGAGATGAAACCCACATCTGTAAGTCTACAATTGGCCGATCGGTCCACTATAATACCAAGAGGTGTAGTTGAGGATGTCCTAGTACAAATCGATAAATTTTACTACCCTGTTGATTTCTTGATTTTAGACTTAAAAGAGGATATAAATGTTAATTCTAAGATTCCTATCATTCTTGGTAGACCATTCCTTGCTACAGCTAATGCTCTTATAAATTGTAGGAATGGTCTAATGAAACTATCATTTGGGAATATGACCTTAGAAGTTAACATCTTTCATGTCACTAAGCAGGTTGAGGAAGATGATGCGTGTGACCAAACATATGTGATTGATGCACTCACTCAGGAGGTAGCTGATGATATGTTTCTTGGACCATCGCAGAAACTAGAACTAGATGAATTGGATGCAGTTGTTGATGAACATGCCTCCACTCCAGATTTTGAATTTTTCCCTAGTAACCCCACACATGTACGAGATGGAGGTGGAAGAGCCATACCAATGGTTATGTCCAATGAGTTCGGTGCACTACAAGGAAATTTGGGATCGCCATTACTTGATGTAGGTTAAGGAGGAAACATTTGGTCGAGCCAAAGACAATAAACAAAGGCGCTGCTTGGGAGGCAACCCAGGGGAGTTCGTTCTTTTTCTTCTGCCTTTTACTTTTGCATTTTTATTTTTAGTATTTTGTCATTTTCTTTGCTTTACCATTCCATTGAGTGCTTTCGGCTCTTAATTTTATGTTGATTCACTGCGTTATTATGTGATATTTGTCATTCCCTTCATTTGTCTTTCATGTTTATACATTGAGGACAATGCAAAATTTAGTTGGGGGGAGGATTCTGTTGGACTTTGTTGTGAATTTGCATAAGTAATATCATGGAGTTTCAAAATTTTTGCATATTTGTTTAACAAATGTGCTGGTTATTATGTGACTATTGGAGTAGGTGTCAGTTATGAATAATGAAAATGGTGTGTTATCGGATTAGTCTATACTTGTTTATGTACAACTTGACATTTTCTATGCACGACACTTATGTTAGCATTTTGAGTTAGTGATGCGGTTCAATATGTAGAGGATAGTGGAACTTAGTGATACAACCAAATAACCTCTAATGTCGTATTCCATAAATCCAAATATAGGCTAGTTTGGAAATGGTTGAACTTTTACAGGGAAACACTGAGATGAATAGGGATTCCATGCATGAAAATCTTGTGTGGATTGTCTGAAACCTATTGAGATGAAAACGAGGTGAAAGTTTTAAGTTAGAGGCTTGTTTTAGAAGCTGGATGTATGAAAGAAAAGGGGGCATTGCACTAATCTTTGGATACATAAAAGCATCTTTTCGAGCCTGTATAACTCGGGTGATTAAGCCTGTTAGGGTGATTTAAAACCTGGTGCCCTATGGTCATCTGACTTGGGAGTTACCGGCCTAAAGCTCGCTACATGAGTTATACAGAAAGCAAATGAGAAGATACTAAAAAAAAAAAAAAAGAGATGTAAAAAATATGAAAAAAAAAAAAATTTCCTTTCAAATACATTGATTATGACCCAAGCATCCAGTTGACAAAACTTTACCTTTGATGAGAAGCAAGTAACTTAGTCTAGTCTCAATGGTAGAAGCAATCAAAAATATAGGAGAATCTTGATTTGTTGAAGTGTAAACTTGTAAGAGTAAAGTCTATCCAAACTATGAGAGAGTAAGGAATAGAATTGAAAAGTTGAACCTAGGATGCACTCCGGGAAAAAAATGAGTGAAAATCATAAGTTTGGGGGTGTGTGAATCTCTCGAGCGAGGAAATGATATATTGGACTACTTTGGGACAAATCTTGAACCAATCACAAATCTTAAGATGTTGATATGAGTTTTCACACACACACGTCAGGTTATGCATGTAACATGTGGAGACTGATTTAATTTTTACACTGTTGTAATTATTCACTTGTTTGATTACCGAATTCCAAACTTGAGACACGGCATATTGTTAAACCACGTTGTTTGTAGAGTTGAGTTATGTTGTTGTTTGAGGACAAACAATAGTTCAAGTTTGGGGGAGTTTGATAAGTGTGTTTTTACATACTTATTTTACTGTCAAAATATGAGCAATTGTTGATTAAAATGGTGGAATATAGCTTAATTCTATGCAATTTATGTTTTGCAGGACAAAGTGATGAATGTAGCGAATTGAGGTGAACCAAGCGAAAAAGAACCAAAATGGAAGAAAGTGAAAGTTCAGTGACTAAAGTGCAAATACTCTAAACCTATTTCTACCTTTGTGATGAAGATTCAAGAGTTTTAGAGGTCAATTGAATGAAACAAGGAGTCAAAGGGGTGAAAGATAGCCAAAACATTATCAAATATCAACTTCAAGCTGAAAAGTTTTGCACCGGTTTTCAGCCGCATATTGAGACCAGTTTTTGACATAGTAGACGATCGAATTTGAAGATGGAATCTGAAGCAAAGTTGTAGCCCTTTGAGTTAGCTTTCTAACGCATCTTGAATCACCTTGATCGGACATCGGTAGAGAAAGTTATGACCCAAATACTAAAATCTATCCGACAGAAAAACATTATAACCATGCGGCCGCATGGTTATAAAACCCATGCAGCCGCATGGGCACTTACCGAGACTTCAAGGGCATCAATTTTTTGTTCCATGCAGCCGCATGTGTTTGTACCTTGCGGCCGCATGGGGTTAAATTTGGACGAAATTTCTGGTTTCCTTCTACGACTCAAACTCCTTTGGTAACATATCTTGCACGACTTTTCAACCCTAAATACATCCCAAAACACCCCAGAACGGCTCCCAACCATTCATTCTTCATTCTACACCATTCTTTCATTGATTTTGGCTCAAGAAACATATGAAGAACTAAACTAAAGGTGAAGCAAGGGAGGAACTCAATTGGATTCGGGGATTTCAATATCATTTATTCATGCTCTTTGGTATTCATTTTGCTAAACATTTCTAGATCTAGATTTTCATATTTATGAATTAATTTTGAAATTGATTTAACATGTATTAAGTTTTTCATAGAATCAATCTTGTTTTTTCTATCGAACAATTGAACTATGTGTTGAATCTTTATTTCATTAAATCTATTGGTGTGATTATTTACTTTCTTATGCTACATGTATATGAACGATTTATAATCTGATTTCAATAGATGATTGTGATAATTGTTAAGGAGATCTAGAATTTAGGATGTGTTTTTCATTGTTTAAATAATTCTAGGGTTTATGTTTTCCCGTATTTTGAATTAGATTTGAGTTTGATTTAACATTTATTCAGATTTTCATGGATTTAATCATGTTTCTTCCATTGAGAAATTAAAATACTTGTTCAAGTTTGATTTTCAAATCATTTATTGGTGTGATTTAATTACTGCTATATGTTAGAGATATATAGTCGCTCTTTAAGTCTGATTTCAATAAATTGATGTATGATTATGTTTTGGGAAACATAAATTCTAGGATTACATGTGCAATTAAATTGATTTGTATCGTTTAAATCATCCGATTAGAAAGTTAGGACAAAAACTTCTAATTGAGTAGAGAATGCATGAATTGTTAATGTTGATTGATCCAATCTAATTGAGGGAACCCCGAAACTTCACTATTTTACATATTATATTAAATTTCATCATTATTTCCGGTGACATTTACATTTGAATGCAATAAACAAATTCCCTTCATCAAATTCACGAGAACCCAAAGTTATTGAACCCCTTGAATCACTTTTCCATCTCCCTGTGGATACGACACCCCAAAGCTATACTACAACACCGCGTAACACTTTGGGCGTAATCAGTATTGTAAGGGATTCAATTATTAAAACATTGATTTTTACAGTACGAATACGTGAATGATTTCGATATGATGCAAAAATACACTTCTTACCTCTATGGTTGTCATATTATGAACAGTGAGGTAAACATGCCAGCAAAAGAAAGTTCCAAGTGTCAGACTTAAACCAGCAATGATTAATCCACAACCAACCTGAAATGCATAGTTTGATCAGATTTTTGCAGAACCAATTGACAGTCTCATTTGAAGAAGAAACAAATGCGTGAAGAAGATTTTATCATGTGCTAGAAGATTTGAAGAATAGTAAGAAAACACACCACACAATATGAGAAAATCGAGATTTCTTTTTAAATATTTTCATATGATGCACGGTTTAAGGAACTGCTTCAAAAGGAATGCAAAAGATAAAAATTATTGATTAGCTTTAGGCATGAATTTCTCACAATGAATATGGATTTGATCCAACTATGGTCAGGTTGATCAAAATACAAAAACGTTTCACAAGTTGCTAATAACAAAAGAGGATTAAAGTTAAGATGCCTGTAGCCAATTTCCAAGATATAAAATCAAGACCTTTTATTATTATTCACGTTTCCGTACTATGTCAGGGTAGTACCAAAGCTATGACAGACGATCATAATAAGACTATCAAGCCAGGGTTTGAGGCAGTTGAGATTAACCCGCAAGAAATAGGTAATCAACACAAGGACGTACTGGCTGCCGTAAATCTTTGAGGCGGTAATCCTATGTTGAGGCTTCTAATCCCTGTTGGCAGTATTTCCGGCCCACGTTTGTTATCATGGTCATCATAATGACTATGATGGTTGCAAGGCGAAGATTTTTATTTTCAATTGGAGTTCAGATGCGAGGCTTTCCTTGACTGGTTGAATGAAGTAGAAAGGTTTTTCAAAATTACAGATGTTAGAGAAGACTTAATGTTGCAATTGTTGTCTACAAACTTAAGGGAAGAGCATACTCTTGGTGGCAGAGTATACATGATGAACGTTACAAGTTGAGACAACCGCCTATAAGGGACTAGATCATGATGAAATAATTATTGTAATAACGATTTCTTCCTAAGGGACTGTGCAAGCGTTTTACTGACATTTTTTGGAGTGTAGGAAACAAAATCATTCAGCGGCTACCCTTACAGAGGAGTTTTTGAGGTTAAATGTTGTTGTGATGTAAGGGTAGTTGACAATCATTAGATTGTACGATTTGTAAAGGGATTAAAGGATGAAATTAGGACAAGATGGGGTTAAAGTCATTTATTCATTGATAGATGTCATAGAGAGGTGGGGTTTCGAGCTGAATTATTGCTTGTTCGGTTGTCAAGGTGTTGTCCACCATTTTGGAAATATTCAGATAATATAATTTGAAGGCATAAGGAAGATCATGTCCATCCTAGACAGGAGAAAAGTTGAATGGTAGAGTAACAACCGTATGAAAAATCGACAATTCAAAAGTATTACAGGTGCAAAAAGCTAGAACATAAATCGAATGAGTGCTCTGAATGAAGACCAATAAATGTGGTAAGTACAGTTAACGAAGAGGATGAGGATCAGGATTTCAAGTATGTCGAAGATGAGGAAGAGAAAACGGAAGAATTCATCGATGAAGTTTGTGGGGGAAGAACAAGGAGATTTTGTATGTATTGTGCATAAAATCTTATGCGCACCCAAGCAAGAAAAGTTGACTTAGCGTAGGAAAATCAGACCAAATGCTGAATTAATGATGCTGTTTTTAGTTTGATCATAGATAGGAATAGTTGTGAGAATCGGATCGCAAAAACCTAGTGGATCATTTGAATCTGCCAACTAAATCACATCTAGCTCCTTATCAGAATAGTTAGATTAAGAAGGCCCCATCTATTTAGGTGACTCGAATTCATAAGGTACATTTTTCTTTGGACACCTTTTACAAACAAGAAGTTAATTTTGATGTTGTTGAGATGGATGCACGTCATATTCTATTTAGCACACCATGATAGTTTGATGTGGACACTGTACATGGGAGTAGAGAAAACACCAAATTATTTCAGTGGAAGGATAAAAGATTGTGATTACACCAGCAGGGAATGCACAAAAGGCTTCTAAAGTAAAAGGGAAGGCTTGGCTTGTTATTAAAAATTTAGGCAGTAAGTTTTCCTCTAATGTAAAGGAGTATAGGGAACAGCTATGAAAAATAGTGTATTACTCGAACAAGGAGCTAAACAACATGTGGAGGTGATTGAACATTTGAAGAAAAAGTTGGAAGATTCCAACGCAAAGTATAAGGGTGTTGCTGATATACGTATGGGCCATAACATATTTCATGTGAGTGATATGGTTATGGGTTTTTGAGGAATGAGCATGGTGAAATTTAGAAGAAGCTAGATCAGAAGAAGTATGGGCCTTCACAGATTCTATAAAAGATTAATGACAATGCATATGCCCTTGATCATCTTGAGCATACGAAAATTTTCAAGACATTTATTGTTGCAGATCTTTATGAGTACGTTTCAGCTGATGATGAGCCGTTGTATCTTGATGAAAACTCTGAGTTGAGTTGTTCTGAAGTGGAAGTGAATGATGCAGATCAATTAGAAGACAAAATCATAAAGAACTGGACAAGAGAAGAAATAAGAAAGATCTATGAAAACATGCGTAACTTTAGATCGAGTGTTATATTTACGCTAGCAAGTATATTTCAAAAGCGTTATTTGATTTTGCATATTTTTTTGCCAAAATGTCAAGCTTTCAATGTCTGATTCCATCATTTAGGGGTCCATTATAGCATTTTTCTACTTTTAATTAGTTTAAGGGTATTTAAATCATTTTAGTAGTTTTTGAAGTTTTATTCAGATTTATCTACAGAATAAGGATTTTGTTTTGATTGGGAATCATTTTAACTCCTTAAATATATGTAAAGGGTTTGAAAATCCTACAAATGTTTTAATTAATAATATTTTAGTTTTCCTGTTAATTGGTGGATTTCAATATTTCTCATGTTCGTTCGAGCAAAATTCGATCAGCACTTGGTGTATTATGAATAAGATGTTATTATTATTATTATTCACATTTTTGTCCTCCTTCATGTTTTAAGGTTTTAAGGGACTTCATGCGGTTTTTTAGTTTGTTTGACTATTCTTTGTTTCCATAGTTCCATATTTTGGGTAGAGAAATGGAGGGTAGGGCCATCTCTCCTTGCTCTATTTCTCTTTTAGGGTTCATTTATTCATTTCATACCTTTCTGATGAAGTGCATAAGAAATTAGAATTTATGATGAAGTGGGATCGTAAGGTAAAATAATGATTTCATGATAAATTCGGATTTGTCCCTTTTTGGCGAATTGATAGTCTAATTTGATTGGAAAAAGGGCCAAGGATCACAATTCATGGTCTTTGACCATGATGTACGTCGAATTTTGGGCAGATTCCGTCGTTTAGGCTCTTGATTAATCGTTTTTGTCATTTATGGCAATTTTTATTTTGGTAATATCTCATTTAATAAAATTCGGATTTGGATTCCGTTTGTTGGAGGACGATCCTGAATATTAGGAGTTTCTATTTAAGTCAAAATCTCGAATTTTTTTATTTATGGAAAAATGTCGTTTTTTTTTATTATTTTTTATTTTTCGAATTTTGCTAGGATTTTACTATTTAAAGCATTGTAAGCCCTTTGAGGCGGATTATTGAAATGAATAAGAATTTTCGGGAGTTTTCTCTCATCTTTGTGAGGTTGTTATCTTTCCTATAATTTTCCGCTACGTCACTTTCCCTTCAATCTCATTTCCTGCGATCCAGCCTCTGTCATAGGCCTTTATCTGAGCAAATATACAAATTGATTTGGACATCAAAAAGGGCAAAAGGAACTGATGCAAAAAAGGAAATCATTATGTGGGAATTACTGTTGAATTTGGAAAGATTTTAGGGGAGGGGTAAAACCTTATTTTGCATATGATTATCCCAATGATCTTTTATTCATAAGGTTAAGAAGAATTTCTAGAAAAATGGGGAATAAGGAGAATTTTAAGAAGAATTTGAACAATCTTATATACATGAAAATATGTACTTATCTTGTTGGGGTGATGGTTGGTAAATGCCACAGTAATTTTAAAATGCCTGCCTAGTTTGTCCGTGATGATGGCTAACAAGCCATCAAAATGAGAGCCCACTTTTGCAAGTTTTATTACCGATGCTTGCAAACTTGATTTCATGTAATATAAAAAAAAATTAGTTAATTTATTTGCTCGTGTTTTAGTTCTAGTGCATAGTTGTGGTTCTACGGAATGTGTTGATATAAGTGGATTCTAAAAATTTGTGATAAAATATATGTTTAACCAACTTAAAAAAATTAACTTTGTCCAACATGCACTTAATGAACTCTGAAAAAAGAACTAGACATACTAAAATATTTTGTTGAAATTACAAATTTTTCTATTTTTTTGCTTTTCACTAGTAAATGTTTTTAAGCTTGGTCACTTGATCTTGGTTATTCATATATGGAGTTGCCAGTCGTTTTGCATTTGTCATTAACAGATTAAAGGATGACAAAGACGCTAGATTTCTTCAAGTGCTACAATCCTAAATCAGCACACAAAGATTGGTCTCCGTGTGTGTGTGTGTATATATATATATATATATATATATATATATATATATATATATATATATATATATATATAGATATATATATTTGAAATTAATTTTGGTTTTAGGGGTTCTTGTTTTCGGCCCTGTTTGAGCCACCTTTTTGTAGAATGAGAATGAAAAATATAGTCATTATTAGACCCACATAAGAGATAGAAAATTTTGTGGCTTATTAGGTGGTTCTCTTTAACACCTTGTTGGGCCAATGCTTTGACCCGGTTTGTGCCCTTGATTAAACCTACGGTTGAGATTAAAGTTGGTGAGATATTTTTCTTGGCTTTGTACCTATATCACGTGGGTTTGGCTTCTTCGATACACAACCCTTTTTCTCTTCCTTCCTCCATACTTCTCCCGTTCTCTTTGTTCTGCCCCTTTTTTCTTCCTTTGTCCAGAAATTGATCTTTTAGCATGTTGATTGTAGAAACCCTTGTGATACTTAGGCATGAAATAGTGACTAAGTGGTGGTGCGTTTCTCTGAGGCTTAGGTCTGATTTTGGGCGTGATCCTTGGATGTTCTTGGTAGACCTTCGGTCGATGATCCAAGCCAAGGTTGAAGGAGTTTTTTGGTTGGTTCTTACCTCTCCTTGGACGGCGATTGCAATGCATGGAAGACTGTTCTTGAGCCTATGTTATTTCAGCCAATAGAAGGGAAGAAGAACTCTGAACATTTGGCTAGCAAATGAGGGAAGAAGCTTCATAAAAGGGAAGGAACTTTCTGTTATTATTCTGTCTCTTTATGGCTCTGATTTTCAATTCTATATGGTTTCTGTCATTATGATTTCTGTATGCTATGGTTTATATGTTTATGCAAATGTTGGATTACATAGTTGTATATTCTGTAAATATATTCTAAGTATATTTCTGGAGTCTGTTGAACTCTGTTATTAAGGTTGAGGTTCTAGGATTGATATTGAACTTTGTCATTACATGAATGAGCTAAGTGGACTCTGTTATGTTAATGTTTCTGGAGCATGTTTAACTGAGACTTTGCTGAATTAATTCCCAACATCTGGTATCAGAGCCTTGGCTGTAGGTCTAGGGCTTGTTATCCTTCATGAAATTTGGGCATTTTTGAAAATGCTGTTTTTTAAATTTGCTATTTGGGTCAATTCATTGTTTTTGGCATTCTAGGATTTTTAATTCGATACTGATTATTGTCACTTTGTGTTGTGAATATTGGTGACTGGTGATTCTGAAAACAGGCTGGCTTGTTTGACCTCGAGGGTTGGTGGTATATAGTTACTGTTTTTCAACAGTAGTTTGGTAAGATTATTCCAAACTCTCTGATAGGTTAGGTTTGGTATTTTTACCAATTTATGCACGATTGCTTGGTTACTAAATTCTTCTGATTAATTTGTAACTTGAAAAGCGTATTTACTTGCATTGTATACATGTGCATTGCCTAAATTTAAATCACACCGGCACACACATCACACTGAAGTTTAAGTGATCGAATTGATTCGGTATTGTGTTTCATTTCTTGACATTGGTTTTAACTCTGCATTCATATTGTGTGTTGATCATCTGAAAAAGATTTTTTCAAAACCTTTTCTGTTGTATCCATGAGTACGGGCCATCCTTTTACAGAATCTGGAATGGGTTCGAGGGTACTACTCAATTTGGAAACAGAAAATGAGGGCCATTTTGGTCCAATAGAGAGTTGCTAAAGGTCTCGATGATCCTTTGACTTTTTTCTGACGAGTTAAAAGCTAAACCTGATGAAATAGAAGAAATGAATGAAATTGCATATCTGATAACACTGTTAGACAAGTTGATCATGTAAAGATGCTAGGACATTATGGACTGCCTTAGATGCCTTATTCTTAGCTAAGACTTTGCCTAACAAGATCTATCTATTAGAAAAATTGTTTAGTTTTAAGATGGACCCGAGGAAGGATGTAGAGGGGAATTTGAGCGATTATAGCATAATCGTTAAGAGTTTGGCTCATAATGATAAGAAATTCGATGATGAGGATTTAGTTGTCATATTGTTAAATTCATTGCCCGAATCTTACAAAGAAATAAGAAACACCATAAAATATGGTAGGGATACTTTTACGCAGGCCATAGTGGTAGATGCGCTCGGAACTAGAACTGAAAAGAGATAACAGAACTAATGTGAGAGAAGAAAGCCTACTTGTTAGGGGGAGAACCGAAAAGAAAGAATTTAACTTCCATAACAAAAAGGGAAGGAGAAAGTCTAAAATGAGATCAAAATCTAAAGACAAAAGTGGTAAGAAATGTTATAACTGTGTAAAGTTAGGACATTTTAAGAAAGACTGCTTTGACTGGAAGAAGAAATAGAGAGACTTGAATAATACTGATCAAAACAATGCTGCCGTTGTTTCTGAATTTAATAGTCTACACGTCCTAAATGTGTCAAAAGGAGAATTTGATAAAAATTGAATCCTAGACACGGGGTGCACCTTTCACATGTGCTCTGAAGGTCTTGGTTCCATAACTATTGAGAGGTTGAGTCTAGGAAGGTCTACATGGGAGACAACAACTCTCAGAATGTGGTTGGAGTTGGTGACATAACATCAGGATGTACGATGGGGTTGTCAGACAACTCAGGAAAGTTAGATATGTCCCTAATTTAAAGAGGAACCTCATTCCCTTAGGTACTATTGAAGATAAGGGATATACTTTTAAATCTGGTAACAACGTTCTGAAAATCTTTAAAGGATCTCTGATAGTTATGAAATGACCCAAGAGGAATGGGATGTACTATCTAGAAGGCAAAACTGAAACAACACTTGATTCGAGTCTTCTTGCTGTTAGTAAAGATAAAACCGAACTTTGGCATAACAGAATGGGTCACATTGGGATTAAGGGGCTAAAATCCTTAAGTAATAAAAAATTGCTTGGAAAAGATGATATTGAAACCACGGACTTCTGTGAAACTTGTGTTTTGGGTAAGTCACATAAGGTGAGCTTTGAAGCTAGTTCTCATAGGACCAGCAGTCCGTTGGACTATATCCATGTTGATCTATGGGGTCCGAAAAAGCATTCTACATTTGGTGGAAGTAAGTATTTCTTGTCCTTAGTGGATGATTATTCAAGAAAAGTTTGTCATTATCCTTTGAAGCTAAGTCGAAAACTTTTGAAAAATTCAGAATTTGGTTGAAGTCTGTTGAGAATCAGTTAGAAAAGAAACTTAAAACATTAAGAACTGATAATGGGCTTGAATTCTGTAATTTTGAATTTGACAACTTTTGTAAGTAGAAAGGGATAACAAGACACAGAACCGTTAAATACACACCTGAACAGAATGGGGTCGCCGAGAGAATGAATAGGACCATAATGAACAAGGTTAGGTGTATGTTGATTAACTCTGGCCTTGCCAAAGGTTTTTGGGCTGAAGCTGCAAGTACTGCAGCTTATCTGATTAATAGGTCACCATCCAACAGTATAGGGTTTAAGACCCCACAGGAGTTGTGGATGGGGGAGCCTCCAAATCTGAGTCACCTGAGGGTGTGTGGATGTGCTGCATTTGCACATCAATTTGAAGGGAAACTTGAGCCTAGGGCTGTTAAGTGTGTGATGTTAGGGTATCCCGAGGGTGTGAAAGGCTATAAGTTATGGGTTTTAGGGGTTCAAGGTATTAAGATTATTAACAGCAGGAATGTAGTCTTTAATGAATCTGAAATGCCATGTCTAAAATAGAAAACTGATGAAACTAACAAATCTGAAACTGAGAGGAGTGTTCAGATTGAGGTGAAGCTTTCTAAGCTTGATTCACCTACACCTAGGAATGATGATAATGACCTTATACATCACGAACCTGAAACTGAAATTGAAACTGAACCTGAAGAGGTGACTGAACTTCAAGATAACATTGAACCAGTTGAAGTTGAACATTTTAATGATCAACCACCTAATCAAGATTACCAGCTTACTAGGGATAGGGCTAGAAGGCAGATCAGGCCTAATCTGAGATATGAATCCTTAAGTTTAATTGATTTTGCCTTAGTTTCAGGTGAAGCCCTTGAACAGATAGAACCTGCTACTTATGAAAAAGCTATTAATGGAAATTATTCTGAAAATTGGATAAAAGTCATGCAGGAAGAAATGAAATCTTTGAGAGATAACAAAACCTAGAAACTTGTTAAGAAACCTAAAGATCAAAAATTACTTCCATGTAAGTGGATTTACAAGTTGAAGGAAGGTTTAAGCATTAATAATCATGTGAGGTTCAAGGTGAAATTAGTGGCTAAGGTTTATATTCAAAGAGAGTGTGTGGACTATAATGAGATATTTTCACCCGTGGTTAAGTACAGACGATCAGACTGATATTGGCTTTTGTTGTTTAATTCAATTGGGAACTTGAACAACTCGATGAAAAAACTGCGTTTTTACACGGGAAGTTGGAAGAGGATATCTTCATGAGCCAACCACAAGGGTTTGTGGCTAGAGGCAAGTCTGATTATGTGTGCAAGTTAGAGAAATCTTTGTATGGGCTGAAACAGAGCCCAAGACAATGGTACAAGAGGTTTGATGCCTATGTACTGAAGATATTGTTTAAAAGAAGTGAATTTGATGCTTGCTTGTATTTTAATGACATAAAGAGCGGTTGTGAAATCTGCTTGTTGCTTTATGTCGATGACATGCTTTTTAGCTGGACCTAGCAAGTCTCAAATTAAAGAACTGAAAGATCTTTTAAAATCGGAATTTGACATGAAGGATTTAGGGAATGCTAGAAAGATTCTAGGGATGGTGATAATAAGGGATATGGTTAAGAATAAGTTAACAATTTTACAAGAAGCTTACTTGAAGAAAGTTGTAACAAAATTTGGAATGAAAGACAGTAAAATTGTTAATGTGCCTCTTGCTACTCATATGAACTTTTCACATGATCATTCGCCTAAATCCGAGTTTGAACTGAAAGAGATGGAAAATATTCTGTATGCGAATGTTAAAGGTTCTGTCATATTTTCTATGATTACTACCAGACCTGATCTTGCATTTTCCATCAGTCTTCTAAGTAAATTTATGTCCAACCCTGGTAAGCCGCATTGGGCGGGTATGAAATGGCTATTGAGGTATTTGGTTGGGACTTTAAATCTAGGCTTAGTGTATGAGAAAAGATCTGAGAAGTTGACTCTTAAAGGGTATGTTGATTCAGACTTTGTTGGTGATAGAGACAGTAGGAAATCAACTACAGCTTACTTCTTTACCCTAGGTGATAATTGCACAACTTGAAAATCTCAGCTACAACCCTTAGTGACTCTGTCTCGTACGGAAGCTGAATATATTGCCATAACTGAGGTAGTTAAGGAATGTATCCGGTTAAAGGGAATCTTAAAAGAATTGAACTTCATGTATGATACACCTATTATATTTACTGATAGTCAAAGTGCATTGTCACTTAGTAAAAACCCTGTTTATGAGGTGAAATATCATTTTATACGTGAGAAGCTTTCTCAAGGTGAAGTCGAACTTGTTAAGATTCACACTGATAGGAATCCCTCTGATGTGGGAACTAAAATTCTACCTGTAGGAAAATTTAAATTATGCTTATCTTTGCTGCATATTGATTCTGGTTAATTTTTTCTTGCAGGTAGTGGGTGATGATGATGATGAACAATCTTTCCATGTGCAATTCGCAACCGAGAGAGTGTGTTACGAGAACCAATGTGAAGTTTGTGGGCTTATTGGGCTTATTAGGTGGTTCTCTTTAACACCTTGTAGGGCCAATGCTTTGACTCGGTTTGTGCCCTTGATTAAACCTACGGTTAAGATTAAAGTTGGTGAGATATTTTTCTTGGCTTTGTACCTATATCACGTGGGTTTGGCTTCTTCGATACACAACCATTTTTCTCTTCCTTCCTCTATACTTCTCCCGTTCTCTCTGTTCTGCCCCTTTTTTCTTCCTTTGCCCAGAAATCGATCCTTTAGCATGTTGATTGTAGAAACCCTTGTGATACTTAGGCCTGAAATAGTGGCTAAGTGGTGGTGCGTTTCTCTGAGGCTTAGGTCTGATTTTGGGCATGATCCTTGGCTGTTCTTTGTGGACCTTCGGTCGATGATCCAAGCCAAGGTTGAAGGAGTTTTTTGGTTGGTTCTTACCTCTCCTTGGACGGCGATTGCAAGGCATGGAAGACTGTTCCTGAGCCTATGTTATTTCAGCCAATAGAAGGGAAGAAGAACGCTGGACATTCGGCCAGCAGATGAGGGAAGAAGCTTCATAAAAGGGAAGGAACTTTCTGTTATTATTCCGTCTCTTTATGGCTCTGATTTTCAGTTCTATACGGTTTCTATCATTGTGATTTCTGTATGCTATGGTTTATATGTTTATGCAAATGTTGGATTACATAGTTCTATATTTTGTAAATGCATTCTAAGCATATTTCTGGAACCTGTTGAACTCTGTCATTGAGGTTGAGGTTCTTGGATTGATATTGAACTTTGTCATTACATGAATGAGCTAAGTGGACTCTGTTATGTTAATGTTTCTGGAGCATGTTTAACTGAGTCTTTGCTGAATTATTTCCCAACAAATTTGAATTTAAATGTTGATGTGATGGATAACGGTCATATTTTTCATTTTAATGAGGTAAAAAGGTGGCCCAAACGCTGGCTTCATTCTTAATTAAAATTCTTTTTTTGTTTGCCTTTTTCTCGTTTTTACCACAAGGATTTAATATCCTTAGCATTTTCTTGCATATGTAATTGTGGCAGAGTATAGCGAAAATTTTTATGGGTGGGTTTATTTTGTGCCTTCATATCATGTGAACGGAAGAAGGAAATTGGTTAGAAAGTAAACTTTAGGTCACAAAGACTGTAGTGTCTAGAATTAGGTAAAAATAGTTTATATTAGTACTAAAGCAAGCTTGTAATCTGATTTACCAGATACCACTTAAAATTGTCTAAAATTTATATGGACTTGCTCCCTTATCGAATTTGTAAAAGCTTACTCTCAAGCTAGAGAAATTATTTTATTTTTTTCTATTACAGTATAGAAAGCTACTGTTCTGTCCGATAGGAACATGTGCCTGTAATGATCTAAAAAGTAGGTTCATAACACAGCGAAAAAAATCTCAGTTAGGAAACCGTTGTGTTAAACTGGAAATGACTCTTCAATCTACTGAGAGTGTTTCTATCTCTAGTTCCATTTAACTTATTGTTTGTAGGAACTTCCAACAGCCTTTAGTTTACAATTACATGGAGCTCTACTACAGAGGGCATTCCTTGGAGAGACCGCTACACAAATATATGGCCTATGAAAACGGCCAAATTTGAAATGACTTGTTTTTTTTTTTTTTTGTTTTGTGAGGGCTGGGAAAAAATTGTGGAAGATAACTCTCTGGAATGGGAACATCTTTATGTTCCGATATGATGGCAACAATTTATTTGACGTAAAACCGAGGGTTGTCAGGTTGTGATAAGGAGGGTTCTCCACATTTTAATATGAGGGTTGAGAATGAGAACGGAGCAGATGGTGAAGCACAAGTGGAGCAAGTGGCTTATGGTAAGTTCTGCATTTAATTGGTTTGGTATATACCTTTCAATTTGTATAATTTCTCACTAATGGTATTTCTTGGTGAAGTTTGACAACGTCAACGTCTACATCATCTTAATCCTTATGGTAATGACATTTTCAGTTCGGGCTTGGCTATCCGGCCAAGAAATCCATACTTTGTCACCAAAATCAGGACATATTGGCAGAATGATTTTGTAAGGCGTTCATGTTCCTAAATTACTTCTGCTTATAAATTATGGGTACTTTCTGGTGTTTTGAGTCAATGATGGATAATTTATCGTGGCAGTATATCCCCTAGAAGACAATAAAGTACTTCCATCTGGACAACCTACCTCAGGAGATGTCTCTCATTGATCCAGAGGACAGAACATGGAAGGATTGGCGCATGTGGTACAGAGGAGGCTGGAAAAGTCTCTATGCCTTGAACTTTGTAAGAAGAAAAGACGTGCATCTGTGAATTTGTCGGAGGTAGGTTACATGTCCAAGTTGTCCGAGGTTAATTGAAGGATGTCTGAACGTTTACTTTTTGTTTTTTGATTTATATATATTGGAATTCTATTATTTTGCACATCTACATGTAGTGAACTCTTTGTGCCCTCTATTTTCATTCCTTTTCTGGATGCTGACATTCATTGAACTCTGCTCAACTGCTTTTTCTTGGTAGATCAAAATAGAACTTCTATCCCAAACTAATTTTTAGTTCTTCAAATTTAATTTTTATTAGTCCGTATTTGACCAGATAAGAGGTATTGACAGCAAAATCATGCTTATGTTAAAATTATACTTGATCTCCTTTGCTTAAAGCCTCATGTTACTCACAATCTTTACTCCAAGTAAAATCATAAGAATTTATACACTTTATCGTGCTTATGTTCCCAAAATTTTAATTTAGGAAGTACTTAATACTCCAACTTACAACAACACTCATGATCTTCCTTGGAATCCATATAAAGTATTCTTCGAAATTTTCTCAATATTCATTTGTAAATCTTAACAAAGCTCAAGTCCAAAACCTTTTTTCATTCTATACTAACTTCTACTGGTAAGGTAATGTCCTTGTTTAATAAACTCTTATACATATATTATTAATCATTTGGAAAAGTTTCTCTATAGGGTTTGTGTAAGTGTCCACCCCTTATAATTTCAATATCATAACTAACTCCAACCCCTTCTGGGGTGGCCGAGTTAGTGGAGCAGGTGAACGCGGAGACCAAAAGTCACTAGTTCGAATCCCCTGCCAACACTTCCTCGGTCGAGCACATTGCACTGGGCTTGCCAGTGCAGTTTACCTCTCCTGTGTGATTTGCGGGCTACTGCACATGAAGCAGGGTTTACCTAGTGCGCACTCACAGTGGTCAGGGCTCGGGTGGCGGGTAGCGGCTGCGAATTCCTACGTCAACAAAAAATAAATAAATAAATATATATATATATATATATATATATATATATATATATATATATATATATATATCATAACTAACTCCAGTATAACTCTGATCACTATTATGTCGTCTATGAAATTGAGGTTTAGTTGTGATACTTAAGTGACGTGTAATCTTCCTCAACATCTTCTCTGCCTTCAACGTAGATATAAATCACAATATTAACATAAGTAGTAGATTGCTGGGCTGCCATGATATTTTAAACTTGGGAAGAGTTCAAAAGTCAGGGATTAACTATACACAATTCAAAAATTAGGTTTTAAGTTTCACTAATACAAAAATCAGGTTTTAGTTAACATAAAATTACAGTTATATAATTAATGGTCACATATACATAATTATAGGTCACATGTCACATATTTTAAAATTAATTGATCACAGATTATTTCGAGGTCACAGATCAAAAATTTTGTACGTCACAGATTATTTTGAGGTCACAGATTTTTAAATTAGTTGGTCACATATTATTTTTGAGTCACATATTATTAAATTTTTAGGTCACAGTTGAGTAATTGATCACAAATTACCAAACATTTGGTCACAGATTACGAAACATTTGGTCACAGACTACCGCCACTACCACCGCACCGTCGACCCCTCCACCTGCAAAATCAACTTTACCCAACCCATAACCTCACCAACATAACCACCGTCCCCATCGCCTACATGACCACCGCCAGAAACCACCACAGCCACCAGACCACAACCATAGCCAAAAACCCCCCACCAAACACACTCAACAATGTACCACCCCCATCCCCACAACCTCACCAAAACCGTCGTCGATCCGCCATAGCCACCAACACCATCTACCTACACAACCAACAAAAAAATACCTAAAAACTCCCCAACACCACCAAACCACCACCACAACTCCACTCCGCCACTGCAAACACAACCATAGCACACGCTTACCAGATCGCGATAGAAATGAGAAGATAGGGGAATGGCGGAAGAGATAGCAGGTCTTCGGCGACGTGGTCTGTGAGGGAGAGGGGAGTGGAGGAGTAGTGCAGTTTTCAACGTCTGTGAGGGAGATCTGTATGACACCGCTGCTCCACTCCGACGGCGGTAAGGAAGAGGGTAGAGAGAGAGAGACGAGAATCGAAGAGAAGGAGAGTAGAAGAAAAATGATTTAGGTTTTGTTTGGGATTAGGGTTATCAATATATTACCTGATTTTTGAATAAATAAACTTTGAACCTTATTTTTAAAAAGCTATCTTTAAACCTTTGATTTTTTATAATTTCCCTTTAAACTTCTTTCGTAAGCCCAGCCCAATTTATGCACATAATAACATCAAAATCCTTCATCTTTTGAAGTCACATACTTCCTGTAAGACGTTTCTATCAACTTCTATCCTAGTAGCCTTAGGTAACTAGTACTATGATCAATGTCGTTTCTAATACTTCAAACTGCATAATAATCCTAAGCACTGCCATTACTTTCAAATATTTCATCCTCAATGTGTTTATCCCATCATCATGTCTTAACAATTAAATGTTGAACAAAACATTTCAAAACCTCTAGTTTTCTCATACTGTACGATCTTTGTCGATCTTTGGTGAACTCATATTCCTACACCGAACAAAAAGAGATTAATATAAATCCTCTAATTTTCTTATTCTGAAAGATCAGTAGCCTTTAATTCCTCCAAAAGAAAAAAAAAAGAAAAAGAATTCCGGAAATAAATTAAAGCTAAGGGGCATGCAATAGACTTTCGTAGTTCGAAGAAACTTTGGTTAGCCATACCATGTTCTAAAAGCGTTCTTAGCTATATCACATTCCTTCATTTTGGGTTGGGGAAAACCAGATCTCGAAATGATTTTCAAAAATACCTTTTCAACTTTTAACTGATCGATTCTTGGAAGCGGAGGTTCAATGGATCCTACCCTCTACCTAGCAGTTTTTTTAATCCCATCAATGTGTCATTCATCTCATGCCTAGTCCAATGTGTTATGCATTTAAATTCTGATCATATAAGATTGGTATCGTTAATCGCACTTACCTATACATAAACAACTACTATATATCCTTCATTAACATAATCTTAAAGAAATAAGATAAGAGGTGTGAAGGAAAATTCGTATGATCATAAAACTAATTTGCATTAATAAAAGTTGCATAAATTGTAATATCATTAATAAGTTCTTCCTCATTTCATGACTTGAAAATACTGGACAGTGGCTGATCGATGACAGTGGGTTCCAATCTAGCAACCCTAATTACTAAAAATGAGTTCTTAATAAGTTAGACGTCAAATTAAATAATTCAGGAAAATGATAGAGTTTCACATAATTGATAAATAATAGAAGAACTAAACATTTTGAATACTTAGAAAACGTTTCAAAAAAAAAAAGGACATTATAACGGCTTTGAGAATATTTCAGCTAGCCGACGCAGTTTTTTCTGGTATCGTAATCAATTGCAAAAAAAAAATAAAATTGACCTATAAAAAAAACATCCATCAAAAATTATGAAAAAATAACACAGTATAAAACCTATAAACATAGAACATGTCAAACTTTAGGATCCTGGTGACGATGTTTGAGAGAGATTCTAATATTACGAAAATTTAAGGTACTTTGCGGAGAGTATATGTTGTCCTGCACACCAATCCATCCATAGTTGTCGAATATGCTATTTGTCACCTGAAATTATTAATGAGTATAACAAATTATACCCATTTAGATTCTTTGTACTCCATATTCAATCCAAATATGCAATTATGTATAAAATTCTCTACCCAGCATAAATTGAGCATTACGACACAATTAAATGATAATTTAAGTAAGTGCTGCAAAATAACGTGATATTGTCACCCGAAGGCATAAAGGATCACTGAAATGAGATAATTAAATTCACATATAACAAAAAAATTTGAAAAAGACGTGAAAAATCCTCTTATAGCATATAAAACCTCACCTTGAACTTAAAAAAAAAAAAAAAAAAAGCAGCTGATTTCAGATCCATTCGCCTTCTTGTAGTAGCCCAAAACCTTAGAAATTTTCCCTAGTTTTTCTTTTGCAAAAGAATAGTGTTCATGCGTGTAGGTGGATGTGTATTTTGCAGGAATATAAAAGAGGAAAATGGAAAATTTGGAAATTTAAAGAGAGGGGGCCTTGTCGATATACATAGGTTATCATGTGACGTATTTTCGATTAAAGAGTTTGGTTATAATCCTAATTAACAAAAGTTTAGCCATTCTCAACATTTATTAGTTGGCTCGTAAAGTGATTAAACAAAGGAAGTAGTTCTTCTAAAATTCATTAAACCATAATTTATTTTGGTCGATTCTAACTTGGTTCAGTCATAACCAAATTAATTTTTCACAAACCAAATATACGTGAATAACTACGAGCTACCAAATGAACCCAATATTGATCTCATCAACTTAGTCCTTCAACATATCAAAATTATCAAACGACACCCAAATTAGAATCGTTAATAGCTAATAATCCTTCTCATCACTAAATAATCTTGACTTGTGACGTTCTTATGGCAAAATATTTATCTCTACATTTGCAACCTATTCCCTAAACTTTTAACTTTTAGTGTTTAGGGCCTAACCTTTGGTTTAAGCTCATAAAACTCATTATCCTCATCACGAGACATCTCATTAATATTCTAAAGATGTAAAATCATGATTCTTAAATTTCATTGTAATTTTCACTTTAATCGTTAAGCTCTCTAGATCGCTAGATTACCTAAAACTCAACTTTTCGCAAGTAACGATCTCTTGATATTATTATTTGTAATCTTATAATATTTTCTCAACTGAATATAATTTTACTAATTTTCATTTAGGTTCTCCAACATTATTTGATTCCAATGGCGTAAGGTAATTCTTTAGAATATAAGCTTCCCAAATTATCTCCGAAAATTGCAGTATTTCCATACCATCCGCAGGAAATGCAAAACCAAATTACTAACTCACTCCTCAACTAAACCCACCAAGATCACCATATAATAATTTATCACAAGGGCATTTTTATCCTTTCACCAATATTTTCAAAACCCACGATGGCAATTCTATTAAATTCAATAATATCCAAGCCTATTTCCAAAGGTCTGAACAGTATAAATAAGGCATGTATACAATATAAATAAGGCTGGCCACTTTTGCAGGTGGAAAATACTTGTAGAATTTCTTACCAAATCATCCCAGGTAATGATACTGACACGTGGTTCTGAATCCAACCGTTTTAGTGCAGTATCTGTCGGTGTATAAGGGAATAATTGAGTTCGATTACCCATGTGAATAGGAAATTCCGACCAGTCCCCAAAAATCTTGAAATATGTGTGTTCGGATTTTCATAAGGCTTCTCGTAGAACTGGGCGTTCTTACTAAAAATTTGGTGGTAGCAGCCCTTATCTAGAAGTTATTCTACCCAAACTCTAGATATATAATGTAAGATAACATCAATTTCTATTGGTTAGCTGCTAATTTTGTGGTGCTGCTATCATAGCGGATTTTTGTGAAATTGGCAATCTAACTAGATCTTCTGCGAATTGAAATTTCTATTTTTATTGGTGTTCTTTGAGTTGTCGTCCAAAAGTACGTCCTATTTTCAAATTAAACAGTTGAAGATTATCACATTGTCAATGAAGCATATCAGCGAACACATTTTATCTATAAGAAAAAGCAATTTAACTAATTAAATAAAATTCAAAAATAAAATAATCTAAGATTAAATGTAAATAGTTCCCGACAACAACGACAAAACTTGTTGTGTATTTTCTAGTATGATATCATAACAAGTAATATGGTAGACATATTAAGCCTGGATAATCGTTTTCACGAGAACTATTATTTAATTCTCCATTTATTATTTTTAATCTTATTTAATGAAAAACAAATAATATAGTTTATGATTAGTGTTAGGTTTATATTTTGTATTGACGATTCTGTGAACAATTGACCAACTTGAACATTTATAAAAGTTTAGAGACTAAATTGTAAAGTTTCATAGTTGGTAGATTAGCTTAGGGTTTGGGGTTTTATGTTTGGAATAAGAAGAATTCACGCTAAATTTTTGCTAGCTGCTTGCCGGAGTATTGTTCGAGCGACTGAAGCAGAAACTACTTTGCTTGATTTTCGCCCCACTGTCGCTCGAGCAACAGACTCTTCACTCGAGCGACGTATTATATTGGGAAACTTAATTTTCTATTTTCGAGTTGTTTACTTGGCCCATACAACCTAATACATCCAACCTATATATTGAAGGCGCCGTATTTTCTGAAAGAGAGATTGAACGACATAATATTCAAGAAGAATACATCCTACACAAGATCTAAAGTTCAATCTTTCAATTCATATGTGTCTCTTTCATTGAAAATATCAAAGCTATCAAATCAAACACTGGATTGGTTTCTTCGCTTGGATCTGCTGCAAGATTGTGTCGTCAATTGTGCTGCATTAAAAATCAAGGAAGAGTTTGAAGAACGAGGAGTTCTTTGGGAAGATCTACAGGAGATAAATTGCGTAAAGAGTCACGATTGGAATTCGTGTGCTCATTCTAGGAGGACTGCTTTACAAAGAAGAGCCAGGATTGGTGTTGGTGTGCACATTCCAGGAGGGCTGCTTCACACTTCAGACAAGAGATCAGAAAGCTTGTGTTGTCAACTTTACTGGTAGTTTGTAAGTTATACTCACAGTTTATAGTGGATCTTTGACTGGTAAAGTGCCCGAAGTTTTTCCCACGTTGGGTTTCTCCGTGAACAATTCTGGTATTGTTTATTACTTTATTTACTGCTTTGACATTGTTGCGGTATTTCAAGAATGGACAAACTGAATTGTTTGACTAATCTCTTAGACATAATTAACTTGTGACTTGTTGCATGTTAATTAAGTATTAATTCCGCATTTACACCTAATCACCCCCTCTAGGTGTAGTAGGGTCGAATCTCGCGTTTTCTCAATTAGTTATCTAAATTATTCTAATTAAACTAAATTTATGTAATGTGCACAATCAATCAAATTCAGGTTTTAAAGTATGAATGTGGATGCCAGGACTTACAATTTCATTTATGAATCTCATTTAATTCGCTAATCATGATTTGGTCGAAATTCTTCTAACACAGTCAATTTGACTCTGTCGAGTTCAAATTGATTATATTTAACCAAATCAATTCCATATTTCTATGTGAATTGTTTTGATATACCTTACATACCTTAAATCACTAAGAACTCATGTAACAACCCCTAACTTGAAAAGGTATATCTACACTTTTATAAAAGTTATTGCATTTTATGATGTGATCTAAATCTCTAATTCACATCTCAATTCGTTTTAGATTCACAAAATCATTGAATTTTTGGCCAAGTAATTCAAATCATTAAACTCAATAAATAAAATTAACACGTGAAAGTTAAACTACTAGATTCTTGACATTAAATTAAAGTCCACATATAAATAACATTGTTTTCCCTAACTATGATCTAGCTACTCATACTAATGAAGGAAAAATAATAAAACAAAATAGGGTTCATAACCGGGTTTTGAAATCTTAATTAAGGAAAAAATTGGATCTTACAATAAGAATCTTTTTCAATCCCAAAAATCTTCAAACCCTAGATTTTAATTTTTAATTTTTGCTTTTCACTAGTATGATTTTAAGCTTGGTCGTTGTATCTTGATTATTCATATATTGAGTTGCCAGTTGCATTTTTTGCATTTGCTGTAAACACGTTAAGATATCAGGATGGCAAATATTGTGCTACCAGCACTCAAAGATTGGATGTGTGTGTATATATATCTTTGCTTCCTTTCTTTCTTTTTTTTTTTTTTTGGTTAAAATTAATTTTTTTGTTCTAGGGATCCTCATTTTCGTTCTTAATTAAAACTCAGTTTTGTAGGGTTTTATCTTGTTTTTATCAAAAGGATTTAATATGCTTAGCATTTTCTTGCATATGTAGTCGTGGTCTAGTATAATGAAAATTTGTTTGGATGGATTTATTTTGTACCTTCGATTTTGTGAGCGGAAGAAGGAAACTGGTTAGAAAGCAAATAACTTTAGGTCACAAAGACTAGTGTCTAGAATTAGGTAAAAATAGTTTATATCAGTACTAAAGCAAGCTTGTAATCTGATTTACAAGATACCACTTAAAATTTTCTAAAATCTAATTTGTAAAAGCTTACTCTGAAGCTAGAGAATTTTTTTTTTTTCCTTTATTCTTTTACAGTGTAGAAAGCTACTGTTCTGTCCAATAGGAACATGTGCTTGAAATGATCTGAAAAATAGGTCCATGAAACGCCAAAAAATCTCAGTTTGGAAACTGCTCTATTAAACTAGAAATGACTCTTCAATTTACAGAGAGTGTTTCTTGTT
This sequence comes from Fraxinus americana, assembly GCA_035079005.1. Classification (NCBI taxonomy): domain Eukaryota; kingdom Viridiplantae; phylum Streptophyta; class Magnoliopsida; order Lamiales; family Oleaceae; genus Fraxinus; species Fraxinus americana. Next base: position 2,272,254 of record CM068710.1, on the reverse strand, counting down.
GGAAAAACTGAGTGATTTGCTGTAGATTATTGATTAACATTACAAGTATAAATAATATAATGCAACAATGAACATATAACTCAATATAACATAACATGAAAAGATAATTATAAAGTAAGCATTAGAGACTCATGTCAAAGATACTGTCTAAAATCGTGTTGCCTCATCCCCATCGTGTGGATACTTTTGACACTACATAGCTCGAAAATAATATTCATGTGACCCACAATCGATTCTACTTCTATGGGCACGATTACAGGTAGATAAAGAATGAGTCTTTATCGAATTGCTAAAACTATAAGAAAATAGTATGAAATGTAGATGTAGTATGCTTTCTCATGTTGCATATCTCAATGAAAATCACTTCCTTTTATAGGGATAAATTCAACCCCCAACATCATGAATATTAAACCAATTAATATGTAATTTACACACTAGGAATTATTAGTTTAAATTTTATATTAAACTGAAAATTAAAATCTAAAACAGAAAATTGAAAGATTTTAATTTGAAAGGTTAAAACTTTTGTTCTTAAGTTGCTACAATTCCCCACAAGTTATAAACTTTCAAAATAAAGAAAGATATATAATATATAGTTGAAGATGTCATTTGAACCTGAACCTCACTTAGCGGTAACAATTTCCATTTGAGGGAGTCGTAATGGACTAAGCCTTGAATTATGTCCTTTTGGCCAAATTTCAATTGCTCTCCGCATACAGTGTCAATTTAAGTTCTAGTTCATAGAGAGTAGCACTTTTAATGACCATGCACTCTTATGTTGACTCTGGTAAAAGTCTCTAGGGAATAGCCCAATCTTATAGCCTCGGCCTCATGACAATTCTTAGATAGGTGAGTCCTCCAAGGGCGAGTTTGACCCGCACCTCGCGAGAATTCTCACCACGATGATCATTTAAGTTTAAACCCTTCCTGACATCGCATCATTATTAGCACTATCAGTATAGGGATTAGTACAAATAAAATAATACTATTATACAGTGCTGGCCGGTTATTTCCACAATGAACTTCTCTAGTCACAAAGGTTGGGTTACTTCCAGAGGTGACTCTCTTATGGGCTTAAGTCCATCCCCTCGATGATTTATTATGTCCATTACGGACTATAATTTATTTCAGATACCTCTCGGGCAATAATTTGATACAATCAATTTGCAAAGCTTTTATTTTTCACACGCACTTCTGCATATTTGCAAAATCTTCTAAAATTTACAAAATATTAATATCACATATCTAATTATAATAAGATAAACACATGAAATTGATTTCTAGTAACACGTTCGAGCAGTTACATCCGTTTAGCTCTTGTATTCACCTGCAAATCTACAAATTTTATTTTTAACACTTTCCAAAGTCAGTTTCCCTAACTAAGAACAATAAAAATATAATGTGTATCTATTTGAGATTTTAAACACCCAGACATTTCAAAGATATCTGGCTTGAATTGAGTAAATATATGATATTACAATTTATCTCTTATACTAGAAGACTTGCATTTCATAAATCAAGCTAAATGAGGCGGTGTTTGTAGAGCTTCACATAGAAAATTACTTTGAATGCAGGTCAATTTCATTATAATTATGAATAATCATGGATATTTAGTAAACTTGAATTCAAAATTTTAATACCCGCTAACTTATGAAACATCTTTTCCATAATGAAATTAATATTAGGATGAATATATTTAAAGAAGCCAGAATTGGATTTGGAGCTGCTTATATCTGGAGTTCAATCCTGCAGGCTATATATGACTGCCCTTTACTGGGTATGACCTTAAGGACACTCATGGTGTACTACTTTAGATTTGATCTTGTCAATAAAAAGAATATTTTTTAAAATCTATTTACTTATCTATTAATTTATATATAAGTATATTCTTGAAACTAAGCCAAACATGCACATGAATTAAATCTAATTTCTTTAGACCAAGTCTTAGTCGATTTTTCTCACTTTGGATGGGATTCCTCACTCATTATGAAATGAAGTGATAGAGAAGATTGTTGTCCACACGAAATAGTATTTTTTGATTGCGTGTTTCAATCAAAGATTTCAGTAGTTTGAAAAGACTGGTCGTCAAAGTTATTTAGAACAATATTCATTAAATATTTTTTTAGTTTTTTTGTTGGTGAATATGTATCCTTTGCCTATTCCGATCATGATTCGATCATTTTATATATTTTTTAGGTAAGCATCGATTTTCTATTTCGTAAGAAAAGATAAAAAGATCTACAGAGACACCTTATAGTTAGACATCTAGACTTATTTTATTTCATCGAGTGTCGTACACTCTTTGTCGTGAATGTCATGAGTTTAGCCTCTTGTGGCGCGAGTTCATTCGGATTTTACAAATTTCATCCCATTCTAACATCATTTTCTGGCCCCGCCTCTTTCTAATTGATAAAGCTTTGAGTTTTTTAGCTTTCTATCATCTAAAAAAAATTATGGTACACTTGTTTTTTTATTTTTAGTTGTGCTTACAATCATTTGGAATTACTTGATGGAATTTTAGTTGTTTTAATGCGGATCAATTAGAAGGAAAAATCATAAAACAATTGAAAAAATAAATAAATAAAAAAGGATCTAAGAAACTCGCGTAAGTCAACTTGAGTGTTAGATATACTTGAGCAAGTACATTCTCGAAGAGTTTTTCAATTCTACACATTTTTTTCACGAAATGATAGGCCTTTGGCCAATATTGTCAAACTTTGGAGTCAAATTCCATCATTTAAAGGAACTGATTTTAGTTAATTTAAGGGTATTTTAGAATTTTTTTTTTTAGTTTTACTTAGATTTATCTACAGAATTAGGATTTCATTTGGGTTAGAATTTATTTTAACATTTTAAGTATATGTTAAAGGTTGTAAAATATACATACATTCTTTGTTAGTTGGTCGATTCCAATATTTTTCATGTCCGTTCGAGCGAAATTCGTGCAATACCCATTTGTATTTTACGAACAAGACCTTTTTTATTCACGTTTTCGTCCTACTTCGGTGGTACCAACTATGACAGACGATAATAGTAAGGCTATTGAGGCAAGTTTGAGGCGATTAAATGAGATCCAATTCACACATGTCATCATTTTAATGGGTGGTACACGTAGACCTGTAGGAGGTGGCCATGGGTAAATATATGAGAGAACTAAATTAAAAATTCGTACCCGATTTGACATGTAATCAATTTAATGGACGGTGCATGCAAATTTATGAGATCACTACAACAAAATTAGCTTTTCGCTGTATTCACTCATGGCATGCATACAAAAACGTGTCATTAAACAGTAAGTTTTTCAATAAAATAGTTGCAAAATACATATTGGACACGACATGAAAAGTTAAAATTTACTACGTATAATTGAGTAAAGTAGTTTATATTATTTTTATTTATTTATTTATTTATTTATTTATTTTGCATGCACAGCACATCTTTTCCAAGGTTTTTCTTTTCTTTTCCTTTTCCATCTTTACTTTTTTTTTTTTTTCCATTTTTTTCTTTTCCCCATTTTCTTTGTTTTTCTTTCCCTTTTCTTTTCTTTCTTTTCCTTTTTTTCATTTTACTTTCCTTTCTTCTCCTTTCCGATAAAATATTCTCTCCTTACCGAATTGCGGCGGCGGCATCTTCCATCAACCACTCATTTAGAAAAGAAACAACCCAAAGTCCTTTTACTTGAGGTTTGAGTTAATTACTATAATTTAAAGTTGTTAATTTTATTATAACAATGAGATATTCTGATTTCACGTATGAATTATTTTTTTATGTTGTGAATTGTTTAGCATTATTGTTTGGAACTTATGTGCATATCTAATTCATAAAGCTTTTAGTTTTTTAGCTTTCGATCATCTCTAAAAAAAATGATGGCACATTTTTTTTTTTTTTAGTGGTGCTTACAATCATTTGGAATCAGTTGGGGGAATTTCAATTGTTTTGATGCGGATCAATTAGAAGGAAAAATCATAAAACAGTTGAAAAAAAAAAAGAAATAAAAAAGGATCTAAGAAACTCGCGTAACTCAACTCGAGTGTTAGATTTACTTGAGCAAGTACATTCTAGAAGAGTTTTTCAATTCTACACATTTTTATCTCATAACGATAGGCCTTTGGCAAATATTGTCAAACTTTGGGGTCAAATTCTGTCATTTAAAGGAACTTTTAGCATTTCACTGTTTTTAGTAATTTAAGGGTATTTTAGAATTATTTTTAAGTTTTATTTAGATTTATCTACAGAATTAGGATTTCATTTGGCTTAGAATTTATTTTAACATTTTAAGTATATGTTAAAGGTTTGAAAATATACATACATTCTTCCCATTAATTGGTGGATTCCAATATTTCTCATGTCCTTTCGAGCGAAATTCGTGCAATACCCATTTGTATTTTACAAACAAGACCTTTTTATTCACGTTTTCATCCTACTTCGGTGGTACCAGCTATGACAGACGATAATAGTAAGGCTATCGAGGCAAGTTTGAGGCGATTAAATGAGATCCAATTCACACATGTCATCATTTTAATGGGTGGTACACGTACCTCCTACTTTAGACTTTCAGGTGGCCATGGATAAATATATGAGAGAAATAAATTAAAAATTGAGACCTGATTCGACATGTAATCAATTTAATGGATGATGCATGCAAATGTATGAGATCACTACAACAAAATTAGCTTTTCGTGGTATTCACTTATGGCGTGCATATTAAAAAAACATGTCATTTAAATAGTAAGTTTTTCAATAAAATAGTTACAAAATACATATCGGACACGGCGCAAAAAGTTAAAATTTACTACAGACAATTGAGTAAAGTAGTTTATAGTATGCCAAAAAAAAAAAAACTCATTTTTATTTTTATTTTTTTTGCGTGCACAACACATCTTTTCCAAGGTTTTTCTTTTCTTTTCCTTTTCCATCTTTACTTTTTTTTTTTTTCCATTTTTTTTTCTTTTCCCATTTTCTTTCTTTTTCTTTCCCTTTTCTTTTCTTTCTTTTCCTTTTTTTTTCATTTTCCTTTCCTTTCTTCTCCTTTCCGATAAACCATTCTCTACTTACCGAATTACACCGGCAGCATCTTCTATCAACCACTCATTTAGAAAAGAAACAACCCAAAATCCTTTTACTTGAGGTTTGAGTTAATTACCATAATTTAATGTTGTTAATTTTATTATAACAGATTTCACGTATGAATTATTTTTTTATGTTGTGAATTTTTTAGCGTTATTGTTTGGAGCTTATGTGCATATCTAATACATAAAGATTTGAATTTTTTTAGCTTTTGATCATCTTTAAAAAAAAATTATGGTACATTTGTTTTTTTTATTTTTAGTGGTGATTACAATCATTTGGAATTAGTTGGTGAAATTTTAGTTGTTTTGATGCTGATCAATTAGAAGGAAAACTCATAAAAAAATTGAAATAAAAAAGGTTCTAATTAAATCGCGTAACTCAACTCGAGTGTTAGATTTACTTTAGCAAGTACATTCTAGAAGAGTTTTTCAATTCTACACATTTTTATCTCGTAATGATATGCCTTTGGAAAATATTGTCAAACTTTGGAGTCAAATTCCATCATTTAAAGGAACTTTTAGCATTTCACTGTTTTTAGTTAATTTAAGGGTATTTTATAATTTTTTCAAGTTTTTTTTTAGATTTATCTACAGAATTAGGATATCATTTGGGTTAGAATTTATTTTAACATTTTAAGTATATGTTAAAGGTTGTAAAATATACATACATTCTCCCTGTTAATTGGTGGATTCCAATATTTTTCATGTCCGTTCGAGCGAAATTCGTGCAATACCTATTTGTATTTAACGAACAAGACCTTTTTTATTCACGTTTTCGTCCTACTTCGGTGGTACCAACTATGACAGACGATAATAGTAAGGCTATTGAGGCAAGTTTGAGGCGATTAAATGAGATCCAATTCACACATGTCATCATTTTAATGGGTGGTACACGTAGACATGTAGGACCTCCTACTTTAGACTTTCAGGTGGCCATGGGTAAATATATGAGAGAAATAAATTAAAAATTCGGACCCGATTCGACATGTAATCACTTTAATGGAGGGTGCATGCAAATGTATGAGATCACTACAACAAAATTAGCTTTTCGTTGTATTCACTTATGGCATGCATATAAAAACATGTCGTTAAAACAGTAAGTTTTTCAATAAAATAGTTACAAAATACATTTTGGACATGGCACGAATAGTTAAGATTTATTGCATATAATTGAGTAACGTTGTTTATAGTATGCAAAAAAAAAAAAAAAATCATTTTTATTTTTATTATTATTATTTTTGTGTGCACACCACATTTTTTCCAAGATTTTTCTTTTCTTTTCCTTTTCCATCTTTACTTTTTTTTCCATTTTTTATCTTTTCTCTCTTTTTCTTTCCCTTTTCTTTTCTTTCTTTTCCTTTTTTTCGTTTTCCTTTCCTTTCTTCTCCTTTCCAATAAACGCTTCTCTCCTTATTGAATTACACCGGCAGCATCTTCCATCAACCGCTCATTTAGAAAAGACACAACCCAAAATCCTTTTACTTGAGGTTTGAGTTAATTACTATAATTTAAAATTCTTAATTTTATTATAACAGTGAGATGTGTTGATTTCCCATATGAATTATTTTTTTATGTTGTGAATTTTTTAGCATTATTGTTTGGAGCTTATGTGCATATCTAATTCATAAAGCTTTAAGTTTTTTAGCTTTCGATCATCTTAAAAAAATTATGGTACATTTGTTTTTTTTTTTATTTTTAGTGGTGATTACAATCATTTGGAATTAGTTGGGGGAATTTTAGTTGTTTTGATGCGGATCAATTAGAAGGAAACATCATAAAACAATTGAAAAAAAAAAGATATGAAAAAGGATCTAATTAACTCGCGTAACTTAACTCGAGTGTTAGATTTACTTGAGCAAGTACATTCTCGAAGGGTTTTTCAATTCTACACATTTTTTTATCTCGTAATGATAGGCCTTTGGCCAATATTATCAAACTTTGGGGTCAAATTCCATCATTTAAAGGAACTTTTAGCATTTCATTGTTTTTGTTAATTTAAGGGTATTTTTAATTTTTTCAAGTTTTATTTAGATTTATCTACAGAATTAGGATTTCATTTGGGTTAGAATTAATTTTAACATTTTTAGTATATGTTAAAGGTTTGAAAATATACATACATTCTGATAAAAAATATTTCAGTTTTCCCCGTTAATTGGTGGATTCCAATATTTCTCATGCCCATTCGAGCGAAATTCGTGCAATACCTATTCGTATTTTACGAACAAGACCTTTTTTATTCACATTTTCGTCCTACTTCGGTGGTATAAGCTATGATTGACGATAATAGTAAGACTATCGAGGCAAGGTTTGAGGCGATTGAGATTAGCTTGCAAGAAATAGGAAACCAGCACAAGGGCGTACTAGCCATCATAAATCTTTGAGACGATAATCCAAGGCAACAACCATCCATCGACCCTGTTTAGGTTGCTAATCCTTGTCGGCTCTTGTTTCAGCCCAAGTTTGTCATCAAGGTCGTCATGATGACTATGATAGTTACAAACTCAAGACGGAGAAGTAGAAGGGGAGTTCAGATATGAGGCTTTCCTTCACTAGTTGAATGAAGTAAAGGGAATTTCGAAATTACATATGTTAGAGAGGAACGTAATGTTGCAATTACTGTGTACAGACTTAAGGGAGGATCCGAAGCTTGATTGCAGAGTATACGTGATCAACGTTATAGGCTGAGACAACCGCCTATAAGGGACTATATCATGATGAAAGAATTATTGTGACAATGATTTCTTCCTAGAGACTGTGCAATCATTCGGTGGCTACCCTTGCTAAGGAGCTCTTGAGGTTACAATGTCGTTGTAATGTACGGGAGGGTGATGATCATTAGATTCCAAGATTCGTAAAGAGATTAAAGGACGAAATTCAGGACAAGATGGGGTTCAGCCCATTTATTCATTGATAGACATAAGAGAGGTGGCATTTCAAGCAAAATTACTACTCAAGGCACGCCCTGGCCCAAGGCAATCAAGGCCATTGCCTTGGGCCTCAGATTTTAAGGGGCCTCAAAAAAGATGCCCAAAATCACCCTAATCCATAAAAAAAGAGTTTTTTTCTTTTTAAAGAGAAGAGGAAGAGACGAAGAGTCGTCCTCCTCGAGACTCCAATGAATGAATGAATCATCTTCAATTCTTCATTCTTCAATCTTTAAGAGTCATCCTCCTTCAAACTCAGGAAAAAATTTCCATATTCCCTATGCGAGTCTGCGACGAGACGATCCATATTTTCCATTAATATCTCACCGAAAATCTGAATTCTGAAGTACCCATTAATCTCTTGATTGTCTTCGTCAATCTCTTTTAGTCTTTTTGTGACTCGAATTCAATTTGCCAACTTTTAAAAGTGTCCAAGCGGGTTATCGGCTTAAACACGAGAAACTTTTTTCGCCGGAGAAGTTAAAAGGCGCGGAGGCGGAGACCTACGTTCTGGTGTTCCTATTGTTGTGTTGAGGTAATTAATTACTAATTATGGCTAATGGCTTCATCTAATCATCTCTTTCTTGGATAGCATCATAGTAATATTTAGAAATTGAATAATTGAATTAATTGAATAATTGGATCCTATAATTAATTGCTTCAGCCTTCAGTGTTTTTGGATGATTTGGATTTTGTAAATTGAATAATTGGATCCTGTAAATTAATTGCTTCAGCCTTCAGTGTTAGTGGATGATTTGGATCCTCTGAATTGAATAATTGGAGTCTGTACATTAATTGCTTCAGCATTCAGTGTTATTGGATAATTTGGATCCCGTAAATTATTTTAAATATAAATGGTCAGGTTTGTTTATTCAGTTTATTTATCTTATTTCTTTTTGTCAATTCATTGCTTTAGATGAAGATTGCTATTTGTTATAACGTTATATTTTTATTCCTGCATTCCACAAGCAGAAAGTACATAATAATTTAGTGATCATATAATATTCTTTGTGGCTTAAATACCTATTTAACATTTACATGATGTAATAGATCCAATAATTTTATTTTAAAGTACATTTTATTGAATTATTTTTGTGATTTGATGTGGGCCTACATATCTCGGGTTGTGAGAAAAATTTTAGTTTGCTACTCTATCTTTTGAATTATATAAAGTCTTTTTTTTTAAATATAAAAGTGTTAATTATTTAAATATTTAAATTTTGCTACACTTGTGAAAAAATGATTATATTGAAGGGCCTCGTAATAATTAGTCACATAGGGCCTCTTAATTCTGAGGGCCGGCCCTGTTACTGCTTGCTCAGTGGTCTCGGTGCCCTCTACCAATTTGGAACTATTTAGATGATATAATTTGAAGGCCATAAGAAAGATCGTGTCCGTCCCAGACTCAATAAAAGTCAAATGGTAGAGTAACAACCGTATGCAAAATGACCGTTAGAAAGTATTAAAGGTGCAAAAAGCTAGAACACAAATCGAATTGAGTGCTGTGAATGAAGACCAATACATGTGGTAGATACAGTTAACAAAGAGAATGATGTTCAGGATCAGAAGAATGTCGAAAATAAGGAAGAGGAAGTGGAAGAATTCATCGATGAAGTTTGTGAGAAAGAACAAGGAGATTTTGTGTGTATTGTGCATAAAATCTTATGCTCACCTAAGCACAAAGAGTTGACTTAGCGTAGGAAAATCTTTCACACCAAGTGTTGAGTCGGGATGCTATTTTTAGTTTGATCATAGATTGTAGTAGTTCAGTAGTTGTGAGAATCAGATCACCAAGAAGCTAGTAGATCATTTGAATCTGCCAACTGAATCACATCTAGCTCTGTATCTGATGGTTTAGATTAAGAAGGGGCCATCTATTTAGGTTACTCAAATTCATTAGGTAACTTTTTCTTTGGGGACCTTTTAAAAACCAGAAGTTATTATGATGTTGTTCACATGGATGCATGTCATAATCTATCTAGCATACCGTAATAGTTTAATGTGGGTACCGTACAAAGGGGAAGAGAGAACGCCTAAATATTTTTTGTGGAAGGATAAAAATATTATGATTGCACCAACAAAGAGTGCACAAAAAAACTTCTAAAATGAAAGGGAAAGCTTTTCTTGTTATTAAAAGTTCAGCCAGTAAGTTTTCCTCTTATGTAAAGGAGTTTTGGGAACAACTATGAAAAAGAGTGTATCAGTCGAACAAGGAGCGAAACAACATGTGGAGGTGATTGAATATTCAAAGAAAAAGTTGGAAGATTCCAATGCAAACTGTAAGGCTGTTGCTGATACACATATGGGCCATAACACATTTCAGGTGGGTGATATGATTATGGGTTTCTGAGGAAAGAGCATGGTGGAAGTTAGACGGAGATGAAAGATTTATGGCAATGCATATGTCCTTGATCTTCTAGAGCATGTGAACATTTTCAAGACATTTAATGTTGTAGATCTTTATGAGTATGTTTTAGATGATGATGAGCCATTGTATCTTGATGAAAACTTTGGGTCGATTCGTTCTAAAGTGGAAGTGAATGATACGGATCAACTAGAAGAGAAAATCATAAACAAATTGGAAAAGAGTTGAAATAACAAAGGTCTACGAAAACGTGTTCAGATCGGGTGTTACATTTGTGCCAGCAAGTAATTTCGAAAGCGTTATTTGATTCTGCACATTTTTTGCTAACATTTCAAGATTTCGGGTCAAATTCCATTGTTTAGGGTCCATTATAATGTTTTTCTATTTTTAGTTAGTTTAAGGGTATCTTCATCATTTTTATAGTTTTTGAAGTTTTATTGAGATTTATGTACAGAATTAGAAATTTGTTTTGTTTAGGAATCATTTTATCTCTTTAAATATATGTTAAGGGTTTAAAAATCCTACAAATGTTTTAATTAATAATATTTCAATTTTTCAGTTAATTGGTGGATTTCAATATTTCTCATGTCCGTTCGAGTGAAATTCGAGCAACACCCATTCGTGTATTACGAACAAGACGTTATTATTATTATTATTATTATTATTATTATTATTATTATTATTATTATTATTATTATTATTATTATTATTATTATTATTATTATTCTCACTTCCGTCCTCCTTCACGTTGTAAGGTTTTAAGGGACTTCGTGTTGTTTTTTTGTTTGTTTGACTATTCTTTGTTTCCATAGTTTCATATTTTGGGTAGAGAAATGGAGGATAGGGGCCATCTCTCCTCCCTCTATTTCTCTTTTAGGGCTCATTTATTCATTTCATACCTCTTCCTTCAGTCTCGCTTCCTGCTATCCAGCCTCTGTCATAGACCTTTATCTGATCAAGTACACAAATCCATTGGGACATCAAAAGGGGCAAAGGAATTGATGCAGAAACAGGAAATCATTATGTGGAAATTACTGTTGAATTTTGAAAGTCTTTTAGTTGAGGGGTAAAACCTTATTTTTCGTATGATTATCCCAATGATCTTATATTCATGAGGTTAAGAAGAATTTTTAGAAAAATGGGGAATAGGGAGAATCTTAAGAAGAATTTGAACAATCTTATATACATGAAAATATGTACTTATCTTGCAGGGATGATGTGGCTAAATGCCACAGTAATTTTAAAATGTCTGCTTAGTTTGTGTGTCATGATGGCTAGAAAGCCATCAAAATGACAGCCAACTTTTGCAAGTTTTATTACTGATGCTTGCAAACTTGATTACGTTGCAATATCAAAAAAAAAATTAGTTAATTTATTTCCACTTGTGTTTTAGTTCTAGTGCATAGTTGTGGTCCTACCGAATATGTGATATAAGTGGATTATAAAAATTTGTGGATAAAATATATATTTGACCAACTTAAAAAAAAATAGCTTTGTCGAACATGCGCTTGATGAACTCTGAAAATGCTTCAAAGAACTAGGCATGTTAATATATATTTTTTGAAATTTCATATTCTTTTCTTTCTTTTTCTTTTCACAGGCAAATGTTTTTAAGCTTTTTCACTTGATCTTGATTATTCATATATTGAGTTGCCAGTTGTTGTTTTGTACTTGTCATTAACAGATTAAACGATGGCAAAGACAGTGGATTTCTTCAAGTGTTACAATCCTAAATTCAGCGCACTAAGATTGGTATACATATATATATTTGAAATTAATTTTTGTTTTAGGGATCCTTGTTTTCGTTCTTAATTAAAATTCTGTTTTTTTTTTGTTTTTTTTTGCATTTTCACATTTTTAGCACAAGGATTTAATATGCTTAGCATTTTCTTGCATATGTAGTTGTGTTAGAGTGTAACAAAAATTTGTATGGGTCGGTTCATCTTTCGCCTTTGTATAATCGAAACAATATCTCTTTCACAGAATATTTGATGTACTATATTTGAAAATTTACTTCGACGGGGTACAAATATCTAAATTTGATAGGCTTGACTAATAAGATAGAAAGGACTTTTCTCGCTTGTTTAGTATTGCTTTGGCTTCGCCCTATCTTGCTGGCGCGTAAGCTACCACAACTAAAAGAAAGAAAATAAATGAAGGAAGAAGGCATTAGCATTTATGGTGTGATAAAATTTTGACACAACATTAGATTGTTGGAAAAAAAATACAAACGATTTGTGTTTAGATTATAGATTAACATAACAAGTATAAATAATATATTTCAACAATAAACATGGAACTCAATATAACATAAACACAAGGAGATTTTAGAAAACAAGTCAAAGACGTTGTCCGAAAGTCATGTTGCCTCCCTTCATGATGCTGGTACTTTCAGCACTACACGGCTCAAAGATTAAACTCATGTGACTCACAATCGATTCTCTATCTATGAACACGGCTACAGGGAGATAAAGAACCGGTCTTTATTGAGTTGCCAAAACTACAAGAAAATAGTATGAAATGATGATGTAATATTTTTTTCAAGTTATGTTTTCTCAAGTTGCATATCTCAATCAAAATCACTTCCTTTTATAGGGATAAATTTAACCCCCTACAATCATGAATATTAAACCAATTAAAATGAAAGTTACATGCTAGGAATTATTAGTTTTCATTTGTATTAAACTGAAAATTAAAATCTAAAACAGAAAATAAAAGGTTTTAATCTGAAAGGATAAAACTTTTATTCTCAAGTTACAACATTTCTACCCCTAATTCCATTTAACTTGTTGTTTGTAGGAACTGCCAAGAGCTTTTAGTTTGCAATTACAAGAAACTGTACCAGAGAGGGCATTCCTTAGAGATCGCTACACAAATATATGGCCCGTGAAAATGGCCAAATTTGAAAATGACTGGTTCTTTTGTGATGGCTGGGAAAAATTTGTGGAAGATAACTCTCTGGAATTTGGGGACATCTTTGTCATCCGATATGATGGGGACAATTTATTCGACATAAAATTATTGGGGTTGTCAGGTTGTGGTAAGGAGGGTTTTCATGAGAATCAAGAAGAAGGTGAAGCACAAGTGGAGCAAGTGGCTCATGGTAAGTTCTGCATTTGTTTCTACCCATTTTTCCCTATCGATAAGGTATATACCTTTCAATTTGTTTAATTTCTCACTAATGGTATATCTTGGTAAAGGTCGAAAACGTCAACGTCGTCTTGATCCTTACGGTAATGACATTTTTAGTTTGGGCTTGGCTATACGGCCAAGAAATCCTTACTTTGTCACCAAAATCAGGACATATCGGCGGAATGATTTTGTAAGGCGTGCATTCATGTTCCTAGACGACTCTGCTTATAAATTACGGATATTTTCTGATGTTTTGAATCAATAATGATAATTTATCGTGGCAGTATATCCCCAAGGAGACAATAAAGGACTTCCATCTGGACAACCTACCTCAAGAGATGTTTCTCATTGATCCAGAGGGCAGACAATTTCAAACGAAGTTGACAACATGGAAGGATGGGCGAGTGTGGTACAGCGGAGGCTGGAAAAGTCTCTGTGCCTTGAACTCTGTAAGAGGAAAGGACACATGCATTTGTGAATTTGTCGGAGGTAGGTTACATGTCCAAGTTGTCCGAGGAAATAATTGAAGGACAACTAAACAAGTGCTTTATCTTTTTGGATTTATATATTGTAAATCTATTATTTACATTTATCAGTCTGTGAACTCTTGATGCTCTATTTTCTTTCCTTTTCTGGATGCTGGTGTTCTTTGAACTCTGCTCAACATCTTTTTCTTGGAAGATCAAAATAGAACTTCCATCCTGAACTAATTTTAAGTTCTTCAAATTTAAATTTTTATAGGTCTGTATTTGACCAGATAGGAGGTTGTGACAACAAAATCTTGCTTATGTTCAAATTATACTCGATCCCCTTTGCTTAAAGGCTCATGTTACCCACACCTAAATCTCGAAGTAAAATCATAAAAAATTATACACTTTATTGTTCTTATGTTCCCAAAATTTTAATGTAGGAAGTACTTCATACTTCAACATACAATGCTCATAATCTTCCTTAGAATCCATATAAAATATTCTTTGAAATTTCCTCAATATTCATTCATATAGCTTAACCAAGCTTAAGTCCTAAACCTTTTTCATTCCATGATATCTCCTACTGGTATGGCAATGTCCCCGTTTAATAAACTCTCTGCATATATTATTAACATTCGGAATGTTTCTCTAGGGTTTGTGCATGGTTCCACCTCTTAGAATTTCAATATCATAACAAGCTCGAGTACAACTCTGATCACTAGTATGTCATCTACTTTCCATTGAGATTGAGGTTTAGTTGTGATACTTAAGTGACATGTAATCTTCCTCAACGTCTTCTCTGCCTTCAACGTAGATATAAATTAGAGTGGAGTCGTAACCTCTACATGTTCTTCCCCATATTTTGAAACGTAACCTTTTCTCACGGCAAAAGACGGTTGCATATTTGCTACTTAACTTGCTCGTACCCAATATTGCATCTTAAGAGGTACGAGTTCGGCTCCATCCTGTTCCCTGAAATTATAAATTAATGACTTCAGTTACAGCATGAAGGAGTGCTAACAGCAACAAAAGTGCTAATCATTGCATTTCTTTTTTACTTTGCACTGTGCTCCAAATGTCATCAATGGCCATAGTTGAAGATTTGCAGAAATTGGAGAAGATGAAATGATGGCGGGAAAAATGATTCTATTGAGAAATCAATTCAATTAATAAATGAGATCAACGAGCTCCTATTTATACACGAGCTGGAAGGTAGCTCACGCCTAATGTGTGAAGATCAACAAGTATATTTACATAAATAACCTCCTCTATATGGGCTTAACACTCCCCCTCAAGATGAGGAGTATGTATTCAATACTCCCATCTTGTATAAGAGCAACTTAAATCTGGTTCCACCAATGGCCTTTGTCAGCAGATCGACAATCTAACTTTGGGACGTCGTAAACAACATTTTCACTTCACAGGTTGAACCTTATCTCTAACCAAGTGGCAATCAATCTCTATATTCTTCTTCCTTTCATGGAAAACAGGATTGCTAGATATGTGAATTGCAGACTAATTATTACAAAATAGCAAAGCAGCCTTCGATTGCTTCACACCTAAATCGATCAACATGTTTTTCAACCAACTTAACTCACACACAGCTATTTCCATTGACTTGTATTCTGCTTTAGCCGAAGACCTTGATACCGTATGCTACTTTTTGGATTTCCACGAAATTAATGAGTTCCCTAAGAAGATGCAATAACTGGTGATGGATCTCCTAGTGTCAGAGCAGGCAGCCCAGTCTGCATCGCAGTAACCTTTGAGTTGGAGATCAGGTTTACTCTCAAAAAATAATCCTTGTCCTGATGAGCCTTTTAAATACCTCAGAACGTGGTGTGCAGCCTCCATGTGAGGCTATTTTGGTGATTGCAAGAACTGACTCAGCAATTGTACAGCATAGGAAAGATCAGGTCTTGTTATAGTTAGATAGAATAGTCTTCCTACCAATCCTCTATACTCACTAGCATCCACTACATTGCTTCCTTCATCTTTACTTAGCTTCAGATTGTGTGGAAGAAGATTGGCTGTTGGTTTCGCACCCAAATAACTAGCATCAGTTAATACTTCCAGAACATATTTTCTCTGACATATAGAAATGATCAAATAATGGGTCTGGTTTGGGACTTATTTTGCATCAAATAAGTCCATGTGACCCTGCTATAGTCATCAACTATAGTGAGAAAGTAACGGGATCCATCTAAAGAAGGATTAGAGTAAGGTCCCCAAATATCACAATGGATGATATCAAAAGCCTTTAATGCTCTGGTTTCACTAAGAAGAAAAGGTAGTTTATGCTGCTGGCCATAGGACATATAGAATAATGTAAGAATTTATTAAACTTGATATCAAGAACATATTTATGAAAAGTAGACAACTTTGAAATAGGCACATGACCTAAACGGCTATGCCATATATCAATATCACTTGTGACATTACTGATGTTTTGAGTATTACAGGAAGTAGCAACAACTTTATTACAATGAGAATTAGTAATAGGACTGTAACACGATATAACAGATAGATCAGTGGAATGTTTGATAGAATTTGCAATGAATGGACAGGAGTTAAGGACTAGCTTTCTTTTGGACTTGAAATTTGGTTGATGATGATGAGTTTGGAAATGATATAATCTATCCTCAAGTTTGCCTACCCCAATCATCCTCCATGTTAAAAGATCCTGCACAAAACAAGCATTATGCACAAAAATCAGAAAACAATTATGCTTAAGAACTAAATTGCTGGCAGATATCAAATTGAAATTAAATAATGGTACCACTAAAACATCAGTAAGTATCAAATCTTCTGATAACTTCACAGTCCCAACTTTAGTCACAACAACACGATATCCATTGGGTAGCTTAACAAAGGCTTTTGAATCAGCTATAATAGTTGTCAGATATTTGCTATAACATACCATACGTTCAGATGCTCCTGTGTCAATTATCCATTTTATCCCATCAGCATCAATATTATTATAGGATTGATTACCTGAAAAACCAGAAGTTTCAAGAATGGCTGATGAAGCTAATGAAATGTCCTGAGATTTAGTATTGCCAGTAGATAATCGTGCTTGCAATTGAGGAACAAGCATAGCTAAGAGTTGTTGACACTGATCGGGGTGAAAGGGGTATTCGATTGAGAGGTAAACGCCTCAAGTTTCCTGACAATAAGAACATGAGCTACTGCACCAGCAATAGGTGTTCTGCCTTTTGCAAATTTATGACCTGGAGGATAGCCTACAAGTTTGTAGCATTTTTCTCTGATGTGGCCTATCAAACCACAATAACTGCACATATGCTGATCATTTTTCTGAAATTATTGTACAAGTTATACTTCTGACCTATGCTTGGTCTATTCATCACTTTACCAGCAAAGACAGCTGCCTCGAAGTTTTGCTATCTCTTTGCAGTAACATCCTTCTATTTTTCATCTTGCAAAATCAACGCAAAAACCTTTTTCTTCATCTCTTTGTTGCCTTGAAGTTTTGCTGTCTCGTATTGGGACTGTCCTGTACCCAATGGACCTTGGATTCTATTTTTGTTGTGGTTGATTGGTTCTCAAAGATGGCCCATTTCATAACATGTCGGAAGACAATGGATGCTATCCGGATTGCCCATCTTTATTTCAAAGAAATTGTGCGTTTGCATGGTCTGCCTCATTCCATTACGTCTGCTCGTGACAGTAAGTTCATGAGTTATTTCTGGAGAAGCTTGTGGGAGAAACTGGGGACGTAGTTGAATTTTAGCAGAGCCTACCACCTCCAAACAGATGGTCAGACGAGGTGGTGAATTGGAGCTTGGGTAATCTGTTGAGGAGTCTGGCAGGAACTAAGCGAAGCAGTGGGATTCGGCGTTACCTCAGGCAGAATTTTCCTATAACAGGTCGAGGAATAGAACCACAGGGATGAGTCCATTTAAAATTGTCTACGGTCGGGTTCCATCTGGGGTCCTTGATTTAGCTCTTATTTCACGTGTGGGTCGTATAAATCACAAAGCAAATGAGATGGCGGAACATTTCGAGGAATCAATGCTCAAGTGAAGTTAGCCATTCCAGAGAGTAATGCCAAGTACAAGGTTCAGGCTAATAGTCATCGTCGTCAGGTCCTTTTCGAAGTTGGTGATTTTGTGTGGGCAGTGTTAACTCGGGATCGTTTTCCTGTTGGGGAGTATAATAAACTGAAAGAGCGGAAGTTTGATCCTTGTGAGGTTCTGCAGAAGATCAACGAGAATGCTCACCGATGCTTACTTTTAAAACAATGCTTACCTCAGTCCTTGTTTTGGGGATCCTGAAGACACTCGGTGAACTCGAGGACGAGTTCTTTCCAACCCGGGAAGACTGATACAGGAGGATCCGAGTCAGACGAGACTGAGCTGTCTGATAATACGTTAATGGCGCTGAGATACCATGAGTTGGCGAATCAGCGCAAAATTAGCAAATAATTATCGACATTTCCTAATTGGGGCCTTTTTGGACACGTTTCGGTATTTTGGCCATAACTTTGGCTACGGTTGTCAGAATCACGCCCATGACCCCAATTCAGAAAGGTCTTTTCGGTGCGCATGTCGTGGTCACCAGCTATGCTCAGTGTGCATCGATTTTGAGACCACATTCAGCTGTTTTCCCTTCCAAATCATCAATTTAAGTTATTTTTTGCCATTTTTAGTAATATTTCAATTTTCTTTTTGACCTAGATTACGATCTCAAATTAGGCCAGATTTTTGGGATCTTATTTCCGTCATTACGTATTTTCTTTTGGTATGAATAATAGGATTTTGCTATTTTTGGTAACATTCTGAAGATTATTATTTTCTAACTATTTAACCTGGCTTTGGGGTTCTTTTTGTTCAGTTGTTGAATAATAAAGATTTTCTCGTTTTTCTTAGTGTTATTCTCTTACATCCTTCTATGTTATTGTCTATTGGTTCCAGTCTACAAAATAATCACTATCCTGCCAGGCATCAGTTTCTTGTTGTAAAAACTGAGTGATTTGTGTGTAGATTATGGATTAACATAACAAGTATAAATAATATAATTCAACAATGAACATATAAATCAATATAACATAAACATGAAAAGACAATTATAAAGTAAGCATTAGAGACTCATGTCAAAGATACTGTCCTAAAATCGTGTTGCCTCATCCCCTTCGTGTGGGTACTTTTGACACTACACAGCTCCAAAATAATATTCATGTGACTCACAGTCGATTCTGCTTCTATGGGCACGATCACAGGGAGATAAAGAACGAGTCTTTATCGAATTGCCAAAACTATAAGAAAATAGTATGAAATGTAGATGTAGTATTTTTCAAGTTATGTTTTCTCATGTTGCATATCTCAATGAAAATCACTTCCTTTAATAGGGATAAATTCAACCCCCAACATCATGAATATTGAACCAATTAAAAGGTAATTTACACACTAGGAATTATTAGTTTAAATTTTGTATTAAACTAAAAATTAAAATCTTTGAAAGGTTAAAACTTTTATTCTTGAGTTACTACAATTCCCCAAAAGTTGTAAACTTTTAAAATAAAGAAAGATATATAATATATAGTGGCAATGTTATACTGTGTAATAGTTGAAGATGTCATTTGAACTTGAACCTCACTTTGATAACAATTTCCATTTGAGGGAGTCGTAATGGACTAAGCCTTGAATTATGTCCTTTTGGCCAAATTTCAATTGCTCCACATAGAGTGTCGATTTAAGTTCTAGTTCATAGAGAGTAGCACTTTTAATGACCATGCACTCTTATGTTGACTCTAGTAAAAGTCTCTAGGGGATAGCCCAATCTTATAGCCTCGGCCTCATGACAATTCTTAGATATGTGAGTTCTCCAAGGGTGAGTGTCACCCGCACCTAGCGAGAATTCTCACCACGATGATCATTTAAGTTTAAACCCTTCATGACATCACATCATTATTAGCACTATTAGTATAGGGATGAGTACAAATAAAATTGTAATATTATACAGTGCTGGTTATTTCTACCACATTGAACTTCTCTACTCACAAAGGTTGGGTTACTTCCAGAGGTGACTCTCTTATGGGCTTAAGTCCATCCCCTCGATGATTTATTATGTCCATTACGGACTATAATTTATTTCAGATACCTCTCGGGCAATAATTTGAAACAATCAATTTGCAAAGCTTTTATTATTCACATGCACTTCTGCATATTTGCAAAATCTTCTAAAATTTACAAAATATTAATATCACATATCTAATTATAACAAGATAAACCTATGAAATTGATTTCTAGTAACACGGTCAAGCAATTGCGTCTGTTTAGCTCTTGTATTCACCTGCAAATCTACAAATTTTATTTTTAGCACTTTCCAAAGTCAGTTTCCCCAACTAAGAACAATAAAAATATAACGCGTATCTATTTGAGATTTTAAACACCCAGACATTTCAAAGATATCCGGCTTACATTGAGTAAATATATGATATTACAATTTATCTCTTATACTAGAAGACTTGCATTTCATAAATCAAGCTAAATGAGGCGGTGTTTGTAGCGCTTCACATAGAAAACTTTGAATGCAGGTCAATTTCATTACAATTATGAATAATCATGGATATTTAGTACACTTAAATTCAAAATTTTAATACCCGCTAACTTATGAAACATCTTTTCCGTAATGAAATTACTATTAGGATGAATATATTTAAAGAAGCCAGAATTGGATTTGGAGCTGCTTATATCAGTTCAATCCTGCAGGCTATATATGACTGCCCTTTACTGGGTATGACCTTAAGGACACTTATGGTGTAATACTATGCATCTTTGCAAGCTCAGGCATTGTTGGCTGCAGTAATGTGAAGAGTATTCTGCATAACTTTCATTTAACTATGGATAATTATATCTACACTGCACGAACCCAATGCCTGATATAATATTGACCAAAGTATTTACATTTGGGTAAGTTTCCTCATCTTCCAATTACATAAAAGATCCACTATATATTTTGATAGCATTAATCTTTGTTGACACATTAAAAATACAGCCCAAATTGGATAGCCCAAAGAGTGAAGCCCAATTGGAGACCCAGGACAAAGGCCCAAATGAGGTTATTGGTAAGTGCAAAAGGAGCCCACGAACACAGTAACATCATCGCCCAAACCCGCATGACGCCCAGAGTTTGGACGAATGGAGTACCTCACTGTCGCTTAGCGCGATAACCTCGTTTGCGCTCAAACCTTCGAGTCGCCCAGAATCCTAATATGTGACATATTATGGTCATCCAGAATAGCAGTTACTGAGACAGTTATCGAACTGATTATCACATTCCACGATTTAAGAAACCTCTTTGAATGCAGTTGAACAACGAGGAGTAATGACAGCAGCTAGAGATGACAGTTCCACGACAAATTAGGCACCATGAAGAAAATGGGTAGCAGTTTCTAAGCAGTTTATCACGCAGAAATCGTCATAGGAATATAAAAGGAAATGATAGACACGGAGAAAAGACCCCGAATCAAACACTCTCACACAGAGAATATGTAATTTCAATTTCTTAGATTAACTTTAATTATCCTTCTTTCAGTACTCGTGTGCTTGCGCCCCTTAGAGGCATTCTGTTTAGTTCCAATTGTAACTCTCATCAATAAAGCACCCATTTTTGGGATTTTGTCTCAAGAGGTTTGTCCCTTACACAATCATCTGAATTTCCGTTTAATTGTTAGTGACTACCCGCGCAAAACAATCTTAAATTTAAGTTCTCTTCTTTCGACCATGTTATACTTCTGTATTTTCTTCAAATATTCCTTTGAACCATCAGAGCCAAAGGCAGATATAGTACCACCGCATAGAGACTCTGGCAAACAATCTTATAAACTATTCAAACAATTTGTATATGTAGCACAGTAGGAACTAGAAACCAAATATATGATCACTCGTCAGGCAGTCACCAACATATGACTACCGTGCATTTTCACTAATCAACTCTGTCAGACCAGTCATGCTCAATTATGCAGAGAACCTCTAATACTAAAATAAAAAATCATCCTTTTTGATCTCTTACTTTTCATAATAGTATTACAAATAAGAATGTGTTTTACTTGAGGTCTTCACTGGAATTAGAAAGCTAAATTTTCACATGTCAGCAAAGCTTCAAATCTTAATAATTATAATAATTTAGTGGCATTTAATTATTTTAAGGTTTACATGAGCTCTCATATTTTAAGTTATTAAAATTAATGGCCGGTAAACATTGAATTTGGGCTATATTCTATATTTGCTAGAATTTCACATGACATTTTTTAATCGAAGCAATATTTATTTTACGGAATTTTTGATTTACTATATTTGAAAATTAGGTTATGGTGTGATAAAATTTTGACACAGACTTTAGATTGTTGGAAAAAAACAAGCGATTTGTGTGTAGATTATAGATTAACATAACAAGTATAAATAATATAATTTAACAATGAACATGTAACTCAATATAACATAAACACGAGGAGATTTAGAAAGCAAGCCTTAGGAAGTCACGTCAAAATCGTTGTCCTAAAGTCATGTTGCCTCCCTTTTGTACGGGTACTTTCAGCACTACATGGCTCCAAAATAAAACTCACGTGATTCTCAGCCGGTTCTCCTTTTATAAGCACAACTATAGGGATATAAAGAACGAGTGTTTATCGAGTTGCCAAAACTACATGAAAATAGTATGAAATATGGATATAGTATATTTTTTTTTTTTTCCAGTTATGTTTTCTCACGTTGCATATCTCAATGAAAATCACTTCCTTTTATAGGGATAAATTTAACCCCACTATCATGAATATTAAACCAATTAAAATGTTAGTTACACACTATTGTTAGTTTTAATTTTGTATTAAAATTAAAATCTAAAACAGAAAATTAAAAATTTTTAATTTGAAAGGTTAAAAACTTTTATTCTAAAGTTACAACATTTCTATCTCTAATTCCGTTTAACCTATTGTTTGTAGGAACTTCCAAGAGCTTTTAGTTTACAATTAAAAGAAGCTCTACCAGAGAAGGCATTCCTTAGAGATCGTTACACAAATATATGGCCTGTGAAAATAGCCAAATTTGAAAATGACTGGTTTTTTGTGATGGCTGGGAAAAATTTGTGGAAGATAACTCTATGGAATTTGGGGACATCTTTGTGATAAGGAGGGTTTTGGACATTACAATGAGTGTTGTGGATGAGAATGAACAAGATGATGAAGGAGAAGCAGAGCAAGTGGCTGATGGTAAGTTCTGCATTTATTTCTGTCCAACTTTCCCAGTTAATTGGATATATAACTTTTATTTTGTATAATTTCTTGCCATTGATATTGATTGGTTAAGGTCGGCCAGACCTACGTCTTTATTTCTGTTCATGCTTGGCTATCCCGCCAAGAAATGTCAAGAAATCCTTACTTAACACCAAAATCAGGAAATCATGACGGAATGATCTGGTAATGCATGCATTCATGTTCCTAACTGACTACGGCTTATAAATTATGGATAATTTATGGTGTTTCTGGTCAGTAATGGATAAATTCTCATGGTAGTATATCAGCAAGCTCTGGGGTTTTCAATCAAATTTTCGATTGTTCTACCAATATCACACTGCCCCTCCCTATCAAACACAAGAATTGCAGAATAATAAATGGAGATGGACCTATTTTATTGATACAAATATTGGTATTTAGATGTAATGTTAAAAAGGCAATCAATCATACAAAATATTCGATATCGTCGAATTGAATTGTATATTCAACGGTTGAAAAGAAACTCAAATGTGAGTCATTTTGGTTGTGTAAGATTTCTAACTTCAATAGAAGTTAGATGGATTAAAATAAGTTGACGTTTACATTTTAAACACGATTAATTTACTAAAATGAGTGCAGTGACTTGTGCTGATTAAATTTTATGAAGTAAAATAGTGACGTGTTTAATGGAACCCAATTTACTTACTAGAATTTGGAAAATATATAAGACAGCATTTGATGGATTTCAATTTAAGCACCCCATTAGAATTAAGACACGCATCGTTTAAATTGGGGTCAAATTCCATCATTTAAAGGAACTTTTAGCATTTCACCGTTTTTAGTTAATTTAAGGGTATTTTAGAATTTTTTTTAAAGTTTTATTTAGATTTATCTACAGAATTAGGATTTCGTTTGGGATAGTATTTATTTTCACATTTTAAGAATACGTTAAAGGTTTGAAAATATACATACATTCTGATTAATAATATTTCAGTTTTCCCCGTTAATTGGTGGATTTCAATATTTCTCATGTCCGTTTGAGTGAAATTCGTGCAACACCCATTCGTATTTTACGAACAAGACCTTTTTTATTCACGTTTTCATCCTACTTCGGTGGTACCAGCTAGCTATGACAGACAATGATAGTAAGGCTATCAAGGCAAGGTTTGAGGCAATTAAATGAGATCCAATTCACACATGTCATCATTTTAATGGGTGGTACACGTAGACATGTAGGATCTCCCACTTTAGACTTTCAGGTGGCCATGGGTAAATATATGAGAGAAAAAAATTAAAAATTCGGACCCGATTCGACATGTAATCATTTTAATGGACGGTGCATGCAAATGTATGCGATCACTACAACAAAATTAGCTTTTTGCTGTATTCACTTATGGCATGCATATAAAAACATGTCGTTTAAACAATAAGTTTTTCAATAAAATAGTTACAAAATACATATTGGACACGGCGTGAAAAGTTAAAATTTAATACATATAATTGAGTAAAGTTGTTTATAGTATGCAAAAAAAAAAAACTCATTTTGCTTTTATTATTATTTATTTTATTTTTTTTTTTGCTTGCACACTGCATTTTTCCAAGATTTTTCTTTTCTTTTCCTTTTCCATCTTTACTTATTTTTCCTTTTTTTTTTTTTTTTTGTTACCATTTTCCCCCTTTTCTCACTTTTACCATCTTCATTGATGAACTGGAGGCTGGTTATCTTGCTGTTAGGCTGCTGGTTCGTGAACAGGTGAGTGGTTTATATTCCAACACTCCCCCCTCAAGATGGAACATCTTGAACCATAGAGGAAGAGAGTAGAGATGCAATCAAGGAGCATCTTGTTTCAAATCATCTTTAAAATCTTCATCACAGAACTTCGTCTGCCTTGGATCATCTTCATAAGTACCTGTGTTCTCATCACAGATACTTTGTCTTTGAAGCTTCCTAGGAAGCCGTTTTCAATGAAACAATTCCGTGTTTCGAATCATCTTCAAAATCTTTCTTCAAAAATCTTCATATCTTCATTCAGAAGACAAAATCAATCATGAAGATCTGAGAAGCCTACCATTCCAGCAGATTCAATCTTCAATTTTCGGTTTCAATTCCCTATCTGGGAATTTTCAGTCATGTTCCGACATTTCGTCGAACATCTAGTGAGCAAAGCCACTATTCTGTTTTCTAGTAATCTGTTTTGGTTTTAATATATTCAATTGAGAAAAGAAAAAAAAAAGATGAATTTCAGATGAAAAGATCTGAAACCTGCTCTGATACCATGATAAAATCGAGGAAGGAGAACAGAAATTGAAGCTGAAATTATTGGAACAAAATAAACAGAGAGAAAAATTGAGACAGAAGCCGAAAGATAAGCCTGCTAGAAGCAGAAGCAGGGAAGCAGATAAAAATTCATTCAATCAACTTAAGAAATTTCAATGTAAACTAGTCTATTTATAGAGAAAAGCTAACAAACTATCTAATTAACTAACAATCTAACTAACATAAGAAGGAACTAGAATATGCTAGAATCTGGAGGAACTGGAACGTGAACTTGGTGGTGAACTGGAGTGAAGGTTTACTGAAGAACTGGAGGCTGGTTATCTTGCTGTTGGGCTGCTGGTTCATGAACAGGTGAGTGGTTTATATTCCAACAGATATTCTAATTTCACGTATGAATTATTTTTTATGTTGTGAATTTTTTAGCATTATTGTTTGGAGCTTATGTGCATATCTAATTCATAAAGCTTTGAGTTTTTCAGGTATCGAT
This sequence comes from Fraxinus americana, assembly GCA_035079005.1. NCBI lineage: Eukaryota > Viridiplantae > Streptophyta > Magnoliopsida > Lamiales > Oleaceae > Fraxinus > Fraxinus americana. The sequence goes on along the minus strand of CM068710.1, from coordinate 2,246,297 downwards.
CATCTTTAAAAAAAAATTATGGTACATTTGTTTTTTTATTTTTAGTGGTGCTTACAATCATTTGGAATTAGTTGGTGGAATTTTAGTTGTTTTGATGCGGATCAATTAGAAGTAAAAATCATAAAACAATTGAAAAAAAAAATAAATAAATAAAAAAGATCTAAGAAAGACCTTTTTAATTCACATTTTCGTCCTACTTCGATGGTACCAGCTACGACAAACAATAATAGTAAGGCTATCGAGGCAAGTTTGAGGCGATTAAATGAGATCCAATTCACACATGTCATCATTTTAATGGGCGGTACACGTAAACATGTAAGACCTCCTACTTTAGACTTTCAGGTGGCCATGGGAAAATATATGAGAGAAATAAATTAAAAATTTGGACCCGATTCGACATGTAATCACTTTAATGGACGGTGCACGCAAATGTATGCAATCACTACAACAAAATTAGCTTTTCGCGGTATTCACTAATGGCATGCATATAAAAACATTTCGTTTAAACGGTATGTTTTTCAATAAATAGTTACAAAATACATATTGGACACATCGTGAAAAGTTAAAATTTACTGCATATAATTGAGTGAAGTTGTTTATAGTATCCAAAAAAAAAAGGAAAGAAACTCATTTTGTTTTTATTTTTTTTATTTCTTTTTTTGGTTGCATACCGCATTTTTTCCAAGATTTTTTTTTCTTTTCCCTTTCCATCTTCACTTTTTTTTTTCCATTTTTTTTTTCTTTTCTCATTTTCCCCCTTTTCTCTCTTTTTCTTTCCCTTTTCTTTTCTTTCTTTTCCTTTTTTCCATTTTCCTTTCCTTTCTTCTCCTCTCCGATAAACCCGTCTCTCCTTACCGAATTACACATGTGGGAGCTTCCATCAACCGCTCATTTAGAAAAGAAACAACCCAAAATCCTTTTCCTTGAGGTTTGAGTTAATTACTATAATTTAAAGTTGTTAATTTTATTACAACAATGAGATATTCTGATTTCGCGTATGAATTATTTTTTTATGTTGTGAATTTTTTAGCATTATTGTTGGAGCTTATGTGCATATCTAATTCATAAAGCTTTGAGTTTTTTTAGCTTTCGATCATCTTTAAAAAAAAAAAAAAATTATGGTACATTTGTTTTTTTATTTAGTGGTGCCTACAATCATTTGGAATTAGTTGGTGGAAATTTAGTTGTTTTGATGCGGATCAATTAGAAGGAAAAATCATAAAACAATTGAAAAAAAAAGGATCTAAGAAACTCGCGTAACTCAACTCGAGTGTTAGATTTACTTGAGCAAGTACATTCTGGAAGAGTTTTTCAGCCTTTGGACAATGTTGTCAAACTTTGCGATCAAATTCCATCATTTAAAGGAACTTTTAGCATTTCAGGGCATTTTAGAATTTTTTTTAAAGTTTTATTTAGATTTATCTATAGAATTAGGATTTCATTTGGGTCAGAATTTATTTTTAACATTTGAAGTATATGTAAAAGGTTGTAAAATATACATACATTCTCCCTGTTAGTGGGTGGATTCAAATGTTTCTCATGTCCGTTCGAGCGAAATTCGTGCAATAGCCATTTGTTCATTGATAGACATAAGAGAAGTGGCGTTTCGAGCTAAATTACTGCTGAGGGCACGCCCTGGCCCAAGGCAAACAAGGCCATTGCCTTGGGCCTCAAATTTTAAGGGGCCTCAAAAAAGAGACACAAAATCACCCTAATCCATAAAAAAAAGTTTTGTTCTTTTTAAAGAGGAGGAAACTCAGGAAGAGGAAGAGACGAAGAGTCATCGTCCTCTAGACTCCAATGAATGAATGAATCATCTTCAACTCTTCGTTCTTCAATCTTCAAAAGTCGTCCTCCTCCAAACTCAGGAAAAAAATTCTCTATTCCCTATGCGAGTCTGCGACGAGACGATCCATATTTTCCGTTAATATCTCATCGAAAATCTAAATTTTGAAGTACCCGTTAATCTCTTGATTCTCTTTGTCAATCTCTTTTAGTCTTTTTGTGACTCGAATTCGATTTGCCTAGTTTGAAAAGTGGCCAAGATGGTTATCGGCTTAAACACGAGGATTGAGGAAACCAAACACGGGTAACTTTTTTCGCCGGAGAAGTTAAAGGCGCGGAAGTGGAGACCTATGTTCTGGGGTTCATACTGTTGTGTTGAGGTAATTAATTACTAATTATGGCTAATGGCTTCATCTAATCATCTCTTTGTTGGATAGCATCATAGCAATATTTAGAAATTGAATAATTGAATAATTGGATCCAATTAATTCCTTCAGCCTTCATTGTTAGTGGATGATTTGGATCCTCTAAATTGAATAATTGGATCCTGTAAATTGATTGCTTCGGCTTTCAGTGTTATTTGATGATTGGATCCTGTAAATTATTTTAAATGTAAATGGTGAGGTTTGTTTATTCTGTTTATTTATCTTATTTCTTTTTATCAATTCATTGCTTTAGATGGAGATTGCTATTTGCTATAATGTTATATTTTTATTCCTGCACTTCACAAGCAAAAAGTACATAATAATTTAGTGATCATATAATATTCTTTGTAGCTTAAATACCTATTTAACATTTATAGGATGTAATAGATCCAATAATTTTATTTTAAAGTACATTTTATTGAATTATTTTTGTGATTTGATGTGGACCTACAAATCTCGGGTTGTGAGAAAAGTTTTAGTTTGCTACTCTATCTTTTGAATTATATAAAGTCTTCTTTTTAATATAAAAGTGTTAATTATTTAAATATTTAAATTTTGCTACACCTGTGAAAAAATGATTATGTTGAAGGGTCTCGTAATAATTAGTCACCTAGGGCCTCTTAATTCTCAGGGGCCGTGCCTGTTACTGCTTGCTCAGTGGTCTCCATGCCCTCTACCATTTTGGAACTATTTAGATGATATAATTTGAAGGCCATAAGAGAGATCGTGTCCGTCCCAGACTCAATAAAAGTCAAATGGTAGAGTAACAACTGCATGCAAAATGACCGTTAGAAAGTATTATGGGTGCAAAAAGCTAGAACACAAATCGAATGAGTTCTGTGAATGAAGACCAATACATGTGGTAGATACAATTAACAAAGAGAATGATGCTCAGGATCAGAAGTATGTCGAAAATAAGGAAGAGGAAGTGGAAGAATTCATCGACGAAGTTTGTGAGGAAGAACAAGGAGATTTTGTGAGTATTGTGCATAAAATCTTATGCTCGCCTAAGCACAAAGAATTGACTTAGCGTAGGAAAATCTTTCACACCAAGTGTTGAGTCGGGATGCTGTTTTTAGTTTGATCGTAGATTATAGTAGTTGTGAGAATTGGATCACCAAGAAGCTAGTGGATCATTTGAATCTGCCAACTGAATCACATCTAGCTTTGTATCTGATGGTTTAGATTAAGAAGGGGCCATCTGTTTAGGTGACTCAAATTCATAAGGTAATTTTTTCTTTGGGGACCTTTTACAAACCAGAAGTTATTATGATGTTGTTCACATGGAGAAGAGAGAACACCTAAATATTTTTTTGTGGAAGGATAAAAATATTATGATTGCACCAACAAAGAGTGCACAAAAAAACTTCTAAAATGAAAGGGAAAGCTTTTCTTGTTATTAAAAATTCGGCCAGTAAGTTTTCCTCTTATGTAAAGGAGTTTTGGGAAAAACTATGAAAAAGATTGTATCAGTCGAACAAGGAGCAAAACAACATGTGGAGGTGATTGATATTCGAAGAAAAAGTTGGAAGATTCCAATGCAAACTATAAGGCTGTTCCTGATACACATATGCGCCATAACACATTTCAGGTGGGTGGTATGGTTCTGGGTTTCTGAGGAAAGAGCATGGTGGAAGTTAGATGAAGCTGAAAGATTTATGACAATGCATATGTCCTTGATCTTCTAGAGCATATGAACATTTTCAAGACATTTAATGTTGTAGATCTTTATGAGTATGTTTTAGATGATGATGAGCCATTGTATCTTGATGAAAACTCCGGGTCGAGTCGTTCAAAATGGGAAGTGAATGATATGGATCAACTAGAAGAGAAAATCATAAACTAATTGGAAAAGAGTTGAAGTAACAAAGGTCTACGAAAACGTGTTCACATCGGGTGTTACATTTGTGCCAGCAAGTAATTTCGAAAGCATTATTTGATTCTGCACATTCTTTGCTAACTTTTCAAGATTTCAGTGTCTAATTCCATTGTTTAGGGTCCATTATAATGTTTTTCTATTTTTAGTTAGCTTAAGGGTATTTTCATCATTTTTTTAGTTTTTGAAGTTTTATTAAGAATTAGAAATTTGTTTTGATTAGGAATCATTTTATCTCTTTAAATTTATGTTAAGGGTTTAAAAATCCTACAAACATTTTAATTAATAATATTTCAATTTTTCAGTTAATTGGTGGATTTCAATATTTCTCATGTCCGTTCGAGTGAAATTCGAGCAACGCCCATTCGTGTATTATGAACAAGACATTATTATTATTATTATTCATATTTCCGTCCTCCTTCACGTTTTAATGTTTTAAGGGACTTCGTGTTGTTTCTTTGTTTGTTTGACTATTCTTTGTTTCCATAGTTTCATTTTTTGGGTAGAGAAATGGAGGGTAGGGCCATCTCTCCTCCCTCTCTTTCTCTTTTAGGGCTCATTTATTCATTTCATACCTCCAGCCTTTGTCGTAGGCCTTTATCTGATCAAGTATACAAATCCATTGGGACATCAAAAAGGGCAAAGGAATTGATGCAGAAACAGGAAATCATTATGTGGAAATTACTGTTGAATTTTGAAAGACTTTTAGGGGAGAGGTAAAACCTTATTTTTCGTATGATTATCCCAATGATCTTATATTCATGAGGTTAAGAAGAATTTTTAGAAAATGGGGAATAGGGAGAATCTTAAGAAGAATTTGAACAACCTTATATACATGAAAATATGTACTTATCTTGCAGGGATGAAGTGGCTAAATGCCACAGTAATTTTAAAATGTCTGCTTAGTTTGTCAGTCATGATGGCTAGAAAGCCATCAAAATGACAGCCAACTTTTGCAAGTTTTATTACTGATGCTTGCAAACTTGATTACGTTGTAATATTAAAAAAAAATTAGTTAATTTATTTGCACTTGTGTTTTAGTCCTAGTGCATAGTTGTGGTCCTACCAAATGTGTGATATAAGTGGATTATAAAATTTGTGGACAAAATATATATTTGACCGACTTAAAAAAAAATAGCTTTGTCGAACATGCGCTTGATGAACTCTGAAAATGCTTCGAAGAACTAGGCATATTGATGCACTGTCTCTGCATGATGTTAATATATATTTTTTGAAATTTCATATTCTTTTCTTTCTTTTTCTTTTCACAGGCAAATGTTTTTAATCTTTTTCACTTGATCTTGATTATTCATATATTGAGTTGCCAGTTGTTGTTTTGTACTTGTCATTAACAGATTAAAGGATGGCAAAGACAGTGGATTTCTTCAAGTGTTACAATCCTAAATTCAGCGCACTCAGATTGGTATACATATATATATTTGAAATTAATTTTTGTTTTAGGGATCCTTGTTTTCGTTCTTAATTAAAATTCTGTTTTTTTTTTTTTTTTGGCATTTTCACATTTTTAGCACAAGGATTTAATATGCTTAGCATTTTCTTGCATATGTAGTTGTGGTAGAGTGCAACAAAAATTTGTATGGGTGGGTTCATCTTTCGCCTTTGTATAATCGAAACAATATCTCTTTTACAGAATATTTGATGTACTATATTTGAAAATTTACTTCGACGGGGTACAAATATCTAAATTTGATAGGCTTGACTAATAAGATAGAAAGGACTTTTCTCGCTTGTTTAGTATTGCTTTGGCTTCACCCAATCTTGCTGGCGCGTAAGCTACCACAACTAAAAGAAAGAAAAATAAATGAAGGAAGAAGGCATTAGCATTTATGGTGTGATAAAATTTTGACACAACGTTAGATTGTTGGGAAAAAAAAACGATTTGTGTGTAGATTATAGATTAACATAACAAGTATAAATAATATATTTCAACAATAAACATGGAACTCAATATAACATAAACACGAGGAGATTTTAGAAAACAAGCCTTAAGAAGTCACGTCAAAGACGTTGTCCTAAAGTCATGTTGCCTCCCCTTCTTGATGCGGGCACTTTCAGTAGTACATGGCTCCAAGATTAATCTCGTGTGACTCACAGACGATTCTCTTTCTACGAGCACGGCTACAGGAAGATAAAGAACCAGTCTTTATTGAGTTGCCAAAACTACAAGAAAATAGTGTGAAATGATGATGTAGTATTTTTTTCAAGTTATGTTTTCTCACGTTGCATATCTCAATCAAAATCACTTCCTTTTATAGGGATAAATTTAACCCCTACAATCATGAATATTAAACCAATTAAAATGAAAGTTACATGCTAGGAATTATTAGTTTTCATTTGTATTAAACTGAAAATTAAAATCTAAAACAGAAAATAAAAGGTTTTAATCTGAAAGGATAAAACTTTTATTCTAAAGATACAACATTTCTACCTCTAATTCCATTTAACTTATTGTTTGTAGGAACTTCCAAGAGCTTTTAGTTTACAATTACAAGAAACTGTACCAGAGAGGGCATTCCTTAGAGATCGCTACACAAATATATGGCCTGTAAAAATGACCAAATTTGAAAATGACTGGTTCTTTTGTGATGGCTGGGAAAAATTTGTGTAAGATAATTCTCTGGAATTTGGGGACATCTTTGTGATCCGATATGATGGGGACAATTTATTTGACATAAAACTATTGGGGTTGTCAGGTTGTGATAAGGAGGGTTTTCATGAGAATCAAGAAGAAGGTGAAGCACAAGTGGAGCAAGTGGCTCATGGTAAGTTCTGCATTTGTTTCTACCCATTTTTCCCCATCAATTTGTTTAATTTCTCACTAATGGTATATCTTGGTAAAGGTCGAAAATGTCAACGTCGTCTTGATCCGTACGGTAATGACATTTTCAGTTTGGGCTTGGCTATACGGCCAAGAAATCCTTACTTTGTCACCAAAATCAGGACATATCGGCGGAATGATTTTGTAAGGCGTGCATTCAGGTTCCTGAACGACTCTGCTTATAAATCATGGATATTTTCTGATGTGTTGAATCAATAATGATAATTTATCGTGGCAGTATATCCCCAAGGAGACAATAAAAGACTTTCATCTGGACAACCTACCTCAAGAGATGTTTCTCATTGATCCAGAGGGCAGACAATTTCAAACGAAGTTGACAACATGGAAGGATGGGCGAGTGTGGTACAGCGGAGGCTGGAAAAGTCTCTGTGCCTTGAACTCTGTAAAAGGAAAGTACACATGCATCTGTGAATTTGTCGGAGGTAGGTTACATGTCCAAGTTGTCCGAGGAAATAATTGAAGGACATCTGAACATGTGCTTTATCTTTTTGGATTTATATATTGTAAATCTATTAGTTACATTTATCAGTCTGTGAACTCTTGATGCTCTATTTTCTTTCCTTTCCTGGATGCTGGCGTTCTTTGAACTCTGCTCAACAGCTTTTTCTTGGAAGATCAAAATAGAACTTCTATCCTGAACTAATTTTAAGTTCTTCAAATTTAAATTTTTATAGGTCTGTATTTGACCAGATAGGAGGTTGTGACAACAAAATCTTGCTTATGTTCAAATTATACTCGATCTCCTTTGCTTAAAGGCTCATGTTACCCACACCTAAATCTCCAAGTAAAATCATAAAAAATTATACACTTTATTGTGCTTATGTTCCCAAAATTTTAATGTAGGAAGTACTTCATACTCCAACATACAATGCTCATAATCTTCCTTAGAATCCATATAAAATATTCTTTGAAATTTCCTCAATATTCATTCGTATAGCATAACCAAGCTTAAGTCCTAAACCTTTTTCATTCTATGATATCTCCTACTGGTACGGAAATGTCCCCGTCATGGAATGAAAAAACGTTGGTGAGGCGCGCCTCAAGAGGTGCATGGCTCCTGCTTCAAGGCGGCTGTGAAGGGGCGAAATTTGTGAGGCATACGCCTCATTAACGGAGTCGCATGAGGCGTGAGGCGTCCATGAGGCGTGCGCCTCACATGAAATACTTTTGTTTTCGGATTTATGAGTAGAAACCGGCCTAGCACTTCTGTTTAAAAAAGGGCCCATTAAAAAGGCTTTTGTGGGCCCAAAAAAACCTAAAAAACTAGGTGATATATAACGTATATGCAGCCAGAAAATCAGGAAAACTGAAAAGTCAGAAACAAGAGCTTACCGTCTTCTTCATCCTCTATTCTTCTGGGTTCTGGCCGGCTTCATCAGACAACAATCATGTATTCTTCTCCTTCTTCTTCTTCTTCTCCTACTTCTTCTTCTTCTTCTTCTTCTCCTCCTACTTCTTCTTCTTCTTGTTCAGACTTCAGAACACATCCTGCATGCATGCAATAAGTTATGTTCAGAACAAATCCTGGAAGCTAACATGAATTTATTTACCATGCTTGATGCTTCAGTAGTAAAAAAATATTGTGCAGATTTAGTGAGAGGCAAAAACATATCAAACTTTTTGATACTTTTGTTTTCAACTCTCCAAGAATCCTGTTTTTTATGTTCACAGAAAATTTTCATAGAAACTTTACTGAGCACTGAGCAGGAACTTTTTTATTGGTCACTTTCTTGTTTTCAACTTTCCACAATTAAAAGTCTACTGACTACTGTTGAATGGTGATACCGTGAGTTACTATATGCTACCAAAATTATGTGACCACAAATTCAGTTTCAGTTTCACTATAGCACACAGATTTCAGTTTCACACAGGTTTCAGTTTCAGTTTCACACAGGTTTTAATATTATACAAGCAAACATTTCTTCTATAATTTTTTTAATAACTTGTAGGATGGGAAAGAGCAATAGAAAAGACCTGGCTTGGAAATATGGAAAGGAAGTCGTAAGTTCGGGAGATGAGAAGAAGAAATATCTTTATATTGAATGCCAATTTTGCAAGAAAACAGTTACAGGAGGGGTCAAGCGTATGAAAGAACATTTAGCATGCACACATAAGAATGTAGCTCCATGTCTCAATGTTCCTGAAAGTGTTAAAAAAGAGATCGAAGATTATATGAACACAGGAACCATGAAAAAACACCTTTTACAACAACAGTTTGATGACATGGTACACCTTGGTAATTACTATGAGGGAGAAACAGCAAGGGGCAGTAGGGGACCAATGGATAGATATATTTCTGATAATGCTAGTGCCTATAAAGCAGCAGGACAGAAATTGATGGAGAAAAGAAAACATTTATATTGGACTCCTTGTGTCTCACATTGTCTTGATTTAATGCTCGAAAAACTTGGAGAGCTGCCACAACACAAGAATGCTTTGATGAAGGCAAAGAAGATAAGTAATTACATTTATAATCATCAATGGGTATTAGCATTAATGAGGAAAATTGCAAAGAATGAGTTACTTCGACCTGGTGCTACTAGATTTGCTACGGCTTATTTGACTCTGCAGAGAATTTATGAATTGAAAAAACCACTACAAACTATGTTTACTTCAGAGAAATGGGTGAATTCAAGATGGGCAAACAAAGCAGAGGGCAAAGAAATAAAGAAGATCATATTAAGAGATAGTAATTTTTGGCCAAGCATTGCATACACATTAAAGACCACGAATCCTTTAGTTACTGAACTAAGACTCGTTGATTCTGAAAAGATGCCTGCCATGGGTTTTATTTATGGAGCTATGGATACTGCCAAAGAGGAGATAGCAAAAAATTTGGGCAACAAAGAAGCGGCATATAAGGAGATTTGGGATATAATAGATGAAAAGTGGGAATATCGGCTGCATAGAGACTTGCATGCTGCTGCATATTATATGAATCCTCGTTTTCAATACGCAGATAATTTTTCTAAGCATCCTGAAGTCAAAGCGGGTCTATTTAATTGCATGGTGAGACTCATCCCTGATCAAAAAGATAGGGAGAAAGCAGATCTCCAATTGGATGACTTCGTAAACAGACATAATTTCTTTGGTCTCGAAAATGCAAAATCAACTTGCACAAAACGTTCGCCTGGTATGTGTTTGTATTAGGAGATATTAAATTTTATTTACCTCACATTTTTATTATTTTCAATTTGAATTAAGCCTTTTTTTTACACGTGATATTGTTTATTATAATGCCATTATTATTTTGTTCTAGTTGCTTGGTGGACTCAATTTGGTGATGGAACTCCAGAATTGACTCGATTTGCAATACGAGTTTTAAGTCTAACTTGTTCATCTTCTGAGTGTGAACGTAATTAGAGTACATTCAATCAAGTACATACCAAAAGAAGAAATCGCTTGACCACAACGAGGTTGAACACTTTAGTCTATATCTTGTTTAATAAAAAGTTCAAGGCTCGACATACACGACTGAAGACACTCCAAGAGGATGATGATCCTTTAACTGTTGAGGAATTGCCATCTGATGATGAATGGATTGCTGATCAAGGTCCTGTAGTTCAGTCAAGCATACTTGATCTAACTAATGATGATTCCAATGTAAATCTTGATGATGTTGAAGGGGTTGAAAATTCTTCTCGAAGTTCTCATACAAAAAGTCAACCGAATAAAAAACGCACTTTTTCACAAAGAGGTATTCTTATAAATGTTAATATGAAGTTTTCTGTTATTTATTCTTTCTTTAGAACTTATATTAACAAACGTTTTATTTGAATTCACAGATAAGGGAAAGGCACCATCACTACTGATTGACGAAGAAGATGATATGATAGATATTGACAGTGACGATGAAAATGATACCAGCGTTGGAGATGACAATGACCTAGAGGATCTTATGGATAGTGATGATAATGGAGACCTTTAGGATTTATATCTTAGTACTATATTTCATTTTGGAGACTTTTTAGGCTTTTTTAATTTAAACACTATATTTAATTTTTATTGTTGGATATAACTATTGATTATTTTCAACTTTATTAATATATTTTGGATTTTGCTTTTTGTTTTTTTTGTTAAAAAACTTTCATGATTGTTTACTGCTCATTGGAACCATTAGTTATATATTTTTATGTTATTTTCTAATTTTTCAACTTAAGTTTTTTTGTTTGTGATGAGGCTTAAACCTCGCCTCGTGACAACAAAACGCCTCAGTACCCATTTACGTTTTTTTAAACCATGGTCCCCGTTTAATAAACTCTATGCATATATTATTAACATGAGGAATGTTTCTCTAGGGTTTGTGTACGGTTCCACCTCTTAGAATTTCAATATCATAACAAGCTCGAGTACAAATCTGATCGCTAGTATGTCATCTACTTTCCATTGAGATTAAGGTTTAGTTGTGATACTTAAGTGACATGTAATCTTCCTCAACGTCTTCTCTGCCTTCAACGTAGATATAAATTAGGGTGAAGTCGTAACCTCTGCAGAATTTAATTGTTCTTCCCCATATTTTGAAACGTAACCTTTTCTCACGGCAAAAGACGGTTGCATATTTACTACTTAACTAGCTCGTACCCAATATTGCATCTTAAGAGGTACGAGTTTGGCTCCATCATGTTCCCTGAAATTATAAATTAATGACTTCAGTTACAGCATGAAGGAGTGCTAACAGCAACAAAAGTGCTAATCATTGCATTTCTTTTTTACTTTGCACTGTGCTCCAAATGTCATCAATGGCCATAGTTGAAGATTTGCAGAGAATTGGAGAAGATGAAATGATGGCGGGAAAAATGATTCTATTGAGAAATCAATTCAATTAATAAATGAGATCAACGAGCTCCTATTTATACACGAGCGAGAAGGTAGCTCACGCCTAATGTGTGAAGATCAACAAATATATTTACATAAATAACCTCCTCTAAATGGGCTCTAAATGGGCTTAACACTCCCCCTCAAGATGAGGAGTATGTATTCAATACTCACATCTTGTATAAGAGCAACTTAAATCTGGTTCCACCAATGGCCTTTGTCAGCAGATTGACAATCTAACTTTGGGACGTCGTAAACAACATTTTCACTTCACAGCTTGAACTTTATCTCTAACCAAGTGGCAATCAATCTCTATATTCTTCGTCCTTTCATGGAAAACGGGATTGCTAGATATGTGAATTGCAGACTAATTATTACAAAATAGCAAAGCAGCCTTCGATTGCTTCACACCTAAATCGATCAACATGTTTTTCAACCAACTTAACTCACACACAGCTACTGCCATTAACCTGTATTCTGCTTTAGCCGAAGACCTTGATACCGTATGCTACTTTTTGGATTTCCACGAAATTAATGAGTTCCCTAAGAAGATGCAATAACTAGTGATGGATCTCCTAGTGTCAGAGCAGACAGCCCAGTTTGCATCGCAGAAACCTTTGAGTGGGAGATCAGGTTTACTCTCAAAAAATAATCCTTGTCCTGATGAGCCATTTAAATACCTCAGAACGTGGTGTGCAGCCTCCATGTGAGGCTATTTTGGTGATTGCAAGAACTGACTCAGCAATTGTACAGCATAGGAAAGATCAGGTCTTGTTATAGTTAGATAGAGTAGTCTTCCTACCAATCTTCTATACTCACTAGCATCCACTACATTGCTTCCTTCATCTTTACTCAGCTTCAGATTGTGTGGAAGAAGATTGGATGTTGGTTTTGTACCCAAATAACTAGCATCAGTTAATACTTCCAGAACATATTTTCTCTGACATATAGAAATACCATCTGCTGTTCTAGCCACTTCGAGACCAAGGAAATACTTAAGTGTCCCCAAGTCCCTCAGCTTAAATTGCTCATTTAACTCCTTCTTGGATTGATCAATATATGATGAATCATTTCCACCGATTATGATATCATCCACATAGACTAAGATCACAATGAATGAGCAGCCATTGTGTTTGCTAAAAAAAGAATAATCAGCCTTGGATTGCTAAAAACCTTGTGATAGAATATAGGAGGTCAACTTAGTGTTCCATTGTCTGGAGGCTTGTTTAAGCCCATAGATTGACTTATTTAACTTACAAACAAGGCGATCCCCACTTTCTCCCTGCTGCTCATAGCCTCAAGGAAATACTTAAGTGTCCCAAAGTCCCTCAGCTTAAATTGTTCATTTAACTCCTTCTTGAATTGATCAATGTATGATGAATCATTTCCACCGATTATGATATCATCCACATAAACTAAGATCACAGTGAATGAGCAGCCATTGCGTTTGCTAAACAAAGAATAATCAGCCTTGGATTGCTAAAAACCTTTTGATAGAATATAGGAGGTCAACTTAGTGTTCCATTGTCTGGAGGCTTGTTTAAGCCCATAGATTGACTTATTTAACTTGCAAACAAGGCGTTCCCCATGTTTCCCCTGCTGTTCATAGCCTGGAGGCATTACCATGTAAACATCTTCATGCAAATCGCCATGTAAAAAGGCATTACTAATATCCAATTGGTGCAACTCCCATTGTAACTTAGCTGCAACAGCTAACAGAGTCTTGACAGTAACCAATTTTGCTACATGCGAAAAGGTCTCTTCATAGTCTAGACCTGATTGCTGAGTAAAGCCTTTAGCAACAAGGCGAGCTTTCTTCCTCTCCTCAGTCCCATCCGAATGAAGTTTGACCGTATATACCCACTTACAGGACACTGGCTTCTTATTGGCTGGAAGCTTGTCAATAAGGTAAGATTTGAAACAAGAGCTTTGTATTCCAAATCCATAGTAAGACACCAATCAAGATCCTTGGAAGCCTCCTCAAAAGTGTGAGGCTCAAACACGGTAGATAGAGACAAGGCATAGTTTTTGTGAGTAGAAGACAGATTAGCATAAGTAAGGTGATCTGATATTGGATATTGCTTACCATATACAAGACCTTTTCCCATAGAGTCTGATGTAGGGGCAGATGACTTGGAGGCTAGATTACAGTGATAATCCAAGAGATATGAAGGTGTCTTGATAGTTCTCTTTGATTTTCGAAGAGGAATTAAGGGTGGAATCTGAGATGAAGAGGATTGAGTAGCAGGAATATCAGAATTGGAATGATCTGAAGTGGAAGAAGGAAGAGGATCTGGGATTGAAACATGATCAGATGATGGATAGGAGACATCAACTGAAATATTGGTAGAAGGAGAATTGGAATTATCAGGTTGAGATGAAAATAAGAATTGATCAGGATGTGGAAAATCTCCAGAATTGGTAAAGGACTACAAGAACGAAGGATGAAGAAAAGGGAAGATGCTTTCATGGAAAATAATATCTCTGGAATGAAACATGGTATTGGTATGAAGGTTATATAACTTGTAGGCCTTCATACCATAGGGGTAACCAAGGAAAATGCAAGGCGTGGCTCTTGGATCAAATTTTGATATGTTTCTTCTCAAAGTAGCAGCATAACAACGACACCAAACACACTGAGGTGAGAATACGAAGGTGCAGAGTTATAGAGCTTCTCATATGGGGACTTATCACCAAGGACAGAGGTGGGAGTTCTATTTATAAGATGTGTGGCAGTTAAAATGCAGTCTCCCCAGAATTTATGTGGTAAACTGGCTTGAAACTTGAGGGCTCTTGCAATGTTTAAAATGTATTGATGTTTCCTCTCCACAACCCCGTTTTGCTGAGGAGTTTCAACACAGCTAACCTGATGTAAGAGGCCTGTGGAATGATAGAAATCTGTCATTAGAAACTCAGCTCCATTATTAGATCTCAGGATTTTTGCGTTGGTTTGAAAGTGTGTTTGAATTAACGAGTGAAATGATCAAATAATGGATCTGGTTTGGGACTTATTTTGCATCAGATAAGTCCATGTGACCCTGCTATAGTCATCAACTATAGTGAGAAAGTAGCGGGATCCATCTAAAGAAGGATTAGAGTAAGGTCCCCAAATATCGCAATGGATGATATCAAAAGCCTTTAATGCTCTGTTTTCACTAAGAGGAAAAGGCAGTTTATGCTGCTGGCCATAGGACATATGGAATAATGCAAGAATTTATTAAACTTGATATCGGGAACATATTTATGAAAAGTAGACAACTTTAAAATAAGCACATGACCTAAACGGCAATGCCATATATCAATATCACTTGTGACATTACTAATGTTTTGAGTATTACGGGAAGTAGCAACAACTTTATTACAATGAGAATTAGTAATAGGACTGTAACACGATATAACAGATAGATTAGTGAATGTTTGACAGAATTTGCAATGAATTGACAGGAGTTGAGGACTGGCTTTCTTTTGGACTTGAAATTTGGCTGATGATGATGAGTTTGGAAATGATATAATCCATCCTCAAGATTGCATACCCCAATCATCCTCCATGTTAAAAGATCTTGCACAAAACAAGCATTATGCACAAAAATCAAAAAACAATTATGCTTAAGAACTAAATTGCTGGCAGATATCAAATTGAAATTGAATGATGGCACCACTAAAACATCAGTAAGTGTCAAATCTTCTGATAACTTCACAGTGCCAACTTTAGTCACAGCAACACGACATCCATTGGGTAGCTTAACAAAAGCTTTTGAATAAGCTGTAATAGTGGTCAGATATTTGCTAGAACATACCATATGTTCAGATGCTCCTGTGTCAATTATCCATTTTATCCCATCAGCATCAATATTATTATAGGATTGATTACCTGAAAAACCAGAAGTTTCAGGAATGGCTGATGAAGCTAATGAAATGTCCTGAGATTTAGTATTGCCAGTAGATAATCGTGCTTGCAATTGAGGAATAAGCATAGCTAAGAGTTGTTGACACTGATCAGGGGTGAAAGGGGCATTCGATTGAGAGGTAAACGCCTCAGGTTTCCTGTCAATAGGAACTACACATAGGTTGATCATTCTACTTAAATTATTGTATGAGTTATACTTTTGACCTATGCTTGGTCTATTCATCACTTTACCAACAAAGACATCTGCCTCGAAGTTTTGCTGTCTCTTTGCAGTAACATCCTTCTATTTTTCATCTTGTAAAATCAACGCAAAAGCCTTTTTTTTCATCTCTTTGCTGCCTCGAAGTTTTACTGTCTCGTATTGGGACTGCCCCGTACCCAATGGACCTTGGATTCTATTTTTGTTGTGGTTGACAGGTTCTCAAAGATGGCCCATTTCATAGCATGTCGGAAGACAATGGATGCTACCCGGATTGCCCATCTTTACTTCAAAGAAATTGTGCGTTTGCATGGTGTGCCTCATTCCATTACGTCTGATCGTGACACTAAGTTCATGAGTTATTTCTGGAGAAGCTTGTGGGAGAAACTGGGGACGCAGTTGAATTTTTGCAGAGCCTACCACCCCCAAACAGATGGTCAGCCCGAGGTGGTGAATCGGAGCTTGGGTAATCTGTTGAGGAGTCTGGCAGGAACTAAGCGAAGCAGTGGGATTCGACGTTACCTCAGGTAGAATTTGCCTATAACAGGTCGAGGAATAGAACCACAGGGATGAGTCCATTTGAAATTGTCTATGGTCGGGTTCCATCTGGGGTCCTTGATTTAGCTCCTATTCCACGTGTGGGTCGTATAAATCACAAAGCAAATGAGATGGCGGAACATCTTCGGGGAATCCATGCTCAGGTGAAGTTAGCCATTCAAGAGAGTAATGTCAAGTACAAGGTTCAGGCTGACAGTCATCGTCGTCGATCCTTTTCGAAGTTGGTGATTTTGTGTGGGCAATGTTAACTCGGGATCGTTTTCCTGTTGGGGAGTATAATAAACTGAAAGAGCGGAAGGTTGGTCCTTGTGAGGTTCTGCAGAAGACCAACGACAATGCTTACCGACTACGCCTCCCCAGCCATTTGAACACGTCTGATGTCTTCAATGTGAAGCACCTCAGTCCTTGTTTTGGGGATCCTAACGACACTCAAGTGAACTCGAGGACGAGTTATTTCCAACCCGGGGCGACTGATGCAGGAGGATCCGAGTCAGACGAGGTTGAGCTGTCTGATAGTACATTAATGGCGCTGAGATACCATGAGTTGGCAGATCAGAGCAAAATTGGCAAATAATCACCGACAGAATTAGGATATCGTTTGGGTTAGTATTTATTTTCACATTTTAAGAATAGGTTAATGGTTTGAGAATATACATACATTCTGTTTTCCCCGTTAATTGGTGGATTCCAATATTTCTCATGTCCGTTTGAGTGAAATTCTTGCAACACCCATTCGTATTTTACAAACAAGACCTTTTTTATTCACGTTTTCATCCTACTTCGGTGGTACCAGCTAGCTATGACAGACAATAATAGTAAGGCTATCGAGGCAAGGTTTGAGGCGATTAAATGAGATCCAATTCACACACAAATCATTTTAATGGGTGGTACACGTAGACATGTAGGATCTCCCACATTAAACTTTCAGGTGGCCATGGGTAAATATATGAGAGAAATAAATTAAAAATTCCGACCCGATTCGACATGTAATCACTTTAATGGACGGTGCATGTAAATGTATGCGATCACTACAACAAAATTAGCTTTTTACTGTATTCACTTATGGCATGCATATAAAAACATGTCGTTTAAAGAGTAAGTTTTTCAATAAAATAATTACAAAATACATATTGGACACGGCGTGAAAAGTTAAAATTTACTACATATAATTGAGTAAAGTTGTTTATAGTATGCAAAAAAAGAAACTCATTTTTCTTTTATTATTATTATTTTTTTTTTTTGCTTGCACACTGCATTTTTCCAAGATTTTTCTTTTCTTTTCCTTTTCCATATTTACTTATTTTTCCTTTTTTTTTTCTTTTACCATTTTCCCCCTTTTCTCACTTTTTCTTTCCCTTTTCTTTTCATTCTTTTCCCTTTTTTCATTTTCCTTTCCTTTCTTCTCCTTTCCGATAAACACTTCTCTCCTTACCGAATTACACCAGCGGCATCTTCCATCAACCGCTCATTTAGGAAAGAAACAACCCAAAATCCTTTTGCTTGAGGTTTGAGTTGATTACTATAATTTAAAGTTGTTAATTTCATTATAACAATGAGATATTCTGATTTCACGTATGAATTATTTTTTTATGTTGTGAATTTTTTAGCATTATTGTTTGGAGCTTATGTGCATATCTAATTCATAAAGCTTTGAGTTTTTCAGCTATCGATCATCTTTAAAAAAAAAAAATATGGTACATTTGTTTTTTTATTTTTACTAGTGCTTACAATCATTTGGAATTAGTTGGTGGAATTTTAGTTGTTTTGATGCGGAACAATTAGAAGTAAAAGTCATAAAACAATTGAAATAAAAAAGGATCTAAGAAACTCGGGTAACTCAACTCGAGTGTTAGATTTACTTGAGCAAGTACAATCTAGAAGAGTTTTTCAGCCTTTGGCCAATATTGTCAAACTTTGGGATTTAAAGGAACTTTCAGCATTTCAGGGTTTTTAGTTAATTTAAGGGTATTTTAGAATTTTTTTTTTTTTAAGTTTTATTTAGATTTATCAATAGAATTAGGATTTCATTTGGGTTAGAATTTATTTTAACATTTTAAGTATATGTTAAAGGTTGTAAAATATACATACATTCTCCCTGTTAGTGGGTGAATTCCAATATTTTCCATGTCCGTTCGAGCGAAATTCGTGCAATATCCATTCGTATATTACGAACAAGACCTTTTGTATTCACATTTTCGTCCTACTTCGGTGGTACCTGCTATGACAGACGATAATAGTAAGGCTATCGCGGCAAGTTTGAGGCGATTAAATGACCTCAATTTCAAACATGTCAACATTTTAATGGGCGGTACACGAGACATGTAAGACCACCTACTTTAGACTTTCAGGTGTCCATGGGGTGAATATATGAGAGAAATAAATTAAAAATTCGGACACCCGATTCGCGGTATTCACTTATGGCATGCATATAAAAACATGTCGTTAAAACACTAAGTTTTTCAATAAAATAGTTACAAAATTAGACACGGCGCAAAAAGTTAAAATTTACTACATATAATTGAGTAAAGTTGTTTGTAGTATGCAAAAAAAAAAACTCATTTTTATTTTTATTTTTTTTGCACGCACCCCACATTTTTTCCAAGATTTTTCTTTTCTTTTCCTTTTCCATCTTTACTTTTTTTTTTTTTTACCATTTTTTTTCTTTCCCTCTTTTCTTTCTTTTCCTTTTTTTCATTTTCCTTTCCTTTCTTCTCCTTTCCGATAAACCCTTCTCTCCTTACCGAA
Source organism: Fraxinus americana (assembly GCA_035079005.1). Classification (NCBI taxonomy): domain Eukaryota; kingdom Viridiplantae; phylum Streptophyta; class Magnoliopsida; order Lamiales; family Oleaceae; genus Fraxinus; species Fraxinus americana. Next base: position 2,227,127 of record CM068710.1, on the reverse strand, counting down.
TTACACCAGCGGCATCTTCCATCAACCGCTCATTTAGAAAAGAAACAACCCAAAATCCTTTTACTTGAGGTTTGAGTTAATTACTATAATTTAAAGTTGTTAATTTTATTATAACAATGAGATATTCTGATTTCACGTATGAATTATTTTTTTATGTTGTGAATTTTTTAGCATTATTGTTTGGAACTTATGTGCATATCTAACTCATAAAGCTTTGAGTTTTTTTAGCTTTCGATCATCTTTAAAAAAAAAAAATGATGGTGCATTGGTTTTTTTATTTTTAGTGGTGCTTACAATCATTTGGAATTAGTTGGTGGAATTTTAGTTGTTTTGATGCGGATCAATTAGAAGGAAAAATCATAAAACAATTGGAAAAAAAAAAGGATCTAAGAAACTCGCATAACTCAACTCTCGAGTGTTAGATTTACTTGAGCAAGTACATTCTAGAAGAGTTTTTCAGCCTATGGCCAATATTGTCAAACTTTGGGGTCAAATTCCATCATTTAAAGGAACTTTTAGCATTTCACGGTTTTTAGTTAATTTAAGGGTATTTTAGAATTTTTTTTTTTTTTTTTTTTTAAAGTTTTATTTAGATTTATCTACAGAATTAGGATTTCTTAGAATTTATTTTAACATTTTGAGTATATGTCAAAGGTTGTAAAATATACATACATTCTCCCCGTTAGTTGGTGGATTCCAATATTTCTCATGTTCGTTCGAGCGAAATTCGTGCAATACCAATTCGTATATTACGAACAAGAACTTTTTAATTCACGTTTTCGTCCTACTTCGATGGTACCATCTATGACACACAATAATAGTAAGGCTATCAGGGCAAGTTTGAGGCGATTAAATGAGATCCAATTCACACATGTCATAATTTAATGGGCGGTACACGTAGACATGTAAGACCTCCTACTTTAACTTTCAAGTGACCATGGGTAAATATAAGAGAGAAATAAATTAAAAATTCGGACCTAATTCGACGTGTAATCACTTTAATGGACGGTGCATGCAATTGTATGCGATCACTACAACAAAATTAGCTTTTCGCGGTATTCACTTATGGCATGCATATAAAAACATTTCGTTTAAACAGTAAGTTTTTCAATAAATAGTTACAAAATACATTTGGACACGGCGTGAAAAGTTAAATTTTACTGCATATAATTGAGTGAAGTTGTTTATAGTATGCAAAAAAAAAAAAAAAAGGAAAGAAACTCATTTTGTTTTTTTTTTTATTTTTTATTTTTTTGGTTGCACACCGCATTTTTTCCAAGATTTTTCTTTTCTTTTCATTTCCATCTTCACTTTTTTTTTTTTTCCATTTTTTTTCCTTTTCTCATTTTCCCCCTTTTCTCTCTCTTTCTTTCCCTATTCTTTTCTTTCTTTTCCTTTTTTCCATTTTCGTTTCATTTCTTCTCCTCTCCGATAAACCCGTCTCTCCTTACCGAATTACACCAGTGGCATCTTCCATCAACCAATCATTTAGAAAAGAAACAACCCAAAATCCTCTTACTTGAGGTTTGAGTTAATTACTATAATTTAAAGTTGTTAATTTTTTTATAACAATGAGATATTCTGATTTCCCGTATGAATTATTTTTTTATGTTGTGAATTTTTTAGCATTATTGTTTGGAGCTTATGTGCATATCTAATTCATAAAGATTTGAGTTTTTTTAGCTTTCGATCATCTTAAATAAAAAATTTATGGTACATTTGTTTTTTTTATTTTTAGTGGTGTTTACAATCATTTGGAATTAGTTGGTGGAAGTTTAGTTGTTTTGATGCGGATCAATTAGAAGGAAAAATCATAAAATAATTGAAAAAATAATAAAGGATCTAAGAAACTCACGTAACTCAACTCGAGTGTTAGATTTACTTGAGCAAGTACATTCTGGAAGAGTTTTTCAGCCTTTGTCCAATATTGTCAAACTTTGGGGTCAAATTCCATCATTTAAAGGAACTTTTAGGATTTCACGGTTTTTAGTTAATTTAAGGGTATTTTAGACTTTTTTTTTAAAGTTTTGTTTAGATTTATCTACAGAATTAGGATTTCATTTGGGTTAGAATTTATTTTAACATTTTAAGTATATGTCAAAGGTTGTAAACTATACATACATTCTCCCCATTAGTTGGTGGATTCCAATATTTCACATGTCCGTTCAAGGGAAATTTGTGCAATACCCATTCGTATATTACGAATAAGACCTTTTTGATTCACATTTTCGTCCTACTTCGATGGTACCAGCTACGACAGACAATAATAGTAAGGCTATCGAGGCAAGTTTGAGGCGATTAAATGAGATCCAATTCACACATGTCATCATTTTAATGGGTGGTACACGTAAACATGTAAGACCTCCTACTTTAGACTTTTAGGTGGCCATGGGAAAATATATGAGAGAAATAAATTAAAAATTCGGACCCGATTCGACATGTAATCACTTTAATGGACGGTGCATGCAAATGTATGCGATCACTACAACAAAATTAGCTTTTCACGGTATTCATTAATGGCATGCGTATAAAAACATTTCGTTTAAACATAAAGTTTTTCAATAAATAGTTACAAAATACATATTGGACACGGCGTGAAAAGTTAAAATTTACTGCATATAATTGAGTGAAGTTGTTTATAGTATGCAAAAAAAAAAGGAAAGAAACTCATTTTTATTTTTATTTTGGTTGCATACCGCATTTTTTCCAAGATTTTTTTTTCTTTTCCCTTTCCATCTTCACTTTTTTTTTCCATTTTTTTGTTCTTTTGTCATTTTCCCCCTTTTCTCTCTTTTTCTTTCCCTTTTCTTTTCTTTCTTTTCCTTTTTTCCATTTTCCTTTCCTTTCTTCTCCTCTCCGATAAACCCGTCTCTCCTTACCGAATTACACATGTGGCATCTTCCACCAACCACTCATTTAGAAAAGAAACAACCCAAAATCCTTTTTCTTGAGGTTTGAGTTAATTACTATAATTTAAAGTTGTCAATTTTATTATAACAATGAGATATTCTGATTTCGCGTATGAATTATTTTTTTATGATGTGAATTTTTTAGCATTATTGTTGGAGCTTATGTGCATATCTAATTCATAAAGCTTTGAGATTTTTTAGCTTTCGATCATCTTTTAAAAAAAATTTATGGTACATTTGTTTTTTTATTTTTAGTGGTGCTTACAGTCATTTGGAATTAGTTGGTGGAATTTTAGTTGTTTTGATGCGGATCAATTAGAAGGAAAAATCATAAAACAATTGAAAAAAAAAAAGATCTAAGAAACTCGTGTAACTCAACTCGAGTGTTAGATTTACTTGAGCAAGTACATTCTGGAAGAGTTTTTCAGCCTTTGGCCAATATTGTCAAACATAGGGGTCAAATTCCATGATTTAAAGGAACTTTTAGCATTTCAGGGCATTTTAGAATTTTTTTAAAAGTTTTATTTAGATTTATCCATAGAATTAGGATTTCATTTGGGTTAGAATTTATTTTAACATTTGAAGTATATGTTAAAGGTTGTAAAATATACATACATTCTCCCTGTTAGTGGGTGGATTCAAAAATTTCTCATGTCCGTTCGAGCGAAATTCGTGCAATAGCCATTTGTTCATTGATAGACATAAGAGAAGTGGCGTTTCGACCTAAATTAGTGCTAAGGGCACGCCCTGGCCCAAGGCAAACAAGGCCATTGCCTTGGGCCTCAAATTTCAAGGGGCCTCAAAAAAAGAGGCCCAAAATCACCCTAATTCATAAAAAAAAGTTTTGTTCTTTTTAAAGAGGATGAAACTCAGGAAGAGGAAGAGACGAAGAGTCATCATCCTCGAGACTCCAATGAATGAATGAATCATCTTCAATTCTTCATTCTTCAATCTTCAAGATTTGTCCTCTTCCAAACTCGGGAAATAATTTCTCTATTCCCTATGCGAGTCTGCGACGAGACGATCCATATTTTTCATTAATATCTCGTCGAAAATCTGAATTTTGAAGTACCCATTAATCTCTTGATTCTCTTTGTCAATCTCTTTTAGTCTTTTTGTGACTCGAATTCAATTTGCCTAGTTTGAAAAGTGGCCAAGATGGTTATCGGCTTAAACACGCGGATTGAGGAAACCAAACACGGGTAACTTTTTTCGCCGGAGAAGTTAAAGACGCGGAGGCGGAGACCTTTGTTCTTTGGTTCATATTGTTGTGTTGAGGTAATTAATTACTAATTATGGCTAATGGTTCATCTAATCATTTCTTGGATAGCATCATAGCAATATTTAGAAATTGAATAATTGAATAATTGGATCCAATTAATTCCTTCAGCCTTCCTTGTTAGTGGATGATTTGTATCCTCTAAATTGAATAATTGGATCCTGTAAATTGATTGCTTCGGCTTTCAGTGTTATTGGATGATTTGGATCCTGTAAATTATTTTAAATGTAAATGGTGAGCTTTGTTTATTCTGTTTATTTATCTTATTTCTTTCTATCAATTCATTGCTTTAGATGGAGATTGCTATTTGCTATAATTTTATATTTTTATTCCTGCATTTCACAGGCAGAAAGTACATAATAATTTAGTGATCATATAATATTCTTTGTGGCTTAAATACCTATTTAACATTTATAGGATGTAATAGATCCAATAATTTTATTTTAAAGTACATTTTATTGAATTATTTTTGTAATTTGATGTGGACCTACAAATCTCAGGTTGTGAGAAAAGTTTTAGTTTGCTACTCTATCTTTTGAATTATATAAAGTTTTCTTTCTAATATAAAAGTGTTAATTATTTAAATATTTAAATTTTGCTACACCTGTGAAAAAATGATTATGTTGAAGGGTCTCGTAGTAATTAGTCACCTAGGGCCTCTTAATTCTCAGGGGCCATGCCTGTAACTGTTTGCTCAGTGGTCTCTGTGCCCTCTACCATTTTGGGACTATTTAGATGATATAATTTGAAGGCCATAAGAGAGATCATGTCCGTCCCAAACTCAATAAAAGTCAAATGGTAGAGTAACAACTGCATGTAAAATGACCGTTAGAAAGTATTACGGGTGCAAAAAGCTAGAACACAAATCGAATGAGTGCTGTGAATGAAGACCAATACATGTGGTAGATACAATTAACAAAGAGAATGATGCTCAGGATCAGAAGTATGTCGAAAATAAGGAAGAGGAAGTGGAAGAATTCATCGACGAAGTTTGTGAGGAAGAACAAGGAGATTTTGTGTGTATTGTGCATAAAATCTTATGCTCACCTAAGCACAAAGAATTGACTTAGCGTAGGAAAATCTTTCACACCAAGTGTTGAGTCGGGATGCTGTTTTTAGTTTGATCATAGATTGTAGTAGTTGTGAGAATTGGATCACCAAGAAGCTAGAGGATCATTTGAATCTGCCAACTGAATCACATCTAGCTCTGTATCTGATGGTTTAGAAGGGGCCATCTATTTAGGTGACTCAAATTCATAAGGTAATTTTTTCTTTGGGAACCTTTTACAAACCAGAAGTTATTATGATGTTGTTCACATGGAGAAGAGAGAACGCCTAAATATTTTTTTGTGGAAGGATAAAAATGTTATGATTGCACCAACAAAGAGTGCACAAAAAAACTTCTAAAATGAAAGGGAAAGCTTTTCTTGTTATTAAAAATTCAGCCAGTAAGTTTTCCTCTTATGTAAAGGAGTTTTGGGAACAACTATGAAAAAGAGTGTATCAGTCGAACCAGGAGCGAAACAACATGTGGAGGTGATTGATATTCGAAGAAAAAGTTGGAAGATTCCAATGCAAACTATAAGGCTGTTGCTGATACACATATGGGCCATAACACATTTCAGGTGGGTGATATGGTTATGGGTTTCTGAGGAAAGAGCATGGTGGAAGTTAGACGAAGCTGAAAGATTTATGACAATGCATATGTCCTTGATCTTCTAGTGCATATGAACATTTTCAAGACATGTAATGTTGTAGATCTTTATGAGTATGTTTTAGATAATGATGAGCCGTTGTATCTTGATGAAAACTCCGGGTCGAGTCGTTCTAAAGTGGAAGTGAATGATATGGATCAACTAGAAGAGAAAATCATAAACGAATTGGAAAAGAGTTGAAGTAACAAAGGTCTACGAAAACGTGTTCACATCGGGTGTTACATTTGTGCCAGCAAGTAATTTCGAAAGCATTATTTGATTCTGCACATTCTTTGCTAACATTTCAAGATTTCAGTGTCTAATTCCATTGTTTAGGGTCCATTATAATGTTTTTCTATTTTTAGTTAGCTTAAGGGTATTTTCATCATTTTTGTAGTTTTTGAAGTTTTATTCAGAATTAGAAATTTGTTTTGATTAGGAATCATTTTATCTCTTTAAATATATGTTAAGGGTTTAAAAATCCTACAAACATTTTAATTAATAATATTTCAATTTTTAAGTTAATTGGTGGATTTCAATATTTCTCATGTCCATTTGAGTGAAATTCGAGCAACGCCCATTCGTGTATTATGAACAAGATGTTATTATTATTATTATTATTATTATTATTATTATTATTATTATTATTATTATTATTATTATTATTATTATTATTATTATTCACATTTCCGTCGTCCTTCACGTTTTAATGTTTTAAGGGACTTCGTGTTGTTTCTTTGTTTGTTTGACTATTCTTTGTTTCCATAGTTTCATATTTTGGGTAGAGAAATGGAGGGTAGGGCCATCTCTCCTCCCTCTATTTCTCTTTTACGGCTCATTTATTCATTTCATACCTCCAGCCTCTGTCATAGGCCTTTATCTGATCAAGTATACAAATCCATTGGGACATCAAAAAGGGCAAAGGAATTGATGCAGAAACAGGAAATCATTATGTGGAAATTACTGTTGAATTTTGAAAGACTTTTTGGGGAGAGGTAAAACCTTATTTTTCGTATGATTATCCCAATGATCTTATATTCATGAGGTTAAGAAGAATTTTTAGAAAATGGGGAATAGGGAGAATCTTAAGAAGAATTTGAACAATCTTATATACATGAAAATATGTACTTATCTTGCAGGGATGATGGGGCTAAATGCCACAGTAATTTTAAAATGTCTGCTTAGTTTGTCTGTCATGATGGCTAGAAAGCCATCAAAATGACAGCCAACTTTTGCAAGTTTTATTACTGATGCTTGCAAACTCGATTACGTTGTAATATAAAAAAAAAAAATTAGTTAATTTATTTGCACTTGTGTTTTAGTTCTAGTGCATTGTTGTGGTCCTACCGAATGTGTGATATAAGTGGATTATAAAAAATTGTGGATAAAATATATATTTGACCAACTTAAAAAAAAAAAAAAAGTAGCTTTGTCGAACATGTGCTTGATGAACTCTGAAAATGCTTCAAAGAACTAGGCACTAAGATTGGTATACATATATATATTTGAAATTAATTTTTGTTTTAGGGATCCTTGTTTTCTTTCATAATTAAAATTCTGTTTTGTTTGCATTTTTCACATTTTTAGCACAAGGATTTAATATGCTAAGCATTTTCTTGCATATGTAGTTGTGGTAGAGTGTAACAAAAATTTGTATGGGTGGGTTCATCTTTTGCCTTTGTATAATCGAAACAATATCTCTTTTACGGAATATTTGATGTACTATATTTGAAATTTTACTTCGACGTGGTACAAATATCTAAATTTGATAGGCTTGACTAATAAGATAGAAAGGATTTTTCTCGCTTGTTTAGTATTGCTTTGGCTTCGCCCTATCTTGCTGGCGCGTAAGCTACCACAACTGAAAGAAAGAAAAATAAATGAAGGAAGAAGGCATTAGCATTTATGGTGTGATAAAATTTTGACACAACGTTAGATTGTTGGAAAAAAAAACAAACGATTTGTGTGTAGATTATAGATTAACATAACAAGTATAAATAATATATTTCAACAATAAACATGGAACTCAATATAACATAAACACAAGGAGATTTTAGAAAACAAGTCAAAGACGTTGTCCTAAAGTCATGCTGTCTCCCCTTCATGATGCGGGTACTTTCAGTAGGACACGGCTCCAAGATTAAACTCATGTGACTCACAGCCGATTCTCTTTCTATGAGCACGGCTACAGGGAGATAAAGAACCAGTCTTTATTGAGTTGCCAAAACTACTAGAAAATAGTATGAAATGATGATGTAGTATTTTTTTCAAGTTATGTTTTCTCACGTTGCATATCTCAATCAAAATCACTTCCTTTTATAGGGATAAATTTAACCCCTACAATCATGGATATTAAACCAATTAAAATGAAAGTTACATGCTAGGAATCATTAGTTTTAATTTGTATTAAACTGAAACTTAAAATCTAAAACAGAAAATAAAAGGTTTTAATCTGAAAGGATAAAACTTTTATTCTAAAGTTACAACATTTCTACCTCTAATTCCATTTAACTTATTGTTTGTAGGAACTTCCAAGAGCTTTTAGTTTGCAATTACAAGAAACTGTACCAGAGAGGGCATTCCTTAGAGATCGCTACACAAATATATGGCCTGTGAAAATGGCCAAATTTGAAAATGACTGGTTCTTTTGTGATGGCTGGGAAAAATTTGTGGAAGATAACTCTCTGGAATTTGGGGACATCTTTGTGATCCGATATGATGGGGACAATTTATTTGACATAAAACTATTGGGGTTGTCAGGTTGTGATAAGGAGGGTTTTCATGAGAATCAAGAAGAAGGTGAAGCACAAGTGGAGCAAGTGGCTCATGGTAAGTTCTGCATTTGTTTCTACCCATTTTTCCCTATCGATATTGTATATACCTTTCAATTTGTTTAATTTCTCACTAATGGTATATCTTGGTAAAGGTCAAAAACGTCAAAGTCGTCTTGATCCTTACGGTAATGACATTTTCAGTTTGGGCTTGGCTATACGGCCAAGAAATCCTTACTTTGTCACCAAAATCAGGACATATCGGCGGAATTATTTTGTAAGGCGTACATTCATGTTCCTAAACGACTCTGCATATAAATTATGGATATTTTCTGATATTTTGAATCAATAATGATAATTTATCGTGGCAGTATATCCCAAGGAGACAATAAAGGACTTCCATCTGGACAACCTGCCTCAAGAGATGTTTCTCATTGATCCAGAGGGCAGACAATTTCAAACAAAGTTGACAACATGTGATGCAGGAGGATCCGAGTCAGGCGAGGCAGAGCTGTCTGATAGTACGTTAATGGCGCTGAGATGCCATGAGTTGGCGGATCAACGCAAAATTGGCAAATAATCATCGACATTTCCTAATTGAGGCCTTTTTGGACACGTTTCGCTATTTTGGCCATAACTTTGGCTACGGTTGTCAGAATCATACCCATGACCCCAATTCGGAAAGCTCTTTTCGGCGCACACGTCGTGGTCACCAAGATCTTCTCGGTGTGCATCGGTTTTGAGGCCAAATTCAGCTATTTTCCCTTCTAAATCATCAATTTAAGTTATTTTTTGCCACTTTAGTAATATTTCAATTTCCTTTTTGACATAGATTACGATCTCAAATTAAGCCAGACTTTTGGGATCTTATTTTCGTCATTAAGTATTTCCTTTTGGTATGAATAATAGGATTTTGCTATTTTTGGTTTTTGGTAAAATCCCGAAAATTATTATTTTCTAGCTATTTAACCCGGCTTGTGGGTTATTTTCGTTCAGTTGTTGAATAATAAAGATTTTCTCATTTTTCTTGGTGTTATTCTCTTGCGTTCTTCTCTATTATTATCCATTGGTTCCAGCCTGCAGAATAATCACTATTCTGCTCGGCGTCAGTTGGTATCAGAGCATCAGCATCTTTTTGGGCTAGATTTCATCAGTCAATCATAGTTAGTGGTCGTGGTCGTGGTCGTGGTTGTGGTCGTGGTCGTAGAGGGCAGGTTCCAAATGAGGAAGTTCCACACCGTGATCGTAACATTCAAGATGTGACGATTGAAGACTTACAGAGGCAAGTTGCAGAGTTAACTCAGCGTCTGACGACGCAAGATCTCGGTGACCGCGAACTGGAGGGTCACGAGTCCGATACCAGTTACAAAAACCCGTATCACAACCCTGCTCGAGTCTGGGAGCGTCGTGGTCAGGAAGATCGTCATATAGATTTCGACTTTCGGGTGGATCTGCCAGAGTTTTCTGGTACGTTACAGGCTGAAAGTTTTGTTGATTGGCTGAATGAAGTGGAACGTATCTTTGAGTATAAGGAGGTTCCAGATCACATCAAAGTAAGGTTAGTTTCCATCAAATTTAAGGGGAGAGCATCTGCATGGTAGGAGCAGTTGAGACGTTCACGCAGTAGATAGGGTAAAGCCAAAATCACAGATTGGGAGAAAATGAAGAAGAAGATGAAAGGCCACTTTCTTCCTTTCGGCTATACTCAAACTTTGTTTCAACGGCTTCATTCTCTGAGACAAGGCACAAGATCAGTTGATGACTATACAGAAGAGTTCTATCAATTGGTGGCTCGGAATGATCTATCTGAAACCGAAGAACGGATGGTGGCAAGGTATTTGGGAGGGTTGTGACAGTCCATACAGGATGTCCTCAGCCTTCACTCGTTGTGGACTGTTTCTGAAGCATACCAACGTGCACTTGTTGTAGAGAAGCAGCAGAATAGGAGACCGATGACCAGAAGCGAAGGTAGTCAACCAATTCACCCTCAAGCACCTCGTCCTACTCAATAGCTACCGCGGGATAATCCTGGTTCGGGTATTAGACGCTTCAGGTACGGTGAACAGGGGCATCGAGCAACTGATTGCAGGAAGCCAGCTAATCGAACAGGTAAAAATCTCCTAATTGATAAAGAACTTGTAGACGAGACTGAGGAGGTTGGGAAACCCGTATATGACGATGATGAAGAGGAAGGTATGATGTATGGGGATGGTCATGAGACTCTAGTCTTGCGCAAGAGTCTATTAACCCCCAAAGGCGACTCAGGGGACGACTGGTTGAGAACCAACATCTTTCACACAACCTGTACGGTAGCTAATAAGGTCTGCAAACTGATCATTGATAGTGGAAGCTGTGAAAATGTAGTGTCTGAAGATGATGTCCAAAAATTACAATTGAAGATAGATCGACATCCCAGGCCATATAAATTATCGTGGTTGAGTAAAGGTAGTGCAGTATCAGTCGAGAAGCGATGCCTAGTATCTTTTTCGATTGGTAGGAAATATTTTGACAATACTTGGTGTGATGTTGTATCGATGGATGCTTGTCACATATTGTTGGGATGACCTTTGCAGTATGATCGCAGTGTTGTTCATGATGGACGGAAAAATACTTATTCCCTTAGCATCAAAGGAAAGAGGGTTGTGTTGGCGCCACGTAGAGAAGAAATCACTCCTGCCCCGGTAGCTAAAAATGCCAACTTACTTTCTATGTCCAGGTTTTTGGGAGAGATTGAGCGTGAAGATGTGGTATGTGCTCTACTGCCTCGTGAGAATAATACAACAGGCGAGAAACCAGATTTACCAGCAGAAGTACAGTAGATGTTAACGGAGTTCTCTGATTTAATGCCTGAAGATCTCCCCCCGAGGTTACCGCCTATGAGGGATATTCAACATCAGATTGACCTTGTTCCAGGGTCGAGTCTGCCTAATCGACCGGCTTATCGCCTCAGTCCCAAGGAAGCTGAGGAATTACAACGACAAGTGGTGGAGTTGTTGGAGAGGGGATACATTCGTGAGAGCATGAGCCCATGTGCAATTCCTGCTCTACTAGTGCCAAAGAAGGATGGTTCTGGCGTATGCGTGTTGATAGCAGAGCGATCAACAGGATTACAGTGAAGTACAGGTTTTCGATTTCCCGCTTGGATGATATGTTGGATCAGTTGTCCGGTTCTAGGGTCTTCTCAAAAATTGACCTTAAGAGCGGATATCACCAAATCAGAATACGACCGGGAGATGAGTGGAAGATAGCGTTTATAACTCATCATGGTTTGTATGAGTAGATGGTCATGCCTTTTGGACTATCCAATGCGCGCCAGCACTTTTATGAGGTTTATGCATCAGGTGTTACGGCCTTTCATGGGGAAGTTTATAGTGGTCTATTTTGATGATATCCTCTTCTACAGCCCGACGTGGGCATCTCACTTTGATCACCCTCGGCAGTTTTTGATGTATTGAGGACGGAGTACATGTTCGTTAATAGGAAGAAGTGTTCTTTCTTCACCACTTCTGTTATCTTTCTGGGTTTTGTTGTATCAACTGATGGTGTTCATACAGATCAATCTGAAATAAACGTAATTTTGGAGTGGCCCAAGCCAAAAACCTTGCACGATGTCAGAAGCTTCCATGGATTGGCATCCTTCTACCTCCGGTTCATCAAGAATTTCAGCACTTTGATTGCCCCAATCACGGAGTGCCTCAAGGGACATTCTTTCCAGTGGTCTGAGGAAGCAGAAACCAGCTTTCAGTTGGTCAAGCAACGGATGACAGAGGCTCCAGTTTTGGCACTCCCAGATTTTGATAAGGTGTTTGAGGTAAATTGTGATGCATCTGGAGTGGGCATTGGTGGTGTTTTGAGTCAGGAGGGGCGCCCAGTGGCATTTTTCAGTGAGAAGCTATCAGGATCAAAGAAGAACTATTCTACCTATGATATCGAGTTCTATGCCATAGTTCAGTCTTTGAAGCATTGGCGTCATTACCTAATACAGGGGGAGTTTATTCTTATCACTGATCATGAGGCCCTGAAGTACATCAATTGTCAACATAAACTGAGTAGATGACATGCCAAGTGGGTGGCATACTTGCAAGAGTTCACATTTTCACTAAGGCACCAAGCTGGGAGCCTGAATCGTGTTGCAGATGCATTGAGTTGTCGTACATCACTTCTCACCACCATGGGAGCCAATGTCGTGGGGTTTGAGACTTTTTCGGATATGTATGCTGCTAACCCTTCCTTCGGGAAGATAATTCAGGAGGTAAATAACAATCAGCGACATGATTTCGTTTTGCATAATGGGTATCTATTTCGTGGCTTGCAGTTGTGTGTTCCAGATTGTTCATTAAGGCATCATATTGTTAGTGAACTTTATAATATGTGATATTTTGGGCGGGATAAGACTCTGGCATTGGTTTCTTCTACTTATTATTGGCCGAAATTGAGTAGTGACGTGGCTCATCATGTTGGGCGTTGTTTTGTGTGCCAGCGGTCCAAAGGTGCTCTTACTAATGCAGGTCTTTACACACCCTTGCCAGTGCCCGAGGCGCCTTGGGTTGATGTCAGTATGGATTTCGTATTGGGACTGCCCCGTACCCAACGGGCCTCGAATTCTATTTTTGTTGTGGTTGACAGGTTCTCAAAGATGGCCCATTTCATAGCATGTCGAAAGATAATAGATGCTACCCAGATTGCCCATCTTTACTTCAAAGAAATTGTGCGTTTGTATGGTGTGCCTCATTCCATTACGTCTGATTGTGACACTAAGTTCATGAGTCATTTCTGGAGAAGTTTGTGGGAGAAACTAGGACGCAGTTGAATTTTAGCAGCGCCTACCACCCCCAAACAGATGGTTAGATCGAGGTGGTAAGTCGGAGTTTGGGTAATCTGTTGAGGTGTCTAGCAGGAACTAAGACGAAGTAATGGGATTTGGCGCCTCGGGATCATTTTCCTGTTGGGGAGTATAATAAACTGAAAGAGCGGAAGGTTGGTCCTTGTGAGGTTCTGCAAAAGATCAACGATAATGTTTACCGACTACGCCTCCCCAGCCATTTGAAGACTTCTGATATCTTCAATATGAAGCACCTCAGTCCTTGTTTTGGGGATCCTAAAGACACTCAAGTGAACTCGAGGACGAGTTCTTTCCAACCTGGGGCGACTAATGCAGGAGGATCCGAGTCAGATGAGGCCGAGCTGTCTGATAGTACGTTAATAGCGCTGAGATACCATGAGTTGGCGGATCAGCGCAAAATTGGCAAATAATCATCGACCTTTCCTAATTGGGGCCTTTTTGGACGCGTTTCGGTATTTTGGCCATAACTTTGGCTACGGTTGTCAGAATCACGCCCATGACTCTTATTCGGAAAGCTCTTTTCGGTGTGCATCGGTTTCGAGGTCAAATTCAACTGTTTTCCCTTCCAAATCATCAATTTAAGTTATTTTTTGTCATTTTTAGTAATATTTCAATTTGCTTTTTGACATAGATTACGATCTCAAATTAAGCCAAATTTTTGGGATCTTATTTCCGTCATTAAATATTTCCTTTTAGTATGAATAATAGAATTTTGCTATTTTTGGTAAAATCTCGAAAATTATTATTTTCTTGCCATTTAACCCGGTTTGTGGGTTATTTTCGCTCAATTGTTGAATAATAAAGATTTTCTCATTTTTCTTGATGTTATTCTCTTGCGTTCTTCTCTGTTGTTGTCCATTGGTTCCAGCCTACAGAATAATCACTATTCTGCCAGGCGTCAACATGGGAGGATGGGCGAGTGTGGTACAGCGGAGGCTGGAAAAGTCTCTGTGCCTTGAACTCTGTAAGAGGAAAGGACACATGCATCTGTGAATTTGTCGGAGGTAGGTTACATGTCCAAGTTGTCCGAGGAAATAATTGAAGGACATCTGAACATGTACTTTATCTTTTTGGATATATATATTGTAAATCTATTATTTTGCACAGCTACATTTATCCGTCTGTGAACTCTTGATGCCCTATTTTCTTTCCTTTTCTGGATGCTGGTGTTCTTTGAACTCTGCTCAACAGCTTTTTCTTGGAAGATCAAAATAGAACTGCTATCCTGAACTAATTTTGAGTTCTTCAAATTTAAATTTGTATATGTCTGTATTTGACCAGATAGGAGGTTGTGACAGCAAAATCTTGCTTATGTTCAAATTATACTTGATCTCCTTTGCTTAAAGGCTCATGTTACCCACACCTAAATCTCCAAGTAAAATCATAAAGATTTATACACTTTATTGTGCTTATGTTGCCAAAATTTTAATGTAGGAAGTACTTCATACTCCAACATACAATACTCATAATCTTCCTTAGAATCCATATAAAATATTCTTTGAAATTTCCTCAATATTCATTCGTATAGCTTAACCAAGCTTAAGTCCTAAACCTTTATCATTCTATGATATCTTCTACTGGTACGGCAATGTCCCCGTTTAATAAACTCTGTGCATCTATTATTAACATTCGGAATGTTTCTCTAGGGTTTGTGTACGGTTCCACCTCTTAGAATTTCAATATCATAACAAGCTCCAGTACAACTCTGATCACTAGTATGTCATCTGCTTTCCATTGAGATTGAGGTTTAGTTGTGATATTTAAGTGACATGTAATCTTCCTCAACGTCTTCTCTGCCTTCAACGTAGATATAAATCAGGGTGGCGTCGTAACCTCTGTAGAATTTAATTGTTCTTCCCCATATCTTGAAACGTAACCTTTTCTCACGGCAAAAGACGGTTGCATATTTACTACTTAACTAGTTCTTACCCAATATCGCATCGTAAGAGGTACGAGTTTGACTCCATCCTATTCCCTGAAATTATAAATTAATGACTTCAGTTATAGCATGAAGGAGTGCTAACAGCAACAAAAGTGATAATCATTGCATTTCTTTTTTACTTTGCACTGTGCTCCAAATGTCATCAATGGCCATAATCATATAATCCCCTCAAATATTGGATGACGCTTGTTGCATTATATTAACACTAGATATTGTCTTTCCTTTCTTTTATAGTCTTTCTCTTTATCACCCCATTTCCACCTATGGATGGCATTTGCTTTCTACTCAGTGTTCTACTACATTCCTAGTCCAGTAGAGCAACTGTGGGTGTATTGCCGGGCTGCCATGATACTTTTAAACTTCCTTCGTGAGCCCAACCAATTTATACACGTCGTAACGTCAAAATCCTTCATCTTTCAAAGTCGCAAACTACCTGTAAGACGTTTCTATCAACTTCTATCCTAGTAGCCTTAGGTAACTAGTACTATGCTCAATGTCCTTTCTAATACTTCAAACTGCATGATAATCCTAAGCACTGCCATTACTTTCAAATAATTTATCCTCTCCTACGTTCAAAGTGTTTAGCCATAATCTATCTGTGTCAATTAATTGTGGAACAAAACTTTTCAAAACCTCTAGTTTTCTCATACTATGTGGGCTTTATCGATCACTTCCTAGGTGAACTCATATTCCTACCCTGGACAAATAGAGACTAAGATAAATCCTCTAATTTTCTTATTCTGAAAGATCATTATACTCTAATTCCTCCCAAAAAAACTCACAGAACATCAAGATCAAAGAGAAAAAAGCTAAGATTTGAAGATTTTTGAATTGAAGAAGATTCTTGGTGTTAGATCAAATTTCTTTCTTCGTCAAGATTTTAAAACCCTTATTCTTCTTTCAATAGTAAGAGTAGCTAGATCATTAGTTAGTGTGAACAATATAATTTATGTGTGACCTTTTATCTAACTTTCAAAATTCTAGTAGTTTTATAAGAGTCAATTTTATTTATGGAGAATAATGCTTTGAATTATTTGATCAATAATTCAATGATACGTGAATTTGTAACAAATTAAGAGGTAAATTGGATAAAAGTGTAGAGATACCTTTTGTTATTGCAAACGTTATATATGTTCTTAGAGATTTAATGCAATTAATTAAGTTTTATCCGATTCACGTAGAGATATTGAATTGACCTAGTTAAATATTATCAATTTGAACTTGAGATATATAAATTGAATACAGAAGAATTGTACCAAATACTACAATAGTTAAGAATTTTGATTAACAAATTAAAGAGGAACCATAAATGAAATTGTAAGTCTTAACATCCAAAATATTATTTAAAACCCAAATTCTTGTTAATTTTGTGTTTTTAGAAAATTATATTATAATTAGATAATCTAGATAATAAATCACATACTATTATTATTTTTCGTCAATTAAGATTTACAAATAGTAAATTAAAAATTAAATAATAGTACTTGTGGAAACAGTAATTTGGACTCATATGTCCAAGGATTTTTTTTTTTTTTTTTTTAATGAAGCCCTTTTTGTTCCATCCATTTCGAATATGGAAGAATATTCGAATTTTTATGATAATAATTACGATAGTCCTCCAATATTCGATGAAGAGATTGAAGACTATTTGAGGATAAGGGAAGCAAAGGAGGCTCAAGCCCCCTATTTTTTTATATTGGGCTCGATTTTATAACATAAGTTAAGTTTCACCAATGCAAAAATCAGGTTTCAAGTTTAAAAGTTACAAAAATCAGGTTTTTTAAAATTTTTAAAATAAGGTCACAATTATATGCATTTTGGTCACAGGTATCTTATTAAAAATTAGTTTTCGACCGCAACTTATCAAATTAAATGGTAACAGATTATTTCGAGGTTACAATTTATAGTTCACAATTGACTTCATTGGTCACTGATCAAAAAATTTATAGGTCACAAATTTTTAATTGGTCACAAGTTAAAAAAAATTATAAATAACAGAGATCACATTTCCAAATTTGTTGGTGATAGATTATATTTTTAATCACAAATTATCGAATTTTAAGGTCGCGGTTTAATAGTTAATCACAGTGAACCAAATAGTTGGTCACATACATCAAACACCCTACCCCCACTCCTTATCCACCACCAATGCTTGGTCACAAATCAACCAAATAATTAGTGACAGACAATATCCCACACCACCCCCACCACAACCACAGTCAACAAAAATGACCACCATTGCACCCTGTACCACACCACCAACAAGAACCACCACCGTCGCCGTCCCCACCACAAAACCACCACACGCACCTACCGGCAGATCCCACCGGCAGCTTCGCACATGGCAGCATCCCACCGGAAGCTTCGAACGACGGCAGCATCGCGACGCTTCTACCGTTCACGACGCTGTGAACTGCAGCAGTGTCGCGACGCTGTGAACTGCAGCATCGTCGCGACGCTGTCGTCGTTCACAGCAGGCAGAGAGACGAGGAAGGGGGAGGGGTGAGAATGGAGGCGAAGCCGCTGCACAATGCTGTGAACTGCAGCAGAGTCGCGACGCTGCCACCACTCACAGCAACGTCGCCGTTCACATCGGGCAGAGAGATATGAGGGAGATAGGGGGAGGGGAATGAGGATTAGCCGCCGCACAGTAGGCAGAGAGAGACGAGGGAGAGAAGGGAAGGAAGGAAAAGGGAGGAAGATGAAATGAAATTAGGGTTTGGGTGGTATAATATTTAATTACCCGAATTTTGATTAAAAAATTTTCACACCTGATTTTTGCACTTCGAAATTTAAACACCTTATCTATGTAATTTTCCCTAAAAGAATTGGGGAAAATTCATGGATCAGGTTTTAAGTTACACCAATGCAAAAATCAGGTTTCAAGTTTAAAAGTTGCAAAAATCAGGTTTTTTAAAAATTTTAAAATAAGGTCATAATTATATGCATTTTGGTCACAGATATCTTATTAATTATTTAAAAATTAATTTTCGACCACAACTTATCAAATTAAATGGTCACAAATTATTTTGAGGTCACGATTGACTTCATTGGTCACTAATCAAAAAATTTATAGGTCGGACATTTTTACTTGGTCACAAGATAAAAAAAAATATAGATAACAAAGATTACATTTCCAAATTTGTTGGTCACAAATATATTTTTAGTCACAAATTATCGAATTTGAAGGTCACAGTTTAATAGTTAATCACGATGAACCAAATAGTTGGTCACATACATCAAACACCCCACCCCCACTCCCGATCCACCACCAATACTTGGTGACAAATCAATCAAATAATTGGTCACAGACAATATCCCACACCACCCCCACTACAACAATCGTCAACAAAAACGACCATCAGTGCACCCTATACCACACCACCAACAATAACCACCACTATCGCTGCCCCCGCCACAAAACCACCACACGCACCCACATCATACACACACCCACCGAAAGCTTCGCACACGGAAGCTTCGCAATGCTGCTGCCGTTTGCGACGCTGTTGCGAGACGCTGCTGTCATTCACAACAGGCAGAGAAAGACGAGGGAGGGGGGAAGGGAAGGAGTGAGGATGGAGGCGGAGCCGCTGCACGATGTTGTGAACTGCAGCAGAGTCGTGACGCTACCACCACTCACAACAGCTTCGCCATTCACATCAGGCAGAGAGAGGCGAGGAAGGGGGAGGGAAAGGAGGATGAGCCACCGCACAGATGGCAGAGAGAGACGAGGGAGAGAGGAGAATGAGGGAAAATGGAGGAGGATGAAATGAAATTAGGGTTTGGGTGGTATAATATTTAATTACCTGAATTTTGATTAAAAAATTTTCACACTTGATTTTTACACTTTGAAGTTTAAACACCTAATCTATGTAATTTTTCCCGCTAAATATTCGTAGGAGCCCCATATTTGAAATTGGCATAAAGGCCCTTAAAATATCAGGATCGGTCCCTTTTTTAAATTAGGTATGAAAAGTGAGAATGAAAGTAGGAATTTATGTTTGGGGATTTGGTAAATTTTTGTTTCAAACTGGACATTTTAGACATTTCAAATCAGTACTTAAAACTTTTAACACATGATAAAATAGACTAAAGACTAGTTAACAAAAAAGTACTAACCATAGATGATTTTACCAAACATTAGTATTGACCCATGTTCTAAAAGGCGCGCAAATGCGCCGCCTAGGCGCGACGTGCGTACAAAACGAGTCAAAATGGGCAATGCAGGTAAAAATGCGGTCAACGATTTTTGTTGACCGCCTAGGCGTCTCAATGCGCGCATAGGCGAGCATCAGGCGCGCCTAGGCGCGCATTGAGATGTCTAAATTTTTTTATTATTATTATTTTTTGATATGATATAAAAAATTATTTTTTTTAATATAAAAATCTATTTATTATATTAAAATAATATTAAAAGTATGAAACGCGTTATGACGCATATTCGCCGCATTGACACGCTTAAACTTGTCTTGATTCTCGACCTTGATGCATCGCAACGCATTACGCATTTTAAAACACTGGTATTGACTAGGCTTTTTAAGTAAATTCCCCAAAAAATAAATCATTGATTCTGTTATCAGAAAAATCATTGGTTCATGATTTGATTCAGTTCTCTTAGAATCAAAATCAAATGAAATCATGTCCACCTATACTTGCTAGAATTAAGTTAAGCAACCTTGTGATATTAGACATCAATGCTTGTGATCGCAAACTTCAATTTTACCTTTCTTTCATACGGGTCACTAAATCATCTTCTTGATTATGCTCAAGTCCTTCCTTATTTACATGTTGGATCATTCTTCTTTAAATCTTGATACTTCCATTCTCTTCCCCCACAATCGTCCAAAATCAATCCGATGCAAGTTTCAAAAGTTTGCATTTTAATACACTAATCACTACAAAATTTTCCCCTATGAGAGCTCGAATCAAATAAGTACTGCTACGGCCTATGGCAATACTAAGCTATCGATATTGTCATGGACTACATTTGCTTATACTAAATATATTAACTCATGATACAAATCAAGGTAAGTCGGTGAAAATGACGAAAATTGATTAGCAAGGCAATGACAAATTGTACAAGCATAAAATATATTTCAGCGAAAAGAAAAAAAAAATCAATTTTCTAAGGAAATATGGTGATTTTCCACTACACTTTAATCAATTCAAACAAGTTCCTATGTGAATATATATATATTATTATTCTTTCTAACATTCATATCAAACCTCAGCTAAGCTAAATACTTGTGGGTGACAATAATTTGATGCAGAAGTGCCGACTCGTCCCACGTAATACAGTAGCATCAGCACCCCAAGCTTGGAAGAACTAATTCCTACTGAAAGAATACAAGAACCTAATCTGTTACAATTGGGACTGAATGTATTTTACAATTCCTTCAGCAACCTAACCTGTAAAAGTACATGAAGGCATTTGCATCTGTAGAATTTGCAGATGTCAACACGGCCACGTGCTGGAGATGGGATTGATCGTTTTACATTTCTAAACATCCTGACAAAAATGCCCTCCTGATTTGTCAATTTCAGATGGTCTTCGAATCAATACATTCCCTTGAAAACAGGGTTAGTACGGCATATGCTCGCTCCACATTCCTCGTACTCTGCCTTGGTATGGCAAGCCTGTGTGTGGCACAAAATATTGGTCCAGTATCCAAAGTAAACAATAACACAGACAAATCTTCTAATAGAGTATGAATTCAATATTTTTTTTTTTTTGATAACCGTGGATGTCCAGGCCAGCTTACGCGCACCTCGACTAATCCCACGGGACCCTAAAGTTTACGGTCTAATACTCACCTCAGTGGCCCTAAGGAGAGTATGCATTCAATATTTAACGTGTAAAATTGCAAATATATTTAATGCGAGTATAATCGATACAAAAACAAATTATTTCCACAATTTATTCCATTTGTATGAAGACTGAGGCATCTCAAAAGAGAACCTCCCCCCTCCTTCCAATCCCATAAAAGAAATAAAAACACAACAATCATGGGGCTGCCCTAATAGCAATTTTTTTCTGAGATTTTTTCGACAGCATACAAAGTGTACATGATTCATCTCTTTTCGAATGTGGATTGCAACAGCTTGGCGTCCACTTAAAAGATAAATTTACAGGTATTAAAACTTATCTCCAAAATCAGATCCAAATTTGGCGAAACTAAAATCTTCTACGGTACATGATGATAACGGTGAAATTCCTTTTTATATTCCATTTGGAACTCAATGACTTGGTTCAACTTTTGCGGTTAAGGGAATATGGTGCCTAATTTCTATTAATTTACTTAATCATTCAGACAAAAAATTATGACAAGAAAATTTTCATCAAACATTGTCATGTAATTTTTTACACCACCATGTAAATAAGACACAAAATATAGGTCCTGATATCCGCATTTGTGACTACAAACTCAAACAAATCACTGAATTCTGGACAGGAATTGATTTCTTCATAAATTACAGAAAACACTTCCAACTCTCCAAGGGAAAAAGCAAAATTACTGGTTTGAAACTATGACAAGTGATAGATGAATAATAAGGACAGAAAACATGTCTCCTCTGAATCATTAAGCTCTTTTTGTGTATAGAATTATAGTTGAGACTGAATATGGACTCAGCCTAGTTACACCAAAACTCTTTAGTGTCATAGATTCAACAATCAGTTGTACAATATGACGTGCATAACTGGAATAAATTAATAAATAAAATATATGCCATCTTAAGAAAAGAAAAATGTTAAAGTGCAAATTAACTCATTGTAACAGTGAAAAGGAAGAATTCATTCAATCTGTTGCATCAACGGTTGCCACTAGATTTAAGTGGTAGAGGGGATTTATACAGTGGATATTAAGAAGACTATTTTCTGATTTATAAGTATCACATTGTAAAATTTAAACCAGATCAATGACTCGCAAACGCAAAACTCCAGTTGCCAAGTTAGATCTGGATAACAGTTAGCACAATTTTATTGAAGTATCTCTGTTTTATTCCACTACAAGGGGAATATTTATCAAAAATTGGGAAAAATACTTTAAAATATCACTTTGATGGTATTTTAGCTTCTTTTTTTTTTTTTTTTTGTTATTTGGAGAGGTCGATGGAGACAACTGCTCCCCAGTCGGCAATGGACATCAACCCTTGCAACAGAAAAGCTTTAGAAGAAAGTATCTGATGCAGATGAAATTGCAACAAACAAAAAGAGAGATTGTTTTGTATTATTTACACGTGTGGGACATACAATTTACAGTATTTGTATAATTTAACTTGTTTCAAGAACTATGCATTACCAATATCGAAATGTGAATTCGGGGTGCAAACAGCCCAGAATTGATGCAAAACATTTTTTTTCCAAACAGCATTGTACTATGTCCATAAGATTTCATCACTCTATAATATTTTCAAGTCAAATCATGCACCAAGAGAGGTATAGGTTTCAAGAGTCGGTCCATATGAGGTCAATCTAGAAATTTGGCATTGTGATCATACCCCCCTCTCCCTACAATTAAAAAAAAAAAAAAACGAGAATAGAAAAATAAGTTAATCTTTGAATACCTTGAAAAACTCAGGAGTAGATGCAAGTACCGAGCCTCCAAACCAAACTGCATATCTCTGGATAGGATGGCTGACAACATTTACTTCCACTGGTTGTGCCTGGAAATTAATTGTTTATTCAGAAATCATAATGTACTAACAACAAAGGCCCAACTAATCGTAACATTGGTTACGTGCTCACTTTCACTTCTCCACGAATCCGAGCATCTGATGACTGAAACCGAGCATCAACAATCTTTTTTAGATCCCGTTGCAGCCTTCGGTTAAAGTCCTTGAACATGGTTGATCCTCCAGATAATACAACATTCTGCAATATATGTAGATGCATGTTACTCGTCATTTTTCAGAAGAAAGGAGAAATGTATAAAACAAAATTAAGAAGCGTAATCGAATTGTGCATGTTAGTACAGCAAAGGATTCATGTCACCTTATACAAGGCCCTTCTTGTATCTATAGGTGCAGACTGAATACATTTGTCTATCACCTCCGGTAAAGGGGTTGTAAAATCACTGCTATAAATCTCAGGGCTGAAAAAGACCTGCACATCAAGCCAATTTCAATATCAGAAATATTTTGTACCAACCCATTTATGTCAACTCTCTAAATTCAATCATTCCAATGAACCTTCATCAGTTTTCATCTTTCAGATGTCGAGAATTTCAAAACTAAGAAAATGAGTCTTATAATGAACCATTTTTTCCTGTACCCTTTTTTAAGTAAAACTAGCAGCAAGGTCAAAGGGTATTTCAACTCTGGCACAATCCTTCAGTTATTGAAACAAGTGAAGCCAAGGCGAAATCTCAGTTGCATGAAAATACTACTAACATAATATGTCTACAAGACCATGACTTACACATTATGACTACAGCTATCCTCTCTCAACCATTCACAGGAAATTATAAATGGTTCTGACAGTTTAGAAGTGTACAGACAAGCATAGTTATCAAAACCGACCCGGCCATTGACCTAACAAACTCACTAGGTCGGTGGTTCAACCAGCAGGTCATAGGACCATAATTTTAATTAAAAACTATTTTTTAAACTACTGAATATATTATTGCTTTTTGTCTATTTTCGTTAACATAATATACATTTTGCTGACTAACATAACACAATTTCTGTTAGCGCACACTGTTAGGAATATTGGACCTAACTCCACCTAATAAAACCAGCTTATTAGGGGAGGATTGCCCTCACCTTATTAAGTGGATCATTTATATTTTCCCAAGTAATGTGTGATTCTAATACGCCCCCTCACGCACAGCGTGGATCATGCCAAACAACTGTGAACAAATCGATATTAGGTGGCACCCAACATTGCATAATTGGGCCTAACTCTGATACCATGTTAGGAATATTGGGACTAACTCTACCTAATAAAACCGGCTTATTAGGAGAGGATTGCTCTCAACTTATTAAGTGGATCATTTATATTTTCCCAAGCAATGTGGGATTCTAATATATTGGGTCTAACTCCACCTAATAAAACCGGCTTATTAGGGGAGGATTGCCCTCACCTTATTAAGTGGATCATTTATATTTTCCCAAATAATGTGGGATTCTAATAAGCCCCCTCACGCACTGCGTGGACCATGCCAAATTATGCAATGTTGGGTGCCACCTAATATCGATTTGTTCACAGTTGTTTGGCATGGTCCACGCAGTGCGTGAGGGGGCGTATTAGAATCCCACATTACTTTGGGAAAATATGAATGATCCACTTAATAAGGTGAGGGTAATCCTCCCCTAATAAACCGGTTTTATTAGGCCCCAATATTCCTAACACACACTGGCCTAACATTTCACAAGTGAGGTCGAATCTCTATCATAGCAATTATATTAAATTTATTTTGAAGGGATTTGATAAAGAATCGGTTTGCATAGAACCGGTTCCGGTTTTCACTCAAAACCACCCGGCGGTTTTACAATTCTTGATCGTTCTGAAAGAGTTTTAACCGGTTCATATGCTTAATAGTCTATTAATGTAACTGTGACCGGACCACAGTCCAGTTCACCTGTTTTTTGGCCGATCAAGTCCAGGTTTAATAACTATGCCAACAAGCCATTTTATTATACAATTTTGTAGAAATAAGATGTGGTAATAAATGAAATATGCTGTTTGATAATTCAGAACTTAGATATGCTGTTTGATAATTCAGAACTTAGCGTCTAAAAGGAAAGCAAACCTCAGGGCCGAGAAAGCGTTCATAGCCAATATCACAAGAATATGGGGCCCCCGTCTTTGGCTTAGTACCTCTCCATTGCTTAACGAATTTTGCTGGCTCTTTGTCATGTTTATTGAACTCCTGAAAGTATAAAAGAAGAAAGATTAGTTATCCAATGGAGATGTAAAATTAAAAACTTCTAATGGGGGAAGCAGACACATGATGCATCTAAACCAAAGGAAACACAAATTTCTGCTTCTTTAGGTTCTTCACTCTCAAACTGTAGTGCGTGGGGGGGGGGGGGGGGGGGATGTAGGTGGGACACCTGGTCCCGGTTCTGAATTCAAAAAACTGTAGAACTAGTACCTTGACAATATCAGAGCAAGTATAGCAATACATTTCCTTCACTTTTCGGGCTACTTCCAAGGACTCCTCAGGTGGAACATGTTCTCCTCTTTCCTATGTGGAACAATATGTGAACAGTAAGAATGGGAAAAATAGAAAATATAGGATCACTACAGTTTCTACCATAATCCAAAAAAAAAACCCTTTCTTCAAAAGTTTGACTACTATCGTATCAAATCTGGAAAACCATCTTGTTCCTACAGATGTTTCCATAGATACCAGTCGTCGAAGTGTGTTTTCAAGCAAAGGGAAGATGAACTTCAGAAGTCCATAAGAAATGTCATCAGGTTTTTAATTTAGGCCCCTGTTTGGTACGGATTAAAATTCAGATTTTTAATTTAAGTCAAAGTCAACAATTAATTATAACCACATATTTCATGGATCCCACAACTTTTCAACCACGCATTTCATCAATTTTTATCAAAATCTAATAAAAATCTGATTTTAATCCATACTAAAGGCTGGATTAGTTCCGAGTCATGGAAAGGTCTCCTCAATAAAATAAGAAAGAACACACCATTCAAATTGCTCTTGTGAAGTTATTTCACGTCACCAGATTAGAGTACTCGCGTGCAAAAAGTTGTTGCTAATGATGCAGCAGAAACCTCATTACTTTAATTTCCAACATTTATATTCAAATTCAAATATTAGATTAAACTTGAAACTGGAGCAGAAAGTGAAGGTCATTGTTCTGAAACATGTGAGGTGATATGGTATAGATCCATGCAAAGTACAGATAGGTGGAAATAAAGAATGCAAGGCTCAAAAATGAAGAACAGTTCCTCTTCTCTGACATTGTATAGAAAATTTCTTCAACAAGTAGGAGCTACATAAATTATGTGCATCAAATTCTTCCCCTCACCCCCCAACCAAACACCTTTCTCCCCATTCCAACAAGGACATATTTATAAAATATAAAATATTGAGAGAACATACTCGCATGAGCTGCTGAATGAAGCGAGTAACATCTTTTCCAGCAACTGGAATCGACTTAATGCTGCTCCCAATAACGTAACCATCTGCAACAGGTACAACATGAGTAGCCCCATCTCCAACATCCACAACAACTCCTGTCATCTCACACTAAGAGAAAGTGTTGAACTATAAGAAAGTGAGCATAATAGTTCTGTCACGATAGAGAATTGTGGATATAGAACTTAGGACCATATACAAAAGTCCATTCTAAGGTCAGTGATATTAATTTTTTATCATTGGAAATTAAGCAATTTAATAAAATAATAAATAATGTAATTTTGGAAGCTCTTAAATGGCTGTCAACGGCAAACTAAATTATTTTCAAAAAAGTAGGTGGACTTATTATATTATGATAACAAAAATTCAACCCCATAGAATATGCAACATGTCTAACAAACAACAAATGAACATAATGGGGCAAGAGCAAAATAAAATATTGACTCTTGGAAACTATGCACATCCTAGACAAGGGATTAGGCTAACATACTTCCCAGTAGTTTCTTCCTCTTCTTATTTTATTTTATTTTTATTTTTTTTGTGCGGTGGTTCTGGAGGAGAACTGGGACAAAGCCTAAAGGCACTAAACATATAATAAATAACCTTCATATACTTGGAGTATTGTAAAAATAAGAGGACCTCTAACTCACAAAATCAATTTATGTAATATCTCCAATCCAATAGATATGATACGTGTACAGTATATATAGAAGAGCTTGAAATGTATAGATTTTCATCCACAAACCAAATATGATGCTCTTGTGCCTAGCCTAAGTCTTAAAAATGCTTAGCAAAGTTTGATCTCCATAAGCTAGATAGATGGGATAAAGATCACATAAAAAACCAGTGTTTTGAGGCACTGATGTTGATAGCCTTTGGCTAAAAAGACTAAATGGTGGAGGACAAAATCATTGGAGCACAGTAACAAGGACGAAACACGCTGAGATTGCTCTTACAAATTTTCATTAGTATATATTATCTGTTATTACAGGAAAACTGTCAAGTTTTTTTTTAGTTCTGCAATCAGCCATAATCACCTCTCTTAACCCCCACATCTTTAAAGAAACTAACTCCATCTCTCAATTAAAAGTTTCTGTCTACTCATGCAACTACCTATATCTACGCTTTAATGAGTTGAAGTTAATCATTTCCCACCCATATCCATATTTTCGAGTTTGATATTTATGGCATCCTTATTGAAATATTGTTTTGAAAAATTTTAAAAATTTATGCATGCACCTCTGTGCCCTTATTCTTGGTTAATTCTAGCAATGAGAAACTGATTTCTAATTCAAACACAGCTATACATTAGAACTATATATGTATGCAACTCAATTGGATATATGGTCAATTGGATAATCCATATATCTTATCATTTACACCCTCACTATTCAATTTGCATAAACTTATATAAAAGTTAGGACAACTCCAGAATCTCCACAAGCAATTACACAATTGAAATGTAAACTTCCCATCTTTAACATTAGAATTTAATTCTTCAAATTACTAGGTAATCAGATCCCAAAAAATCCATCACAAAACGTCTCAAAGCAGAAACAAAAGTGAAATATAATGAATGTAATGCCAAACCTTGGATGTTGTGTACCCAGCAGCCAAAGCCAGCACAGGCTGCACTGCGATATAAAGCCCAGGAACATTAAAAGTTTCAAACAGAATCTCTCCTGTATATTCCCGACTTTCCGGCGCAGTCAAGGGACTTTCAGTCAACAAAAAGTAATGATCCTCTGGATCACATCGCAAATAATTATATATACACTGCTGCCAGAATCTTTCCATTGCATCCCAATTATCCACTTGACCGTGCTTAATGGGATAGCTCAAATTGTAAGTGCTACTAGATTTAGATCTAGACAAAGCTTCTTCCCCTATATAAAAATCCAGATCCGCCATCACCCCCGCGCTATGCTGCGCTAACCAATTGCTGCCTTTCGTAGAACTGGCTCGCGGCTGGTTGACAAATGACTCATTTACAGCAACTACTGTGGGAAGTATGAAAGACGGTTCGACATTTCCTGCGAAACCCATCTTCGTATACCTGAAAGTAAACAAACCCAGATAAAAAGAAGAGTTCAGAAAAAATCCATTCCCGTAAGCCTCAACTAAGTTGATTTCACAAGGAATTTTTATCAAACAATTCGTATTAAATAAATAAAATAAAACAATAAATACCCAGTTCCATTATCAATTACTACAGCGGGACGTGAACTCGCAGCATCCATGGGAATGAGGGAATGAAGGCAGCTGAGAGTTAAGAAGGGGTTTAAGAAGGATGGTGATCATGGTAGTTGAAATGGAAACGACGGCGTTCGGTGGCAGTGAATCTGACTCAGAAATGTTGGGTTGGTGGAGGAGAAGATGAAAACGGTGGTGGGTGAGAGTTCAATTCCATCCATTTCATTATTGGGTCAACAAATCCATAATCATTACAGTGAGTTTCTGTGCGCGAATTGAGTATTATGTGTTTGATGCAATTCCTTTCTTGGATGCTTTGCTTTGCAATTAAACAAAGGAATGATTCAAAAATTGCCTGGTTTTTTCTTGGATTTTGGAACAAAAGATGCAATCTTGGAGGCTACAGTGCGTTTGGTGGTCGGTTCAATAGGGTGTTGGCAGGGCCAGTGATTCTGGGCTGGATCTGATATGGACTATTGTAAAAGGTGCTAATAGATTTAGGGAAAATTTCAGCTGGCTCCCTAACCTTTTCAAAAAGTGCAAAAGGATCTCCAATCCACAAAAAGTGAGCAACTGCAACTTACCCAACTATTGAATATTTGAACTTTTACCATATAAAGGTCTTCTGGCTACATATTTTCCTAAAAAGTTGGGACGGCGTGCAAGACATTGAAGGTTAGAGACAGTGTTGCACTTATCAAAAAGGTTAGGGACCCTAGTTGCATTTTTTTTTTCAAAATTTACTTAAAAGCAATTAAAATAAATAATGTGCAAGACATAGTGGGGTCAACGAGCCGAGCCGAGCCCGAGCTGGAAAAAAAAAAGCTCGAGCCGAGCCCGGCCAAAAAAAATAAGGCTCGACCCGAGCTTTGGCCCGAGCCTTAGCAGGCCGAGCCGAGCCCAGGCAGAGCCGGCTCGATTTTTTATTTTTTTTTTAAATTTTTTTCAACTATTTTAGCTTTAAAAAAAAATTTATTATTTTTAATTTTTTTTTATTAATCACGGGCGACCCCCCAAAATGGGGCCCAGCCCGAGCGTAGGCTCGATTCCACCGAGCCCGAGCCCGAGCCGGGCCCGGCTCAAGCTTTTTTCGGACCGAGCCCGGCCGGCCGAGCCGACGAGCTTTTTTGCCACCACTAGCAAGACATTGAAAGTTAGAGACAATGTTGCACTTATCGAAAAGGTTAGGGACCCTAGTTGCATTTTTTTTTTTCAAAATTTACTTAAAAGCAATTAAAATAAATAATATTTTTCTTAGTTAGCCCTTATTTGATGGCCATTATTTTGAGAAAATAGAGTTTCGAATAGAGTTTTTTTGGAAAATGTGTAATTAAAAAGTAGAAAAAAAATTTAGTTTACGTACAAAATATTTTATTGTGTAAATATATGGTTGAAAATAAATACAAGAATTAAAAATTTTGTAATAATGGTTGTCAAACAAGGACATGATGTTATGATAAGTTAAATAAGTTGTTTATCAGATGCATGTTGTATTTACTCAGTAAATGCGAGTCTCAATTAGTACTCTCAATCCGAAACTCAACCTCATAGGCAAGCTCAAACATTGAAATGGTTGTGGAATTTTCTTTAGTAGCATAAATTTCCAATAGAAATTAAATTTTTCATTTAGAAAATAGCCATTTTTCATTGAATGCAAGCCGTGGGATTTATATGTTTCAAATCGCAGAGTTCAACAACATGCTACTTGTACACTTAACAGAAAAAATGGCAGCCTCTATCGATCTATGGAGGATCAAGCTAAGAATAAATATTTGTCCTAATGAAATCAGTTCATGGAAGAATCTTGCCCATCATGGGCGAATGATCTTCAAATTTAGAGAGGATGATATTCGCTATTGAACAAAATTATTCTACATCAATGTTGAAATTTGATTTTTGTATTGTAGTAGTCACAGTGCACAAACTTAGCACCAGAATGTGCAATCTTAAGCTGCATCATTCAAATATTGTCGACCTCTTCTGAGGCAAGTTAGTATGTCAAATGTGTCAGCCAGTTGTGCCTATTGCAAACCACTTTCAAACTAGGACGATTGTGGGACATGATTCACCACATAATTCTCCTGGTTTAAACCCAAATCGAGGATTAGAACCACCCTTCGGTCTGTCTACTTCAAATCAGGGGGTAATGGAACGTCAAACTTGAATGGCGGTATTGGAATTACAAACCTGGGAGGTAATCCAAATATAAGAGATAATGTCCTGAATAATGGACAGAACGTCCCACGCGTCAATGATGGTTAAATACTCAGGTTAATGGTAATAATGGCCCAAACAATGGCACTTTTGTTGCCAACCAAGGACCAAATGGTAGGCCTCGAACAAATCAACCAGTAAACCAGCCTGTAGGAGTTCTATATAATCCCAACGTCATGTTGAGGAATCAAATCATGGAGATTGTATAAGATCAAATGGCTATTGGGGTACGTCCTGTCATTAGACCGACTTACACAAAGTTATATCCTGATTGGGTAGATCAAGTATATCCATGACCTAGAGGGTACGAAGTGCAAGAATTTTCATTATTCACTGGTTTAGGAGAAGTATCTACTCTAGAACATATAGGATGATTCACACTGCAAAGTGGTGAAGTGGCTGACTATCATAAAATGAGGTTATTCCCTAATTCATTAACATGAGTAGCTTTCTCTTGGTTCATTAACTTGTCGCAAACTTTGTTCAAACATGGCAACAATTGGAACAATTGTTCCATGCTCAATTTTATAAGACTGAATCTGAAGTCACCTTGACCGATTTGGTGAATTTACGTCAAATGTCAAACGAGTGGGCAGAAAGTTTCCTTCAAAGGTTCAAAACAATCAGGAGTAAATGTTTTGTACCTCTGCCTGAGAAGGAATTTGTCAAATTTGTTTGAGCTTTGATTTGAAGAAGAAATTCCAGGATAGAGAATTTCCTGACATGTTCCAACTCAGCGCGAATGTGATTAAGTATAAACGATTGATAAGAGAAGAAGAACAAATGAAAAACTCTAGTAAATGGACTTATTATAAAAACCCAAATTTTAACGTTCATACTATAAACGATGAATATTACGATCAAACTGAAGTATGTTTGGCCGAATTAATTAAAGAATATGCTTACGTCTGTCCTATAATGGCCAAACCTAGAGCGTCGGGCAAGAACGAGCCTATAAAATATGAAAAGAATATGCTTACGATCAAACCCAAATTTTATCGTTCATACTATAAACGATGAATATTACGATCAAACTGAAGTATGTTTGGCCGAATTAATTAAAGAATATGCTTACGTCTGTCCTATAATGGCCAAACCTAGAGCGTCGGGCAAGAACGAGCCTATAAAATATGAAAACAAACATGCTAGGACGTTCTCGTTCGATATGACTAAAGCTGACCTTATATTTAATAAATTATATAAGGATAAGCAAATAAAATTAAGCGATAAGCATAAGTTGCCAACCCCTGAACAAATTAAGGGTAAAAAATATTGTAAGTAGCATAATGCATGGTCACATTTGACTAATTACTGCTTGGTCTTTTGTCATGTGTTACAGGATGTTATCGAATCAGGACGAATACATTCGAAGATAAGAAGAAAATGGCAGAGGATGAAAATCCTTTCCCACAGCCACTTAGAGTGAATATGGTGACGACTGGTTTCAAAAACAAGTTGCCAAGATTCAAGTTGATCATAGATAACGGAGAAAAAGACCCTAGGCCACATCCCAGCATTTTTGAACATATCAAAGGAAAGGAGCCTAGAAAGGATGAAGACGTCTTGTGTGCAAGATGTAAAGGAGAAGTGGGTGCAAATACAGAGAAATCAGGAATATGGCAGCATCACCATTGCCTTATTTTGTCCTAAACGCTCAGCTTTTTAGAGGGCGAGGTACATCATTTTATAGAGGATCGCCTTCTGAGAGGTAGTTTAGGCCAACGAATAGTAGGAGGACATTTAGGTCGCAACCTCGCCAACCAAATGTATGGCATTCATTACAATATAATGTAGGAAGGGTGATACCCTTCAATGAGATTACTAGAACCCAATAAAGGCATTTTCAACGGAATTATGGAAGAATAATGAGGCAACAATAGGGATTGCCACGTCCTAAAGCGCATAAACTACTCGATGTGGCCAATCAGAATGTTCTCGAGGATAGTGAAGAGACTGGTACAACTGAATCAATGGAAGAATGGCCAGAAAGTTCTTCTGGAAGATCAAAGTTTAAGCTAGGCAAAAGGATGAAGAAGATCCAGATCAGCCCCTCACTATTCAGTTCGGTACGTTGCCTTCTGTCATGGCTAATAACTACTTACTAGCCAATGAATTCAAAAACAAAGAAAAAGAAGA
This sequence comes from Fraxinus americana, assembly GCA_035079005.1. Taxonomy (NCBI): domain Eukaryota; kingdom Viridiplantae; phylum Streptophyta; class Magnoliopsida; order Lamiales; family Oleaceae; genus Fraxinus; species Fraxinus americana. The sequence continues at coordinate 2,194,035 of CM068710.1, read as the reverse complement.
GGACGAAAGGGAAGATAACAAAGAAGAAGCATTGTGCTGGAATGTGAAGAAAGCCAAACATCTAGAGGGCCATACGACGAGGAAAAGGATGATGGTATGACGAACATCGAAGAAGAAATTGATCTGGAAGCAAAGAGAAGAAAGAGGGGAGTATCGCACAATACGTTGTTGAAACAACTACATCGAGAAGGCGTTCGCGAGGTAGACTTGTTGGGAGAACCATCTGGGCGTTCCTTTGATTACTATGTGTTGTACGGGACACCCAAGAGAAAGAGGAGAGTACCTCGCTCTAAAAAGTATGGATCACCTCCAAAAATATTGCCTCCTCACACAGGTTAGGTAACTGAAGAAGAAGCTCTGGAGGAAAGGAAGTAGAAAATCCAAGAAGAAGCAACTCAGTGTGACATGTTGCATGTTGAGTTATCACAAGGAGACAATTCAACTGAGGACAAACAGGAAGTGGAAATAGATACTGCTGAGAAGGTTATCTTTAACAAACCAACCATGAAATTGACTAAGCACTTGAGGCCATTGTACGTGAAGGCCTTGGTCAACGGTATACATGTGGCGAAAGTACTCATTGACAATGGAGCAGCTATAAACACCATCCTGTCCAGAATGATGAGTAAGTTCTCAAAGACAGAAAGTGATATGATTCCAACAAAAGTTATTCTCACAAGTTTCAATGAATGAGCAACTTCGGCTAAAGGAGTTATGCCACTGTACATAACTGTAGGGACAACTACTAGGACTATAGTCTTCTTTGTAATAGATGGTCCTACTAGTTACAATGTACTACTAGGAAGAGATTGGATCCATGGGAGTCGTTGCATACCTTCGTCCCTCCACCAGTGCTTGGTATTTTGGAATGACAAGGGCGAAGTAGAAGCAAATTCAGTGGAAAGATTCATGTACGAAGGAAATTATGGACCTGTCAAGGTAGTCCAAGATGGAGAAGAAACTTAAATTGTTGCACAAAGTGAAGAGCCATTTTCAGTGGATGCACTTACTGAAATGTTTAGTCAAATGAGGCCAAACATAGTGGCCTTGGAAGAGCCAGTGATTGGCAAAAGGTTAATCAAAGAACTTTAAATGAGTTGTCAATGACAAAGGCAAATGGCCAACATTATGGCCTTCAAAGCCAAGTTAATGAAAGGACAAGACGAAAGAAGAAGCAGCATTAAAAGCATTGGGAAACAAATTGGCACTGTTCGAGTTGGAGCAGAGTATTGACCAAGAGGTCAATAAGGTGGATTGTTTAGAAGAGGAAACGCTTGTAAAAAACATGGACAATGAAGTAATGAGGATCACAAAGCTTAGATATGCTCAAACACAAGACCCTTTGATTAAAGTGAATATTGTGACGAAGGGGAAGATCGTCCAACATTTGTCAGCCAGATGCTCGATCAAGAGGTTAGTAATAAATTAATCGCTTTATTAAAAGAATATAAGGACTGTTTTATTTGAGAGTATGAACATTTGTCTGGTTTAGATAGGATCTTGGTGGAACATAGATTACTAACGAAGCCAAATTTTAAACCACACAAGCAACCTCCTAGGCTTTTTGCCCCTAATGTACTTCCTGAAATTAAGAAAGAAATAGAGCGATTGTTAAAAACAGGTTTTATTAGAACGACCAGATATGTCGAGTGGTTGTCTAATATCATGACAGTATTAAAAAAGAATGGTAAGTTAATGGTGTGAATAGATTTTAGAAACTTAAACTTAGCTACGCCCAAAGATGAATATCCAATGCCTACGGTAGACTCTTTAATGGACTCGACTACCGAACATGTAATATATTCCTTTATGGATGAGTATTTAGGATAAAATTACATAGCTGAGGAAGACGTACACAAAACTGCCGTTAGATACCCTGAATCTTTAGGATGTTTCGAATGTGTAGTTATGACTTTCGACCTGAAGAATGTGGGGGCAACTTACCAAAGAGGGATGAACTTGATTTTTCATGATATGATAGGCAAGTTTGTTGAAGTGTATGTAGATGATATAGTGGTCAAATCCATTAAGGAGGAAGACCATTTTGAGCAACTAAGATGTTCATTTGAGCGAATGAGACAATATAAATTAAAATTGAATCATTTGAAATGTGCATTTGGTGTTAATGCGGGAAACTTTCTTGATTTTCTAGTGTACAAAAGAGAGATTGAACTCGATAAAAATAAAGCGAATGTCATTGTAGAGGCCAAACCACCTAACAACTAAAAAGAATTGTAAAGGTTTTTAGACCAAGTAAACTTTTTAAGACGCTTTATTTCTAATTGTGCAGGGTGAACGAAAGCTTTTTCGCCTCTTTTAGCGCTGAAAAATCAAGACGAATTCGTCTGGAAAGAAGAGTATCAAAAGGCTTTTGAAAGCCTGAAAACATATTTATCGAGTCCACCAGTGTTGATGTCACCAATCCAAGGATGACCAATGAAATTGTACGTATCGGTTGAACAAGAATCGATAATTGGGATGGTCGCACAAGAAGACCAATTGGTGAAGAAAAGGCCATTTACTATTTGAGTAGACGGTTAACAAAATGTGAATGTAATTATTCTGCTATTGAAAAATTATGTCTTATTTTATATTTCATATGTAAAAAACTAAGAGCTTATTTATGGCCTGTGACCGTTTATTTAATTTCTAAAGTAAATTTAGTTAGATATATGTTTTCTCGCCCTATTTTACACCAAATGGTAGGCGTTTGGACTTTAGTATTGTCAGAATTTGAAACACGATACATACCCAAAAGGCAGTAAAAAATCAGGCTTTGACTAACTTTCTGGCCGATCATCCATGCCTTGACATGCCTGAATAGATTGAATTAGAAATCAATCCATTCGATTTAAAACCTTAGATCTTATACTTCGATGGATCAAAAACTTCCAAAGGTACAGGGGTAGGAATAGCATTGATAAATTCTTTAAGGATTTGTTACAAATTCGCATTCACTTTGGATAGGATGTGTACCAACAATCAAGCTGAATACGAAGCCTTAATTGTGGGTTTAGAGTTGATGATAGATATGGAAGTAAAGAATGTGATCATTAGGGGCGATTCTCAATTGGTAATTCACCAATTGATTGGCGATTTTAAGTGCCAAAGCGATTCCATTGTAAGTCAATACGAAATCGCCAAAGAATTGTTGGAAGAATTTGACCAAGCAGAGTTTCAATGTGTTAATAGGATGTATAATGACATAACAAATGAGTTGGCTCAAATGGCCTCAAGTTATTCAAAAACTTTAAATTGGGAGTCTACCTGTGAATATGGAATAATATTGCCCGTAGTACAAAGGAGGGCGAGAAGGATCAGAGTTCATTGCATACAAAATGGAGACGTAATGATTGGAGAGTAGAATTAAAAGGTTCTTCAAAGAACCTAATAAGGAAAGTAGTAGGAAAATGAAGTTGCGTTCGTTGAATTATGCATTGATAGATGAAGAGTTATTTAAGAAACCCTCGGATGGTATACTACTAAGATGTGTAAGTTTGCAAGAAGCCAAAACGATCATGGCTGAAGTGCATGAAGGGATATGTGGAGCTCATCAAACTGGCCAAAAAATGAGATGGTTAATTATTAGGAGTTGATATTTCTAGCCCAAAATGGGAGAATCGTGTGTTCATTATGCGAAGAGTTGTTTAGCATGCCAAAAATATGGTCCAATACAAAGAGCGCCAGCAAGAGAAATGACACCCATTATCAAACTTTGGCCGTTTAAGGGTTTTGCGATAGACTTGATAGGAAAGATTTATCCCCCATCGTCCAAGCAACATACATTTATAATAGTTGCAACAGATTGTTTCACTAAGTGGGTAGAGGCGATACCTTTAAAGGAAATCACCCAGAAGAGTGTTATAGATTTTATCCGTGATCATATTAATTGTAGATTTGGGATTCTACAAACTTTGATGGTGGATCACGGAACTTCCCTGAATGGAGATTAAGTGAAGAAGTTCTTAAGCGAGTTTGGAGTTAAGCTAGTAAATTCCACGCCTATTACGCTCAATCTAACGGACAGACAAAATCTTCTAATAAGATTCTAAAAAATATCATAAGGAAAATGATAAATGAAAATGCCAGAAATTGGCACGAGTGTTTAAACAAAGCCTTATGGGCTTATAGGACATCGCTTCGTTCAAATACTAAAGTTACTCATTTCCAACTTACTTATGGACAGGAGGCTGTTTTGCCTATGGAAATTAATGTGCAATCAATCAGAGTGTGTTTGCAATATAAGTTAAGTGATGGTGAGTTTGCTGAGTCATTAATCCAAAACTTATTGGAGTTAGACGAATTAAAGTTGGATGTTCTAGATAGATTACAAATTCAAAAACAAAGGATGGCTAAATTTTATAATAAAGAAGTTATAGTCAAATCTTTTAGCTTGGGCGAGTTAGTTTGGAAAACAATACTCCATTTGGATAGCAAAGACCCAAAGTATGGCAATTGATCGCCCAATTGGGAAGGGCCATATAAAGTGAACAGTGTATTGCCTAATGGAGCCTATCATTTAGAAGATTTAGATATCACTAAGCACATGAGATTCATTAATGGTAAATACTTAAAAAAGTATGTTTCTTCCTTATGAAAAAGTGAACAAATAACGGCATAATCAAATAATTGTGCTAAGTGATCATAGGTAAAAAAATAAAAGAACGAAGTACGTTAAAATGAATTCCTTTATTATCAAATATTAATTACAAATTATAAGATACAAAATACAAGATACTCTATAAGCTACAATCGGGAGCAAGTTGGCACCATTCTTCTATCAATCACAAAAAAAGAGGGTGAACTAGCCTTGATCGCCTTCCTAATCGCACTGCTGCAATGGCAGGCAGAGAGGTTGAGAAGCACTCTCAATAGGCAAAAAGGCTGAAAAGCACTCGCAAACTGCCTTCCTAATTGTATTGCTGTAATAACAGGCAAGGAGGCTGAGAAGCACTCTCAGCAAACTAAGTGGCATGAAAGGCATTCCCAAATCGTCTTCCATCATTGAACTCCTTATGGAGAACATGAAGGGAGACACTGAGAAGGCATTCATTGGCCAAAAAACATTTCCTATATCTTCCATACCAAAGGTGATATCAAGGCAGATAGCAAAATGGACAATAGATCAAATGATCCATTTCTATCGAAGAAGAAAATGGTTGATCAATTATATGAGATGTCAAACGATGGTAGCAAGTTAGTTTTTTTGGGAAGAAAAGAATGAAAATGAAGATGATAAGTGCGGAACACATACGCATTTATAGAGGCGTGAAGATGAAAGGGCAGAATATGAACCACATATATGCATCGTAACAGAAATTAAATGGCCCAAAGTCTTGAAAAAGGATATTGGAATACGAAGGGGAAATGTACATGAGTTTTAGTATAAGGCAACTAAATTCTTTGGGGGTTGAAGATTGAGGAGGACGTCAATTAATACACAAATAAATAAAACAGTCATTCATTAATGACGGTGGCTGCCATTACATTCAAAATTAGTAATAGCAGTTAGTGTGAAATTACAAAAGAAAATAAAGGCATCAGGTGTCTTAATTACAATTCGGCCCAAGCCAAATGCATTTGTTCCCTAAGGCTTACCCAATCATCGCTCTGCCTAGAAGATGTGGTAGTTATTTCAGTTACAACATCGTCATTAATCTGTAACTTGGTGTAACGCTCAACCAAAGACTTGGTTCGTTCGATTCCTTGGGAAGCATTGCGCTTTTTGGCAGCCATTCTAGCCCTGCAGTCATCCATCTTTGCTTGAAACTCTTTCATCTCTGCAGCCAAGCTTATCATCAAAGAATCTTCAATCATAACTTCGGAAGAGATTTCGTTCAATTCAGCCTTAGCTTTATCAATATTTTGGAGCAAAGATTCTCTTTCAGAGGCAGCACGAAGATACTGAGTACTCTTAGCCTTCAATTCGACAATTTTTGCTAGCAAGGAGAGGATCTCAGAATGGATAGACTTCAACGTCGCCTTAAACTCAAAGAAAACATTGAGCGACAGAAGTGTAAGTGCTTGCGCCAATTTTGTACTCAAGAGCTCAAATTTATCCTTTTATTTAGCAGCACTAGCCTTACCAATATCCATATCCATGAAAGAAACATACTCAAATACTGATTGCTTGAGAGTCTTCATATTTTCCTCCGAGAAAGCAGAAGATGAAACAGAAGGATGACTAGTTGAAGAAGGGCATGATGTGTTTACTTGTTCCCAAGAAGTGAACAAGTCCCAGATAGAATGCACAATGGTATCAGCATCTTGTAAGGAAAATGTAAGCATTTAGTATTTTCATTGCAACAAGCGAAGTGAAAATAGAAAGAAGCAAAAGACTACCTCATCAGCAACTTTGGGAAGTTCAGGCACATCACTGGTTGATTCTGCCACCCGTGGAGACTTCCTTTTATCTGAACGAATTGACTCTGCCACAACGAGGCAGGTCTATGGGAACCTCTGTAGAATTCAAGAAGCAATGAATTGAAAACCAATGGCACAATCAAGGGTAAAAAATCAAAATATGTATTAACTTCTGGTTCGACACTTGGGGGGTTAACGCCCTCGGAAGATGACATCTCTTCAACTGGTTGTGATGAAAACTCTGGGACTAAGGATTTCTCTTTAAGCAGAGTCCCTTCATCAGCTGATGTGGATGAAGCAGTTTCAGCAGGAGGCGATGGAACATGAGATGCTAAGACTGGAGCCTTTGAGGGGGAAGCTGAACTCTTCTGAAAAATTGAGGCAAACCATTAATACATGAAGGATGGTGTTTTATGAATAAAAAAATTCAATTATCTTTCTCCTAAGGCTGAGATGAGCATCATCATCATCATCACCCTGCAAAATTGGAGAAGCTGAAGCTGGCCGTTTGCAGTTGGAGGCACCTTTGGCTGTGGTAGCCTGGACAGGTGGAGAAGCAGGTGGAGGAATAGGACGTTTAGCACGAGTAAGTGGTGATTGAGGAGAATAGGTGGGATTCCTAATAGATACAGGGGTGGCTAGATAGGAGAAGCAGAAGAAGTATCTGGTCGATCTAACAGATGGAAGGCACGATGAACATCAGTTGTGAACAACCTATGTTTCACAGATGGCCAAAGTTGGTCAAAAATGGGATGTGTGACAGTGGTAGGATTGAACGGAGCCAAAGAGAAACCTTTCGTCAAAAGATTATTGCGAGTATTAATGCCTTGTACCTCGAATTTATTGATAGTATAGAAACGCTCTGTTAAATTCTTAGAATAACAAGTAAGAACAAGCCACATTTGGCCAAAACCAAGTTGGCGAGCAAAAAATTGGAGAGTATATATCTCAACCCCTACCTTGACATTTGTTTATGTGACAATGTCATGGAACAGTTCTCTCCCAACCAAAAATTGAACCCAAAGTGCTCATCTCAGCTAAGGTAGAAGAAGGCCGTACATAAAGAGGGATTTGGTGAGGAGAAAAAGGGAAAAAAAAGGCGTTTAATTCAAAGTATAAAAGAATGTAAAAACATCTCTGTTGGACATATTTACAGGGCTCAATTGATAAATGAATAGCCCATAGCAGCTGACTATTAGGGGAGATAGTGGAGCACCAAGTTGTGGAAAATAGGCTCTCAACCACAATTGAGCAAGCCAAAGAGACCCACTACCAGTGGGAGACACACCATTCTTTAATTAGAATTGAAGGGAAGTCATGCCTCTATAAAATGCGACTAAAAAGAATGAACACAAATTCAAAGACTTGCCACGTGCTAACTCATGCGATAGATGCAGATAACTCAATGAGGGTTTCAGGCTGGGGACACAGAGAACATATTTACAGAGCCAGACCTGAAGGAATGCTACACGTTCAGCATGAGTAGGCTCAGAATTGGAAGCAGTATAAAGGCCTTGCATGCCTGAGTAAGATTCAGCAATTTTCTTGTCAAACTTTGGGGCAACACTGGAAATCAAAATACCAAGAAAGATGGTATCGCCCGAGGGCGGAAGATTCACTAGGGCTCCAACAACCCTTAGAGTAATAGACATTGGGCCAAGAGGAAAAATAAAAGTGTTATACTCAGAAGATCAGAAACTCAGGGCGATTGGAAAAAGCATTGGGTCATAAGTTGGGGGAAAAATGATAATTTCTAATAGGTCCAAAATCTTAGCACGATCAAAAATTGCTTTGATGGGATCATGATTTACCATACGTGCATGTTATCTACGAAAACTGGGATCAGTTTTTGGCCAAGTACGAATACTTTTATCGCGGATTGGCTTCAATGGAAGGGAGTTCAGAAAAGGAGGGTCTTCAGTGCAAGGGAATAGTTGACCCACCGCCGCTCATCCGACATCATTGAATGATGGGCCTAGATAGAATTCATGTAGGTCAGCGTTGGCTTGTGCAAGGAAGTTTAAATTTATATACGGTCTAGTAAGAAGGTTTTCGAAATCCTCAAAACTGAAGGAATCATCGAAATGAGTTTGTGAAGTCGCCATTTGATGCAAAGTACAGATGCTGTGAAGGTTTTTTGAGAAGTGTAGTGATGAAGCAAGACAATGAACAGTGACCTTTATAGAACGCACGATGTAAAGACGTGAAGTTAATGGCGCGATGAAGTGGCGTGTCTTTTGGGTTTATAGGGGTTTGTAACGTTACACCTTTTCAGGCTATAGAAGGAAATAATGATTGAAATTCTTGGGAATTTCAAATATTGCCGAAAAATATAAAAGAAGAATATAACAAAGATTAATAATTGATATTAATTATACAATATTTGGGGGTAATTGTTGACATACAAAAAGTGTAGCCCAAATTGAATAGTCCAAGGAATGAAGCCCAATTGGGAAATTCAGAATGAATCCCAAATATGACCATTGATAAATGCAGTGGAGGCCTACGAACAAAGTAACATTATCGCCCAAACTTGCAAGACGTCCAGGATCTGAGTGAATGGAATACCTTACGATCGCCCAGAGCGATGATCCCGTTCTCGCCCAAACCCTCTAGTCGTCCAGGAACTGAGCGAATCTAAGGTATTATGGTTATCCAATACAGTAGTTATTGAAGCAGTTATTGAACAATCTTATCACACCCCACGATCTCAGAATTCCGGTTATAGCCAGTTAAACAACAAGAGTAATGACAACAGTTAGAGACGACAGTTCCACCACATATCAGTCATCATGAGGAAAGTGGGAAGTTATAGAGTATCAAGTAGTTTTTTACAAAGAAACTATCAAGGGAATATAAAAAAGAAAGGAAGACATAGAGAAAAGGGTCTCGAATTAAACACTCTCAACAGAGAATATGTAATTTCAATTTCTTAGTTTAACTTTAAAACACTTCTTTTAGTACTCGTGTGCTTGCGCCACTTGGAGGCATTTTGTTTATTTTCAATTGTACTCTTCATCAATAAAACACCCCTTTTTGGGACTTTGTCTCGAGAGGTTTGTTCCTTACACAATCGTTTGATTCCTTTTTTAATTATTAGCGATAACCCGCGCGAAACAATATCAAAGATCTAACATTAGGATAATGTACACCAAAGATGAAAGATTGGAGGCAATGTGACATAAAATTAAAAGTAAGTTCCTCTAGGGATCCCAAACCTTTAAACATTCAACGCACCATGTTCTCAACGTTCTTTTGGGCCACACTAGACCCCTAAGCTTAAAAAAAATTGTATGTATAGAATCTCAATCCGATGAAAACCATCTATTTAGAGGACAAAAGAACAGTGTTGTAAATGGCGACACCACCTAGGTGTGAGGCGTGGTGAAAACGTTATGCATGGGGCCTAAGCACTAATTAAGCGGTCAACGTCGGCAATGACCGCTTAATGCATGCATTATTTTATATATATATACATGCAATTGATGAGCGGTTGATGTTTTTATTTCACCATTAATAAAGAGTTAAATAAAATTTAAACTCATATGTTATCTATATTATGCAATTATGATTTTAAATCTTATCTTTTTTGGGAATTTTGAAAAATGTATAAAGTTACTATAAATTTATTTTTTTATGTTTGGTAGGTATTATTTTAATTGTTAAATGATTTTTAGATTGATTAAAAATTTAAAATAATATTAAAATAAAAAAAAAATATTTACACCTAGGCATGCCTAACCCGAAGCTTAACCTCCATACATCGCTATACATTTTTTAGAACACTGCAAAAGAACACGCAATAGGCATGTGGGGCCCACACTAATTAGAGAGGGCTGTAAAATTTACAGCCCTCTAATGACTGTACAAGTGGGTTTTTTAGATTTGCATTATGTCATATATAAACTTAGAATCTTCTCGAATTCATATACATCCAAGATTTATTTAAAGTAGAGGAAAATTATTTTTAAATGATTATATCCATCAGTCATTTATCAAGTTCCCAGTGCATTTCTCTTTTGCCGTCTAAATAGACAATTTCTATTAGGTTAGATTACATTGTGCATAATATCAAAAGGTTGAGGATACGAGTTGGCCTAAATGGAAGGTTGGGGACATTGCATGGAACAAAAGGAAAGTTTGGGACCCCTAGAAGAATTTTAAAAAGTTGAGGACATGAAGTGGTCTAAATCAAGAAGTAAGAACTCTTGTGCTTGATTTATCAAAGGTCGAGGACCACTATTGTAATGTTTCCTCGTCCCTAAAATGTTTCTCAAAATTATACAAATGTCCCCTCCCCTTTTCTTTTCCACCAAGCCTCCCTGCTCTAAAGCCCTCTCTAAAAGAACTCTGGTAATTACTCTCTCTCGCTCTGCTAGATCTTCAGTGGGTCTTCAATAATTTCACTGTTTTTACACATATAGCGATAATATCTATTGTGGGTGTATCTTTAAACTTCATAAGCTCGGAATATATTTCTATTTTTAGCTCTTAATCGTTATAATAGAATTTGATTTTTTTTTTCTCGATTAGATCAATTTAGAAGAATAGTTAGTAAAGATGTCAAGGGAAGCAATGGAGATTCTACCTAAAGGTGGGTTCAGCTTTGATTTGTGCAAGAGGAATGACATGCTTGTCAAGAAAGGTTTGAAGGAACCCTCATTTCTCAAGACTGGGACCACCATTGTCGGCTTAATTTTTAAGGTGATTGAGATTATTTCCCTCTGTTTTTAGTAATTTATTCTTCTCTCTCTCTCTCTCTTTTTTTTTTTTTTTGTTGTAATGGTTGATTGCTTTTTGTAGGATTCTGGGTTTGTTATGTATTGGGATTAATTATTGCAAGGCTATTAATTTGGAATTCTGTGAGTTTTTATTGGGGTAGTTTTGTTTTTTAACTGACAAAGTTGCTTTTCACAGTAGGTGATTAGTCTGGTTTTTGTTCCTCTGGGAAGCAAAAATGGATTGATGTTTTAGGTTTTGATTAGTCAAACACAAGTGTTTGAGAATACGTTAATGGGTTTTGGTTGTGGTTAAATGAATAGTCAAACACGAGTATTTGTTCAGTTTTGGGTTTTTTATGGTTAAAAGAATCTCTCTTAGTTGAATGTATGTTTGTGTATATCGGCTGTAAAAATTGTATAACCTACCATCATGCACCTCTATAGTCTATAGTATGCTTAAAAAGAGTTAGGAATGCTGATTATCCAATTTAAGGACAGATATGAGAGTTGGGGGTGTGGGTGACTTATGGGATCATCATCATTTGCAACAAGGGGGGAGGGGGAGGGTTTTTTCTGGTACATACACTCTTTGGTATGTTAAATATGGACTCTTATCCTCGCTTTGGAGAGAGAATGGTTGAAGGTTGTTTGTCTCAAGTGGTGGTGGTAGCAAAATAGATAATACTATACATTGTTATTGGTCAGTATGCTGATGCCATATAGATGTAACGCTAACTTGTCTCAGTGTATATACCTTTCACATCTTGGTTTAGTTGGGAATATTTTTTGGAGATATTTTCATGGAATATAGAGGGGATGGAACCATAATGAATATCACCTCCCACCACCACAACAATAAGAAAAATGTAGAGGCAATATAGCATGTGTTTGGCACCCATTTTTGAGAAATTATAAATTTTGGAATAGTGACTGATGAAAGAATGTGTGGTTGAAAAGTACTGAAAAGTTTTAGATTTGTGTGTAATATTATTTTATTTGGAGAATGTGTGGTTTAATATAATTAAGAAAGAGAATTTTTTTTTAAAAAAATTGATGGGTGCCGAACACCCTTATAGTTATCTGACTGTGGTACTAACAGCGATATATTTACTTTGTAATTGTCATTTTATGGTATGTTAATGATCTTATATTTATTTGGAATGATGTTTTTACAAATCAAGCAGCATATAAATATAAGTGTATCTCAGTAATTTGTTAGGAGAGATGAATTAAAATCCCATCCTCAACCTATTAGTTTGGTTTTTCATCATGAAAAGGTGCGTAGAAGACAATTGAAACATGGCAGAGAACATTAATTCAAACTTTGAAATCGCAGTCAGGTTTTCCACATTTTTTATCTACTTCGATTATGGATTGAAGAGGGAAGTACTGCCTGATATATAAGCAGAGAATGAGGTGCAGATAAGACACATATTTCCTGCAATGATGATCTATTAGCATCGGACACTGTAGTTGATTCCCACAACTGTGGAAAGCCTGAGTGAATCCATTCAGATGAAATTTAATAGAAACGATAAACCACGTTATTTTAATGAAGCTTCTGTGAAAAAATTCTAGGCATCCTTAGAAAAGTTGTTCTATAACAGAAAAAATGTCAACATAACCAGCTGTTTTTTTATATTTATCACATCCTTTACTGTATACACAATATTGCTTTCTTGAATATATTCAGTGATCCTGGTTCATAAGACATGAAGAGTGTGGCTAGATGCATAATTAACTCATCCTCTGTTAACAATCCATTATTATCCAGGATGGTGTCATTCTTGGAGCAGACACACGAGCCACCGAAGGACCCATTGTTGCAGATAAGAACTGCGAGAAAATTCATTACATGGCCCCAAATATTTACTGCTGTGGAGCCGGGACTGCTGCTGATACAGAAGCTGTTACAGGTATTCTTAATTTTTGTTCCATGTCGCGGTGCAATCAGCATGTTCTTTTCTAATTCATCTGTTTGTTTAGTGTAATTTTCATATTGCTATCGCTTTTTCTAGACATGGTTAGTTCCCAGCTGAAGCTACATCGTTATCACACTGGTCGTGAGTCGAGGGTCGTGACAGCTCTTTCATTGTTGAAGTCTCATCTTTTCAGGTGATCTCGTGTTCCGAGCATTATCAGTTTTCTTATAATGTTATTCTAGAAGGCCTAAATTTTTATTCCTTTATTAGCTACCAAGGACATGTCTCAGCTGCTTTGGTGCTTGGTGGAGTTGATGTCACAGGCCCACATTTACATACTGTGAGTTACTTTTGCATCTAGATCTATCGAAATCATTTTTTTTAATCATGCGATATTTATCTGAGAGTCTTGAATGATTTATTTTCTAGATATATCCACATGGTTCAACTGACACTCTCCCGTTTGCCACAATGGGTTCCGGTTCCCTTGCTGCAATGGCTGTCTTTGAGTCAAAATACCGTGAAGGGCTGACTGTATGTATGCAGTATTTTATTTTTCTGAAATGCATAGAATTTCACAATTTGATAAATCTTGAATCCTTCATAATAATTATACAAATAAATTGATAGAGGGATGAAGGTGTAAAATTAGTATCTGAGGCCATATGCTCTGGCATATTCAATGACTTGGGAAGTGGAAGCAATGTAGATATCTGTGTAATAACCAAGGTTTGTTTTCTTCTTTTTAATGATCAATCCTTGATTGTTTTTCCTAGCATATCAACCATATTTAATGCATCTTGGTACTAGAGGAAAGTGGCTTCTACAATCAAGTTATTTTTGCCTTTCAGGGGGAGAAGGAATATCTGAGAAACCACATGTTGCCGAATCCTCGAACCTATATTAGTGAGAAGGGTTATTCATTTTCCAAAAAGACTGGTCAGTATCTTCATTCCATTTATTTTTGTACACATAATTAGGGCCCGTTTGGGTAGCTGCTTTTTACAGAGTGGTTTCTTGAGGAAGTCACGTTTGGCCAACTTCCTCTAAAAGTTCTTTTAATTAGGCAATGGAAATTGTCCGAACAACCACAAAACGGTTTCTTAGTATCAAAATCGGCTTTTGGCTTTTCAATACTCATGCCAAACAGGCCTTAGTTTACTGGACAGAAGTAAAAGAAAGCATTATCAATAAAGATTTTTAACGATGTTGTGCACTTCTTGAATGAGTTATTAACGTAATTGCTATAATATTTATATTCCTTCCAGAGGTATTGAGCACAAAGATTACGCCACTGAGAGAGATGGTGGAAGTGATTGAAGGAGGTGATGCAATGGAAGAATGAGCTTTTCTTTTCAAACTATGCCGACAGTTTTTCTTAATTGAACTCGTCGTACAATTGTTACTTCTATTCTCTTATGAATGCAATGTTCGATAACTTGTTCACAGCCAACTCGGGATATTTTATGCTATCCAGCATTGAACTTAATCTAAGTTTGAAACTTGTTTTCTCGTTCTTATAAACATAGTGCATGTATTGGTCTTTTATGCTATCCAGCATAGATTATTGCTCCTTGTGGTTCGTGGTTGTTTGAATTCTGAATTGCAGTAGCCAGTCTCAACAGAAAAGATATCCAGATCTCGTGCCCATTTCAGTCCTTCCCTCAACATCATGCATTCACCCAACAGCAGTTCAATGTTGCCTATGAGAACTTTTGGGAGACCAGCCACCATCTCGTCATGTGCATTGCTATAGCCCCAACACCATATACATATCAACCTCACTCCATTGCTGCATCCACATTCAATTTCAATTTCCTGGGGGTTGGAGGTGTCACCACCTATTAGCCAACCATAAGTCTATATTAAGACTTGCAGTTTCATCTTAAAATGTCTACATTATTAAGACGAGTTTAAGCCCTTATATGCACATATATTTCAATATTTAACCGATATGGATTTATCCTTTTAACATATATTCGTAAGATGGTGACTTGTTTGAACTAACCAATTTTGAAAGTCATGTACTCGTTTTTGAGTTTTAATCGATTCAAATTGCTCATTGTGGATTTTGTTATTCAACATGTTTACACAAGATGGTGATTTGTTTGAGCAGATCAATTTTGAAATTCGTATGTTTATTTTTGAGTTTCAATTGAGTTAAATTGCTCGTTGAAGCTTGATGAGCTCTGACAATTCGCTTCCTGATATTTCTTAATGAAACATGCATCCCATTGGAGAGTTTGTTCAGGTCACCCGTGCATGCACTCGAAGATAAGAGAATTTTGACCATTCCGTTCACTCCACACAACAACCACAAACAGCTCTGAATCTTCCATGTCCAGCGTCCTCCAGGCCACCAAGGATACTTTCCCAGCACTATCATGCTGAAAAATCAATCACTAAATCTGCAAATATACTCAACCTCAAGATTTCTCCATCAAAGAGCATCGAAACAGGGCATAAAAAGAGTTTTCTCAATCGAAGCCACACCTACCGCATTGAGCATCCATTGAGTTGTGTCTATTGTTGCGTGCCAAATTTGTAGGTATAATTCCCAGAAAGGTCCTCCAAACGAATAGTTTCGCCTTATTTGGGATGTTTGAGGTTCCATAGGGCTTTCTACCATGCTCATAGAGGATCGGTGAGCACTTGAGAGCTTGAATTCTTGAATGTTACACCATCAAGGAACCTGACTTCACACTGTATACGCCCCTTTTCTGTCAAAATCCCACAATGGAAGGTCACTTATGTCGGGGTTGCGACTAGGGTAGGCACGGATCGAGGTTGTTCGGATTCAAAACTAATCCGATGATCGACAGTTTGGTTTAGGTGGAATTCCAACCCAAAATCAAATTGACAAGAAAAATATATTGACTCAAACTGATCGAGACGGTTGGGCTAGTTTTTCGGGTTCAAGTGAATTTTTCCCTTGAAATTTAATTTTTTTAAGGTCTTCGTGTTATTGCAAGCCAATCTGAAATCCAAAGAGACATCCCTTCAGTATGCGTGAATGGACAAATTAGTGTTCGTTTAACTTTATTTTATTTTATCGAAAGTTTGATCTTCATTATTTGAGATTATAATTTTTGAAATAGTATTTTTTTGAGAATGAAATGTTGAAAAAAGATGAAAAGTTCTTTTATTTACGTGTAATATTATTTTATTGAAAAATGTGTAATTAAAAAGAAAAGAGAAAAGTGTATTATAATTTTAACGGGGTCTTCAATTTTTTCTATTGTTACAACTAAGTCACTTTTATAATACCTATTCAAATTCAATCCTCCTCTTCCTCTTTCCCTCTCAAAAGGACCGATTCAATTCTGCCCTAATTCCCAAATTCCTTCATTTGTCTACGTAATTCTTCAATCCCATCCTCGTTGATTTTCAATAACTGCTCAATCCAAAACCCATCGCAAGAACCATTGCCGATTTCCAAATCGGTAAACCTCTTGGCAAAGGCAAGTTCGGCCACGTCTACCTCGCCCGTGAAATCAATATCAAGTAGTAGCGCTGAAGGTGATTTTGAAGGAGCAAATAGAGAAACACAGATTGCCCCACCAATTGAGAAGGGAAATGGAGATTCAGACTAGTCTTTGTCACCCTAATGTTCTGAGACTGTATATATGGGATGCGGAGCGAATTTTCTTCATTTTGAAGTATGCTCATGGAGGTGAACTGTATAAAGAGCTACGGAAATCTTGGTACCTCTCTGAAAGACAAGCCACCACCTACCTACATATCGAGCCTCACACAGGCCTTGGCATACTGTTATGAGAAGGATGTGATTCGTGGGGATATCAAACCAGAGAACTTGCTACTCGACCATGAGGGTAGGCTAAAAATTCCTGACTTTCGAATTTCTCTGCTATGAATTTTTGTATGGAGCCCCTCCATTCGAGGTTGAAAGCCAGAAGGACAAGTTTAGAAGGATTATGAAGGTCAACCCAAACTTCCCTTCCACCCTGCATGTTTCTGCTGATGCTAAAAGTCTCATGAACCAGCTTGTTGTGAAGGACTCGGCTAAGAAACTCTCTCTTCAGAAGATCATGGAACATCCTTGGGTAGTTAAGAATGCTGATACCTTGAGAACCTGCTCAAATTAAAGTTGTGCATTTTGTGTTACAGTTAAGGACTCTGATGGATTCAAACTTGTTGAATCTGAAGTTCGATATTCTAACAACTTGACCACAAAAATGTGTCTGTTCATTGATTTAGCATCTCATTTGTCATATGTACAAGGACCAGGAGTATGAAGTCGACTTTAAAGATTGTCCCGTAAAGAAAACAAAATAGTGCATTTTGTTTATAGCTATGTATTGGAGGAGATATTTGTAATGCTAACGGTGCCAATTGTAATTTAGCTGTTAGAAATTTTATCGTCAATCTATTTTATAGTTGTATTCTCGTGCATATAATACGAAAAAGGTGCGAAGATTTATTTTTGCACAAATTCTAATACGACTCAAGAAATTATAAATTAATTTTTTTGTGGCTTATGTTATGTTTCTTATTTACTATTTTGTTTATGGAATAACGTTTGTTGTGATAATCTAGATTCTATATACTGTAATCAGAGGGAAAACTAGGTTTTTCCTTTTTCCTTTTCCTACTTATTGGATGACCACCTGCTCGCTCAACATCAATAGGAAGGGCATCTACGTCAATTCGCACTTATTCGGGCTCTAAAATATTGATATTTTGTAGTTCTTTTAATGAAATTATAGCCTAATTTATTATATAAAGTGTTATTAGATGAAACTTAATGAATGGAAATGAAATTGAAAGAAAGAAGCCAAAAAGGGCAAGATCCAAAATTTAGGGGCTAAAGTGCAAATACTCAAAGTTGTGTCGGACCTCACGATGAAGATTCGAGAATGCTAGGAGTCAATTGGATGCAATTAAAAGTAAAAAAGGAGTGACACAAATCAATTTTCAATCGTACAAGTATGTTCCAGATTTTTAGCTCAAGATTGAAACCCTTTTTGACCCCCCATAAACATTCGAATTGGAAAAAAAGCTATTTCTAGCAAATTTGTATCCTTTTGAATTATCTTTACAACCCAATTTGAATTGTCAAAATAGGATATTGAGAGAGAAAGTTATAATAAAAATACTAAAGAAAGTGCAATGCAGATTTTCACCCGAAAGGAGCGCCACAATCATGTCTCCAAGCGCCACCAAATTCCACAATACAAAGTCGAGGTGCTGCGGCGCCACTCCCATGGCGTCGAGGCGCTGCCTGGGTGTATCTATGACGCGTTTTTGGCCCGTTTTGAAGCCCATAAAAATCCTGCATTCAACACAAACGAGGGGATGAGTATAAATACAAGTTTTTGACACTTCTGAAGGAGTTCCACACAATTTTGGGGAGAAAAACACACAATCATCAAGATCAAAGAGCAAAAGTTAGGGTTCGTAGACTTTTGAGGTTGAAGAAGATTCTTGGTGTAAAATCAAATTCTTTTCATGATCAAGATTTCAAAACCCTGTAAGGAACTCTATACTTTTATTTTTCTTTCATTATTATGAGTACCTAAATTCATAGCTAGGGCGAACAATGTAATCTATTATCGCCTATTGATCCTCCTACCAATATACCAAGAGAGAAAAAGTGAATACTCTATCCTTCACCTGTTTGAGAAACTAGTTATTTTCTTATTTTGAACTTCCCATGAATGACATGCTCAGCTTCTTCTTTTTTCTGATGAAAGTTTGTCACTTTGAAATTTCTTTATAGCCTCAAAATCTATCATCATGTCAAATGTATATTGCATATGATATTTATTTGGATCAAAGCATCATGTCCATTGTATATGGGGATATGCCTTTCTATTCACATGAAAATGTGAGCAGTCCGAATGCTTGCTTGTAATGAGTGAAAGCTTCATGGGATTTATTTGCTGCAAACACATATACCTATGTGAACTGCAGGTTTTCCCCAGATTTGGCGCAATTAAACTTGAAAGATAAGGGATGAGCACACATCTTCTCCTCATCATGATGAAGTATGTTTTTCATATACAAAACATTGAACCATGGCTCTGCACATAGTGCAGTGGATTTCTGCTTCTGAAAGGAGTTTGTTTATCTGCTTGTCTCTCTTCGAGCTATTGTCTGCTTATGGACAGCTTGATATGCTACAAGAAGAAAATGAGAATATACTCGAAAAGGTGTATATCCTTTTTATTCCTTGAATTATGCTCTTGAATAGCATCCTTCGCTCCAATAAATATTTACTTATTCTTGGTCTCTTAAACCTCGCTTCAAAGTTCGTTTACAGCACAGCATTGCCGAGGACATTTGTGAGGAAGCTGAAGCTAGAGTAAGGAAGCTTGAGAAACAGGTTTATCTTTTATCATTTTATTTGCATGATAAACAGTAAAAGCATTCACTTAGAAATTTTCAAGCTTTTATACTAATTATCTTCATTAAGCTGCTATTCTACTAATTTTGATCGGTCTAAAACAGTGTATGTAACAAGAATTTGACAATATCAGAAGTGACATTCGATTTTATGATCCTTCTCTATTGACCTGATCTCACATGCTAAGACTAACTTATGTTAGATAATTTCTGACCATGCAACAATTTTTCTACATATCCCCGAATATTTGTTTCAAATTATTATCTTTCTTACTATTTCGAATCAAAATGATTGCAACCTTTTCAAAATGGTAAATTTATTAATGAAAAAACATATAAAGAATTCTGTTTCAGACGTTAGATTCCAATTCCCAATCAAAGGAAAATGCACATGCCAAGTGAACAAAAATGTACATCCCTTGGTTTGAATTTAAATTTTGAAGTATTTTAATTCTCTGCAAAGAATTCTACCATTTATATAGTACTATATATGGGACTATCTTTGTTCTTTATGTACTTTTAGATCCTGAACTAAAGGAACTTAATATGTGAATCTGACACCAATTTATGCCTGTATCTTGGAAATGAAGATGATATAAAGGAACAGGTTATTTTACTTTTACTATGATATAATCATTGAGAATACTCAGAACGACAGAGAGAGGAAAAATTAAATGTGAAAGAGTGTGAGGAAGTGATTTACAGCATCGAGACTATCCCATATATTGGATAGTTGTAAGTTTCGAACTTTTCCGTTTTTCTTATTATAGAATTGCTATAGGTTGCAATTAAAGAAGCAAACAAGTAAAAGATGGGATATACGTGGAAATGGCATCCCTGCGATCTGATGTTAAGGTAACAAGACTTATCTTTCATGTATTCAACTGATTTGTCTTTCCCACTATTATTAATGCTTTATATATGGCATATCCTGAGATCTGTTGTTAAGGTTAAAAGACTATCTTTCATGTATTCAACCGATTTGTCTTTCACCCTATTTTTAATGTTTTATATTTTGACTAAATTAGATTGCAAAAAATGTGGCCTGCAACTGCTCTTGATCAGCGCAATATGACGCAAAGCCGCAAAGGATTGGTTTGACCCAAGATGAACTGCCGTGCAGCCATTGTTGCAAGAGTATATTATAATTATTTGCAAATCTATTGCTAATATAATTTGGAGTTGCTTTTATAACACATAACAGGAAGAAGTTGTCCTTGAAAGGCTTTGTCTTGCAAGATACTGGGGTTTAGCTGGTAATTGATATTTACTCATGTTTTTATTGGTTTGATAGAGGAAATATTTTATTTAGTTTCCGAGAGCTTCTGACATATGAGGATCAAGTAATTATTGTATTAAGGGTGCTTTTCAACGTCTCTTCCTAAGTCCCGAACCTATATTAGTCAGAAGGGTTATTCCTTTTCCTAAAAAACTGGTTAGTGTCTTCATGTAAAAGAAGCTTTTTGGTTGAAGCTTTTTCGCATCGTGGTGCACTCTTTATAGGTTTGCGGACAAAGATTACACCACAGAGAGAGATAGTGGAAAGGAGGCAATGCAATGGGAGAATGAGCTTTTTTGTTCAAACTGCGCCGAAATCATCTCATAATTAGGGCTTCCATTAGCATATGAATGCAAGGCGAAATGTGGCATTGGATAATTTTTTTACAACCAACTTCGGAACTTTTATGCTATCCAGCTTGAAAGTTTATCCGAGTCGAAGCTTGTTTTCTTGTGCTGCTTGATCAATATACTGGGGGTTGTAATCCTTTTAGACCTCTCTGTTTTCTTTTACTCTCTTATATACCTTATTACTATATTGATTCATTATGGCCATCAGGCAAGGCTTGAGCAGCTGTTATGTGTCCTTAAGATTGGAATCGTATTTTTATCTATGTTTTCATTAAATATCATCACCTCCAGGATTTATCAATTTCCTGGAATATCAAGATGTGAAGAAGGTAAATGTCACTGTTTTCATTGCCAACAGAAGAAATCACATTCAATAAATAAGAGACTGAAAGTAGGATTTTTCTTGTAAAATCATCATCGGTGTGACCTTGCAACAACTATCCTGTAATGGCTATGTCATTTATACAATCAGTATTCTTCTTGATTTATCTGTATCAAAATGTCATCACTACTATGACACGTTGAGTAAAATAAACTAGACAGTATTCGACAGAGTTACGAAAGAAAAGAAGCTCAAATATTGTCAATTGTATTGTCTCCTCTGTCGAGTACTGTGTACCAAACATATCATTTCTATTTTTCAACGACAAATCTCTTTATTTCCTATTTCATGTTAACTACGTGAACAACATATTTAAATGTTTCATGAATCTTCTATGTATCATGCTGCTAGCTAAAACTTGCTAACAGATTCTTTGCCATGAAATTGAAGATCGAGATGATCCCGACTGAAGATTTCGTAGCAGATGTACATCTTGTGCTGTCAATGATTTTGAACCACTGGCTTCCCGGGTCACAGGTACTGTTTCTATTTAAGCATTTACAAGCAATCGTAACAATGGAATTGTTCGAGTCGATGTCCAAGCAGACACTGCCGCCATCTTCTAGTGTAGAAGATAGGTGCATTTTAGAGTCTGAGATAGTTTCCCATTTTGAATTTGCATAACTGCATATTACACCAAGTTTTGCTGGTAGCCCCAATTCATCTGCTTGTAGACAGAAATATGTGCCCTTAATTGTTATTGTTTTCTTTGGTGTATATGACCATGCTTCAGCCTCAGAGCATGGACCTAAAACCAAGGGTTCATAAAGTGATTTCCTTTGGATACAGAGACCAGTCATTGGATGAAAAATTACTTTATGAGGACGAATTTCGTCGTAACCTGGCCCTGCTTTTAGCACAAAAATATAAATTAGAATAATTTATTAAATGGATATATAGTGATTTAGTCCAAACTACAGTTGTATTGCTTGAATTTTAGTTATAATCTAAAGTAGAAATGGATTTCTAAGCAAAAACTCAAGGCAAAGACTCTTTCGAGATCATACAATTTAAAGGCAAATTTCATCTTTATAGGGGTAAAGCTTTCTATTTACTATTTATCCGAAAATATGGTTTCGGTTTTGTTAATTTTGAAACTATTGCATTAGAAATTATTTTTGCTATTTTTCTTAATTTCAGAAGTATGCTTCCTGAGTTATATCATTAGGCTACATCTGAATTGTTTAAATAAGACTCACTAGGATCTGCCAAACCAATTCAGCTTGTCTTGGTTGGTTGGATTGTTGTTTCCACGACCAAGGTCAAGTGATCAAGGATTGGTCCCACTACCACCCCTCCCCTCCCTTCCACTATCCACACAAAAGGAAATAGAGAAGGATCGACCAAATTACTAATTGTTGAATATAATGTGTCGCTGCAATTTTCTATCTATGTTTTTGCAAATCGACCGATCTTATTGTCTAATTTTCTGGTATTCTAAAACATACCTCGAAAAGGAGATTGCAGAACAGACAACTTTTGCAAGAAACTTGAGTTTCTAACATCACGCCAATTCTCATCCAAAACCCCATAATATTCATTCATTCCCACAACCCCTTCTCTCAAATAATAACTCCCAACAAGTGTCCACAATGCCCAATCCAAGTCATATTCAGCTGCCCATCCCATGAAGCAATTGAAATACCTATTGTCATTGACATTAGTGCCCCTCATATCCACTCCAAACTCACTCACAAACAAAGGGTACCCTTGCTCCAAAACAAACCCTGCCTTCCCCATTAAACTACCCAAAACTTGCCCACAAACTTGGTTTGGATTGGATGTTTCCCATTCCTCTCCATTGGAGAAACCATACCAATGTACCTCGAAAACTAGCTTGTTAGTAAAGTTTAGTTGTACGGGCTTGTTGAGGGTAAAAGAGAGATCTTTGTCGTAATTCAGTCCAGAGAGTATGACGAGAACATTAGGATTTGCAGCATGCACTGCTTCAGCACCTTTTTGCATGTACCTACATCATTATAGATGAAAGAATAAGAAGAGAAACATGTACACAAATGCCATTCAAGTTGCATTTGATGCTTTAACACTCTTTTTCGTTGGTGTCCCTTCCCCCTCTGCATCCCCAGTCCAAGACTCCCCAGTACTTGGTAACTCGGGTTCTCCCGAGGAGTAATGAGAGGGAGTCATATTGCTTAGAAAAGCACAAAAAAGCCCCTTTTTTGGCTTTTAAGCAAAACCAGGGATGGTACACACAACATACTACACATTAGAGCTAGACCAAACCCACCTCCGCCACCAACTCTCAGTAGACGGTGGCCTAAGTTTGCCATACACTCCATGACCCTTCATTTAAATCTTTACCATGACACATAATACTTACTTTCATTTATGAGTTAGAACATATACATACCTGTACCAATCAGTTACATTTTGGTTTGGGCCTCGGAGTTCATTTCTCAAGCTCATGGCTACTACATTTTTGGTCCCTTTAAACATTGTGGCTACCTTGGTTAGGCCCTTTATCCAAAGGTCAGGGTTGAAATATTGATCCCCAAAGAAGCCATTTCCATCAGAATTGCTGCAACACCAACCTGGCTTGCTTATTTGATTGTCTAATACTATCATCACATTGTGGTTTGCAAGACTGGCCACCACTGCCTGCACACACACATTTATCACTAATTAGATACATATGTTGGCCATTCCTATTGCATTACACGAAGAGTGAAAAAACCACCCATTTTTTCGAGGTTGAAAACATGTGATACTCGATATACTCAGTATACTAAGTTAACGTAGCTGATACTCGATTGATCAAATTTTATGTATTACAGAGATGTTGGCTTTATTAAACATCTATTCTTGCTAGTATATTTAGTATGTTGAATTGGACGGAGTCGAACATTGTAAAAGAAGAATGGCAATACAAACAATATTGTTTATTATCTTATTCAATCTTGAAAATTCTAATGTGCAAAAGATGTAACTGAACTTACATTTATAAATAACAATTTACAAAAAGCAAATGTAAATGTAAATCAAACACGTAGCTAATGGCACGAGTCTCTCTCTTAACATGTTTGGGATTCCTCTTTTGACTTTTATTTTGTACTCATTCTTGATTATAAGTTAGTGTATTAATGTATTCTTACCTAGAAGAGACCAAAGTGAAACATTATTAGAGCCTGTTTGGTAGGGATTTTTGGGGGAAGAATTGATTTTGAATAGTAATATGATGGGAAATGTGTGGTTGAAAAAGAAGAAAAAAGTATTGATGTGATGAAAAATATTATTTTATTGAAGAATGTGTAGTTGAAAATGAGAATTGATTTGAAAATCAGAAACAAACAGGGCCTTAATATATGGGTCACTATCAATTATCAACACCACCTAAACTTTATGACTAGTTCTCTTCTTATCTAGGTCCCTGAGCCCAATTTTTTTTTAGAATTAATTTTGTAAAAATTGATTTTTTTTTTTTTTTTGTGAGTGAAAAATAGGGTTAAATTTTAGATTTACGTTTAAAATTATTTTATTTAAAAAACTAGTAGTTAAAAATGAATTTGACAAAAAATGAGTTTTATAAAATGAGGCTCAAACGGTGACTAAATTAGATTTGCCTAATCCAATCTCCATTTTTTTGTTGAATCAATTTGAACCAAGAAAATATTTTAAACTATTATACCATTTTCACTTTTAAAAAATTAAATATATAAACAATTGTTCCTATTAAATATAATTTTTCCAACGTGGGTTAGTAACGTTAGTTGATCATAAAGTTGGACAGGAAAATTTCTTAAAGCAGGTGGCAAGCAACGACAGGCACGGCAAACATATTTTCTGTTTTTTAGTAATTGCCCTTCTTCGTAGTTGTCGAAAGTAAACATAAAGAAAGACCACTAAACATAAAATATATAAAAGTTTTTAGTCAAGTAGACAATGATTGAGGTAGCAGAGCAAAGTGAGTTTACCTGGTAAGCATCGATAAGGGAAAGATCAACAATGGAGGGATTATTTGCCTGTAAACCTGCAATGGATTCGACCAATCCAAGGTTCTCGAAAGACTGTCTTACAGTGATTGATGCTAAAGTGTCATTGGTGAACAAAAAAAGTGCCCAAGTTAGCCTAACACAGTTGAATCCCATATCCAAAATCCTTTCTGAAATTGCATCCACTGGCTGCTTGCTTAGCCCTTCAGCCACCACGACTTCAAGATGCGCCACCCAATTCACGCATGCTAACTTCACGCGCTGGCCGGATTCATTTACGACCCATCGGGAATTGGTCGAAAGTGGTTGAGGCGTGACTACATATAGGAGGAAAGAAGATAGAACGCATAGGAAGAAAATGGAGGAACTGCCCATGTTATCGTTTTTCTTCCTCAGAATATGTGGCATTGGATAGAGGAAAAGTCTTCAATCCTATTTATATACTAAGGTCCGAAAGGAGTTTGGGATAAATTATGGGACAAAGGTCCTCCTCATATAAGGGTATTGTATTGTGGCATGTGTTTATTTTAGGGATAATTGCAACATGGGTATCTAACATTTCATTTAGTAACATATTTTGTCCAAATCTTTCATTTGTGTCACCCACGGTATCAAACCTTTTATTTTTGCCACCAACGATACTAAACCTTTTATTTTTGCCACCACCGGTATCAAACTTTTCAAAATGTTCGTAGCTGAAATTCAAATAAATGGTTTCTGTTAGTTTGACCGGTAGTTGATCAAATAATTGACTTTGACAATAGTGTCGACTAATTTTAAAATGTTAAAATGGTAATTTTGCATTTTTTAATAATAAAATAACCAAAATTAAATAATTAAAATTAAAAACCCACTCCACCCCACCCCAACCCAACCTAACCTAAATCCAACAAATCTGGGTTTGGAACTTCGAGAACGCTTCAATAAGCTTGGGAATGGAGTTCCCACAACCGAATGTGCACTCTGCTGCAATGGCAGTGGCTCTAAGAAACTCTGCCGTGTATTTAACTCAAAACTTCATCTCAAACAATTCATCTTCTTCCCACCCTCCACACTTACCCCCACCTTCCCTCACCCAACCCCAACCAAACGAACCAAAATCCACCCACCTCCACTGTCCCGACAATGGCAATCCACCCACACATAGGCTGCAGCGACCGCCACAAGCACCCCCGCAAATTAGCAACAAGAAATGGACCCCACGTAAAATATATCAATTCCCTTTTACCATTTGCTACTCAAGAAAATCCTTTATTGTTGTCTACCTTCTTTGTTAAAGAATTCAAGGGAGTTCTGGAAAGTGGTATTGAAGTGCCAGAAAATTGATTTCGTAATCCTTAAATGTTAAAAGAGTTTTCTTTGTTCGTTTGGTAACTTATTTTTTTTTTTATGGAAATGGTGAAATGCTTACATTTCCAGCAGCAGTGCCTAAATCTTCAATCTTGATTGCACATATCTACTCTTTGGATACTGCGTTTTGAAATCTCTGATCGGTTGTTAAGGTCTAAATCTCTAATTCGGTCTACGTAGATCTACATAGTTGGGTAATAGGTTTTCTGACGCTATAGATTTGAGAATTCAAAGATGTTGATTTCCTAGATTTGTAGATTTGGGGTAGGGGTGGGGGTAGGTGGAGAAGAAGAAGATGGAATGAGTTTTTAATTTTAATTATTTGATTTTAGTTATTTTATTATTAAAGAATGTAAAATTACCATTTTAACATTTTAAAATTATTCAACATTATTGTCAAAGTCAATTATTTAGTCAACTAACGGTCAAACTAACAGAAACTATTCATTTGGACTTCAACTGCGGACATTTTGAAAAGTTTGGTACCGTTGGTGACACAAATGAAATGTTTGATACTGTGGGTGACACAAATGAAAAGTTTGGACAAAGTCTACTATTAAATGAAAGGTTTGGTACCGCTGCAGCAATTATCCCTTTATTTTATGCTGCTTTGTGATGTTTCTTTTATTCCAAGGGAAACCTGCACGTATTCACATATAATAACTGATTTCAAGCCTAGCATGGAGTTTGAGAAAAGGCATGGCATTAGGGCCTAAGACAAAATAGAGCTCAAGACTCCATCTTAACGACGTATTTGATAAAGTGGACGGGCGATATTCACTTTATATATTATTTTTTTCACCTTTCACGACGAGGCATGAGAATGGATCTGAATGTTGTACTATTTAATTTTGTCAAGTATTATGTATCGAACATCGCTTTGAAGGTTATGAATACTAACTAGTTATTTTCGTTGATTAACTAGTTAAGGGACAAATTAACCGTGGACGAAAAGATTGAAAATTATGTCAGATCTACCCGTGTGGTCAGCCTATGTCACGTACTTTAGGATGAATTCCTGGTCATTCCTACAAGTTGTTCCCACGAAATGCCATTTTGATGTGATCGTGTGTTCGGGGCTTAAAGAAAATCATTTGGATGGGATTCATGTCATAAGGTTCAATAGTTTTTTCTTACGTGGTGGCACATATTATGCGAGCTTTAAGAGGCTCACATGTATAAAAGTAATCGGATCTCGTTGGAACAATTTAGGTAAGAGAGATACAATAAACCTAATATATCTGTTGTAGTTAACGATTTAGTTGCTTTTACTCACATTTTGCAATGAATTGAACGAAATGGAAAAAGAAATTATCATATTAATTCTAAGTGAGTATTCAGATAAAATTATTTGTAAATTTTAGGAGGAAGAATATTGATCCCACGGAATGTGTAATTAACACATAGGTAGTCATTATGAACGTGTTATTAAAATTAAAGTTTGACTTCGAATGCATAAAAAAAAGGTAAATTTTAGTGTTTGACGAACATATGCTAAACTTCTTAGGAACAATACTTACTCAACATCTATTTCTCATTTTATGTCTATATTTTAAACATACTTAAGTTTGGGACCTTTGTCTAATTTTATACGTGCCTTATTGAAAGACGATTTATTTTGTCTATTTGGTGGTACCCACCTAGTTGGATATTTTTCATATTCACTGTGAATTGATGTTGGAAAGACTCTTTTAAGAAAAAAATATAAATATAGCCACATTGTCACGCATGCCTAACCTAAGAGATGATGTCCTTTGGAAGACTTACAAGGCAGTGTACAGTGCACACTTACTAAAGTAATAGCTTTTGGATTTATTGGACCACCGACTCTACGGATCACAAATCAAAGGGTTACACTTCAAAAGAGTCGATTTCAATTTTTTAATTTTTATTTTTGACCCCTCTATGATTTAGGATATTTATTAAATTGAGATGACTCGCATAATTTAGATTGAAATAATCAATAGAAGACGTTACATCAGTATGTCACATTATATTATTTGATGTTAGATTATATAAACGTAGTTGTGTCTTATTTAGTTTTATCTTATACTCACTCCAATTAATTAAATTTTATAGGGGTTTGATTGAAGGAGGACAAAGTTGGTCAAGGCTCTCTAGGGTTGTGATCATCTTAGGAAAAAAAAAATCCAACGAAGTGATGGTCTCTTTTAGGCCTTGTCTGGGCGCACAGTTTCAACCAAAGAAAATAAATTTTTGTACCGTTAGCACCCCAAGTCAGCCGCACATTTTGACCACTCCCCTCACAAGCGGGTCCCATCGGCTGCCTTAACAGTCACTATTCCAATTAAAATTTGACTACAATCTCTCCTAGGCATGCACTTAATCTTGTAAAGTAATAAGATGATTTAGTTATGTTTTTATTTTACTATATTTTTCTTGAACAATGATTTCCAGTTTGACAATTTATGAAGGTCTGTTTGAAGATGCAATATGTGGTTTAAGAAAATTTATTTGGTATTATTATGTTGTTTTACCTTCGAAACATTCTATTTTCAAGATGAATCAATTTCTACGAGTTGTAACATTCATTTATATTATTACAAATTTTCAAATTTAAAATTTTCCGAGTTCTAAAAACTTTTGTTCTTTAATTGAAATCCCTTGAACTTTTAAAGTATGTCAAACTAGTTAACACTCGTGATTTGAATTGTTGTGGAAACTGGAATGGTTTAATACCAATTTGTAGTGAAAAATTAAGAGATTAAGCACAATATGAAATAATAGATTACAAGAACACGATAATAAAATAATTTGCAAAGAACGAAAATTTTTTATTATAATATGAAGAGAGAATATAAAGATTATGTGTTTATGATTTTTCTTTCTTCTTCTAAAATACGGTGAAGAGCCAACTATATATAAGGAACAATTAGGGGACGTCCAAACTCTCATAGTAGAGTTGTAGGTGAAACAGAATGCCAAAGGAAATCCAAAATGGAAAATGAGATTAAAATAGCAACACAAATTTCTACTTTCAATGAGTTCCCAAGTAAAATTTCAATTAGAATTTGGTAAGAAAACTTGAATATGATTCTAATTAATGTACACTTTAATTAGAACTCACAATTATCTTCAACAAAGAATTTGGGTCACATCCAAATTCTAACAATCTCCACATTTACACGAATTTCATTGCAATGAACAAAATTTCAAAAATTCTCTATTCGGAGACAAATTCTATTTCAAGGAATAAATTTGAACTCTTCAATGAAAAATACAAACGAACTTCTCCATCAACAATTCAAATTGGAAATATTCTCCGCCTCTACTACCAATTAGGGACAAAAGTGATCTAATGACCATCAAACAAGGCTGAAACAGGTACTGTAACAGAATCACAACTGAATGCATCAAAAGAATGATTTTGACTAGAATTAATACCCCTAACCGCATTCAAACCATAAACAAAATTAGAAGAATCTTACCTATGTGAAATCTTATAGCCAAAATGGGTCTATTTCTAGCAACTGAATTCGATGACACCGTCGATAATGGTGGCAAGACGGATTTACCTATATCTTCAAAATCCAACTTAGATGTATTCTTAAATGAAGACCTCAAATTAGACTTCAACGATACAAAAGCCTATTCTAAATCCACCTAAGTTTTTAAAATATGTTGATTACTTAAAGATTCTTACCCTGCAAGATATATAAATGAGATTTTCTATGTCCCTTCATAACAACACGAGCTCTTTTAATAACCTTCAAAACTCCACCTTCAACAATATACATGTACCATTTTGAATAAAAGAGTATTTAAGGAGATGAGATTTTTATTTAGATTTGGAACATTCGTCGCATCAAACATCTTTATTCTGACCCAACCAATACCAACTATCCAACAAGGTGTGTTATTACCAGTCCTCACAACACCTTTTGAAACTTCTTCATATGTTGAAAACAATTCCCGATTGGTGACATATGAAAAGTGCAAGCTGTATCCAAAATCTAAGCCTCATCAGGTTTTGAATTGTAACCAGACATAAGTAGAAACTCTCTATCACTGCCAGGATTTTCTGCAATACTTGCTTCCCCTGAAGTTTCTGATTGTTGATTTGTAGTTGATTTTGATTTATTCTACAACTTATAACAATCGTTTACCAAGTGCCATTTTTTCTTATAATAATTACAGAATTTGAAGTTAGATTTTGACTTGCCCTCAAACGACCACCGTGAACAATGAGTCCATCTCCATGATCCCTAGATGCTACAAGATGCTTCATTTTTTCTTTTGAACATAGAGCATCGTAGACTTTTTCGATGGTGAGAGCATCACAATTATATAGTATCGTATCTTTAAAAGACATGTATGAGGCAGGAAATGAACACAGCAAAATCAATCCCAAGTCTTCTTTATCATATTTTACCTCTAAGGTCTCCAAATCAACGACGATTTTTTTAAAAGCAGCTAGATGATACTCAAGAGATGTACATTCTGTTATACGATGAAAATATAGATGTTACTTTGATGCAATTTGCTAGAAACTCTCCGTCATGCATAATTGCTCCAATTAATTTTGACGGCACAAATAAGTGTATAAAATACACTTATCAATAAACTAGAAAGTATTCGATAGTGTTACGAAAGAAAAGAAGCTCCAATATTGTCAATTGTCTTGTCTCCTCTGTTGAGTACTGTGTACCAAACATATCATTTCTATTTTTCAATGACAATCTCTTTATTTCATATTTCATGTTAACTACGTGAACATCATATTTAAATGTTTCATGAATCTTCTATGTATCATGCTGCTACCTAAAACTTGCTAACAGATTCTTTGCCATGAAATTGAAGATCGAGATGATCCCGACTGAAGATTTCGTAGCAGATGTGCATCTTGTGCTGTCAATGATTTTGAACCACTGGCTTCCCGGGTCATGGGCGGACCCAAGGGGGGTCCTGGGGGGCAGGTGCCCCCCAACTTTTGAGATTTATTATTATTTTTTTTTAAATCACGTTTGTTATCGATTGAAACTTAAATTTTAATCTAAATCAAAGTTAACAATAAATTTAAAAACATATTTTCATGAAATTCATAATTATTTAATTTGTACCCAAATTTACTAAAAATTTGATTTTAATCTCCACAAAACAGGAGTAAAATAAAAATAAATTTGAATTTCGAAATATACAAATTTTAAAAATTCTCCGACGATCATACGCTAATCGAATCTACAAATTATTTATATCATTTCGAAACTTATTTCAAGAATTACATTATGGACATATCGAATAGTTCAAACATATATCTAAAATAGTTAAAAATACGTTAAACGTGAACCTTTAAAAAGACGTCTAACTCGCATTTTTTTAAACAAAAAATCAATTATTTCATTAACATTTATTATTTTTGCGATGCAAATTTTTCAATGTAATTTTCATCATTTTATTAGGAAATTTTCAAAAAATTTCGAAATTTTACATCCGAAAAAGTCATATCTCATGTAAATTTTTAGATGTAAAATTACATGAAGTATGATTTTTTTGGATGTAAATTTTCGATTGTAAAAATTCTACCAACTTCTTTGCAAGTTCGATTGAGTCCCCCCAACGTTAAAGTTTTGCGTCCGCCCCTGTCCCGGGTCAGAGGTACTGTTTCTATTTAAGCATTTACAAGCAATCGTAACAATGGAATTGTTCGAGTTGATGTCCAAGCAGACACTGCTGCCATCTTCTAGTGTAGAAGATAGGTGCATTTTAGAGTCTGAGATAGTTTCCCATTTTGAATTTGCATAACTGCATATTACACCAAGTTTTGCTGGTAGCCCCAATTCATCTGCTTGTAGACAGAAATATGTGCCCTTAATTGTTATTGTTTTCTCTGGTGTATATGACCATGCTTCAGCCTCAGAGCATGGACCTAAAACCAAGGGTTCATAAAGTGATTTCCTTTGGATACAGAGACCAGTCATTGGATGAAAAATTACTTTATGAGGACGAACTTCGTCGTAACCTGGCCCTGCTTTTAGCACAAAAATACAAATTAGAATAATTTGTTAAACGGATATATATAGTGAGTCAGTCCAAACTATAGTTGTATTGCTTGAATTTTAGTTATAATCTTAAAGTAGAAATGGATTTCTTAGCAAAACTCAAGGCAAAGACTCTTTCGAGATCATACAATTTAAAGGCAAATTTCATCCTTATAGGGGTAAAGCTTTCTATTTACTATTTATCCGAAAATATGGTTTCGGTTTTGTTAATTTTGAAACTATTGCATTAGAATTTATTTTTGATATTTTGCTTAATTTTCAAAAGTATGCTTCCTGAGTTATATCATTAGGCTACATCTGAATTGTTTAAATAAGACTCACTAGGATCTGCCAAACTAATTCAGCTTGTCTTGGTTGGAATGTTCTTTGCACGACCAAGGTCAAGGGTTCGAGGAGGACACTACCACCTCTCCCCTCCCTTCCACTGTCCACACACGAGGAAATAGAGAAAGATCGACCAAAGTACTAATTGTTGAATAAAATGTGTCGTTGCAATCTTCTATTCTTATTTTTGCAAATCGACCGATCTTATTGTCCAATTTTCTGATTTTCTAAAACATACCTCGAAAAGGAGATTGCAGAACAGACAACTTTTGCAGGAAGCTTGAGTTTCTAACATCACGCCAATTCTCATCCAAAACCCCATAATATTCATTCATTCCCACAACCCCTTCTCTCAAATAATAACTCCCAACAAGCGTCCACAATGCCCAATCCAAGTCATATTCAGCTGCCCATCCCATGAAGCAATTGAAATACCTATTGTCATTGACATTAGTGCCCCTCATATCCACTCCAAACTCACTCACAAACAAAGGGTACCCTTGCTCCAAAACAAACCCTGCATTCCCCATTAAGTTACCCAAAACTTGCCCACAAACTTGGTTTGGATTGGATGTTTCCCATTCCTTTCCATTGGAGAAACCATACCAATGTACCTCAAAAACTAGCTTGTTAGTGAAGGTTAGTTGTACGGGCTTGTTGAGCGTAAAAGAGAGATCTTTGTCGTAATTCAGTCCAGAGAATATGACGAGAACATTAGGATTTGCAACGTGCACTGCTTCAGCACCTTTTTGCATGTACCTACATCATAATAGATGAATGTATAAGAAGAGAAACATGTACACAAATGCCATTCAAGTTGCATTATATGCTTGAACACTCTTTTTCGTTGGTGTCCCTTCACTTCCCCTCTGCATCCCCAGTCCATGACTGTCATATTGTTTAGAAAAGCACAAAAAAACCCCTTTTTTAGCTTTTAAGCAAAACCAGGGATGGTACACACAACATACTACACATTAGAGCTAGACGAAACCCACCTCCGCCACCAGCTTTCGGTAGACGGTGGCCTAAGTTTTCCATACACTCCATGACCCTTCGTTTGAATCTACCATGACACATAATACTTACTTTCATTTATGAGTTTGAATATATACATACCTGTACCAATCAGTTACATTTTGGTTTGGGCCTCGGAGTTCATTTCTCAAGCTCATGCCTACTACATTTTTTGTCCCTTCAAACATTGTGGCTACCTTGGTTAGGCCCTTTATCCATAGGTCAGGGTTGAAATATTGATCCCCAAAGAAGCCATTTCCATCAGAATTGCTGCAACACCAACCTGGCTTGCTTATGTGATTGTCTAATACTATCATCACATCGTTGTTTGCAAGACTGGCCACAACTGCCTGCACACACACATTTATCACTAATTAGATACATATGTTGGTCATTCCTATTTCATTACATGAAGAGTGAAAAAAACCACCCATTTTTTTCGATTAAGAAAACATGGGATTCTCGATATACTCAGTATACTAAGTTAACGTAGTTGAATAGTATTAAAGAGTGGATATATACAATCACTCACGATTGATCAAATTTTATGTATTACAGAGATGTTGGCTTTATTAAACATATGTTCTTGTTAGTATATTTAGTATGTTGAACTGGACAGAGTTGAAAATTGTAAAAGAAGAATGGCAATACAAACAATATTGTTTATTATCTAATTCAATCTTGAAGA
Source organism: Fraxinus americana (assembly GCA_035079005.1). Classification (NCBI taxonomy): domain Eukaryota; kingdom Viridiplantae; phylum Streptophyta; class Magnoliopsida; order Lamiales; family Oleaceae; genus Fraxinus; species Fraxinus americana. The sequence goes on along the minus strand of CM068710.1, from coordinate 2,159,306 downwards.
TTCTAATGTGCAAAAGATGTAACTGAAATTACATTTATAAATTACAATTTACAAAAAGCAAATGTAAATCAAACACATAGCTAATGGCACGCGTATCTCTCTTTAACATGTTTGGGATTCCTCTTTTGACTTCTATTTTGTACTCATTCTTGATTATAAGTTAGTGTATTAATGTATTCTTATCTAGAAGAGACCAAAGTGAGACATTATTAATATATGGGTCACTATCAATTATCAACCCCACCTAAACTTTATGACTAAGAGTGTGTTTGGTATGAATTTTTAGGGGAATAATTGATTTTTGAATAGTGATATGATGAGAAATGTGTGGTTAAAAAAGAAGAAAAAAGTATTGATGTGATGAAAAATATTATTTTATTGAAAAATGTGTAATTGAAAATGAGAATTGATTTACTGTAGAAAATGAGAATTTGTACCAAAAAGGCTCTAATTCTCTTCTTATCTAAGCCCCTGAGCCCAATTTTTTTAGAATTTGCCCGTGTCTGAGCCAGATTATATTTTTCATTATCATTTTTCTACTCATTTTCAACCACAAATTTTTTAATAAAATAATATTTTTCATCACATCAATAACTTTTCCTTCTTTTTTAATCACATATTCTCCATCACATCAACCAAAAAAATACATTTTCTCGACAAAAATGCCTACCAAACAGAGGTTTAATTTTGTAAAAAGTGATTTTTTTTGAAAATTTGTGAGTGAGAAATAGGGATAAATTTTAGATTTACGTATAAAATTATTTTTTTGAGAACATTTGTAGTTAAAAATGAATTTGGAGAAAAATGAGTTTTATAAAATGAGGTTGAATCAATTTGAACCAAGAAAATATTTTAAACTATTATACCATTTTCACTTTTAAAAAGTTAAATATATAAACAATTGTTCCTATTAAATATAATTTTTCCAACGTGGGGTAGTTGATCATAAATTTGGACAGGAAAATTTCTTAAAGCAGGTGGCAAGCAACGACAGGCACGGCAAACATATTTTCTGTTTTTTAGTAATTGCCCTTCTTCGTATAGCCAACTATTTTGACAATATTATTTCCATATTTAACTGATTATTGAGGCCTAATACAAAGTCCGAGGTGCCAAAATTATATCGAGTTAATAAAAATTGGTCTTCGAGTGTAGAGACAGGAGATGTTGAACGCAAGACTCGTTCACTTGAAAAATACGAAAATTACCGGTTAGATTAATAGATGAATATAAAGCTTTTCCAAGCCTAATAAAGAATGACTATCAAGCACAAATGCACAAGAATGTTGGGAAATTATTTAATTTGCATGTGGATCGACATATGTAATTAATTGTGTATAAATGCTATCTTAAAGTTAAGCCCAGAATTAAAGTGATCTAACAAGGAATTATGTAATTGAGCTTTAAACATCTAAATAAAGTGTGGACCGGACTATATGTGTACAGATCGGATCCATTAGGGTTTGAATTTGACGATGAGCCGAATACATATGGAAATATATAAAGGGTTATGGTCCCCAATTCATGAGATTTTTTCTCATTTTTTGTAGTATCCCATCAACACAAGAATACAAGAGAAATCATATGAAAAGGAAGATCCATAAAATCCACAATCAGGAATTAATATGGAGATTTGAAGCAACCAAATTGAAAATTTACAGATCAAGATTCAAGATTCATTATTCAAGTCAGAAATCAATTGATTAATGTATGTTCCGCGTTAATTCAGTTTCTTGCTGATTTGACATGAAGATCTTGGCAAGATTATAAAGTTTAAATTTTAATAAAGTTCCAACAAGTGGTATCAGAGCCTATTCATGTTAAATTATTGGAAATAAAAAAAAAATTTATCTGATTTCTTGTATAATTTCATGGTTTTCAAATTTAATTACTTCGGATTTAGTTTTGTTAAATTTGAAAATAATTCGGTTGGTTTTTCAAGATTTTCAGCTTCAGTGTTTTTTTTTTTTAAAAACAAACAAAATAAATTGTGGACGACGCTGCATTTTAAAAACAAAATAAATTGTGGGTGACGCCGCGGCTGCAACGGCGCCGCCACTGAGATCTTTCAACGGCGACGGCGGCTATTGGCACACTTCTGATTTGTCTGCGACGGCGGTGGCGATTCTCTCGCCGTTCTTTCTTGCTTGGAGCAGCGCTCGCGGATTTTGGGGGCTGCGCCGATGAGCCCACCCCCAGGTACTTCTTAAATGGAAAAAAAAAAAAAAAAAGAAGTTTGGATGAATTTTGGGGGCGGGGGCTTGAGTTGAAAATTTGAAATTTTGAGGTCCTAGACCGCAATTTCAAATTAGGATTTTATTTTAAAGTTTCAGCCCTTTAAGTTTAAGGTTTTGATGTTTCAGCCCTCTGAAGTTAAAAATTCATCCATTGGGCCTTTAAAGTTTCGGGTTTAATAATTCAGTCCCTCAAGTTTCAAAAAAATTAATTAATTTTGGACCATTAAAGTTTTAATTTTAATGTTTAAGCCGTTTAAGCCCCTGCAATTTGCAATTTTGGTTATTCAGCTCTTAAAGTTTAAAGCTCATTCAAGTTGTGCCTTAAAATTATGGGTTTTGATAATTCAGCCCCTCGAGTTTTAAAATTAATTATTTTTGGGCCATTTAAAGTTTTGATTTTGCATTTAAAGTCTCAAAGTTTCTGATTTTGTTCTAATTGGCCACAAAGGTTTTAAATTTTTTAAATTTTGGCCCCTAAAGTTTTGAATAATTAATTTTTGACTCTTAAAGTTTTTCAATAATTAATTTTTGGATCCTTAAAGTTTTGAATAATTAATTTTTGACTCATAAAGTTTCCAATAATTAATTATTGACCCCTAAAATTCTGGTTAATTATTTTTGGGTCCCTAAAGTTCTGAATTATTAACCCTAGGCCCCTAAAGTTTCAAAATAAAATAAACGAATTAAGGATTAACAATTATAATTCAAATTTTGTTATTTCTTTTGGATTTCTAATTTTTCTAAATGAATTGATTGAAACAACATGTCACCAAAGCGACCTCTCTTTCTTAGATTAATTTATTTGGAATATTAGATAGGTTGTGTGTGCGTAATTCATGCGGGTATTGACCGGCCCAAAGGAAAGTTAATATTTGGCTGAATTATTTACATACTTGTGGTAATAAATATGTGACAGCTATAAAGTTTTATTTTATGTGAACAATAAATCTGTCCAAAAATAGGTTTATTAGTTGACATGGTTTATTGTCAATATTTGATTACTACACTAAGAGTACCACTTACAAGTTGATATTTCTGTCCAAAGACTAAATATCAATGTTGTGCTCGGTCTCTTGTGATGGGGTTTACCATTGTTTGAATTAATTAATTGTTTAATATGGATTCCTATGTGAACATGTAGATTAAGTATTAGTTCTCTATTCAATTAATCCATCAACCTCCACAATATCTGCCAATATCAGCTCCATTCTTGTGCTAAATGGAACCAACTTTAAGGACTGGAAAGAGAACGTTCTAATCGTTCTTGGCTGCATGGACTTAGACCTTGCGTTAAGGACTAAACAATCCTCTGCACTTACGGATAAAAGTTTTGTTAATGAAAACAGGGACTTTGATAAGTGGGATTGTTCAAACCGCATGAGTCTTATGATCATGAAGCGTGATATTCCAGAATCATTCAGGGGCGCTGTGTTTGATAAGGTAACTACTGCCAATAAATTTCTTGCCGAAATTAAAAAAAAAACGCTTTACAAAGAGCGATAAGACTGAAACTAGTACGCTTTTGCATACTTAGTTTCACTAAGGTCCAAAAGTAAAGGAAATATTCGGGAGTACATTATGGAGATATCTCATATTGCTTCAAACTTAAAGGCTCTAAAGCTTGAGCTACTTGATGATTTGCTCATGCATCTGGTTTTAATTTCTCTTCCTGCACAATTCAAGGCCAGTTTTAACTGTCAAAGGGAGAAATGGACTCTAAATGAGCTCATTTCATACTGTGTGCAAGAAGAAGAAAGGCCGAAACAAGAAAGGACTGAAAGTGCTCACTTGGCTAGTACCTCTAAGGACAAGTTCAAGAAAAGAAAGAATAAGAAAGCTGCATCCAGTTCGATTCAAAATTAACGGCGAAATAAATTTCGCTATAACTTTTGTGAAAATCTGGGATATATAAAGAGAGATTGTGCTAAATACCACGCTTGACGTGTAAAGATAAGTACATTTCTCACTTTGGTTTGTTTTGAGGTAAATTTAATGTCAATAACTAGACACACTTGGTGGATAAATTTCGGTACCACCACTAACATAAGTGTGTCTATGCGGGGTTGTCTAAGCTACCAAAACCAATTGATGCTGAAAGATTCATCTATCTAGGGTGATGACAAATCAGTTAAGGTTGAGGCTTTAGAGAATTTAGGTTATCATTAAAGACTGATTATTATTTGAATTTGAAAGAGATATTTTCGGTACCGTCATTTTGGATGGAATTTGGTTTCTATTTCTACATTGGACAACTTTGGTTACTCTTGTTCAATTAGAAATAGTTAGTTTAATCTTTTTTTTAATTCAAATATTGTGGATGTCAGTTCTTTATCCGGATACGATAACCTATATTTGTTTAATACGGTTGCCTCTTATAAAGAAACCTTGTATGTGGATTCACGTGGTATTGAACATAAATTAACCAATGAGAATTCTGCTTTGTTATGGCACAAGCGATAATGTCACATCTCTCAAAAGACAATGGAAAGATTTGTGTCAGAAAGAATTTTTAATTCCCTTAATATTTTTAGACTCGAGTAAATTATATTAAGGGAAAACAAACAAACATAATGAGATTAGGTGCCAATAGGACTTCGGACGTCTTAGAACTAATTCGTACGGATATCTGTGGATCATTCCCTTCGGTTTCTTGGAATGGTCAACAGTTATTTATTACGTTCATAGATGATTTTTTCTCAATATGGCTACCTATATTTCATCTACGAGAAATCTCAAACACTGTACATGTTCAAAGCATACAAGACTGAGTTCGAAAATCGACTCAATAAAAGAATTTAACAAGTCAAATCTTACCATAGTGGTGAATACTATGAAAGATATGACGAATCAGGAGAACAATGTCCAAGGCCTTTCACAATATTCCTAGAGGGATGTGGAATCTACCCACAATACATTAGGATCCTTCTAGGTATAAGTATTAAAGACTGCAGTTTAAGTTCTCAACAAAGTTTCAAGTAAAGTAACTGTTAAGGGGTTACAAATTTTTAAAGGTCCCACTATCAGGTCAATTTTCAAAACGGAAAATGTTCGATTTCTTGAGGATGTAGAGTTTGTAAGGGGAGATAAGGTTATAAGGTTATGATTTTGTCTTGGATGAAGAATATTTATATATTCTTTCTGTTGCAATTGACAATGATTTGGTTCAGGGACAAATTCTTGTTCCAGATCTTGTTCAAGAAGCAATTTCGGATCAAGACAATATTACAAAATCCCCCATACACAATCAATAGATTGTTCCAGAAAAACAAACTCAACAACCTCAAAAACAAATGTCATTAAGAAAATCCACTATAAAAGAAGAAAGATAATTATGGATAACTTTATAATCTTTCTCCAAGAAAATAAGGATGACATGGATTGACGAAAGAATAACTTATCAATCAACTTTCATCAAGCCATACAAAGGAATAATTCTAAAGAGTGGATTGATGCCATGCATAAAGAGATTCTTCTTCGATTTCTATGAAAGCTCTTTTAGGACAAATATGGCATCTGTGACATATTTTGATCTTAAGTTACATTAGATAGTTTACAAATTAAAGAAATCCATCTACGAGTTTAAGCTGGTTTCCCGAAATGGTATCACAATTTTATCAAATAATTATCTCATTTGATTTCGAGACATATTCAATTGATAATTGTGGATATCACAAGTTCAGTGGGAGTAAGCAAATCTTGGTGATACCTCTTTTGTATCAAGGATATAGATATACAAGAATTGTTCTTGGTGTATTTTTGGATTACCACAGAAGAATTGTATCGATAAGGTTTTTAAAAGATTTGAAATACAGATATGAAAATCAAGTGATACCCCTACAATTAAGGAGACAACTTTAGTCTCAATTAATGCCCCAAGAATAAATTTAAAGGTAAAGGATAAACATTAAATTCTCTATACTTTAGTAATTGAGAATTAATGTATACTTGGGTTTGCACATATCCGGATATAGCATTCATTGTTGGAATGTTGGCAGATATTTAATTAACTTTACGATAGAAATTTGGAAAGCAGCCATCAGGTTATTCGGTATATATATAGAGAACAAATGATTACATGATCACATTCGGAAAAATTAGACCAATTGGAGATCGTTGGATATTCTGATTTTTATTATGGAATTTGACTGTAAAATATTGTCACTAGGCTGTATATTTTGGATGAAAATGAAAGACCACTTAAGTTATTTTGTGACAATAACAGTCTTGTATTTCAATAGGAACATGACAATGTCAAAGTTTATAGACATTAAGTTCCTAATTGTCAAGGAAAGAATTCAGAGTGATTATGTTTCTATAAAGCATATAATGACAAACTCTATAATCATGGATCCATTTACTAAATGGCTACCACTCAAGGTCTTTCATGAGCATGATGCTCACATGAGTGTTGCATCTTTTGATGATATGCCAGTTTAGTGGGAGTTTGTATTTTGGATGTTGTCTTTGACACATAATTTTAGTTGTGCACATTCAGTTCATTTTAAAAATAAAGTATTCAGTTCAATTCCACTCTAATTAAAGTTTATGGTTGATCTCATAAGGTATTAAGGAATAAGGTAGGACCAGTTGGAAATATGTATGTTTAGATCACATTATATGTAATTTCCATGCTACACATCCACACTTGATCTATGTCATTTAATTGTATTGATGTACGTGACCATTGATGGGTTTAGTTATGTTACTCATAACGAAGATTGCTTTGATCCTATGTTGATATAATCGGACGAGATTGTTCGGAGATGCTTTTGGTTATGATAGCAAAAGTTTTGAGCTCATAAGGTTGTACACATTTATAAGGTAGCATATGTGGCACAAGTAGGAGATTGTTGGGAAATTATTTAATTTGCCATGTGGGCCGATATATGTAATTAATTGTGTATAAATGCTATCTTAAAGTTAAGCCCAGAATTAAAGTGATCTAATAAGGAATTAAGTAATTGGAATTTAAGCATCTAAATAAAGTGTGGACCGGATTATATGTGTAGAAATCGGATCCATTAGGGTTTGTATTTGACGATGGGCCGAATACATATGGAAATATATAAAGGATTATGGTTCCCAATTCATGTGATTTTTCTCATTTTTTGTGGCATCCCATCAACACAAGAATACAAGAGAAAGCATATAAAGAGGAAGATCCATAAAACCCACAATCAGGAATTAATATGGAGATTTGAAGCAACCAAATTGAAAATTTACATATCAAGATTCATTATCCAAGTCAGAAATCAATTGATTAATGTATGTTCTGCGTTAATTCAATTTTTTGATGATTTGACATGAAGATCTTGACAAGATTATAAAGTTTAAATTTTAATAAAGTTCCAACAAAGAACACTTGGAAAAATACTTGTGTAGGTTGGTCCCAAGTGGTGTGTATCGTCCTGTGTGATGTGACCATCGAATGATGAGTTGCCACCTCGAGACTTGAGTCTCTCTCTCTCTTTCCACGTGAACTCTCGAGGTTGCCTCATCTCATTGGGTGAGGCTAGGCCATATGATGAGATGACGACTTCTGCTTAGACGGCCGCACCCCGTAAGGACCGTGCCTACCCAAGTATTTCTTGAAAACTTGACTGCAAACCTATTTCTCCAAATCTTGACGAGTAACCGAGTTGTGCAAGGATATATTTTCGAGTAGATGTCGAAAGTACACATAAAGAAAGACCACTAAACATAAAATATATAAAAGTTTTTAGTCAACTAGACAACGATTGAGGTAGCAGAGCAAAGTGAGTTTACCTGGTAAGCATCGATAAGGGAAAGATCAACAATGGAGGGATTATTTGCCTGTAAACCTGCAATGAATTCGACCAATCCAAGGTTCTCGAAAGACTCTCTTACAGTGATGGATGCTAAAGTGTCATTGGTGAACAAAAAAAGTGCCCAAGTTAGCCTAACACAGTTGAATCCCATATCCAAAATCCTTTCTGAAATTGCATCCACTGGCTGCTTGCTTAGCCCTTCAGCCACCACGACTTCAAGATGCGCCACCCAATTCACGCATGCTAACTTCACGCGCTGGCCGGATTCATTTACGACCCATCGGGAATTGGTCGAAAGTGGTTGAGGCGTGACTACATATAGGAGGAAAGCAGATAGAACGCATAGGAAGAAAATGGAGGAACTGCCCATGTTATTGTTTTTCTTCCTCAGAATTTGTGTCATTGGATAGAGGAAAAATCTTTAATCCTATTTATATAATAAGGTCCAAAAGGAGTATAGGATAAATTATGGGACAAGGGTCCTACTCATATAAGGGTATCGTATTGTGGCATGTGTTTATTTTATGCTGCTTTGTGACTTTTCCTTTATTCCAAGGGAGACCTGCACCTATTCACATATAATAACTGATTTCAAGCCTAGCATGGAGTTTGAGATAAGGCATGGCATTAGGGCCTAATACTCATTAGAGCTCAAGACTCCATCTTAACGAAGTATCTATATATTATTTTTTTCACCTTTCACAGCGAGGCATGAGAATGGATCTGAATGTTGTATTATTTAATTTTGCTAAGTATTATGTATTGAACATCGCTTTGAAGGTTATGAATACTAGCTAGTTATTTTCGTTGATTAAATAGTTAAGGGACAAATTAACTGTGAAGGACAAGATTGAAAATTATGTCAGATCTACTCGTATGGTCAGTCTATGACACGTACTTTAGGACGAATTCCTGGTCACTCCTGCCAATTGTTCTCATCATGCCATTTTGAAGTGATCGTGTGTTCGGGGCTTAAAGAAAATCATTTGGGTGGGATTCATGTCATAAGGTTCAATATTTTTTCTTACATGGTGGCACGTATTATGTGAGCTTGAAGAGGCTCGCATGTATAAAAGTAATCAGACGTCGTTGGAACAATTTAGGTAAGAGAGATACAACAAACCTAATATATCTGTTGCAGTTAATGATTTAGTTGTTTTTACTCTTCCATTACATTTTGCAATGAATTGAACGAAATTGAAAAAAGAAACTATCATATTAATTCTAAGTGAGTGTTTAGATAAAATTATTTGTAAATTTTAGGAGGAAGAATATTGATCCCACGAAATGTGTAATTAACAAATAGGTAGTCATTATGAACGTGTTATTAAAATTAAAGTTTGACTTCGATTGCATAAGAAAAGTAAATTTTAATGTTTGAGGAACATGTGCTAAATTTGTTAGGAACTATACTTACTCAACATCTATTTCTCATTTTGTCTATATTTTTAACATACTTAAGTTCGGGACTTTTGTCTAATCTTATACGTGCCCTATTGAAAGACGATTTATTTTGTCTATTTGGTGGTACCCACCTAGTTGGATATTTTTCCTAATACACTGTGAATTGAATCAATTGATGTTGGAAAGACTAAGAAAAATGTAGGTGCTTGTTTGGTAGGGATTTTTGGGGGAAGAATTGATTTTGAATAGTGATATGATAAGAAATGTGTGGTTGAAAAAGAAAAAAAAATTATTGATGTGATGAAAAATATTATTTTATTAAAGAATGTATGATTGAAAATGAAAATCGATTTACTGCAGAATTTGAGAATAAAAAATAAACAGGCCCTAAATATAGCCACACGGTCATGCCTAGCCTAAGAGATGATGTCCTTTGGAAGACTTACAAGGCAGTGCACACTACTAAAGTAAATATCTTTTGGATTTATTGGACCAACAAATCAAAGGGTTACACTTCAAAAGAGTGGATTTCAATTTTTTGACTTTTTTTCCCTCTATACTGTCATTCAAGGGAGAAAGAACGATTAATCAACCGGGATGGGTTTGCAAATCATCATTTTGCACATTTCGATCAATGTATGGCTGCTGCACAAACTTGCAATTCTCCAAGAATGATACAAATAATTTTTTTTGTTTCTATTTTAATGAGATTCAATGGACATCACTTCATTTTTTCGAAAACATAAAGAAAAAACTTCCTTTTAGATATCAATTTCATCTCTAAAAGTTTCTCTAATTTTAAAGACGGCATTCTACAATGCAAAGAATATCTATAAATTTAAAGAATAAAAAAATTTAAATACTCCGACAAACTCTTTATATTTAACATTTAATTTTACTACTCTCAAAAAATATTTATTGTTTTTCCATATTTTTTATTTTCACTAGCTTCCCTTCAAATTATTATATTATTTTTCTTTATTGAGAATTGAAATACTTTGAATACATTTAATTACTGAAACTAGATAGAGTAATTTGAAGCGCTAAACTCTCAATTTAAGGGTTTACTTTTTAAAATAGAGAATATCTTACATTTAAAGAGTTTTTTTATAGATATTCTAAAGCGTAAAGTATTAATAAATTAACATAGTCAAAGAGATGATTAAAGGTTTTCTTGAGTTACATTTTTTGAAAGAATAGTTTTTGTAATAGTGATTTTTTTTTTTTTTTTTGAGAATGTATGGTAAAAAATATAGGAAAAAAATTTAATTTTATATGTAAAATTATTTCATTGGGAGAAATTTTGGTTGAAAAATTTAATTTTTCAAGATGAATCAATTTCTACATGTTGTAACATTCATTTATATTATTAAAAATTTTCAAATTTAAAATTTTCCGAGTTCTAAAAACTTTTGGTCTTTAATGGAAATCCTTGAAATTCTAAAATATGTCGAACTAGTTAACACTCGTGATTTAAATTGTTATGGAAACTGGAATGGTTTGATACCAGTTTGTAGTGAAAAATTAAGAGATTAAGTACAATATGAAGTAATCAATCACAAGAACAAAAGAATGAAATAATTTGCAAAGAACGAAAATTCTATTATAATATGGAGAGAGAATATAAATATTATGTGTTTATGATTTTTCTAACAACTTCTAACTTTTTCTAAAATACGGTGAATAGCCAATTATATATAAGGAACAATTAGGAGACGTCTAAACTCTCATAGTAGAGTTGTTGGTGAAGTAGAATGTCAAAAATGAAATCCAAAATGGAAAAAGAGACCAAAACAACAAAGGGAGCAGAATAGGTGGCGTGCGGCAACAGCCTTACTGTTAATATTTACAACTACGACACCTAGGCACCTTGTCTTCAACCCAAAACTCCTTCCAATGATTTTTTTCTTCATTACAAAGTTTTCTTTAAGTCCAACACAAATTCCTACTCTCAATGGGTTCCTAAGTAGAATTTCAATTAGAATTTGGCAAGAAAACTTATATGATTCTAATTAATGTGCACTTTAATTAGAATTCACAATATCTTCAACAAAGAATTTGGGTCACATCTAAATTCTAACAATCTCCGAATTTACACGAATTTCATTGTAATGAACAAAATTTCAAAAATTCTCTACTTGGAGACAAATTCTACTTCAAGGAATAAATTTGAACTCTTTAATGAAAAATACAGACAAACTTCTCCATCAACAATTCAAATTGAAAATATTCTTCGCATCTGCTACCAATTAGGGACAAAAGTGATCTAATAACCATCAAACAAAGTTGAAACAGGTACTGTAATAGAATCACAATAGAATGCATCAAAAGAACGATTTTGACTAGAATTAATATTCCTAACCGCATTCAAACTATAAACAAAATTAGCAGAATCGTACCTATATGGAATGTTATAGCCAAAATTGGTCTATTTCTAACAATTGAATATGATGACACTGTCGATAATGGTGGCAAGATGGATTTACCCATATCTTCAAAATCTAACTGAGATGTATTCTTAAACGAAGACCTCAAATTAGACTCCAACGGCACAAAAGCCTACTCTAAATCAACCCGATTTTTTAAAATATGTTGATTACTCAAAGATTCTTACCCTGCAAGATATATAAATGGGTTTTTCTATGTCCCTTCAGAAAAACACGAGCTCTTTAGACTCCACTTTCAACAAAGTACATGTACCATTTTGAATAAAAGAGTATTTAAGGAGATTAGATTTTTCTTTATATTTGGAACGGTCGTCCCATCAAATATCTTTATTCTAACCCGACCAATACCAACTATCCAACAAGGTGTGTTATTACCAGTCATCACAACACCTTTTGAAATTTCTTCATATGTTGAAAATAATTCCTAATTGGGTGACATATAAAAAGTGCAAACCATATCCAAAATCTAAGCCTCATCAGGTTTTGAATTGTAACCAGACATAAATAGAAACTCTCTATCACTGCTAGGATTTTCTGCAATACTTACTTCCCCTGAAGTTTCTGATTGTTGATTTGTAGTTAACTTTGATTTATTCTACAACTTATAACAATCATTTACCAAGTACCATTTTCTTGTAATAATTACAAAATTTGAAGTTAGATTTTGACTTTTCCTTGAACGACTACCATGAACAATGAGTCCATCTCCATGATCCCTAGATGCTACAAGATGCTTCATCTTCTGTTTTGAACATAGAGCATCGTAGACTTTTTCGATGGTGAGAGTATCACGACTATATAGTATCGTATCTCTAAAAGACATGTATGAGGCATGCAATGAACACAACAAAATCAATCACAAGTCTTCTTCATCATATTTTACCTCCAATGTCTCCAAATCAACGACGATTTCTTGAAAAAAGCAGCTAAGTGATACTCATGAGATGTATCTTCTATTATACGATGAGAATATAAACGTTACTTCGATGCAATTTGCTAGAAAGACTCTTCGTCATGCATAATTGCTCCAATTTTAACCATAATGCAACAACTGAATTCTCTTTTAAAACTTCATGGAGAATATTATTGGAAAGATGAAGATGTATTTGAGATAGGGTCTTTCGATCCCTCCGTTATTTATCTTCCATAGTTCAAGTTGTGGATATATTGTCAAAACCAATGATGTGTCATCCAAATTCATCTAAACGAATACTGCTCGCAACTTTACATACTACAAAGAGAATCTTGTATTGTGATCTAATAGCGAAATATCATATTTCATTGTTTCCATCACGAAAAACCTCGATCTTTCCAAGAGTTTCAACACCAAAAACTCTGATACAAATTGTTGTGGAAACTGGAATGGTTTAATACCAGCTTGTTGTGAAAATTTAAGAGATTAAGCGCAATATAAAGTAATCAATCACAAGAGGACAAGAATAAAATAATTTGTAGAGAATAGAGATTTTGTTATAATATGGAGAGAGAATACAAAGATTACGTGTTTTTTTATCTTTCTAATAACTTCTAACTTCTTCTAAAATACAGTAAAGAGCCAATTATATATAATGAACAATTATGGGACGTCCAAACTCTATAGTAGAGTTTAGATGAAGTAGAATGTAAAAAATAGAGTCTAAAATAAAAAAGGAGACCAAAAAAGCGAAGGAAGTAGAACAGGTGGCACCAGGGCACCACTGCACCTAGGGCTGGTGCCACTTGCTATTAATATTTGCAGCTGTGGCGCATCATCCCCAACCCAAAACTCGTTCCAATGATGTTTTTCTTCATTACAAAATTTTCTTTAAGTTCAACACAAATTCCTACTCCCATTGGATTTTCAAGTAGAATTTCAATTAGAATTTACCAAGAAAATTAGAATATAATTTCACAATTGCATTCTAGATATGATTCTAATTAATGTGCACTTTAATTAAAACTCTCAATTATTTTCAATAAAGAATTCGGATTACATCTAAATTCTAACATAAATGTTGAGATATTACATGTGCTATCTTAAAGGCACATTACATCATGGTCTTATCCTCAGTCATAGGTCATCATTGTCCATGCATGCCTTTTGCGATGTTAATTGGACCGGCAATACGTAAGACAAGACATCCACAAGTGCATATATTTTTATCTTGGACCAATCGAATCTCGTGGAGATCATGCAAGCAATGATCTATTACTCATTCTTCTACGATGTTGCCTCGAAGGACGGACCCAGCCCGCCATCCCAGCCCGAGCGGAAGTTGACCGTCAATGCCGATCGGTCATCAATCGTAAGAGCGAAGTTATTTATTAATATTTAATTACATAATATTAAATCGCACTAAAAAGTAAAAATTATATATATATGAAAACGTAATTCAATACAATCCAAAATACAAAAACAATACGCAATACAACCTACTCTATAGCTGTGACCTTAGACAACTGGATTCGACCTGATCTCATAGTTTGAAAACGTTGCAATATTGCCTCATTCTCAATTTTTTCAAAAATCTTTTTCTCCATGTAAACCACCAAGTTGTCATTCAACCAATCGTCTCCCATTTTATTACGCAAGTCACTCTTGATTAAATTCATAGTAGAGAATACTCTTTCAATACTTGCAGTTGCCACAGGTAATATCAAAATCAAGGTGATCAGCCTATAAACCAATGGAAAATAACAAGAACTTCCTGTTTCAACCAACTTCTAAGCCACACAAGAAATGTTACTGAGGTTAAAGAAAGCTACATTCATTCTCACAAATATAAGGAACTTGTCAAGTTGAGGTCGAAGTAATAAAAGATCTTCATTATTGAAGTCCAAAGGATATAACCGAGCAAGATGTAGCAATTTATCCCTATCAAAAGCTGCAAAGGAATCTTTTGGATTTAAACACGAAATGCAAGTTATGAGCTCAGTAGTTGTCTCGGAAAAACGATCATTCATCTCTTGCAAGATCGAGTCTATCGCATGACAATACAAATCAACATAAAAGCGATGATAATAAGTCACATGTTGAGCTCCACGCCTAGGTCGACCTTTCAATACTACAATATCCTCCATATTTGGCACTAAAATATGTCTAACACGACAAAACTCAATCACCCTGCACAACAAATTATCCCATCCATTGTCTCTCATGTCCTGTAATGCATACTTACAGATATCCAACAATTGCACAGCATTCTGAATATCCTGATCCTTTTTCTACAAGGCTTGTGAAAGGTCGTCTGTAATTGCAAGAATTTCAAACATAAAGTGGAGACTGAACACAAACTCAAAGTCCTGCATAGTGTCCATCTGTCTTGCGGCCATTGATTTCTGATCTAAATTGATGCCATCTTCTGATATATCCTCAAGAACATCTATGATAGCATTAAACATAGTAATAACCCGAGTAATTGTCAGTAGGTGTGAGCCGCATCTAGTATCACATGGGCGTGCCAAATTCATTTCTTGAAACTTACCACTCCCACTACATATTTCCCCAATATTAAGCTTCTCTAAAACATCAGCATGATAACTTGTTCGAAGAGCATCTACATGCTTACATGAAGTACCAACCAAATTTACAATAATAGTAAGCATGTTAAATAAATCACCAAGCACATTATTCCTACGTGCCACGAAAACAACTATTAACTGAAGTTGGTGAGCAAAGCAATAGACGTACATAGCATATGGGTTTTCTCTTAAAATTAAAGCTTTCAAGCCATTGAACTCACCTGACATATTGCTAGCTCCATCATAACCTTGACCTCTCAGGCTAGATATGCTCAATCCATGCGTAGAAAACATTGCATCAATGGCATCTTTCAGTGATTGGGCACAAGTATTAAGGACTCGTGTAATGCCCAAAAAACGCTCCTTTACGAGCCCACTTTGGTCAACAAACCTCAAAACAATCGTCATTTGTTCTTTTATGGAATTGTCACGAGCCTCATCAACTAAAATTGAAAACAAACAATCACCCATCTCATTGGTAATAACACCTTTTGTCTCTACGACACAACAATTAACCAAGTCTTTTTGGATCTTTGGTGAAGTCATTTGATCATTTGCAGGAGCATTGCTAAATAATACTTGTTTAACTTCATCACAACGAGCTGCATACCAATCTAGTAGCTCAATTAGATTTCCTCTATTATGAGACTCTTTGGATTCATCGCGACCACGAAATGCCAATCCTTGCATCAAGAGGAATCTAGTACAATCCAGTACCGCAGTCAATCTCGTCCTATAATTTTTTTGTTGACCACTACTTTGGCTTGAAATAACGTAGGATATACTTTGTTTTTGATTCATCAAGTTGGTACACTTTGCGAATGCTTGATGATGAGCACTATCAAAGAGACCAACATGTTCTTTCAACGTCTGTTTGTGCTTCCAATCCCTAAAGCCGGACCTAGTGAATGTATGTCCACCCCCTTGACCCCCTCTATCCGATTTGAACAAATAGCAATACAAACAATACGCCTCATCATTTTCGATACTATACTCCAACCAATCAAATTCAGCAAACCATTCTTTCCTAAAACACCTGTGATCACTGCCCATCCGTCTTCTTGGAAAGTCATGTCCATGTGGTTGACAAGGACCCTTCTCTAAGTACGCCATCCTAACATCATCTCTAACATTAGGATCATATGACTCAATAGGGGGCGTTTCCCTGGATCAGATACAAGATCATCTGAATTGAATTGAGTCCGAGACTTCTTCGTGTTATTTAACACATCGACTGCTCTACTAGAAGCAGTGGAGGGACTAGATGCACCACTAGAACCGGAAGATATATGTATGGACTTCCGTTTAGGTTGAAAAAATCATTCCATAATCTACAATTGCAAAATACCCTAAATTAAAATTCAATCACCAATTCACAATCACCATCATCATTCATCAAGATATCCAAATGAAAATAGCCCAATAAAGTTGTAAGTTCTTGAAAACACACAATACAGATTACAGTCAGATACTCAGATTATGCAGTCATTTACCAACACAGCAACACTTTTCAGTTTTAACAAATAAACTCGAAATTAAACACCAAATTTATGACAAACTCACAACTCACAACTCACAAACACCAAATTAGACAAACTCACAAACACCAAATCCAAATTTATGCATTTCATTTTACAATTTCAATTTGCAGTTAAAAAATTAAAATTCATGATAAACCATCTTCTATCAGTAAATCAGTACATACTATCAGTCTATCACAGATTCATAGCCAGTGAGACAAAATAATTCATAAAAAAAAAAAAAAAAATTACAGCCTACAAGACAACGAAAGAACTTACGGTTTCGGCCCTCAAGTTTCACAAAACCGGTTGCCCAATGCCTGCGTTCGCTGTCGCCTGTCGCCTGCCGGAGACGTTTGCCCTTGCGACAGTGTCACGGTCACGTTGGGCTGGCTGAATCAGCTGATTGGTCTGGACTCGGTTGGGAGAGTTGAGAGATTGGAGAATTTGGGAATGGCTAATTAGGGATTGATTTCAAATTTTCGTTCGATTTTGTATAAATTGGATAGTAGGTTAGGTATATATTAAGGACTGGGCTAAGAAAAATGGCCCAAGCCAAATTATCTAATCCAATTAAAAAAAAAGAGGAATGGGCTGCTTTGGCCCAATCTCAAAACAAACAAATATATGGGCTGGATTCTTCAGGCCCAATCTCAAAACAAATTTAAAAAAAAAATAAATGCAGCAGGCCCTTAGCCCACTTTGAAAAAAAAAATAAAAAAAATAAGCTTGGAGAAGACGAACCAGAGCAGAGGCAGAAATCAGACGGAGACGAACCACTGTCCACGGCACATGAGGCGCTCCGGCAGATCCCAGCACGGGCGGCCGCCCCCCGTCGCCGGGTGCTGGGTCCGTCAGTGGTTGCCTCTATTTCCTCTGAGATTCTTTAGGTTCATTCGCTCTTGAAAAAATTCGTCACTCTTTTTCTAAGACACCCATAATTTATTGTGGCTACATTAGCACCACTTATCTTTGTGCAGATTTAGTGTTTCACTCGCGTGCTAAGCAGATTGCCATTGACTTTCGTTTTGTTCTAAAAAACGTTGAAGGTGGTGAGTTACACAATGTTCATGTTTCATCTTTCTCATCAACTTGCTGACACCTTGACAAAGCCCTTTATCACATGCTCGGTTTCATCTACTTTGGTTAAAGATGGATGTCTCTGATAGGAGCACCATCTCACAGGACATAATAGAGATAACCTTAAACTCCTATTAATTTAGATTTCGTATAATTTATGTCCACCGACCGGAGAATACAAGAGTTAAACTTTAAAGTTAAGCCATTCAATATTAACTTTATATCTTTCTATTTTTCTAACACTTGAAGCGCATTTTCAATACTATTGATGATCACTTCAAAAAAAAAAAAAAAATTGTCACGTAAGTGTAGTAGACCGTGTCTAAGAAATCCTCTCCAATGTTCTTACCGACTCTATAAAAGAAAAAAAAATAGATTGTCTAGAGCTCTGTCTATATTGAGAGGCTCTGTTGGACTCCTAACTCAACAATTTATTTAATTTTGCTTATGTGTTCTCAGATCATTTCTCCATCTCTCTCTCCCTCCATTTTATTTATTTTAATTTAGGATAGGCGAAAGATAAATATGTAGTAGTATTGAATTGTGTATAGAACTCATTGAAGATCAATTTTAGATTAATTATCTATTCATTATACATCACTAACATATAGACTGTAAATCTTTCAACTTACTTACTGGGTAAATTGCAATTCATGTAATGCATTTGCTCCTTAGTGGTCTTTATTTTATTTCAATCATACAATGCTGTCAGGGAGGGTCCTAACAGCTCATTCAGTGAGGGGGTAGAGAGAGATTTTTTGCATTTTTTATTCATACGGGTCTCACGCGCATGTGAGTGTAGGTCAACTAAGTGAGCAATTTTTTTTCCTGGAAATTCAGTTTAATTCATTTTATTTTCCTTCTTTTGTTATCTTTGCTTTTGGCCCATCCCATTTTCTATTATTTTAATTCAGAAAGGGCATAACTATCTTTTATCCATAAAAAATTAAGCACGTGTTTGACAACCATTTTTTCAAAACTTTTTTTGTCAGACTTATTTTCAACTACGCATTCTCACAATAAAATATTCTTCACGAGAACATAAAAGTTTTTTCTACTTTTTAACCACACATTTTTCAAAAAATTATTATTCAAAAACTTATTATTCCCAAAAAATGGCTGTCAAACTAGGGCTAAATTTAACTACAAGAATGACGAAAAACAAGCTTTCTAGGCTAACGGTGCTACAAAACTAAAAGGTTAAGGACGGTGTTTACCAAAAACATGAACTGTGGACCAAGTTGCTATAGAACATCATAGCTTGAGGATTGATGTTGCAATTTTACCAACTTGATAGAACTTTTCTCGTTTTATATTTATTTTACCAAGTGAAGAAAAGAAAAATAGACGACGAGATCATCAATCTTTTACGTGAGTGTTTGTGTCCTTGCACACGAGAATGAGCATTGATGTATCTTAACCCTTCAAATATTTAGGAGCTGAGGTCTTTCTAGAAAAAACCATTTCAAGAATCGTAAAAAAATGGCATGGTAATGCATAACGAGAGTATTTTCCGTCAAGACACCTTAATTCTAAATTGAACGGGAGGAAAATAGAACTTTAGATAGTCTTTTCCAACTCAAAATGACATTATATAGATATAGAATTTCGATGATTTTCGAGGAGGAACTTTCTCAATAGGCATTCATGTTCTTCTCCTTAGAGTTTGATCAATTTCTTCTTACTTAAAATTTGATAAAAAATAATTTTGAATTTCTTTAAAAATAACTTTACGTGAGTTAACTCAATCAACTAATTGAAAGTGAATTGAACAAGTCTGGAAATGGGTTTTTTACTTGAATAATTTGTCAAATCAAACAATCTAAATAAGTTGATCAAAAATTATGTTACAAAATGAATCTTTTAATATATATATATATATATATATATACACACACACACACACACACAACACACACACACACATAATCAATTAAGACTCTAGAAAAAAGTTTGAATTCTTTGTTGACAATAATAGTCATATTACAATACTATTTTTGAAGTTCAATTCGGTTAATAACATAAACATTTCTTCTATAGTTTGATAATGATTATTAGAATGAGATTTTTTAGAATGAATACTTTTTGAACTGGAATTTGAATCATAATGATGAGAATCAGAATTTGAATGAAAAGCATGAGAAGTATCATCATCAGATGATGAGGATAAATTTTCGAAATCTTTGATTTTAAGATGAACAACTTCCATCTCAACATCTTGTATTTGTTTTTCAAGATTGGAAATTTGAGATTTAATAATATTGATTTCTGATTTTAAATCAGAAGTAGAGACTTTTGAAGATTTTTCATCTTGAAATCTTTTAATAATATCTTGCATATTAAAATATTCATGAATAGAGTATGAAAGAAGAAGAGTCTTGAACTTATTTTTCAATTTTCGATTAGGAATTTGATCAACAATTTCTTTGATAAGTTATTCATCTTTAGTAAGAACATTTATGGTTTTACAACCACAAACTTTTTTACTTTGACTTGAAGATGAGGATGAATTTGAACTATTTTCAAAATCAGAATCTTCTTGATTTTGATAAACTTGTTCAATTTCAAAATTTGAAGAGTCGGGATCAGAATTAATAAAATTGAGAAATTCAAGCTTAGTATCTTCATTACATTGAAAATTACTAATCTTTCCTTTAAAAGGACATTTGTTTCAATAATGACCAATTTTGTTACATTTCCAACATGTAACATTGGGAGTCCTTTTCTTTGAAAATTTTCTCTTTGAAAAGTCTTTTGAAAAGTTCTTTGGAGTAGAATTTTGGAAATTTTTCCTTTCATAAAAATATTTTTGAGAAGACTTTTTCTTGAAATGAGGAGAAATATTTTTCTTTTTTGATTTTGAAGGGGGAATGATTTTTTCAAATCCATATTGTTACGACCATTAGATCTTTCTGACTTCAATTTGGCTTTGAGCTTGAGATTATTACAGAGAGCTAATCCTTCCTGATTAACATTGCCGATAAGTAAGAGTATCATAAGGAATAGTATTATTATAAGTAAGAGTTTTGGAAGTCCAGAAAGAAATCTTTCTTTCCAGTATGATTGTTCACAATTAGTTCGAAGAAAGACATGACTAAAAAATGTCTTTGTACCATCGAAAATCTTGTAAAGTTGGGCAATTGAGATTCATGAGAAGTTGAGACTGTTTTTCTTGAATATTAGTGGGAATTCCAATAAGGCCATGTTTGATAGCCTCTATTTTCCTTGGAAGTTGGATTTTTTTTCAATTTTCCACATTTTTAGTTATTGGATAGGTATAATTTTCTTGGGAATTGGTTTTCCACTTGAGGTGCTCACGTGACCCATTTTCTTGGAAATTGATGAAAACTTTTTCCCACCATTTTGGTGGGAAAAGTTTTTCCAGGCTGCTGTTGCGTTTTTTTTTTTAATTATTTTGCAATGAAAATAAATGTCATCACCAATTTTTTTAAAAAAAATTCACTTTAATGGATAATTTTCATGTAAAACAAAGCCAAACGAACACTAAATTTTGATGAAATAAATGATTTTTTAGGAAAAAAATTTCCTTTTTTTTTTTTTAACTTTTTGGCAATGAAAACAAATTTTATATTTAATTGTGGAGAAATTTATCACTTCAATGGACAATTTCCATGTAAAATAAAGTCAAATGTACACAAAAATTTAGAATTTTTCGGGTGAAAAATTATATCAATCAAACACACTTAATTAACATTTCCCTATAAAACAATTTTTAGGCAATTATTTTCCCTAAAATTCATTTTCTTTCCACCAATTTTCCACCCTTACAATGAAACGGACCCTAAAATGTTTGATAATACAATAAACTAAAGTTGGTAAGCTATTGTTTGTACCATCGGGTTTAGTAGTTTCAGCTACTTTATTCCGATCTGTTTGAGAGAGGTAATTAAACCACAAATTTTTGAGTTGATCAGAAAAGCCAAGAATGATATTATTTGTAGATTCAAGATTACTAATTTCGCTGGCGATATATGCATTGAGACATATACCCATTTTTTCAAGAACTTGAATAATTTGATATTCAGATAATCCATCAATATTATATTCAACGATAGATTCAGCGTTGTATTTTTGCTGGAGTCTACTATTTTCTTCAAAAAGTAGATCTGGAGGTGTTTGACGAGGATAGTAAGCGGGAATTTTTGAAAATTGAATAGTTTTTCTTTGAATATTATTTACTTGAAGATCAGAATCTTCAATAAATTGAGATTCAATTTCATCAATAGTATTGATAGTTTTTGAAGAAAATGAAGTAGATAATTTTGATAATTGAGTAGCAAGTTCTTTAAGAACACTTTCTTTTGAATTTAATTTAGGAGTAGTCACCTGAAAATGACAAAATGAAGGAGTTGAAAAATCAACTTTCTTTTTATCAAAATCTGAATCTTCTTTCTTTTGCTTATCAGAATCAGATTTTGACTTGAAATATTCAGATTCAGAATTGTTCTAAATTCTATTTAACTGAGTACATAGAGAATTTAGAGTAATATTTGAATAATTATTTTGAAAAATAACTTTTTTGATATCTTTTGCATTGACAGGAGTATCATCGGGTCTTTCAATTTTCTTGGAAGGAGATGCAACAACTTCAATACTACCATGTGAAAAAACAATTTCTTGTAAAGGAAGATGAGTAGATCGAAGTGTCTTTCCTAAAAGAGTTTTCCAAATTTTCTTTGAGTTTGTTTCAACAGTTTTTGAAAATTTTTTGAAAACTTTAAAATAAGTCCATTCATAAAAACTAATATTTGCTGAAGAATTATCAAATTCTTCCCAGTAAAATTTAATTTGTTCTTTTGAAAAAGATTTTTTGATAAGGTGCCTAAATTTTTTTACTCCAAGAGTTTGGTCAATTTTGAACTCATTTCTTATATCAATTTTAGAAGAAATAACATTACATTGATGACCAAATTTTTCAGATTGAGGAGGAGGAATCATATTTGAAAGAGTAGGAGAAGTAGGAGGCTCTACATCTTCTTCATCTTTGTCAGATTCATCATTTTGAAAAAGTGGTTTTGGAATTTTTGGATTAAAATTCACACCTTTGATTAAGGATGATGTAGAAAATCTAGCAGATTGAAATGAATTCATCTTAGATCTATCTTCAGATCTGGAATTAGATCTTTGAAAAGTACTTGATCAAAGACAACTCTGACGTTACCATCAGGAAAATGAATAATTTGTTCAGGATTTCTACGAACAGGGGTTGGAAATGGTTTTTTAGAATTTTCAAAGTCCCAAGCGAGACCTCTTTCTTGAAGATTCCATGGAATTCTTTTAGGAATCATAACATTTGAATGAAGTAGATTTACTTCAACCAAAAGACTTTCATCTCTTGAAGAAGATCTGAGAGCACAAATATTGAGTTGAGTGCTCAAAAGTTTGTAATATACCCTGTATATCAAAGCAAAAGCTTTTGAACGGTCATCAACATCGACTTTTTTTGTTTGAATTCGTAGATTTAGAGCATTAAGCATAGCTCCATCTTAAAGGCTAATTGAAAATTTTGGATAACAATTTGAAAACACTGGACCACTCTCGAGATTTGACTCGAGCATAGAATGTTCAAATCTTAAGAGTTTTTTGTCTCTTAAGGTTATAAGAATAGGAATGTCTAGACCAAATCTAAACAAAGGTTTAACAGCAATTTGAACCAATCCAATATGAATATATTGAAATCTCTTCTTATGAGCTAGGATAGAATCTTTTAAAAGTAAATTAATGGAAACAATTTGATTTTTGATAGGAATAGTTTGTTCAAGAGTTTTGATAACATAACTTTGAGTAAAATCACATTTTCCTATTTCATAGATAGAACTTTTGTCTACCTTTGGAATAGTCCAATTTTGAAGAGTTTGCTCAATTTGCAATTTGAAGCTCTTTTGAATTGATTTCATCTGAAATATTATTAGATGCAGATGCATTATTTCATCAATTTCATTATCATTTTCTTGAAAATAATTACTATTACTACCTTCTTTTGAATTTTCACATGTACTAAACCAATTTGATAAAAAAGACATAATTGAATGATGAAAAGAGAAACAATAATCTTACCACTGTAGATACAATGCTATAGGCAAAACCAACGCTTGACCAAAGCCTACAAACGGGACCACCCTAAACGCCTATCCGGCACACACGGGCTGACCAACGTCTATTCAGCAAACATCCATGGCTACACACGGGTTTAACCTTTGACACTATAACAACAATAGTTTGACATGATTTTCTCACACCAATCACTTATGGCTCTGATACCAAAAAGGGGCTAGGGTAGAGGTCGTGTGGAAGGAGAGAGAAGTGTATGTTAGAGGTCGTATGGAAGAAGGGAGAAAGTGTATGTCAGGCAACTAAATTTTGAAGATAAAATTTTTTATTGAAAATTTGTAAGATTACAAAGAAAGATAAAATTACAAGGATTTTAAACTTTCTTGAGATGCAGAAAAATAAACTCTATTTTTCACTGTGTCTAAAACCTCAAAATGAAGTGCAATAAATAGCTAAGGTTTTGGATTTGAAATTACATTGAATTGAAAATAAGAATCTTGAAAAGTAGACTGGTTGAAGATGTCTGCCACTTGTTTGTCATTTGATCTCATCCATACAAAATATTTTGAAAAAACTATTGAACGACTTTACGGAGCCAGTGGTAAAAAAACTCAATATTCAATATAAACTTTTAAAAACTCTTGTTTGTAATTCAAATATTTCTTTTAAAAATATTTTTTACCTCTTTTTACCTCGTCAAGGATTTGGATCAAGAACTAAACCTTGGTACTCTTTTATTGTTCAATTTATCATTTTCAAGCAAATTCAAAAGGATTAACTACTACAATTTTTGGACAAGAAATTGTCTTTAAATTTACAAATCCTCCATCTTTTAAAGATGTAATTTGTTAAAAGAAGCCTCTATTTCAAAAATTATCAATAATATTAATTTCAAGAAAAATCATATTAAATTTCTCAAAGAATAAATTAAATTCAAAAGAATTGAATAACGGTTGCAAGAATTTTCAATTATTCAAAAAATTTCAGACTCTCAAGGGCGTATAGAGAAAGAAATATGTTCAACTATTCCTAATGCATTCTGGGATAGAAAGAAACATGTTGTTTCTCTTATACTTTCGATTTTCATGAATCAAATATTCCCACAAAATCTCGTCATATTCAAATGAACAAAGATCTTCTTGATCATTGAACAAAAGAAATTCAAGATCTTCTCGATAAGAAGCTAATTAGCCAAGCAAATCGCCTTAAGTTTAGCTTTTTATGTCAACAATTCTGCGAAAATTGAATGAGGAGTCCCTCATTTAGTTGTCAATTATAAACCTCTCAATACTGCTCTTCAATGGATTATTTATCCTTTACCTCAAAAGAAAGATCTGTTAAACAGGTTATTCAAAGTTGTCATCTTCTCCAAATTTGATATGAAGTCAGGATTTTGGCAAATTCAAATTAAATAAGAAGATATATACAAAACTACTTGTAATGTTCCTTTCGGACAATACGAATGGAATGTTATGCATTTCGGCCTAAAAAATACTCTTCTGAATTTCAAAAAATTAAGAATAACATTTCAAAATTTCATTATTGTTTACATTAATGATGCTTTAATCTTTCCCGAAAGCTTAGAACAACATTTCAAACATTTGCATACATTCATTCATGTTGTAAAACAAAATGGTTTACCTGTTTCAGTTAAGAAAGTTGTTTTGTCAAAATAAAATAAGATTCATCAGTCATTCAATTCATCTAGGAACACTTACACCAATTCAAATAAGTCATTTTGCTGACAAATTTCCTGATGAAATTTTAGACAAAAATAGCCTTCAAAGATTTCTTGGTTGTGTCAATTATGTAGGAGATTTTATCAAAGAAATAAGAATCATTTGTGCTCCTCTTTTTAAAATATTGCAAAAGAAACTTGACCCTTGGAGTCACGAGTGCACCTTAGCGGTCCAAAAAAAAAAAAATCAAAAGTATCCCATGTCTTTCAATTCTTGACCCCAACTGCCTCTATTATTGTGGAGACAGATGCGTCAAACCTTGGATATGGTGGTGTCCTTAAACAGATTCCTTCCAATTCAAGACAAGAACAACTAGTCAGATTTCACTCCGGTATATGGACTGGTCCTCAAAAGAATTACTCCACTATCAAAAATGAGATTCTTGCAATCGTCCTTGTGATTTCAAAATTTCAAGACGATCTTATCAACACAAAATTTATTCTAAAAAATGATTGTAAAGGTTCAAAAGATGTTTTGCAAAAAAACGTAAAAAACCTTGTTTCAAAACAATTTTTTTGCAAAATGGCAAGCAATTCTTTCTTGCTTTGATTTTCAAATTCTATATATATAAGGTTTTTCAAACCTTCTTGCAGATTTCCTTACGAGAGAATTCATACACAAAGAAGTGAGTTAAAAATGAGTTATTCAGAAAAGAAGAAGAACAAAAAGAAAGTTCAAATTCATCTTGCATCAATTGATGATTATATTCTCATTTAGAGAATCAAAAGAAACATCCTCTAGTTCTCAAAATACAACCCTTGCTTCAAAAATATTCCAAAAACTCACTCAAACAATTCCAGAAAATAAACTTTCAAATTACCGCAAAGCCCTTCAAATTGGTTCTGGAAAATTACCAGACATTAACTTTCCAAAATCATTCTCATATTTTACAAAGCCCGTATATCTTCCTATTTTCGAAATGGAAACATCATGGGCTCAAAGAACTTCTTCACTCGAAGAACACCTTCAAGATTTTGTCCTCCTAAATTTTCATTTTCTTCCTTCAAACATCAAAAAATCTCGTGAATATTATGAAGCAAAACATGATCTGTCATTATTACTCACACTCCAAATAACAAAAATATAAAATTCATTGATTTTTCAGAAATATCTATCCAAATGGTTTGGTCTTACGAAGACTGAGGACTGCACCCTTGGGAAGATAAACGAATGAACATTTCAAAAACAGATTTATTCGAGTCAAAATTCAATTACTTGGACTACAAAGAGGCATGGTTCAATGTTTTCTTTTTTAGACCGGTGACACATTCCCGGTTTATACTTTTTCATCAAAATTTCCAATCAAACTTTCCAAAATAGTTTCAAAATTGGTTCGAATTTTTTGATCTTGACGAAACAATTTTACTTAGTCTTACTCGCCAAGTATTCGAACACTTCAAAAGTGAGGCAAAATCTTTTTTGAAATCTCAAGAAAATTTTTTGTTCCAATTTGCCCATAATCTCAAAGTATCGTGAATTTTTTGTTAGGATTTCCACTTAATTCAAAGTCAAAATCCGCAAGAATACAAAGATTACAACGTCAAAAGAATTGTTCGACGTTTCAAAATTAAATGGTGGACAAAATTTCATGAAACAAATTATTGTCCAAAAGCAGTAAATTCATGGATTCAAGAACAACGAAATTTTGGTATGCCAAAATTATCTAAAAAAGAATCAGATAAAAAAGCCGATTTCCTTGCTGAAAAATCCAGGCTTTTAGCAATGTGCAATCAATGTTCTACACCAGAAGAACTTCAAATTATTTCGGACAAAATTGCAGCTCTGGCAGAAGCATTCTCAAAGAAATCAAGTTCAAATTCTTCTTCCTCATAAATTGAAGATTATGAACAAAGCAATGAAGACGTGTGTTTTGGATATAATATTGATGATCTTATTGAAAAAGAAACTCAAAGATATTCTCAAACAAAATGACTACATGGACCCAATATATATATATATATATATATATATATATATATATATATATATATATATATATATATATATATATATATATATATATATATATATATTAAAAGTGGTTATGTAATGGAATTTCTTGTTTTCAACGGAAAAACTAACGGAATTTGTTATTTTAACGGACTATGTAACGGAATTTCTTGTTTTAAACAGGCAGCTGCACCTTCTTTCAGTGTTTTTATCATAACTTTGTATTCCGATGTCCGATTGAAGCGATTCAAAATGCGTTGGAAAGCTTACTCATCTGGATACAACTTTGATTCAAACATCATTCTCCAATTCGATCACTTTCTATGCCAAAAATAGGTCTCAATATGAGACTAAAATATCGGAGCATAACTTTTCGGTTGGAAATTGATTTGTGATCATCTTTTGACTAAATTTGATTCAATTGACGTCTTCCTTTATCCAATTGACTCCGAGCACTCTCAAATCTTTATCGTGAGGTTCGGCATAACTTTTAAGTATTTACATTTTAGTCCCCGAACTTTGGATCCCTTACAATTTAGCCATTTCTCCAAATTTGTCAACTTTTGCTTATTTTCTTCGATCTCACCAACTTACATCACAACATCAAAATCACACATCTAATTATTTAACAATTGCATAAACATTACATCATTAATTATTTAATTAACCAAAAAAATTACATCTTTATTAATAACAAATTAATTATTAAACAAAATTATTAAACATAAACTAGACAAACGTGAATTGCACGTTGCTTGCACCTAGTATATATATATATATATATATATATATATATATATATATATATATATATATATATATATATATATATATATATATATAAAGAGTTTTTTTTAGTTATGTTTGGTCCTCATTATTTTTGATATATATTTTTTCTTTCTTATTTTCAATTACACATTTTTTAATAAAATAATATTATATGCAAATCCAAAAATTTTCCTTATTTCCACACATTCTAAATCATGGATTTTGGACAAAAAGTAGGGCTCAAACAGACTTATAGTAAATAAGTTGATGCATGTATACATATATTTTAATATATTGAAATTTATTTTATATAAAATGGGATTTGTCTTTACATAACATGAAATATTAATTCAGATCGTCTTTATGTGACATTTTGATTGAAAAACCACGTAGCGTGTCAATTTTCAGTGTAAAAAATTTAATACAACAAAATTATACTGACATATATTCATTATTATCAAATTGAAAAATATATATTAACAAAAAGCATTCCTTTGTTTTTTGGTATTGTTCTATCTTTAAAAAAAATATTTCGTAAGACATACCACAATATCCGTATCCAAAATTCGGATAATTTTTAAACGTATCCATATATATTAAATTTTAAAATAAGAAGGATCCAACTCCTAGATATTTACCCGTATCGAACATCGACACCTATGTCCGAGCATCATACTTTAAATGGGTGAGCCGTGCTTCTCTCCCCTAACATTTACCTCACGTGTACTTTTATCCTAGTCATTATTTCTTGACCGTACCCTCAATCTTCAACATATTAGAGATGTTGTCCTCTATAATAGTTTCTATCTAAACTTACTGTCAATTTGACTTGAATTGTCAACTTTTCCCTTCTATATTAAAGAAATATATTTAGCACAAAAATTTCTTGAGCACCCCTACACTGAGAGAAGCCAAGTTCAACTGACAGCACATAAAGCTAGACAATCTTAGAGCAGGCAGCGGACATGACTCGATATTCGGATTCCATTGATGATTTAGATAAATGGGCCTGCTTTTTACTCTTCCAAAAAAACAACACCAAGAAACATACATCAACCCGTAAAAAAATGACGAGTATCTGGACACCCCGCCTAATCCGTATCACTAAATGCATCAAGACAAAGATGAGAGCCAACATGGAAAATAATCCACGGCTAACGTTACCTAAAGATTTCAAATGATACGACGGACAACAGGATGGAGATGTCACGGAGCTTGCATGAATTGGCTAACTTGCTAGATGGCAAATGATAAACCAAGTCAAGTGATAGTCAAGTAATTGAGATTGCCAACCAATTGACGAAAAATAGTGAGATCAGTAAGGAGATCACCATTTTCATGATGATACTTTACATTGACTTCCAGAAGAGTGTCAACAAAAGAAGAATCATGAAGACCATGCAAAGTGATCAAATTTTTTGATATATTTGTGTTGGTTCAAGAATATACCCGTGGAATCAGCATGTACTTTCATACCCAAAAAACATGTAAGGGGACCAAGATCCTTCATATGAAATGTACCCTATAGATGCTACTGGAGTCGATGGATAAACTCAGAATCCGTACCAATAATGAAAATGCCATCCATGGAGACAAGTAAAACAACAATACTAGTGGATGTCTTGCAAAGAAATAAAGAAGAGTAATACTAATTTTGAATAAAAGAAAATCGTAGCAAAGTAGATCGAAACTTCTCAAACCATGTCCAAGAAGCCTATTTTTAAGTCATAAAGAGACCGTTTTAATTTACATACTTTTGAAGGAGAAGAAACCTTTTTGATATCCATCTGGTGAATAGGCCATCCTTGAGAGGCAGCAAAAGAAAGAACGGTGCATAATGTAGTCGTCTTGGCTAATGGAGCAAATGTTTCCTCATAATCCACCCCATAATCCTATCCATTCTCAAGAGACACCAGGCGAGCCTTGCAATGATCCAAGGTCTCGTCAGAGTGAAATTTGATCAAATAGACCCACTTATAGTCAATAGCCCTGACATTAGATGGGCCAAGAACTATGTCCCAAGTACGATTTTCCTTAAGTGCATAGAGTTCTTCATCCATGGCATTTCACCAACATTCATGTTCAACGGCCTTGAAATAACTAGTAGGGTTTAGGAATAGATGTCAATGTAGTGGCAGGTGATGAATGAGTAAAACCATACCTATTGGGGGTCGAGAAACGTGAATAGAACTTCATTGACCTCAGTCAGGGGACACATCAAATTCAAATGTCAACTTAAGGTCAAGAGGAAGAGGCTGAAATGGTCGAAATATACAAATTCCGGTTTGAACCTCTCAAGAAGAGAAGTCAATCTATCAAAATATGGAAGAATACTAATTTCAAACTCAACACGAGTAGGAAAGAAAGGTAGATGCTCAAAGAAATTAAAATGGCGAGAAATGAGAAAGCTATTAGAGCATGGATCATAGTAAACAGAGCCTTTGTGCAATATACTATAACCCATAAAATTTTAATATGGACAGAAAATTGGTTCTCAACGTGTCATAAAAGTCTTGAAAGCGGAAAATACCTCATATTTGAAACAAAGAAAATAGATGTATGTATATCGACTATAATCATCAATTTATTTTCAGTATGATTACCACGAGAAGGAAAAGGAAGAATCTTACTCTTTCTTAATTTGCACGAGAACAATCAAAGCACAGCTTATGAGAAGAACTGATATTATTGCTCAACAAACTAGAATTTAACAAATGAAACAAAATAGTAAAGTTTAGATGGCTCAAACGTTTGTGCCAAACTTCACTTTTATTTTCAACTGTCATACGAGCCAAAGATAAGCAATTAGGAATAGGAAAATATAAAGGAAACGGTCTTCCAATTTTTGGCCACTTCGCTTGTATCTTCCTTGACACCCGATCATGCACAAGACAACCACCATGAGAGAAATGAACATCATAATTTTTATCAATTAATTGACCCATTGAAATAAGACTCGCAGACAAACAGAGGATATGAAAACATCATGAAAAACAGAACTAATGTTGCCAACAACATCAATATCTAAATGACTCCCATTAGCTATTTGAATATTAGTGAACATTGATATGGACATATATCACAAAGACAATCAGAGGAGCTAGTCATCTGATTTGAGATATCAGAATTAACTAGCCAAGGTTGAGATGAAATATTATGATTACCTTAAAATTCCAAAGCAGAGGAAGCAAATACGATTATTTGTTGTACCATTTCAGGAGTAAGAACCGATTGCCTAGCAGTAGGATATATGGATGGGGATACCTCGAGAACTAGTGGATGGACTGAGGTGTCATATGCGTCGATCTGGAGATTCTGAGGTCGAGTAGGGCAGTCTTTGATAATATGACTTGATTTCTTACAATAATTGTAAGACTTCTTTTCACAGTTGGCAACAATGTGATCGTATTCTTTGCAATTGAAATATTGAAACTTTGCGCAAATCTCTACCTTTCCCCCTTCCTTGAGCTACATATGTAACTGGATTAGAACACACAATATCTTTCTGGAAGGTGGCCTGAGTGAGACGTCGCTGCTATTCCCGAAGTAATTCACCAAAACATACATCTAAAGATGGGGAAGGATCTCAATTCATTAAATTTGAACGAGTAGCAGCCTAAAATTCAGGTCGTAATTTCATCATAAATTGGTTCCTTTTGCTTTGCTCATGAACATCCTGAATAGCAAAGAGCGATTCAACAGTACCATCGGATAGACCATGTCAGAAAATTCTTCCCAAAGGTTCTCAAAGTCGGAAAAATACTCTTGGATAGAGAGATTCCCTTGCGCATAGCTAGTAATTTCATATTCTAATTAAAAGCGATGTGCTATGTTATCCTGATTAAACCTTCCTTAAATACTCCCACATCATTTTTGCAGCCTTATAAGACCTTAAATTCAGAATAATTGCAGGGTCTATGGATCCTAAGATCCAAGTCATGACGCGAGCATCTTTGACTTTCTGTTGAGCCAACTCCATAGTATCTGTGGAAGAGAAAACACTCACAATGTGACATCACATGTCCTTCACAGTAACAAAAACTTGAAATTGAAATTCCCAAGAAGAATTGCTCTTACCTGTGAATCGTAACCCCCGAAAAATCGGAATTATTAGTTGACATGATGTAAAAATATGATAATAAAGCAGCCAAAAAAATTCAATAATTAGTAGAATTATGGTAATAGTCCAGCTGTCCCTTCGGGGACATCCGATAAAATTGGAACGATACAGAGAAGAATAGCATGGCCCCTGCTCAAAGATGACACGCACAAATCGAGAAATGGATGGTAATAGTCCAGCCCAAACAATCGGCCCAATATTTAGCACTGTCACTAAAGTTCCAGAATTCTTAATCAAGTAACCAATAAAAAATTACTCCAGCCCAATAATCAGCCCAATACTTCAGCCCAAATAATAAGTCCAACATTGCCGCCAGATGATACTCCCGATCAGCAAGGGAGAAATGCGTCACACCAAAATAAAATCACTTGCCGACAGTCATGAAGAATCACTGACCCAAATCATCGATTATCAGAAAAAAAAATTCTGACCAGAATGCTGAAGTGAACAATTGCAACCTACAAAATTAATTTTCGACGAGAGTTGCATGCAGCCTACGACCAGAAATAGCTGAAAGAGAAACCAGTTTGCGTTGGTATCAAGGACCAGAAAAGTTAGTCCCTTCCGGACACCACAGAATATCTGTTCCGATCTTCAACCACCCAGGAGAGAGCCATGTAAGCGTCAACCTAAACTTTTGCCAACACGTTGAAGAACTTGTCTAGGGGCGGAGCCTAATTAGGTCCAATGCAGGCACATGCCTGCACTGGACTTTTGAGCCCAACCCAATAAATTTTTTTATTTTTTATATTAAGCAAAATTGACCACCCATTATCAACAGCCAAACTCAAGAGTAAACTGAAGTAAGTGTTTCATTGGTCACTATACTTAAGATATCGTCACTACTTACCCACTGAACTTCAATAAGCTTTCCATGGTCATTGAACATAACTTCGTTGTACTAAAATGGTCATCTGATGGATTCCATCTCATCTTGTGTCTACGTGGATGACGAAAATGAGAAGTGGCAATTAAAATTGTCCACATTTTAAGTTAGTTGTACACATGAATACCAAATCACCAAACAAACCTGAACCCGTATAAACATTTAACTCATAGAATCAAAGCACCTTCAAACCTTTCAACCCAAATCGCAAAGGAAAGGACAAACCCCACGTAGAGGTGGGGGTTTCACAGGCATCTCACAATCTGATAGCCCACATGTTTTAAATAAGAAAAAAAAAACCCACCCCCTCCTCGTGTCTTGCCTGTAAACCACCCTCCCTTCCCTGTACGTCTAGCATCGTCCGGAAAGGAAAACCCTAACCCTCAACTTTTCTGCAAACTGAACCCAAAATACGTCATACAGAAGCCGAAAACACGAGAATGATAATCGCAACCGAAATCGCAAAGCCAAACCCTAACCTCGAAATCAATCTCGAACTTCCATCAACGGCCTCCCAAAATCTGACTTACGAGTTGAAAGTTTTTTGATTGCATTAGAGAAGGTGTGCACATGGATGTCGGAAACGAAGGTAAATTCTTGTCTGCGTTAATTAGTATTATTTCTGGAA
Source organism: Fraxinus americana (assembly GCA_035079005.1). NCBI lineage: Eukaryota > Viridiplantae > Streptophyta > Magnoliopsida > Lamiales > Oleaceae > Fraxinus > Fraxinus americana. The sequence goes on along the minus strand of CM068710.1, from coordinate 2,125,165 downwards.
ATGTTACTGAATTAGTTACACTTGGGATAAAAATTGGGAGAATTAGTTGTCTTGGCCAACCCTCAATATCTTTTTGTCCAAAAGACCTTTGACCAAATTCTTAAAAAGAAAAGGAAATCTAATTATTTAAAAGTGTTAAAATACAATTTTACCCTTCTTTTATAAAGGAAATTTTAAAGAAATTTTTGAAGGTTCAAAGTTTTAAACCTTCAACCTCTATGGAAAAAAATGCTCCCCACACCATTAGGACGTTGAACAATATCATTTATTTATTGCAATAACCTATATATAAATCTTGACAAATTATATTCTAATTTACAAGGTTCAAGGATTTGAACCTTCAACCTTTATAAAAAAGTTAATTAAAATGTTTTCCTCACCACTAGGATATTGAACAATATTGTTTATTTTATTGTAATAACCTATATATATCTTGAAAAATTATAGTCAAATTTTCAATGTTCAGGTATTTGAACCTTCAACCTCTAAGAAAAATTATATTTCCTTCACCACTAAAACATTGAACAATATTGTTTATTTTAATGCAATAACATATATATAACCTTATAGTTCTGAATATCTTGAAAAATTATAGTTAAATATTTCACTTTATTTTATATACGTATTATGTATTGAAAGATTAATTTTAATAAAGATGAATTGAATGTTTACAAAATTTATGATTTTGAAATATATAAATAATTAATGACAATTAACTTAAAATCATTACTTTTATTTCAAATAATTGTTTTTATATTTTTAAGTAATCATCCACCTGTCCAACCATTAAATTTTTTATTTTTTTTCCCTTCATCCCCACGTAAACTTTTTACGGCGTGCAAGATATATTTTTTATATACCTTAAAAAATATAATTGTCGTTTTATATACGCTAAAACGATATATATGTCATTTTAATTAAGATTAAAATTGAAATGATATCAATGTCGTCAAAATTGTACAGAAACGATAATGACATCGTTATGTGTCAAATTCACGAAATAACATAACAACTTTCCTATCATTTTAGTATAAATTTGACGAGTTCGAAATTGTTCCAATTCAAATCATAACTACAACGATATAGATATTATTTCTTTTCATAGAAAACGATAATTATATCGTACTGGATAAAACAACGATTCGACCGTCGATTTTACGCATAACGACATCTATGTCGTTCTCTGTGAAGGTTTCAGCCGAAACGAGTTCGACATCGCTAAATTTGTAGTGAAATGACATGTGTGTCATTATGTTATTTAGTGGGTTTGGTACATAACAATATCATTATCGTTTTATTACAAATTCGACGATATTGATATCGTTTCAGGACAAATTATAACTAAAATGACATATATCTCGTTTCAGTTTGTATATAACGATATTTATATCGTTTCTGCCAAAAATGATGATTCGGCCGGCCACGACCCCCGACATGCATCGACATATATAGGACGATCGAAATAGTTCATCAAGTGAGTTCGATCTCACTCCAAAGAAAATATAAGAATATTTGTGTTACTATAATTGTATCCAACCTTCTAACTATTCTCACCTAAAGAAAGTATATTCGTTTGCTTTTTCTATGCCATTCTAGTGGTATCAACACATTTGATGTCATTTTTCAATTGTTCTACATACGCTGAAGGCATGTCGGGTGGCCAAGGATGGTTGAATCGTCAATTTTACGCATAACGACATCCATGTCGTTCTCTGTGAACTAAAACGACATAGAGATGTTATTTTAGCATAGGTTTCAACCGAAACGAGTTCAACCTCGCTAAATTTGTATTACAACGACATGTATGTCGTTATATTATTTAGTGGGTTTGGTACATAACGATATCATTATCATTTCATTACAAATTCAACGATATTTATATCGTTTTAGGACAAATTATAACTAAAACGACATATATATCGTTTCAGTTTGTATATAACGATATTTATATCGTTTCTGCCAAAAATGACGATCGAAATAGGTCATTAAGTGGGCTCATGTCACTCGAATGATTTAGAAAGAACAAACGAAGATACTTTCTTTCTATCGGAATAGTTTGAAGGTTGTATATAGTAATGAGAATACAAATATTCCCATAATTTCTTTTGAGTGAGATCAAACCCACTTGATGACCTATTTCGATCGTCCTATATATGTCGGATGCTTGTCGAGTGATCGTGGACGGTCGAATCATCATTTTTAACAGAAACGATATAATTATCGTTTTATATAAACTAAAACGATATATACATCGTTTTAGTTATGATTTAAACTGAAACGATATTAATGTCGTCAAAATTGTACCGAAACTATATGGATATCGTTATGTATCAAATCCACAAAATAACATAACGACGTCCATATCGTTTCAATACAAATTTGACGAGTTTGAAATCGTTCTAGTACAAATAATAACTACAACGACATAAACATCGTTTCTTTTCATGCAAAACGATAATTATATCGTTTTGGTTAAAAATAACAATTCGACCGTCCACAACCACCCAGCATGCCTTCAACATACGTAGGACGATCGAAAAAGGTCATCAAGTGGGTTGATATCACTCGAATGACTTAAAAAGAACGAATGAAGATACTTTCTTTCTATCAGAATAGTTTGAAGGTTGTATATAGTCATGAGAACACAAATATTCTCATAATTTCTTTTGAGTGAGATCGACCCCACTTGATGACCTATTTTGATCGTCTTACATATGTCGAATGCATGTTGGGTTGTCTGGACAACCGAATCGTCGTTTTTAACAAAAACGATATATATATCGTTTTAGTTATGATTTAAACTGAAACGATATCAATGTCATCAAAATTATACTGAAACGATATGGACATCGTTATGTATCAAATTCACAAAATAATATAACGACGTCCATATTGTTTCAGTACAAATTTTACGAGTTTGATATCATTTCAGTTCAAATAATAACTACAATAACATAAATATCGTTTCTTTTCATGCAAAACGATAATTATATCGTTTTGGCTAAAAATAACTATTCGATCGTTCACAACCACCCAACATGCCTTCAGCATACGTAGGACGATAAAAAAAATTATCAAATGGGTTAATGTCACTCGAATGACTTAGAAAGAACAAACGAAGATACTTTCTTTTTATCGGAATAATTTGAAAGTTGTATATAGTAATAAGAATACAAATATTCCCATAGTTTCTTTTGAGTGAGATCGAACCCACTTGATGACCTATTTCGATCGTCCTACATATATTGAATGCTGTTAGTGATCGTGGACGGTTCAATCATCATTTTTAATAGAAACGATATATTTTTCGTTTTATATAAACTAAAACGATATATATGTCGTTTTAGTTATGATTTAAACTGAAACGATATCAATGTCGTCAAAATTGTACTGAAATGATATGGACATCATTATGTATCAAATTCTCAAAATAACATAAAGACGTCCATATGGACATCGTTATGTATCGAATCGTCATTTTTTAGCATAACGATCTAATTCTCATTTTCTGTAAAAAGAAACGATACAAAGCAACGATTTCAAACTCGTCAAATTTGTTCTGAAACGATATGAATGTCGTTACTTTATTTCGTGGGTTTGACACTACAACGACATCATCGTCGTTTCATATGAGAAGAAACGACATATATGTCATTCTAGTTATGATTTTGACTGAAACGAGTTCCAACTCGACCAATTTGTACTAAAACGATATAGACGTCGTTACTTTATTTCATGGATTTAACACTAAAAGATATAGTTGTCATTTTGTATGGGAAGAAATGACATTTATATTGTTCTAGTTACGATATTGACTGAAACGAGTTCCAACTTGACAAATTTGTATCGGAACGATATGGATTTCGTTACTTTGTTTCGTGAGTTTGACACTACAACGACATAGTTGTCGTTTTATATGGGAAGTAATGACGTCTATGTCGTTCCAGTTATGATGTTGACTAAAATGATATTGAAGTCATTTTTTATTACAGGAACGATTTCCATATCGTTACGAAAATTAGCGCGTATTTCATACTGAAACGATATCCAAGTTTTTTTCGTTGCGGAACGATTTCAATATCGTTACGAAGATCAATGAAGCGGTGTGTATTTCATACGAAAACGATATTGAAGTCGTGTTTGATTACAGGAACGATATCCACATCGTTACGAAAATCAGCATGTATTTTATACTGAAACGATATCCAATTCGTTTTTTGTTACGGGAACGATTTCAATATCGTTACGAAAATCAGTAAAGCGGTGTGTATTTTATATTAAAATGATATTGAAGTCGTTTTTTATTACAGTAACGATGTCTATATCGTTACGAAAATCAACGTGTATTTCATACTGAAACGATATCCAAGTCATGTTTTTGTTACAGGAACTATTTCAATATCGTTATCAAGATCGGTGAAGTAGTGTGTATTTCATACTGAAATAATATTCAAGTCGTTTTTCGTTACAGGAACGAGGTCAATATCGTTACTTTTCAGTTCAATTTTCGTATTGGAACGATATCTATATCGTTCGTTGTTCAGGAACGATTTCAACGTCGTTATTAGAATGATTGTGTATCTTTGTACTATCAACTGTGATATAAAAGTCGTTTCTATGTAATGTGAAAAAACACAGCGATTAAAAATGTCTTTAATTTTGATCTAATAGCACGAAAGCGAAAATAACACAATGGCTACAAAATTCAATAAATCATTTTGTGATTTCAATAAATACAAAATAACAAAAGTTACAAGTCATGGCAATTGTACAACTTTAAATTTCATTACCAGCTGTTTGACATTTACAAGTGATGCAAACATGACCAATTTTCTTACTGTTAGAGCCTCAGACGGTATAGGGACAAAAGTTGACATCTCCATTTTGTATAGAATTGTATCGACCTTCAACATCACTCTAATTTTATCATACAAGTGTACACAATAAATTGTTTTCGAAACAAAAATAACCAATGTTTTCCCTTTGTCATTCACTGCATATTTCCATTCTCAAACGCCTTCAACTGACTGTTCATATTCAACTAGAAGTCAAATTGAATCCATGACATATTCATTGTGTCCATAAATGCAATTAAACATAAAAATTGTAAAATTTCATCAGATATCAAACTTAGTACATTATTGATAATGAGATGCAAGTCGTTATGGTTTGCAGAAAACGATATGTAAGTCGTTCTAGACGGAAAAATGAAATGTATGTTTCACAGTATAGCAGCAAATGAAATAGCCAAACATATGTTTACCAGCATATTCACTTCAAAAATAATGGGTAACAAGAAAAATTGGAAAGCAACTCATATCAAAACTCTAACTCAATGATAAAATGAATTCGAAGCTATTATTGACAAATGAACACCATCAACATAAATCACAACATGAGATTCAAAAAAATTAAAAAAAAAAAAGAAAGTAGTCAAAATATTAGAATTTAACATTACCTTCTCTTCTTCTTCCAATGCCCATCAAGAATATTGTAAGTTTTGGTTACTTACTTCAACCGAGTGTTTAAGAAGATGCTAAGAGCAAATTTTAGGATTTGATGAAGAAGAGAAAATGATGATAAAAATGAAGAAAAATTGCAGAAAGTTGTCGACCCAATTGTGGAAGGAAGAAAGTCAAAATTGATTTAGGGCTAAATAAAATTAAAAGGGGAATTTGGGTATTATGTCTTTTTACATACAAGGATATTTTAGTAATTTACAAATTGTGTTTTCCTTTTATTTGTATCTTAAGGCCATCTAACTAAAAAACTTAGGGGCTGTTCTCTTTGGCGTTTTTGGATCGTTTTCTGTTTTCGGTTTTCCAAAACAGTGAAAACGCGTTCACTTTCCTATTTTCGAAAACGCGTTTTTGAAAACGAAAAATTTTTTGTACACAAAACGAGAAAAACGTTGTTTTGGACGTTTTCAAGCCAATTCCACGAAAACAACCAAAACACGGGAAACAGCTAAAAAAAGGCCACTGTTCATTCTTCTTCCAAAACCCAGGAGCAACAATTTTCCAACCTTCTAACTCCGGTCATCCTCCTCCACCACCACCGGATTTTCATACCAATGTGAAGCCCTCGATCCCTTCTTCAATAACCACACAAACCACTATCCAAACATATACCAAAATCAATCAAAAATCATCCTCCAAAATTGAACCGGCAATAACTGCTTCTGCTGAAACCACTGCACCACCACCACCAAAATTACCACCAGAAACCCCCACCACCACCCTCCAAAATCGTCAACACAGAAATACCCCCACCGCCAAAGCCAAAGCCAAAATCATCACCAGAAAAAAACCACCATCGCCCAGCCAAAATGGCGAACCAACCATCACAAAATCGCACTAGAATCGCGACCCAACCACAGCCACCACCTGCACCAGCCATCACCAAATTGCGATGCAACCATCACCGCTCGCAACCCAACCAACCACCGCATCAAAGAACGAAAAAATAAAGATGAAGAAGGAGATTGCAGGGAGCGCCCAAACGCAAACCACCACCGCGCCGCTCGCCGGGAGCGTCGTTCGCAGGGAGGGCCGTTCGCAGGAAGAGGAGGGAGAGAGTGAGAGAGAGACGACCCAAATGAAATGAAAATGGAGAGAAAGAGAACACGATTTGGTTTTTTTTTTATTTTCGAAAATAATTTTTCAAAATGCCAAAAAGAACACATTTTCAACAATTTCAAAATGGACACTCAAAACACAAAACCCAAAATGAATTCAAAACTCAAAACACAAAACTAAAATATGAAGAGAACGGCCCCTTATTTTGTGGACTTTTTAAACTAAAACTTTGTTTGACTAGGCTTATTAAATGAAGTCCCATAAAAATTGTTCATTAGTTGTAATGTTTTGGTATGCAATGCTGAATTTGCAATCAAGTGTCAATTTCTCGTTCATAAGAAAATCAGAAAGAGACACCCCACAAGATTTCACGGCCGTCAATGGCGGAACCTGAGAGCTCTAGCTTCTGGATATGGCTAAATTTACCGTTCCAGAGCTTCCATTACCCAGTTTTAAATCAACAATCCTTCAGTTTTATAAAAATTAGTGGACCTTCTGTGAGCAATATTAGTTGCCAATTTCACCTACCGCAAACCGATTCAAAATGGATGTTTGAAATGGATTTGGGTTAGGGTTCTTCTGAGCGTGATTTTGGGTTTTCCAATTTGCAGCTGAAATCAGGATGAAAAATGAAATGGATTTGAGGTTAGTGCTACTGTTTCTTTCTTTTTTTGTGTGGAGGTGGTGCTTTGAATCTTTTGATATGAGTTAAAAGAACACGTTTTTTATTTTACTATAGCTAAGGGTTCATTTAGATGATTTGGTACCCATGTGTGCAACTCACTTAACATGTGGACAATTTTAACTGACAGTTCACCTTTTCGTCGTCAACGTAGACACAAGAACAAACGGAATCCATCCGATGGCCATTTTAGGGCAACGAAGCTAAGTTCAGTGACCATGGGGAAACTTAGTAAAGTTGAGGGAGTAAATCGTAACGAGGTGTAAAGTACAGCTACCATTGAATATTTAACTCGAGTAAACTGTAAAACCAACTTTCACCAGTCACACATTCATCTACTGCGAGTAAACTATAATCCTTTATCATCTGTAGCATTGCAGGGCGACTTTGAATCTTTTCTCTCAGCGGCTTAACCTCTCACAATCGCACTCTTGTCTCTCTGAGCCCTTGATGCGGCGACACCGGCGACGCCATCCTTCCATTGACAATAGACACCATCGGTAGCACAACAGCGATTTGTTTTTGGAAGAACAAAAAGGTGAACGGTGAACCATTGAACCGTGAACTGGTGAAGCCCGAAGCCCTCTCGTTTCTCTTTTCTTTTTATTTGTTATTTTGATTTGATTTGAACCTAATTGGAAGTTGTGAACCACTGGACTGTGCTAAGGTTGAATTGCAAGCTACAGATAGTTTGTGAACTTAATGTTGTACTAAGGTCCCGAAGCCCTCTCGCTTCTCTTTTCTTTTTATTTGTTATTTTGATTTGAACCTAATTGGATGTTGTGAACCACTGAACAGTGCTAAGGTTGAATTGTAGTCTGTAGATAGGTTGTGAACTTACTTGGATGTTGTGAAGAGTTGAATGACCTTAGTCATATTGCAGAGAAGTTAGTTATAACAAAGAAAAGTAAGATATACCAATTGGTTTACGAGCTTTTGACTTTAGCGTTAATTCTACCGGTCTCTAGAGTATTTTCTTCGATGAGCATTGTAAATGATAGATTGCTTAATCGGATGTGAGATCAATTGATGAATGATAGCACAATTGTTTATGTAGAGAAATATATATTTTTGAAGATTGATAATGAAGTTATTTTACAACGATATTAAAGTATGAAAACTCGCAAAGAACATCATTAAATCAATGACAAAAATACTCAAAGCTCGGCGTCGATTAAATTGTGTGTGCACTGAACCAATTTCCTGGCTCCACGCCTGCCACAATTTTCAGAAACTCGCGACCCTAATTCAGAGATTTGGCTCTGATACCATGTCCTTGAAAGTCGGTACTCAAATTCATTTTTGAAAGTGCTACAATGCTTTGTGAAATAGTAATTCTGGTCGTGTAGTACTTTCTTGAGTGCATTTGTAAATTAATGTTTTTTTTAATTGTGCAGATAATTCAATTTTTGTCTAGATTCTGAGAATTCAGTCGACAATCACGACCATCTGGTGAAAATGTAAGAGGACAAGTTATGTTGTTCTTTTACTAATTCTGAGTATGTCTTTTAGTAAACTTTATGGCAATTATGTTCTTGGTGACTCAAAATTGAGTTGGTTTGAAATTCTTTTTGAATAAATAATGTTGTTGAGGATAGGGTTTTCTTGTTTTGATATGGCTGACTTGTGGTTTATTTAAAATCAGGGGAGCTGTTAAACTGAAACTTCGGTCTCCAAATGTTGATGGAATAACTGCAGATCCACAGCCAGATTGGAGCTTTGATAACTTATTAACAGAGATCGATACAATAGAAAAGAAGCTTAATGTATCTTCAAAAATTTCTGTACCGTTTACCAAAACTCAACCTAGGTATGTGTATTGAAAATTGACTAAACTATGCATTTCATGCAATTGAATGCTTGTCTGCATATAAATAGTGTCAAGGATTTTATTGTTTGATATATTTTGATACTATCATTCAGAGAGTTTCAAGCTTCAAAGATGGCTAATAAGTATTCAAGGGGCTTTGTAATGCACGTGTCAGACAATGAGCTGGAAGCGACTGACAGTGATAGTGAAGAGGAGGTTGAAGATTCATCCATGGTCGTGGGCACGCGATTTTCTTGTGATGAATTCTATATGAGGTTTTCACTCTGCACTAGTGACTACATGTTTCATTGAAGAATCTAATTAAGGGAAGAAGTACAATGAATGAAATTGAAATATTATTGCCTTATTATCTTTTATTGGCCTTTTATGTTTTCGTAACACAAAAGTATCTGTGAAGGGATAATATAGTTTCTGAGGAACTTTAATGGAAAAATCCTTTTGTTAATTAGAAGTAATTGATATAGTGATGAAAATATACATTAATGGGTAGATGCACTTTATTTGAATGCTTAGTTTTCTGTTCTGGAGTTCCTAGATGGAGCACACACTCTTATAGAACATTGATCTGTGTGTTTGATCTTCTTCTTATAAATTGCGTGTAACATGAAGGGTGCTGCAAAAGTGTGTTTGTAGCTTAGGAAACTACTAATCACACTAGTGGTTGAAAATTTAGACTAGTTCATTGCAGTTCATAAAAGTCTTATTGGATTAAACAGTTTGCAACCTGTTTTAATTAAGTTTTTTATGTCATAGTTTAGAATGACAATGTATGGATATTCAGAGATTTAGTACATGTCAGCAATGTCTTGTTTCCTGTCCATTAAACCATCAACATGTAGATGTGTAATCCCCATGTAGTTAAATTGTCTTATTGATTATCTGGTTTTTCCTGTTACTTAATCAACCTTTATTTAATTTTGCTGTTACAGGACTGAATTTGTCCCAACTGACTTTTGTCCTTGAACTTTAGAGGTTGGACCTCCACCTGAGCTAGGCAAAACAATCAAAAGCTTATTCTTGCCAAGCCTGTCCTAGCAAAGATAAAATGAGACTGGTTTTTTTAACTTATCCATTGTGACTTACCGGATAATACTTTACTCGTGTTGGCTTTGTTCTTAATTAACATCTTACAGTGGAGGGTAATGGAATGAGGTCTTTTCTTTTCTTTTTACCATAGAAAGGATAATATTTAAACTAAAATAAGCTAAAAGAGTAAGCCTTCAGCCCCTGGAAAGGGAAAAAGGTTCTGAGAGAGCAAGTAATCTTACAAGTGTTATATACTTTGTGAACTAAAAACACCGTTTAACACCTTTTAATCGGGCTCAGAATCCTCCAATCGAACACCACAAGAGAAAACCACAACCCCAACCTCTCACAAACGGTTGCTCCACAGTTTCTACTGCCCACACAGGTTTGTCTACTGGTGAAGAGAGTATTGTAACCACAATCTAGCCACAAAGGCAAAGGAGAAGAAAAGGGACGAAGAGCACACAGCTAGGTCACGTATTTCTCTCACAAGGCACAAGTCTCTCACACACACCAAGAATAGAAACGGGTTAGCATACATATAGAATTAGGTTAGGCCCAATAAGCAAGCTAAGGCCCAAGTAGAAACATAGGTGGGCCATCCAAGTTTGGGTCGGTTTAGTGGTCGGTTTACCAATTGTGGTGTTCGATTAACTTTCGCTCATTTGACTATGCCGATCGAATTAATACAACGTAATTCATCATCGCCCGGGGAGGTCGTTTGACAACAATTTGCCTAACAAACCTCCACCTCGGGTGTCAAAGGACCCGCAAAGAAAGTTATTACGCATTAGTAATAATCCGTAAAAGGAGAACCAATAAAATTGGAAATCATTTACCTCCACCGATGTTTAGAAGATCTTTGCAACTTCTAAACTTCACTAAAGGTAGCACCTTAGTACCCTATGTCCGAGGATTATATTGTGTGTGAATTTTCTCAAGCCTTACCACTTTTCGAGACACAATATCTCTAATGAAATGTAGTCTAACATCAATGTGTTTGGTGCTCGTGAAAAACAGATTCTTACATAAATGTATAGAAGATCGACTATCTCGAATATACTACCACATAATCATTTAGAACACACAAGTTCATGTAAAAGGCCTCTAAGCCATAAAGCTTCCTTAATAGCCTCGTGGTAGCAATGTATTCAGATTCATCGGATAGTGCAACTATGTGTTGTAATCATGATTTCCAACTAACACGAGAGTTAGACAAGGTAAACACATAGCGTATGGATTTCGTTATCCCTATCCCCAAGATAGTCTGCGTCAACATATCCTTTAGTTTAACACCATCGTTATTAACACCAAACTTTAGACCTACATTACATGTACCCTTTAAATACCTTAACATCCATTTTAAGGCTTCCAACTCAGACCAGGATTAGACATATATCTACTAAGCGTGCTCACGCGAAAGCTAAATCGTGTCTAGTGCAAACCATCAAGTACATAAACAACCAATCACATTTGAATAAGGAATTCTCGCTTCATGTATTCTACTTCCTTTTCATTACATGGAGCTTGATCTTTAGATAGTATAAAGTGACTAGCTACAGTAATGTAACAGATTGCAATCATACATTCCAAATTTCTTCAACACTTTTGAAATATACGAGATTGATGTAAAAACAAGATAGAATTTGACCTATCTCTTTCAATTTCCATACCTAGGATTCTTTTAGCCTTTCCTAGATCTTTCATGTCAAATTCACCATTCAAACTTGTTTTTATATCACTTATCCATTTAGGCGATGAACCAACTAAGAGCATATCATCCACATAAAGTAGTAAGAACAAAAAAATCATTACTAGCATCATTATGTTGGAAGTAAAGGCGTGATCAAACTTGCTACGATGAAACCCTATAGATAGCACAAAAGAATCAAATCTTTTATACCACCGTCTAGGTGATTGTTTTAGGCCGTATAACGATCTTTTCAAGAAACACACATAGTCGGGTTTTAGTTTGTCTTCAAAACCTCTTGCCGATTCATAAATATTTGCTCATCAAGTTCACCATGTAAAAAAGCGCTTTTTACATCAAGTTGTTGAAGTTCCTTACCAAAATGTGCAACCAATGCAAGTATGACCCTAATGGTAGTGTACTTAACCGGTGAAAAATCTCATTGTAATCAACCCTCTTTCTCGAGTGTATCCTCTTTGCCACTAACCTAGCCTTAAACCTTAAGGGTTCGGAAGCTAGTACCCTCCTTAACCTTAAAAACCCACTTACATCAGCAGATTTATTTTTAGGTTTAGGTACTAATTTCCAAGTTTGATTCGTCTCTAAAGAACTCATCTCATCTCTCATCGCCTTAAACCACTTCTTCGCATTGTTCACTCTTCATCGCTCTTCAAAGGTCTTCTGTTCCCTATCGCCTAACTCCCTCATAACTTGCATGAGCAAAGCTAACTCGGATTCATAACCGAATCTCACAGCGCTCTAGTGTCTCCTCTCTCTATCCCTAGCCAAGTTATAGTCTCGCTAGAGGATTCTCTTCTTCAGGGTATTCTTCTACTACTACTTCATCTCCATTCTCGACATCGGGTTGTTGTTCCGAGTCTCCACCTCACTCGCGTAACAGAATGAATGTGCTAGGTTTCCCTTAACTCCACCTTCACCGATCACTCTCTTCACCTTGTATTTCCTCACTTACAGTTCGTATTCAACTTTCAAACATGGCATTTCGCTCTCATTGAATGTAACATCTCTACTCACAATGATTTTAACTCCTTTCTGCTCCTATCCCACAACCTATACCCCTCGACACCTTCGGGGTAACCTAGAAAAACACATTTCCTAGTTTGTAGTTCAAGCTTTCCCTCACTCGATGAGAAAAAAGCAAGGCGGCCCAAAAGTTCTAAGCATGGAGTAATCACTAAGTTTACCAAACCATTTTTCATGCGAGTATCACCATTCAATGCGACAGATGGAGTCAAATTAATCAAATAACAAGCAAATATAATGAAGATCGCCCCAAAATGACTTCGGGACTCCGTAACTTAACATCATGCAACGCACTTTATCAAGTATGGTTCTATTCATCCTTTCCGCTACCCCATTTTGTCGGGAGTGTAAGGAACCGTTTTATGCCTTGTTATTCCACTTTCCTTGCACATATTATCAAAATCGATGTTACAAAACTCTAGACCATTATCGCTCAAAAACTTGATCTTCTTACCAGCTGGTTTTCAACTTGTCTTTTCCAATTATTAAATTTATCGAAAGTGCCTCGGATTTCTCTTTCAAAATGTAAACCCACACTTTCCTAGTATAGTCATCAATAATAGACAAGAAATACCTATTCCCACCTGCGCTGGGAGTGCTAGATGGACCCCACAGTCCGAATGCACATATTCAAGCATGGTTCTAAGTATTATGAACACTTGTGGAGAAAGTAGTTTTATGGTGTTTGCCAAGCACACAATGGTCACGAAAAGACAAATCGCAGACACACTATTTCCAAAAGCACCTTTTTCATTAAGAAGCTTAATCCCCTTAATACCCACATGTGCAAGTCTATTCGCGCCATTTCAGTATGATCGTACTTGCGTAAGATATAGAGGAGTCTAAACCTCTCATCACTTCCCAAGGTTATATAAATATCATTTTTTCTAATACCCTTAATAGAAACGAGTGCGCCTTTAATCAATTTCAAAATCCCATTTCCAATTTTACCAAAGGAAATCGATTTCTCAAGTCTTCCTACCGAAATTAAGTTTCTAGACAATTCAGGGATATATTTAACGCCCTTTAAAGTATACACAAAACCGTATCAAACTTCAACGTAATATCACCCATGCCAACAACATTGTAAGCGTAATTGTCACACAACACAACATGCCCATCATTTGATTCATACAAATTTTCAAACTAATCTTTATGTGATGTCACATGAAAAGATGCACCGTAATCAAGAATCCACTCATGAAAACGAGAATTTGCAACAGTTTAATTCAGGAGAAACAACGTAATTGGTAATCATATAGATTTCACCATCACAATTACCAAGAGTCGACGACAACACATTCACCTCGTCTCTATCTCGACCCTTTTGCTTATTTTTCTCTTTATAGCAATCTTTTATAAAATGCCCCGTGTTCCCAAACATAGCATTTTCTTTCCTTAGTCCTAGATTCGATCTGTGCTTACCCTCGCTTTTCCTTCTATATCCATTACTACTAGACTCGCCACTACTTTGGTAACCACATGATCAAGCTTTGCCTAAACCGAGTTCTACCCCTCATCATGTGAATCTCACCGCTCTTCCTATCATGTTTTCAAACCCTCATCTCCATCTCTTTACTTCTAAAAGAGTCAACGACAATTTCGAGTGTCAAGGTGTCCCTACCATACTTAATAGCATTTTTCACTTCACGATAAATATCGGGTATAGCATTCAAGAAAGATAATAGCTTGTATGTTGTGCACCGACTCTCCACGCTTAACAATATCTTGTACAAGCTTTGTTAAACACATCTAAATTGTCATCAAGTTCTTTTGAGGAATCCATTTTAAAAGAAAACGCTCGAGTAAGTAGAGCTTGTTGGGAGTAGATTTAAGCAAATACAAATCTTCCAATTTTGCCAAAGTTCTTTAGTGGTTTTCGCTTACCCACTTTTCTCAAAACAAATCGACAAGTGTAAAATAATAGAGGTGTAAGCAAGCTCCTTCTTCTTCTTTTGTTCTTTTGAAAAATCACGGAAAATTGCCATCAACGCTTTCGAAACCTTTTGTTGAACCAAAATACCTCGCATTTTCTCACGCTTTCAAATAGAAAAATCACATTTTCCAAGAAAAGTTCCTCCCAAATCAAAATTGTGCTGTCATTTTCAAACAAGAAACACAAAGACACAATTAAGCCACACAAAGTAGACCTAGGTTCGCAAGTATACACCGTTTAGAAATTTCCTGACGGGTAATATCTAGGTATTCTAGGGACTTATCAATGCAACTGGGAGGATAATCAACAAACAGTTTCACCCACAATATATCACAAACGATAATATGCCGAAATTAACCAAAAGAGCAAAAACACTTAGTAAACGAAAAAACAGTTAATTCCTAATTTCTAGCACAAGCAATGGTTACCCCACACCTGCAACCCCAATCCTATTGTCACCCCACACGATGACGCGCTAGTGCTTGAAATTAAAAGAGGATCACCCATTCTACAGAGCGGACTGTCGAGTCCCGTAATTTTCGAGAGTTGCGAATTTACCGCTTTAGGCCGCAATTATACGGCCTAAAGTACTTGATAGAATGTGTTGCAGCGATTCTGACCTCAAATCTGTATCGATCACCAAAAGGGCAAAATCGTCCAATATTTTCTACAAAACACAAACACTAAAATAAATATATCGCACGTTCACAAAATCAAAAGGAACAAACGCTCGAAGACACCGTCGCCGGAAAAGCTCCACGCGCCGCCACGCGCCACCGCCGGAGTGCCCACGAGCCGCCACGCGCGCCGCCGGTTCACACGCGCCGGACCTCCGCCACGCTCCACTCGCACGTTCCAAATCCGGTCTCCGTTTGACCAAACTCCTCCCGAATGGCCGGAAATCGAGATTGTGTCCGATTTTCTGCACCAAAATCCGACAGATTTTTCAACCGCTTCTGGTCGATTTCTCGCGTTTCTGCTGGATTTTGAAGCCCAATACACCACCAACCAGCTCGATACCAAATGTGAAGTTAAAACACCGTTTAACACCTTTTAATCGGAGCTCGATCCTCCCAATCGAACACCACAAGAGAAAACCACAACCCCAACCTCACACAAACGGTTGCTCCATAGTTTCTACTGCCCACACAGGTTTGTCTAATGGTGAAGAGAGTATTGTAACCACAATCTAGCCACAAAGGCAAAGGAGAAGAAAAGGGACGAAGAGCACACAGCTAGGTCACGTATTTCTCTCACAAGGCACAAGTCTCTCACACAAGGCAAGAATAGAAACGGGTTAGCATACATATAGAATTAGGTTAGGCCCAATAAGCAAGCTAAGGCCCAAGTAGAAACATAGGTGGGCCATCCAAGTTTGGGTCGGTTTAGGGTCGGTTTACCAATTGTGGTGTTCGATTAACTTTCAGTCATTTGGACTATGCCGACTGAATTAATACAACGTAATTCATCATCGCCCGGGGGAGGTCGTTTGACAACAATTTGCCTAACATACTTATTTTCTTGTGATGTGGAATCTACGTCAACATAAATTTTGACATGTAGTTTGAAATTGCAATTTTTGACTTCTGAAACTTGCCCCACTTAATTAAATGCTTAATAATTGTCCTTAGGTTTTGCTAAATTTTTAATCTTATTGTTAAATTTTGTTCTTTCATTGATAGCGATGATTCTGAAGATAAATTACCTCTTGAAATCCCATGTTTGATGAATAAAGTGGGATTAGTGGAAGGAGCGCTCTCCGAGTTAATTCATGACCTTCAGTTCAGTGTTAAGGTTGGTAGATTTAGTTATTTAATTTGTAATTGCTTTGCTAGAAAAGTGATGAAATTGAAAATTCTAGTTTATTTGTTTGATGAGTGACATTTGTACTTAAATAATTGGCTGGCACTAAAATGTTTACATATGGATTTTGGAATCTTGTGCTTGACGATATCTAAGATTCTTTCACTATGAACCTGGCTCATGCTTTAAAAACCACAGCCCCAAAGACCATTTGTGCCTCTTAAATAAACTTTAGGGCGAGTGACTTATCGTTTTCCTTCTTTTACTTTGAGCACACACTTTTTGAAGCACGTGAAGAGCTTTTCTACTCATTACATCACTAAATTTACCAAAGGCATGTGGCATCCCTCAATTCTGTGTGTTCTTATATGCTCCTTTTCTTGTTTTATTAACTATCTTTACATTTTTCCAAATAATAATAACAATGCTACTGATGTCAGCTTATAATTTTTAACTGGATCCCTTGTGCTCCCTAGCATGCTGTTAACATTGCATTACACGGCGCCTGCTGTTGCATTGCAGTTTTCTGAACAACCATCACTGGAATCTACTTTTACTGATGAGAAAGTACATTTTGTAGCTTTTACTAGTTAATTTGCAGCTTCAAAAATGTGTGTGTGGTGCGCCAGACAAACAAACTAATTCGGTTCATTGCATTCAATTACACGTGAGCACTGTTACTGATTTCTGTTGCCTAAATATGCAGGAGGAAGTGAGGAACCAAATATTGACATTGGAAACAGATTTAGTTAATGTAAATGAGAAGTTTGCCTCTGTAATTGCTCAAGTTGAGAAACATAAAGAATTTCAGCAGGAGAAGGACAGAAAATTTGATTTGCATTATCAACGCACAATGTAAGATTCACACACTACAATTCCCTGAGGCTTACTAGAGTTTTAATTTCATTATGGATGTTGATTTCATGCCATAATTTTCGTGGAGCACATCGCACAGATGCTAGTTACTGAGTCATAGTTGTATGTAGGCTACTTGCTTGAAGATAAGATGCTTCAATTGTGTAACTTTTTTGACATTGACCTAGAATTATTATAATTTAATTAGAATTAAATGATGCACTAAATGAGATTTAAGTACATTGATGTCCCCAGTGCAGAAGAATTAATTGTAGCCTAAACATAGTTATGATTGGATGTGGAGATAACATCTTTTAACTTTTGTTTATATTCATACTGCTCAGAAAGACATAATATTATCGAAGAGTATTTTATCTAGCTTTTGTGTATTAGAAACACAAACATAGTTATATGCATGTAAGAAATACCCCGTAATTTGCAGATGTGCAACATTGATTTGATTGTGATTTCTTTCTTTTTTCTTTCCTTTTTTAACTAACTTATATGATGGGCTATTTTGAACCATGGCACCTAAAAGCCTAAACCATTATAGGAACACATTTATTCCTTTATATTTAGTGTTCAACATGCCTCACATGCAGACCAGATTCATGTTTTCTAATTAAAGGTGAGTGTGACATGTATTCAATTGCTCATTTTTATAAATGGGTGACGCATTGAAACTTGAACCTTGGACCTTTGCTTGCTTGGTTACCATATTGAACCACCTCATTTAAAAGGTTAAACTATTATAGAGGGAACACAATTATTTCTTTTGACTGTGACATGAGGCAATGTTTATCGTATTTTTTCTATTGTTTAATTTGAAGGAGGAGAACTTGCTTACAATTATGTTGCATTACTGCAGTGCGGAAGCACTTGATAATCACTTGACAGCTGTACAGAGGGATCATGAGCATAGATCCCAAATAGAAGAAAGAAGATTAAGAGATGATGCAGTTCGGGAAGAGGTCAAACGAAAGGAAAAGGCACAACAAGAAAAATGGTTGCAAGAAAAAATTAGAGCAGAAGAAGAGGTTCTTTTTCGTTTTGTCTCAATTTCATTTAACTTTCTTGTATAGTTTCATATTCTCAGGTGAATTCAGTGGCTTAGATTCTGCAATTCCAAATCTTTTATGATGCTTGACTACTGCATACTCATTTTTATAGTTCTCTATGAACAATATTGTATGGTATCAGTTCTTTTTCCCCATTTTGTGCAGTACAATAGTATGTCAACTTTTAGTTGCCTTGGATATTATGTATAGATATTTCCTCTATATAATTACTCTAAAAAGATGCATTCATTTTTATTTTAAAAAAAAAAACTCATTTTTTTGGTCTCCTTAGTAATATTTGTAATTTTGTGGTGGAACCGCCACTCTGCCAATTGGCTTTGCTTCAAATAACCCTCTCGTTACTAATTTAGCATCTGTAATTTTGATAAACTAAATCTCATTTCATCTCTTCAGATATTCCAGATACATAACAAGCACTCAGCACCAAATATACACTTTACATATCTCATGTCTCCTTGGTGCAACTTTTATTGTTTGGCGATATTTTTAGATGTTTATTGATTATCTCGTGAGTAGAAAGATTGACTTGCTCCCTACATTCCTGTTGGTGATTTTGTTTGCTTTATGTGACATTAGCTTCTGAATTTGGTGAGAGATTAGATTTGATAGAGAGTACGACGAAGTGGTAATATCCTTACATCTGCCAGTGGTAATATCCTTACGTCTCCCTACATTCCTGTTGGTGATTTTGTTTGCTTTATGTGACATTAACTTCTGAATTTGGTTAGAGATCTGATTTGACAGAGAGTACGACGAAGTGGTAATATCCTTACGTCTGCCAGTGGTCAGAAAAATTTAGTTTGCACATTTATATTATTTAAAAGCCAATGTGAAGACTAATTTACAATTTATTTTATGCCTTCTGATCTTTTGCTGGTAGCCTACCATATTATTAGACGTCTTCTTAGTTGAGCAAGTAGGAAATTTAGGAACGGAAAATTTCTATCCCATAGAACATCTTTAATTCAGAAATTGCCTCAAAATTGACAACTTAGGATGTTATGATATTCTTCCAGCGCCGTAAAGTGGATAGAACTTTCTGTTAACATTATTCATGAATCTTTTTCCTACTTTCACTTTGTTACTGCATGGTTTGATGACCTGATGTTCAATATTATTAGACGATTATGCATGTTCTTCATACCTGCAGTTTGAGCGTTTTTTAGGAAATTTGTGGTTCATTTTGTTAAGGTGGAAATGTTGTGTGAATCATTAGCTCAATATAACTTCCAAGAGCTTGTTTATTTGATGCAGGCTAGGCTAAAAGCTGAAAGAGCTGAAAAGGCTAAAAAAGAAGCACTGGAAGCTGAGAAGAGAGCTGCTCAAGAAGCTGCAGTGAAAATTACTGTAGAAACTAAAACAGATTCTGCTACCAATACTGTGGTTGATTCTAAGGAGACTGTTGGACAATCCGTGGTGGCCGGAAATGATTTTAAGAAAGAAGTCCAATTGTCAGGTATATGTGTGCCTGTGTTTCATTGAGAAGGGAGAAAAATTCGGCCCTTGTCTCTGTTCTCATATGAGGTTTCAACTATCAAATATGGTGGCAGGAAATATAACCAAAGCTGCACGAAATGCTCTAGAATTGGAGGAAAGAAGATTGCTGACTTATAAAGAATTATCTGTGAAAAATGAGGCTATACGATTGAGCACTAATAAGGTAAATCATTAGAGAAAGGATTGCCGATTGAGTTCTGAAGCCCTAGCATTAGATTGTTTTACCTCTGTAATGATAATTGTGAATATATTTTTGCTACATTCTCCTCATTTTTATGGTTTATGTACTAAAACTTCTCAAAATGCAACTATTCATCAAATAAATTTAGAGCACATAAGGTTGTGACGGGTGGAAATTAGTTACCATGCAAGAAATTAGTTGCTTTTTGCCTTTACATTCTGTAATCTGGGTTTGTTGTTCAGAATTATTGATTTGAGGTATGGATGCGGTTCTACTGGAATCTTACGATAATTTTCTTGCTTATAGATAAACTATTGTTGACAATGTCTGTTCCAGCAGGATTATCATGGACATGGACAGCATATTGCTAGACGAATCAAAACAATCTCTGCATCAATAGAAAATGTCAGGTAAGTCCTAATTTAGTTAACACCGTGTTAATAGCTTTTACTTTTGGGTCTCCAAAATCTGAATCTTTTATATTTATATGGGGCTGTCAATACACAACTGGTTTGATATGCAACATTTTGATTCTCTTTGTCCAGAACAAGAGCAGATGAGTTAGTAAGGCTAATTAATAGTCCGGAATGTCCCCAATCCATTAGTATCCTAATGTTTGCAGAGAAGGTTAGCTATTTCTAGAATGTTCAGAATCGTATTTATTTTGTTGGGTGTTTAGAAAACAGGGTGTGATGATGTACTAACATCTATTTGGGTCTTAAATTTTGCAGGTTGTGTCCCAGAGTGCAAATCCTCAAAAGAGCTTCAGTGGTATCGTTTTTGCTTATAGTCGTGTCATTGTTCTTGTGACATCGAAGGTAAAATACACTATTATATCCCTATTATTGCATATGTTTAAAAGATCTTCTTTGCTTCATTCTGGTCTCAGCCACCACCCCTCCCCACTCCACTCCACTCCACCCCACCCCGCCCCACTCCACCCCACCCTGCCCCACACACTCACATACAAACTCTTGTGCATAAGACTCTTGGAACGAAGAATTTATTTTACTTTTGTCTTCTGTACAAGTCATGTTTCTCAACTAAATCACACTTAATTTTATGTTCTTGGGTTATTTGCACTTCTATGGTTTATTTCCTTTGAACACAGATCCCCTTCGTCCCCCATCTCCACATTCACAAATTATTTAAGAATTATCCGAGGCTCTTGTTCGATTTTAGTTTTCCTAAAAAAGGCGTCTCACATTTCTCTTTTGTATAATTCACGTTTCTTGATTAAATCAGCAATGATTTTATGGTCTCGGCATGTTTGCAATTTCATAATTTATTTCCTTGAACATAGATCCCTCTCGCCATGGATATTCTTCTAGCTGAGTTGAACAGAGCTTGCATGTACACTGTACCAAAGCATACAAGTTACTCTGCGGTAATTCCTCTGTATTCTTGTAATTTTGTTTTTTCTACAGTTGATGATGGTTTCGCTAGCAAAAGCCTGTGCTATTTAATTTATTATTTTAGCTCTTGTCTGCATGATAGTCTCGTGGCATGAATACCCAGTGAAGTTTGAAGACATCTATTTTCTCTCTCCTCTTTCTTTCTGTTTCTTTCTTTTTTTTTTTTAATTATTACAGGTCAAGTGTTATCTTCTTGTTTTGGTTAGTAGTTCTGATCCTTGGTGTATGGATTTTAAACTGTGTTTTTCTATTTTAGGCACACTTTAAGACAAAAGATGCTTACTACAAAGCCATTGGTTATGAGGAAAAAGATGGGAAGATTGAGAGTACTGATAGTTATGTAGAAAGGTTAAGTTCATACATGAAACTATATGGAGCTCTAGTTCAGGTTTGTGTCTCTGTTACTTCCTGAATTTTAACAAAGTTGGAAAATGCAATAATGATATGCTGGTGGGTGCTCGTCTGTCTACCTTCTTGTTCTTTAATTTGGAAAATATGCATATATGGCAGACTGAAGTTAACGGCTTTCAAAACCTGCATGGACTTAGAGAAGGCTGGGCATGGCTTGCCAGATTCTTGAATGCTCTCCCGGCAAATCTATATACTGCTGTTGCTCTGCAATCATTTCTTGAGGTAAGTTGATACTAAATTTTCCAATCTCATTTCCCGACTCATTTAAGTGCACGTTTGGGAAGTGATTATAATAGGTTTAAATTACAATTAGACAGAAATTAGTGGAGCATAAGTGGGTACTCCTTGTGGGTTCCACGAATGTGTGGATAAAAAGTAGGTTTAACTGATTATAAACATATTATTAACAGTGCCAAGCAAGCTTTTATATGTGTTTAAAAGACAATGTTTTGGTGCACAGATGGCTGGATTTGCACTTTACAGGAGATACAAAACTCAGTTTGAAAAGTTGCTTAACATCATTGCTCGTGATTTTATCAACTCGCTGAAAGAAGGCGATCCAGAGTTGAACGCGAAGTTGAACAAGGTCAAAGTGAACATTCGTCATTACATGGAGTCGAAAAAGTTCAAGGAAGAACCTGATGGACTGCAATTGAGAAGCCACTTGGATTCAAGTTCTTATTTCTAATGGGTGATCAGTTGATACATAATCAGTTAATATGCAGTTGGTCCAATGGAGAGGTATGTGTGGTTTATAAACATTTCTGGACCACCACAATTTGTGATGAAAACGGATTGAATGCTCTCTCCTGTTCTGTTTGGTGTCCTCTTGATGTGTCTTCACTTGCTCTTTTTGGATTCATAGTGAACAACTAACTTCTTTGTCACTTTCTACATCAAAATTTCTGCCCAATTTCTCATTTTTCTCACCTTCATTTCTGCTCGATTATTATTCGCTTCTTGTTTTGTCCAACATCACCTTCTAACGAACTCATTCTTCTGTCTTCACCATTGCAATGGCTGAACTTTTTAACAGAATAAGTATTTGGTTATTCCCTCAGCTCCTCTTTCTGCATCTTCAAAACAAGTCCTTTGGGTACTACGATTTAGTATTTCCCTGGAAAATACCTATTTTTCTGTTTGTAAAATTTCAAAGCTCAACTTCCCCCAAAATTTTTGTGTAGGAGCTGCTTCAGATGTTGGAACAAGTGATCGGCTATGATAACCAACCATATGATTTTAGCCAATGGCCGATCTGGGAATCGACATTTGGGCTCGAAATATGGGGAGAATAAGCTGACAGAGAGATTTAGAGTCGAGCCAGAGAAGATATTGTATGGATTGAATATTTATAAGGTGTTCACTTGTTCTCTCATTAAGAAATGTTTGCATTTTCATTCGACTGCATCTATTTAAATAGTAACCAGTCCCTTTGTAATGAATCGGACTGTGAGGAACGTTATTGCTGCATATCAAACAAGTTATTGAATGCTTGGCGTGGCTTTTAGAATTGTCATACCATGTTCGAAAATGCCTATACACAAGTTCATATTGATTATCTGGCTGGCTCAGCCTATGAGCTTTCATATAATTCTTGCACAAATTTATTTTTTCATATTTTTTAAAATACAGTCACGTGGATCTATACTGCCAAGCCTCAGATTGCTCGACTGTAGAAGCGGGTGGCTGAGACACGACATGGACCATCGTGGCCCAGGTCGTGCATTCACAGGCTGGTTGTCCGTGTTTGAGTAACACAACACATTTTGGCACCTGTACATGTAGGGACCTGTTTAACAGAATTTTTAGTTTTGCTTCTACTTAAAAAGCTTGCTTTATGGGTAAGGTACATTAATGTTTGAGAACTAAATTTAAAAAAAAAAAAACTCTCTTGTGAAAGAGTTTTTAGAGGAATTCATGTTGGATAGTTTTCTTTAAAATCTTTTCTAATTAGAAGAAGCTCTTTTAATTTTAATCAAATGAGGTTTGAAAGCATCTTTCAAGTCTCAAAAGCTGATTTTCGCTTCTCAAAAGTGATGCCAATGGTACATAAGCATTTTACGGGTTTTGGAAATGGTAAAATTGTACAAATAAAATGGGAATGCTATCTTAATCACAACAAATAAATGCATATCAAAAGCTGTTCAGCACTTCAGATCAATCACAAAAATAAAATAAAGTAACAATCAGAAACGAACCAAAGTGTCGTATTCTATGATTATGATTTATGATTCTGTTGTATGTCTTCTCTGCTGTGTCGAAAATTGGAGTTTACGATATACCTTGGCGCTTTGTTTGGCAATGTTTGCTGATCAAGATTCCAGTAGGAGGGGCTCCTAGCACTATTTTACAGTGAGCAGACAACCAATACGAGTACCGGAGGAATCCCCCTAGCTTAGATTTTGCTCTGAATAAACCCCTTATCTCATAGTTAACTCTTCCATTCTCTATCTGCCTCTGCATGTTTAGACTATCGGCTAAAGGCAGTCGAACCTGGCTCGACATAAGATGCACATCTGCGAACCTATACTCGGCCTTCATCACAGAAAATGGTTCGATATAACGTGTAGCTATTAACTTATCATTGTAGAAAAGGTCGAAGACTACGTAGCTGAAGTCGATGTTCACTTTACTGTTTGGATTGGTGAAGTTTGCGAGTACTGTGAGATCTGCATTGAGGAAATAGCCCATGTCAAGGTAGGCAACATTTAGTGTGACAGTCGAGATGTCGAATTTCGGATTCCGGGGGCGAAAAACTAAGTAAACTATGAGGATTATGAGGCCTCCTACTATTATTATGATCCACAAAATTGCACAAATTGCTCCTATAAGCCATATTACTGGGTTGGTTTTTTGATTTTCCGGTAGCCTTACTGAATTACCATGGCCATGTTCATCTGCATGATGATAGGGTGATACTGGATGTGGTTGCAGTGGTTGTTCCTTCTGATATTGTGATTGACCTGGCGGTGGCGGACGAGTTGAGTCGAGGTTCTGAGGTCGTGGGCGGCTTGGACTCTGTGGCATTTGTTGTGTAGAAAGGTGAGGATTGGTGTCATGATCGAGTTGAGGTGGTGGTAGTGGCCTGCGGCTTTGACGCCGAGGCTGTTTTTGATGTGGTGGTGGTGCTGTAGAAAGGCGAGGATCAGAGTCATGGTCGAGTTGCGATGGTAGCCGTGGACGGGTTTTAAACCGTGGACGTTGCGGCGCGGGACCTTGATCCTGTGGCGATGGAAAAAACTCAATTTCGGATTCACGAGGTCTTGTGGGTGGTTGTGAGGGATGAAAATGGGGGTTTGATTCTCTCTGATAGTGCTCTGACATGTTGGGAAATTGTAATGGAGAATGAAACAAGAAAATGAACAAAAAAGACTGCTGTTTTTGTTGTGTGTTTGAGTGTGAAAATATGGCTTTGGTAAGATTCATAAGAAGGCAAAGAATCAAACATTAGTTAAGCATAGAAGGCAAGTAATGTCAATTATGCTTTGTAAAAGTTTTGTGCCAATACAGGGCTACAACTTCAATATGGATTTATAGTTTCCTCCATCTTTTTGACCTGTCTCAAGGATAGGGTAGCAATAGATTGACAATTTTATTAAAGGTTGTGACTTGATTCTTAACATACGTTTTGTGGGTTGTTGCATCCCTCATAAAGGACGTGTATATTAGATATGTAACAATCAAACGTAGCAAAATAACGTAAAATAATTCATGTAGTCGACTTTAAATTATAAATACTAGTTTCCCTTTTCATTCATAAGTCACAAACAAACATACATGTCTAAAACATATAATTTCTCAAGTTTGACACGGGTTAGTGTTAAATGATATGTTTCTCTCTTCAAATAATGAAGAATTATTAATATGACCATTTTGATCCTATTTATTTCGATTGCCCACATAAAAAGGCATGGAATGTTGGGCTGGGAAGGTCCAATACCGTTGTTTAGTGCAAATTACACTGGGTACCTTAATTTTAACTTAAATCTTAAATTTACCAATCAACTTTTTTTATTTGATGAATACTTAGTAACTTGTAGTAGTAAAATAAGAAACAATAATATTATTTATCATTATGATAATGGAATATCAATGATATAGTAATTTATATGGAATAATGAGATTGAACAGTTCAATTTTTATGAGGGAGAGGGGGAGAGAGAAATGTGAGAGATAATAAGTTATCACATCACGAATACTCCATATGATAAATATCATTACTCAATAAGAAAACAATAAGGCATTGTTTGATTGCAACGAATTCTATGGAAAATGTCACATTCGAAAAAAACGAATTTCACTTTGGCCGTTTGATAAGAAAGTGGAAATTGAAACCGAATTCTAAGGTACAACCATTTTAAACTGTATTTTCTTTATCTTCATGGAAAACGAATTTTTGTGGGTTCGGTGAATTTTTATTTTCCAATTAACATGGAATTAAAATTCCTTTCCACTTTTACCTATCAAACAGACCATAAGCTTCCTTCATCCCCCAATTAACGGTCAAGAATGAAAATTCCATAATCACCCCCAAAATCTTTCCTTGTGTAAGACTTTTCTCATTTCACTCAAAACTAGAGACTAATTCATCTTCATTTCCATTTTTATTTTCCACTTTTCTGTTTTTAGTTCTAATTCCCTTCAAAACCTTCACCCCTAAAGAGAAAAATCCCATTGTCTTTGCTGATTTGTTCAGAAAAAGTATGCATCCGAGGAAGATGGAGGACCAGATGTTGTTGTTGTTGTTGTTGAAGCTGGTGAAGTCGGTTCTGCATTAGCTTACTCTCTGGCCAAGGTATCATGAAGAATTCTCTTTTATATGATCTGTATAACTTGATTAGTATATCCATTTAATGTGTTATGTATGCATATACAGTCGATTAAGAGGGACTTAACCCAACCTGATAGAATTGCTGGAGAGTTGCTACAACCGGGAGGCTACCTCAAATTAGTCGAGTTGGGAATGAATATTTTGATGCATCAATCTAAATTCTTTTGGATCTTCATTTAGACACCGCTTCTGACTTGCAAGTGAATATATCTCGTGACAGATTCTAATTAAGTGCACTTTACAAAGAAGGGAAATATGCTAGAATTCGTCAGTGTCAAAATGGAAAAAGGAACTGTAACATCGTCGTATGTTCACTGATACGGATGTTTTCGTATCCTATACATGTTGTGGGGAACATATATAAATGTCCTGTTGTATATGTTGTGCATTATTTATGGAATCATTCACCTACTTGTCTTCCCATGTAACATAGTTGCTGAATATCATCTAGTAGGACTATTCTTTTAGAGTTATGCTAAACTTACCGAATTTTTTACCAAATCTTTTACACCCCACTCACATTAGGGGGTGGAGTAGGGCTGTAAGCAAAAATCGTCAAACCGGAAAATCGAACCGAAATCGCAATTTTGAAACCGACGGTTTGGTGCCACGTGGACCCGTCAACGAAATGGTTTTGAACCAAACCAAACCGGTCAAAAACGATTTGGTTTAGGTTTCAGAATTTTAATTATGGTTTGAAACCAAATCGGACCGGCGAAAAATATATAAAATAAAAAAATAAAAAATTGATTTTTTTTGAAAATTTATCCAAAATTTCAATTTTGTAAAATTGAATAATTTTGTCATTTTGTAGGTATTTTTGTCAATTTCTAATTTGCTATTAATTATTAAGATTTATGACCCGTCCAAGCCTAAGCAATTATTAAGATTTATGAAGGTGGGTATATATAGTAGAATGGGGGAGAAAAAAATATTTGCAGTTTGTCTTTTGGAAGCCATTATTAGATGAATCCGTGTCTTAATTCTTTTTTTTTTTTTTTTTCCAATTTGCTAATTAAATTTTTTTTTTTTGTATGAAGGATAAAATTGATCAGGAGTTCTGTGGTTTCTTGAGTATGTGAATGTTTCTTCCTTTTGCTAGTTTTGTGACAAAATTTGATGTTTCTTGAGTTCTGTGACAAAATTAATTCGTTTATTCCTTTTGCTAGTTGAAAAGGGATATTATTATGTTTTTTTGGACCTTATATTTATTTTAGTTGACTTGTATTGTATCTTTATCGTAAAGTATTATCCTAAAACGTTAAAAGGGCAAATAAAAAACCATGCTTTAGTTTTTTGTGATTTTACTTTTATTTTGTTGGTATTTAAATTTATAATAAATATATTTAGTTTGTTTTAAATTTATTTCTAATAAGATATAAATATATATTGAATTAATGGCATAAAAGTAGATACTAGATAGGAAAAAAATATACGCGAAACCGGCGATTTAAAACCGGACCAAACCGTTAGGTTTAAGTTTGAGTTTTTTTCAAACCGGTCAAAACGGTTTGGTTTAGGTTTGAGTTTTTTTCAAACCGGTCAAAACGGTTTGGTTTAGGTTTGAGCTTTTCTCAAACCGGTTAAAACAGTTTGGTTTGAAAATTTGTCAAAAACCGCAAAAATCGGACCGCTTACACCCCTAGGGTGGAGACCACAAGCAGGAATTTTTAAATATATGTGGGGGCCGCGCTTTTTGTGAGAGGGGGTAACCATTAGGTAACCCCCCTTCTGACACACTAAATTAATTCATTCTTTTAAGAGACATTTTCAAATTGTTGATTGATAAGTGCATTTTATACACTTATCCGAACTCCAAATTATGACATTTTGTGATTCTTTTAATGAGATTATAGCCTAATTTATGATATAATGTGTAATTAGGTGAAACTCGATGGATGATGAAGAATTAGAGAAAAAAAATGCAAAATTGGCGAAAAAGAGGCAAGATCCAAAGTTTGGGGACTGAAGTGTAAGTGCTCAAAAGTTGTGTAGAACCTCACGATGAAGATTCGAGAGTACTATGAGTCAATTGGATAAAGGAAGACGTCAAAGGGATAAAATATCGTCAAAATATGATCACACATCAATTTAGGATCAAAAAAGTTATGCATCGATTTTTAGACTCATATTGTGATCCATATTTGACATAGCAAACGATCGAATTTGAAGACGATTTCTGAAGAACAGTTGTAGCCCTTTGAGTTAGCTTTTCAACGCATCTTGAATTACCTCAATCGGATATCGAGAGAAAAAGTTATGAAAAAAATATTGAAACAAACGCAAAATGAACAGTAACTCAGCGCCCAGGCGCCCAAAACAGATTTTTTAACAGAAAGGCAGTGCCCCCTAGTGCCCAAGCACTGCGCGCCGCCACAGATTTTAGATTTTTATTCTTTAGGCCGTGAAAACCCCACAAAAAGACTCAAAATTGGCTAAGAACGTATAGGAAAGTATAAATAGACCTAAGGAGACATGTATTAAGGGTTCTCACACATTGAAAAGAAGGTTCCACACTTTGTAAAATTGAGAGAAAAACACAAGATCGAAGAAGAATTCACGAGAAGAAATACATCAAGGATTGGAGTTCAAATTAAGGATTGGAAGCGGAAAAAGATCTTGGTGCAAGAGCTGATTCTTTTCCATCTTTTTTTATCAATTAAATCTGGTAATATATTCGAATATGTTTATTTATTTCATCTTTTTCATCACGCTTAGCTAAATTCCTTATTAGGGTAAACAATGTAATTTATTGAGACCCATAGTTCTTTAATTCAAGAATTCTGTGTTTTATTCTTCCATGTGTTGATTTTATTATGATTGTAATGCATTGAATTATTTGATCAATAATTTGATGATCCATTGAGTTTCTTACAAATCAAGAGGTAAGTTTGACACTTAGAAAGTGTAATAAAATTCGGTAACGAAGTATAACGAGTAGAGATACATATATCTAGTACTGCGGTCATTAAATGAATTCATACTGCCATAACTCGTTTAACTAAGGGTAATTCGCATAGAGATATGGAATTGAATTAATTAAATAGGCTCAATGAGAATTCGAGAGGGGTAAATTGAACACCGTAGCAGAATTTGACCGAACACTACATTAGACTATAATCTTGAATTGGGAACTAAGGTGATCATTACATGAAGTTGTTTTACTCTAATATATATCTTACATACATGAATTTTTGATCCGTTTGTGTTTGTTATTTCATCATAATTTTCATTTGTTTTAGGCATTTAGTTCATTTTAAAAAAACAATATTCACAACTCTCAAAATCCTTTATTTGTTGTCTTTTATCAAATAGGAGTTAAGAAAAATATGTTAAGACTAAAATATAATCCTCGTGGGAATGATAATCCGGGTTCAAAGGTCCACTATATTACTTGTTACGATATCGTGCACTTGCGATATAAAAAACGCAACACTGATACTTAAGCAAAGTTCAGTTTCTATTAGGATGAAAGATTGTAAGGCGTGATATCATGATGTGCAATCATTCGTCCATATGCGGACATCTAGATTGACCTACAATATCAACGCGAAGAGAATACGCAATTATTCGGGGATCTTTTCACTTCAACTTCGTGTAGAATAGAAGGGAGTTGTCATTTGTTATCGACATCAACAATCTTCAAACACACTACCTGTTATCTATTCCCAATTAAGTCGTTATCATGTCCACCATATCGACATACTTGCAACTGTCCGGCACGACTAGTCCAAATGTATCTGACACACTTCTATAGAAAATGTAATTCTATACTCAAAACCAGTCAAATATGAATTTTCTCAAAACATATTGGTATTACGGACATATGAAAATGAATACAATATACCATGTTACATGTTTGTTGCATATTCAAGGTAAAGACATCATGTTAGTGAAGTTCTGGACATATATAGCATATTTTAATTTTTCATTACATTCCTACTGATCATATTGTTCAATTTTAAATTATCACCAACATTTAAGGTAAAAAAAAGACAATTTTACAATTCTTTCTGTATCTCAATTCAAATTTAAACAGATATGGAAATTTCCATTTTTATATAATTGTGATATTAATTTCAAGAAAATAAAATGACGGACAACCCCCCCCCCCCCCCCCCCCCGGGCAATCGGCGAGGGCTCTGATTGAATGATTTCACAGATTTTATAATTTTATTCCCCCATGAATAAATTGAAAAACATGCAGAGTTTCTTCCCCAATGTGCCAGTTGCTTGTTCTAATTTGAATTTTTTTGAATATGCTTATTTCGTGGAATGTAATTAATTCAGAGAAGGATTGGTAAGAATTTGAATTTCCGTTAAAAATGAGTAAGTAGGGGTTGACAAAATGTCCAAAGTAAATCAAACCAAACAGTTTGGTTCGATTCGATTTTAACAAAAAAAAAAATTATGGTTTTTGTTCTTTGAACAAGGAACCATTTGATTATGGTTATGGTTCTAGTTCGGTTCTTGTTCTAGAACCAGAACCAGAACCAAACATAATATTTACTTTTATTTTTTATATACAATAATTAATGAAAACCCTAATTTTGTATTTATTGGAGACTATCATTAATTGAATACGGCCCATTAATCGATTCTGGGTCACTAGAGACAGCTCATTAATTATGTACATTCTAATTTTGTATTCATTTGAATCATTTCTCCTTCACTACTTTTCAATTTATAAAATGTCACAGCACGCTTGCACCGCATTTTATATCGTCAGTGGAGAAAACTCTTTCAAGATCTGAAAATGAAATTGGTCAGCCACTTAAAAAGCTTTTAAACTATTTTTTTTTTTTTTTACCTTAATTGTTTGATGAATTATTTGTGTTAATCACAAATAGAGGAAAATCCAATAAATATTAATAGAGTATTAAACGGTTAATGGTTGTCTATAAAAGTGGATCGTAAAAGTTTTAAATAATTCATCCTTTATTGTGGTGGTGTGCCGTCAAAACTGTTGTAATTAATTTAGTAAATCATTGCTATTAGTTATTAAACAATCTTTTGTATGTAATGAAAACTGATTTGTATATTCAAAATTTCAAGTTATGATTATATTTTGTTTGTTAGTTTTGGCTTTTGTAATATTAATGATTAATAATTTGAACTTGTTGAATAGTTGATGTTTATTTATTTATTTTTACTTAGATATATATTACTAACTTATGGATATTGTACAAGTCTGAAAATATAAGAAATGAAACTAGAACAAACCAAACCAAACGAGAAGCGAATGATTCGGTTCGATTCGATTTGGTTCCATATCTTAGAAAAAACAATTAATTCATGGTTCGATTCGATTCTTTTGAAACCAAAATCAAATGGGACCATATTGACCCATATGAATAAGGGAGTAATTAGGGGAAGTAGTATTTAAGATATTGATTTTATATAGTATTTGGAATATATATTTAGAGACATAGTATATTGAGAGGGTGTTTGAGCTTCTTTCTTTTTGAAAAATGTATTTTAGAATAATATATTGATAGAGAATGTGTGATTAAAAAGGAATAAGTTTTTTTTAATTTACATGTAATATTATTTTAATGAAGAATGTGCGGTTGAAAAGAAGAAAGAGAAAAATATATTTTGAAAAAAAAATAGGAATCAAACAAGGCCTGAGAATTTCATATTTTATCTCGTGTATATGTGAATTTTTCCCTAACGTTTATACGAGATTAGGGCCCATGTGTGAAAGAAAAGTTTTTTGCTATATTGTTTGGGCCCACCTTGCTTGGCTCGACTCAATTATATTGTAAAAACGATAATAAAATTGAAAATGGTCCACCTTGCTTGACTCGACTCAATTATATTGTAAAAACGATAATAAAATTGAAAATGGTCAAAAATATTCTCCATCTAAAATTCTTTACAAAGAATTTTTATGGCATATTTGATAAGTCGTACTGCTTACGCTTGACAAAATTAAGGAAACAAAAGAAATTAGAATCTTATTACATACTAAAGAAGGAGGTGGCTATTAATAGAATATTAGGGTCATATATTCAAATTTGGTGGCCAAGCATATTCTTTACTTGAAATTCTTGCAACGAACTTTTATGTCACATTTGATTAGGTATGGTAACGGGGCTGAACAGAGTCGATTTGGCTCTTAGACACCAAAGGTTTGTGTCCATAAGTTAGGCTTGATGCGACCCTTTGGCTCATGAATCGATCCGAGAAATTACTTATTTTTTAAAGAGATTTAAAATAAGTCAAGAAAACAAGTCGGTCAGTTTTTATGATTTTTGTGAACGAGAAATTAGGTTTAGATACAAGTGTTTTGATTCTATTTACGTATAATTTTCACATTCATTGAATTATGAAAATCGCTAAATGTGATATGCATGATCTCTTTAGGAATTCCGTCAATTTTACCATTATTATCTTGAAAAACCAATTGATTTTGTTTTGTAAAATCGGATACATGAACAACGTTTTTTTATCATTAGCTTTATTGAACAAGATTCATCTTTGTTTCGCAAGTTGTTTGAAAATTTCAAACTAATTTTGCAAAACTCGAATATAATATTATCAGCAATATTCCTAAGAATAATTTATTTATAAATCAATTTCTCATTGCATGCCACTTTATTCAAAGTTCAAACAACCACTTAACATGCAAAAATTAAATTATGGGAAAATTGCAGCAGCAACCTTTAACATTTTTATTTTTTACAAATTTTATCCTAACCTTCAATTTATACCAACGAAAGCTCCTAACCTTTCGTAAATATGCAACAGATATCCAAATGGATGGAAATCACCTACTTGATTGTTAGTTGATAAAAAAAAAAGTCAGAATTTGATTCATTTTGACCAAATTAAAAAGGATAAAATGGTAACTTTACATATTACCCCTAAAATAAGTTTAAAATTAAATTAGAAAAAAGAAACCTCATCTTCTACCCACCCCACCCAGAGAAAACACCAACTACCGTCAACCACCGAATCTGATACCAGAAAAAACACCAGCCACCGCTGACCACCTAATACGCCAAAATTTCATTCCCTAGCCGGTGGCCTCATTCCACAAACACATCTCACACAAAGTAATTGGACAAACATCATATGGAGATCAAAATCAGCCTTTAAAACCATGGGAATCTCGCGGTCCAACAACAAAATTTGACAACTTTGGTAACACCCACTGTCATGTACCACTACCAACCAATTCGCCTCACCTAAGTGCTCCAATTCATGGTGAGACATTATCCAAAATAGCTCTGATTGATACATGTCTACCTTGGGAGCAAACATCTCCTCGAATTAACAAATTTGGAGCTCTTTTTATACTAAATTGGCAACCCACAATCCCTCGGCAAATCGAACTATGATAGGTATACCCTCGATTGATCCAATTGTGTCACAAATTGCTCCGATTTTGCATTCAAATTCTACCTAATTTCACACGCAAATGAGATTTCAATTTCTTTAGCTTCAATTGGGTTTGATTTGATTTTTGGTTTTGATATTTAATTGGTAGTGACTGCCTTTGGGAGGTGGTGCTGACGTTGTGGGGTAGGTTGGGTGGGGTAAATTTCTTTTTGTTTTTTAATTTAAGTTTATGTCAAAAATTTAAAATTACCATTTTGTCATTTTAAATTTAGTCAAAATTGTGGTCAAGGTCAATTTCTTGGTCAAATAATGATCAAGTTGTTGATTTCCATTCAATTGGATCTTTATTGCATATTTATGAAAGGTTAAGGACCTTTGTTTGGATAAATTGAAGATTAGGGTAAAATTTACAAAAATTGAGAAATTAAGGATCGCTGCTGCAATTTTCCCTTTTGTTTGACCAATACTGTTCCTGGTCAACAAAAACTGCCACCTGGTCGTTTTCATTTTGGCTTAAATGAGACTTTCTCCCTGTACAAATATAATTTCAATAATTGTCACTTAAGTTCAAGAAAAATTCCCAAATAGTCCTTAAAGTATTTTTATGACTCATTTAATCACTAAGACTTGTTTGATAACTATTATTTTCAAAATATATTTTTCTCTATTTTATTTTCAACTACACATTTTTCAATAAAAAAATATTACACACAAACTCAAAATTTCTCTCTTTTTTTAATCACATTTCCAACAAAATACTATTCTAAAATACATTTTGGCCAAAGAAATAAGGCTCGTTTAAACGCTAATTAATCAATATGTTAACCTAATTAACGTCATAAGATGTAGGAGTTGTTAACAAGGACCAACAATCTTTAAAGCGGTCGCTTCTTTTTCAACTGGTCTTCTGATATAGCTTTGTCGCGATATTTTTACTGTCTATTAATGATGAATATAGAGTTGAAGTTAAAATGATTTGAAATTTTTTAACTTAACATCAAGATTTCTCTTAATAATTGCATTTTACTTTCAAAATATGTAATTTCACAGATGGATACAGCGATTGTTAGATGAATTCGAGGTTTAATGGGCCGTTAAAAGGATTAATCAATTATGCAACATTATCTAGCTTTAGTAGACTAAATTGATCGCAAAAATACTTTAATAACTAATTTAAAATTTCATTTGGACTATAATGACTATTTGAAATTAAACTCTCCTCTCTCAATACAGACACATTCTCTCAATATATACACAGCTCGTTCATTGGAAGGACCCTTTGAATTGGTACTCTTTTTGGAACTGATCATACGTATTTTTAATTTAGTATAATCTGTTGCCGCAATAATCAAATGTATGCTGCGAAAATCCAATCTCCAATAAATTATTTCCTGTAAGTCTTATCTTAAATTCTTGATTTTTCTTTGTTCTCTGGTTGTTTACGTTGAAACTTTGTACGCAAAATAGTCTTATCTTAAATTTGTTAGGAATTTTACTAGGTCGTATTTGAGTTTGATTTCTCCTCTTCTTTGAGAATCTTTATGGTCAAGGGTTTTAGGTAGGGAAAGAGCAGATTTTTCTGAATGGTAGTTATTATATATGTTTGAAGACTAGTCATGAAATTGATGGTTTATGAGGGCTATCCTTGAAGAATCCTCATGTGGGTATCTCTGAAATTTGTTAAATTTGATCTTTTTTGTGCCTGGATTTAATTCTTAGTTTTCATGCTCACATGGGTTTCTTGGAAATTTCAGTTTTGATGTTTAGAATAGTCCTCAAATGTGTTTGATTGATTTTTACAGAGTGGAGGTTTAACGGTTGAGATGTTAGGGGAAGAGAATAAGGATAGGCCTGCCGGAGGGAGTTGGAAAACATACTCACGGTCTGTTTCGTGGAGTGATGGATCACCTAGAAAGACAAATTCTAGGCCACAATGGAACAGCAAGGCTCGGGCTTGTTTGCCGCCCCTTCAGCCTCTTTCGGTTACTAGACCTAGCGGGGAGGAATGGCCGAGGGCCGGCTCGGATGATATTGGCATATGGGCGAACCCCCCTACTACTCCTGGTGCAAGGCTTGGATCAATGACGCCTCGTGGAAATTCAAATTCAGAACAACCTCCTAGAGAATTTGAATTCAAGAAAGATAAGCTCGCATTCTTTGATAAGGAATGCTCAAGAATTTTGGATCACGTATATTTAGGAAGTGATGCTGTTGCTAAGAATCGTGAAATTTTAAAGCAGAATGGAATAACCCATGTGCTGAACTGTGTGGGGTTTGTTTGCCCTGAATATTTCAAGAATGAGCTTGTTTACAAGACACTTTGGCTGCAGGATAGCCCATCCGAGGATATCACGAGCATTTTCTATGATGTTTTTGATTATTTTGAAGATGTTAGAGAACAAGGTGGGCGAGTCCTTGTTCACTGTTGCAAAGGGGTGTCACGATCGGCCTCTTTGGTTATTGCTTATCTTATGTGGAAAGATGGCCAGAGCTTTGAGGAAGCATTCCAGCACGTTAAAACAGCACGAGGAGTGACTAACCCGAATTTGGGATTTGCCTGTCAACTTTTGCAGTGCCAGAAGCGGGTACATGCCTTGCCTCCAAGCCCCTCTTCGGTTCTTCGTATGTATCGAATGGCACCTCACTCCCCGTATGATCCCCTTCATCTTGTTCCGAAAATGTTGAGTGAACCAGGGTCAGAAAGACTTGATTCTCGTGGAGCTTTCATTGTTCATGTTCCTTCAGCAATATTCATCTGGACAGGGAAGCATTGCTCCAAAGTGATGTCAGATAAAGCCAGGTCAGCTGCATCTCAAATTATCCGTTATGAAAGGGCCTGGGGTCCGGTTATAACTGTCAACGAAGATGAAGAAACATCTGAATTCTGGGTTGCTCTTGACTTGAAAAAACAGTTAGCAGATGGTTGTGTCACAGAGATAACAGAAGACAGAATTAGCCCTTCAGTTTGTCCGTCCATCTGTCAAAGGAAAGTTGATGAGTATGATCAAGATTTCGGAATTTTTTACAAAGCACTAACCGGTGGAATTGTTCCACCTTTTCCCTTATCAGGAAGTGGATCCGAGACATGCATACCTGCTAGAGAAAATGGTTGGAGCAGATTGAGAAGAAAGTTGACCAGTGATATTATGAAAGAACTTATTGCGTCGTCTAAATTGAATTGCAATTTGACTCAAGCAAGTGATAAAGCAGATACAATAGATACTTGTAAAGAAGTTCTGTTGCCTTCTAGTCCTCAGTGCGATTCACCTGATTCCTTTGCTTCGTACAAAACTGGCAGCCCTGTTGCACTAATGGAGAAAGTGGAATACTCAGTTCCCCTTACTGATACTGTACTGTCACCATCACCTTCGCTCAATTCATTGGATTCTTTTAGTTCTTATCTTGTGAATAAACCGAAGTTTAATTCGACATCCCCATCACTCTCTCCTTCAACCTCAGATTATTCAAGTTCATTTAACTTTTCACCCTCATCGTCTAACTGGTCAGACTTATCATATTTGTCAGCTCACCCTTCACCTTCTGGACTAGAGTCCAAAGATCCTGTTAAGAGCGGTTCCTCAGAGGAAAGTGCATGTTTACCTCTTGGAGCATCTTCCCCTCCACTGGAAGAAGCATTTTCCGCTACTCATGCTTTGAGAGCGGCAAGTTTTTCATTTAGAGGAACGTCACCCTCCCTTGCTGAGCGCAGAGGAAGCAGTCTTCCTCCTCGGATGATATTACCTTCGGTGGACGAGGCATCACATGCTTCCACCATTTCGATGAATTTGTCGTTTTGCGTAGAAGATGATATTATGCAGGATATTGAACACAATAACTTTAAACATGATAGATCTTTGGAGACAAATAGAGAAGAGCCAACGTATGTTGCTCACAGCTATGCTGCTGACAATGATCCGTTTGAGTTTTGATGCAAACGGTGCTGATGTTTTATACATCTTTTAAGGCATGATGTGCCGTGGAAGGGAACCGTTAAGCAGTTGATCAGTATTTATAGAAGATACTAAGATAGTCGTGCCTACCGGGAGATGGTTGGTTGTGCTTTTCTCATGGAGAAGGGTTTAAGTGCAAGCACTTTCATTCAGGTACTTGTTGCACCTATATAGTTAATGGATGCTATATGCCTATTTTGTAGGACTTCTGCTATTGCTTCTGAAGAGCTTCCTCTGGAAGTTATTAAAAGCTCTTCTAGCCAAAAACACTTCCACAAAATTATCCAAACATTTTAAAAGCAGTTTCCTAGTCTTATAAGCGACTTTTGACTTTTCAAAACCCTGTCAAACAGGCCCATATCATTTATAACTTGCTTATGTTTACACTAGGGACAATCTATTGGAAGTCATCTTATTTTTACCTTTTATATTCGGATTTATAATGAGTTTGTGAGAATTGAGCTGTAAATTTTTTATCATTGTGAAACTTTGAAAGATAATTAGTTTAGCAGCAGTTAGATAAAAGGCGTCGACTCTTGAACAAATTTTAATTGTGCAAATATTAATGCTTTTTTTGTGTCAATGTCTGTATACTTCTATTCTTTCTGACCATGTGCTTCACTTTTTTTCTCGTGCATAATTTGGATAGATGAATAGATATCATGCTGCCACAAGCATTATCTTCTTTATAAAGAATATTTTATTATTTCGCCCGTTTGTATGCTTCTGTCAATATGTGTTGCATACATAAAGTATGAAGACTTGTTTCTAAGGGTGTTCAGAATTTATGAAGCCCATTTGGCTGAACTTTTTAAAAGTCAAAAGTTGCTTTCAAAAGTAAGAAACTGCCTTTGAATATGTTGATAATTTTTTGAAAGTGCTTTGCCTGTCTAGAAAAGCTTTTAAAGAAAGTTATTTAGGCCTTGTTTGTTTCTGATTCTCAAATCAATTCTCATTTTCAACCACACATTTTTCAATAAAATAATATTTTCTATCTCATCAATACTTTTTTCTTCTTTTTCAACCACACATTTCTCATCATATCACTATTCAAAATCAATTCTTCCCCCAAAAATCCCTACCAAACAGGCTCTTAACTTCCTCAAAAAGCTCTCATACAAAAAGCAGAGACAAAAGCAGAAGAAGTCCTGCCAAATAGATCATAAATTTGTTTATAGTTTAGAATACGATTGCATTTTTACGTTCTTAGGTAGAAAAGTTTCAAGTCTTGTTATATTTCACAACATTTATAAATGATGGTTTCAATTTTGCAATGCAATAAATTCTCGTAATAATTAAATTGCAGATAGTTAAGAAGGTGAAGAAGGTCGATTGCAGCTCCCAGAGCATTTTGCCTTTGGATGGAGTTGCAGATATAGTTCGTTAAAGGTGGTGTGGAACAGCTCATGCATCTTGCTTTTATCTCCTTTCATAAGATAGACTAGAAAATATTGTGTACCAAACATATACTAAGAGCATTTTCGAAAATAAGTTGATTTACGAGAACAAAAGATTATCTCAGAATAAATGAAATGTACATTATTATTCATCCTGTTCATCTAATTTTTCTGTACATTCAGATTCAACCCACAAGGTGTAGGTTTTTCAGTACAAATTTAGAGCATTATTTTAGAGCATTTTGTCTTACCGGTCCTAATAATCGTGTTCATGGATCCATTTTAAGAGAGAAGAAAGAACAATAGCTATCCAACATTAAGCACAATTAACATGCTTAGCCCATAACCTTCCTGGGCAAGGAAAATTGTTCGATGGATCGAAATATCACGTCGGGGGATGTTTAGCCCATAACATTCTTTACATATGACAGGAGATCTACAAAAACTACAGAAAATCAAACCCGAAAGTTGAGCACGTGAAAAAGCTTAAATTTTTCTCTTTCTCAAATCTCTTTTTCTGATCTTAAAATAGCCATTGTAGGGCCGAGTGCACTGCCTCTCAAAGCTTTATATGACCATGATTTCTTGCCTGAACTCTGTTTACCGCAACTATTTTCCTGCAATAGTTGCGCCTTCTTGGCATTCAGAGTCGCGCTAATTTCATCCCATGCATTTACTCCGTTGCCTGCAAATAAAAAGAACATTTTCAATATCCGAAAACATAACCAGGAATTTTAGGCATCGGAAATAGGTACCTATAGTTGGAGGTTGTGTTAGTTTACCACAGTTTAACTCTGCGTGATCTACAAACAGCAAATACAGTCGGGATGAGCAGAGATGGACCGGCGTTTAATAAATGCTCCAAACCAGACTTTAATTATTTTCAAGAATTGCCATTAAAAATGATAAATACCTGGGGCTGGAGCACATAATTGTTTATCTTTACCGCTAGGCAACTCAAGTTCTCCAGCATTTTCATTGCCTACAGGACCTTCATTGTCGTAACTAGGGGTCGTATTCCTCGGACCTGTGTTGCCTCCTTTGACGATACGGATGTCAACAAGAAATGATAAATCAACCTGCATGGCATGGATGGTAAATATTAGGCGATTGATATCAATAAGGGAAAGAAAAGGTAGAGACTTTAAAGAATGATTAAAATGTGCAGAACTTGCCTCCAGTGATCCATCTTCATTGTATAGGGGGTTATCGGGTTGAGCGGCAGATTCATCCTCATCCAACTTCTTGGAAACAACAGGATATTCTGGTACTGGCATCAGCATAGTTTGACGGGATTCAGTATTGACCCAGGATACTTTTCCAACCTATGTCGAAAGATATGTTAAGGCTATTGATGTTGTTCAGTTGTAAGCTATAATTTATTATTCTAATCCTACTAGAGTTTAGCTATACCCGATAAGATGAAAGCTCAGGGGTCCACGACGATGATAACTCCAGAATACGATACGCAATTAAGTCTCCTTCCTGCCAAAAATGATTACAACATAAATGATACGAATGAGAGAGGCAAGTTTTTCCTGTTGCACACGTATCAGAAGCAAGACAAGATGGTCTGAAAGTTTATGTTTGGCTAAGCTTCTTTTCTGCTAAATACTTAGGCAGTGTTTGATAAGGCAACTTTTCTTGGGAAAAAGGACAATGAATTCCATTTCCAGCAAAATTGTCTTGTTTGATGGCAAAAAGTTGATTGGAATTAATTTTCTTGGGACTCAGCTCACGCGCCATCTTTCCTTAAAATTGTGGAAAATGATTTCCCACCATTTTCTGACTTTAATTTTTTTTTTTTTTTTGGGGGCAATAAAAACAAATTTCATAACCAAGTGTAAAAAAAAATTTCACTTTCATAGACAATTTCAATGCAAACAAGGGTTAAACGAATACTAAACTTTAATGAAAAAATGATTTTTTAGGAAATATTTTTATTTCGTTTTTTTTTTTACTTTTTGGCAATAGAAACAAATTTTATAACTAAGTGTGGAAAAAAATTTCACTTTAATGGACAATTTTGATGCAAACGAAGGTCAAACGAACACAAAATTTAAAAATTTTCCAACTAGAAAATTATACCAATCAAACACACTTAATTAACAATTCCTTACAAAACAATTTCCAGGCAATTACTTTCCCTGAAATTCATTTTCTTTCCACCAATTTTGCACCCTTGCAATCAAATGAACCCTTAGAAGTTACTTCTTCAACACCATCTTACTTTTCTCAAGTCTTACTTTGGAAAACTAACTTTTAAGCTTAGTAAAATATGCTCCTTGAATGTAGGGAGTCAAACGTGCTCTTTGCATAACCTATAGGAAGTCGCAAGGGGTGTATGCTGCTAAAAGATCGAGACAAAAAGCCCGCTTCTCCCACCAACTTTTGTCATAAAAGGAAACAAAAATGGTTCATAATAGAAAATCGAGAATGTATAAAAAGAGAGAGAAACAAGAATCTACCTTAGGCTCGTCAACAAGGGGTGGAAGTTTATTAAAGTCAATTCCTTCATCTGATAGGTTTTCCTTTGCATCACCCAATATTTCAGAAAAATCTTCATTTGAATCTTTACGATCATTTCTTGGAGTGAATGCATGTTTCTCCCTCCCCCATTTCTGGCCCTTTTTCTTGCTGGTAATTCCATTCCACTGGAGGGTGTCCTGAAGAGAAAACTCAATATTCATCTAGAAGAGTGATGGCACCAATATGGATAAGAAATGTCAACAAACTGAAAAGCATTGAAGACAAAGGATGTAAGACTCGAAAAAGAGTAGCATCATCCTCTGCACCACACTTCGATTCAAGCATGTTCGGTTAAGCTTAAAAAGTAGAAGTTACTTTTATGTAACTCTGTTTGTCCAAATATATCAAACTTTCATATTTACTTAAAGTGAACTTTTAAGCTTGGCCAAACATGTTCGTTAGTATTGAGTTGTTTTCCTTCAGAAAATATATTAGAGATAAAAGGAGATGGTACAAATAAAATTGCATTGTGCTTTTATATAAGCCATTGACAGTACATATACAGGTTACTAATGTTTACTGCTGATATCAACATAGACTAATGAACTTGATGGCTTGTTTGATATTTATTAACGCCAGTGATTAAGCAATTAAAAGAAGTGATAGGTAGAAAACGACAAGGGCTTCACCACAATAAAGTATGACTTGAAATTATTTTTATTTTACACAAACTGGCGTCTGATAGTAATCACCCTATATAATAAATTATACCAAGAATGGTGGATATTTTTATGCTTACCTTACTTAAATCCCAAAGCTAAATTATTCAAGAAAAGAATGGTGAGAGAGTTATTGAATCATTTTGATATATTCTCAGTATCTCAAAACCTTGTTTGCATCCCTTCTCTTAAGGGCTGTGATTCTTAAATAGTTCATTTCTATATCTAACAGCATC
Organism: Fraxinus americana; assembly: GCA_035079005.1. Taxonomy (NCBI): domain Eukaryota; kingdom Viridiplantae; phylum Streptophyta; class Magnoliopsida; order Lamiales; family Oleaceae; genus Fraxinus; species Fraxinus americana. The sequence continues at coordinate 2,082,188 of CM068710.1, read as the reverse complement.
TTAATTAAACCAAATATAGGTTAATGCAAGAATATTCGTCAACATAAGCTGATATATCCTCTTAAACGAAACAATTCTTCATAAATATAAACCTTCCATGACCTTCCCTCCTAGAAATGAACTTCCATGCTGCGAGTTATTTCTTAAGAAATGAGTATGCTCTATAAAAACAACAATGAAACATATTAAATTCCGACTCTAAAGAAATGCAAACAATGCAGCCTTTTTGAACATAACCAACATCATAATGCATGTAATGAACCATACCGTTGGTAGTTGATTTTGTTCCACAGCATGCTCTGCATCAACCCAAAAATATTTCAAATGTCAGAACTCTGAGGTAATATGCCACGCTATAATCATGCAATCATTAGAGACCAATAGGGAGCATCATAACAATTGCCAAAGGGAGGAAAAGACAAGCTATTCAAGACCATAGATTGTAAAATCATTCTATAATGAATTAATGATGATTATTTAAAAGCAATCGACCAATCATTGTAATAGTGAACCTAGATGGGCTTCTTCCTTATTTTCAAGAAATTATTTTTGCTCACAGAAAACTGTCCATGGACACGGGTAAAGGCTACAGAATCTAAATTAAACATGTACAGTCAACAATGGGGACTAAACAAGACCAAACATGAAACTCAAATTAGACTTGTTCAAATTCAGGCTCTGTAGCACGGACACTTCAATTAGGGTAGCGTGTCCGTGTCGGACACGAGTCGATACCGACAACTGTCGGACACTCTACCATGATCATTTTTCTTTTTATATTAGAAATATTATATATTGTTAATTCAAAGTTATTAGCAAGTAACAAATATGTACTCATGTTTAAAAGATTTCAACAAGAAAAATTAAAAACAAATATAAAATTAAATTTATATTATATAAATGAAGAATTTCTAAAAATTTAATCAACGTGTCAATAACGTGTCGTGTCTGTACTTTTTTAAAAATCGCGTGTTGGCGTATGAGACACGTATCGTGTCGGACATACGTGTCCGTGTCAGTGCATCATAGAATTCAGGTCAACTGATTTGGGTAGATCATACCTCTATAAATCAGAGGATCAAAATCACTTTAAACAAGATTCTCGACAACAGTAGATAGAAACCCACAAAAAGCGGGAGAGGGGGGAAGAGTTCAGACCTTTCTCCAAAGGTTCAAAGCGAATGTGTCCTGGCCTTACTACAATGGGAACAACTTCAGCCTCCTCCACAAGTTCAGTTGACCATTCCAACGTATTGCCGTTTTGATTTGGCTGTTCGAGCACTTCACCATTTTGAATTGGCGCTTCATGCACTTCCCCATTTTGATGTGGATCTTCGTGTAAATCTGTTGTTTGAGTTTGTTGCTGACATTTTTCGGATGTTTTGGATGTGTTACTTCCAGACAATTGCTTCCAATGTAGCTACATATTTCAGATTTCATGTCAAAATTAATTATCCCCCAAATTGATGAAAGAAATGTTCTTTGGAAAACTCACCAGCCCCTTTGGTTGGCCATCCACCTCATTTCTTTCAGTTTTAGCTCGATCCTTTCTCCAACTTCGCTGTAAATTTGAGTTGTCAGTTCTGCGCCAATATCAGATGTACATGGAATCAACAAAATGAAAGTTATGTTTGAATATGATCACTCACCTGTCCCTTTGATTGACATGCCACCTCATTTCTTTTAGCTTTACCTCGGCCCTTTTTCCTATTTTGCTGCAAAATTGAGGTAGTCAGTTTCCAATACAACTGGGATCAGTAGCATTGAGGAATTCTTTATTTGCATAATCTGACAACTTACAAGCCCCTCCACTTCACAAGCTTCATTTTCCTTCTGAATTTTCATCATTTCCTTTTTCCATTTCCTCCGAGCATAGGCTCGTTTACTATTTCTACTAATCTGCAAATATGTAGGCAACGCCTATTAGAACACTAGTTCAACCCTCGGAAAAGAGAGCTACACAGCCAATATATCAGCAGCAGAACACATTACACCTAATTGGTAATATTTGACAGCATATAATGATACAACTATAAGCCATGTTTTCGGAAACCTGAATTTCTACAATTAAAATTTAAATTTTCAGAGCATCTCAGATTTCCAAGCTGATCACAATGGACCATTAGAATAAAATAGAAGAATAATAGAAGTACTTGCTGGTCAAAGTGGTACAAATTCTTCATGAAAACTACTAATTTCTTAATTAATACAAACTCCCAAACTGATGCAGTTTTTATATCAATTTTAACATATCAGACTCTTCAAAACCTCACAATAATAAAAATGGGTCATATTGTAATAGAAAAGGCTGCCCCTTTCCCGTACTCGGGCTTGCTAGGCAACAAAAACAGCAGTCTACAACATGCAAGACCAATATATGTTACATAAAATGTAGTATTAATTGGAAGAAACTAGTAAAACTTGGACCTTTTTAGGTTCCTGCGGTGCAAGGGCTGCTCCCTCAATCTCTTGTCCATTCTCCTTACGCTTCTGACTTCTACAGATATCAGAGGCATAAGAAAGTTCAGAAATCTACCGAACAAGACAATGCATACCAAAACATTTTTTTTTTTTTGATAGGTAATCACGTAATTTTATAAAAAACTCAAACGGTAATACACAAGGAGTGCATTATCAGTTTAAACAAGATAGAAATGATAAAAAATTCGGCGACCCTTCTATCGGACTAATGGTTATAGCATTAAACCAACTATACAAAGTCAAATAAAACAATTCTCCAAATTGCTCTGTCGTCCGTACTTGGTCTTCAAAGCATCTGCCATTTCGTTCTCTCCACACACACCAAACAATGCATCCTGGAATGAGATCCCAAACGAGCTTGCTATTCTTATCTCGAAACTTTCTCTTCCATGCCCACACCACCTCCTTGATACGCCTTGGCAACACCCAACTCATATGTTGCGAGGCCAGAATATCATTCCACATCCACCGAACACCGGCACAATGAATGAACAAATGATCGATCGTCTCGCCATCCCTCTTACACATATAGCACCACTCCGTAAGACAATAACCCTTTCTTCTAAGATTATCCGCCGTTAACACTGTCCCTCACAACCGTCCCACAAAGTAAAAAAGCCGCCCTTGGAGGTAATTTACTTTGCAGGACCACTTTGCCGGGAATGAGCTCTCAACAGGTTCCAATAAGGATCTGAAATAAGTACGAACAGAAAACAAACCATTCTGTGCCGCCCTCCACCTGCTACAATCTTCCTCTCCCACTCGAATGTGCACATCATACAGAGAGGCCAAAAATAATGCATAGTCATCCAGTTCCCAATCATGTAAGCCCCTCCCGAAAGCAATGTTCCAGCTAGGACTCCCATTGGATATAGCCGAGAGCATCACTCACCATGGTGAGGGCTCCAAGCGCAATGCGATGTAAGGAAGGAAACCGCACTTTTAATGTTTGATCTCCACACCAACAATCATCCCAAAATCTGATATTCGTCCCGGTCCCCACCGCAAAAGCCAATCTATTCTGAAACTCGCTCCATCCTTTCCTGATAAACTTCCACAAGCTCATCCCATAAGAACCACGACCCTCACCGAGCGCCACCCCCCCTCCAAAATACCATACTTCACCCCAATAATTTCTCTCTGAAGCTTTCCCCCTCCATACCAAATCGCCACAACCACTTGCTCATCAATGCCTTGTTAAATAAAACAAGGCTCCTCAATCGAAGACCCCCCCACCCTAACAGGGGAACATACATCACCCCATTTGACCAAATGAAACTTCTTCTCTTCCCCCAACCCTGCCCAAAGAAAACCCCTCTGCAACTTCTCCAAACTATTTGCCACTGCGACGGGAATAGGAAACAAAGATAGAAAATAGGTTGGAAGATTAGAAAGCGTGGATTTGATGAGAGTAAGTCGGCCTCCTTTTGACAGATAAATACGCTTCCACCCCGCTAACCTCCTCCTCACCAGTTCAAGAATACCATTCCAGATATGTTTACTTTCAAACCTCGCACCTAATGGAAGCCTAAGATATGACATAGGCAATTGTGCAACTCTGCATTCGAGTATGGCCGCTAATTCCTCCACATTAGCAACCTCCCCCACTGGAATAACCTCCGATTTCCCCAGATTTGCCCTCAAACCGGAGCGCTTCAAAGCACGAAGCAAGCGGCGCAAATTCTAATTTGCATAACGTACGCATCACAAAATATCGGTGTGTCGTCTGCCAAATAACAAATGGGAGACACAGTAGATGACCAACTTCAAAACCTCTTAACAAACCCTCGTCATGACTTTCTCAATCATTCTCTTGAATGCCTCCATCACAATAACAAACAACAAGGGTGACAGCGGATCACCTTGCCTCAAACCTCTACTACTCCGGAAGTAACCTTCGGGGTTGCCATTAACTAAAACTGAAAACGAAACCGTAGAGATACAGAACTGAATCCACTTACACCACCGATCCCGAAAGCCGCATCGCCTGAGCATATACATAAGAAATCCCCAATTGACGTGATCATACGCCTTTTGAATATCAAGCTTACACAACATCCCTGGGGTCAACATCCCTGGGGTCCCCTGACGTATTCTTGAATCAATGCATTCGTTCGCTATAAGAACTGAATCCAAAATCTGACGCCCCTTCACAAAAGCATTCTGGAACTTCGATACCACTTTTCCCAGAATCTCCTTTAATCTATTCGCCAACACTTTAGCAATGATCTTGTAAACCCCACTAACCAAACTAATGGGACGGTAATCCTTAACATCAGTCACTCCCGGTTTCTTAGGAATAAGCACAATGAATGTGGCATTAAGACTTCTCATAAACCTGCCACGTTCGAAAAAATAATTGATTGTATCCATAATGTCTGATTTAACCATCTCCCAACAAGCCTTATAGAATGAGAATGAGAACCCGTCCGGTCCAGGGGCCTTATCATCATTCATATTAAACACCACATCCCTAACTTCATCCTCCTCAAATGGTCTCTCAACCCAACTAGCATCCTCTTCAGTGATAGTGAAGAAATCTAGTCCCTCCAGCTCAGGTCTCCACGCAAATTGCTCCCGATAGAGATTCTGATCAAATCGCTTTCTTTGAGTCACAATATCATGTGGGTCCTCGTGCGTAACCCCATCAACCTCCAACAAAGTAATAGAGTTATTGCGCCGGTTGGAATTGGCGACTCGATGAAAGAACTTTGTGCATTTGTCACCCTCCTTCAACCACAAAACCCTAGATTCTGTCTCCACGCGATCTCCTCCAATCTCTCCAGCTCTCCCCTTAACCTTCCACGCCTCTCCCTTTCCTCCCCATCCAGCCCTCGACTCTCCTCCTGCCTATCCAACTCTCCTATGTCTGACAAACACTGATTCTTACGAACATCTATGTCTCCCACCACCTCCCCATTCCACTTCTTTAAATCCCCTTTCAAGGCCCTTAATTTCTGATGTAAAACATAACTAGGGGACCCCCTGAAATGATAAGAGGCCCACCAAGTCCGAACTCGCTCCCCAAAACCCTCAACTTTCAGCCACATCTTCTCAAACCTAAAAGGTCTTCTTCCACTACCCCTTCCAATCCCAGATAACGAAATAGGAAAATGGTCCGAGTATACTCTCCCCAATCTCGTCTGAATGACATCAGCGTACTTAGCCTCCCACTCACCACTAATCAAGAATCTATCAATTCGCGATTGAACAGGTTGATCGCGATTAGATGACCAAGTAAACTCTCCCCCCATCATAGGCAAGTCCACCAACATATTTTCACTAATAAAATCAGAAAAATCCTCCATGGCCCCTGTTAATCTCCCTCCACTCGACTTCTCAGAAGGAAACCTGACAACATTAAAATCACCCCCAATGCACACTGGTAGGTTCCACCAAGCCATCATACCGGCGGTTCATCCCACATGCCCACTTCTATCCACAACCGAGTTTGGCCCATAAACTCCGATAAACATACACTTAAATCTATATCAAACATTTATAAATGAAATTTATAGATAAAATAACCCTACACTAACCTCCTCCATTTCAAACATTCTCTTGTCCCACATAATAAGCACGCCTCCCGATGCCCTGAAGCTCAGCGATACCCAACATGTCTTGTCCCCCCATAAAGAACTACAACATGACCGAAATGACCTCTAACTTCGTTTCTTGTAAACGAGACAAGATCGGCCCGCCATCCCCTTATCAAGTTCCGTACACTTAACCTTTTCCCAACCGTTGAGCCCCGCACATTCCGGCTAATGATTTTGGGATCATCTAAACTCTCCTTCCTCCCTCCACGACAACCCTCTCTTTGACTCACCCCCTTTTACATCGTAGTTTATCGACCATTCAAGCCTCTTAAGCTCACGGTTCCCTTTTCTTCTTGCTCTTCCTCCTGGTGAACACATCCTATGTCCCCTACGTGTCTCCAACTCCTCAAACAAGTGCAAAAGGTTATCTTCATACCCATCACAGGACACCCCCACCATCTTGCTGAATTCCTGAATTTTATGGAGAACCCAATTTGAAACTGGAGGTCTAACATCAAGCGCAGTAACTTTTACTATCTCCCCTGTATTGCAACATTCAATAGGCTCAAAGATCTGTCCTTTCCCCTCCTCCAGTATTCCTTTTTTGTCGCACTCCTCCCACACTACTATTGCTTTGTCGTTCCCCAATACGTTTTCATTAAGAGACTTTGAATGCCTCCTAATGTATGTGTTCACAATCATAGTAGTCAAGCCTGTCACCACTTGCTCTTGTGTCGGTGTCGGACTTGATTCCTCTGCCCTCACTAATCCGATCACTTTATCTGTCAACCCAACGCCCTCTACAGCTGTGATCATATCTCCCTCAATCGCAGTTACCTCGTTCTTCTCAAAAGGCTCATTCAGTGCTCTCATCACCGTGCTCTTAGTTCTCTCGTACCCCGAGTACTTTTCATCCAAATCCGACCCCATAATCTCTTCTCCCTCATCATCTCCACTACACTTCACATCATACCGTGCCTGATTCCCTCTGGTGGGCTCAATCATCACCTGCGTTTCTTTAGTTTGAAGCGAGTTTGATTGTATCTCCTTAGCCGGATACTCAGACATACCAACCCCGCATTTATGACAACAAATCATTTTGGAGCCCTCTAGAGCGCCACCTCCCAGTAACCTCAACAATTCATCCACCTCACCTTTCAATCCCGGACGCGAGCCCTTATTTCATTATTACTCGATGAATCGTTTAGAGCACCTTCTGGCGTTATCTCCTTCAACTTATGCATCAAAGGGTGACCCTCGCTATCCTTTTGTAACGACATTGGCTTTTTCGTGTTCTGCTCGACCCGTCGGTTTGCCGTAACTGCAGCATATGTCCTCCCTTGTTGATTGATGACTTTAACCTTTTGACGCTCCACTTTGTCTCTATTGACAAAAAAATCGACAACTGCCTGAAACATTTGCTGCATCGACGCCCATCCCTCTCCGTTCGCACCTTCCGGTACCATCACCACTCCTTTACGACACCTATCCCCATATTGTGCTATCGTCAGATACCTACCTCGACTGTTACCACACCGCTGCGCCATAAAAGCTCTCGATGACTCTGTAAACTTAGCAATAAACTCCTCTTGCTTGCTCGCCCCCCTCACTTTATCCATCATATTCAATATCCACAAGGCTCCAAACCTCCCCATATATATTGCATTTGATGTCCTCGGTCCCCATTCGGTCAACTTCACAACACCAGATTCATTAATAGACACAAAAAATTCCTTTGCTTCCACTCCAATTCGAAGATGAAATTCCTTTGTACCAGACAAATTCGCATGCCGTTGAAATGGTGCATCCGACAATGGATCGGAGGGTTGGAATGGCCTGGGCAGAACACGCACTTGCTGCTGTCTGCCAGTCGCCGGCGCGTGGGGGACACGCGCCGCCGGCGCGTGAGGCGCACGCGCAGCCGACGCGCCACCTGGGAGCAGCCCCGCCGTCGCCGGGGTCGGAATGGTGAGGGGAGTCGACCGGTCAGGCGCGTGGTCCCTGGAGGTGGACGGAAAGCTGCCTATTTCCGGATCTTGAGCGGCGGCGCTAGGGTTTGCACCTAGGGCCGCCGCCTGCGAGTGTCTGTCCTGGTCGGTTTGTGGCGTGAGGCCGGAATTTGATGGTGGGTGTGGTGGGTTGGTGGCTAAGTGGCTGGGTTTGGATTTTAAGGGAAAGCTCTCCATACGGGAAGAGCGTCTACAGTGAGAGGAAAAAAAAACAATGCATACCAAAACATGTGCACAGATTTAGATGTGCGAGCTAACTTTTATCGAGTCATTTCTGTCAAACTGCAGTTCTAAGGATATTACTAGTAAAAAAGATAAAGATGAACCCAAAGTTGTATCAAAAACAACCTTGGAGAAGGAAAAGGAGTAGGGAATTACTAGAAGACCCTTCTGAAAAATTTTTAAACAAAAAGAGAATCCAATACTCTCTTTATCTCAAAATAAATGCATCCTCTCCTTGCTATCTCGCGAAATAATGTCCCAATATACATATATTTGTGTGTGTATGCACTTATGAATGTAATTAGGAGTATATGTATGAACATCTAATATTTCTATTGTCAAATTATTTGTTAGGTGGGGAAGAGGTACTCCTAAAAGGACCAAGTCCAGCCATCAAGCTCAGTACTCCCGTTGTGCTAGTGGCAAGAGAAAAGAGTTCGATCTCAAATCAACCCTAGTTTTAGGTTCTCTCATGGATAAGAATAGTGGTTTACATAAGCAACAAGGCTTCAATAACCTTGATGAAATTCTCCGAGAGGCTCTTCATTAGTCCCATCTTCTTCATTTGATAGTCAATCCTCATTTTGAGGAGTCCAACAAACTATCTATACTTATAATTAAAAATAAAGAATGGATGTGACTCTCAAACGGTAGAGTGTCAAACCCACTTTCCGTACAATATATTTAATGATTTCTTTTATTATTTCACAACTTTCTATGTACCTCTTTGATTTATAAAAGAACACTTTTCTCTGTGTTATTGCAGCCTCTTTGAATCACACCTAAAGGCAAACCCCCAAACTAATTAGCATTCCTGCCTATTGCTAAACATGGGCACAGAAATAGAGGGGAAATGAAAAATAATATACAGGGAAGCTAGTTGAAAAAAAGTTAAAGTTGAGTCATAATTGTTTACAGAAAAAAAGAGCAAAATAAAGAATACATATACAGAATGTTTCTGGAGTTGTATAAAATGTCTACTTTTTATTTTTCCTTTTCTTCAAGGAGCATTGTTGGAGATGCTCTTAGAGTGGACAAAGTTAAGAACATTGCCATCCAAACTCCTCAGAATTTTAAGGAGTTAGGAAACGGTCAAAGTTGCTCTTCAACAGAGAATTTGTTAAATGCCAAAATGATTAGGACTTTTGGTATTTTAAATAGAGTAAAATAAAACAATGAAGTGTGAAAAAACATTCCAGAAAAAGAAGTTCGAATAAACCTACCTCATCATGTCTTCATTATTTTCAACATTTTCTGTATACTTAAAATCTGTATTTTCCTTTATGGAAAGGCTCTTCTTTTCTATTCTGACAACATCTTGATGAGATCTAATCTTTTCTGTATGAACATCACATGTAACATTATCAGGAGCCTCAGTACGTTGTTTCTTCTTCTTCTTCTTCTTCGTCCTGTAATCCATAAACAAAAAGTGACGTATAATTCATGAGACCATTAAAATCAGAAGATGCAAGAATAATCAAACCATGCAGGTATCAATAACAAGACATGCAAAATAGACTGCAGGGTAACACATACTTCGAGTCCTGACATTCCTCTGCGGCTTTCCTTTTTCTTTTCTTGGAAACATCTTTTACACCTGATGTGCCTTCGAAATCTTTAAATGGCTCTCCATCCTCCTCTTCAGGTTCTTCGCTCTTGTAACCTCCTTTTTCTTTCTCGAACTCCTCATTGGCTAAAAGCAAGACCCCACTATTTAAAGGTTGCTTCTCCAGAGCTTTCGATTTCTCAGCTAAAGCAGAAATATTGGTTCCCTTCACAACCAAAGTGTTTTCTCTCTTCTTCACTCTGACATGTGAAGCAGAGTACATCTAGATTACGTAGTTTTCAATAAACTCACTAAATGCTACCATCTTTTATTTCTTTTTATCATTAATGATGAATATTATTAAAATGGACTAACCTGATTATATCTTTATCCTTCAGGATGCAGGTAGGCTCGAATGCTGGCAACACAAAACCACCAATCTACATGAAAAGAAATGAGAAATTTAATAAATTCCGCCAACCAGTTTACAAAACGTAAAAACTATTCACCAAAATGAATGAATCAGATAAAATCCAAAAACAAAAACACGTTGTTTTGGTTTATCAGTAATAATCCATAGTCAATCAGCCACCTTGAATAAAGAGTTTATAAAGCGACTTTAATCACCAGTTACAACCCCATTAAATCTTTGTTATGGTTGAACTTCAAGCCTCAACCCCAATTCCAACAATTCAATAATATGAAACCAGAAATTGAGAACGAGAACTAAGACACAATATATTAATTGCAATAATGGGGTTCAATTACAGCAATTACTTGAAAATAGAAGATAAGAAGAAGAAAAAGACGAGAGAGAATTAGAGATAGAATCAGAGAGAAAGGAACTTGCACACTGATCAATCACCCCCTTTTCTCCTCCCTACGATGGTTATAATAGAAAACAAAAGCGTGCTAGGAAGAAGCTGAGGAAAACGCGTTTTTAACTTTTACTCTATGAATAAAATAAAACGACGCAGTCTCGCCATTTGAATTTTTTGTTAAACCGTTGGTTGCATTTTCTTCTTCTTCTGCTGGCTTTGCTCTGTTCTTCCTCTTCCCTTTCTTTTCCCATTCCAGCTGACCTCTTTGCTTCTCCTTATAACATCCCTCCCCCTTAGAATAACCTTGTCCCCAAGGTTCAAATGAAGAAAATTTTGTCCGTATGAATTCTGAAGTTTCCCAGGTTGCATCCTGCAATGGTATCACTATTTTCAACTCCTTGCAATCTCCTGTTTGTAACTCACCATTAATAGGATGATTGTCACCAGGAGCATCCCTAGTCTCTCCAGCTTCCCTTCTTATTTGAATTCTGCTAGGTCTAGGAGGAGGAAAATGAGTATCATGACGTAAAATCCAAGAGTCTTGGTTGCTAAAAGCATGGTAGGAAGAAGCTGAGGAAAACGTGTTTTTAACTTCTACACTGTGAATTAATTAAAACGGTGAGAATTTTTGTTAAACCGTTGGCTAGGGCTGTCCAAAAGTCCCGAACCGAACCGGACCGAACCGAACCCGAACCGAACCGAACCGAACCGAGCGGTTCTTCATAAATTAAATACCCGAACGGGTACCCGAAGCGAGAACCGATGGGTTTGGGTCGGGTCTTGGGTCTAGACCAAGAACCGAAGAACCGAATAAGAACCGAAATAAAATAATTTTTTTTTATTTTTTATATTGAATTAATTAAATTATTTTATTTTTTTAAAACAAATTAGCAAACTAATTTAAAAAATCATATTATTTCATATTTTTTATTTTAAACTTTAAAACCCAACTAATGTCCAAAAGCCTATTAGCCCATTTTAACAACCCAAGCCCACCCAAAGCCCAAACCGATCCAATTAGAAGGAAAATTGAAAAAGGAAATCAAATCCCAAATTCCTATTCATCCACTCCAAACTCCAGTCACGCTCTCGCACCGCGCCTCTCGTCTCTCGCCTCTCGCCTCTCGCCTCTCGCCTCAGCTCCGCCACATCGCATGTCCAGGCGACTCTCCATCGTCCTGCCAAGCTCACCGGCCGAACCCCGCCTGTCAAAAGCCTCTCCACCCGTCAGGATCGCACTCCAGCTCGATTTTCTGGTTCGATTTTCAGGTGTAAGTTTTCATACTTCGTGAAGTTTTGAGTTTTTTGATGGCTAGAACATGCTCGTTAGAATACTACTTTGGCTGTTTCTATTTTCAGTTTGGGTTTCTATTTTGATGGTTGTTTCTATTTTCAGTTTGGGTTTCTATTTTGATGGCGGTTTCTATTTTCAGTTTGGCCGTAAACTTGATTAACATAAACCGAATTTAGGCATTACTGATTTTAATTTGCACCAGACAGCTCTTTAGTTATGGTTCATCAGATTATGCGGTTTTGGTTAATCATGAATTCATGACTTGGTTAAATAGACAGTCTATTTGTCTATGTTCTTCATAAACTTCATAATTAGTTATGTTACTTGTTCCAATGGTATGTTTGATGGTATGTTTACTTAGCATTACTTGTAAGGAATGTGATTTATGTTGGTTTAATCAATATAGTGCTGGAGTGAATAACTGAATATTGATGGGTTCATTGTTTGCATCTTTTGTTAGCCCCAGTTTGGACGCTCAAATGGAAGACAAGAAACAGAACGTTGCGAGGTCAGAAATATGGAATCATTTCGCTAAGGTACTTGGTGGAGAAAGGGCAAAATGTAATTATTGTGGGAGAACATTTAAGGCGGATACTAAATCTGGAACTTCTAGTATGTGGAAGCACTTAAAAGTTTGTTATGCATATAAGAACACAACTAGAACTAGGGCTGAAAACCAAACAATACTCACTCGAGAAAACAATGATGTTGGTATTACGTCTGTGGTGTTTGATAAAGAACGGTGTAGAAAAGCATTGGTTAAGATGATTATTGTTGATGAATTGGCTTTTTCCTTTGTGGAAGGTGTGGGTTTTAAGGAATTTGTGCATCAACTTTGCCCTAGATTTGAGGTTCCTTCTCGACAAACGATTGCTAGATATGTGCTTCATCTCTACCATGAAACAAATGAGTCATTGAGAACTAAATTTATTAATGATAGACAAAGGATTTCTTTAACCACCGATTGTTGGACATCAATTCAAAACCTTAATTATATGGTAGTTACAGCACACTTCATCGATAGAAGTTGGAAACTGCATAAGAGAATATTAAGTTTTTCTGTTGTTCCAAATCATAAAGGAGAGACAATTGGGAAGTTTATTGAAAATTGTTTGCTTGATTGGGGAATAGAGCGTGTGGGTACCATTACTATAGACAATGCAAGTACAAATGATGCAGCGATCATTTATGTGAAAAACAAGTTGAAAAATTGGAAAACTGACGATGTTATGATTTTAGGTGTCTCTTATCTGCATGTACGTTGTTGAGCACACATAGTCAATTTGATTGTTAAAGAAGGGTTGAAAGAGTTTAATCCAACTATAGAAAGTATTCGCAATGCGGTCAAATACTTTCGATCATCTCCTTCCCGGTTGATGAAATTTAAATGTTGTATTGAAAGGGAAAAGATTGCATGCAAAAAACTTGTTGTTTTAGATGTGCCTACTAGATGGAATTCAACATTCTTAATGTTAGATAGTGCATTGAATTTTGAAAAAGCTTTCGAACGAATGGAGGAAGAGGATGGATTTTATTGTAAATATTTTGACGAGGCCCGAAGGTGGAAAAGCAAAGGAGGGTCCACCTACAAGTTATGATTGGGAGAAGGGTCGAAAATTTGTCAAGTTTCTAAGAACCTTTTATGATGTCACATTGAAGTTTAGTGCTTCATTGAGTGTTACTTCCAATCTTTACTTTCAAGAAGTTTGTAAAATTGAGCAAATTTTGAAAAAAATGGGTGAAAAGCAAGATTATTTGCTAAGTAGTATAGCAAATAGCATGAAGATTAAGTTCGACAAGTATTGGGGTAATGTTGATAAAATAAACAAGATTTTGATTGTAGCTGTTGTGCTTGATCCTAGGTATAAGTTGGAGTTTGTTGTACATTGCATTGGTATCTTGTATGATTGTGTTAAGGTTGAAGCTATAAAAAATGAGGTCATGAAATTATTGTATGCTTTGTATAACCAATACAAAGGATGTCATTGTTCAAAGAATGGAGCTAGTGGAAGTGGAAGTGTTGGTATTTGAATCTAATGATGGAGTCACTTTGTTGGAGTGTTCAGATGATGATGATGATTAGGATGATTGTAATTTTGATTTTGGGTACAAGAAAATGAAAACTAGCAAAATGGATTTTTCTGGAAAAGATGAGGTACAACAATATCTAATGGAACCCACCGAAGATACTGTTGATGGAGATTTTAACATTTTAAATTGGTGGAAGATTAATAAATCAAGATTAGAATTTTTATCTGAGGTTGCAAGGGATGTTCTTGCCATTCCTGTATCTCTACAATTTATTAGTCAAGCATTTAGTAATCTTGGAGGGCGCATTCTTGATCCATTTAGGAGTTCTTTAACTCCTAAAACGAGTTGAAGCCTTAATTTGTACACAAAAGCGGCTAAGGGAAGATTCTAGACTCTTGAAAGTTTCCCAAGATGGAATTTGCATTGAAGAAACAGAGTTCTATGAGGGCATTGAGAAAGGTAATAAATATATATATTATATTTTTTTTATTAAATCTTATTAATTGAATAATTTTTAGTTTATTTGTGTTTGTTAATTGTGCATTTTCAATTATGCTTGTAGAGTTTCTTACCATGACAAGTCCGACCAATTGATGATTAAATCAAACAGTTGGTAAGTATCATCAATACTTAAAAATATTTTATGTTATGTAGTGTTGCTGTAATATGAATATCTACTTTTTGATAGTTGTATGCATTGAATTAATCGTATTGGACGGCTAGTTATTTACATGTTTTTGAATTGTGCTACGTTAATTTGTAAAAGTTACGAATGAAATGTCATTAGTTATATTTATGTAGTGTTGCTGTAAATATTAAAAAAATTAATTATGGTACAGAACCGAACGGAACCGAACCGAACCGAACCGAACCGAACCGAACCCGAACGGTTCCATAATTATATTTGGACCCGACGGTTCCATTTATTAAATACCCGAAAGTTTTGGGTCGGTTCGGGTATCTTCAGAACCGAACCGAACCGACCCACGGACAGCCCTACCGTTGGCTGCATTTTCTTCTTCTTCTGCTGGCTTTGCTTTGCTCTGATCTTCCTCTTCCCTTTCTTTTCCCATTCCAGCTGACCTCTTTGCTTCTCCTTATAACAATCTTCTTTAAAAGCTGATCAACTCACACTCAATTAACAAAATGAAAATTGTGCACCGGTATTGTACCAGAAAGGAGCAACCAGTCAAACAAAAACACCTACAATCTCGCATAAGTAACCACATATTTCAGTCACTGAATAGAGACCACAACATATGAATCATCAAGACAGGACATTTTATCCTAATAAATCTTTCATATCATATAAGGTTCTGAATATTAATTAAACAAAAAACCCATACAACTTAACAAAACTAGTCAGAAACATCGAAATCAGCTGCAAAAATTTTAAACTGTGAAAAACCCAAAACGTACAAATTGCCCAAAAAATGAGCGATGAAAAGCACATTTTCAGTCGGTAAACAGAAAATAAAACTTTTTAATTTTTCGCGCAAAGCATTTTCTGTTATTTGTATAAATATAAAGTACACATACGCATAAGGGTTTTATATCTATGTGAACACTGAACGCATAAAAAATCAGGGGAGGATGGCGAGATTACAGAAAGAAGGAGCCCATGGGGGCACGAATTTTGAAGCTGAAAAGTGTTTAGAAGATGAGAAACAACGTCAGAAATGGTCTTCTGCTCATTGATTTTCAGTAAAACCCAACTTCGATTCAGTCCCTCTGATTTCTGGGCTTCGCTCAAAACATCACCATCTTTGAACACTACTCGAATCCGCCTCGTGCTCTCCATCGCATGCAATAAATTCAATCAGTTTACTTGTGTCTACGTTAGTTGAGAGAGGGATTTGTGAAGTTTTCGCCAGAGGCATCGGCTCCTTAAACCCTCACTGAGGCCTGTTCAGTGTCTTAATAATAATAATAATAATAATAATAATAATAAACTTAGTCATATTATTTTTTTATTCTCATTCTACTACTCATTTTCAACCACACATTTTTCAATAAAATAATATTTTCCATCACATCAATAAATTTTTCTTATTTTTCAACCACATATTCTCCATCGCATCACTTCAAAAAAATACATTCTCTCATTTTAATATGTACCAAACGAACTCTTTTTTTAACTACAAATAAAAAATATTAAAAATATATCAAGAAATAAAAATTGAAAACAATAAATCCAATCAAAATCGACGATAGTTCTATTTCTGTCTTTAGAAACAAAGCAAAAGGAAATAACAATGCTACGATTTTTAATGAAATCAAAAATAGATTGTACATTATTAACAACGTAAGATATCACATTCAATCACATCCTCGTAAAATGATCGTTCTCTCGTGCAACTCATCGCAGTGCAAGTACATCGACATCCTCACTAGAGAAAGAACACAGTAGTCTGGAGACCTTTGCAGTGACAACATTTTTGAAAATATTAGTTCATAAATTATATTACATTAACTAAAAATATGTGTGTTTATATATCTTACTAACATGCAAAATATCGAATATAGTTTCTACTTATGGAAATCGAGATCAATGCATGAAAATGAGCAAAATAAAGAGTCATTGAAGTGTTAGCATAAAAATGAGAAGATGAAATTAATCAATGTATACGAATGTAAATTTCCTTAAGACATATTTCAACATCTGCACTAGTACTAATATAATCAAATGAATGTTTGTCTCCCAAAATACAATATTTCTTCCAAAATTTGTATAGTACAATACTATTTTTTGTGGGGGCAATTTGGTACTTGACAATACTTCTCTAGACTGGATTATATCGACACGAAAATATCGAATACTCAAATTCAAAAACAATGTGAAAATTATTTTGACAGAATTTGAAAAATGAAAGAATTAGAAATCAATTATGTGGAATTGATTTGAAGTAAATAAAATGGAATTAGAATAGTTATATATATAAATTTCAAAATGTATCTTTTCTTAATAGTTTCATATTTTAACACAAATTCATTTTAATCATCGCACTATTTCATATTGGAACATG
Organism: Fraxinus americana; assembly: GCA_035079005.1. Lineage (NCBI taxonomy): Eukaryota > Viridiplantae > Streptophyta > Magnoliopsida > Lamiales > Oleaceae > Fraxinus > Fraxinus americana. The sequence continues at coordinate 2,065,219 of CM068710.1, read as the reverse complement.
ATCTAATGGTCTAAATCTCGCCATATCGTAGCATAAAGAATAGTCGAAAAGTCTTCTGATTTGAAATAAGAGATTTCGAAAACCAAGTTTGCTTTCAAAATAAATAAGTATAAAAGTTACACTCATTTTATTTGTATTCATAATCTTAGTTATTGTTCTTAGTTCGAGTATTTTCAAGTCTCAGGAATTCACATCGGCAGCAAAGGAATGGAAAAACGGAGGCCCATTGTAAGAAAAAGTGGACATTTTAGAGCACCACGATAAAATGTAGAAATTTCTACCTAACATATACTCCATTTGTCCCATAAGATAGACTTGGCCCCCGTTTGAGCCCCATTTTTTCTCATTTCATTACATTAATTTTTTTTCTCTCTTCATCTCAACTACACATTCTCAAATAAAATAATATTATACATAAATCTAAAACTTTTCCACCACATATTTTTCCATCAATCACTATTCTACAAATTTTCAACCCCAAAAAATGGGGGCCAAACAGGGCCTTGATTTCATTTTCAAACAGATTAAGAAAATGTAATTAATATAGTTGAAAATATAAATTTTACTTACATTTTCATAATACTAGGTGCAAACAACGTGCAATGCACGTTTGCTTAGTTTATATTTAATATTTTTGTTTAATAATTAATTTGTTATTAATAAATATATAATTTTTTTTGGTTAATTAAGGGTGTGTCTGAGCGCTGCAAGAAGGAAGGAAAATTGATTATATTACCGTTTTTTTTCAAACCTACAGCCCTACAGTGAGAGAATTGGTCCAAAATTGCGGCTCCCAACAGCATGAATTGTGTTGCCAACGGCTTGATTTCTGCTGAAAAGCAGAAGCAGACACCCTATAAATAATTAATGATGTAATGTTTATGTAATTGATAAATAATTAGATGTGTAATTTTGATATTGTGATGTAAGTTGGTGAGATTGAAAAAATAAGCAAAAGTAGACAAATTTGGAGAAAATGGCTAAATTGTAAAGGATCCAAAGTTCGAGGGCTAAAATGTAAATACTTAAAAGTTGTGCCGAATCTCACGATGAAGATTTGAGAGTGCTCGGAGTCAATTGAATAAAGGAAGATGTCAAGGGGATCAAATTTAATCAAAAGATGATCACAAATCAATTTCCAACCGAAAAGTTATGCTCCGGTGTTTTAGTCTCATATTGAGACCTATTTTTGGCATAGGAAGTGATCGAATTGACGAATGATGTCTGAACTAAAGTTGTAGCCAGATGAGTTAGCTTTCCAACGCATTTTGCATCGCCTCAATAGGATATCGGAATACAAAGTTATGATAAAAACACTGAAAGAAGGTGTAGCTGCCTGTTTAAAACAAGAAATTTCGTTACATAATCCGTTATATTGAGACCTATTTTTGGCATATAAAGTGGTCGAATTGGAGAATAATGTCTGAACCAAAGTTGTAAGAAATGAGTTATATTTCCAACGCATTTTGAATTGCCTCCATCGGATATCGGAATACAAAGTTATGATAAAAACACTGAAAGAAGGTGCAGTTGCCTGTTTAAAATAAGAAATTCTGTTACATAGTCCGTTATATTGAGACATATTTTTGGCATAGAAAGTGATCAAATTAGAGAATGATATCTGAATCAAAATTGTAGTCAGATGAGTTAGCTTTCCAACTCATTTTGAATCGCCTTAATCGGATATCAGAATACAAAGTTATAATAAAAACATTGAAAGAAGGTGCAGCTACTTGTTTAAAACAAGAAATTTCGTTACATAGTCCGTTATATTGAGACCTATTTTTGGCATAGAAAGTGATCCAATTGGAGAATAATGTCTGAATTAAAGTTGTAGCCAGATGAGTTAGATTTCCAACGCATTTTGAATTACCTCAATCGGACATCGAAATACAAAGTTATGATAAAAACACTGAAAGAAGGTGCAGCTACCTGTTTAAAACAAAAAATTCTGTTACATAGTCCGTTATATTGAGACATATTTTTGGCATAGAAAGTGATTGAATTGGAGAATGATGTTTGAATCAAAGTTGTAGCCAGATGAGTTAGATTTCCAACGCATTTTGAATTACCTCAATCGGACATCGAAATACAAAGTTATGATAAAAACACTAAAAGAAGGTGCAGCTACCTGTTTAAAACAAAAAATTCTGTTACATAGTCCGTTATATTGAGACATATTTTTGGCATAGAAAGTGATTGAATTGGAGAATGATGTTTGAATCAAAGTTGTAGCCAGATGGGTTAGCTTTCCAACGCATTTTGAATCGCCTCAATCGAATATCGGAATACAAAGTTATGATAAAAACACTGAAAGAAGGTGCAGCTGTCTGTTTAAAACAAGAAATTCCGTTACATAATCCGTTAAAACAACAAATTCCGTTAGTTTTTCCGTTAAACCAACAAATTCCGTTAAATAGACACTTTTTATATATAGAAAGATATCCCTACATTAAGGGTGTGTTTGAATACCATTTTTTGCAAGAATAAGTTTTGTAATAGTAATTCTTTTTTAAGGTGTGTGTGTATGTTAAAAGTAGGAAAAAAATTTAAGTTTACGTGTAAAACGATTTATTAAAAAAAATGTGTGGTTGAAAATCAATGTGGTGGAAAATGAATTTTTATAGAATGGAGGTTAAATAGGGACTAAATAATGATTTAGCCCCATTAAAATGTTAATACATTTTTCTCTTTTTTCAATCATATATTTTCCAATGAAATAATATTACACGTAAATTAAAAAAATCATTTTTAACTACACATTTTTCAAAAATATCATTATAATGGGGCCAAATAAGAGCTTAAATAAGAATAGTTCGTATTTATTGAAAATTAGAAGTAACGACTGAAAATTTGTCCTTGATTCTTCGTTTTAATCTTTTATTCTCAAGATAACGATTCCATATCTTCTGTGTTCGTATTTTATGAATATGATCGGCTAAATTTTTAGTTAGGACGAATCTAGTTTTAAAGGTTTAATGATTTTTATTGACATTAAAGTATATATATATTATGCTTTTGTTTTTCATTTGATGAGTTTAATACTTTAGAAATCCTGATCAACTTTGAATTGTGAGTCATAATGAGATACACTGTAACAATAACATCATAAATTTGGATACTCTCTATGGTCCGTGTGATCGTTTGTGAATTCCGCGGCTTTTGCATCTTTAATCATTTTAATTCACGCTATTGTGTTTAACATCCATTTTGGAGAAAAAATAAATTTTGGAATAATGATTTATGGAAGAATGTGTGGTTAAAAAGTAAGATTTTTTTTTTATTTATGTGTAATATTGTTTTGTTGATAGAATGTGTGGTTAAAATGAAGAGAGAGAAAAAATGAGAATGAGAATGGAAAGAAAATGGGTGTCAAACAGTAGTGAATTTGTCTATAAAAGTAATTTTGGCTTTATTTGAAAGAAATTGCGAAATAAACTAGAGATATTCGAGCTATTGCATGGTAATGTATTGTCAAAAAATTGTCAAAAATCTAAAATTGAAATTCAAATAGGTAAATTATGATGAGATCGTGAAGTCATTACATCACATTTTTATTGATTCTAAACAACACTTTTTTTTTTTGTTCAACCACAAAAATTCACATTTCATTTTTACAAGCTATTCATATTGGTTAGAGTTAATTAAATTACATATTGGATACACAATCCTAATGAGATTGATATTAACTCATATTCTAGTTTTACTATTTGAAAGGCCAAGACCCACAGATATTAGAGTTAAGATACAAGAAACTTAAGACCCACAGATATTAGAGTCAAGATACAAGAAACTTAAAATGATAGAAAACTAAATCTGCAAAAAGTAAATGAATACAAGAGATTTTTCGGCCTAAGCCCCAGAGGTTCGGTATAAACTTACTCCCCCGTTGAGCATCCACAAAAGGATAACGCTTGATTGCACTATACTGCCTTCAAACTAGCAACGAAGGTTATAAGGAGTTCAATCAACACAAAGAATACAGATTAAAGACTTATCTCTTCAAGGATTCAACAGATCTTAGTTGAATCACACAAGAATCACCAGATCAGAATACTCGTAGACCACAGCAAACAAAATCCAACTTCTAGCAGATTTCCACACATGATAATCAAGTATTCTAGGGCTAACACTAAAAAATAATGAAAGAGAACAAAGGATTTTACAATGAACGAATCAACGAAACCCAAGAATGGAACCCTCTCGAAACCCTAATCCTTATCGAGAAGAATGAATGAAAAAGTCTACAGATGAACAGTCGAACGAAGTATTTATACCACAGTCCAAGTTTCATCCAACGGTCAGCAATGGAACAGATGTCAGCAGATCCAAAACTCAACTTTATAAGTAAAAACTTGTTCTCTAAAAACACAACTTAAGCTGAAATAAGGTAGCACACAATCCAGGGTTCGAATCTCCAACAATCTCCACCTTGTTACCTTAGTTTTTTAGGAATATTAGTGCAGTTAGGAGCTCATCCAATATTGTATCATTTGCTCTAAGTACCTGCAAAACATTTAAACAGTGTCAATAGATAATAACTTCAAACAATTTTGAAACTTGTTTAAATGTATTATCTTTGTCCCCATGTTTGAGGGGTTAAACTGTGTTGTTACTTTACCAATTGTCATAATGCCTTTTGAAATCACATATCTAACAAAATGGTATCTAATGTCTATATGTTTTGTCCTATCATGAAATATCGGTTCTTACTCAAATATATGGCACTTTGGTTGTCAGAGTATAGAATTGCATTTTCATCAAAAAAACCAAGTTCCTTTAAAAGTCCACTTAACCAGATGCCTTCTTTAAAAGCATGTGAAGTAGCAATATATTCTGTTTTAGTGGAAGATAAGGCCACAATTTTCTGTAACTGAGATTTCCAACTGATCACAGTATCACACAGGGTAAAAAAATAAGATGAGGTAGACTCTCTATTGTCCATGTCCCCAACAAAATCAGAATCAGTAAACTCCTTCAAGGTAACCTCTTCTTTGTTCATTTTAAACATAAGACCAAGAATAGATGTACCTTTCAAGTATCTTAATAACCATTTTAAAGCATTCCAATGTTTCACCCCAGAATTGCTCATAAATCTACTAAGTATACTAATACCAAAAGCAAGGTCAGGTCTAGTACATACCATCAGATACACGACTGAATCAATTATATTAGCATAAGGGATTTTTGACATTCTATAAAATTCTTCATCGGTTTTGGAACAAAATTCAGATAACAGTTTAAAATGGTTGGCAAGAGGTAAAGTTACAGAATTGTAGTCAAACATATTAAATTTCTTTAAGATTTTATTCACATAATCATGCTGATTTAAAGATAGCAAATTTTTATCTTTGTCTCTATAAACCTGAATGTCAAGAATCTTTTTGGCAGCACCAAGGTCTTTCATTTTAAGCTCAGATTTTAATTTCTGTTTTATAAAATAATTTCATATTTATCATAACTGGCAAGCAACATATCATCAACATAAAGTACAAGGTAAAGAGAATTTTTACCTCCATTTCCTCTGCAGTAAAGACATGTATCATAATTGCTTCTTTGGCAAGTTTCATAACAAAAGAGTCAAATCTCTTGTACCACTGCCTTGAAACTTGTTTTAAACTATATAGAGATTTTTTTAACGAACACACAACCTTTTAAGAATTTCGTTTTTCAAAACCAATAGGTTGTCCCATATAAATTTCATCTTCTAAGTCACCATAGAGAAAAGAGGTTTTTACATCTAATTGATCAAGCTTCCAGTTAAATTGAGTAACTAAAGCAAGTAAACATCTAATTGTGGTATATTTGACAACAGGAGAAAAAATTTCAGTATAATCTACACCATCTTTCTGTGTAAAGTCTTTTGCTACAAGCCTAACTTTATATCTAACATTTTTATCTCCTCCTTCATCTTCTTTTATTTTGTAAATCCACTTACAGTCAATCGGTTTTTGCCCTTGAGGTCTTTTAATTCAAATCCAAGTGTTATTATTAAGAAGTGAGCACATTTCATCTTCCATGGCTGCTTTTCAACTCTTAGCATTTTTACTGTTAATGGCATCATTATAAGTAATTGGCTCGTTTTCAAATTGTTCTTGGAAAGAAAACATTGAAACAAATTCATCACAGTCAAATCTAGAAAGTGGCCTAATCTGCTTTCTCTCTCTATCTCTGGTAAGCTGATAATCATTAACGGGTAATGTAGTAGTGTCCGTCTGATTATTAGAGCTAATATCATGATCAGTTTCAGGTTCAATTAAATTTTCAGTTTCACCAGAGACAGATTCAGTTAAAGGAGGAATAAGTGTTCCCCTTTCAGTAGACAGAGACTCCACCTCAATTTGAACATCTTTATCAGTCAAATTATTTTCTTTACCTTCTAAGCATGGCATGACAGATTTATTGAAGACAACATCTTTTCTAACAATTACCTTAAAACCTCTCATCCTTAACCCACAGTCTATATCCTTTTACATTTTCACCATAACCTAAGAAGACACATTTAAGTGATTTAGGTTCTAATTTTCCAATATTTTGATGAGCATATGCAGTACGACCAAATATTTTTAAAAGTGAATAATCAACATGATTTTTAGACCACACAGATTCAGGAAATTCAAAATTCAGAGCACTAGTGGGACTTCTATTAATCAAGTATGCAGCAGTTTTTACAGCTTCTCCACAAAATAATTTTGGTAGACCAGAGCTCAAAAGCATGCATCTAACTTTGCTTAATAAAGTCATATTCATTCTTTCTGCTATGCCATTTTGTTAAGGGGTATAAGTAACAGTTCTATGTCTTAAAATGACAAAATCTTGCAAAAATAATTGAATTCATAATTGCAAAATTCCAAATCATTATCAGTCCTTAGAACTTTTATCTTATGATTAGTTCAATTTTCAACTTGTGTTTTTCGGTCTTTGAAAACAGAAAAAGTTTCATCTTTTGATTTTAATAAGAAAATTCAATTTTTTCTTGAAAAATCATCAATAATCAGAAGATAGTACTTATAGCCAGACAGAGTACACACAGATGTAGGACCCCACAAGTCAGCCTGTAAATATTCAAGTATTTGTTTGGATTTATGAATTTCAGGTAAAAATTGAAGTTTGACTTGTTTACCAATAAGACATTGTTCACAAGAACCAACGTCGTCAAAATTTTGATTTCCAAAAACTCATTTATTTTGTAAGGCCTTTAAACTCTTTTTACCAATATGTCTTTCATGGCACATTTTTGCAAAAGAGAAATTTCAGTCAAGGCAACAGTAGTCAAACCAAGTAAGAGTTTTGCTTTTAAAAAAATATAGGCTATGTCTCTTAGGGATACTAATGATCAAGTCATTTTCCCTAAGAATTTTTATGTGTCCTTGACCCAATTTTATGTCAAACTCCTAGTCATCTAACATTCTTGGAAACACCAGATTCCTTTCTAATTCAGGTACATATCTACTTCCTTTTAGAATTAGAATATTACCATTCTCAAGTAGCAACTTCACAGTTCTTATTCCACTGACTTTACAGGTCATGTTATTACCCATTATTACTTGCCCACCAATTGTTTTTTCAAAATCAAGAAAATAATTCTTATTAGGGCACATATGAAAAGAACAACCTGAATCAAGAATTCATTCATCATTCAATTTTTTCTCAACATTGACCAAAACAATACCATCATCAGTTCCCTCTCTATTATAAACTAAGACAGCATTCCCATCATCAGGTTTCTTTTCTTTTAGCTCATTTTTCTTTTTATAACAATCTTTAACAAAGTGTCCAAGTTTTCCACAATGAAAACATTTCTTACCTTTTGCTTTATTCTTGGATTTATTCTTATCACCCCATCTAATTTTATTTTCATAAAACTGTTGAAGTGATAGCTAGGTTTACTGTGACACTTCCCTCTTATCATAAGAGTATCTCCATTATCTTTTGCTTCAGATTTTATTTCTAATACTTTATTCCTTAGAGCATTTATAATAACATCAATAGTAAGGTCTTCCTTTCTATATTCTAAGGTAATCTTGATGTGTTTATATCTGTCACTAATGGAGTTCAACAAGACCACAGTCAGCTGATCTTTTGAGAGTTTCTCATCACAGTTGGTAAGGTCTTGGATAAATTTTGTAAACCTATTCAGATTGTGATCCAAGTCAACAAAGGGATTCATTTTAAAAGAAAAGAGTTGTTTTAATAAATAACATTTGTTGGGAATGGTTTTGGTCACATACTGACTTGTAAGTTTGGCCCAAAGTTCAGAAGCAGTTTTGATTTCACCAATGGTTCTTATCACATTGTCAGATAAATACAAGAAAATAGTATTCCAAGCAATTTCATCAACTTCAGTTTTCTTAGCAGTAGTCATTTTAGGTGGCCAAGATCCATCTAAGGCCCTAATACACTTCATTTGTATTAAAATAACTTTCATCTTTTGACTCCACATATTAAAATCAATTTTCCTATCAAATTGTGCAACTTCAAACTTAGCAGAAACCATATCAATATGACACACATGATGCACAGGTATGAGTCAAAATATAAAGCAATATAAGAAAGACCAAGTAATAGTCAATCAGATTCACAAATGAAGCTCACAGTTCACAAAATTTCACATATTTTATCACACGATGTTTATACAGATCAAAGACAGATAAGGGACACAAAACAGAGATCACACAAGTTAAGTTTTAGTGATTTCTCCTACAAGATTCTCCTGATACACACCTGTACTAGATTTATCTTAGATTCCCAAGACCTCGGATGATTCTTTAGAGAAAGATTAGTCTCCAGGGGGTATATGTGTATGATAAATTAAGGGAAATGTCAAGAAAAGCCTAATATAGAAAAGTAAACTTTTCAGAAATCAAGAAGATCTCACCCAGTGAGTATTTTTTAGCTTAGTGTCCTTCAATACTGCTTAATTGCAGTTCCAAAAATTTCAGATCTACAATAGATCAAATAACTTTCTTCGAAGATCCAGGTATCTTGTTCTCAGTACAAGCTCTGATATCACTGAAAGGCCAAGACCCACAGATATTAGAGTTAAGATAAAAGAAACTTAAAACGATAGAAAACTAAATCTACAAAAAGTAAATGAATACAAGAGATTTTTCGGCCTAAGCCCCAGAGGTTCGGAATAAACTTACTCCCCCGTTGAGCATCCACAAAAGGATAACGCTCGGTTGCACTATATTGCCTTCAAACTAGCAACGAAGGTTACAAGGAGTTCAATCAACATAAAGAATACATATTAGAGACTTATCTCTTCAAGGATTCAACAAATCTTGGTTGAATCACACAAGAATCACCAGATCAGAACACTCGTAGACCACAGCAAACAGAATCCAACTTCTAGCAGATTTCCACACATGGAAATCAAGTATTCTAAGGCTAACACTAAAAAATGATGAAAGAGAACAAAGGATTTTACAATGAACAAATCAACGAAAACCTAAGAATGGAACTCTATCGAAACCCTAATCTTTATCGAGAAGAATGAATGAAAAAGTCTACAGATGAACAGTCGAACCAAGTATTTATATCACATTCCAAGTTTCATCCAACGGCCAGCAATGAGACAAATGTCAACAGATCTAAAACTCAGCTTTATAAGTAAAAACTTGTTCTCTGAAAACACAACTTAAGCTTAAATAAGGTAGCACACACGTCAGGGTTCGAATCTCCAACACTATTTGTATATGATATCATACACTTTTGATTTAAGACTACCCTGATAGAGTATTTAACTTTTGTGAATAAAGGAGACGCCTACCACAAAAGAAGGATACGCTGGCACACAAAGAACACTATTACCATATTTTAACCTGAGTTTTTATTTTATTTTTTGCACACTTTAGTTTTAATTTATACAAATATTATATCATACTTCAATACAAATCTATAAACATTATTTAAAACACATAAGTTCAATTATATATTTTGGACTATGGAGCACAAAATTCTAAATAATACAATTTTTAAGGTTATACTACAATCAGGCGGTCAATTTGTTGTGGACATAAGCAGGGATAGAGCAAGTATTGATAAAAAAAAATGGACTTAAGTGATAACTTTTAAGCCAAAACTTACCAACCTTACAAAATTTGGACAGCAAGAAATTGAAGAATAAACCCTAGAAATGATATTAGAATGCCGATGAAAATGGAAAAATAACACCACGAAAGTAAAAGCAAAGTCAAGGCAAGAGTTGAACTCTTTGTTTTTAAGTTGAATTTGCCCAGCAACGATGCCTAGAGGTAATGGCAATCAACTTCCAAAATACAACGATTAACTTCTTGTGTTTGTAGCATTCTAAAACACAATAACAACGAACAATGTCCTAATGACCTTATTTATAGAGGAAGAAAGGTAGTGAATGAAGAGACATGGCTCAAAACTCGGCAACCTTTGTCAAGGGTCATAGCTTTTGTTGTTGCCTATGCGTCACTCGAGCATTAGAAACAGAGAGCTTGTCACTTGCCTGTCGCTTGAGCGCTAGGCGAGCGGTAGAGTTAGCTAAATTCCTGAACAATTGTTCTATCTTTGTTGTCCAACTTTGGATCGTAATTTCTCATTTATCTGAAATTGGTTTGAGATTTCAAATATACCACTATGATCTAATCGACGAGTAGAACAAGTTAGTCTATTTATTTTCTTAATTTGACAATCGGATCAAGTCCGAATATTTGGCTGAAACTGACACGAGAGTCATTTTTTATGGTTTTAATATTTAATCAATTTCAACAATTCACCACATGAATGGAAATTCCATAATATGCAATACATTATGCAAATGATATGAAGACTCTAACGAAGGAGTACATACAACAAGCTATAACATCAAGATATGTGGCTTGTGACTTTGAATTTTCTTTAGTTGAATACAATCGAATTTACTAAGATAATTGGTGAACGTGATGTCTTAAACCATTCAACCGTTCGTGTAAATCAAAATAACTGTATCAGCACCATAGCTCATCTATCTACTTTGGTTCTCATGGTTGTGTTCATTTTGACCCTGACCAATTCTTGATTTCATAAATGTTTTAAGAAAATTTAATCCTCAAATTCTCATATATTCAATTGTCTACTTCACATAGGCGATCTCCTACATATCTTGTCTATTTTCAAGATATATGAATCATTAAAAGTATATACTTATACACTTATTATTCTAGCACTCTCGGTCCGTAGGAATGGGAGTAAGTGCTTTACCATGAATCTTTCATAACTTAGAGCTTGTTTGGTAAATATTAAAATCCAATTAAAATTGAAAATATAACCGTTATTGGGTCTCACTCGTCTAATAAAAAGTCAACTATAATGGCTAATTTTTCAATTTTAATCCGATTTTAATCTCAACTGAACACACCTTTAGTTGTTTTATTGAACCAATATCTTGGGATCCTCAATTTATAAGGTTGGGTTGCCACTTTGGTGATTTCATTCGATAAGCTTTAGGCACATTCTCCTCCAAAGATGGTATACTCAATCTCTTGTAAGTCCTTTTGTCAAATGATCCACAATTTTTTCCTTCTCCTCGATCGCTACGAAACGTCTTTATTCGTTCTCCAAGTTGATTTTCAACTTCAATTTTATAGTGCTTAAACACTTCCAAAGTTTCATCTTTTATTTTTAACAAGTATCTATAACATTATCTTGTACTATCATCTATGAACGTAATGAAATACTTTTTACCACCTTTTATTTGGACAAACTTTAAATCACATATACATGAGTGAATAGGTTCCAAAGGTGCTGTGCTTTGTTCAACTGAATGAAAACGATGCTTAGGCTAACTTAACCTCTATACAAATATCGCATTTTATATTTGTATTAAAATACATACTTGATAGTAAATTTAAATTCATTAATTTGCGTATAGAACTAAAGTTTACACGCCCTAATCTATAATGCCATAAATTACATGACTCAAGAATATAAGTAGAAGAATATATTTTATTTCTTAGGTTATTTGGTACAATGGTAAGGACATCTATCTTGAATAGTCCACTTTTTACATAGTCTTTGCCTACATACATATTATTTTTGATAAGTATAAACTTATGAGATATATAGGCTAATTAAAACCATTCTTGCTTAACACACTAAGTTCTTGCGAATATTCGGCCCATGAAGAACGTTGTTTATGCTAAGGTCCTTTCCCGAATATTCGGCACATGAATAGTCCACTTTTTACATAGTCTTTGCCTACATACATATTATTTTGCCTTGTCCTTCAACTTTTGAAATTGAAGAGTTTCCTATGAACAGTTTCTCATTATCGGTTGGGGTGTAGGATGAAAACATGCATTTGTCGGCACAAATATGACGGGTAGCACTCATATCTACCTACTATTCCATGGAATTTCCAACATTGTTGCATTCTAAATTAACGATCGACAAGTTTACATCTGATATGCCATCATATATTACATTAGATTCGGTGATATTCGCTTGTGTTTGCTTCTTAGGTTTATGACAATCAATAGAATGATGTCCGACCTTTCACAATTATAGCAATTTCCTTAAACTTCTTTGCATTCTTGAGGGTTCGACGGAATGCTTCATTTTCTTGTTCTTGTTATTTGATTCCACCACATTAGTCTTAGCTTGTGGTATATGATTCCTAACACACTTATTTGAATTTCTGTCATCTTTTTCAATTCTTAATCGGACAATGAGTTCTTCAATATTCCTTTCCCTGCGATATATTTGACATGATTCTTAAAATCCTTCCACATGGTTGAAAGTTTCTCGATAATTGCAGTCACTTAAAATGATTTACTTAGAGACATGTTCTCTGAGTGAATGCCATGAAGAATTACTTGCAATTCTTGTACATCACTGATGATCCTTTTTGAATTTACCATTTTGTAGTCCAAGAATTTTCTCAGGACAAACTTTTTAGTTCCAGCATCTTCAATGTTTTTATTTCTTCTCTGTGGGTTGTAAATGGAAGACGTATAAAAGGAAAAGTAGGTGGCTTTTGTCGGACCACCTACTTTTCTAAGTATGACCTTCATTGGAGTGACTATGACATGTATTTTCACTTCGTATGTATCTTGATGTAGTTACAATATTGGGAGAAGTAAATCTTAGCCCCTTTTGTTCTCATGATTCCAATCTTATATTTTTCTATATCAAATCCCATGTAGTTCTTTTTACGCATGCTTAATATTCGATACTTCATTAGTTCATTATTTTGGTTGGAGGACAACAGCGTGACAACCTCCTTTTAAGTAATACAACAAGAGAAGTACAAACAACACTCGATAAGATAAAGTAATGCCTATTTAAGTGATTAGAAATATATTTTGTCTAGTTAAAAAGTTGAAATCGACCAACCAACTACCAAACTTGTGAGTTCCAAACCATTTAAACTTCTAGAACTGTAATCTGGTTTGAGACATAATCGAATACCACTAAGCACTACCAAATAATTTGCATCAAGAAATATAGCTTAGTCATCGAATTATTATATCAAATATATGCAACATTTGACTTAACAACAAAAGCCTCACCAAATTAATTTCTATATACTTATTAATTGTCTAATTCCTCATAAAAATAGACAAATTAATTTTGATATATTTTGATATATGCTTCTTTTTACTCTGTTTAGTCTTATTATTTTAACATACCCAGTTGATATGCACGTGCAAGATTCTGCTCAGTTGTAACTTCAGAGTTGAAAATCACGATTGAACTCGATATGACTAATTAACTTTTAAATCAATTTTGCTACATGTAAATTAAGCTTGATATCATTGATAACATTGTTTGACGTGGTAACGCTTTGAGCCATTGATTTTAACAACATTTATTCTAATTAATGGCACAATTTTTCACACATCACACAACGTCATTCATAATGCCATCCAATAATGTACAACTAGCATAATTCCTTTTAAATATAGTAAACTCACGATCGTGTTTGTGTTCTTATCGTGCCACCTTTTTAGGAAAAAAGAAGGTAATAATGTAACAAGAAAAGTACGAGCACCCTATAAATTAAAAGAGTCATGATTTAATCAATTAGAAATAAAAAATTTTTTTGGTACCTAAAAACTCCATTTTATAAGAATGATCGATCCAAAGAAACATCAAAACAAGATGAGAAGATCAAAATTGACACGATTTAATATGTAGTTGCATATTTATAAAAACAGAACGAAATATCTACTCGAGAGAAAATAAAATTCCTTTTATTCAAATAATCATTTTGAACCAACTACCAAACTTGTAAGTGTCAAACCAATTAGTTTTCAAAGAACCATAATTTGATTCAAGAATCACATTATTGCACACCAATAAGCAATGATTAATAATTTGCCCCAAGAAAACTAGTTAGTCATCAAAATAAAAATTGAATACAATCGTTGACTTAAAAACAAAAGCCTCTCCAAATTAATTTGTATACACTCATATTTTTTGTGTAATTCCTCAAAATCTTGCTTCACATTGATTAAATAAAATTATGCATATTTCATTATGCACATCTATTTATTTTGGTTAACCTCATTGTATTTAACTTACTAAACAAAAGTCATAACAAAATCAGATATTTTGTTTACCCTCATTGTATATATTTGGTTCAATTTGACCATTCGATTTGTAATTGTGATTGGAATGCATGACTTGGTTTCTTTTCTATGGTAATCCAACACTTCCAATTGAAAGAAAGATAAAATTAGAATTTATAGCTACAATTGATTTCAAATAAGCACCAGTAAAGAATTCGTTTGATGGTTAGAGCTCGTGTGACAGAATTTTTAAAGTGTAAAACTATTTTTTTTTGGATGTGTTTAGGTAATTTCTAGAAGTAGGGCCTGACAAAAGTCCCGAACCGAACCGAACTAGATCGAACGGTTCTTCATAAATTAAATACCCGAACAGGAATTTAAATCGAGAACCGATATGTTTGGTTTGGTACGGTTCTCGGTTCTAGGTCAAGAACCGAAAAATCGAATAAGAATCGAATTTAAATAATTTTTTATATTAAATTAATTGAATAATTTTAATTTTTTCTAAACAAATTAGTAAATTTAAATAATTTTCTACTTTTTGATATTT
Source organism: Fraxinus americana (assembly GCA_035079005.1). Taxonomy (NCBI): domain Eukaryota; kingdom Viridiplantae; phylum Streptophyta; class Magnoliopsida; order Lamiales; family Oleaceae; genus Fraxinus; species Fraxinus americana. The sequence goes on along the minus strand of CM068710.1, from coordinate 2,050,144 downwards.
ATATATATTGAATTAATTTTATTGGACATCTTGTTATTTATATGTTTTTAAATTGAATTACGTTAATTTTTGTAATAGTTACGAATTAACATATTATTAGTGATATTCATGTAGTGTTGTTGTAAATGTTAAAAAATTTAATTATGGTACGGAACCGAACAGAATCGAATCGAACTCGAACGGTTCCATAATTATATTTGGACTCAACGGTTCCATTTATTAAATAATCGAAAATTTTGAGTCGTTTCCGTTTTGAAGAGAACCGAACCGAACCGAACCGAACTGGACCATATCCATCCCTATCTAGAAGTGTTGTTTAATTAAAAAGGATTTTTAGAGAAATTGATCAAATATGATTTTCTCGTAAAGCTTTCCTACAAAAGTAAAAATAAAATAGAACTTTCCAAATGGTTCTTAATTTAGTGTCGATGATGATTTTTAAATTGAAACAAATATTCCCATGGATAGCATATTCCACACCCGAACAGTCATCAACAGATAGTTTTCAAATGGGTAATTGGCACAAAAACTTTGCCTCTATTACGAAAATCCCTTAGATAATCTTTTCCGTGCAGAAGATCCCTACCGTCTAATTTCATTAGTTTACATGTTAAATTCATTTAAAAGGATGGTCAAATCTGTAAAAACTTCGTATTACTTTACAATCTCACTCTCACCACTTTAAAGCTTTATTTAAAAGATGAAAAATTTGAGATCGTAGTTGCAATTATTTCTTTTCAATTTTGACCATTGTTAGTGGATTTGACGCGGAAACTAACAAAATGAGATTCTAGAGAGATCTTTCGTACGAAAAATGTCATCTAGGAGGGTGTTCCATCGGAATGAAAGAATATGGGTATTCCACAATAAAGGTAAATGCCAGGGAATTTTGAACCAATTATTTTTTTCAAATTGAAAGAAATTAAAAGGCTTTGATATTTTGCCCTTGTTTGGGATTCATTATTTTCAACGACACATGCTTTCATAAAATAATATTATATGTAAACTCAAAATTTTTATATATCTGTTAATAATATATTTTTTAAAGTTTATTTGGTAGAGATTAAAATCGAGTTAAAATTGAAAAATTAATTGTTATTATAGACTTTTATTAAACGGGTGAGACTCATTATCAACTATATTTTCAATTTTAGATGAATTAAAATCTCCCCCAAACTAGCCCTTACTCCCAAAATCTTGTTGAGATGGAACTCAAAAGGCTTTAACCGTCCCCCCTCACTGACCCTCCATTTCTAACCAATCATAACCTTCCACGTCGCCAACATATTCTCTATCACCTACGACCTCTTTTCTTGCTTTCCAGTTTCATCACCCCTCGCGCACGCAAGCACACACAAACGCAAACACGCACTGACGCACACCAGTCCTTTGTTCATGCTCTCGGATCTCGGGCTCGTAATTCTACGTATACAGTTGTATTGAATTCGTTCGGTTTTGATTTGGAATAGAAATTTTGTTTCTGATTATAGATCTTTTGTTTGAAGAAATGTCGAAATCGCCATGGGGAAATATCGGCGCTTGGGCCGCCGAAGCGGAACAAGCCGAAGCCGAGGAACGGGAACAGGCAGTACAAGCTGCTGCCGCTCAAGACGGAGTAGGTGGAGGAGGTAATTTTCCAAGCCTGAAGGAGGCGGTGAACACGAAGCAGAAGAAGAAAACCAAGATGAGCTTGCAGGAGTTCACGATGCAATCCAGTTATGGCTCCGGCTCGGCTCCTCCTAGCCGTGGCTTGACTCCTGATGAAATTTTCCGGCTACCCACTGGACCCAAGGAGCGTTTACCGGACGAAATGCAGCACGAGAGGCTCGGTGGAGGGTTTCCTAGTTATGGAAACCGAGCGGGATCCGGCGCGGGATACCCGGATCGGCGGACCCGGGAGTTTGAAAACCGAAGATCTTATGGAGGAGGTTTTGAGGACGAAAATCGCCGAGGCGCGACTAGGGTTTCGGAATTCGATCAACCTTCGAGAGCTGATGGAGTTGATAACTGGGCATCGACGAAAAAAGCCCTACCCGAATACACTTCGGGTCCAACGGGTCGTCCTGCAAGGTATGGTTCACTCGGAGGATCCTCCGACGGCTTTTCAAGGGCCGATGAAGTGGACAATTGGGCTGCTAAGAAGAAACCCATTGAGCAACCTCCACTACCCCAACAGGCGAGATCTTCCGGGCTCAGGAGTCCTGAGCCTGATCGCTGGACTCCAAATGAAGGTGCACGTCAGAGATTGGTTCCGGACCCTCCCAAAAGTAATCCTGGGGGTGGTACTGAAGTGGCAGTTAAAGTGAACAGGTCGAATCCATTTGGGGCCGCAAGGCCGAGGGAGGAGGTTTTGGCGGAGAAGGGATTGGATTGGAAGAAATTGGATAAGGAAATTGAAGTGAAGAAGCAACAGCATTCTGTTAGCGGTAGTAGGCCTACTAGCTCACACTCGAGTAGGCCTGGGAGTGCTCATTCGAGCAGGTCAGAGAGTCTCACAACATTGCAGCCAGGGATGGCTGAAGGGACAGTGAAGCAAACACCGAAAGTGAACCCATTTGGAGATGCTAAGCCTCGGGAAGTCTTGCTTGAGCAGAAGGGCTTGGATTGGAGGAAGATTGACTTGGAATTGGAACGACGACGTGTTGAGAGGTTCTCCTTTCTTGCTTTTGTCTTATAGTCATTCCTGTTGTTTTTAATACATTGATAGTTATCTTACTAACTGCAATTTTTGTTAATGTGAAAAAAATATATAATGCATTTTGTTAGTGTCATTCCACTGCAGTCAATTCGCATCTTATAATAGCATCATTTTGTTTATTTTACGATCTGTTTTACCTTTACTTGATACACGTGTTGTGATATAATACCTGTAAGTTGTAGAAAGTTCATGTAATTCTAAATGGTGGCTATATAAGTTAATGGCTATTATGTTTGTAAATTAGGCAACAGCTGTATGTTTTTTTGAGTGTATTTGATGTTTTGGTTCCTAATTGGCAAATGGCAGGGGCCTATGACAAATTTGTAATGACAAATTACATATACAGTCATGCATATCTATCCACACTGGATCTTATGAAGTGCTTTATGCCTTTTGTGATTATAGATTCTTCTTAACATCGTAAGTTGCACCGTTAATAAGATGAGTTTCACTAATTATTTATTTATTTATTTATTTCTTGAAGTGTATTTGGCAATTTAGAGTGTTGCATTATTTATAATTACATGTGTGCACAATTATGAACAACTTATAAAGTTCTCTATGGCTTTTGTAATTAGTTAATGCTTCTTAATGTCGCAAGTTGCACCACAAGTTTTATATTTAGATATGTAATATGGCCAATTTCTCTAACTTGTCCCTCAATGATTTTCCGTATGCTTTGCAAGCTTAAAGTTCAATCCTAAGAAGAAGTGGTGTCAGCTATTGTATTGAGGATATTATCCTTTAAATGCAATCTCATTCGATGGGAAATATTATGTGTGGGTGTTTAGGGCTGGGAGTCGCATAAGTGATGGAATCTCTTTGCAGATAGTGGTAGTGGATGTAATGCTGTGATTGTATGTGGGTCATAGGAAGTTGCTAAGAGTCAGCTGTGAAGTATCTCTGGTTTTAATAAGAATTAAGAAAATAGTAGGGAGATAGCTGTTGGGTCTAACAAGACTTGGTTTGAGTTTAAGTGTTGAAGGTGGTGTTAAAAATTTGACTGTTGGAGAAGGGCAGGAAGAAATCTTTGATAAGAAAGTACACTGGAGGAGGATGGATGACTGTCGATTGGTAAGATCATGATATATGTTTGAACCAAATGGTATGGAAGAAAGATAAAAATAATCAAGCTTACCTAAAGCAGTTTGTTGAATATAGCATCAGTGATAAGGATGTGTTTGGTCTAAAAGTCAGGGTGGATCTAGAATTCTAGGCCTTTATTTGGGAAGAATTCTATTAACGTTATAATTTATAATAGAAATGAGCGGTGAATGAGTAGATATTATTTGTGGGTCCGTTGAAATGTGTGTTTGAAAATGAATTTGACCATTTATAAATGAATTATAAATTTTGCCAAAACGGCTAGATCATTTCAAAATTATCATGGAGTCTTAACCCATACTTATAACATTGTTTCATTACATGAAAATATACTTACATATTCAATTTAACCTAAAAGAAGTTGAATATTCTATAATTAAAAAATGTTCAACTCTTTAAGTTGGAATCCTGATGGTGCGAACACCAACAATTAATCCGAATCTAGGACTTCACCAAAATGAAAGTGTCAAACAACCTAAGCCCTTGTTTTATTTTTTCAAAATTACTTTTCCTCAAACTCATTTACGATTCCATGTTCTCCAAATATAATAATTTTGTATGTGGACTCATAAATCTTCCTTACTTTTTAACTGCACATTCTCCGAAAAAATCAGTTTTCGCAAAATCACTTCTCAAATAATTAAAATCAAACAATAGCTAAATGAGATATGAATCTAAATACAACGTTAGTTATGTGAAGTAATGTTGGCGAATGTATTTCTTTGCCAATGAAATAAAAAAAGATTAAAATTTGAACTTGTATATGAATAGTGTAGGTGAAACTAGAAATTACATTAAAGAATCAGAATAACATGGGCAAGTGTTAAGGACCCAACCATTGATTCCAAAAGCCCAGGCTTAATGGGGATTGGAATCCCGCCCTTTTAGACCCTAACATTACCCCACAGCCCAAGATCCGACGTCCACGGCAGCCCACTACAAGACAACCTTCGCTTTACCAGCAGACCCAGATCCGAGCTGCTGGTATTCGGCACTTTGCTTGTGTCGCCCCTTCCGGGATTCGAACCCTTGACGTGGGGGTGCTCTGATATTAATCGTTAAGGACCCAACCATTGATCCCAAAAGCCCAGGCTTAATGGGGATTGGAATCCCGCCCTTTTAGACCCTAACAGCAAGTTGAGAAGGTGTTATAGTTATAATATTTCTTTAACGTATAAGTTTTAGCTAAAATATAAATTCCTTAAAATAGCTAGTGTTGGATGATTAAGAAAGGATATCTTTGCATAATAATGCAGCAAAAATGTGAATCCTGAGATGCTTATAGATTGAATTAAAATTGAGCATGCTTGCAAGGCTCGTGTTTCAGCTCCTGTAGGGGAAGGCTTCTCGTTTTCACATCTGCCCTTGATTACACACAGGTTCTACAATGTGATAGGTGATGCCATTAAAAGATGATATGGATCTAGTAGCTGTTCATGGATTTTCAAGAAATTTCCATAGGAATAACTTCGACATCGTGAAATTCATTTGTTCCATCTGAATTCTGCACTGGTAGTTGGACGGTAGAAACTTCATTTATCAAATCTTTTGTCTAGAACTGGACTTTATCTGGTGATTCCAAACTCATGTTTATAGTCCACTATTTTCTTTCCATTTTTGTTGCAATCCATTTTGAATAAAGTAATCACATATACAGGAACAGGATTTATGTAGTTGAACCTAAGTAGTCTTTGATGTCATGATTTTGCGAAGTTTAGTTTAGTTGAGGGGAGTTGTATATGTATGTTATATTCCATCTCATCTTTTTACATAAATGCCCTTTTGTCAATGGCAATGGATACCCTTGGTTTTGGATTGGCATGTAGTTTCAGATGAGAATTGAAAATTTTGCTTTTTCTCTCCGCTTATTTATTTTGTCCTCAAACTAATAAATGAGATTTCTCGACTGTCACGGTAAGGTGCTTCAAGTAAAGGGTACTCTGGCAAAGAAATAAATCATTTTGGAAAGATATCATGATCTTCCCAAAAACAGAATAAGATCATCCAATCGTGGACAGGATTTAATATATTTGTCTTATAATTGTGGTCCAAGTCTCTTCTGCTTGTTTATATCTTTTGCATACTTTTATCTATGCAAGTCCTTATAAATCTCGTTCCTGGGTACTGTGACATTGCATATAAATATGGCATAACAATTCTATTTTTAACTAATGACAGCAATAGCATGTTTAGTTTGGACATGCAATATGGCTACTGAGCTGCAGTGGCAACTGTGAATTTTATGTATGCTTGGTTGGAAGCAAGCTGCAAATGTTTATAGATATTGTATATAGTGTTGTAATCATGTTATTCAGGAAAAGAAACAATAAAATTAGAACACCACAGAGAGATGGAATTCTTATGCTAACTGGGAAGTATGTTTCAGGCCCGAAACAGAAGAGGAAAAAAGTTTGAAGGAAGAAATTGAACACCTGAAAAAGGAATTCCTGGAAAAATCTGGTCAAGAGCAAAGCGGTTTACAGGCTCTAATTTTTGAAAGAGAGAAGGACTTGGAACTTCTGATGCAGGAATTGGATTACAAAGTTCATTATAGCCAGAAAATGGTTGAAAGGCCAAGTTCTGTGGCTGGTAGAGGAGCTATCTCTATTGAGAGACCTAATTGGCCTGCATCATATGAGGATCCCAGAGCTGGTTTTCCAGAGAGACCTCCTTCCCGGCCAGGAGCACACGAGGACCCTAGAGCTGTCTATTCTGAGAGACCACGTTCTCGACCTGGCTCGTCTGAGCAGTATATGCCCGGATTTCCTGATAGGTCTTCCCGGCCTGGAGTGTATGAAGAGTCCAGAGCTGGCTTTCCTGAGAGACCTTCCCAATCTGAATCATACGAAGAGTCCCAAGCTGGCTTTCCTGATGGATCTCCTTCCCTATCGGGGGCATCTCAAGAGCCTAGAGCTGTTGACTACATGGAGAGGCCTCGATCCCGTGGCACTGTAAATTCGTGGACAAGGCTGAGTGATGACAGAAGAGCTTCTCAAGGTGGTGGGGGTAGAGGATTTGTGGGCAGCAGAGACATGGACAGGTCTTTCTTGCTCTTGCAACCTTTGCCTTTAAAGTTCACACAATTAGTTCTTAAGCATGATCATATACTTGGTATATATTGCCTTCAATTTGTGATGCATGATCCATACTTTTTATCATGGTATATGGCAGGTCGAGGTCAAGGTGGTGAATTTCAGATACTGTGGATTCTTCGAGTTTTTTCTGCTTTAATCTTCTGACGTTAGAGCAAAAATAAAACTTTGGCAGCTTTTATTTAACTCTCACACTTTGGTTCCGAGGAATGGAGCTAGAATTAGCAAATACTGGTACGAGTAATTGTTAAATCTAGAGTCTTGTATTATTGCACACTCTGTTTCTTTCTTCAGTTGCATAACCTGTTTTGCGCATTTTTTGTAGAGACTCTAATTGTAATGCACATGCACCTGGCCACCCCAATTTTGGCTTGTTTTCTTAAGCATTTGTTCTGATATATTGCTATACTATTGTAATATGTTTGGTGATGTGGCCTCAGAAGAAGAAAAATTATAATCTTGTCGATTATACTGTCCGATTTTGTCGTGTACAGGTATTGAAGTTACCCTTTATGCATTCGTGTATGTAGTTTAGAAGTTTAGAAAGTTTTTTATTTTTTTTGATACATTCAAATATCCTTTATATGATTAAGTGATCTTTATCGGAATAAAACAAAACAGGTGAATTCGTACGACCTTAAACCGGTCCTTTTCTTGGTCTCTACCAATTATTCTTTAATCTCTCATGGAATCCCTTTCCTTGATAATATTATTTCTTGCAGTGCCGCCACTTGATACCCAAATTTTGAATTAAAATGGTTCTTTCCTACTACTTTTTAAAAATTAGAATAATGGTCCGTTTGATTGTAATGATGGAAAATGTGTGGAGAGAAAATGATATTCAGGGAAAATAATTGTTTAGAAATTATTTGCAGGGAATTGTTAATTAAGTATGTTTGATTCATATAATTTTCCACCAGGAAAATTTTAAAATTTTGTATTCGTTTGGCTTTGTTTTACATGAAAATTATCCATTAAAGTGATTATTTTTCCACAATTGGTTATAAAATTTGTTTCCATTGCCAAAAAGGAAAAAAAACAAAAAAAAATTTGATTCCTAAAAAATCATTTTTTTAATCAAAGTTTAGTGTTCGTTTCACTTTGTTTTACATGAAAATTGTTCATTAAACTGATTTTTTTTTTTATTTTTTATAATTGGTTATGACATTTGTTTTCATTGCAAAAAAAAAAAAAATTGTAGCAGTCGACTGGAAAATATTTTCCAACAAAACAAGGAAAAAAGTGACGTGCGGGTGGGGAGGGAAAATTTAGGCTATCAAACAGCGTAAAAGATGGAAAATGAAAAAAAAAATTTCTAGTTCCATGAAAAATTTTGTATATCAAAAAGGAGAAAAACTAAAGGCAGAATTGTTCCTTGCATTAGTTATGTGTAATGCTCTTGTTAGTCACAAAAAAAAAAAAAAAAAAAGGAAAAAAAAAAAAAAACTGTTGTCATGTACTTGTTGCTATTGCTCAACTCCGACCAAGAAGCTACGCTGGAGTAGTTCGATGGTGTGCATTTCCGTCCTCCTTATCAGTAAAATTTCCCCAATCTAGATACTATATTGAGGATGTTCATTATCCTTGTAGGCGAGTTCAATTACAACTTTTGGACTTCGATGGTCTCATTGATCCTAGCCATTTCTTGTAATGCTACTACAAGCAAATCATTCAAAGTAATTATTAGAAAATATTTTTCTCAACTCGTTTTCAATTAAATGTCCCTTCAAAGAAATCATTTTTTTAAATATCCTCGTAACTTTTACTTACTTTTCCGCCACACATTCCCAAAAAAAAATTAATTTTCAAATAATCACTTTCACACGAGCATCGAAACGAAAGGAGTTTCTAAGTACTATTGGACACACCACCTTTTTACCAACTTGCAACATGATTCCATAAATGCCACTGCAACACCAAAATTCGAAATCCCAATCCATGTCCTATAACTATATCACGTGGTTCCTACACTTCATAAAGGAATCTGAGGGGACCTTGTTCAATATCTGTTGTAAACTTTTTCTCGCTTTATTGTAAAAATCTACCATGATTCCTGTATATAGAAGCCAGGCATCGCTTTCTTATTTTTTTTTATTATTATTACTCTCAAGAGTTAGGGATTTGAGCTTAATCCATAATCCAAATGTTTTAACAATTGCGGGACAACAGTGGATACGGAAACTACAGTCAACAAAGATTTGAACGTTGAGATTACCTTGGATGCCTAGGTTGTCTCCCTAACATCAGGGTCGACCGTGAATACTTGGAGGGCTAGCGAGGCAAGGAAGTATCACAAAGAACAATTGTGAATTGTCTATGCACTTCCCACCACTCATGCATTTTCGTCCCATTGCAAGCTTCATCGCGCTCCAAGCCTCCAACGAACTAAAAGCATTGATTCAATAGCCCTCCGGTACTCACAAACCAAAGTTAGTCCAATTATTGAAATAGATAATCCTGATCATGTTCGATAAGGTGGATTGAAGAATATTAGACAATATTATTTTGGATTTTTTAATTAATTGGCTATTCTTGACAAAATTAAAGTACTCGATAAGTTTTAAAAATCTAGAAGCCGTTTGGGTAGAATTATAGGTCAACAAGGAGTCCTAGAGATCAAAGATGAAACAAGGAGAAAAAAATAGCCGCAATGTCGCTAGATTGCCACGGGGCTAGTGCTCGAGCGTTATGAAGCAAAAATGAGCAATAACATCGGTGCTTAGCGGCAGAGTTGCTGCAAGCTTGGCGCTCGAGCGGTGATTTTAATTAGCAAAACCCTAGTTCGTGATTTTGAACTGATTTCTAATCCTATACAACACCAAACTCTCGAATCTATATATACCCAAGCCTTAGTTTGAGTTTGTTATTGGTTGATCATTCTTATACAAGAAAGAACACAATGAAAACATCCTACATCGATTCTATCAATTCTCTTAATTCAACCAAACCATTGAAAATATCAAAACCCATTTAATCAAACCACCCACTTTTGTATAATTTGTTAGAGTTCTGAAAATTCTGGAAGGTGACAAAATTTTTGGTTGGAGAAGAACGAGTTCATTCTTGGAGATCCATGGAAGATAAGTGAATCTAGTGTTTTGGAACTGGTGCTAGAGCATGGAGTCCAAAGAGTTCCTTGGTGTTGTAGATAAGTGGTCAAAAAGTACTAAAATTTAGTTGAGTCTAAACAGTCTATAAGTTTTTATCGTTTATAGTGGATACATTGGCTTGAGTCCGAAATTTTTGATCTCGCAAGGGATTTCTTCCGTCATTAATTTTGTGGTGTTATTCAGATTTCTGCAATATATCAATCGCAGTAATTCAACTTAGGATACTATTGCATGTGAATTCATCTGAATATAATTAATAATTGTGACTTGTTGCTTTTATTAATTGGTAAATTTAAATTTCGCGTAAAATACTTATTCACTCTCTCTAGGTGTTAGTTGGGTCAAACGTCATTATTTTCAGTTATAAAGAAAGTTAAAATCTCGCCTACAATACTGTTGAATACTGTATCTCAAACATACTTTAAACGATTACATCTCAATATTATGTTTACTGTGTTTTCTATTCTGCTACTAATGTTATTGTTAGAATTTGGATGTGATATGAATATTTTGTTGGAGATAATTGAGAATTCTAATTAAAGTACATATTAAGAAGAATTTTCTTTGGAATGCTACTCAAGTTTAACAAATTCTAGTTGAAGTTCTACTTGAAAGTTTAATTGGGAGTTGAAATTTATGTTGGATTTAAAGAAGACTTTGGGATGAAGAAAAATATCTTTGGAAAGTGTTTGGGACGGAGACGGGATGCCTAGGCACCGACAGCTGCATATTGAAACGGCGAGCCGACGTTGCAGCAACCTTGGGCTATTTTGTCTCCTATCATATTTTTAATGTTGTTTCTTGCATTCTACTTCAACTACAACTCTGTTATTAGGGATTGGGCGTCCCTTATTTTTTTATATATATAGTTGGTTCTTCATTATGATTTAATAGAAGTTAGAAATATTGTAAACAAAAATTTTTGTATTCTTTTTCTATATTATAAGAAAATCTCAATTCTTTACAGATTATTTTGTTCATGTGTTATTGTAATCAATTACTTCATATTGTGGCTATAATATCTTATTTTCTCCAACAATTTGGTACTGAATTAATCCAGTATCATCTTTGTCTCACAACAAAATGGTATTAGAGATTTTGTTTTTGAAATTCTTAGAAAGATCGAGATTTTGATCAACTTAATAGCTTAACTTGATCTTTCGTAACAACAACAATTACGTAGATATTCCGATATTGAATCACAATACAAGATTATCTTTGTGTCACGTAAATATGTGAGCAGTATTCGCTCAGATGGATTTGAACGACGCGTTGTTGGAATTTTATGAGATGCCCACAACTTGGACTCAGGAGGAGAAACAATGGAGGGATCAAAATACCCTATCTCAAGTAAATCTTCATCTTTTAAATAATATTCTTCATGACGTTTTGAAAGAGAAACCAGTCCATGCATTATGGTTAAAATTGGAACAATTATGTGACAAAGAGTCTTACTTGTAAATTGCATTTGAAGCAACACCTATATTCTCATTGTATAACAGAATGCACTTTTCTTGAGGATGACCTAGCTTCATTTAAGGAAATCATCGTCGATTTGAAGACCTCGGATGTCAAATCTGATGAAGAAGATGTGAGATTGATTTAATTGTGTTCATTGTCAACTTCATACATCTTTTAGAGATACGATTTTATATAGTTTTGATGTTCTCATCATCGAAGAAGTCTATGATGTTATATATTCGAATGAGAAAATGAAGTATCTTATTGCATCTAAGGGTCATGGAGATGGCCTCATTGTCGATAGTGGTCATTCAAGGTGTAAGTCTAAATCTAACTTTAAATTTTGTAATTATTGTAAGAAAAATGAGCACATGATAACAGATTGTTATAAGTTGTAGGATAAATCAAAATTTACTACAAAATCAACAATCAGAAACTTTAGGAGAAGCAAATATTGTAGAAAATCCTAATAGTGATGAAAAACTTTTACTTATGTATATGGATGGCAAAAAAGCTCACTAGTTCGAGGTGCTCGGGCTCGGTGGAACCAAGCCTAGGCTCGGGTCAGCCCCATTTTGGGGGGTCGACTTGAGCTGGGCTTGCCCGTAATTAATAAAAAAAAATTTAAAAGCCGCCTACAGGCAGCTATCTAGTTGCTAGATAAGTAGGCAGCTAAGAAAGAAAAAAAAAAAATAAAAAATAAAAAATCAAGCCGGCTCGACTCGCTAAGGCTTAGGCCAAAGCTCGAGCTCGCCTCAGGCCCCGAAAAATGCTCAGTAAAAAAAGTTAGAGTCGAGCCCGATCTTTTTTTTGGGTTTGGCTCGGCTCGTTAACATAACTACTTATGTCTGACTGCAACTCTAAACCCGACGAGGCTTAGATTTTTTATATGACCGTATGGATTCGTCGTCAACATATGAAGAAGTTACAAAAGTTGTTGTGATGACTAGTAATAATATACCTTGTTGGATATCTGGTATTGGCTGAGTCAAAATAAAGATGTTTGATAGGATAGTTAGAACACTTGATGTAGTAGGGTACGTTCCAGATTTGAAAAGAAATCTTATTTCCTTAAATACTCTTGATTCAAAAGGATACATGTATACTGTCGAATGTAGAGTCCTTAATAAAGGAGCACGTGTTTTGTTAAAGGGACATATAAAATCCCATTTATATATCTTGCAGTATAATAAAGATCTTTGGGCAATCAGCATTTTTTAAGAACTTAGATGAATTTGGAGTTGGACACAATACCATTGAAGTCTAATTTGGGCTCTTCTTTTAAAAAAAATACATCTTAGTTGAATTTAGAGTTATGGGTAAATCCGCTTTGTCACATGATCGGCGATGTCATTGTATTCAGTTGTTAGTAATATACTCATTTTTTGCCATAAGACTTCACATAGGTACAATTTTGCTGATTTAGTTAATGGTTTGTATGTGGTTGAAGGTGTTGATTCTAGTCAATAGATTTCTTTTGATACATTCATTTGTGATTCTATTACATAGCTTGTTTCAACTTTATTTGGTAGTCATTAAATCACTTTTTCCCCTAGTTGGGGTAACAAAGGTGGAGAATAGTTTTAGTTCAAAAAATTTTTATGGAAAGGTTCGTTTGTAGTTTTCATTGAAAAGTTCAAGTTTATATTTTGTAGTGGAATTTGTCTCCTGGTGAAGAATTTTTCTTTGAAATTTTGTTCATTGCAGCGGATTTGTGTAAAGGTGGATATTTTTATAATTTGGGTGTGTCTTGAATTCTTTGTTGAAGATTGTGAATTCTAATTAAAGTACACATTAAGAAGAATTCTATTTAGAATGCTATTGTGGAATACTATTAAAATTTATTTGACAAATTCTAGTTGAAGTTCTATTTGAAAGCTCAATAGAAAGTTGGAATTTGTGTTGGACAGAAAAACATCTTTGGAAGGTGTTTGGGACGGAGATGGGGTGCCTAGGTGTAGACAGCTGTTTTGTCTTCTATTCCGTTTTTAATGTAGTTTCTTGAATTTTACTTCAACTACAACTTTATTATTAGGGTTTGAATGTACCTTATTTGTTCTCTATATATAGTTGATTCTTTATTATGATTTAATAAAGAATATTGTAAACACAATTTTTTGTATTCTTTCTCCATATTATAATAAAATCTCCGTTCTCTACAAATTATTTTGTTCTTGTATTCTTATGATCAATTATTTTATATTATGACTATAATTTCTTATTTTTCCAATAATTTGATATTGGATTAATCCGATATCATCTTCATTTCACAACACTTATGTTCAGTTTGTCTATTAGCCACTTTTACTGTGTCTGTAAGAATTATAATGTTCGATAATCAACAAGACATTTTACGTCCCTAAAATGTGCCCATGTGTTAGTTATGTTGAGAATACATTTGTATCTACTATAGAGAATTCGTTGAAGTACACTTTTTCTCCCGCATTTGTTTGCAAGAAGAGAGGTTCACCCAAGAAATTTCTCTCTGCATAAAAAGTTTCTGTTTCCTTGATTTTATTAACATAGGTTACACAAATAATTCACAGAGGA